>JALAZF010000365.1:2260000-3677404 GCA_022829125.1 Lathyrus tuberosus
AAAATAGAGAGACCAAAGTTATGTTTTGAAATAGGGTACCCAAAATGTTAAAACCACCAAAATTGGGGACCAAAAGAGCATTTAAGTCAATATAATAAGATTCAATGCATAAAATGTTAGCACATCACTACTACGAAAAACCCTTTTTACCTCGGTTGGAAAAAAGGTTTTACCTCGGCTTCATAGGCGAGACATCAAAGGGCGTTATGAAAACTTGTCACTTTTCTCCTTAATTTAAGTTACACTAAAGGATAAATTGTACTAGTCATGAGTTCGATTCCCAAGAACAACATTTTTGGGATTTTCAAAACTGCACTACTTTTTACCTTGGTTGGAAATAATATCTGAGGTAAAATAGTTTGTTTACATAACTTTTTTGTTTTACCCTATTTTTTTTGTTTTAATCTATAAATCATCCAATTTGTTGACAAATTTTTAATCTTCCTCCTCCTCCTCCTCCTCATCATCATCATCAACAACAACAAAAATGAATATAATCGTTGAACATTAAATCTCAACAACAACAACAGCAGGATCAATAAAATCTTCAAACATTAAATCTCAAAAATAACAAATAACAAAAACAACAACAACAACAACAACAACAACAACAAAAGATAAACAAAATAAATATAATCATTAAACATTAAATTTCAACAAAAGCACCAACAACAACAACAACCTTACAAATTTCTTAACACAACAACAACAACCAACATTGATAAGTTGCATCTATGCTTTCCTAACTAACACTAAACATTTTTAACAAGAAATTACAAGAGATTATATTACATTAATGACTCAAACCTTTATTCTACTACTTTCATTATTATTGTTTTTATTTTTTTAAGTTTGCATTTCATCACTTTGCATCCAATATGGATCGTTAATGAATTCACATTTTATTTGATTGGTGAGAGTTTCATTGGGCTCACTGATGTTTCATATGGATTGATGAGTTGGCAATGTCTTTACCGTTTTTACTATATAAATGGACGACAAAGATTTGTTACTTAATTTTTTCGTCAAATTGGACCGAAGTTTCCCCCTCATTTAGCTCAAACAAGGTAATATCTCATAAATAAAAAATATAAATATAGTAAAATACGCTAAAATGTAGTTGCTGGAATTCGAATGGGAGGTTGATCAATACTCATCCTCTCAGTGGCCAGCTCAACCAAGGTAATAGGTCATAAACAAAAATAAAATATAAAATAAAAGGTGCTAAAATGTAGTTATTGGGATTCGAATGTGTGTGCTTTGAATACTTTTTCCTTCTGTTACTAGCTCAATCAATGTAATTGATCATAAACAAAAATAAAAATAAAATAAAATATGCTAAAATGAAGTTGATGAGATTCAAATGCGTGCCCTCTGAATACTTTTCCCCTTAGTTATCAACTCAACTGAGATAATAGGTCGTAAATAAAATATATAAAAAATTAAAAGTTACTAAAATTTTATTGTTGGGATTTGAAGGCGTGTCCCCTGAATACATTTCCCCTCGGTTGATAGCTCAACCTAGGGAATAGGTAGTATTTTTAAAAAAATGTTGTGCATCTTTGATTTATACCTCAGTTGTTCGAATCCTAGTTAGCACATTCTTCTACATAATGATTATAATTATTTAGTCGTTCTCATTATTAGGCCAATCACTACTACAAATAATAAATTTTATGACAATGCTTTCACGTCAACAAAAATTGATGTATAATTCCTGGACGCGTCAAGTTTTTTTTTTTTTAAATACCATGTTTTCCTTTGATTTTAGTAGATAACCGAAGGGAAAACTAATTAAGGGGACATGCTTCAAATCTCGAAAACTGAGATTTATGTTTTTATTTCTTTAAAAGTGATGCCTTTCTTTTTATTTAAGTTTTTATTTAAAAATTAAATGATTTATTTCCTCTGCTTAATTAATAACCCTGGGGCTAGATACCAAGAATTAACTATAAAAGCATTTGTTCTCTAAGTTGTACCTTAAATCTAACTCATCTACTGTCGCTCCATACTCGTAGACATCATTCTTTGGGATGTATTGCAAGACAAAAAAATCTTCATGTTTTCTTAATTAGTTAAGAAATCTTTCAAGGTTCTATGTTTTTGTTCTTCTAACACGAACCTTGATAAAACCATTTTTATCTTCTTGCAAGCTATCTCACATAATGATGTTGTTTTTTATTGTTATTGTTGTTTTTGTTGTTGTTGTCGTTATTTCCACATCTTTTAAGACCATTGTTATATTTTGGAATAATTTTCCAATGTTGTCAGTCAAATAAAGCATTCTATAATTTATTGCTTTCCTCAAATGAAAATATTGAGAAATCCATTCCTAAATCATACTGATAATATATTAAAAGAAATATTGTTGTTTAACAAAACGAGATCTTGAAAATTTTGTTTTTAATATAGTCATTTGTTTGAATATTGCAACACACAAAGAAATTGGAAAATGGTATAAAATTAAAAAAGAAAACAAGACATGTTACTTTTAATTTTTTTCATTGACCATTTTTTTGCAATAGAAATAATCTATTATCTTGGCGGATTTAGACACCGAGGAGAAAAGTCCCTATTTTATTTTATTTTTTATTTAAAAAAGAAATTCCCTTTTACCTCGGTTTACTTAAGAACCGAGTGGAAAGTCGCCTAGTTTTGTCTAAACGAATCGTTGTCGTCCCTTTATAAAGTAACAACGCTTAAGATATTGCCAACGTACCAATTCACAAGAAAACCTCTATATTCAATTAAAACGTGAACACCATAACCGTATATCTTGGACGATGCATTGTGAAACTCACACATTGATAATGAAAGCATTTTCCATGAAACCAGTGAACCTTAATGAAGTTTGGAAAATATCTCTGGGATGGATTGCAAGTGCAGTAAAATTTTTGGTGCAAGGTTGGTTCTTAAATAGTCTCTTATCTTGTAACTAAGTATTATTTTATTTATCTAACATTTTTTATGTTATATCAAAAACAAATGCATACAAAAGCCATTGAGAACCTATTACATGCAAAAAATATTGAACTTGAAAAGCAATGGGTATGCAACAAAACTAACGTTTATTCTTTTCCAAGATTGACAGTGATGATGAAATAGATTCGTCAAAAATTTGTACTTATATATTGAAAACAAAACAATGTAAAATAAGAAACTTTGTATTTAAAAAAAGGAATATGCAGTATTTGGGAATCAAACCTACTACAATTTTGTAACACCCCATACATATATGTCTAGAATAATACGTATCGGTGTCATATATGGTACATGAAATTCATACACAAGTATCATACATAAGGATAAGTATTAGTACAAAATAAAATAAATAGTCAAATACATCATGGCCAATATATACAACACATAATTCATGAATACAGGGTATATTATCGTGTATGCTCGATAGATGACAGGAACTACGAGTAGCACACGACTGTGGTATATCACCACAGATAAATTAGACCCACTTTCTAATCAAAAGAGCAGATGGAATACCGTCAATGTGATTCCATAAACCTTATTAAGATTTGCTTTAAAGTACGGAGAATTGAGGTTGCACTCATTTTTTTTCCCACGGTGGGAGAAATTATGGAATTACACTAGGATAAATTCCCAATCCTGTATCAAACTATCAAAAAGAGTAGCATACACACTCCTTCACGAGTTTGTCCACTAACGGGACACCTCACCACGGTTAACACGTAAATATTCAACCTATGGTTTGTTAACACCATTAACCATTTCTAAAAATAATTACACATGCATTCAAATATGATTATATTAGTGAATCTTAAATATTATGCATCTATAAACTCAGACCCATTCATTCACTACATTTATGTAATAGAACGTACATCCAATTGTTCAAAACTCAACACAACGGACAAACTAGGGAAAACATAGTGGACTTTAAGAAAGGAACTCTCACTATTTCATAACCCTCCACGTTAGCTTTATAAAGCAACGTATCACATCTGATTCTGAGTTACAGAACTCAAGATACTTCACAAATAGTGTCAATGAAATTTTTGCACTGACATACTCATTTAGCGACACCAGAGCGAGCTCCAACCAAGCTTAGGTAGAAATCTCACCTTTCCCTGAAAGCACCTGCTCGTTGAGCGAGCTATATCTCACTAAGCGAGACAATCTCAGAAAATCTCGCTAGGAGAGGTCAGGGAGAACTCTAAGAGAGCTTAAATAGAATGAAACTCCTTCCCTAAAACAAGTGGGATTGATGGGTGAGGCATTCTCTCACTGAGCGAGAACTCAACCCTGAAATTCTCAGGCTCATTCATGAAGGCTTGCTTAGTTCCAAAATATTTCGCTAAGCAAAAATAGTAGAAAATGCAGAAATACAACATTCAGAAACACAAGAAAAAAAGACATTTTCACAAATGTAACAAGCATAGATCATGTTAAACAAGGTTACAAAAACATGAAAGTGAATCAACAACATAATTAAGAAATTAGGCATGCAACTGATTTAATTTTAGGCATTTATCACAAAAACCCATCCATTATCAAGCAATACTTAATTTCTAAACCCCAAGTCCTAACTAAGGACTCACCTTGAAGAATTAGAGATGAAGATAAAGGATGAAAGATAAATTGCAATGATGATGGTTGCAAGAAGGAGATGACCTTGATGATGAATTTCTTGAATCCTCTTTTCTTCTTTCATTTGCTTCTCTTTCGCTCTCTCTCTCTCTCTCTCTCTCTCTCTCTCACTCTCTCTTTCTCTCTCTCTCTCTCTCCCAAATTTAGAATTTTGCAAATATCTAAGTGTGTAGTTACAACTTTGCCCCCAACTCATTAATTTGTCATTTCAAGCATTAATTCCTAATTAGTCTTGCCATTAGTGCTACTAATATCCTAATTGATCACACCAATAATTTATTAGAGTGTTAATTAGCCCTTATTTGTGCTGAGGTATTACATCATCCCTCTTAAATAGAATTTTCCCCAAAATTCACAAGGCTTTCGTTAAAAAGATGAGGGTACCACTCTCGTATTTTTTATTCAAGCTCCCAAGTAGCCTTGTCTAAATGCGAGTCTTTCCCAAAGAACCTTCATAAAGGTTGTCACTTTGTTTCTCAAGGACTTAGTAGCATGTTCCACAACGCAGGTGGGTTGCGGTTGGAAAAATATATCTGGCTCCACTTCGACTGTATCCGAAAGAATAAGATGAAAAGAGTCTGGTACGTACTTTCAAAGTTGTGACACATGGAATACATCATGCAACCCAAACAGTGAGGGTGGCAATTCTAACTGGTATGCTACCTCACCTACCCAACTCACAATTTGATATGGTCCCACATATATCGGACTAAGCTTTTGCGTATTAAATGGTCCTTTAAACCTTAATCTCAGTGTAACCTTCAAGAACATGTGATCCCCCTCTTTGAACTCCAAGATTCTCCTTCGGCGGTCTACATAGATCTTCTAGAAATCTTGGGCTTGCTTCATTTTCTCCCTAATCATCTTGATTTTCTCTGTACTCTCTTGGATTATCTCAGGTACAAGAATTTCCATTTCGCCTACTTTAGACCAACACAACGGTTATCTACATTTCTTCCCATATAAGGCTTCATACGGGGCCATTTTGATACTTTCATGATAACTGTTGTTATAAACGAATTCTATCAATGACAAGCGATCCTTCCAACTTCCACCACTTTCTAAGATGTACTCCCTTAACATATTTTTAATGGTCTGAATTTGTCCCTCAGAGTGAAGATGATTAACAGTACTCAGGTTTAAACTTGTTCCCATTTCTTTATGGAAGGCTTTCCAAAATCTCGAAGTAAACTTCAGATCTCTATTTGACATAATGTTGGATGGTACCCCCGTGCAATTTTATAATCTCTTCCACAAATAACCTTGTGAGGTTAATTACTTTGTTGGAAGTCTTAACGGGTAAGAAATGAGCTGACTTGGTCAATTTGTCCGCAATTACCCATATAGAATCATTTCCACCAAGAGTACGGGTAATCCGACAATAAAATCCATAGAAATGTTGTCTCATTTCCACACTGGTATTTCAAACGGTTGTAACATATTGTTGGGTCTTTAGTGCTCTATCTTTACACGCTGACAAACTATACACTATGTGTAATACCACGTATTTAAGAAATGCTCTAAATAATATTAGCTGAGATCAACTGGGTTGCGGTGTGCTCTGAGAGTTATCTATTGAGATAATTAGAGATAATGATGAGCTCATATTTGATTTAATTAATATTATCTGACTCTGATGTTTTATTAATTGATACATTAGAGACATTTTGGATACCCTTAATTTTGGACTTTTAACCAAGTTAGTCTTACTAACCTCTCATGTTACTACCTTGTGCCTTTTGTTCTATTTTGTGAGAGAAGTATTAAAGAAGGAAAATAAAGGAAAGAAAAGATAGTAAGAGAAAAGGAAAAGAAGAATGGAAGAAGAGAAAGTAGAGAGAAAGAAGAATAAACCCTAGTAGAAGAGGAAACTTCCCCATTCATCATCAAACCATCTCATCTTCATCATCTACAACTTCTTCATCATTATCTAGAGGTGGTTTCTAAGTAGAAGCTCTAAGTTAAGATTATTAGATAGAATACGTTATGGTGGGTTGAGGTATTTTTGTGTTCTATACTGTGAAATCCATACAAATATGTTGATAACCATGTTATTTGTGTCATGTTGATCCTATATATGTTGTTTTGTGTCATACTGGTTGGTATTTTGTTGGATTGAAGTTGGGTAGAAAGGGGGGTTTGAAAACCCCTTGAAATTGTCCCTGCTATGCAGAGATTTAGGGAAATTCGCAGGGCCCGCACTGCGAGCTGTAGGCGAACATAACTGTCTGTCATGCTCGCACTGTGAGCTGAAGGTGAGGCGAAGGCGGGCATTCGCCCAGGGCTAGCACAACGACCACTGATCCCTTTTGCCACTGCCATTATTTTTACTGCCTCGCCCAGGGCTCGCACAACGACCTCAAAGCGAGGGGACCTCGCCTAGAGCTCGCACAACGAGCCTGGCAGTTTTGTTTCATTTTGTTTGTTTACTTGATTGCTTGCTTCCTACGCATGTTCATTGATATCATGACTGGTTCTACCTTGATTATTATGATTATTATATATGTTCACCATGAATGATCGGTGAATTGGGAACAATGCAAATATATTGGAAATTGTAAAGGATTGTGAGGAAAACCCTTAATGGAGATTAATGATGTGATCTAGTAGGGAGACTAGTATATGATAGATGACTTAGATGACAATGCTTATGCATTTGATGCCTAGGTGTGCATCCTTGTCAAGTAGTTGTCTAATGGAGAGGTGACACATTGTATGGAACATGTATTGGTTTGTGTTATATTGATAATAAGGTGAATGTGTCACCTTGCGATTGTTGAATACAATCATGTTTACATTTATGATCACGTAGTCGGAAACATTCCCTTGAGATGTGTCATTCCAAGAGTTGAGGCTTATGTAGAGCGCTCCTCTGGAATGTACGCACTATTACTTTGATAGGTTTGATTCCCGTGTTAGTACGAATGGAGCCTACGGGTAAAATGCTTGAGATGGGGGTATTCCCATGGGAAGCGACGGTTCATGTGGAAAGTACCTTGAATTCGAATCCATTTCGTATGTCAAAGTAAATTACAAGGATCCATGACCTGTGCCGAAAGTCCCAGATGTAATAGAGGACGGGAAAAGGGAATGCCTTGGTATAGTTTCCAATTAGTGATAGTTTGAGTTGTTGGACTCAAGCAACATGTTTCCATATAGTGTGTGGTTTATGAGCTCAAGTCTTACCCCCTTCCCATGAACATGAGTTAGGATTGGTTAGAACCTTGTAAAGCTGAGAGAATCCATAAGATAGGGAACCCACTAGAGTTATTATCTCACCTCATGTTGTTGATTATATTTCAGGTGGTTCAGGTTCCGTGAAGGGCATGGACAAAGGTGTTTGATGTATTTACTTGTCTTAGCTTTTGGATGGCATTGTTTCCGCTGTGAAGACTCTATTTTGAGATCAATTGATATGATCTAGTTCTTAGTCTTTTAGAGCATCTTGTGGATATTATTCCATGGTTTTAGATTTTTATGTTATGGCATGTAATGTATACAATGTGCTACTAGGAACTTATTTGTATTTCAGTACCAAACTTGCAAACATGTATAATATGTATCTTTTAGACATATGTATTTATATATGGGTGTTACACTTGGTATCAGAGCATGGCGTATCCTCGACCTAGCCATGAAATATTATAAGTGTTTCTTTCTGCTACATATGTGTGCGGACATCATCGTTCCGAATGTTATATTCATGGTATTGAGCCTAATCAACTTGATTATATTCATGGTATTGAGGACATGTGTCACACCCTAATTTTTAACTCTAAGATTCCACCTCATATGCATCATTTTGGCATAACATCAATCATCTCATGTGTGTGTTTTATGCATTTCTAACCCATTGAAATCATAAGAGTTTGTACTTTGGTTTACTTTAACTGCAAGCTTGGATTTTGGCACTAAGAAGTTCAAGAATGAAATTCTGGCAATGCAGACAGCAGATGTCCTAACACATGTCAAGACATTGTTCTGCATAAACATTTAAACACAGAGGCACACAACAGACTGATATCTTGAATATCAGAACTGCAGAATCACAGATGTCACGACATCTGTTCCAACATGTTAATCAAGACTGAACTGAAGATAGAAGAGTAATAAACAACACAGAATATGATGACCCAGTTCAGTGCCACTCACCTACATCTGGGGGATACCAATTCAGGAAGAAGAAATCACTATCAGTAGTATAGTTTTATGTAAACAACCTCAGGTTTACAGAAAGCACCCACGCTAATTTATCACTACCCAATGAAATCATTATCATTAGAAGTCACATCTAAATGATAAGAGAACCCCATCTCACTCCCTAAATCTGTGATTATCTAACAGTTACTACACCATAACTGTATCTGCCCTATTGAAAGACACCCCTTCCAATACAAAGTTATGCCAAGCATCCTTGACTAACAAGTTAACTTGGATTTGCTTCAAATCTTCATCCAAGAACACTACACGATTCATTGCCTATGGGCTTCTGAATCTGTACAAGTATTTATGTCTACCTCACTGCATCAAATCGATACAGAGGGAGACTTACAAGAGAAACCTACGACTCTCAAACCTAAACCCTACTTTACAAAATAGGATTCCTAAGTCTATGTCGTCCTCTCTCTCTTTTCTGCCTAGGTCTTGGTCTTCTTTTATAGCCTTCTGCTTTGTTGGGCTTCATATCTTTGATCCTTGATCCACTGCCAATCGCGCCTAGAATCTTGGAACATATTTGAAACAAGCCTGCTGTGATAGTCATGATTTCAAATCTTCATGCTGTGACATTTCACTCGACATGTTCAGTCTGGGTCTAAAACCTTAATGTTGGAACATCTTTCCTAACATTATGTTTTACCAAAATTTAGTCAAACTCTTGGAGCTTTCAATCTCCCCTTTTTGACAAATTTTGGCTAAAACATCCTTCAGCCTGATGGTGCATGCAGTGGAAGGAAGGAGAAGATAACCTCTTCATTCCACGGTGACACAAAGTACATACTTGCTTCTTAACTCTGATCATAAAACACAATTTTAGGATTTTAGAACAAACGTTAGAACATCCTTTGAGACAATTATGAAGATCAGAAACTCAAATGCACACAGCCAATCCATAGCACCAACACAGTCATTCTCCCCCTTTTTAGCCAAAAGATGGCAAAAGTGACCCATGCAGACCCAAACCCAAATAATGCTTGCCCACACCCAAACAAAACTCATTTGATTTCAACCTAAGAAAGATGTTCCAGCTCGATCTTCCTTAAATAGTAAAAGGTTATGCAGGTAGAGCAAATCCAGACAAAAGACTAGTCAAAGAATGCAATTAGTGCTGGTCAAGTTAGTTTCGACGGACTCCACCTTTTCTGACTTGTCCTTGAAACCGCCTCTGAACCGTGTCCTGATACCTAAACTTATTTTGTCAGGCTTATGGTCCCACAGATATGATTTTCTTAGTCCAGATTTAGCAACATTGATTACAGCAGAATTCGTTCGATTACCCTTCCATTAGCATAAAACTAATTTCTTCCAGACAGCAACAGAATTCCCCAAGATACTTGTACCACTTCTAATTTAATCCATTGACACCCAATGATAGAATCAGAACGTCCTGATAAGTTCACCCAGAACTCATATCAGTAGGGCAATGTAACGACATCTCGTCGGACATATCAACCTCACCTGAGGGAATCTATCTCAAACTGCTTGAAACCACAAACAATCTTGATAGCCAGTTTGCACCATTGCATCTATATATCTGAAACAGAGATCTAACTCCCCTTGTCGTAGAAAACCAGTGCTCCTTTGCTGGAAGAATACCCTAAATGAATGGAAAACATAAGACGCGTCTTCATGTCTTTAAGAGCGCACCCTCAGTTCAACACACTTGCTGAACGCAATCACCTACTGCTTGACCCTCAAGCACACCATGTACCACACCAGTAAATAAATCAGATAGGAGTTCTCCCCCTATCTTTCTCAACAGATGTTTCTTCATCAAGAACCACCCAAAGCCACTACATGATATCCCATGACAACTTCATGATCATATAGTGTGTGAATACCCATAACGCATCCGTGTACCACAACCAACAAACTCTTGGATTGAGATCAAAGCTCCATTGATCCCTCTCGTCTAGAAACCATCCATACACCACACGTACTCATCCTAAATTCTTATGTATGAATCTCCTTGTTCCCTGAGATACAACCCAATTGAATCAGAATGCTTCACATTCCTTAAAGAAACGCACAGGACCCCTTAGTTTGCTAGCTCACCCAGATATTCTTCACACTTGAAGAACGTCAAACACATGCTCCAGAAATCTTCAGCCCATTTGCTCCATAAACACCAACTGATTTACTTCTAGCATGTCCCATTCACATCAGACTTCCAAGACAATCCTTTACCCATCATTTTCCCGTATGATAAGATAAATACTTCTAAGACAAGATGTGAGTGTCAAGTTCCACACTCAGAACTTAGTATCCTACTCCAAGGATAACCAACCCAAAAATGTTCTAACATCAATTAGGACATACTTCACACATCATAGACACCACACACCATGGTTCTTGATATGCTCCACCACTGGACTTACTATCTGCATAGTAATCCATCTGAAGATCTTCACACAACACTGCGCCACCAGCTTGAACAAAGAGAATTTCAGAACCCCAGAGAGAAATAAACTCTCATCTACCAAAAGAAGGTATACTTTCATCCTCAACCTAGAACTTCTACCACAGGCTCCAAGAGAACCAGAACCTCCTTACGTTTTCAACTAACTACCCTTCTGCACAAGAGCAATCAGTTTCAAGCATCCTGCTTGAATGCACAGTATGAAACCAACCAAATGCCACCTTTTGATTGATCTCACTTTTCTTCAGTACTCCCACAAGATACACTGATCCACCAATGAAATCTGATCTTCAAGTCACATGAACTACTTGCTCCATAGCAAGACATCTTGGATCCACCAAGCCTCTTAGACATGTAACATCTTCCCATCCACAGCTCCCGCAAACTGCATAAGATAGACCTTTTTGAAGCATCCATTACTTCCATTCTCCTGTAGATCACCTTATCTTAAGTTGATGTGCAATATCACCAGCTGAGATTCTCATGTTAAACTAGATGTCAGAATATTCTGATACGACATCCAACTGCTGAATTCAGCTCCTCCTTCTGCCACTTAGAAGAACCTTCTCCCTATTACAGAACAAGAGTTCCATGCTCTCATAGACTTGATTCGGCAACCAAGTTTGAGTAGACAATCTCCATCCTGCTTAGAAACTCCAAAGACGTCACACCTGCCACGTTTGAATCTTCAGAAGATAAAGTAGTCCTAGACTACACCATAGCCATACCAAAGAATGCCACTTTCCTTAGTAGAGCAGTCTATAGAAAGTCAGAGAAAACTGCCACTTAACCTTGACCTTCAAGCTGAGCAAGATCCTATGCTCCCAAGTACCTAGATCAGAAATAAACTGATCCAAGCTGTGCCATCACCAGCACTCCATTCCTCCAAGATCAGAAATAAACTGATAAAAGAAGTAACCATCAAGATTATGATGTCTTCATCTTCATCTTCAATAGCACCAAAGTCCAGACCAGTTTCTTGCCAGGAAACTCTCCAGAGATCACATGCTTCTGTCATACTAGACTGAAGCCCATTCTTAGGTCAACACCCAAGACTAAAACAAATGCTAAAGTGTATGCAGTACCCCTCCCATGATTCTGCACAAACTCTGATGATGAGATGTTCCAACATCTTGTTGAACATCAACAATCTTGACTTTCAAGAATACTCAATTAAATACTTGTGAATTCCACAAAAAGAAATTGATCTTAAATCCTTGTCCAATAACCCTTCTTCACTGTTGTAGCTAAGCTCCACCAGATCACTTCATGAACACCTATCAAGTATTCAATCTTTTGTAAGTATCTTCTTTGACACAAATAGTTGAGATACCAAGGCTTCCACCCTTGACTCAAGTAACTAAGATTATCTCTGAACAAATCCTATTTACCTCAACGATTCTGAGAACTCTAATCAGATTGGATCCACTCTTAAGGTTAAGAGAGATGAATCCTTCCTTGCTGTTTTGGAGAGTGAAAATAAATCACCTCCACTTTCTTCACGTTGTGCTTCATAGAAACACCTTCTAGTTAGAAGAATTAATAGAAGACTCCAGATGCATGACTGAGACGCCTTTATGAGTGAACTTGAGAGAATTCTCAAGTATCTTTGACATCCTAGCCGATCAATAATTTATCAAACTCCCAGAGCAAGAACTTGATAAACTTAAACTCAACTCCTCTCCTCTTCAGCTGACTTCAAACTGTACCATGGAACCGAGCTTCCAAGTACCAAGTCACCATGACAGACATCTTCCAACAACTCCCTTCATACCATCGCTCCCGACTTTGGAATAAAAGAATGCATATATCTTTACATATAGAGGCCGACGATTGAGACCTTTCACCATCTGTCTTCAGTGACAACTCCAGAATCCCATAATTCTAGAGCTCTTCCATCAGAAACATATGCTGCAGAACCACCAAGGAACAAATTCTGCTTGCCCTAATAAGATGTCAAAACAACTTATAAGACACCCCAACAAGAGAACTAGCCACTTCTCCTGCAGTTGTTGTAGAACTTCTCAGCAACATGAACAACCTCTGGGTTGTTACCTTCGATTCAGAACATTCATCCCATCCATTAATACCCTTGAGTATGTCTGAGTTGATTGATCTGATCTTCCAAAACTCCTCCTTGTTAAAACGCCAGAAAGTATCTCCCAAGGATCTCATCTAGAAACAGATAGGATGCCTGCTCTGATACCAATTGAAATTCTGGCAATGCTGACAGCAGATGTCCTAACACATTTCAAGACATTGTTCTGCATAAACATTTAAACACAGAAGCACAACAGCAGACTGATACCTTGAATATCAGAACTGCAGAATCACAGATGTCACGACATCTGTTCCAACATGTTAATCAAGACTGAACTAAAGATAGCAGAGTAATAAACAACATAGAATATGATGACCCAGTTCGGTGCCACTCACCTACATCTGGGGGATACCAATCCAAGAAGAAGAAATCACTAGTAGTAGTATAGTTTTATGTAAACAACCTCAGGTTTACAGAAAGCACCCACGCTAACCTATCACTACCCAATGAGATCTTTATCATTAGAAGTCACATCTAAATGATAAGAGAACCCCATCTCACTCCCTAAAACACAACCTGTGATTATCTAACAGTTCCTACACCATAACTGTATCTACCCTATTAAAAGACACCCCTTCCAATACAAAGTTCAGTCAAGCATCCTTGACTAACAAGTTAACTTGGATTTGCTTCAAAGCTCATCCAAGAACACTACATGATTGATTGCCTACGGGCTTCTGAATCTGTACAAGTATATATGTTTACCACACTGCATCAAATCGATACAGAGGGAGACTTACAAGAGAAACATATGACTCTCAAACCTAAACCCTACTTTACAAAATAGGATTCCTAAGTCTATGTCATCCTCTCTCTCTTTTCTGCCTAGGTCTTAGTCTTCTTTTATAGTCTTCTGCTTTGTTGGGCTTCATATCTTTGACCCTTGATCCACGCCAATCGCGCCTTAAATCTTGGAATATATTTGAAACAAGTCTGCTATGATAGTCATGATGTCGAATCTTCATGCTGTGACATTTCGCTCGACATCTTCAGTCTGGGTCTGAAACCTTCATGTTGGAACATCTTTCCCAACATTATGTTTTACCAAAATTTAGTCAAACTCTTGGAGCTTTCAAAGATGTTGACCAATCAAGGGTTTGTGTGATCCTCAATTCTCCAATGTGATCAAGAGTCTCCTTACATCAATAATCAAGTACAATATTTCATCAATATCATTTCATCAAGCCCCAAGGCATGATCATACACCTCAAGACATGTTTCAAGGACCTAAAGGACATCATCTTAGTCCATTCATATGTTTGGATTGATTCAAGGAGATTGATCCATTGGTAATCGAAGAAATAAAGTTCAACTGGAAAAAGTCAACTGTTCATCAAAGTCAAAGTTTGACTTTTGAGATTTTTGGTCAAACATGGAGTCCACAAGTCAAAGATCATGAAAACATGAAGGATGATTGAGTTTGATCATGATAAATCTAGAAAATCAAGGAAAGATTCAAATATGTGGAAATTAGGGTTATGTAAATTTTTCTAAGTTACAAAATTTTGTGATTAAATGCCCTACTTTCCAAGACCATAATTTCTTCCTCAAGCATCCAATGAAAACACTTGAGGACTCATTTTAAATATGGTATTACATACTTCAAATAAGTGAAAGAATGGACCCAAAATCATTTAACAATTGAAAGTTATCGTTGTTCAAAGTTGAGGTTTTCAAGGATGTGAAAATGTCAAATACTTAGAAAATTTTCTAAGTATAAATAAGTGAAAAGTCCAATTTTGATGGACATTTTTCTCAATGATCCAAATTGATTCTTTCCAAGTGATCAACTTCAAAGTTGTAGTATGTGATCTCATCTTTCCAATGGTACCAAGAACATACAATTATCTTGCTTGAGAATGAAGTTACAATGTTGCAAAGTGACCAGGGAAAGACAGTTTGACCTAGACAGAATTGCACAAACAGATTTTCACACGATTTGGATGATGGTTTTGGCCAAGTTGCAAGCATTTTCTAAGCATGTGATCTACTAGGAACTTGTTCCTCTCCATGATATCTGAACATTGGTACCAAATTTCTTGGAAAAGATCTCAATTCAAGGGAGAAAGGTTCACTCCATTGGACCATGTTGAATTACATGATATGCATTGCATAAAGTCAACTTTTGTGCCAAACCTTTTCCACAAGTTATGTAAGCTGACCTGAACACCCAAGATAGCTTATCCAAACAAGAGGGATTGCTGAGAATGTCAACTTAGGGGCTGCACAAAATCATGGCTACCTTTGTTCTTAAAACCAACTTTATGTAAAAGCACATTTGTCCATTGGTTCATGATCCAATTTCCTCCAAACCTTGGCAACTTGCATCAGATTTTTTTCAATATAAATTTGACACCATATAAGAGGCATAACATAATCATAACTCAGCAAGCAAACACACATTGCACTTGTTCTTCAGTTTTGCACCAAAATCATAAAACCTTCCAAAACTCCATACAGTCACCAAACACTCAAACCAATCACTCCAACACACCATAATCATCCATATAAACTGTCCAAACTCATCACAACACCAGAAATCATCCCAATCAAAATGTCAACCCTCCATTGGTCATATTGTTGACCAAGGAACCAAAACTCCACAACTCCACAACTTTATGTTCTGGCCATCTCCGTTCATTCTAACCTTTCAAACACCTTCTATGCACCTAATAGAAGTTGTCCAAACCATCCAAACACTTTTGTCACATCAGAAACATCATCTTCCAAACATCATTTCCTCAACCTGCAACTCGATTTCGTTAGGGAGCTTGAGGAAGTTTCAAAGCAAACTAAGCATTGCAATAGCTTCCTAGAGGTTCACTGGAGCTAACTGCATCATCATTCATCATCTGGAAGTTAATTTGAATGGGCGTTTGACTTACTACATTCACCACGCCAAAAGAGAGCTTTAATAGCGCTTTTTTTTTATCCTATAATAGCGCTTTTAAACGCTATTAAAGCTCCAGCTATTATAGGTTAGATACTTACAATAGCGCTTAAAAGTGCTATTTAATAGCGTTTCCCTACTTCAAATCACTATCGTAGCCAATTTTTTTTTACCTTAATTAATAGCACTTTTAAAACATAACGCTATTACATACCCCTTTTTTTAAGAGCATTTTCTTATAAGTGCTATCATAAGTCCTAACATTTTTTCTTTTGATTTAAATTTTTAGAAAAAATCTATTATAGGCTCCTTTTAATATAATAATAATTATTGTGTAGAAATCATAAAAAACAATAGGTTTGTTTTAAAGAACTTTATTATTCATAAAAAACACTACATAAATTGATCAACATATTCATTATAAAAATCCAACAACTAAACACAACTCTAATACCATTAACAAGTATGAGAATGACATCATTTTATATTAAAGAGTAAAACTACATGATTTTGTTCTATTGAAAGTGAAATTACATATATAACTTAATACTTTGCAACAAATATCTTTATAAATCCATACATATATAACTAGCTTAGTTTATAGGCTACCAAAAGTTAAGCTTTAATATAAATAAAAATAAATAAATTATTTAAGTAGATAAAAGTAAACAGTTAACAATGAAAGTATGATCATATTAGCAGTGCTCATTGTAGTAAGCTTTAGGCACTCCCTTAACTAACTATGTCACCTTGATGTCAATATTGAGATCCCAAATCCTGCTCAATCAAATAAAGGGAAACAAAAGCCATGTATACATTAGAAATAAAGAGCAATGAATAGAATAAGTCCACAACACCTATTCAGACAAGCTATTAATTCCACACAAATATTGTACCTGACATCTAGATCACCTAAGCTTCTATTTTTCTTAACTGATCTTTATGCATTCATATAGATTCATTGTTGACTCCATGACAATCTCCTTCACCCATCACATCATTAATTTCATCAATGCAGAATTAATCCAAATTATTATTATTTAAACAAATGTCTTTGGCATTATTATAAAACTAGTGTCTAACAATTTATCCTTTATTCATTCTTAATAGCTTAAGAAAGGGAATTACTTGAGTTTGAAGATCTTCCGCCTCAAACTTTTCTTGAAACATATTAAGTGTACTTTACACGTGTTTCATCCTCATAGAATATGCTTCCATCAAAGAATGAGTAATGGCGTGATAGCTTGTACCGGTCTATAAGATGAAAACTATAATATGAAACCATGTTCAACGAATATGCTTCTACAATAATCTATAACAGAAACATAGATATGCTTACACCTGATTCCTTCCCAAAAATCTTTTGTTAAATTTAAGACATGTCAAATGTGAAATTAAGGAGGAATATATGTGATTAATGTCCATGTTAAAATATGAATTTAGTTCAATGAAAACAAAATAGGTTTATTAGTAAATGATATAAATTCCTGACAGAAGCAACTAAATAAATTCAATAAAGTTTACCTTACTTTAAAGCCATCTCCATATGTGGCACACGATAGTAGCATACATAAAAACCGTCATCGATTTTCATTGTGCCATGATGGTCAAACATGTCTTATGTTTTTAGGCCTTGTCATGTTTAAAACCAGAAGCAAGTTCACGTCTCTACCTACTTGAATCATAATACAAGGTCTGAAATTAGACAGGAACTTTTCAATTTCATGGCCGTGTACTTCCCAATACCGAATGATATATTCTCCAAGATCTGCATCTAGCACAACAATTTTGATGGCTATAACACAAACTTCATCCTATTTAAATATTACAACCATTATAACTGATGTCGAACCATAATTGCGAGGAAAATAAGTTTAGAAAAACTTAGAAATACATCACTGAGTTTATACTGAAAATATTCATAACTTTAACTTACTAGTGTTTTTACATATCTAGTTGTATTTCATTTCGCAGAGGTCCATTTTTTTTATGTGGATGACTATGCAAAAAAAAAAGGTTTGGAAATGAAGTGAATTGATGCTAGAAGAATTCATAGATCATGTATGATGCAATATGCTTTTTAATAGAATCAAGAGAGAGAGAGAGAAAATTAGATAAAACACTTTAAATATGAAAAATAGTAATAAACAGTACAAAATGTAATTATTTACATGATATGCTTTTTATTTAAGTACCTGGAATGGTGGATCCACATCTCTCATAAGAGTGCCTTATTATACTATTTGGTCCTTCAGGTCCTAGCTTATATTAGAAAATCATATCCTAAAAAGGAACCATAAATATATAATGAATTTATAGAAAATAAAAATCATAGTTAGTTGAAGCTGCTAAATTAGAAGGCGGAAATCAAATGCTTCCCACCATAGCTTCAATCAACAAATTTTGATTTATAAGTAACTTTAATTAGAAAATATTAGATGACATAGTTTATATATAAGGTGGACATCATTATTATTCAATCACTAGATAAACATTTTGGACAACCGGTATTCGAACATTGGTTTGTCTCAATGTTGGAGTTTTGCCCTTTTCCACTAAATGCATTGGATTGTTGGCCACTTACACATAAGTTATTATGAGGTAATTATTGAAGCTAACATAGTCCAGTAACATATCATAAAAGTTAATCATCTTTCAAAATTCAAAATATACTCACAGGCCTACCAATAGCAGCTATCTCACACTTCCAATCATGGTTGGTATCCTTAATATATTCTCCTTGCTTTAGATGAGTACATACATTTTCTGTACTGAATTACACTGTTCAAGCTTAAGTGTCATATAAGCTTCATTATGATTTCTATCAAAACTGAACATGCAGTAACCGTACAAATACAACATCACTCATCCTTATTCACAAAACTTAGTACTCCATACACATTCAAGAAAAGTATGTCTATCATCTAAACAAATAAATTCAAAAAAATCACAAAAACCCTTCCTCTTCAGAAACTACAAGTATGATGTAAGATTCACATAACATTTCCCTCCCTCCAACATGACATAAATCACAAAACCCAACTAATAGAGCTAAGAATTTAAGCAATATTGAACTTTGCCTAAACTCAGTTTCTGGAATACAAACAAACAGAACTTTTAAATTCTAAAAATAATAATAAAAAAAATAAGAAATCGAAAGAGAAAGCAATAAGATTAGGCAAAAATACCTGACCTGTCAACAAAATCACACTTCATATCGACAAAACCAAAACTCCCAATTTAAGTAAAAAATACCCTCAGTCTCGATCCATCAAATCTCCCTATCGCATTCCAATCAAACTCTAATCTTTCCACCATAGACAGTGTATTTTTATTATCATCAATTGATGTGGCAGCATGAATTTGAAGGTGGTGTAGGATCGGTGATATATGTTGTGTTTAGGGTAAGAAAGAGAAAGTTGTTAAGAAGGAGGTGGTATTGGGAGAAGTAATTTAGGGATCTTGCTGAATTGAGAAAGAAATAATAGGAAATGAGGGATTTAGGGTTTTCAGAGGGACAAAAAGACGCAAAAGACTAATTGATCTTGACTGTGAGTTGGTGGGAAAGAAGGTGAATTCAATGACGGTAAGGATTTTGAGTGGGTCATGAAATGGAAAATGGAAAAGAAGATAGACTCTGGGTTTTTCGGAAGAATGACGTGTGATTGTGAGAGAGAGAGAGAGCGCGCAAAGAAAAAATATTATTTTTTTATGCCAGACATATTTTAATTTTAATTTTTTATAAATTCCTATGGTATGCCTATAATAGCGCTTAACGAAAAGCGTTATTCTATCCCTATGTTTCTTTTTTGTCTGTGTATTGTCGTAGAGTTTTCAAGCAAAGCGAAAATATTGGGGTCACCTATAATAGCATCCAACCAAAAAGCGCTACCATTGGTGTATGTGTGAAATTTTTAATAGCGCTTCAAAATAATGTGCTATTAAATTTGTGCTATTATATATCAAAATTGTAGTAGTGAATTGGTTAGCTTCTCACTTCTGAAACTCCATGATTTGTGCATCATTTTTATTCATTTAAGTTGCCAAATTGATTTCCATAGTGTAGTGATCAATACCCCTATGCCAATTGATCTAGATCAATGATGTTTGGAATTTCATATTGACTTTTAGTTTTAGGTTTCTTACTATTGTTTGAATGATTGCATGCAATAGAGTTAAAATAAATAAAATTAATTGGTACCATTGGATTCCTTGTTCAATTCTGAGCAAGTTTGATGTTTACATCTTTCAGTTTGGTTGAGAAATGAGAGAGTTAGAGTTTCGAAGGAATTCAAAAATGGTGGTGATGCTCGTGAGAAAGAAGAAGGTTGAGTGGCGCGAAATCCTTTTTTAAACATTAGGTTTAATATATTATTTGATGTTTGCATATTATTCCTTGAATTGACATTGCGCCCCAGCGGTCATGAGTTAGTTTTGAGTGTGTTTGTGGTGAAGCGAAGGGTCTGGGGTTTGAATCCCCCTCGCCCCATACCTTTTGCTATTTTTTTGCATTTTTATCATGAAAGCATCATATATTATTTATTGTGCGCGTCCTTTAGTCACAATGCAATTCGTGGCCTGGTGGTTAAGGTTTTAGGCTACAATCCTTAGGACGTGGGTTCAAGACCCCTTGGCAGCATTTCCTTTCTTTTTTAGCACTTATTTCCTCTTTTTTATTTTATATTTCATTTTCTTTCTATTTTCCTTTTAATTCATGATTACGTGTTTATTCTTTTTTCTTCCCTTTTATTTTATCACCTATAATATTTTCAAAACACAAAAAAAATATTTTATTTTCATCAAAGTCCTGATTTTATTTTATTTTAGCATATTAATTAAAAATAAAAAAAAATATATTTATTAATCATTTATTTTAATTAAAAAACTCTAAAAAATATATTTCTCATTTCTTCTTGCATTTATTTATTAGGACTTGTGTTTATCTTTGATATTGTCTTGAATTTTGTTATGTCTTAGTTAAATATTCATGTTAATGTTCATGTGTGATCATGTTCCATTAAAAATGTTAAAGTGTCATGGTTGTTGTTCATGTTGATAACTTAGGATCTTTGTGTTCATATGTTGTTCATGCCTTGATTATCTTTGAAGCTTGATCCATGACTTATCCATACTTAGTTAAAATGCCTAATTTACTTCATGAATGATCTTCAAACCATTTTATTTTGTTTAAGATGTTCATATTTGTCCAAATTCAACTTGTGATTCATGCCTTCATCTTTGTAATGTTCATCATGTTTCAAGTATTTCCTTCATAAACTTTCCCAATGTTAAGCATGTATTTTTGTCCTATGTTTTGATCATGTGATTTCGTTGATTGATGTTGACATGTTTAAATATTTTCTTCATAAACTCACATTTGTTAATGCTTTTCGTTTTAGTGTTTAGGATTGAACTTGTCTAACATGATCATACCTCTCATTCTTGACTTGCATACATGATATTTCCTTTTAGACATATTTTGTTCTCTCCCATATTCATATGATACATTGATTCCCCTTTAACATTTACTTGATTAATCTTTGGGGTTCCTTAGGGTTTCTAGTTTCCAGTTCCTGTATTTTCCACTTTGTTAGGACTTTTGAAAGTTGTACTCCATTTGTAATCCTTCAAAGTTTATTAATGAAATGAGAATTTTCGGTTATTTAAAAGTGTCATCCATTTTATGATGTTTGTGATATAATGTCATACCCCAAATTTTGACCACTAAGATTTCCCCTCATTGTGAAAATCATCATCACAATATGGATGGACCATCATACCTCATTAGTCTCCCTAAAGATGGGTGAGCATCCACTACAATCAAACTTAGGGTTTCAAGCCCTCTCAGAGCTCTTAGACAAAGGATCAATCAAGGAATGACATGATCTTCAACTTGTCTAAACCTCTCAAACATCGACAATGGATCAAGAGGACTCCCACATCAAGGATCAAGCACAAGGCTGCAACATTCCAAGTGGATTAAGCCTCAAGATCGCCAGTATCACCAAATTAGGGTTTTGGTCGACCAGGGCCTCCAGATAGAAATTTTCCTCTGGGCATGAGCCAATGCTTCAGAGCATAATCCAAAATACTCTAAGGGACCTCATAAACCCAATCATCAAGTCAATTTGGCCTCAGAGGATGCATTCATAAAAAAAATCAGGAATTAGGGTTTCTTGACCTAAGTTACCCCTAAGTTGACTTTTGGGACAAAACATGAGCCAAGATCTCAAGACATGATTTGAGGGTCCCTAATACACTACATTGATCCATTTGCAATAATGGATTGATCCAAGAAGCTTGATTCAAAAGTTTCAAGTTCATTAGAACCACAGTTAGGGTTTTGCGGAAAAAGTCAACTGTGCCTTTGACTTTTGACCAGGACATGCTCCCAAGCCTTGGGACATGATTCAATACACCCTATAACACCTATGAAATCAATCCATCAAGTTTGATTTAGGTCAAGGACTTGATTTCATAGAGGATCGCACAGTTTGGAATTCATCTGATAAAAAGTCAACTGTGCCCAAAAGTCAAAGTTTGACTTTTTGATTTTTTGATTAATTGTGGTCCCCTAACCCTAAAATGATGTTAATGTATGATTGGAATCACCATTCATCAAGAAAAATCAAGAAAAGTGGGATAACTTGCAAAAGGGGTAACCATAAAAAACTTAGAAATTTTCTAAGTTATGGAACAATGTGGCTAGGGTACCAACTTCCAAGGATCATAACATGAGATCCAAGCAACCATTTGGGCTGATCCAAAGATGGATTTGTAGCTCTCATGGTATACTTTAAAAGTGTCAACTACACCTCATTCCAATTCATCATGGATTTTGAGTAATGGTTGGATCAAAATGGCTGAAAACATTAAATGTCACTTTTTCCAACACTTAGTGAAATTTTCACTAAGTCAGAATCTGCTTCACTTTTTTCAAAATGTAGGGGCATTTTTCACTTGGATCCAAAAAGTTTCAAAACAAACTACGATCACACATGTGTTGTATCATATAAGGGCTTTCCAAAATTTCCAAGAACCCCATCAAATCCCATCTGAGCTAAGAGTTATGATAGTGGCAATATGCCTTGCTGCAACTGTCATAACAAGGTAGATTTGTGCATTTTGCTCGATTTGAGTAATTTGTGCAAATGACAAACAAGTTTATCCATCTGAACACCTCAGGGAGAGACCAAGGAGGGACAAACACTTATCCATAAGCCTCCCAAGTCTTTGGAACTAAAAATATCATGCCAAACCTAAAAAACCCTAAAGAGGGGACAAGACTCCAATTTTGTTTTGCAAAACAAACTTGCTCTACTATAAATAGAGCTCATTTGTGCTCAGTTTAAGTACCCCAAAGCACTACAACACTTGTTTTCCTCAAAATCTCTTTCTCTAGGCAAAAATGCCTTCTTTAGCAAGGTAACTCTGAGTTTTTGAGTTAGAGGGCAATTCCATCATAGCTCATGATCCAAACACATCCAATATGTCATATCTAAGCTGTCCAAACTCTCACAAGTGACCTGTAACACCAAAACCTCAAAGTCCCTTCTCAAAACCTCAAAATAGGACTTTTTGCACTTTTCAAGCCATGCCTTGATTCAGTCACTTTCAAAACCAGATAAAGCCTCAAACACACTCCAAATATCATCCTTGAACTGTCCCAAATGGTTCCCCACATCTAGAACACCATTTGAGAGAGTTTCTATTTTGGCCACTTTTGCCCCTTTTGCAAGAAAGGTCCAGTTTCCATTCCTGAGGTTTCCAGCTGTTTCCAATCATCCTAAAAGCTTCCAAGAGATCATTTGAGGGTGTCCAAAGCATCAAACTGTTTCTAGAACAAAGCATTTGACAGATTGCCCAAAAAGCTTCTAAAGAGGTAAGCATCACAACTTGAACTCTTTGAAATATGCATTGCTTTGAAGTCCACTGATCATACATATCTCATACATGTTATATATGTTGTGTTTGGACCAATTCATCATGTGATTCATGCCTGTACCATGAGGTTGCACAGAAAATGCAAATGGAGGCCTATTTCAAAACCACTATCGGGTTTTAAAATGGGGACCTCATCTGAAAAAACCAACACCACCATTGGATTCCTTGTGAAATTCTAGGCAGGATAGACCTAAATTTTGTCCAAATCCATGGAGAAATGAGAAAGTTACAAGCTTCACATTTTTGGCCAAAACTCTGCCATGCCTTGCCTTGGCCAGGCCAAAAACAAGGCACACCTTGTATATTTGTGGGTGGGCTTTGATACACGGATGTATTACCACCCCAGTGGTAGGAGGCGCGCACTGCACACAAGAGGTCTGGGGTTCGAATCCCACTCGCACCAGACCCCTTTTTAATGTTTTTTTTTCATTTTTCTATTATTTTTCTTATTATTTTTAATGATTTGAAAAATTAATAACTCCCTCAATTTTAATGATTTTTTATTGGTTCTTTTTGAAAAAAATCACAAAAATGTTGAAATATTTTATTCCACAAAAAAATCAAATTTATATTATTTATTTAATATAGTTGGTATTTTTATGAATAAATTCATTTTTAATTGTTTTTAAACATTTTAAAAGTGAATATTCATCTTGAAAAATCAAAACCAAATGAGTTTTAATTCATCTTGTGATTAAAACCTCATTTTTCAAACCTTAACCAAAAATCACAAGTTGTTTATTCAAGCTTATTTGGTGTTTTATCAATTTTTATTGATTTTCTTTAAGAATTCACTTTTAAAAATGATGAAATTAGGGTTTTGATCGATTCCACCCTCATCAATCAATTTCAAACACTCATGGGCCTCTATTAGAGTGTAAGACTCATCCCCTTTGTAAATACACCACTTTTTGGGTCTCAGTCATTGTATAAGTCCCACTGTATTGTCAAAAACAACGGCGCGGTCGTTGCCTTTTTAGCAAAACCAATTGGGCCTCTCCTCGAGCTATAAGTCCCCTTCCTTTTCAAAAACAAAAACTTTGGGCCTCTAATAGAGTGTAAGACCCAACCCCTCTTGAAAACCAAAATATTTTGGGCCTCAGTATATTGTATAAGTCCTGATACCGTAAAAAAGATCGGCACGATCGTCGCCTTTTTAACAAAAATCTTTGGGCTTCTCCTTGAGCTATAAGACCCATTTTTATTCATTGGGCCCCTAATAGAGTGTAAGACCCAATCCCCTTTTAACCAAAATGATTTTGGGCCTCAGATATTGTATAAGTCCCTCTGCGTTAAAAGAAAAATCTTGGTGCAATCGCCAGTTCAAAATCAAATCATCTGGGCCTACCCTCGTGTTATAAGCCCCATTTCTTTTCTTTTCAAACTCTTTGGGCCTCTAATAGAGTGTAAGACCCATCCCCTTGTACATAAAAACTTTTTGGGCCTCAAATATTGTGTAAATCCCTATGTACAGTTTTTAGAACAACGGTGCGATCATCGTTAAAACTTGGGCCTCTCCTTGAGCTGTAAGCCCCAACAATATTTTCAAAGCACTTTCTCCATTGATTTTGAATTCAAATATATGTTGTTATCAAAACTTTCTTTAATTTCTTTCTTGAAAAACTAACAAAACAACATGGAAGCTCTACAACGGGTAAGTGTTTATCCGCTTTCATTTACCGTTTTCATATGTATATAACTGTATTGTGGGGCTGTTTCACTGTAAGTCTTCTTTCACATCCTTTTATATACTTGTCACATATCCACTGTGTAATAGTAGTATAGTTATTTAGAGTTTTCCCCGGCAATTACGTCTAGAACTAGGTAAAGCCTGTTCGTCACTCTCGAATACAAACAAAACTAGATCCCCCGTAGGATTCCAGACACAGTCTTCCCTTCTCTTGGGGTTAAACAATATGGAACAAAGAGAAAGGCAGTATTCTCGGTGAACCTTTTCTCAGACTGTCACCCTTAGAAATTGTCAAAGAAACTCTAACTCCCCAGAGATGATCTTTTCTCCGTGAATGGCATCTCTTGAGTTTCTTCCAAATTCTCGAACTTTCCTGGAATGATCTCTTCTCTGTGAATTGCATTTCTTGAACTTCTCTTGGTTTGGGGACCCACAGGCTTCCTAAAAGCATCCCCGCCTCCTCTTGGGCATTGTACAAGGACCCTTCGACTTCTTATAAGTTCTCATGCCTTCTCTTGGGCTTAATACAAGGACCCTGACGACCTCATAAAGGTATAAGACAAAACTTAGTCATCCTTTGCTAGAGCAGTCTTTCCCGCGTCAAAAACTCTGACCGTTGTAGGGTTGATACTCATCCCTTAATGCCTGAACCTCCTCTTGGGCATTGTACAAAAGATAAAACTCTAGACTTGGACATTCTAAACCTCTTGAGTCTCAAAGAAATTCTCAAGTTCCTTTCAAACAATAGGAAAAAACACCGATCACTCTGGATCAATCTCCAGCAGAAACCCGGTCTCTCTCATGAGAGTTCCCCACACTTGAACCCGCTTCAGGATCTCAAAAATCTCCAGCAGTAAGACAACCTCCTCTTGGGCTTTGTACAAATGATTCTCCCCAGCGGAGCTAACCTTTTCAGACTCTCTTGTTGAGTCAACCACTTTTAGCCTCCGTCTTGGGCTTTGTACAAGACAGATAGTAAAACACTCTCTTGTTGAGTATAAAAGACTCTCTTATTGAGTCAAACCCTTTTTAGCCTCAATCTCGGGCTTCGTACGAGACATATAAAACACTCTCTTGTTAAGTCAATCTCCTTTTAGCCTCAATCTCGGGCTTCATACGAGACAACAAATCACTCTCTAGTTGAGTATAAAAGACTCTCTTGTTGAGTCAAATCAATCTTCAAACTCTCTTGTTGAGTCAATCACCTGCTCAAGACTCTCTTGTTGAGTCAACCTTTTTAAACTCTGTCTTGGGCTTTCTACAGGACAGATAAAAGTACTCTCTTGTTGAGTCAAACCGTTTCAGCCTCCATCTTGGGCTTTATACAAGATACATTCTCCCCAACAAAGTCAAAATCCCTTTTAGCCTCAATCTTGGGCTTTGTACAAGACAGAAAGAACATTTTCCCCGGAAAAGTCAAACTTCCCGCCTCTTCTTAGGCTTTGTATAAAGAAACCCCGGTTGATTCAATCAATCTTTTAGCATCAAATTTGTGCTTTGCTCACAGCATACAAACATCAACAATTCCTCTTTAGAGATGATAAGTTCTCTCTCAGTCAAACCTTTAGCTTCACATCTTGGGCTTTGAACAAGATACAAATCACCTTTAGCTTCATGTCTTGGGCTTTGAACAAGACACCAAAACAATCTCTTTCCTCCCATAGAATAGGAGAAACTATGATCGCTCTGATTTCCCTGTTTCGTTAAACGGGAATACGTAGGCATAAGATTGCAAAATCTTAGCGAGCATACTAATCAAAAACTCAAAATCCAGTACCTTCATACATCCATCAAAAGCATCAGACCTAACACCTTACCAAAAACCTAGCAAATAGTCTAGACACTGTTTTTAAGCAAATAACCTAAGACAGGCCCCCCTTTTGATAGCATCTGTAAACCAACTGTTTTGACTGTTTAACCTCAGTATGCAAGCAGGGTTAATTGGAGACATCTATTTCCCTTCCGTAATTAGCTTCACAGGATAAAAAATTAATCGAACTATAGTACCAAAGCGATAGTGATTCGAAACCACAAAAATCGCGCTACAGAAGAATGGCGACCATAGTGGGAGGCATCCTTTATTACAGTCTTAGGTAGAAAGCCTTAAATTCACTGAATCCACAAAAATGGCGACTCTGCTGGGGACGTCATTGTCTGTATAGGATCATAAGACTAGAGGTCTAGGATGTTAGGACAAATATATACTGCTTTTTCTAATTGATATTTGTGTTTACTTTTCTGCTAATGGGAACGCGTGTGATGCCGCATCTGGAAAGATTGAGTATATACCTAAGGTAAGTGATGGAATTATACGGGTAATCTTACGAGGAGTGAATCCCAGATAAGAGGTCTCGGTCGACCATTAAATCAGTGGAGATGCCCTTTACAGATTCAATGCCTATACGACTTCGGTTGTTGAAAGCAGATTGTTCCATTGGGTTATCTGAGAAGCTGAGGATTTTAGTAGACTGAAACCATTTTTTAGGGCGGAAGCTATCGGAAATAGTTGTCACGCGATACTACTCTTATTTTAGATTACTCTAAGATACTACAGCTCGCTGGCGATCCGCTTGCTGTCGTTATCCTAATAGGGGTCAGTGATTTTGAGGACAGGTATAAAAAATCACCAGTATAAACCTTTGGGGATGGGTAGTGCCTTGACTTCATGACACCGACCCTTTGACCCCATGTTTTTTGTATGTTTTTGTGTGCTGCATTCATACATTCATTTAAAAAACATTAAAACGAAGAAAAATCATCTCTTCTAGTCTCTCTTTTTCAAATTAAACTAAGACAATGATTGAAAATGTCAGATAAAGAGATTGCTAATGGATTTCGGTAGAAGGAAGACTCACAAGTACACCTTCAAGGTTCCAAAATTAGAGGATTTAAGAGGTCTGGTGAGGATGATAACCAACCCTGAGGCTTTCAGAGCTAAGTACGGGGGGCTGCTGTCTCTGTTAAGGGTCCATGTAATCGAAGGAATCCTGTCCATACTAATCCAGTTCTACGATCCGGTCTATCACCGTTTCACATTCCCGGATTATCAACTAGCACCAATACTGGAGGAGTACTCTCACCTGACTAATTTGCATATTACTGACCAAGCTCCCTTTTATGGACTGGAAGAGATTCCAAAGGATCAAACTATTGCAAGAGCGATCTATTTGGATGAGTTCGAAGTCAGGACTCACATGACCACTAAGGGTGGAATTCAGGGATTGCCAGCCCAGTTCTTAATCAAGAAAGCTCTGTACTTTGCTAGTATAGGGAATGTGGCCGCTTTCGAAAGCATCTTTGTTTTGCTTACCTATGGGTTATTTTTGTTTCCCAACATTGATAACTTCGTTGATGTCAACGCCATTAAGGTTTTTCTGATTCGAAACCCTGTACCGACCTTGCTCCCAGATGCTTATCATTCTGTACACCTAAGGAATTTGTATAGCGGAGGAATGATCACATGTTGTGTACCCCTGTTGTACAAATGGTTCATTTCCCATTTTCCAAAGTCTGTTGCATTTTGGGATCAAAAGAATACTTTAAGTTGGTCGCAGAGAATCATGTCTCTTACCAACTCTGACATCGATTGGTACAATCGAATCTATGACGGGATCAAAATCATTGACCTTGTGGAAACTTCCCTAATGTACCCCTCATAGGAATTAAATGAGGAGTGAATTATCATCCAGTTTTGGTTCATCGTCAGTTTGGATACCCGATGAGGCATGTCCCGCGTAATGCTCATCTGGAAGGTCTTTTCTTCAAGGAAGGAGAAAATGACAGGGCACTAAAGACAGAAATAGTGCATGCCTAGAAACACATTCACAGGAAAGGAAGAAAGTCTCTAGGAAAACCAGACTGTGTCTCGGTGGAACCTTATCTCCATTGGGTACAAACTAGAGCTCTCAAGTTGAGGATGCCTTACCCTCGTCAGGAAGTTCTTCCATTAAGGGACCCTGTCCTTTATTTTATATATGATACAGAAAAACTTCAGGTTACTCTTAACAAAGTTCAACAGGAGAAGAGGTCTTGGAAGAACAAGTACCGTATTCTGAATGTGGAGTGCTAGAAAATGCAGCAACTGTTAAAAGAAAAAGACGCTCTGATTTAGATTTTAGAGCAACATGCTGTAGAAAATCAAGAGGACCAGAGGAATTTGCTCGCTCCTTTCACTTGGCAAAGGAATGACAACCTGATAACGGCTCAAGAGCCCCGGTAAAATAAAAGGAAATTACCAGAACCAGCACCCGAGCTCTCCTCAGAGAGGACTCGGGACCCATAAGTTTAGATTTCCTTTTACAGCACTATGTAAATTACTGTATTTCCATTTCGCAATCTTTGAATTCAATAAAATGGGGTTTCCCTACTGTTTGATATTTGCAATCCAATTGTCGAAGTTTATTTTGATTAAACATAAAAATTAATTAATATAATCATTGCATATCATTCATCATTCTCACATAATGTATTATTCTTACCTACGAATCTCACGTTTGCGTCTCGATTCTAGAGTCAAACTGTCTCATTCGTACAATACTCGGGCCAATCGACAGAAAAAGATGGATGATCTCGAGGAAGAGAACAGAGAGTTGAGGGAAGAGATCGACACTCTGAAAGAGGATCTGAGAAAGCTTCATAACAAGATGCAAGCTCTAGCAGAAGCTCAGATGAAACAACAAAGGACTGTGATCTCAGAGATCACATCGACGCCCATAGTGGAAAAGTATGATCCTCGGTATAACATGCCTAAAGATCGTCCATGGGGCATGCCTATTAACTATATCCCGGAAGGATATGTTCCGCCGATCACTGAAGATCAGGGAACCACAGCAAGGACCGCTGGGCCTGAAGGTTACAAACTTCGGGAAAGAGAAGATGCCAGGGGCATGACGGCAACTCCTGAAGGTTACAAACTTCGGGAGAGGGAATGACCTAGAGTCACCGCCATGATGACTATACCACCACCCGTGGTACACACTGTCCCGGAAGGACAGATTACACAGATGCCTTCTGGTGGAAACGAAAGTATGTTCGACAGAATGAATAAGTTCCAGGAACAGTTCCTGGAGATGCAGAAAGAGCTGGAAGGCCTTCGCGGTCAGGATCTATTTGGAAAGGACGCCGCAGACCTTTGTTTGGTCCCTAATGTGAAAGTTCCGCACAAATTCAAAGTGCCCGAATTTGAAAAGTACAAGGGTAACTCTTGCCCTCAAAGCCATTTGGTCATGTATGCTCGGTGTATGTCAACTCAGACAAATAACCAAGAGCTACTGATTCATTATTTTCAGGATAGTTTAACCGGTGCCGCACTCAAGTGGTACATGAGTTTAAACCGCACTAAGATCGGCACTTTCAGAGATCTTGGCACTGCCTTCGTTCAGCAATATAAGTATAACCTGGACATGGCACCGGACAGAGATCAACTCATAGCCATGTCACAAAAGGACAAAGAAACCTTTAAGGAGTACGCTCAGAGATGGCGTGAAATTTCCTCCCAGATTTGTCCACCTCTTAAGGAAAAAGAGATGACAAAGATCTTCTTAAAGACCTTGAGCTCATTCTACTATGACAGAATGGTCGCCAGTGCGCCCAGTGACTTTACCGAAATGGTAGGCATGGGAGTTCGTCTTGAGGAAGCAGTTTGAGAAGGACGTTTAGTTAAAGACGCTGGATCATCAAGTAGTACAAAACGATACGGTAGTGCTCTCCCTAAAAAAAAGAGCAAGATATTGGCAATATCTCTCTCGAAAAGCAAAGGCGACGGTACCAACCAGTAGCAGTTGTAACTCCTGCTATCAACTATGCACCTGTTCCTACGTATTAACCTCAGGTTGTGCCAAGCCAACCGAATCAACAGCAATACCAGCAAAGGACACAACAACCTCTTCAGCAGGCTCGTCCTCCATATAACTACAATCGTACAACGCGACAACCAGGGTTCGACCCTATACCAATGTTGTACGCAGAATTGTTTCCACTCTTACTGGTCAAGGGACACGTCCAAACCAGGTCTCCTCATACAGTACCGGAAAATCTGCCTTTTTGGTTCAAAGCGGATCAGACTTGCCCTTACCATCAAGGAGGACCAGGGCATAACATAGAAAACTGTCTCAGTTTCAAATTCGATGTACAAAAGCTTGTTAGGAGTGGGGTCTTATCTTTCAAAGATACGAATTCGAATGTTCTCACGAACCCGCTGCCTCAACACGAGAAAGTTGCGGTAAACTTAATAGAGGGAGAGTCTAACAACAACTATCAAATTCATGATGTACTCTTATTGAGGGCCAACTTGGTCAAGATGCATTTTAGACAGAGTGGATATGGCCATGTGCCACCTCATAATTATCATCAATGTGACATCTGTTCTAAAAACAATCAAGGATGTTTTGTGGTGCAATCAGCTCTACAGGAACAATTGGATCTCGGATGGATCCAAGAGCACCGAGTTCGTGGGGTCAACATGACTAATATGAATTCCAACATCATTTAGAGCCACGAAATCCGTGCAATGAATGTCAACTTAGTGGCAATGCACTCAAGGCAAAGCCAATATCATAATCTGCCGCGACACGATTACAATTCCTGTCTGACTTGCTCGGTAAACAAGCAAGGATGCTCTTTTGTACAAGAGGCACTCCAGCATCAGATGGATCTTGGGTGGATCCAGGACTACCATGATAGAAATCCTTATCAGGTCAACATGATTCAAATCTTCGATATTCGCTTGATGAATACCAACTTGGTGGAGTTACACGCCAAGCAAGTCCAACTCAGTTTTCTCACTTCACATGATTATCTGAGTTGTAAAGTATGTTGTGAGAGTAACCAAGGGTGCGCTCTCGTTCAAATAACTTTACAACACTTGTTAAACCATTGGTGGCTTCTGATCTATCTAGACGAAGACACGCAAAAAATCAGTGTGACAAATGGGAACCCTACTAGACATCAAAGTCAGGATGTCCGATCTATGGAAATAGACCTAGTAAGGTTACACTGCATTCAAAGCGGACGTGGCCAGGTGCCACCACACAACTATGAACGCTGTAGAGTCTGCTCAGAAAATAATCAAGGATGTTACCTCGTGCGAGCAGCCCTTCAAAGTCAGTTGGCTCCCAAGGAGATTCAACCATGTCCAAGTTCTGGATCAATCAACTGGACGCCAGACTATTTCGCTGAGCATATTAAGGATGTTGTCGTGATCTCTGATCACGAAAGGAACAAAGATGTTTGTACCATCATCCCTCTACTTGATGAATCGAAGGTTCTTAACCAGGAATTAATTGAAGTTACTTACGATAGTCAGAGAAGTCAGAAGGCTCATGTAGTTATCTATCTACCGGGACCACTACCGTATGAATCAGCTAAGGCGATCCCTTACAAATAGGGTGCAACAATAATTGAGAATGGAAAGGAAATTCCATTACCCTCCGTCGTGAATATTGCAGACATCACTCGAGTAACACGGAGCGATCGAATCTTCAACCGAGGAGTTGGAGAACCTAATAGAGAAAAGGAACCTCAAACGGAAGTTCCCAATCCACCAGTCGGTCAATCCAGTGATCCCAACCTTTCAAAGAACGATGATGAGATGCTGAAGCTCATCCAAAGTAGTGAATACAACATTGTTGATTAGCTGTTACAAACTCCTTCAAGGATCTCTGTGTTATCACTTTTACTCAGTTCCGAAGCCCACAGAGAGGCTCTACAGAAAGTCTTAGAGCAGACCTTTGTGGAACAGGATGTGTCGATAAGGCAATTCGACAGTATAGTCTCTAATATCACTTCCTACAACAACTTGGGGTTTAGCGATGAGGAATTTCCAGAAGAAGGAAAAAGTCACAACATGGCGCTCAATATCACATTCAACTGCCAGGACGATGCTTTAGCCAACGTACTGGTATACACCAGATTGGCTCTCAACGTTATGCCGAACTCCACTCTAATGCGACTATCATTCAAAGGATCTCTGATGAGAGGAAGTGAGGTCGTCGTCAAAACATTTGATGGATCCCAGAAAACAGTTATCGGCGAAGTCGGCCTTCCCATAACTATCGGTCCTCACACTTTCCTAGTCACTTTCCAGGTCATGGACATCCGGGCAACATACAACTGTTTGTTGGGAACACCTTGGATACACCAGGCTGGGGCAGTAACTTCGACACTTCACCAAAAGCTGAAGTTTGTCAAGAATGACCAACTCGTCACGTTCTGTGGAGAACAAACCTTGATCGTGAGTAACCTATCGTTCTCCACTTGTGTAGAACCCGAGGAGGTTGTTGGAACTCAGTTCCAGGCACTTTCGGTAAGCAATGAGAATCAATTAGAGAAGGGAACATCAATATCCTCCTACAAATATGCTCTCGAGGTGATCAAAAGTAACAATGCAAAGGGATGGGGACAACTTGTCATTCCTACTGATAATAAAACAAAGAAGGGTCTTGGTTTTTCTGCAACCTGTACCCAGACAGCTGCTAGCGATAAAAGTCTTCATCCCATTTAGAACTTCTTCCATAGTGGAGGTTTCCTTCACCCAGTGTCTCAAGAAGTACATACTATCAACGAGGGAGATTCCTCTGATACAGAGGAAGAATGGAAGTCCTATCTTAACGAGGACGGTTATATGTCTCAGGAAGAGGAGCCTATGCCATTTTGCTATCCCGCACAGAGTCCGAAATTTATACCAATGTCAGATGTCAAAATGATATACAGAGATTGTGATCCAGAAGGATTCCATGCTCCACAAAACTCATTAGAGGAAGACACTCTAATGAAAGACAACTTTGACCACGACTATTATGGCCCGATGGATGGTGTGCCTATCTGGCAGCCGTACCTAGGAGACTTGGGGCAAGAAAATCAGCCGAACAATGAAAATTAGCTGAGCGTCATTGAAAAAAATACCTGCGTCCCCACCATGTCATGGGATCAACACTCAGGTCATTTAGAAAATATCCAGTGCAACGATGAATTTGCAAAGTTTGCAGGACTAGAGTTCATCAACTATGCCTTTCCCGAGGTCAACGTCATCGAGAGAGATGACTCCTCCAGTTCCAAAGAAGTATGGGACACCCTGGGAAAACCGAGTGGAAAATTCGACTACTTGGTCAAGTATACCGCTTCCGAAAGCTCTCGTATCAGGCTCGAAGACATCCAACCAACTGGATGGAGGGATTTGCCTGAGAGCATAAACACTATGCGAAATACAACTGAGGAATCCTCCTACGACAACTCTGCCTAGGAAACAGATTCCAATGATCCTGCTCCGCCAGAAATTAGTGTTATTTCTGAAGACAAATCAAGGAAGGTACCAGACTTTGTGATTCACCGAGGAGTTTTCCACCAATGGGTTGCAGTCGCTGTTCTGAAGGTTGTTCATAAGTCAAAGTAATGGCCATCTTTGTTTTAACTTTTCACCCTGCCCAGGTGAAATGGATGTTTTGATAGGGCTCACTTTCTGTAAATATTCCTCTTTGCTTCGCCCAAAGCGACAGAGTTTTGTTTTATAGAGCTGTAGTTTCAAGAATCGACAAGTTCATAAATAAAATAACGTCATTCTGTAATTCGCGCATTAATTGCTGTTTTCACTTTTCTCTTTTTCAGAAAATGATAATCCTAAAAAACAAACCAAATAATAAAAACAAGCAGTAAAAAAAATACACTGCACGCACTCTTGCATTTCTCTCTATCTCTTCTAAAACAAATCATCACGTCATGCAGATTGCTTGTTTTAAACCCCATTGAAACATACGATCCGATGCCTTCTCCCAACTTTGAATTCCCGGTATTTGAGGCTGAAGAAGAAGATGACGAAGACATTCCAGAGGAGATCTCCTGATTACTCAGACAAGAGGAAAGGTCCACTAAACCTCACAGAGAGCCTTTGGAAACAGTTAACTTGGGCTCAGAGGAAGAGAGAAAGGAGGTCAAGATTGGGGTCCTGCTCAGTTCGACTGTCAAAGAGAGTTTGATAAAGCTTCTCAAAGAGTTTTTTGATGTATTCGCTTGGTCCTATCAGGATATGCCAGGGTTGGATACCAGCATCGTGGAACATCATTTACCATTAAGATTAGAATGTCCGCCAGTAAAATAGAGGTTGAGACGAACTCACCCAGACATAGCCATCAAAATCAAAGAGGAGTTACAGAAACAGATTGACGTAGGTTTCCTCGCCACATCAAAATATCCTCAATGGTTAGCCAACATAGTACCAGTTCCGAAAAAGGACGGAAAGGTTAGAATGTGTGTGGATTACAGAGATCTAAATAAAACAAGTCCGAAGGACGACTTTCCTTTACCACACATTGACATGCTGGTTGACAATACAACAAAGTTCAAAGTCTTCTCCTTCATGGATGGATTCTCGGGCTATAATCAGATAAAAATGGCGCCGAAAGACATGGAAAAAACTTCATTCATCACCCCACGGGGCACTTTTTGTTACAAGGTAATGCCGTTCGGTTTGAAGAACGTCGGGGTAACCTATCAAAGGGCCATGACTACTCTGTTTCATGACATGATACATAAAGAAATCAAGGTATATGTCGATGATATGATTGCCAAATCTAAGATGGAAGAGGAGCGTGTGACCCATCTATCAAAGTTATTCGAGCGGTTGAGAAAGTATAAACTCCACTTGAATCCCAACAAGTGCATCCTCGGTGTCCGCTCAAGAAAACTGCTAGGGTTCATCGTCAGCCAGAAAGGAATTGAGGTTGATCCTAACAAGGTCAAGGCCATTCAAGAAATGCCTTCTCCAAAGACTAAAAAACAAGTCAGGGGATTCCTGGGACGTTTGAACTACATCTCCAGATTCATATTCCTCATGACCGCGACATGCGCGCCGATCTTCAAATTGCTCAAAAAGAATCAAGACTACGTTTGGACAGAAGATTGCCAAACCGACTTCGACAGTATAAAGGAATACCTGTTGAACCCATCGATTCTATCACCTCCAGTGGAAGGAAGGCCACTAATAATTTACCTAACAGTTTTGGAAGACTCAATGGGTTATGTACTTGGCCAGTAAGACGAGACGAAAAGGAAAGAGTCTTCCATTTACTATTTGAGCAAGAAATTCACTGACTGTGAAATTCCGTATACTATGCTTGAGAAAACTTGCTGTGCTCTTGCTTGGGCAGCCAAACGTCTTCGCCAGTACATGATTTGTCACACTACTTCGTTAATCTCCAAAATGGATCCAATCAAGTACGTCTTTGAAAAACCTGCTCTCACGGGAAGGATAACCCGTTGGCAGATGTTGTTATCAGAATACGACATCGAGTACCATGCTCAGAAAGCCATAAAAGGAAGTGTTTTAGCCGATCATTTAGCTCATCAACCGATTGACGATCAAGAATCAGTTGGATTTGACTTCCCAGACGAAGATGTTATGTATTTAAAAATGAAAGATTGCGATGAACCGCTACACAGTGAAGGGCCCGAACCAGGTTCCCAATGGGTACTTATCTTTGATGGAGTTGTCAATCATTATGGAAACATAATTGGGGCAATCATCATAACACCTCAGGGTACCCACATTCCTTTCACCGCCCGACTGACATTCAAGTGCACAAACAACGAGGCCGAATACGAAGCTTGTATCATGGGTCTCGAAGAAGCGATCGACTTAAGGATCAAAAACTTGGATGTGTATGGCGATTCATCCCTGGTTATTAATCAGATCAAAGAAGATTGGAACATATACCAATCAGGACTAGTTCCTTACAAATATTACGAGAGAAGGCTGTTACCCTTCTTCAACAGAATCGAGTTTCATCACATCCCTCATGAGGAGAATCACATGGCTGATGCATTAGCCACTCTCTCTTCCATGATTAGTGTAGGTCAATGGAATGATATGCCTTAGATCGACGTAATGCGCCTCGAACAGCCCGCTTACATCTTCACGATTGAAGAAGTCATAGACGACAAACCATGGTATCACGATATCAAGTGCTTCCTTCAGAAACAAGAGTACCCACCTGGGGCATCCAGAAAAGACAGAAAGACCCTCAGAAGGCTGGATGGCAGCTTCTTCCTGAGTGGTGACACACTCTACAAGAGAAACTTTGACATGGTCTTGCTCCGATGTGCAGACAGACCAAAAGCAAACATACTGATAAAAGAAATTCACGAAGGATCCTTTGGCACTCATGCCAACGGACACACAATGGCGAGAAAAATTCTAAGAGCAGGGTACTACTGGTTGACCATGGAATCTGATTGCTACAAGTACATGAGGAGGTGTCACAAGTATCAGATATATTCAGACAAGATCCATGTACCGCCAACGCATCTCAAAGTTCTCTCTTCCCCATGGCCTTTTTCCATATGGGGAATCGACATGATTGGCATGATTGAACCCAAGGCTTCGAACGGACATCGGTTCATCCTGGTAGCCATTGACTACTTCACCAAGTGGGTCGAAGCAGCGTCATTCACTAATGTGACCCGACAAGTCGTTGTCCGCTTTATCAAAAACAATATCATTTGCCGTTATAGTATTCCAAGCCAGATCATTATCGATAATGGATCCAACTTGAACAACAAAATGATGAAGGAGTTGTGTGCTGAATTCAAAATCGAAACCATAACTCATCTCTCTACCGACCAAAGATAAACGGAGCGGTAGAAGCGGCTAACAAAAACATCAAGAAGATTGTTCAAAAGATGGTTGTAACCTACAAAGACTGGCATGAAATGCTGCCTTTTGCTCTTCACGGTTATCGCACATCTGTCCGCACTTCAACAGGGGCAACCCCTTTCTCTCTTGTATATGGCATGGAGGCAGTGCTCCCCATAGAAGTAGAGATCCCATCAATCCGGGTATTGATGGAAGCTAAGCTAACAGAGGCTGAATGGTGTCAAAGTCGACACGATGAACTGAATTTGATAGAAGAAAAGCGAATAACGGCTTTATGCCACAGTTAGTTGTATCAACAAAGAATGAAGAAGGCATTTGACAAAAAGGTCCGACCTCGCGTCTTCAGGAAAGGAGACCTTGTGCTCAAGAAGATACAATCATTTCTCACTGATTCTCAGGGCAAATGGACTCCGAATTATGACAGCCCCTATGTGGTCAAGAAAGCTTTCTCAGGCGGCGCCTTGAGACTCGAAACTATGGACGGAGAGGAATTTTACTACCCCATAAATGTTGACGTAGTCAAGAAATACTTCGCCTAAAAAAACGTCTCGGTGGATTGAAAACCCGAAAGGGAGGTCCAGGCAAAAATTAGAGACATAATCGAAAATCATCCCGATGGATTGGAAATCTCAAAGTACAATTCAGACAAAAGTTAGGGATTCATGGCAAGTAACTATGTCCAGCAAAGGGGAAAATCCCTCAGCGGCAGTAATGCCAACCATCAGGAAAAAACTCCAGTCAAGGTCATCTTCGACAAAAGCGCAGGATGTCCGGAATTCAAAGTTGGTAGAAGGATAGCGGTCGTTATGTTTCAATGTAGCCCTTTTCCCTTAAATTACCATTTTCTAACTTTGTAAATACTCTATGGAATCACGCGCTTAGCTGATTTCCATCCTATCAATAAAATTTGAGCCCATGTGCTTTGTTTGCAATTCTCATTTGTTTTAGCTTTACAGAACGACCTTAAAACATGATTTACGATTCTTGAAATAAAACAAAAATGAATTTACTTGTCAAAATTTTTCTGCTTTTCAAAATAAAGATGGCAATTTCTTTTGACTTTTGAACATCGAAAGAACATCGATCGCTTCTCCCAAAGGCGGTTAAACTTCAAAGTGTAGAATCAAAGTACTCCTTCTAAACCAGTACACCGGAATGAAGGATCAACTGTGTCGGATGCGAACATTCGATCTGACACCCCCGACAGAGTTTTTATCTCCTAAGCCCGACCAACGGTTGTTCCCCACAGGGACTACCTCTCCCAAGCAAGGCAGAATTGCTACTTTTGGACCATTGATACCTTTCATCCGCTGCCGTGGCCGAGTATCCAGTCGTGTTCATCCGTTAGCCTGTATGTCGTGTCAATTTTGTCAGCATAAACATACATACATCATGCATTATTGATTTACATTCATATTCATATTGCATCACTATTACTCTGGTCGGTCTTATCCCCTAGTGATAAAAGTCCTCTCAATCGAGTTGTCAGTTCTTTACTCTTCAGGAAGTAAATCATCTAAGCAATCTCACTCCCAGTTTATTTCTAGATTAGAGACGGTCTTTGACCACTTTGATAACTTGAACCTCTGAAAAACAAGAAAACTTTCGACAAACGTCACTCTTCACCATTGAAGATAACATCTTCGCTTTCCCGGATTAAGGAAAATCCCCAGAGAAAGCCTCTTAATCAAAGATCCGGCAGTACAGCAGTTCTCCTTCAGAAAATTCGCTGACAAAAAAAGTCATCAACACCTCAAAATTGGGAAACATTGTATGGCATTTCTCCGAGAAGGTCTCGAAGAAAAGTATGATGTAATATCCCCAGGCGACAGCAGTCTCTCAAGAGACCTGTTTTCCCCAGTAGAGTCGACAAATGGCGTCTCCAACAGAGAAGTTTGTACACCTCTATAACTCAGACGAATGGGTTCCCCAGCGAGTCTGACATCAAAATTTTTTCCATCAAATGGCATCTCCCCAGGAAAAGTCGGTGAGAAGTTTGAGGAAAACCGCTACAAATAACGTCGCTTGTCAAGAAAGTTTATTGACAAAAGAAACTGAGACCAATTCCTTAGTAGGAAACCAGGACCGAGGGGAAGTTTATTTTAGAAACTGAGACCAATTCCTTGGCAGAAGACCCGGATCGAGGGGAAGTTTATTTCAGAAACCTAGACTAGTTCCTTGGTAGGAAACCAAGATCGAGGGGAAGTTTATTTCAGAAACTGAGACCAGCTCCTTGGTAGGAAACCGGGATCGAGGGTAAGTTTACATCAGAAACTGAGACCAGTTCCTTGGTAGGAAACCAGGATCGAGGGGAAGTTTATATCAGAAATTGAGACCAGTTTCTTGGTAGGAAACCAGGATCGAGGGGAAGTTTCTAACTTTTCTAAGCATTATTGCTTAGCAAAAGAAGATGTATGGGCAAGCTGCCATTCATAACCACCATCAAAATTTCAGGTATTCTGATATTTAATCCTCTTGCACCCCAAATGCCCGATTATCTTCGCCATTCACACCTTCGGGTCCAAGAAGATTAAATAGGGGCATCTGTCATACCCCAAATTTTGACCACTAAGATTTCCCCTCATTGTGCAAATCATCACCACAATATGGATGGACCATCATACCTCATTAGTCTCCCCAAAGATGGATGAGCATCCACTACAATCAAACTTAGGGTTTCAAGCCCTCTCAGAGCTCTTAGACAAAGGATCAATCAAGGAATGCCATGATATTCAACTTGTCTAAACCTCTCAAACATCCACAATGGATCAAGAGGACTCCCACATCAAGGATCAAGCACAAGGCTGCAACATTCTAAGTGGATTAAGCATCAAGATCGCCAATATCACCAAATTAGGGTTTTGGTCGACCAGGGCCTCCAGATGGAAATTTTCCTCTGGGCATGAGCCAATGCTTCAGAGCATAACCTAAAATACTCTAAGGGACCTCATAAACCCAATCATCAAGTCAATTTGGCCTCAGGGGATGCATTCATAAAAAAAAATCAGGAATTAAGGTTTCTTGACCTAATTCACCCCTACGTTGACTTTTGGGACAAAACATGAACCAAGAACTCAAGACATGATTTTAGGGTCCCTAATACACTACATTGATCCATTTTCAACAATGGATTGATCCAAGAAGCTTGATTCACAAGTTTCAAGTTCATCAGAACCACAGTTAGGGTTTCGCGGAAAAAGTCAACTGTGCCTTTGACTTTTGACCAGGACATGCTCCCAAGCCTTGGGACATTATTCAATACACCCTATAACACCTATGAAATCAATCCATCAAGTTTGATTTAGGTCAAGGACTTGATTTCATAGAGGATCGCACAGTTTGGAATTCATCTGATAAAAAGTCAACTGTGCCCAAAAGTCAAAGTTTGACTTTTTGTTTTTTGATCAATTGTGGTCCCCTAACCCTAAAATGATGTTAATGTGTGATTGGAATCATCATTCATCAAGAAAAATCAAGAAAAGTGGGATAATTTGCAAAAGGGGTAACCATAAAAAACTTAGAAATTTTCTAAGTTATGGAACAAAGTGGCTAGGGTACCAACTTCCAAGGATCATAACTTGAGATCCAAGCAACCATTTGGGCTGATCCAAAGATGGATTTGTAGCTCTCATGGCATAATTTAAAAGTGTCAACTACACCTCATTCCAATTCATCATGGATTTTGATTTATGGTTGAATCAAAATGGCTGAAAACATGAAATGTCACTTTTTTCAACACTTAGTGAAATTTTCACTAAGTCAGAATCTGTTTCACTTTTTTCAAAATGTAGGGGCATTTTTCACTTGGATCCAAAAAGTTTCAAAACAAACTATGATCACACATGTGTTGTATCATATAAGGGCTTTCCAAAATGTCCAAGAACCCCATCAAATCCCATATGAGCTAAGAGTTATGACAGTGGCAATATGCCTTGATGCAACTGTCATAACAAGGCAGATTTGTGCATTTTGCTCGATTTGAGCAATTTGTGCAAATGACAAACAAGTTTATCCATCTGAACACCTCAGGGAGAGACCAAGGAGGGACAAACACTGATCCATAAGCCTCCCAAGTCTTTGGAACTAAAAATAGCATGCCAAACCTAAAAAAAAACCCTAAAGAGGGGACAAGACTCCAATTTTGTTTTGGAGCATTCAATGGATGCACCAAGGTGGCATGAACTGAGCCATTTCTAACTGAATGAGTCAAGGATGATCTCTGAACTAGGGAACCAAAGGCCTGTGCTCTAACCTTTTGTCAATGGCTAGAGGAGACTTGATATTCCAAAATGCTCCATGTAACGCTCCGGTTTTTGTTAGATTTATTTAATCGGGTCGATTTAATTATTTTTGTTTTTATATTATTTTATTCTTGGTTTTTATTTGGTAAATATGTTATGTTTATCGTTATTATGTTTTATCGCGTTTTGGGAACGTTTGCGAGGAATTGAGTGTAGGGGTATTTTGGTCATTTTGCTTGGTTAGATATTATTGTTTTCATTAAATAGAAACATAGAGATTAGAAAGAGAGGAAAAAAGAAAGAGAAGAGAAAAAGAGAGTGAGAAGAAGAAAAAGAGGAAAAACTTGGAGAGGAAGAAACCAATTCAACCGACACTTCAAATCACGATTAATCGGGTAAGGGTGCGAAACTCGATTACTATATGCTTGTGTATGAATATGTATGTGTGTGTTTGAATGTTCTCTTGCTTTTCATAGTTTTTTCGATTCTAGGTTGAAATGAGAAAAATGAATAGAAATCGATGTTTTCACCTTCAGAAATCGATATAAACTGTGTTGAATGATCCCACTATGCATATGAACATTTGTTGATACTTGTTATGCTGTTTGGAACTGATTTGAGATGAAAATGGTGATTTTGGGAAGGACTGTCGAAGGGTTATTTTTCTGGAAATCGTAGTGCGCGCTTAGCGCGCAGATGCCCGCTTAGCGCGGTCTGGAGAATTTGCAACCTCTCCAGGCAGTGAGGAGCGCGCTTAGCGCGGGGTGGAGCCCGCTTAGCGCGACTTGGAGCAAAAGTAAAACTGTTTTTTTCTAAAATCCATAACTTTTGATCTGTAACTCGGATCGAGACGTTCTTAGTACCGTTGAAAAGCTAAGGAGATGTTCTTTCTTATAAAAATGGGTTTTGAGATTGGTGGCTGATTTAATTGTGTCGGGAATTTGGAAACGTGTCGTTTTATCGACTTTTACCGTCGTAATTGTGTGCGATTGATGTGTTATCATGTGATATGCTTTTGATATATAACGTATAGCTTGTGTGCTATTATATGATGTGAATGCATGTGATGAAATATTGTGATGATGGTTTGTGGCCTTATGGCAAATAAATGCATTGTTTTGGGTTTGATTTCAATGCATGATTATTGATGTTGAGATGGTTCACATGGTTATATATGTATATGCATTTGATTGTCATGAGTCATTGTATGCCAAGCATCATGATTTGCATCTTGTGATGTTGTGTGCCCTTGTAGGGTGTGAGCGACGAAACGATTCTAGAGGGAATCTGCTGTAACGATCGTGTGCCTTATACAAAGAGGACCTAAAGCGACATTATAGACGATCGTGTGCCTTATACAAAGAGGACCTAAAGCGATCGGATCGTGTGCCTTATACAAAGAGGACCTAAAGCGATCCATAAACGTCGTGTGCCTTATACAAAGAGGACCTAAAGTGACGGGGAACATCGTTTGCCCGACGGGGAGTTACACTAAGTAACAAGCGATGATTCCAATAATTACTGAGTGAATTAATGATGATGAGAATGATGGATGGAATGGTACCGCATGCATAGAGTCGTTGTGTCGGTCTCTGTGCATTTGCATAAATCATGAATGGATTGATTATATGTGGGAAATTGTGAATGAGATTGATGAGTTGATATATAAATATATATATTGGTGATAAATGTATTGAGCAAGATTGATATGCCTTAGTGATGGATACATGAATTATGAATTGTGTTGTTTTGTATTTGAATTATGGTATACGTTGTGGTGAGAATGTTTTTGCATGCGTATTTCAAGTTATTACATAATTGTATGCAACTATATTATAATTGTGTTTCTCACCCTTCTGCTGTTTTGAATGCTCTATGAGGCATTGCATATTAGATGCTGGAGGTCTTTTTGTGAAGATTATGTCTTCATTCTTTTGTCGGTCGGCTCTGATATGTGGCACCGGGTAGTCGGGGAGATCGTTATGTGATTATGTGTATATATATCTTTTTAGATTGTACATGTATGACTCTGTATATGACAGACAAACTTTTATGTTTATATATGAGATTTCAGTTGCAGATTTTCCGCTTTTATTCTGTATCTGAATTGTGGGTGTTAGGAACCGAGTTCCTCTGTTTATGTGGCTACCTGATTGTTGCATATCTATATGAGCAGGTTGTTATATTTCATTACTTTGATGTGATGCTCCCGTCTATGCCATGAATGTTTTAATTATACTCTGATTATTTGTTATCGCTTTAATTACTCGGGGTATAGAGGGGGGTGTTACATTAAGTGGTATCAGAGCCAGTTCGTGTCGGTCATTTTGACCAAGTTGTTTGTTGTGCGACAGTTGTGTTCTGGCGAGTTGATTGTTTAACCATAGTTACTGTTATTGGATATGAACAGAATATGACTGGTAGGAATGATGCTGCTCTTACTGCTGCTATGCAAGCTATGGCTCAGGCTGTGCGGAATGCACCTAATTCAGGAGGGAATGATGAGTTCAGGAAGAACAAACCGCCTGTCTTCAAAGGAAGACATGATCCTGATGGTGCTCAGATTTGGCTTAGGAGATTGAAAGAATCTTTTGAGTGATGGACTGTGTTGAGGAACAGAAGGTGAGACTGGGTACTCACATGTTGCAGGAGGACGTTGATGATTGGTGGGTTAGTACGCGTCATGTGTGAGAAGCTATAGGTGAAGTTGTCACTTGGGCTTTGTTTAGCAGTGAGATTTTTAGGAAGTATTTTCCTGAAGATGTTAGAGGAAAGAAAGAAATAGAGTTCTTGGAGTTGAAACAGGGTAACATGTCTGTTACTGATTACACTGCTAAGTTTGTGGAGCTTGTTCAGTTTTATCCACATTATGCTGAAGCAACTGTGGAGTTTTCCAAATGTGTGAAGTTTGAGAACGGGTTGCGTCCCGAGATCAAGCAGGCAATTGGTTATCAAAGAATTAGGAGGTTTTCAGATTTGGTGGATTGTTGTAGAATTTATGAGGAGGATAGCAAGGCTCGTTCTATTCATTATAAGAGTGTGAATGAAAGGAAAGGAAAGCAACCGTTTCGTGGTGGTCCTTATGTGGCACCATATCGTATGTCGGCATCTGAGTTGGTTGAGTTGAAGAAGCAGTTGAATGAACTGTTAGAAAAGAGGTTTGTTAGGCCGAGTGTATCGCCTTGGGGTGCTACAGTTTTATTGGTGAAGAAGAAAATGTAAGTAATAAATGTGCCTAAGAGGGGGGTGAATTAGACTCTTAGACAATTATCCGGATTTTTGACGGTATTTGAATTTTACTTTTCCTAAAAGTTTCTAAGTCAGGAAAGCGGTAAATGCGGAAAGTAAATAACACCGAGATGTATAGTGGTTCCCCTCACAGGTCTAGAGTACTCCACTCCCCTTTCAACATGAAAGAGAGTTTACTATTGTTTTGACTTTACAAGACTCTTCCTAGTCTTTCTATACAAGTCACTCACAATCAACCACCAAGAACACCCTCTTGGATTTTACAATTTTAAATTCCAACCAAGAATAACTCTTACAATGGACCTCTTGCATCCACAATCCGGATCACAAGGAAAAACCTTACAAACTTATCTTTAACAATACTAAAATAAGTTGTAATCAAAATATCACAAATCTGAATTTTATTTGAGATGTTGAAGATTGATGTTGAAGTGTATCAATTAAAAGATTGATCTTCCCCTTTTTGTAACAGCCACTCTTAATGATATTATACAAGTGTTCGACTCAATAATAATGAAACTAATGCAATAAGTATGAATGTTTAAGTGCAGAAGTTTCTGTTTGAAAAGTTTGAAGAACACTCTTGTAAAAATTCAGAATTTTTAAGGGATTGATTGATTGAAAATTATAGCAAAAGGATGTGAATAGAAAAACTGAACTTACGCTCTTTATATAGCCCTAATACACCTCTACAAATGAGTGTTAAAATATGAAGAGATGCCATGAATCAAAGAAAAAACGTTTGAAAAGAAATCTGAAAAGATGCAGAATTTTTTCACACTGTTTCAGTGTTAATCGGTTAACACCTTCCCAACGTAACAAATTTTTCAAAAATTTTCACTGGTTAACCGGTTAACCTAAGGTGTTAATCGGTTAACACTGTTAGAAAATGCAGAAAAACATAATTTTAATGCAGTAAACACATGGCATTCTTTTCCAATCATTCTTAAACCTATGATGCATAAATGAGACACTATTTGAACACTTGTATAAACATTATTAAGAGATGAAATGTTATACCTTTGATCAATCAAGATAATCTTCAATTCTTGAATGATATTTGAAATTTTGAGCTTGATTTGTCATGTCTTTTATCCACTTCCTTTTTGCAACCAATGTTATGAGCAAATAATGTTGTCTTCATCAAAATATCAAGTTGAAGAAGCTTGACTTCACATTCTCCCCCTTTTTGATGATGACAAACTAAAACTTGAAATTTTGTCTCAATCTTGTTTCTTCAACAAATTCTCCCCCTAAGTTGATGCTCCCCCTAAGTTGATACTTTTTAAAGGGCTTTTAATCTTTGAAATCTGCATTTAGTTAGAAGAACAACCAATAATACAATACAAGACTTCTCCCCCTTTGTCATTAGCAAAAAGGATGGGAAAAGAGTTTCGATAAAAGGAGTAGCATACATACATAACAATAACAATCACATAACACATAATAACAAAACAATAACATAAATCACACACATGAATATTAAGTAAGTACGCATACGTTACGGAACAGTCTACGAAAATAACAAAGTACACCAAAATGCCTAACAAACAGGACTTAGAAACTTAAAACAAGAGCTAAACTTAAATAGATATGAAATGCATAAAAGGTGATGGTTTAATCACTTTAGGATTCTTCATCTTCCATCTCTTCATCACCACTTCCATCTTCTTCTTCTTCATTTCCACCGACATTTTCATGTGCCTCTTCTTCTTCTTCACTTTCTTCAAACTCTTGAGTAGATTGATGGATGGACAAAACAAGTTTCTGGAGTGAAGAAATAGCTCGAGTAGTCTCGCAGTGATTATTAACCATTGTAGTATAAAGGAATTCATTTGCAATCTCGCCTTCTGAAATTTGAGGGTTCGAAGAGGAGGAGGAACCATCTTTGTACCTGTAAACACCATCATCACCAATTACAATCCCCATGTTCTTTAATGCGGTTTTAGCGGTGATTTCATTTTCCTTTGTAGCCATCCTTACAAACGGTTCACGTTTAAGATCCAACTCGGTAGATTCTAGAATACGGGAAATCATTCTACAATATGGGAGTCCACCGGTTAATGAAAGTTGATGCTGCATATGATACATAATGGTAAGAGTCCAATTCACTTGAAGTTTGTTCTTGATAGCATAAAGGGCTTTTATCTCAAGATCATTGATTTGTGAGTGATTGGAGTCCTTAGGTTCAAGAACATAGCAAATGACATAGTGGAGCATCCGGTCGCTTACCGACAAATTTTTCGCATAGCATAGCACTCTTGAAGAAGACAACTTCTGTCCGCTTAAAACTTCAGCCTTGGGAAATCTACAGATACTGAAATAATACTTCATTTTTTTATAATTTGTCCACTCACCATCCTCATGATTTACCCCTTGTCTCAGAAAATATCCAGTGTTGGGAATGTCTAACAATGTTCCAATAGTTGTTAAATTCTAAAAAATCAGCTTATCTCTAACAGTAGCAGATAACATGTGTTGTTCTTCAGAATTCAAGCCTATTTCTAACTTAGTATAGAAGGCTTTAGCAAGATCAAGATAAAGCAGCCCCAAGTTTGATACAAAATTATCAATCTTTTGAATCTTAAGAAGTGCTGGAAATTCAAAACTATTTGCAGGAAAATAGCTTAAGTTAACACACTTTACCGGCATAAATGAACAATTTCTAACTTTGAAATCCAACCTTCGAACCTTTGTTGGAGGTAATGGAGCTTCATCATTTCCCGAATCCGAGCCACCCATTGGAAGTTTTCCTTTGTCTCTTTTGGAAGGGGCCATTGAAATGAATTGAAAGTTAGGGTTTGAGGAGGATGATTTTCGGATTTGTTGAAGTGGTAGAGTTGTGATGGAGAGTAAGAGTTATATGGAGTTTTTAAAGAGTGAAGGTGTGAGTGGGTTTTAAAGATGTTGAATGGAAGAGAGAGAGATGATGAAGTGAGTGAATTGCATGCAATGAACCTTTGAAACAATTGAAACTTATTTAAGAATCACTTAAAAACACATGCAATGAATAATAATAAAATATAAAACATAAAGCAAAAAAAAAATTCTGAAACTGAAATAAATAAATAAAAACGCAGCATAACAGTGTTAATCGGTTACCACATATGGTAAACCGGTTAACACACCAAAAACGCGTACAAATAGTTCAGGAAAACATGCGTTAATCGGTTACCACAATTGGTTAATCGATTAACAGGTGCCAGTGGTCAAAAACAGTAGCTTACCACAACCCAACTCAAGAGTTATTTCCAATTTTTTTTGTGTTGATATGATAAAACACATACTAATGCACCTTTGAGTCATATTTGCAGATCATGAAAATTAATTTAAGCAAGAATAAAATCAAGAAAAATCACATTCTCAACATAAAACACATTTTATCAAATAGTGCAAAAATTTATAAAATTAAAATAATTGATCTTGTGTGTACCTTGGCTTCATTATAACATATAATGAATAAAAAATTGAAGATTAAATGTCACCTTCATCCAATATGCCAAGTTCCCGACGAATCTTGAAAAACGGTTCTTTTGCGAGAGGTTTTGTGAAAATGTCCGCTAGTTGATTATGTGTATCCACAAATGTGACTTCAACATCTCATTTAAGCACATGATCACGTAGAAAATGATGTCAAATGTCTATGTGTTTGGTTCTTGAGTGCATGACGGGATTCTTTGTAATATTAATTGCACTTGTGTTGTCGCATAGAAGTGGTATGCATCCTAGATTGATTCCATAGTCACTTAATTGTTGTTTTAGCCAAAGAATTTGTGCACAACAACTCCATGCTGCTATGTATTCTGCTTTAGCCGTACTTAGAGTGACACACGCTTGTTTCTTACACGACCAAGATACCAAAGCATTTCCTAGGATGTGACATGTTCCACTCATGCTTTTTCTATCAGTTTTAGAACCTGCAAAATCCGCGTCAGAATAACCAACTAAATTATACATAATACCTTTTGGATACCATAGACCAACGTTCGTCGTTCCCTTGAGATACTTCATGATTCTTTTCACAGTGGTGAGATGTGACTCCTTTGGATTTGCTTGAAAACGAGCACATAAACACACACTAAACATTATGTCAGGACGACTTGCCGTCAAATATAATAAAGAACCAATCATACCTCGATACTTGGTAATATCAATGGAAGCACTCGATTCATCTTGATCAACATAGGTTTCGGATCCCATTGGTGTAGCCATAGCCTTGCAACTATCCATGTCGAATCTTTTCAATAATTCTTTGCAATACTTGGATTGGTTGATGAATATACCATCCTTTAGTTGCTTGATATGAAGTCCAAGAAAGTAATTCATCTTTCCCATCATAGACATTTCAAACTCTCCTTGCATCATCAATGAGAATTCTTTACAAAGATCTTCGTTCGTTGAACCGAATATGATGTCGTCAACATAGACTTGGACTAACAAAGTATTACCTTTTGCTTTGTTAATGAACAATGTCTTGTCAACTTTGCCTTTTACAAATCCCTTTTCACAAAGAAAATTGCTAAGACGATCATACCATGCTCTTGGTGCTTGCTTTAAGCCATAAAGAGCTTTCCTTAATTTGAAGACACGTGAAGGATTCTTGTAGTCTTCAAAGAATGCGCTTTTGACATCCATTTGATAAAGCTGAAAATTTAATGAACATGCGTAAGCAAGTAATAAACGTATAGCTTCTAACCTTGCAACCGAAGCGAATGTTTCCTCGAAATCTATGCCTTCCTCTTGATTTTAACCTTGAGCCCCCAATCTGGCCTTGTTTTGAATAATTATCCCATTCTCATCAAGTTTGTTTTTAAACACCCATTTGGTACCGATGATGTGTTTATCACTTGGTCTAGGAACAAGTTCCCAAACTTGATTCCTTTCGAATTGGTTTAACTCTTCATGCATAACAATAATCCAATGGTCGTCACTTAAGGCTTCACCAACTTTGGAAGGTTCAATTTGTGAGACAAACGCCATATTTAAGCAAGCATCTTTAAGATTTAAACTTGTTACTACACTTTGACTAATATCACCAATAACTTTGTCAATTGGATGATCTCTATGAGTCCTCCATTATTTAGGTAGATCCTTTAAATTTGTCTCTTGTTGAATCGGTTCTTCTTGGTATTCCACATGATTTTATCTTGAGGTATCTTCTTGAGGAACTTCTACAATTTCATCATCATCATCACATAAAACAATATCCTCCTTGGAGGGGTTAGATTCATCAAACTTAACATGCATAGATTCTTCAATTGTAAAAGTTCTTTTATTATAAATTCTATAAGCATTACTTGTAAGAGAATAACCAAGAAATATACCTTCATCCGATTTTTCATCAAACTTACCAAGATTGTCTTTGTCATTGTTTAAGACAAAGCATTTACATCCAAAAATGTGAAAGTAAGCAATGTTTGGTTTCCTCCCTTTGAAAAGTTCACAGGGGGTCTTCTTTAGAATAGGTCTAATGTTAACACGATTACTTACAAAACATGTTGTGCTTACCGCATCCGCCCAAAAGTATTTTGGAAGATTTGAATCACTAAGCATTATTCTTGAAAGTTCCACCAATGACCTATTCTTTCTCTCCACCACTCCATTTTGTTGAGGAGTCCTTGGTGCCGAGAAGTTGTGAGATATTCCATGTTCTTCACAAAATTCTTCAAAGGAAGCATTTTGGAATTCTCCACCATGGTCGCTTCTTATGGAGGCAATTGAAAGTGATTTCTCATTTTGAATTTGCTTTGCATATTTCTTGAACGCCTTAAATGCATCAGTTTTCTGCACTAAAAAGAATGTCCATGTATATCTAGAGAAATCATCAACAATAACTAAAGCATATACATTACCTCCGAAGCTTCTTGTTCTTGATGGACCAAATAAGTCCATATGCAACAATTGTAGTGGCCTTGAAGTGGACACCACATCTTTAGATTTGAAATTTGACTTGGTTTGTTTCCCTTTTTGACATGCATCACACAACTTATCTTTGACATATTTTATCTTTGGTAATCCAATAACTAAATCATGCTTAATTAATTTATTCAAATGCTCCATGTGAACATGAGCAATCCTTTTGTGCCAAAGCCATGAATCATTATTGCTTGCCATAAGACATTTAACCTTCAAAGAAGTGTTATCAAGGGAAATCATAAAAATATTGTTAATTCTATTACCTTTAAGCATTACCTCATTAGTGACTTCGTCTTCTATCAAACATTCATCTTTAGTGAACTTGATTTTGAATCCTTTGTCACAAAGTTGGCTTATGCTAATAAGATTATGCTTTAAGCCTTCAACATAAAGCACATCTTCAATTGTTGTGAAAGGTGCTGCACCAATATTGCCTACGCCAAGAATCTTTCCTTTATTGTTATCTCCATAAGTAACATAACCCTTGGCCTTAAGCACTAGACTTGAAAATTTATTTACATCTCCGGTCATATGCTTCGAATAACCACTATCAAGATACCATAGATTTGAAGTGGTCTTCAAGCAAACCTCGTAATTTTCATCTTCGGAGTTATGTGTAGCCATAAGTGCTAGTTTTGCGCTTTCATCGCTCTCCGAGTCGGATGATGAACTAATTTCGTTGTCTTCCCGTGCAATGTATGCCTTCTTATTTTTTGATTCCTTCTTGCCTTTAAAACTTCCTTTCTTTGCAAGTTGTGGACATTCGGGTTTTATGTGTCCTTGCTTCCCACATTCATAACATGTAATGTCTTGAGATGAAGTTGAAGTATCCTTTTTCTTAAAGTGTTTCTTCCTTTTAGCATAAAAAGACTTATCTTTATTTCCAAAGAATTTTCCAAGTCTTTTTACTAGAAGCATGAAATTTTCGTCTTCCTCCGATGAGTCGTCATTTTGTTTTCCTTTTGCATCTACCTTTAAAGCAATACCTTTGGACTTCTTGTCTTGAAGTTCATGTTTTTCAAGTTGTCCAAGTTCTAACTCATGTTCTTGAAGTTTACCAAATAGAGATGCGGAAGTCATCGTAGAGAGGCTTTTCTTTTCCGATATTGCCGTTACTTTTGGTTGCCATTCTCTTGTCAAAGATCTTAGGATTTTGAGATTTAGTTCATCATTTGAGAATGTCTTACCAAGTGCTATTAAGTGGTTAGTCAAATGAACAAATCTTTTCTGTAATGCAACAATGGTTTCTCCGGGCTGCATTCGGAACATTTCATATTCTTGACTTAGAGTATTTAGTCTAGATCTTTTAACTTTAGCTGTTCCTTCATGTGTTTCTACCAAAGTATCCCATATGTCTTTTGCCGATTTACATTGACAGACACGAAAAAACTCATCAATACTTAAGGCACTTTGAAGAAGATTGGTAGCTTTATTTTCATTTAGAATTTTTCTCTTGTCTTCTTCATCATATGTACTTTTTAATTTTGCAGTACCAACACCATTGACTACATTCACAGGATTATGTGGACCATTCTTAATAGCTTCCCATATACCTTCTCTTTGTGCTTCAAGATGTGCTCTCATACGAATCTTCTAAAAATCAAAATACTCTCCAGAGAAAAGTGTGGGCTTGTTACTACTTCCACCTTCTTTGAAAACCGGGTTCGTGCTTGCGGAAGCCATGCTGGATCTTGTCGGAACAGGTTACCTAACCGGCTCTAATGCCAATTGTAAGTAATAAATGTGCCTAAGAGGGGGTGAATTAGGCTCTTAGACAATTATCCAGATTTTTGACGGTATTTGAACTTTACTTTTCCTAAACGTTTCTAAGTGAAGAAAGCGGTAAATGTGGAAAGTAAATAACACCGAGACGTATAGTGGTTCCCCTCACAGGTCGAGAGTACTCCACTCCCCTTTCAACATGAAAGAGAGTTTACTATTGTTTTGACTTTACAAGACTCTTACTAGTCTTTCTATACAAGTCACTCACAATCAACCACCAAGAACACCCTCTTGGATTTTATAATTTTAAAGTCCAACCAAGAATAACTCTTATAATGGACCTCTTGTATCCACAATCCGGATCACAAGGAAAAACCTTACAAACTTATCTTTAACAATACTAAAATAAGTTGTAATCAAAATATCACAAATCTGAATTTTATTTGAGATGTTGAAGATTGATGTTGAAGTGTATCAATCAAAAGATTGATCTTCCCCTTTTTGTAACAATCACTCTTAATGATATTATACAAGTGTTCGACTCAATAATAATGAAACTAATGCAATAAGTATGAAGGTTTAAGTGCAGAAGTTTCTGTTTGAAAAGTTTGAAGAACACTCTTGTAAAAATTCAGAATTTATAAGGGATTGAATGATTGAAAATTATAGCAAAAGGAGGTGAATAGAAAAACTTAACTTAAGCTCTTTATATAGCCCTAATACACCTCTACAAATGAGTGTTAAAATATGAAGAGATGCCATGAATCAAAGAAAAAACGTTTGAAAAGAAATCTGAAAAGATGTAGAATTTTTTCGCACTGTTTCAGTGTTAATCGGTTAACACCTTCCCAACGTAACAAATTTTTCAAAAAATTTCACTGGTTAACCGGTTAACCTAGGTGTTAATCGGTTAACACTGTTAGAAAATGCAGAAAAACATAATTTTAATGCAGTAAACACATGGCATTCTTTTCCAATCATTCTTAAACCTATGATGCATAAATGAGACACTATTTGAACACTTGTATAAACATTATTAAGAGATGAAATGTTATACCTTTGATCAATCAAGATAATCTTCAATTCTTGAATGATATTTGAAACTTTGAGCTTGATTTGTCATGTCTTTTATCCACTTCCTTTTTGCAACCAATGTTATGAGCAAATAATGTTGTCTTCATCAAAATATCAAGTTGAAGAAGCTTGACTTCACAGAAAGATGGAAGTATGAGATTGTGTATTGATTATCGCCAGCTGTATAAGGTGACAATTAAGAATAAGTATCCTCTTTCGAGAATTGATGATTTGATGGACCAGTTGGTAGGTGTGTGTGTGTTTAGTAAAATTAATTTGAGGTCAGATTATCATCAGATTAGAGTGAAGGAGGAAGATATTTAGAAGACGGCTTTTAGGACACGATACGGACATTACGAATATTCTGTGATGCCGTTCGGGGTTTCTAATGCGTCGGGAGTATTTATGGAGTATATGAATCGCATATTCCATGAGCATTTGGATCAATTTGTTGTTGTGTTTATTGATGACATCTTGATTTATTCTAAGTCTCGGGAGGAACATGCAGAACATTTGCGTATTGTATTGCAAATTTTGAAGGAAAAGAAACTTTATGCCAAGTTGTCCAAGTGTGAGTTCTGGTTGTCAGAAGTGAGTTTTCTTGGGCATGTGATTTCAGGTAATGGTATTGTTGTGGATCCATCCAAAGTAGATGCAGTTCTACAATGGGAGGCACCTAGATCTGTTACTGAAATTAGAAGCTTTTTGGGTTTAGCTGGATATTATCGAAGATTCATTGAAGCCTTTTCCAAGTTAGCACTTCCATTGACCCAGCTGACTTGAACAGGTAAAGCGTATATTTGGGATATTCAGTGTGAGGAAAGTTTTAGTGAGCTGAAGAAAAGATTGACTACAGCTCTGATTTTGATCTTACCGAATCCTAGTGAACCGTTTGTGGTGTATTGCGATGCGTCTTTGAGTGGTTTAGGTGGAGTGTTGATGCAAGAAGGTAAGGTTGTGGCTTATGCTTCGAGACAATTGAGGGATCATGAGAAGAATTATCCTACCCATGATTTGGAATTAGCTGCGGTGGTTTTTGTATTGAAAATTTGGAGACATTATCTCTACGGTGCAAGATTCGAAGTCTTTAGTGATCATAAGAGTTTAAAATACTTGTTTGATCAGAAAGAGTTGAATATGAGGCAACGGAGATGGTTGGAATTTTTGAAGGACTACGATTTTAGCTTGCATTACCATCCTGGTAAGGCTAATGTGGTAGCCGATGCGTTAAGCTGAAAATCTTTGCATATGTCTGCTTTGATGGTTAAAGAGTGGGAACTTTTGGAAGAATTTAGAGATTTGAGTTTGGTATGTGAATTGACATCTGATAGCGTGAGGCTTGGTATGTTAAAGGTCACTAATGATTTTCTGTTGACCGTTAGCGAGAAACAGAGGCTGAATGTGAAATTTTATTGATTTGATGACGGTTGGAGGTAAAGGTGTGAATGGTGACTTTAAAGTGGATGATCAGGGTGTTTTGAGATTCCGTGGTAGAATTTATATTCCTGATGATTCGGAATTGAAAAAGATGATTTTAGAGGAAGGACACCGGAGTAGTTTGAGTATACATCCGGGAGCTAATAAAATGTATCAAGATTTGAAGAAGATCTTTTGGTAGTCCGGATTGAAGAGGGATGTGGCTCAGTTTGTTTATGCGTGTTTGACGTGTCAGAAGTCAAAGGTAGAACATCAGATGCCTAGTGGATTATTGCAACCGTTGGATATTCCCGAGTGGAAATGGGACAACATTTCTATGGATTTTGTGACAGGGTTGCCGAATACTCAGAGGGGACATAATGCTATTTGGGTGATTATGGATAGGATGACTAAATCGGCGCATTTCATTCCGATTGACATCAGTTTTTCTTTGGAAAGGTTGGTTGAGATTTATATCCATGTGATTGTGAGATTACATGGTGTTCCGCTGTGTATTGTTTCAGATCGAGATCCGAGGTTTACTTCCAGATTTTGGGAAAGTTTGCAAAAGGCGTTAGGTTCCAAGTTGAGATTGAGTTCTGCTTATCATCCTCAGACAGATTGTAACACCCATATATAATATCATACATCAAAGCATAATTACTATACATGAATCCAAGTATTTGGTACTGAAATATATAAGTTCCTAGTTAACACATTATACATATACATGCCCAAGATACCTAATAAGAAAAACTATGGCATTATATATACAAGATGTTCAAAAAGATAAAAACTAAGAACTAGATCAGCAATGATCTCAAAATAAACTCCACAACGGAATCCTTGCCACTTCAAAAAGCCAAGATAGTAAGGAAAGTCAAACAACTTTGTCCTTACCCTTCGCGGAACTTGTAGTACCTGTGATGTAAACAACAACGTGGGGTGAGATACATCAAATCTCAGCAAGTTCTCTATCTTAAACGTCCTCTCGGCTTTACAAGGTTCTAACAAGCCTAACTCAAGTCAAAGGGAAGGGAAGTGACTTTGAGTACTCACACACACTATATGTATCCACGTTATTGAGTTCGTTAATCCGGAAGTGTATCATTATCGTTAACCCTGTCAAGGCATCCCCTTTCTCCCGGCCTCTTCTACGTCTAGAAGTAGGAACGATTCATGGACCCTCGTAGATTTCTTGGCATACGAAATGGATTCGGAAATAAGGGACATATTATCGCCTTAAATCGTCACTTCGCACTGCCCGTACACCGTCACAAGTCTCTTTACCCGTAGGCTCCATTCGTACTATAACATTGGGAATCAAACCTACCAAGAAATCGTGCATTCATTACAGAGGAGCTCGTTACTCATGAAATGGCACATAATAGAATAGTGGTTACGATTTCTTGATTTCACATACAACCATTTGGTAATAGATGCACGCCTCGGCCTCTCTTGCACGAGCGTCGTCGTTATGTTATTCCACAATTTCCTAGCCGTACTAGGTTCAATATTGTTTTATGGCAATCATCCTTACTCTACCTATTTCATTTCATTTTAGCATGCATATTCACTCACAATTATGATAAACAACAGTAGGGTAAACACAGCATAACACATTGGCACAATAGAATTACATATGATAATTCAACATAATGGTAACACTCTTGGTTTTCCTCCAATTATTTAATCGGGCACTAAAACTGATAATTTCCACTTCCATTAGATAAAGTAATCTCAAAGCTCTCCGTCGGTACCAAGAACGCCCCGATCGGAGTCACGGTTCAAAAGTTATAGAAGAAACAAGTTGGAGGATCTGTCATGTTCGCAATGCGAGATACCAGCGAATGTTCGCTTTCCCATTCGCATTGCGAAGCTCCCAGCGAACCAAGGCAGAACTGAAACAACACCAAGTTCGCTTTGCGAACAACCCCGCGAACCTTTGCTTTGCCGTTCGCTTTGCGAACGTCTGGCGAATCAACCCAGAACTGAAATGAGGTAAAGTTCGCTTTGCGAACCTCTGGCGAACGTTCGCCCTCTCCTTCTCCGTGCGAATAACCAGCGAATGCTCACATTCCCCTTCGCTAGGGGTTCACTGTGCGAACCTGCGAAAACTGGGTTTTCCAACAGCGTGAAAACAGAGCTTTGTGATCAAAATCCCAACCAAAACTTCACCCAAACATACAAGAAAATTCACCCGTTGGATTCTTTAATTAGCAAGATTATTCATTTGCTCACAATTATAACCTAGGTTCTAGAACTCAAGAAAATCTAAAACAAAGGTTTCTATCTATAACCCACCTCAAGATTAGATGATGATGAAGATTTGATGAGGGGTAGATGATGGTTAATGATCTTGAGCTCTTGAACTTTTCCTCTTCTTTCCTTCCCTTTTCTTTCCCTTTCTTTCCTTCCCTTCTCAAAAGTTTCTTTTGTTTGGAAAAATGAGAGGAAAATAAATGATATAGAAAATATCACAATTTAGTAATACTACTAATTGTCCAAATAGTCTCAAAAGCTCAAAAAAATAAAGTTCAGCGTTAAATAATATTAATCTGGTCAGTTCTGAGTTCATCAGTTTACTCTAATTATTTTATCCAATAAATTCTCAGAGCAAACTGGAACCCAGTTGATCATAATAATATTATCCCGAGTGGAATAATTTACGGGGTATTACATCCTCCCCCCTTAAATAGAAATTCGCCCACGAATTTAAAACAATTACCTGATAAGATGAGGATAAACTTCTCGCATCTCGGATTCTAACTCCCAAGTTGCATCACCCGGATGCGTCTCATCCCACTGGACCTTAACAAGAGGAATTTCTTTATTCCTTAACACCCTAGTTTCTCTTCCTGTGATACGACTCGGTTGAGGCTCAAATGTTAAATCTGCTTCTATCTCAATCGTATCCGGTAGAATTGGCTGAAGAGGATCTGAAACAAACTTTCGAAGGTGGTAAGGCCAATCTGTAAGCTACTTCACCAATTCTTTCTAAAATTTGATACGGTCCCACGTATCTCGGACTTAACTTCCGCGACTTAAATGATCCTTTCAATCTTAATCTCGGAGTAACTTTCAAAAACATGTGATCACCCTCATGAAACTCCAAAGATCTTCTACGGTTATCCGCATAACTTTTCTGACGATCTTGTGCTTGTTTAACTTTATCAAGGATCATCCTAACCTTTTCCCTAGTTTCGTGAATAATTTCGGGTCCCAAAATTCTATCTACTCCAACTTCTTCCCAACACAATGGTGTCCTACACTTCCTTCCATATAATGCCTCATAAGGAGCCATACCAATACTTGCATGATAACTATTGTTGTACGAAAATTCAATCAACGACAAAAGTTCTATCCAATTTCCTCCATTTTCAAGCACACAAGCCCTTAACATCCATTGTTTGTATTGTCCGTTCCGTCTGACCATCTGTTTGCGGATGATTCGACTTGCTCAAACACAACTTCGTCCCCATAGCTTGTTGAAAAGCTCTCCAAAATCTTGAAGTAAACTTTGGATCTCTATCTGAAATAATATTAGAGGGGATACCATGCAATCTCACTATTTCCGAAATGAATAACCTTGCGAGATGACTCACCTTGTAGGTAGTCTTCACAACTAAGAAATGCGCAGATTTCGTCAACCGATCAATGATTACCCAAATAGAATCATAACCACCTTGGGCACGGGGTAATCCCACTGCGAAATCCATAGAAATGCTATCCCACTTACACACCGGAATTTCTAAAGATTGTAATAAGCCACCCGGTCTTTGGTGTTCAATCTTTACTTGTTGGCATATCGCACATTCCGACACGTACACCACAATATCCCTTTTCATCCCGGACCACCAATAGTCCCTCTTTAAATCTTGATACATCTTCGAAGAACCAGGGTGAATAGTAAAAGTACCCTTATGCGCTTCTTCCAAAATCCTTCTTTTCAACATCGCATCATCCGGAACACAAACTCTTTGGTTAAATAAAATAATTTCGACGGTAGCTCGCACAAAACCCGATTGAACTAACACTTCTTATAACTTCTCATCCAACCCTTGCCCTTGTTGAATTTCTTCTCTAAGAGTAGAATTTACATTCAGATTCCCCATAATCACACAATTAGGAGTCCAAACAAATTGGAGATTGAGATCTCGAAACTTCTCTAATAAGGTATACTCTAACATCATCAATTCGGCATTATGTAACACTTTCATGCTTAATGCATCCGCCACCTTATTCGCTTTACCCGGATGGTACTTTAGTTCCAAATCATAATCCTTCAAATACTCCATCCACCTCCTTTGACGCATGTTTAACTCTTTCTGGTAAAAAATATACTTTAGACTCTTGTGATCACTGAACATCTCAAAATGTACACCATACAAATAATGACGCCACACTTTTAAAGTAAACACAACTGCCGCCAATTCTAAATCATGCGTTGGATAATTCTATTCATGGACTTTCAACTGCCGAGAAGCATAAGCCACCACATGTCCATCTTGCATTAACACACCTCCTAATCCCATTTTCGATGCATCACAATATACCTCATACGACTTGCCAGGATCGGGAATAATCAAAACGGGAGCGGTCGTCAACCTTTCCTTCAAACTCATAAAACTTCTTTCACAAGCCGAATCCCACTCATATGAACAATCCTTTCGAGTAAGTTTCGTCAATGGTAAGGCTAATTGAGAAAAACCTTTGATAAACCTCCGGTAATAACCTGCAAGTCCCAAGAAACTTCTAACTTCAGAAACATTCTTCGGTCTCTCCCAATTAATCACTGCTTCAACTTTTGATGGATCAACTGCTACACCTCCCTGGGATATGACATGACCACAAAAATTAACCTCCGACATCCAAAACTCGCACTTCTTAACTTAGCAAAAAGTTCCTCTCTTGTAAGATGGATAAAACGAATCTTAGGTGTTCTCCATGCTCTTGAGGATCACGAGAATAGATAAGAATGTCGTCAATGAAAATCACCACAAATTGGTCCAAATAAGGTTGAAATATCCGATTCATATAATCCATGAAAACCGCCGGAGCATTCGTCACACCGAAATGCATTACCAAAAATTCATAATGGCCATAACGAGTTCTAAATGCAGTTTTCGGTACATCCGAATTCTTCATCCGAATCTGATGATAACCCGACTGTAAATCAATCTTCGAGAACACACAGGCTCCTTTCAATTGATCTAACAGATCGTCTATCCTTAGTAATGGGTATTTATTCTTGATGATGACCTTATTCAACTGACGGTAATCGATACACAACCGTATTCCACCATCCTTTTTCTTTACTAACAACATCGGAGCTCCCCGGGGCGAAACACTGGGTCGAACGAAATGCTTAGCCAACAACTCTTCCAACTGATCCTTTAATTCTCTTAACTCAAGTGGTGCCATCCGATACGGAGAAACGGATATGGGAGCCATTCCTGGTATCAGGTCAATAGAGAATTCCACTTCCCTCTCCGGAGGAAGAAAAGTGACATCCTCGGGGAAAAATTTAGGAAACTCACAAACTATCAGAACACTCAAAACCTGAAGGTTGCCACTCTCCTCCTTAGTGAGAATCAAAAGAACAGACTTTTCCTCCTCAAATAAGAAATTTATCATTCCAACCGTACCTTCTAAAATAGTTGTCAAAACATCCTTCGGAGTAGCTTCAGTAGATGGAATAATGATTAGCTTTTCTTCACACCCGATAAATACCGAATTAGCTGAAAGACAATCCATTCCCAAAACAACATCCACTTTCTTAAGCGGTAAACAAATCAGATCAATCTGGAAAACTCTTCCATCCACAGACAAAACACAATTTTCACACATTAACGGTGTTTCAACCATCTCATCCATGGCAGTAGTAACCACCATGGGTGGAGACAACGGAATAGCTTGCAACCTAAGTCGCTTCACACATTGCATCGATAAAAAATTATGTGTAGCCCCACAGTCAAATAATACAAAGCAAGGATGTCCATTAACGAAACACGTACCAGCAATCAAAGAATTGTCACCCTTGGTCTTCCTTGTATCCAAAGTATAAACTCGGCCGGTATTCCTTTCTTGTATTTGATTCCTATTTTGAGGACATTCTCTCGCCCAATGGCCCACTTTATGACACCGATGACACTCCACTGCTTCGAAGCGACATCTACCGAAATGCATCTTTCCACAAGTACGACACACAGGAGGTGCACTAGTCCTGGAATTCTGAACCTGCTTTCCCTTAAAAGTTTGTTGCCTTGGTCTAAATTGTTGATTCGATCTTCCACGATCACTTTGATTCACCCTACTCAGGTCTCCTTCTGCTTGCACCTTCTTTAAGCTATGCTCCGCCACATAACACTGCCGTAACAATTCATCATAGTTAGTGAATTCCCTCTGAGACACACTATGTGAAATTTCAGCCCTCAAACCAAACAGAAATTGATCGATCTTCCATCTCTCGCCAGGAGCATACATGGCTTGCCTAGAGTAAGCTGCCATAGTCTCAAACTTTTTCGCATAGGAAGCCACGGTCAAGTTGCCTTGTCTCAACTGTTGAAACTCGAATTCCTTCTGAGACCTTAAGGAACTTGGAAAATACTTCTCCATAAAGTTTATCTTAAACTGTTCCCATACCTTCGGTACCTCTTGAATTATCATTAAGGCTGAAACGCTCTCCCACCACCTCATGGCAGGACCCTTCAACAAGTGAGATGCGGAGACCACTTTATTTTCCTCACTGCACTGAACTATCAAGAAAATCCGCTCCATACCGGATATCCATTCATGAGCCTTTATCGGATCTAACCCTCCCTGAAACTCCGGAGGATTCATACGAATGAAATCCCTAAAGGTTCCCCTGCAACTTCGGGAACAACCAATGGAGGATGCAAACCACCAGCCATTTGTTGTACCATTTGTTGTACAAACTGATTTTGTTGCTGCTGCATCTGTTGCATGAATTGATACAAAGGGGCCTTCTCCTCGCCACCTGGTGGATTTGTCCCTGCCGGAGTGGTTCTAGGTCTACCACGAGTGTTTATGCGCCCGTCCGCCATTTTCCTAAATGTCATACAGATAGGATTAATTTGATCAGACTCAATACCATAAATATAACACGTAAGACCAATGGCGACATAACGCATATGAAACGGAAAGAAAATACGTATACTATTTCATGGTTAGGTCGAGGATACGACCTACTCTGATACCAACTGTAACACCCATATATAATATCATACATCAAAGCATAATTACTATACATGAATCCAAGTATTTGGTACTGAAATATATAAGTTCCTAGTTAACACATTATACATATACATGCCCAAAATACCTAATAAGAAAAACTATGGCATTATATATACAAGATGTTCAAAAAGATAAAAACTAAGAACTAGATCAACAATGATCTCAAAATAAACTCCACAACGGAAGCCTTGCCACTTCAAAAAGCCAAGATAGTAAGGAAAGTCAAACAACTTTGTCCTTACCCTTCGCGGAACCTGTAGTATCTGTGATGTAAACAACAACGTGGGGTGAGATACATCAAATCTCAGTGAGTTCTATATCTTAAACGTCCTCTCGGCTTACAAGGTTCTAAAAAGCCTAACTCAAGTCAAAGGGAAGGGAAGTGACTTTGAGTACTCACACACACTATATGTATCCACGCTATTGAGTTCGTTAATCCGGGAGTCTATCACTATAGTTAACCCTGTCAAGGCATCCCCTTTCTCCCGGCCTCTTCTACGTCTAGAAGTAGGAACGAGTCATGGACCCTCGTAGATTTCTTGGCATACGAAATGGATTCAGAAATAAGGGACATATTATCGCCTTAAATCGTCACTTCACACGGCCCGTACACCGTCACAAGTCTCTTTACCCGTAGGCTCCATTCGTACTATAACATTGGGAATCAAACCTACCAAGAAATCGTGCATTCATTACAGAGGAGCTCGTTACTCATGAAATGGAACATAATAGAATAGTGGTTAAGATTTCGTGATTTCACATACAACCATTCGGTAATAGACGCACGTCTCGGCCTCTCTTGCATGAGCGTCGTCGTTATGTTATTCCACAATTTCCTAGCCGTACTAGGTTCAATATTGTTTTATGGCAATCATCCTCACTCTACCTATTTCATTTCATTTTAGCATGCATATTCACTCACAATTATGATAAACAACAGTAGGGTAAGCACAACATAACACATTGGCACAATAGAATTACATATGATAATTCAACATAATGGTATCACTCTTGGTTTTCCTCCAATTATTTAATCGGGCACTAAAACCGATAATTTCCACTTCCATTAGATAGAGTATTCTCAAAGCTCTCTGTCGGTACCAAGAACGCCCCGATCGGAGTCACGGTTCAAAAGTTATAGAAGAAACAAGTTGGAGGATCTGTCATGTTCGCAATGCGAGATACCAGCGAATGTTCGCTTTCCCATTCGCATTGCGAAGCTCCCAGCGAACCAAGGCTGAACTGAAACAACACTAAGTTCGCTTTGCGAACAACCCCAAGAACCTTCACTTTGCCGTTCGCTTTGCGAACGTCTGGCGAATCAACCCAGAACTGAAACGAGGTAAAGTTTGCTTTGCGAACCTCTGGCGAACGTTTGCCCTCTCCTTCACCGTGTGAATAGCCAGCGAATGCTCGCATTCCCCTTCGCTAGGGGTTTGCTGTGCGAACCTGCGAAAACTGGGTTTTCCAGCAGCGTGAAAATAGAGATTTGTGATCAAAATCCCAACCAAAACTTCACCCAAACATACAAACATGCATTAACAGATGTTCATACATGGCTAATGATTATACTACACGGTTTATACCGTATTTCACCCGTTGGATTCTTTAATTAGCAAGATTATTCATTTGCTCACAATTCTAACCTAGGTTTTAGAACTCAAGAAAATCTAAAACAAAGGTTTCTATCTATAACCCACCTCAAGATTAGATGATGATGAAGATTTGATGAGGGGTAAATGATGGTTGATGATCTTGGGCTCTTGAATTTTTCCTCTTCTTTCCTTCCCTTTTCTTTCCCTTTCTTTCCTTTCCTTCTCAAAAGTTTCTTTTGTTTGGAAAAATGAGAGGAAAATAAATGATATAGAAAATATCACAATTTAGTAATACTACTAATTGTCCAAATAGTCTCAAAAGCTCAAAAAAATAAAGTTCAGCGTTAAATAATATTAATCTGGTCAGTTCTGAGTTCGTCAGTTTACTCTAATTATTTTATCGAATAAATTCTCAGAGCAAACCGGAACCCAGTTGATCATAATAATATTATCCCGAGTGGAATAATTTATGGGGTATTACACAGATGGTCAGACCGAGAGAACTATTCAGTCATTGGAAGATTTGCTGAGAGCTTGTGTTCTTGAGCAAGGTGGTGCTTGGGACAGTTATCTTTCGTTGGTTGAGTTCAAGTATAACAACAGTTTCCATTCGAGTATTGGAATGGCACCTTTTGAAGCGTTGTATGGAAGAAAATGTCGAAAACCTTTGTGTTGGCATGAATCTGGTGAGAGTTCGGTGGTTGGACCGGAGTTAGTTCAACAAACTACGGAAAAGGTGAAACTTATTCGTGAGAAGAGGAAGGCTTCTCAGAGTAGGCAGAAGAGTTATCATGATCGAAGGAGGAAAGATCTTGAGTTTCGAGAAGGCGATCATGTATTTTTGAGAGTTACACCGGTGACGAGTGTTGGACGTGCATTGAAGTCGAAGATCTTACTTCTCGGTTTATTGGTCCTTATCAGATATCCGCGAGAGTGGGTGCTGTGGCTTATCGAGTTGCGTTGCCACCGAATCTTTCGAATTTGCATGATGTGTTCCATGTTTCACAACTTCGGAAATATGTTCCAGATCCTTCACATGTGATTCCGATGGATGAGGTTGAGGTAAGGGAGAACCTTACGGTTGAGGCATTATCGATGAGGGTTTTGGATCGCGAGTTGAAGCGGTTAAGAGGAAAAGATATTGCGCTTGTGAAAGTAGCGTGGGGAGGCGCTGCTGAGGGCAATTTGACTTGGGAGTTGGAGAGTCGGATGCGGGAATCGTATCCAGAGTTGTTCGTCTCAAGTAATATTTTCGAGGACGAAAATTTCTAAGTGGGGGAGAGTTGTAACGCCCCGGTTTTTGTTAGATTTATTTAATCGAGTCGATTTAATTATTTTTGTTTTTATATTATTTTATTCTTGGTTTTTATTTGGTAAATATGTTATGTTTATCGTTATTATGTTTTATCGCGTTTTGGGAACGTTTGCGAGGAATTGAGCGTAGGGGTATTTTGGTAATTTTGCTTGGTTAGATATTATTGTTTTCATTAAATAGAAACATAGAGATTAGAAAGAGAGGAAAAAAGAAAGAGAAGAGAAAAAGAGAGTGAGAAGAAGAAAAAGAGGAAAAATTTGGAGAGGAAGAAACCGATTCAACCGACACTTCAAATCACGATTAATCGGGTAAGGGTTCGAAACTCGATTACTATATGCTTGTGTATGAATATGTATGTGTGTGTTTGAATGTTCTCTTGATTTTCATAGTTTTTTCGATTCTAGGTTGAAATGAGAAAAATGAATAGAAATCGATGTTTTCACGGTCGGAAATCGATATAAACTGTGTTGAATGATCACACTATGCATATGAACATTTGTTGATACTTGTTATGCTGTTTGGAACTGATTTGAGATGAAAATGGTGATTTTGGGAAGGACTGTCGAAGGGTTATTTTTCTGGAAATCGCAGTGCGCGCTTAGCGCGCAGACGCCCGCTTAGCACGGTCTAGAGAGTTTGCAACCTCTCCAGCCAGTGAGGAGCGCGCTTAGCGCGGGGTGGAGCCAGCTTAGCGCGACCTGGAGCAAAAATAAAACTGTTTTTTTTCTAAAATCCATAACTTTTGATCCGTAACTCGGATCGAGACGTTCTTAGTACCGTTGAAAAGCTAAGGAGATTTTCTTTCTTATAAAAATGGGTTTTGAGATTGGTGGCCGATTTAATTGTGTCAGGAATTTGAAAACGTATCGTTTTGTTGACTTTTACCGTCGTAATTGTGTGCGATTGATGTGTTATCATGTGATATGCTTTTGATATATAACATATAGTTTGTGTGCTATTATATGATGTGAATGCATGTGATGAAATGTTATGATGATGGTTTGTGGCCTTATGGCAAATAAATGCATTGTTTTGGGTTTGATTTCAATGCATGATTATTGATGTTGAGATGGTTCACATGGTTATATATGTATATGCATTTGATTGTCATGAGTCATTGTATGCCAAGCATCATGATATGCATCTTGTGATGTCGTGTGCCCTTGTGGGGTGTGAGCGACGAAACGATTCCAAAGGGAATCTGCTGTAATGATCGTGTGCCTTATACAAAGAGGACCTAAAGCGATGTTATAGACGATCGTGTGCCTTATACAAAGAGAACCTAAAGCGACCGGATCGTGTGCCTTATACAAAGAGGACCTAAAGCGATGGGGAACATCGTTTTCCTGACGGGGAGTTACACTAAGTAACAAGCGATGATTCCAATAATTCCTGAGTGAATTAATGATGATGAGAATGATGGATGGAATGGTACTGCATGCATAGATTCGTTGTGTCGGTCTCTGTGCATTTGCATAAATCATGAATGGATTGATTATGTGTGGGAAATTGTGAATGAGATTAATGAGTTGATATATAAATATATATATTGGTGATAAATGTATTGAGAAGGATTGATATGCCTTAGTGATGGATGCATGAATTATGAATTATGTTGTTTTGTATTTGAATTATGGTATACGTTGTGGTGAGAATATTTTTGCGTGCGTATTTCAAGTTATTACATGATTGTATGCAACTATATTATAATTGTGTTTCTCACCCTTCTGCTATTTTGAATGCTCTATGAGGCATTGCAGATTAGATGCTGGAGGTCTTTTTGTGAAGATTATGTCTTTATTCTTTTGTCGACCAGCTCTGATATGTGGCACCGGGTAGTCGGGGAGATCGTTATGTGATTATGTGTATATATATCTTTTTGGATTGTACATGTATGACTCTGTATATGACAGACAAACTTTTATGTTTATATATGAGATTTCAGTTGCAGATTTTCCGCTTTTATTCTGTATCTGAATTGTGAGTGTTAGGAACCGAGTTCCTCTGTTTATGTGGCTACCTGATTGTTGCATATCTATATGAGCAGGTTGTTATATTTCATTACTTTGATGTGACGCTCCCGTCTATGCCATGAATGTTTTAATTATACTCTGATTATTTGTTATCGCTTTAATTGCTCGGGGTATAGAGGGGGGTGTTACACTCCAATTGGCCAAAGGTCTACAGCAGCCTCCATTCACTTTTGTTTGCAAAACAAACTTGATCTACTATAAATAGAGCTCATTTGTGCTCAGTTTAAGTACCCCAAAGCACTACAACACTTGCTTTCCTCAAAATCTCTTTTTTATAGGAAAAAATGCCTTCTTTAGCAAGGTAACTCTGAGTTTTTGAGTTAGAGGGCAATTCCATCACAGCTCATGATCCAAACACATCCAATATGTCATATATAAGCTGTCCAAACTCTCACAAGTGACCTGTAACACCAAAACCTCAAAATCCCTTCTCAAAACCTCAAAATAGGACTTTTTTGCACTTTTCAAGCCATGCCTTGATTCAGTCACTTTCAAAACCAGATAAAGCCTCAAACACACTCCAAATATCATCCTTGAACTGTCCCAAATGGTTCCCCACATCTAGAACACCATTTGAGAGAGTTGCTATTTTGGCCACTTTTGCCCCTTTTGCAAGAAAGGGCCAGTTTCCATTCCTGAGGTTTCCAGCTGTTTCCAATCATTCTAAAAGCTTCCAAGAGATCATTTGAGGGTGTCCAAAGCATCAAATTGTTTCTGGAACAAAGCACTTGACAAATTGCCCAAAAAGCTCCTAAAGAGGTAATCATCACAACTTGACCTCTTTGAAATATGCATTGCTTTGAAGTCCACTAATCGATCATACACATCTCATACATGTTATAAATGTTGTGTTTGGACCAATTCATCATGTGATTCATGCCTGTACCATGAGGTTGCACAGAAAATGCAAATGGAGGCCTATATCAAAACCACTATCAGGATTTAAAATGGGGACCTCATCTGAAAAAACCACCACCACCATTGGATTCCTTGTGAAATTCTATGTAGGATAGACCTAAATTTTGTCCCAATCCATGGAGAAATGAGAAAGTTACAAGCTTCACGTTTTTTGCCAAAACCTTGCCTTGCCTTGCCTTGGCCAGGCCAAAAACAAGGCATGCCTTGTATATTTGTGGGTGGGCTTTGATACACGGATGTATCACCACCCTAGTGGTAGGAGGCGCGCACTGCACACAAGAGGTCTGGGGTTCAAATCCCCCTCGCCCCAGACCCCTTTTTAATATTTTTTTTCCATTTTTCTATTATTTTTGTTATTATTTTTAATAATTTGAAAAATTAATAACTCCCTCAATTTTAATTATTTTTTATTGGTTCTTTTTGCAAAAAATCACAAAAATGTTGAAACATTTTATTCCACAAAAAATCAAATTTATATTATTTATTTAATATAGTTGGTATTTTAATGAATAAATTCATTTTTAATTGTTTTTAAACATTTTAAAAGTGAATATTCATCTTGAAAAATCAAAACCAAATGAGTTTTAATTCATCTTGTGATTAAAACCTCATTTTTAAAACCTTAACCAAAAATCACAAGTTGTTTATTCAAGCTTATTTGGTGTTTTATCATTTTTTATTGATTTTCTTTAAGAATTCACTTTAAAAGAAGATGAAATTAGGGTTTTGATCGATTCCACCCTCATCAATCATTTTCAAACACTCATGGGTCTCTATTAGAGTGTAAAACCCATCCCCTTTGTAAATACACCACTTTTTGGGCCTCAGTTATTGTATAAGTCCCACTGTGTTGTAAAAAATAACGGCGCGATTGTCGCCTTTTTAGCAAAACCAATTGGGCCTTTCCTCGAGCTATAAGTCCCCTTCCTTTTCAAAAACAAAAACTTTGGGCCTCTAATAGAGTGTAAGACCCAACCCCTCTTGAAAACCAAAATATTTTGGGCCTCAGTATATTGTATAAGTCCCGATACCGTAAAAAAGTTTGGCACGATCGTCGCCTTTTTAACAAAAATCTTTGGGCTTCTCCTTAAGCTATAAGACCCATTTTTATTCATTGGGCCCTTAATATAGTGTAACACCCAATCCCCTTTTAACCAAAACCATTTTGGGCCTCAGATATTATATAAGTCCCTCTGCGTTAAAAGAAAAATCTCGGCGCAATCGCTAGTTCAAAATCAATTCATCTAGGCCTACCCTCGTGTTACAAGCCCTATTTCTTTTCTTTTCAAACTCTTTAGGCCTCTAATAGAGTGTAAGACCCATCCCTTTGTACATAAAAAATTTTTGGGCCTCACATATTGTATAAGTCCCTCTGTATAGTTTTTAGAACAACGGTGCGATCATCGTTAAAACTTGGGCCTCTCCTTGAGCTGTAAGCCCCAACAATCTTTTCAAATCACTCCTTTGATTTTGAATTCAAATATATGTTGTTATCAAAACTTTCTTTAACTTCTTTGTTGAACAACTAACAAAATAGCATCGAAGCTCTACAACGGGTAAGTGTTTATCCGCTTTCATTTACTGCTTTCATACGTATATAACTGTATTGTGGGGTTGTTTCACTGTAAGTCTTCTTTCACATCCTTTTATATACTTGTCACATATCCACTGTGTAATACTAGTAGAGTTATTTAGAGTTTTCCCCGGCAACTACGTCTAGAACTAGGTAAAGCCTGTTGGTCACTCTCGAATACAAACAAAACTAGATCCCCTGTAGGATTCCAGATACAGTCTTCCCTTCTCTTGGGGTTAAACAATATGGAATAAAGAGAAAGGCAGTATTCTCAGTGAACCTTTTCTCAGACTATCACCCTTAGAAATTGTCAAAGAAACTCTAACTCCCCAGAGATGATCTTTTCTTTGTGAATGGCATCTCTTGAGTTTCTTCCAAATTCTCGAACTTTCCTGGAATGATCTCTTCTCTGTGAATTGCATTTCTTGAATTTCTCTTGGTTTGGGGACCCACAGACTTCCTAAAAGCATCCCCGCCTCCTCTTAGGTGTTGTACAAGGATCCTTCGTCTTCTTAGAAGTTCTCATGCCTTCTCTTGGGCTTAATACAAGGACCCTGACGACCTCATAAAGGTATAAGATAGAACTTAGTCATCCTTGGCTAGAGCAGTCTTTCCCGCGTCAAAAACTTTGGCCGTTGTAGGGTTGATACTCATCCCTTAATGTCCGCGCCTCCTCTTGGGCATTGTACAAAAGATAAAACTCTAGACTTGGACAGTCTAAACCTCTTGAGTCTCAAAGACATTCTCAAGTTCCTTTCAAACAATAGGAAAAAACACCGATCACTCTGGATCAATCTCCAGCAGAAACCCGGTCTCTCTCATGAGAGTTCCCCACACTTGAACCCGCTTCAGGATCTCAAAAATCTTCAGCAGTAAGACAGCCTCCTCTTAGGCTTTGTACAAATGATTCTCCCCAACGGAGCTAACCTTTTCAGACTCTCTTGTTGAGTCAACCACTTTTACCCTCTATCTTGGGCTTTGTACAAGACAGATAGTAAAACACTCTCTTGTTCAGTATAAAAGACTCTCTTGTTGAGTCAAACCCTTTTTAGCCTCAATCTTAGGCTTCGTACGAGACATATAAAACACTCTCTTGTTGAGTCAATCTCCTTTTAGCCTCAATCTCGGGCTTCATACGAGACAACAAATCACTCTCTGGTTGAGTATAAAAGACTCTCTTATTGAGTCAAATCAATCTTCAGACTCTCTTGTTGAGTCAATCACCTGCTCAAGACTCTCTTGTTGAGTCAACCTTTTTAGCCTCTATCTTGGGCTTTCTACAGGACAGATAAAAGTACTCTCTTGTTGAGTCAAACCGTTTTAGCCTCCATCTTGGGCTTTATACAAGATACATTCTCCCCAACGGAGTCAAAATCCCTTTTAGCCTAAATCTTGGGCTTTGTACAAGACAGAAAGAACATTTTCCCCATAAAAGTCAAACTTCCCGCCTCCTCTTAGGCTTTGTATAAAGAAATCCCGGTTGATTCAATCAACCTTTTAGCATCAAATTTGTACTTTGCTCACAGCATACAAACATCAATAATTCCTCTTTAGAGATGACAAGTTCTCTCTCAGTCAAACCTTTAGCTTCACATCTTGGGCTTTGAACAAGATATAAATCACCTTTAGCTTCATGTCTTGGGCTTTGAACAAGACACCAAAACAATCTCTTTCCTCCCATAGAATAGGAGGAACTATGATCGCTCTGATTTCCCTGTTTCGTTAAACGGGAATACGTAGGCATAAGATTGCAAAATCTTAGTGAGCATACTAATCAAAAACTCAAAATCCAGTACCTTCATACATCCATCAAAAGCATCAGACCTAACACCTTACCAGAAACCTAGCAAAAGTCTAGACACTATTTTTAAGCAAATAACCTAAGACAGGCCCCCCTTTTGATAGCATCTGTAAACCAACATTTTTTACTGTTTAACCTCAGTATGCAAGCAGGGTTAATTGGGGACATCTATTTCCCTTCCTTAATCAGCTTCACAGGATAAAAAATGAATCAAACTGTAGTACCAAAGCGATAGTGATTCGAAACCACAAAAATCGCGCTACATGTAACTATTGAGTTTCTTGAAAATTCATTTGCATTTGCATAACATGCATCATTTAGCATTGCATTTTGTTGCATTCCAGGTCCTTACCCCTGTCTGTTCTCTCCAATAGACAAGCTGAATCCTCACTACAACACCCAACCAGGTCAAAAAAGAAGGATGGAACATCTTGAGCAAGAAAATAGAGAACTGAGAGAAGAGGTCACTACTCTGAAAGATAACTTGGAAAGACTCACCAACATGATGGAAGCAATGGCGTCTGCTCAGAATTAGTCGCCTAATTCCCAAGAAGCTGCTCAAAGGACCGTGATTTCTGAAATTGTCTCCACGCCTATTTCTGTGGCGCCAGTCAATAATTCTCAGTATACCATGCCTCCCGGTTTCCCTTGGGGCATACCTCCTCACTTCATGCCAGATGGGTATCGTCCCCAAGCTACTAAAACTCAAGTCGTTATTGATGTAATGACTATGCCACCTCCGCTGATGCATACAAATCCTTACCTTGCGTATTCCATACCGCTCCTAGTGAAAATGTGGGGGTGGATGAAAGGCTAGATGATTTTCAGGATCAATTTCTAGAAATGCAAAAAGAAACCAAGGCCCTCCAAGGGAAGGACTTGTTTGGCAAGAACGCTTCAGACCTTTGTTTGGTTCCCAACGTCAAAATTCCACATAAGTTCAAAGTAATGGATTTCGAGAAATACAAGGGCAATTCTTGTCCCCAGATCCATTTGATCATGTATGCTCGAAAGATGTCTACCCAGACAAATAATCACCAACTATTAATCCATTATTTTTAAGACAATCTAAGCAATGCTGCTCTCATATGGTACATGGGTTTAGACAGTGCGAAGATCAGTACTTTCTATGACCTTGGTGAAGCATTTATCAGGTAGTATAATTACAACGGTGATACGGCGCCAGATAGATATCAGTTGAGAGCTATGGCTCAGAAAGACAAGGAGAGTTTCAAAGAGTATGCACAACGCTGACGTGAGGTGGCTGCTCAAATCTACCCACCTTTGGAGGAGAAAGAAATGACCAAAATATTTTTGAAGACCTTGAGTTCGTTTTTCCACGAAAGAATGATTTCTAGTGCTCCCAATGATTTTACTGAAATGGTAAACATGGGGATGTGCCTAGAAGAGGGGGTTCATAAAGGCAAGTTGGCCAGAGAAAGGGGTGTTTCTAGTAGCTTGAAGAAGCATGGAAGTAACTTTACAAAGAAGAAAGAACAGGAGGTGAGTGTCGTGCATCATGGTAGGTCTAGAAGAAGATACCAACAACAACATGTTGCAGCTGTTTCTTCGGTTATCAATACTCCATCCTATCAGCCATAGTTCACACAACAACGTGTTTAGCCCCAACAATATCAACCACAACAACCACAGGTTCAACAACCCATTCATCATCAACAACATCAACAGCCTTTTCAGCAGGCTCGGCCACAATATAACAACCAGAATCGGGTTCAAAGGAAGCCGAATTATGATCCAATTCCAATGACCTACACAAAATTATTCCCAGACTTATTACAAAAAGGCCACATTCAGACCAGGTCTCCTCCAACAGTTCCCAAGGATCTCCCTTATTGGTACAAAGCAGACTAGTTATGTCCGTATCATCAGGGAGTGCCAGGCCACAACATCGAGAATTGCTATGGGCTGAAGGCAGACGTACAAAGATTAATTAAGTGTGCGATTTTGTCCTTCAAGGACACTAACCCAAATGTTCAAGTGAATCCTCTACCACAACATGGAACAACCAATGTAAATATGGTGTATGGCTGTCCCGGTGAATTCAAAATTTATGATGTACTGTTATTGAATGATATTTTGGTTCGAATGCATGAAGGGATGGTCAGACGTGGTTGTTTGAAACCACATGATTACGTTGCTTGTAGGGTGTGTTCCAGAAATCTGCGACGAGGGTGTCGACTTGTGATAAATAGCCTTTAAGATCTAATGAATAGAGGAATCATAAAGTGCTACAAAAACCGAGATTATCCTCAGAACTTCCCGCAAATAAATATGGTACATGAGTGCCCAGTAAAATTTGTTGTTTTCAAAGTCGGGTTTATTCGATAGTCATTGGTGAGTATGCATGGTAGTTTGACAAGACTTGCCTTCTTCAGCCATGAGCGTCACAATTATGCTTCATGTCGAATCTGTTCTGTAAATCCGTGAGGATGTCCTCTTGTAGGGCGTGACATTCAAGATCTGTTGGACAGAAGGACTATTACCATCACTTATGATAAAAATCCGGATGCTATGGATGAAGATTAGGAATTGTTTGTGATAGTACCACATTTCAATGAATTGGAACGTGTAGAGATTACCTATGATAGAAAAAGATCTTCAGTGGCTCCTCTGACTATCAATATGCTAGGCCCAAATCCCAACATTTCTGATAGGGAAGTTCCGTATAAGTATAATGCAACTATGCTGGAAAATGGAAAGGAGATACCCTTACTTGTTTTGCCTTCTGTTGTTAACATAACTGATGTAAGCAGGGTTACTAGAAGCGACCGTGTATTCTCCACGATGCCTCCAGAGAGGGCTGAGATTTCTTTTGAACAACCACATGTGAATGATTCTACCATGGGGTAGTCTAGTGGGACTAGTCCCATTTATGATTCTGATGAAGTACTAAAAATGATTAAAAGGATTGAGTACAAAATCGTTGACCAAATTTTACAAACGCCATCCAAGATCTCTGTGCTACAGTTATTGATGAGTTCAGAAGCACTTAGAGAGGCTCTGCAAAAATTTCTCGAGCAAGCTTACGTCGTTTATGACGTGAATATTAACCAATTCGGTGGAATTATGGGTAACATTACTTCTTGCAATAACTTGGGATTCTGTGAAGAAGAGCTCCCAGAGGAGGGGAGGAATCACAATTTGGCTTTGCACATTTCAATGAACTGTATGAATGATGCGTTATCCAGTGTACTAGTTGACACTGGATTGTCATTGAATATGATGCCCAAAACAACTTTATCCAGATTGTCATATCAGGGGGTTCCCATGAGACCAAGTGGAGTTATCGTCAAAGCCTTTGATGGATCAAGAAAGAATGATATTGGAGAAGTATATTTGCCTATGAATATTGGGCCTCACACTTTTCAGATCACCTTCCAAGTAATGGATATGTGTGTGGCTTACAACTGTCTTGTAGGTCGACCATGGATTCATGAAGCTGGGGTAGTCACGTCAATTCTCCATCAGAAGCTCAAGTTTGTCCGAGAAGGGAAGCTGGTAACGGTGTATGGGGACCGAGCCTTGGTGGTGAGCCACCTATTCTCTTTCTCCTATTTAGACGCAGATGAAGCAATTGGAACCCAATCCCAAGCTCTTTCAATTGTTGGAAGTAGCGCCAAGAAGAGATGGATTTCCATTTCATCTTTAAAAGATGCTCAATGTGATGTGGAGAGTGGCTTCAATGATGGATGGGGGCAAGTTTTAACTTTTCCAGAAAAAAAGAATAGAAAAGGTCTTGGCTTCTCTATTGTTTCCACCAAAGTTGATGCTAAATGTTGTACCCTAAATTTTTACCCTTAGATGTCATCCAGCTCTTGTGCATCTTAGGTCAATCATCTCTGCATTGTTTGAGCTAACCCATATCTTGCAGTTTGTTTCTTTGTGTTCAAATTAGGTTTACATTTCACCATGAAGCTCCACAAGTTGTTTTGAAGCAAGTCAAGTCAACAAAAGATCTCCAGTGCAAGAACTTTGGAATTAGGGTTTTGCTCTGAAGAAATCACTGAGAATTTGGCTCTATCAAGTCAAGATTTGTGTGGTTCACTTACCATTTAAGGTCCTCTACATCCAAGAGACATCATTCAACAGGAATCCAATATCTTTTGGTCCTCAACAAGAGAAGTTTGAGCCTCAGCCTCACTGTGCCTCCAAATTAGGGTTTCTGTGACACTTATCAGTCAATGGCTTGGATTTTCATCAAGATGGACTCCCAAACCCTAATTCTTGATTCTATTGGTTTATCAACATCATCAAGAGTCTCCTAAGACCTTTAGATGAGAAGGAAGGAGCAAGTTTACAAGATTTGACCTCAGTGCATTCACAGTCAAAATTAGGGTTTGGCTGAAGCCCTAATCCTTGGAAATTTTGGTTCAAATAAGGTGTCAATGGTTCAAATCATCATATAATGTCTCATGAAGTGTTCAAAGTATCCATATCACGTTTCATGAGGTTTCTTGCAAGAGAAGTAGGGTTTTGACCAAGAAAGGTGTCATAAGTGAGATTTTTCTCCTAATAGCATAATTTGAAATAACCATAACTCCTAAACCACACACCCAATTGGAGTGACTCAAAGCTCACTGGAAAGCTCTTTCCAAGATCTTAAATTTGTTCCATATGACTTTTTGTCCAAAAATGCTTGGTTTTTGAGTTATGAAGCTTGCAAGATATTTTGACCAAACACTGAGAAAATTTTCAGCACTTTTCATCACTCTTTTTCTTAACTTTGACACCATTTTTCACCCATTTCCATTTGGATTCAAGACTTGGGCCCCAAATGAAAGTTGTAGAGCATGATGAGAGCTTTCCAACCATATGTTTAACATCTCATTAGGATAAGCCATTCTCAAGTTATGGACTGTCAAAGATGGGTACTTCAAGTTGTCAAATTTCTATAACTTAGAAATTTTCTAAGTTCATTTTTGCAGCTTGGTGGACACGATTTGTAGGCCATTTTTCCACCAATTCAAGGCATCATTTCAACTACCTTTCAACACCAACATTGTAGTATGATGCAAGGGCTTTCATTAGAGCCAAAGAGCATGGAATTTGGATCACACAATTAAGAGATATCATGTATAGAACAAGGCTACTCGAGACTGATTTACACCAAGTTATACCTCAGTTTTGAATTTGAAATTTTATTCCCTCTCTCCAAGTACAATGTCCTGATATCTTCCAACAGCTCCCAATATCTTCCTTTCCCACAAACCCGTGTAACAAGCTTCCAAAGTACACTCCCTTTTGTACCTTCAAATTGACTTTTGCAAGCATACACCAAGAATACCTCGTGTGCAACAAAGATCCATCAGATTTACACCAAACGTACTATACTTTTCTGACCTAGTTGCATCAAGGAGAGGGCTTCACTTGGCTCCATAATATTATCTTCAGAACAGCCATACCCTTCAAATCTCTCCATGACTTTCTTTTCAAAAACAAGCTCGTGGTCCATTGGTTTTTCACTCTCATTGTCCAGCTTGCTCTCCTATAAAAGGGCTCTACTCTCATTCATTTTGCACCAACAATCAACACAAAAACACTCAGAGCAAAACTTGTTCTTTAGAGAGCACACGAGCTAGCTGAGAAAGGAAAGGAGTTCTTGTCACTTGCTTAGGAACTAGGTAAGTTCCTCAAAACTTCCATTTATCATGCTTATCATGTTTAAACCATATGCTAGGCTAAATATACTCTAGTTTAATGATAGAAATATTATGTTGTTTTAATGTTTGTGTTTTCATGATGTATTTGCATGGCATGTATATTGTTATGCACCTCTCTTGAGTTTGTTTTAGAGGTTTCATACCTCTCTCATGGCTGCCAATATGTAGAATGATTTGTTTCCATGATAGTCAGTGGTTAATCTATGTTAAGGTGAAGTGCTACTTGAAGATATGCTTGTTTCTGTTAAAAGCTTGCTTGACATGTTAACATGAATATACCTGCCCTAAATGTTTATCATGGTGTGGGTGATTCTAACTCGTACATGGATATATGCTGGTCAGTTCTTTGTTTTTATTTAAGTTCTAACATTGTTTTATTCATATCATCTTGCGGTTCTGGTGTGTAGTTTGGTCATAATACATGTTATTATTAAGTTGTTAAGGTTCATGTTGGTTGAGTGGAAACAGAGATGGTGTTTGCTAAGTTCTCATTTTGAATGATAGTTTCTCTTGGCTTTTTGCTCATAATATCATGCTCACATGTACTAGTTCAGTTAAACTCCATATTGATTATGTTGGTAAAACTTTTACACTTAATGACATGTTGAAATAATGTTGGTATATGTTGTTTAATGTTGGTGCCTTTTGATGGAAGTTTGTTTTGTTTAAGAATGCTCATATTGTCGTGTTATGCTAGAGTGTATTGAATGTAGAGTTTTTTTTTCCATGCCATTATGCCTTGCCTTTGCCTTTCATGCCTCTGCCATGTCCATGTAATGCTTTGAGACTGTTCTGAACTGATAGCTTAAATGTATGCTGGCTGTATGGTGTTATTCCAACTCATTTGAGTTTTAACTATTAATGCTTGTTCATGATATCGTGTGAGAGAGGTTCAGGAGTTTGTGGTTTAGTACATGTTGCTGTCAAGTTTTAAAATATGCATGTTGGTAGATTTGAAAACAGAATGTGGTTTATCACTTTTTCTTGAACTGAACTTTCATTTTGGACACTGGTTTTTCCTCTGCTTCTTGCTCGTAAGAGAGTCACTAACTTGTTTAGATTATGGCTTCATTGTGTTATATGTTCTGAGTACTTCAGTTTAGCATTTTATTTCATAATGTTTGGTTGTGATCTGAGGGTTTTACATGAGATTGAAGTTTAATGTTTGTTTTGGAAGTTTTAAGATTGAACACGTTGGTTTTATGTGTTCTGCGTGGTTTCTTATTCATGCTTGCATTGTGATTGGCTGGGATTTATTATTGTCGTGTAGTTGTTTTAATGATATGTGACCAATTGATTTCATGTTGCTATACATCCAGTTGTCATGTGCGCGCATGTGTTTCATTTATTATATTTTCATGGAACTGTTTTGGTTTATAATGAAATGGAGGCATATATATGTTGGATGAAACACGCCGTCCCAACAGTCACAGACATGCACTTGCCATTGCCTCTCACTCACCAGACCTGGGTTCGATCCTGCGGATCAAGCCTTTTGGTCTTTTTTCTAGTTCGCCTGAGTTTTCTTGTTTTTTCTTTTGGACTTCGCCTGGGCTCCATTTGCTAACGCCACCCCCATGTTTCTGGCCCAATTCATGTTCTCTTGTTTTTTTAACTAGCTTATTTACTTACTGTACCCCACTGCGCCTCTTTTTTCTTTTTAATTTATTTTCTGTTTTTAATCATTTTCCATTTCTTTTTTAGAAAAACCTTTTATTTTATTTAGTTTATTTAAACATTTTCTTTATTTCAAAAAAAAAACTCCAAAAATATTTATTTTAATTTTATATAATTTGTTTCTTAATTGTTTATTTGAGTGTCATTAATTAATATGTGAAGTATTTCTATTGTTAATTGTTATGTATTTTAATTGTTAATTGTTGTGTTAACTTTTAAATTTTAATTGTCAATATGTATTTTAATTGTATTGTTAATTGTTAACTTTTAAATTATAATTATCAATATGTATTTTAATTGTTAATTGTTAATTGATTATCACCTTTGGATTAATTGTTAACATTATTTGTGAATCATCTTTGTTGACCTTTTAAGGATTTATTTCACTTATGGTTTGTTTAAGTCTTGAACTAATCCATCCATGTTTAATTTGTCATATATTTGACTTTAATGTGAATTTTTAATTAATATCATCCTCTTTATCTTGTGAGTGTTCTTTATGTTTGTCTTCCTTAAGATTGAAACATATTGATATGTCTTTATGATGATTATGTCCACTTTTATCCATACTTTATCATGAAGCATCTTGCCATCCTTATGCTTGTGTTGCTTGCATCTCATCATGTTGTATCAATGTTTTATCTTTTATCATGTCTTTATCTATTGTTATATTATTCTAGAACTGTTGTTATCCCCCATTCCAAAGGAAGGTGATTATTGTTGACTCCTAAAGTCATGACCTCCCACCTTAACCTAAGTAACCTCTTAGGAGAAACTTCATTTCTTGGCCTCATCAGAGCCATAAAAATCATAACTAGCTTTAAGAGAGAGTTCTTCAACTCTTAGTGATAAATGAATCATCACTTTCCCCTACTGACTAAAACATAACATAGGTCCATTACAACTAGACTTAGAGAGTTCTTAAACTCTACAATGAGCTTGTACTCATTTCCCCTCTGAATATTTACCATAGTCAATCATTCAGTAGAAGTAGAACTACGCATACTCTGATTCTACTCCCGAGGATACGTAGGCGTAAGGTGCGATGACTTATAGAGTATACTTAGATACTAACCCCTAAGGTTTCAACCTTTAGCATAGAACCTTTAGCAAACATAAGATAACAGTAGAACAAGAGGCTCCCGTAGAGTACTACGGACGTTTAGGGTGCTAATACCTTCCCTAGGCGTAACCAACCCCCGAACCTTAAATCTTTCCCCTTTAGGTTTTTCTAACGATCTTGAACCTTTCCTTTGGATAAATCAAAGTCGGTTGTAAAAGAAATATGATGCAAGTTAATCAATAGCTTGTTATCCGATTTTCACCGCAACAGAAATGGCGACTTCACTGGGGAATGTTAGACCTATTGCTGGTCCTTTCCTAAGAAGGTTAAGCCTATCTTGTTTATGTTATTCATGTTTGCTTGTTTTCTTGTGTATGCTTATGCATGTCATATTTGCTTATATACTTGTATCTTTGTTCTTGCTTTATTATCCTATTTATCTTGGGTTGATATGATATCTATGAGTGAGATAAATCCTATACCCGGATTTGAGTGCACTTATTATAGGACGATGGTATTCAAGGAGGCTTTGAGGGAGTCGAATCCTGAAAAGATGAATTGATAACACCATCACTCAGTTGAGGCCCTCTCGAGAGTCTAGTTATGTTGAACGAATTCGTTCGTGAAAGCGTGCTACTCTCGACCTAGGAGCCCATGATATTGAGAACCGTAGTTACCAAACCCCACTTGGCCTTTTAGGATGTAGTGCGGTGACCATGATGGAGTCTATTTCTGAATTGGTTGTCACGCGATACTACACTCAGACGAGATCCTCTTGAGAATTTTATTGATTACCAAGTCATCTGGGAAATCTTTAAAATTCGAAAGATGGGTTGTCGACTCTGGGAACTTCTTAGAACCCCGTTCAGCAGGTGAAAACCAATAGAACATACCAATGGGAAGGGTGAACCCTTGGCTCCATGCTCGACCTATTCCTCTTTGCATTTGTTTGTTTGTGCTCTGTGTGTGTTTGTTGCATCCATATAGCATAAGCATTCATGTTGCATCTGTTTCATGGAACTCAGACTTCTTTTCTTATATCATAGGAATATCATGGATAACTCAAGAAGAAACACCATCAAATACACTTTCAAGAGTCCCAAATTGGATGACCTAAGGAAATTGGGAGATTTGTTAACAGACCCTGAAGGATTCCTAAGCAGATACGGAAAGTTGTGGGTTTTGTTGATGAAGGACTTCTCTCAACTTTGCTCTAGTTTTATGATCCAAAATATCACTGCTTCACGTTCCCTGACTATCAGCTCTTACCCACCCTTGAGGAATACTCTCAGATAGTTGGTTTGCCTATCAAGGATGATTCCCCATTTCCTATCTTCGAGGAGGATCCAAAAGAGGAAGAAATAGTCGAGAAGACTCATCTGGAGTTAGTTGACATCAAAAGCAATTTAACTTTTAAGGGCGGAATTTTTGGGTTAACTGCTAAGTTCTTGATTGGAAAGGCCCGTTACTTTGCTAAGAACTCCAACAGAGATGCCTTTGAAGCTGTATTTGCTCTGCTCATTTATGGACTCTTCCTGTTCCCGAACATAGACAACTTTGTGGATCTAAATGCAATCAAAATCTTCTTGAGACAAAATCCCGTACCTACCTTGCTTGCCGAAGCCTATCACTCAGTCCATACAAGAAACGCTCATAGAAATGGACATATTACTTGTTGTGTCCTCATACTGTATAGATGGTTTATTTCTCATCTGCCGAAGGCAGGCGCGTTCTGGGATTCCAAGAAAGGATGGTGGTCCCAGAAAGTTATGGCACTCTCCCATGCAGATATTGACTGGTATAATAGGGTGTATGATGGAATCTTGATTATAGATAGCTGTGGAAACTATGGTAACGTGCCTCTTATTGGCATCAAAGGTGGTATCAGTTACAACCCTGTATTAGCACGACGCCAATTAGGGTATCCTTTGGAAGACAAACCTCTCAGTGCTCATGTGGAAAGTATTTACTTTGAAACATATGACAAGAATGAAGAACAGAAGGAGTTGATCTTGAACGCTTGGGGTAGCAAGCGTAAAAGAGGAAGAAGTTCTTTAGGAAGGCCTAACTATGTGTCCTTGGAGCCCTACCTCCAATGGGTTAGAAGAAGAGCTATAGAGCTGAAGATGCCCTACAAAAGACAAGAGCCAATTACTTTGAAGAAGGAGCTTGTGTTGTACTTCATGTCAAAAGAAGAAGAGCTGGAGATTTCTCTAGACAAGCCCAAAGGTCAGAAGAAGCTTGGAAGCTTAAGTATCAAGTGGTCGTTGAAGAGAATCTGGAACTCCAGAAGCAACTGCAGACCAAGAATGAGGAGTTACTCTCCTGTAAGAAGAGAAAGGCCCAAGAAGATCCAAGTTCCTCAAGCACTCAGCCTCCCGCCTAGAAATCCATTCTTGACAACCTCGTCGCAGAAAGAGATCAGATGGAGAAAGAAATCAGAAGACTCAACACAAGGCTTCTAGGAGAATTTCCTTAGGACTTTCTAGCTTTTATTTAGCTTTATGTTTAGGGCTTTTGAAAGTGTATCAACTATTGTAATTCACCTGTTATTTAATGAAAATGAGGTCTTTTGATATCTCTTAATATTTTGCGGACGTCTGAATTCCATGAAACTCTGCATTGCATCTTGCATCTTCGCTAAACTGTCAAGATACTAAACTTTGTTTTTCAGACTTTGTAGACAATGGATGCTACCAAGAGGATAAACTGGCCCTTTACCTTCCTGATCCCTAATGTTGAACCGTTGATAGAGATTGGAGGAAAGATTGAGGACCCACCAAGTTTTATTAACAGATATGGAGACCTCCTGTCATTAATGAAGTTACAAGTGAGGGAAGGATTTCTGGAAACCTTGGTACAATTGTACCATCCCGATTACCGCTGTTTTCTTTTTCCTGAGTTTCAGTTGGTACCGACCTTGGAAGAATTTTCTGCTCTAATTGGGATTCCTGTCAAGAAGGCTCCAATTTTCTCCGGAATCAAGATGATGCTTTCCATCAAAGAAATTGCCAGAGTCACGAAGATTAGAGTATCAGATATTCAAGATCATTTTACTATCAAAGGAGGACGACCTGGACTCCCCGCCTTATTCCTGATGGCAAAGGCCCTTTACTTTAAAGACCAGGGAAATGAGGCGTTGTTTGAATCAACTTTTGCCTTAATGGTCTATGGCTTGTTCCTGTTCCCGAGTGACAAGAATTTTGTGGATATCCAGGCCATTCAGATATTCGCCATCAACAATCCGATCCCTACTTTACTTGTAGATGTTTATCACTCAGTTTAGTACAGATATTTGAGAGGTGGAGGACAAATTGTCTGCTGTGCGGCCCTTTTCTACAAATGGTTCACCTCCTACCTACCAAAAACTCCTACTTTCTGGGAAGTTGCAGACTGTGGTTTATGGTCCAAGAAATTGATGAAGTTAAAACACACCGACATCGAATGGTATAACCTGACAGATGAAGGGATTACTATGATCGTTAGTTATGGGGACTGCCCCAATGTGCCTTTGATGGGTAGAGATGGCTGCATCAATTATAATCCTGTTCTCGCCCGCAGCCAGTTAGGCTACTTGAAGAAAGAACCTCCCAGAAATGAGGATATAATCAAGATGTACTACGAAAGAGATGAAGGATTTGAGATGAAAAGGAGACTCGAGTATGCATGGCGTAATATCAACAGACAACTCTGGAAGGCTGAATGCCAGGTCTCTGAGACCCATCTGCAGTGGTCCCGTGACATTGCTCAGGTGATAAGGAAGCCTTTTCCTCGACATGATTCACCCTCTAAAGCCAGGCAGAAGATGGCAGAAACAATGGCTGATTTGTTCTTCAAAAGGGAAAGGACTAGGAAGCGCATTGAAGAGCTCACAAGGAAGATTAATGGAGAAGAAGAATCATCCTCGTGTGGATCAAACTTCTAGAAGTGCCATCTGTTGTTTTCTATCAATGTTGTATTTCTCATTTCTGTTTAGAGCGTCCTTACCTTTTGAACCCAATGTAACAACTGACAATATCAATGAAGAAGTTTATTTTGAGGAAGACTCCATCTGTCTACAATGTTTGTAAATATTTGTGGTTTCTTGATAGTTTAGTTTGCATCTGCATTTTTGCATATCATTTTGCATCCTTGCATGTGCATGTGCATCCTTCTTCGTCTTATTGTCGTTTCGTTCTCTCCAGAGTCCGTCACCTTGATTTTCCAAACGCCAATACCCAAGTCCAAACTCGACAAAGGATGTCTGAGCAATATTGTGAAGTGGACAGAGTCAACCATGAATTGAGAGAGCTCCAAAGAGGGATGGGGCAATTTCTGGAAACTATGAAGGTCACGCTAGCAGCGATGAAGGAAATTTTGGAGTACCAGAAGAAAATGGGAGAGGAGGTCAGAATCCTCAAGTGCCAGATGAATTGGGTTCTGGAAACTCTGTTGAAAAAGGAGAATTGCATTCATCCCGTCAGACCAGCTTTCAAGAGCGCTCGTTTGCCACGTCAGCGTGAACGACAAAGGCCAAGGAAGCCAGAGTGGAATTTCACTCCGTTACCAATGGCATACAGTCAGTTGTTGCCAGTTTTGATCAAAAGTGGATTGATAGTGCCAGAAGAGAGATATCCAACGTCTTTTCCAGACTCGCTAGGTCTTGACACCGATGTCCGATGCGACTACCATGCTGGGGCACAGAGGCATTCAACTGAAGATTGTAGAGTACTCAGAGACAAGGTTCAGACTCTGCTTGATTTTGAGAAGTTATCATTTACACCACAAGGCATTCAAATTAACTATCCTTTGCCATCTCCTAAGGATCTCTCGTGTCCAGAATTTGTTTTTGGAGAAGCCTCATGTCAGCTGAACGTTGGTCCTGTTCCTGCATCCAAACGTAATCTTCATCAAGTGTTTACAAAGAGGGGTTTTCAGTCTCTAACGTGTGTTTCTCCTCAAGATAAGAAGAAGTGTGCTGCCAAAAGAAGAAAATTTAACCACCAGCCTATCCCGATGCCGTTAAGCAAACTTTTCCCACTGTTGATGCAAAACAAGCTGGTAACTCCACGACTTCTCACACCTTTCCAGGGACCTTGGTATGATCCCAACCTAACCTATGAATTCCATAAGGGAGCTGAAGGGCATAATTTGGACAATTGTTGAGCTTTAGAATATTTTGTGTAAGAGCTGATCCATGACAAGGAGTTAATCTTTAAAGAAGACCGCCCAAAGACTGAATGCAAATTTCGCACTGGGACAATTGGACATCCCATTGAAGAATGCAAGGAATTTGAAGAGAAGCTGATGAGCTTGCTAAAGAATCTGAAACCTCAGGAAGATACTTCAGACGCTGGTACCTCAACTTCTGAAGCAAAAGGTAAAGGACCTGCAAGGCCTCTAAAAGTTCGATACCACAAGGAACAAGTGATTGGTGGTGAAGAATTTTTTCCGTTCGGACCCGGAAATTGAAATCTTTAGTTGGCTGGGTTTTGTATTTCAGTTGTATTTCCTTTAATTGTATTGATATTTGCTTATGGGCTTTGTTGTACCTTTAAATTGGCAACATTAATGAAATATTTATGCATCTTTTGGTTAAATCCATTCGTTTCACTCATTTACTTTTATTTTCATAAAAGCAAAAATATATATCTTTTTCACACCTTTTTCAAACTTTTATTAAAGCAAAGATTAGGGAGGATGATGAAAACCTCATGTTCATAATTGCTGTGGTATACTTTCAAATTAACCTCGCCGAGGATGTAAGGCATTGTTTCAATTCATCCCTTGTTAACCCCTTTCGAGCCTAGAAGTAGTCATTTTCTTTCTTTACACAAAAAACCTTAAATCTCAACCTTGGGGGCAGGGTAGTTCTCAGTTTAACTCGGTTATGCATTCAAACACGAGCGCTTCATATAAGACGCCAGTTAGCTTTCAAATCAAGTGACTTCCTATTTTTAGAGATTTGAACGTATATCTTGAGTTAACTGAGCGTAGGATTTGAGCCTTTATCCTTTGTTTCATAAAACCATGAACCAGACCACATTACAACCCCTAAAAGACCTAATTGAGGTAAGGTTGTTTTGAAAAGCATACTACAGCAAGGTTGAGTAACCTGACTCCTAATAATCTTTGTTACTCGCGTGCGTTGGTCACTCCCTTAATGACTAGACCCACCTTTGTTTTTGACTATTTAATCATTTCACTGTGCATTTTTTATCAAAACTTTGTTTTCAAGCTTTGTTTTTAAACCTTGCATTAAACTTTGCATTAAATTTTGCCAATTTTAATGAACAACACTTGTTTGCAATACCATTCGATATCAAGGGATCCCAACAAACGCGGTCAGTCAAGAAATTGAAAATGATAAAGGAAAGTTGACTCAGTCAGGGGCAACCAAGTGTGAGGTTTGCCAATCTATTATCCCAAGAGTTGACAAATCAGAGGCAGAATTCTGCAAATTCAGAATATTGGGGCAAATATTCTTGTGATCATCTTATGACTAGTTTTGTCTTCAATAACCCATCAGCAGGGGCAATTCCGTTCCCCAGTAATGTCTACTACAGTTTGAATATCTCGAGTATAACTGAACAGAAACAGTTACGTCAAGATTCAAAAGTTGGAAGATTTTGAATCATCTGGTTTTTCATTTCTTCTGTAAAATTCTTTTGATTATTCAAGTTGGAAGATATTGAAGCATCTGGTATTTCAATCCTTCCGTAAAATTCTTTTGATTATTCAAGTTGGAAGATGTTGAAGCATCTGGTATTTCAATCCTTCCGTAAAATTCTTTTAATTGTTCAAGTTGGAAGATGTTGAAGCATCTGGTATTTCAATCCTTCCGTAAAATTCTTTTGATTATTCAAGTTGGAAGATATTGAAGTATCTGGTATTTCAATCCTTCTGTAAAATTCTTTTGATTATTCATCCCCTAATCTGGGGCAGTTATGCCGAGATCTCCCCAAGAGTTAGAAGATATTAAAACACCCTGTATGCCAATTCTTCTATAAAATCCTCTTGTTATCGCATAGACCGTCTAGCCTGAGGCAGATTAGATTTGAAGATGGTAGTCATGCCAGTGGAATGCATAATTACTTTGTTAGCTCCCCATCAAGTTGCTACATCAGCTGATTTTGACAAACTCCCAATGGATTTATTTCCCCAATGAAGAAGAAGAACTTTCCCAATACATTTGTCTAAGCTAGGTTTTTACCTTTGAGTACCAGACCCCAGCTCTTTATGCAGGAGTCCCCAGAAGAGTCAGCTGTTAGACGTCAGAATTCTTAGTCACTAGAATTGTTATTGGTCTTCGAATACAATAACTTCGTCATTTTCACTTGATTTTTGAAAAAGGAAATGTTGCAATTTCCAAGAAAACACAAAGATAAACTAAGTTTTACTCTAGAATCAGGATGTTTTTTGGAATCAAGTTTGTACAAAAGAATTAGCAGTACTGTATTTTTGGCATGGATCTGCCATCTCCAGTGCAACGAAGATTGCCCCGGTTATCCTTGATGTTTGGGTTTCAGGGTGTTGGCTTGTGCTTTCCTTTCTTCTTTCCTGTTTTGCGTCGTTCGCGTCGTTTCTAGCATATAGCTAAGCATATGCATCATGTCCCTAGCATCTTTGCATCTTTGTGCTCTGTTGCTTGTGGTCTTTTGTTGTGCCTGTCTTTATTTCCCCAGTGAAGTAAAGACATTCCCGGTTTGCTTTGTGTCGTGCTTGTTCGGTCTTAACCTTTGCACGCCAGATTTGAATCTTTAAACCTTTTGCTGTTCCTCAAGAAGTTTAACATTAAAGATGTTTTAAAATTGTTCTCGTTTGAATCGTGTCAAACTTGAACTCGGACCTTGCTTGAATCGTGTCAAAGATTGTCTTCTTATTTTAAAACTTGTTCTTGTTTGAATCGTGTCAAACCTGAACAGAGTCTTTGTTCAAATCATGTCAGACACTGCCTCTTGTTTTAAACCTGTTCTCGTTTGAATCGTGTCAAACTTGAACTTGGACTTTGTTTGAATCGTGTCAAGCATTGTCTTGTGTGTTCTTGTTTGAATCGTGTCAAACTTGAACTTGGACTTTGTTTGAATCGTGTCAAGCATTGTCTTGTGTGTTCTCGTTTGAATTGTGTCAAACTTGAACTTGGACTTTGTTTGAATCGCGTCAAGCATTGTCTTGTGTGTTCTTATTTGAATCGTGTCAAACTTGAACTTGGACTTTGTTTGAATCGTGTCAAGCATTGTCTTGTGTGTTCTTGTTTGAATCGTGTCAAACTTGAACTTGGACTTTGTTTGAATCATGTCAAGCATTGTCTTGTGTGTTCTTGTTTGAATCGTGTCAAACTTGAACTTGGACTTTGTTTGAATCGTGTCAAGCATTGTCTTGTATGTTCTCGTTTGAATCTGTCAAACTTGAACTGGGACTTTGTTTGAATCGTGTCAAGCATTGTCTTGTGTTTTAAAATCGTTCTTGTTTGAATCGTGTCGGACATTGAACCCTTACCTTGGATCTTTGAAAACTTGCTTTAAGCTAAGCTTCTTGGAACAAATTTCTTCAACCTTATAAGACTCTTAGTTGGTGCGCAGGGTTTGTCTCTGTCTTCCTGGCTTTTCTTGAAGATCCCATTTTGAACTCTTCAGTATAGGATCCCCAGGAAGTCTTTGCTTGGTTGTCTGTCTTTTTTGGCTGATCCCTCATGATCAGGTTTTTCTTTCTGGTTTTGTGCCCAGGAAGAGTGTAGGTTTGTTTTGTCCCCAGTGGAGTTTGTTTTTTGGTTTTTTCCCAGTGTTTCTTCGGAGTCTCCCAGTGAGTCTCTTTCGTTGGTTAGCCTGTATCCCCAGTGAGTTTTTCTTGTGGATACTAGCTTTCGTCTTTCCCCAGCGAAGCTTCTCTCGTGTGTTTGTTTCCTGTTGTCCCTGGTGTCTTGTTTGTCTGCATCTTTTGCATCCTTTCTGGCATCATATCATCATTTTAGAAGTTCATGGCATGTCAGCATTTGCATGTCTGTCGCTTGTCCTTAGCATTTGCATTCCATCTAAGGGCAAAATTTTTGGTTTGCTATATTTAAATACCTTTCACCTTGATGCCCCTGGAATCTCCGTTCCTCGTGCCATCCGGTGAAGCTATTTAAATAGGGGCAACTGTTGTACCATAAATTTTTACCCTTAGATGTCATCCAGCTCTTGTGCATCTTAGGTCAATCATCTCTGCATTGTTTGAGTTAACCCATATCTTACAGTTTGTTTCTTTGTGTTCAAATTAGGTTTACATATCACCATGAAGCTCCACAAGTTGTTTTGAAGCAAGTCAAGTCAACAAAAGATCTCCAGTGCAAGAACTTTGGAATTAGGGTTTTGCTCTGAAGAAATCACTGAGAATTTGGCTCTATCAAGTCAAGATTTGTGTGGTTCACTTACCATTTAAGGTCCTCTACATCCAAGAGACATCATTCAACAGGAATCCAAGATCTTTTGGTCCTCAACAAGAGAAGTTTGAGCCTCAGCCTCACTGTGCCTCCAAATTAGGGTTTCTGTGACACTTATCAGTCAATGGCTTGGATTTTCATCAAGATGGACTCCCAAACCCTAATTCTTGATTCTATTAGTTTATCAACATCATCAAGAGTCTCCTAAGACCTTTAGATGAGAAGGAAGGAGCAAGTTTACAAGATTTGACCTCAGTGCATTCACAGTCAAAATTAGGGTTTGACTGAAGCCCTAATCCTTGGAAATTTTGGTTCAAATGAGGTGTCAATGGTTCTAATCATCATATAATGTCTCATGAAGTGTTAAAAGTATCCATATCAAGTTTCATGAGGTTTCTTGCAAGAGAAGTAGGGTTTTGACCAAGAAAGGTGTCATATGTGAGATTTTTCCCCTAATAGCATAATTTGAAATAACCATAACTCCTAAACCACACACCCAATTGGAGTGACTCAAAGCTCATTGGAAAGCTCTTTCCAAGATCTTAAATTTGTTCCATATGACTTTTTGTCCAAAAATGCTTGGTTTTTGAGTTATAAAGCTTGCAAGATATTTTGACCAAACACTTTGAAAATTTTCAGCACTTTTCATCACTCTTTTTCTTAACTTTGACACCATTTTTCACCCATTTCCATTTGGATTCAAGACTTGGGCCCCAAATGAAAGTTGTAGAGCATGATGAGAGCTTTCCAACCATATGTGGAACATCTCATTAGGATAAGCCATTCTCAAGTTATGGACTGTCAAAGATGGGTACTTCAAGTTGTCAAATTTCTATAACTTAGAAATTTTCTAAGTTCATTTTGGCAGCTTGGTGGACACGATTTATAGGCCATTTTTCCACCAATTCAAGGCATCATTTCAACTACCTTTCAACACCAACATTGTAGTATGATGAAAGGGCTTTCATTAGAGCCAAAGAGCATGGAATTTGGATCACACAATTAAGAGACATCATGTATAGAACAAGGCTACTCGAGACTGATTTACACCAAGTTATACCTCAGTTTTGAATTTGAAATTTTATTCCCTCTCTCCAAGTACAATGTCCTGATATCTTCCAACAGCTCCCAATATCTTCCTTTCCCACAAACCCGTGTAACAAGCTTCCAAAGTACACTCCTTTTTGTACCTTCAAATTGACTTTTGTAAGCATACACCAAGAATACCTCGTGTGCAACAAAGATCCATCAGATTTACACCAAACGTACTATACTTTTCTGACCTAGTTGCATCAAGGAGAGGGCTTCACTTGCCTCCATAATATTATGTTCAGAACAACCATACCCTTCAAATCTCTCCATGACTTTCTTTTCAAAAACAAGCTCGTGGTCAATTGGTTTTTCACTCTTATTGTCCAGCTTACTCTCCTATAAAAGGGCTCTACTCTCATTCATTTTGCACCAGAAATCAACACCAGAATGGCTCAGTCCATGCCACCTTGATGCTTCCATTGAATGCTCCAATCCAAAATTGGAGTCTTGTCCCTATTTTGGCCATTCTAGGTTCAACATGCTATTTCTTGTTCCAAAGACTTTGGAGGCTTGGCTCAGTGATTGTCCCCTTTAGATTCAATCCTCAGAGGTGTCCAAGTGGATAGGAGCATTTGGATTTGGCTGATTTTGGTAAATCGACCAAAAATGCAAAATCTGCCTTGCCTTGACAGATTTCAACAAGGCAACTTGCCAATGTTATATCTCATGACTCAAATTGAATTTGGTAATGTTCTTGGCCATTTTGGAAAGCCCTTACATGATACAACAACTTTTTGAACATGTTTGGTTTTGATCTCTTTTGAATCCAAGTGAAAAATCCCCCTACATTTGGCAAAAAGTAGGGTAAAATCTGACTTAGTGAAATTTTCACTAAGTGTTGGAACAAAGTGACTTTTCTTGATTTTGATCACTCCATAACTCAAAATCCATGAGGAATTTGGACATAGGTCAGTATGAAGCTTTTGTAGAGGGCAATGAGATCTACAAATCAAGCTTTGAATGGGGAACAATGGCCTTGTGGTTTAGGAGTTATGGTCCTCCAAAGTTGGCACATTAGTGTCACTTTTTCCATAACTTAGAAATTTTTCTAAGTTTTTATGGTTACCCCTTTTACAAGTTATCCCACTTTCTTTGATTTTTCTTGATGAATGATGATTCAAATCATACATTAACATCATTTTAGGGTTAAAAATCCATTTTGGTGAAAAATCTCAAAAAGTCAAAGTTGACTTTTGTGCACAGTTGACTTTTTATCCAGATGAATTCCAAACTGTGCAATTCTTCATGAAACCATGTCCTTGACCTAAATCAAACTTGATGGACATGTTCCATGGGTGTCATAGGGTATATTGAATCATGTCTTAGGGCTTGGGAGCATGTCCTGGTCAAAAGTCAAAGTTACAGATGACTTTTCTCGCGAAACCCTAATTGTGGTGCAGATGAAATTAAGACTTGTTGCTCAAGCTTCTTGGATTAATCCATTATTCCAAATGGATAAATATAGTTCATTAGAGACCCTCAACCCCTCTCTTGAGTTCTTGGATCATGATTTGCCCTAAAAGTCAACTTAGGGGTGAATTAGGTCAAGAAACCCTAATTCCTGATTTTTGATGAATGCATCCCCTGAGGCAAAATTGACTTGATGATTGGGTCCATGAGGTCCCATGAAGTATATTAGGTTATGTTTTGGATCATTGGCTTGTGCCCAGATGAAAAATTTCCATCTAGAGGCCCTGGTCGACCAAAACCCTAATTTGGTGACACTGTCGATCTTGAGACCTGATCCACCTAGAAGGGAGCAGCCTTGTGCTTGATCCTTGAAGTGGGAGTCCTTTTGATCCATTGTGGATATTTGAGAGGTTAGACAAGTTGAAGATCATGTAATTCCTTGATTGATCCTTTGTCTAAGGCTCCGAGAGGGCTTGAAACCCTAATTCTTGATGGTAGTGAATGCTCAACAATCCTCGAGGAGATTGATGAGGCATGAAAGTACATCCATATTGTGATGATGATTTGCACAATGATGGGAAATCTAAGTGGTGAAAATTTGGGGTATGACAGATGCCCCTATTTAATCTTCTTGGACACGAAGGTGTGAATGACGAAGGTATTCGGGCATTCGGGGTGCAAGAGGATTAAATATCGGAATACCCGAAATTTTGACGGCATCTATGAATGGTAATTCACGCATTCATCTTCTTTCGCTGATCAATGATGCTTAGAAAAGGTAAACTTCCCCTCGATCCTGGTTTCCTACCGAGGAACTGGTCTTAGTTTCTGATTTAAACTTCCCCTCGATCCTGGTTTCCTACCATGGAACTGGTCTTAGTTTCTGATGTAAACTCCCCCTCGATCCTGGTTTCCTACCATGGAACTGGTCTTAGTTTCTGATGTAAACTCCCCCTCGATCTTGGTTTCCTACCAAGGAATTGGTCTTAGTTTCTAATGTAAACTTACCCTCAATCCTGGTTTCCTACTGAGGAACTGGTCTTAGTTTCTTTCGTCAATAAACTTTATTGACAAGGGACGCTATTCGTAGCGGCTTTCCTTCAAACTTCTCGCCGAATTTTCCTGGGGAGATGCCATTTGAGTGGAAAAAGTTTTGATGTCAGACTTGCTGTGGAACCTAGTCGTCAGAGTTGTAGAGGTGCACAAACTTCTCTGTTTGGAGACGCCATTTCTCGAATCTATTGGGGAAAACGAGTCTCTTGAGAGACTGCTTTCGTTCGGGGTCTTTACATCATACTTTTCTCGGAGATCTTCTCAGAGAAATGCCATATGATGTGATCCAATTTTGAGGTGTCGATGACCTTTTCATCAGTGGGTTTTTCGGAGAAAAACTGCCGTACTGCCGAATCTCCAATTTAGGAGGCTTTCTCTAGGGATTTTCTTTAATCCGGGAAAACAAGGATATCATCTTCAATGGCGCAGAGCGATGTTAACTGAGGGCTCTCTGGTCTTTCAGAGGTTCAAGTTATCAAAGTGGTCGAGGACCCAACTTTAATCCAGAAATAAAACTGGAGGAGAGAGATTGTTCAGACGTAACACTTCCTGACGAGGAAAGGGCTGACAACTCGATTGAGAGGACTTTTATCACTAGGGGACAAGACCGACTAGAGTGATAGTGATGCAATATGACTGTGAATGTAAATCAATAATGCATGATGCCTGTATGTATATGCTGACAAAACTGACGCGACATACAAACTAAAAAAATGAACACGACTGGATACTCGGCCATCGCGGGGCGAAGAAGTACCGTTGGTTCAGAATAGCAATTCCACCTTGCTTAGGAGAGATAGTCCCTGTTGGGAGCTATGTTGATCGGGCTTAGGACATGAGAACTCGGCCGAAGCGTGTCAGACGAAACAAGGTCTCTGACACAGTTGATCCCTTCATTCAATCGTACTGGCGTAGAATGAGTACTTTGATTCCGTACTTTGAGGTTCAATTACTTCTAGAGAAGCGACCGATGTTCTTCTCATGTTCAACAGTCAAAAGAAATTGTCGTCTTTATTAAAAAGCAGAAAAAGTTTTAACAAGTAAATTCATTTTTGTTTTATTTCAAGAATCGTTAATCATATTAAAATGTCATTCTGTAAAGCTAAAACAAATAAGAATTACAAACAAAAGCACAAAGGCTCAAATTTTATTGATAAAATGGAGATAAGCCAAACGCGTGATTCCAAAGAGTATTTACAAAGTTAGAAAATGGTAATTTACAGGGAAAAGGGCTACGTTGAAACATAACGACCGCTATCCTTCTACCAACTTTGAATTCGGGGCATCCTGAGCTTCTGTCGAAGATGACCTTGACTGGAGTTTTCTGACAGATGATGTAACTGCTGCTGAGGGACTTGCCTCTGTTGACCATAGTTACTTGCCATTATCCCTAACTTTTGCCTGGATTGTACTGTGATGTTTCCAATCCACCGGGATGATTTTTTTTTCTCTGTCTCTAACTTTTGCCTGGACCGCCCTTTCGGGTTTTCAATCAACCGAGACGTTTTTTTTTTTTTTTAGTTTAGGCGAAGTATTTCGTGACTACATCAACATTTGTGGGGTAGGAAAATTCCTCTCCGTCCATGGTTGCGAGTCTCAAGGCGCTGCCTGAGAAAGCTTTCGTGACCACATAGGGGCCATCATAATTCGGAGTCCATTTACCTCGCGAATCAGTGAGAAATGATTGTATCTTCTTGAGCACAAGGTCTCCTTTCCTGAAGATGCGGGGTCGAACCTTTTTGTCGAACGCCTTCTTCATTCTCTGTTGATACAATTGACCATGGCATAGTACCGTTATTCTCTTTTCTTCGATCAGATTCAGTTCGTCGTGTCGGCTTTGACACCATTCAGCTTCTGAAAGCTTAGCTTCCATCAATACTCGGATTGATGGGATCTCTACTTCTATGAGGAGAATTGCCTTCATGCCATATACTAGAGAGAAAGGGGTTGCCCCTGTAGAAGGACGAACAGATGTGCGATAACCGTGAAGAGCAAAGGGTAGCATTTCGTGCCAATCTTTGTAGGTTACAACCATCTTTTAAACAATCCTCTTGATGTTCTTGTTAGCCGCTTCTACCGCTCCGTTCATCTTTGGTCGGTAGGGAGATGAGTTATGATGTTCGATCTTGAACTCTGAGCACAACTCTTTCATCATCTTGTTGTTCAAGTTAGATTAATTATCAGTAATGATCTGGCTTGGAACACCATAACGGCAGATGAGATTGTTTTTGATAAATCGGACCACCACTTGTCGGGTTACATTAGCGTATGACGCTGCTTCGACCCACTTGGTGAAATAGTCAATGGCTACCAGGATGAACCGATGTTCGTTTGAAGCCTTAGGTTCGATCAAGCCAATCATGTCGATTCCCCATATGGAAAAAGGCCACGGGGAAGAAAGAACTTTGAGATGTGATGGCGGTACATGAATTTTGTCGGAGTATATCTGACACTTGTGACACCTCCTCATGTACTTGTAACAGTCGTATTCCATGGTCAACCAGTAATACCCTGCTCTCAGAATTCTTCTCGCCATTGCGTGTCCATTGGCATGAGTGCCAAAGGATCCTTCGTGAATTTCTTTCATAAGCATGTCTGCTTCTGGTCTGTCTACGCATCGGAGCAAGACCAAGTTAAAATTTCTCTTATAAAGAGTATCACCGCTCAGGAAGAAGTTTCTAGCCAGTCTTCTGAGGGTTTTTCTGTCTTTCCTTAGTGCCCCAGGTGGGTACTGTTGTTTTTGAAGGAAGCATTTGATATCGTGATACCAAGGTTTGTCGTCTACGACTGCTTCAATCGTGAAGACGTAAGCGGGCCGTTCAAGGCGCATTATGTCGATCTTAGGTAAGTCGTTCCATTGACCTACACTAATCATGGAAGAGAGAGTGGCTAATGCATCAGCCATGTGATTCTCCTCTCGAGGGATATGATGAAACTCAACTTTGTTAAAGAAGGGTAGCAACCTTCTTGCGTAGTCTTTGTAAGGAATCAATCTTGATTAGTATGTGTTCCAATCTCCTTTTATCTAATGGATAACCAAGGCTGAATCGCCGTATACGTCCAAGTTTTTGATCCTTAAATCAATCGCTTCTTCGAGACCCATAATACAAGCTTCGTATTTGGCCTCGTTGTTCGTACATTTGAACGTAAGTCTGGCAGTGAAAGGAATGTGGGTACCCTGAGGGGTAACAATGATTGCCCCAATTCCGTTTCCATAATGATTAACTGCTCCGTCAAAGATAAGTCCCCATTGGGAACTTGGTTCTGGCCCTTCACTGGGTGACGGTTCATCGCAATCTTTCATTTTTAGATACATGACATCTTCGTCTGGGAAGTCAAACCCGATTGATTCTTGATCGTCAATCGGTTGATGAGCTAAATGATTGGCTAAAATACTTCCTTTAACGGCTTTCTGAGCGTGGTACTCTATGTCATATTCTGATAACAGCATCTGCCAACGGGCGATTCTTCCTGTGAGATCAGGTTTTTCGAAGACGTACTTGATTGGATCCATTTTGGAGATTAACCAAGTAGTAAGACGAATCATGTATTGGCGAAGACGTTTAGCTGCCCAAGCCAAAGCGCAACAAGTTTTCTCAAGCATCGTGTACCGAGTCTCGCAGTCGGTGAACTTCTTGCTCAGATAGTAAATGGCAGACTCTTTCCTTTTAGTTTCGTCTTGTTGGCCAAGTACACATCCCATTGAGTCCTCTAGGACTGTGAGGTAAATGATCAGTGGTCTTCCTTCCACTGGAGGTGATAGAATCGGAGGATTCAACAGATATTCCTTGATACTGTCGAAGGCGGTTTGGCAATCTTTTGAGCAAACGCAATTCTGGTTCTTTTTGAGTAATTTGAAGATCGGCGCGCATGTCGCGGTCATAAGGAATATGAATCTGGAGATGAAGTTCAAACGTCCCAAGAATCCTCTGACTTGTTTTTCAGTTTTCGGAGAAGGCATTTCTTGAATGGCCTTGACCTTGTCAAGATCAACCTCAATTCCTTTCTGGCTGACGATGAAACCTAGTAATTTCCCTGAACGGACACCGAAGGTGCACTTGTTGGGATTCAAGCGGAGTTTGTACTTTTGCAAACGCTCGAATAGTTTTGACAGGTGGGTCACATGCTCCTCTTCTGTCTTAGATTTTGCAATCATATCATTAACATATACTTCGATTTCTTTATGTATCATGTCATGAAAAAGAGTTGTCATGGCCCTTTGATAGGTTGCCCCGGCATTCTTCAAACCGAACGGCATTACCTTGTAACAAAAGGTACCCCATGGGGTGATGAACGAAGTTTTCTCCATGTCTTTCGGCGCCATTTTGATCTGGTTATAGCCCGAGAATCCATCCATAAAGGAGAAAATTTTGAACTTTGTTGTGTTGTCTACCAGCATGTCAATGTGTGGTAAAGGAAAGTCGTCCTTTGGACTTGCCTTGTTCAGATCCTTGTAATCAACACACATTCTGACTTTTTCGTCCTTTTTGGGAACGGGTACGATGTTGTCTAACCATTGAGGATATTCAGATGTAGCGAGGAAACCTGCGTCGATCTGTTTTTGTACCTCCTCTTTGATTTTGATGGCCATGTCTGGGTGAGTCTGTCTCAACCTCTGCTTTACTGGCGGACATTCCGATCTTAACGGTAAATGATGTTCCACGATGCTAGGATCCAACCCTGGCATGTCGTGATAGGACCAAGCGAATACATCGAGGAATTCTTTGAGAAGCTTTATCAAACTCTCTTTGGCAGTTGGACTGAGAAGTGCCCCAATCCTGATTTCTTTTCTCTCTTGTTCTGAACCCAATTTTACCGTTTCCAACGGTTCTTTGTGAGGTTCAATGGACCTTTCCTCTTGTCTAAGTAGCCGGGAGATCTCTTCTGGAATTTTGTCGTCATTTTCTTCTTCAGCCTCGAATACCGGGAACTCAAAGTTGGGAGAAGGCATCGGATCGTATGTTTCAATGGGGTTTAAAATAAGAAATCTGCATGACGTGATGATTCGTGTTTAGAAGAGATAGAGAGAATGCAAAAGTGTGTGCAGTGTATTTTATTTTACTGCTTGTTTTTGTTATTAATTGTTTTTTAGGATTACCATTTTCTGAAAAAGCAAAAAGAGAAAACAGCGATTAATGCGGAAATTACAGAACGACATTATTTTATTAATGAACAAGTCGATTCTTGAAACTACAGCCCTATAAAACAAAACTCTGTCGCTTTGGGCGAAGCGAAGAGGGAAATTTACAGAAAGCGAGCCCTATCAAAACATCCGTTTCACCTGGGCCGGGTGAAAGGTTAAAGGTGGCATTTACTTTGACTGATGAACGACCTTCGGAACCTCGATGGCAACCCATTGGCGGTGAACTCCTCGGTGAATCACAAAGTATGGTACCTTCCTCAATTTTTCTTCAGAAATAACGCTGATTTCTGGTGGAGCAGGATCATTGGAATCTGTCTCCCAGGCGGAATTGTCGTAGGAGGATTCCTCTATTGTATTTTGCATAGCATTCGTGCTTTCAGCTGTATCTCCCTATCCAGTTGGCTGGATATCTTCGAGCCTGATACGAGAGCTTTCGGGATCGGTGTCTGGGTACAGGTTGCAGAAAAACCAAGACCCTTCTTTGTTGTATTGCCAGTAGGAATGACAAGCTGTCCCCATCCGGTTGTATCGGTACTCTCGACCGCTTTAATAGCATCGTTGTATGAAGAAATGGAAGTTCCTTCTTTGAACTGATTGTTCTTGCTCACCGACAGTGCATGGAACTGAGTTCCAATAACCTCCTCGGGTTTTACACAAGTAGATAATGATAAGTTACTCACGAGCAAGACCTGTTCTCCACAGACTGTGACAAGTTGATCATTCTGAACAAACTTTAGCTTTTGGTGGAGGGTGGAAGTAACCGCCCCAGCCTGATGTATCCAAGGTCTTCCTAATAAACAACTGTACGTTACCCGGATGTCCATGACCTGGAAAGTGACTTGGAAAGTATGAGGACCGATAGTTATAGGAAGATCAACTTCGCCGATAACTGTTTTTCTGGATCCGTCAAACGCTTTGACGACGACCTCGCTGATTTCATCGGAGGGCCTTTGAATGATAATTGCATCAAAGTGGACTTCGGCATAACATTCAGGGCTGACCCTATGTCTACCAGTACGCTGGCTAAAGCATCGTCCTGGCAGTTAACTGTGATATTGAGCGCCATGTTATGACGACGACCCTCTTCAGGTAATTCCTCATCACTAAATCCCAAATTGTTGCAAGAAGTGATGTTAGAGACAATACTATCGAACTGTCTGATTGTTACATCTTGTTCCACAAAGGCTTGCTCTAAGACTTTCTGTAGAGCCTCCCTGTGCGCTTCTGAACTGAGTAACAGTGATAATACCGAGATCTTTGAAGCAGTCTGTAACAGTTTATCAACAATGTTGTATTCACTCCTTTGGATGAGCTTCAGCATCTCATCATTATTTTTCAAAAGGTCGGGATTACTGGATCGACCGACTGGTAGATCAGGAGTTTCCGTCTGAAGTTCCTTTTCTTTGTTAGCTTCCCTAACCCCTCGGTTGAAGATACTACCACTCCGTGTTACACGACTGATGTCTGCAATATTCACAATGGAGGGCAATGGAATTTCCTTTCCATTTTCAATTGTCGTTGCACCGTATTTGTAAGGGATTGCCTTAGCTGATTCATACGGTAGTGGTCCCGACAGATAGATGACTACGGGAGCCCTCTGATTTTTCTGACCATCGTAAGTAATCTCGATCCGTTCCCGGTTGGGAACTTTAGATTCGTCAAGTAGAGGGATAATGGCAAAAACATCCCTGGTCTGGTGATGACCAGAGATTGTGACAACATCCTCGACTTGATCGACAAGATAGTTCGGCGACCAATTGATGGGTCCAGAACCCGGATATGGGCGAATCTCTCCACGATCCACCTGACCCTGAAGAGATGCTCTCACAAGGTAACGCCTTTGGTTACTTTCCTAACAGACGCTACAACGGTCATAATTGTGTGGTGGCACCTGGCCACGCCCACTTTTAATACAATGTAACCTCACTAGGTTAGCTTCCACAGATCGGACATCCTGACTCTGACGCCGAGTGGGGTTTCTGTTATTGATACTAATTTGCTGAGTATCTTCATCCATATAAATTGGCATCCACCAGTGATTTAACAAATGCTGAAGTGCCTCCTGGACAAGGGTACAACCTCGATCGTTTTCGCAACCCGCTTTACATCTTTGATAGTCATGTGATATTAAGAATCTGAGTCGGACCTGCTCAGCATGTAACTCTACCAGGTTGGTATTCATCACGCGAATATCGAAGATCTGAACCATATTGATCTGATAGGGATTCCTATCATGGTAGTCTTGGATCCATCCAAGATCCATCTGATGCTGGAGGGCTTCTTGTACAAAAGAGCAACCCTGTTTGTTTACCGAGCAAGTCAGACAAGAACTATAATCGTGCCGCGACAGATTATGATACTGGCGTTGCCTTGAGTGCATCGCCACTAAGTTGGCATTCATCGTACGGATGTCGTGGTTTTGAATGATGTTGGAATTCGTGTAAACCATGTTAACTCCACGAACTCGGTGCTCTTGGATCCATCCGAGATCCATTTGTTCCTATAGGGCTGCTTGCACCACAGAACATCCTTGATTGTCTTTAGAGCAGATATCACACTGGTGATAATTATGAGATGGCACATGGCCATATCCACTCTGTCTACAATGCATCTTAACCAGATTGGTTTTCAACAAGAGTACATCGTGAATTTGATAGACATCGTTAGTCTCTCTTTCTATCAAATTGACTGCAGCCTTCTCATGTTGAGGCAGCGGGTTCGTGAGAACATTAGGATTTGTATCCTTGAAGGATAAGACCCCGCTCCTAACAAGTTTTTGCACGTCGGACTTGAAATTGAGATAATTCTCAATGTTATGCCCTGGACCTCCTTGATGATAAGGGCAAGTTTGATCCACCTTAAACCAGAAAGGCGGATTTTCCGGTACTGTAAGAGGAGATTTAGTCTGAATGTGCCCCTTAGCCAGTAGTAATGGAAATAGTTCTGCGTACGATACGGGTATAGGATCAAATCCTGATGGTCGCGTTGTACAATTGTTGTTATATGGGGGATGAGCCTGCTGAAGAGGCTGTTGTATCCTTTGCTGATTAGGTTGGCTCTGCGCAACCTGAGGTTGATACGTAGGCGCGGTGCTGATAGCAGGAGTTACAGCTGCTACTGGTTGGTACCGTTGCCTTTGCTTTCCGAGAGAGATATTCCCAATATCTTGCTTTTTTTTCTTAGGGAGAGCACTACCGTATTTTTTAGTACCGCTCGTCGATCCAGTGCCTTTTACCAAACGTCCCTCTCGGACGACTTCCTCAAGACGTACCCCCATGCCGACCATTTCGGTGAAGTCACTGGGTGCACTGGCAACCATTCGGTCATAGTAAAATGAGCTTAAGGTTTTTAAGAAGATCTTTGCCATCTCTTTTTCCTTAAGAGGTGGACAAATTTGAGCGGCAATCTCATGCCACCTTTGAGCATACTCCTTAAAGGTTTCCTTGTCCTTTTGCGACATCGATCTGAGTTGATCTCTGTCGGGTGCCATGTCCAAATTGTATTTGTATTGTTGGACGAAGGCAGTGCCAAGATCTCTGAATGTGCTGATCGTGGCACGGTTTAAACCCATGTACCATTTGAGTGCGGGTACCGGTTAAACTATCCTGAAAGTAGTGAATCAGCAGGTCCTGATTCTCCGTCTGAGCTGACATCCACCTAGCGTACAACACCATATGGCTTTGAGGGCAAGAGTTACCCTTGTATTTTTCAAAGTCGGGCACTTGAAATTTGTGCGGAACTTTTACATTGGGGACCAAGCAGAGGTCTGCGGCGTCCTTTCCAAATAAATCCTGACCGCGAATGGCTTGCAGCTCCTTCTGCATTTCCAAGAACTGTTCCTGGAATTCATCCATTCGGTCAAACATAGTTTCCTTTTTACCAGAAGGTATTTGTGGAATCTGTCCTTCCGGGACAGTATGCACCACAGGGGGTGGTACCATGACTACGGCAATGAATCTTGGCGTTTCCCGAAGTTTGTAACCTTCAGGAGTCTTCAATATGCCTCTGGCATCTTTGCTTTCCCGAAGTTTGTAACCTTCAGGCCCAGCGATTTCTGTCGCGATTCCCTGCTCTTCAGTGATCAGCGGAACATATCCTTCCGGGATATAGTTAACAGGCATGCCCCAAGGAAGATCTTTCGGTATTTGATACCTAGGATCATACTTCTCCACTATGGGCGTCGAGGTGATCTCTGAGATCACAGTCCTTTGTAGCTGAGCTTCTGCCATGGCTTGCATGCAGTTACGAAGCTTTCTCATATCCTCTCTCAGAGCGTCGATCTCTTCCTTCAACTCTCTATTTTCTTCCTCAAGATCATCCATCTTTTTCTGACGATTGGCCCGCGTATTATACGAATGAGACAGTTTGACTCTAGAACCGAGACACAAACGTGAGATTCGTAGGGAAGAAGAATACGCGTGTGAGAATGATGAATGCAATGATTATATTAATTGTTTTTTGGTTTAATCAAAATAAACTTCGACAATTAGATTGCAAATATCAAACAGTGGGGAAACCCCTTTTTATTGAAATCCAAAGGATTGCGGAAATGGAAATACAATAAATTACAAGGTGCGGAAACAGAAACCAAAGCTAATGGGTCCCGATTCCTCTCTGAAGAGAAATCGGGTGCTGATTCTGGTATCTTCCTTTTCTTTGACCGGGGCTCTTGGGCCGTTGTCGGGTTGTCATTCCTTTGCCAGGTGAAAGGAGCGAGCAAATTCCTTTGGTCATCTTGATTCTCTACAGCATGTTGCTCCAAAATTTCAATCAGAGCATCTTTCTCTTTTAGTAATTGCTGTATTTTGATGCACTCTATGTCGAGGGTGCGGTACTTGTCCTTCCAAGACCTTCTCTCCTTTTGAACTTTGTTGAGAGTAACCTGAAGCTTTTCAGTTTCCGTCATGAAGTACATGACAGACTCCCCCGGTGGAAGAATTCCGTAACGAGGATAAGGCATCTTTAGCTTGAGAGCTCTAGTTTGTACCCAATGGAGATAAGGCTCCATCGAGACACAGTCTGGTTTTCCTAGAGACTCCCGTCCTTTCTTATGAACGTGTTTCCAAGCGTGCACTATTTCCATCTTTAGTGCTCTGTCGTTTTCTCCTTCTTTGAAGAAAAGACCTTCCAGATGAACACCCCGTGGGACGTGTCTCATCGGGTATCCAAATTGACGACGAACAAGAACTGGATGGTAATTGATTCCTCCCTTAGTTCCTATAAGGGGTACGTTGGGGAAGTTTCCACAACGGTCAATGATCCTGATTCCGTCATAAATCCTATTACACCAGTCAATGTCAGAGTTAGTAATAGACATGATTTTCTGCGACCAACGTAAGGCACTCTTGCAATCCCAAAAAGCAGCAGACTTGGGCAAGTGGGAGACAAACCATTTGTATAGTAGAGGTACACAGCACGTGATCTCCCCTCCGCTGTACAAATTTCCCAAGTGTACAGAATGATACGCATCTGCGACCAAAGTCGGCACAGGGTTTCCAATGAGAAAAACCTTAATGGAGTTGATATCGACGAAGTTATTAATGTTGGGAAACAAAAATAACCCGTAGGTGAGCAAGACAAAGACGCTTTCAAAATCAGTCACGTTTCCTATACTGGCAAAATACAGGGCCTTCTTTGTCAAGAACTGGGCTGGCAAACCTTGGATGCCACCCTTAGTGGTTAGGTGAGTCCTAACCTCAGACTCGTCCAAATGAATTGCTCTTGCAATGGTCTGATTCTTTGGAATTTCTTCCAGTCCAGAGAATGGAGATCGATCAGTAATGCATAGATCAATCAGGTGAGAATACTCCTCCAGCGTTGGTGCGAGTTGGTAATCCGGGAATGTAATACAGTGATAAACTGGATCATAAAACTGAATGAGCGCATCCATGATTCCCTCAATCACATGGACTCTTAGCAGAGATAGCAAACCTCCGTGTTTGGCTCTGAAAGCCTCTTGGTTTGTGATCATCTTCGCCAAACCTCTTAAATCCCCTAGCTTTGGAACCTTGAAGGTGTACGTATGAGTTCTCCTTCTACCGTAATCCATTAGCGCAATCCTTTTCTTCGGTATTTGCAATCATTGTCTTAGTTTAATTTGAAAAACAGAGAGACTAGAAGAGAAATTTTTTTTGAATGTTTTAATGTTTTTTAAATGAATGCATGAATGCAGCACCCAAAAACATAGAAAAAACATGGGGTCAAAGGGTCGTTGTCATGAAGTCAAGGCTCTACCCATCCCCAAAGGTTTATACTAGGGTGATTTTTGTACCTGTACTCATTATCATCAGCTCCTCCTAGGAAAGCAAAACAACAAGCGGATCGCCAGCGAGTTGTAGAGAGATCTTAGAGTAAGTGCCATTCACCGAGAATAGATCACCAGCCTCAAATAAGGGTAGTATCGCGTAACAACTATTCCCGATAGTTTCCGCACTACAAAAGGGTTTGGCTCCTCAACTTCTCAGACATCACAATCGGCCCATTGTCTAGGTGAGAGAATGGGTTGCATTGGTCAGCCTCCACTGAGGTTGATGGTCGACCTCGTCGCCATCACTTATCTTATGTGTATACTCAATCTTTCCACATGCGGCATCACACGCATTCCCATTAGTAGAAAAATAAACACGTATAGCAATTAGGAAAAGCAGTATATATATTAGTCCTAATCATCCTAGACCTTTAAAGCTATGAATCCTAAGTTTATGACAGAAAATGGGTTCCCCGGCAGAAGCCCCAATCTGTGGTTTCATTCCGAATTAACGACGTTTCGACCTAAGATCCTAATGGCCTCAAGGTTTCCACCTAAGGGACAAGAAAAAGAACAAGATCCTTAAAGAGACATGTAATTCTTCCCCAGCAGAGTCGCCATTTTTCTGTAGCGAGTGATTTTTGGATGTGGTTGCGAAGCACGATCGCTCTGGTACTACAGTTTGATTCATTTTTTATCCTATTAAAGCTGATGAAGGAAGAGAAATAGATGTCTCCATCTAACCCTGCTTGCATACTGAGATTAAACAGCGGTCTGTTAGGTTACAGTTGCTACAAAGATTCGGGGTTTCTCCTAGGTTATTTTGTTGACGAGGGGTGCTTTAGGCTATCGGTTAGGATGTTAGGACGAAGGTATGAAAGTATGGGATTTTGGGTTTTTGTTTAGTGTGCTCGCTAAGATTTTTTCTTTCAATCTTATGCCTACGTATTCCTGTTTACCGAAACAGGGAAATCAGAGCGATCGTAGTTCCTCCTATTCTATGGGAGGAAATGGTTGTTTTGGTGTCTTGTTCAAAGCCCAAGACGTGAAGCGAAAGGTAGTTTGTATCTTGTTCAAAGCCCAAGATGTGAAGCTGAAAGTAGTTTGTATCTTGTTCAAAGCCCAAGATGTGAAGCTGAAAGAAGTTTGTATCTTGTTCAAAGCCCAAGATGTGAAGCTGAAAGTGTTGACCTTAGAGAGAATTTGTCATCTCTAAAGGGGTCTGTTTGTCACAACTGTTGGGTGACTGACTGTAAAGGAGGATTACTTTAACCGGGATTTGTGAATCCGACAATGCCATAATTTCCTTTATAGGGGATTTTAACCTGAAGGAGAAGACTTTAACTCAGTTTAGAGCAATGCCATCTTTCCTTAGGAATTTCTCATACTAAAAGAGGGACATTGGCATGGATGTAGATGATCTAGAGGCTTGCCGCTTACAGCAATTAGATGAAGGGGAAAGAGCTGTTGATGTTTGTGTACTGTGAACGAGGCACAACTTTGATGCTAAAAGGTTGATTGGATCAACCAGTGGTTTTCTTATACAAAGCCTAAGAGGAGGCTAATATGTGTCTCGTACAAAGCCCGAGAGAGAGGCTAAAAGGTTTTGACTCGACGATGGAGTCTTTTGGTATCTCGTACGAAGCCCGAGATGGAGGCTACTTGACTTAACAAGAGAGTTTTTTTTGTATCTCGTACAAAGCCCGAGATGGAGGCTAAAATTTGTTTGGCTCAATAAGAACCTTTTTGTATCTCGTATAAAGCCCGAGATGGAGGCGAAAGGGTGATTGACTCAACGAGGAAGTCTCTTATGTGTCTCGTACAAAGACTGAGAGAGAGGCTAAACGTTGTTCGACTCCGCTGGGGAGAATCATTGTACAAAGCCCAAGAGAAGGCTAACTTCACTGGAGAAGGATCATTATACAAAGCCTAAGAGGAGGCTATTGTTACTGTTTCATTTAAGTGACAGATCCAGTATACTGATTTAAAGAGAAAATCAGTTCTTATATGAGCAACACTGTACTCGAGGATTTGATTCGAGGATCCGGGCTATTCCTATTCTTTAAGGAATTGGGAAATCCGAAGGGTATTGAGACTGTCCGAGTCTACAGGTTTTCTTCCTATTTCAACGAAGGGGTCACTTGAGAATGTCTTTGAGACTCAAGGATATTAGACTGTCTGTGTCTAGAGTTTCATCTTTTGTACTATGCTTTGATAAACAGTAGTAGACTCTTTGAAATGACTGTTTTATGCAGATGACTAATTTATGTTCCTATACCTCTAGGAGGTCGTCGGGACAATTTGTACGAAGCCCAAGAGGAGGCTGGAAGCTTTTAAGAAGCCGATCGGTCCTTGTATGAAGCCCAAGAGGAGGCTATCATTCCCGGAGGAAGAATCATTATACGAAGCCTAAGAGGAGGCTGTGAATACTTCTAAGAAGCCGAGAGGTCCTTGTACTAAGCCCAAGAGGAGGCGGGGTTTGCTTTTAGGAAGCCTCTGGGTCCTTGTACGATGCCCAAGAGGAGGCCGATGCTTTTAAGAAGCCCGTGGGTCCCCAAACCCCGAGAAATTCAAGGCAAGCTATTCACAAGGAATAGATCAAGTCAGGAAAGTTCGAGAATTTGGAAGAAACTCAAAGATGCCATTCACGGAGAATACATTCATCTCTGGGAATAGAGTTTCTTGACAATTCCTAATGAGGACAGCCGAAGAGAAGACTGTATCTGGTGATCCTATTGGGGATCTAGTTGTCTATTTCTATGAATAAACGAAACGACATCACCTGATTCTAGACGTAGTTGTCGGGGAAACTCTAAATATCTATACTATTATTACACAGTTGATATGAGTTTATGAAAGAAGACTTACAGTGAAACAGCCCCACAATACAGTTATATTTACTCGGTTGTAGAGCTTCCATGCTGTTCGGTTAGTTGTTCAACAAATAAAGATTGAAAACAACAGTATATTCAAAATCAAAGGAGAAAGTGCTTTGAAAGAGAAAGATTTGGGGCTTACAGCTCAAGGAGAGGCCCAGGTTTTTATCAGTGAGCGCATTGTTTGAATTTGTACAGAGGGACTTATACAAGTGACTGAGGCCCAAAAAATGTTTTCTGTACAAAGGGATGGGTCTTACACTCTCTCAAGAGGCCCAAAAGGTTTAAAGAAAAAGAGTGGGGCTTATAACACGAGGGTAGGCCCAGATGATTTTTCCGTTAAAAATGGCAATCGCGCCAAGATTTTCTTTTAACGCGAAGGGACTTATACAATAAGTGAGGCCCAAAATGTTTTGGTTAAAAGAGGGGTTGGGTCTTACACTCTATTAGAGGCCCAAAAGTTTTGAATGGGTCTTATAGCTCAAGGAGAGACCCGAAAGGTTATTTTTCAAAAGGCGACGGTCGCGCCGTTTGTTTTTGACGGTATCGGGACTTATACAATACACTGAGGCCCAAAAATGATTTGGTCAAAAAAGGATTGGGTCTTACACTCTATTAGAGGCCCAAAGTGTTTTGAAAATGATTTATGAGGGTTGAATTAATCCAAAAACCCTAATTTGTTTTCAAAAATGTGTTTTAATTGAATAAAAATTCAATTAAAATGATCAAAATTGTTTAACATAGGAAAAAAAATTGTGATATTGGATTAATGCTTCAAAAATTAAGTATTGACCTACAAAATAATTAGAAGGCATTAAAAGTTGCAAAATCAAGGTGGAAAAATATTTTAAATGTTAAAAATAATTAAAACATTAATTCTTTGCAAAAGTATCAATTATACAAAATAAATAATATTTTTGGGATTTTTTGGGAAAATAAAATATTTTAACATTTTTGTGAATTATTAAAAAAAGAATCAACTCAAAATCATTAAAACTCAGAGAGAAATTAATTTTTTAATCAATTAAATAAAATCACAAAATTCAAATATTCAAAAAATGGCGCCAAGAACACCCAAGAACACGCGCGTGTTCTGGGTTTGCCCAGATTTGCATTTTCTCTCCAATCTCACTTAATACTTGATTATATCATGCAATCCACACACCAATCAACTCGTTTCAACCTCACGATCATGTCTATGGTATTTAATTTCATTTAAATTAAACATATAACAAGAAATCACGAAAAATCCTCAAGAACCCTAATTTCTGCATGAAGGCTAGGATTTTTGATACACGATTCAAACAATGCAATTAATTGAGGGGAAACATTCCATGCATGATTATGAACATATGGCCAAATTATTGTGCAACAAAAATAGCATGGATCATAGAGTTAGAAGAGCGCATGCTTACCACTTGCAGCTGGTGATCGTGATTTGTGTTGGAGGTGTTACAGCTAGGTTCCAATGATCTGGATAGCTTCCCTAGGTGCCATGGAGTGTGTATGAATGCTTGGAATGGATTGAAATGGTTTGGAGCTGAAGATGGTACCTCAACTGCAAAACTGTCAAGAACTTGAGCAATTGGCTGGTGATTTTGTGAAATCTGTGTTCTAGATGTTATATGAGTGTTTGGATCACTTTTATATGATGTATGTGAGGTGTGTGTGTGTGATTGGTTTGATTGGAAAAGCTCCCAAACCCAAAACCCGATAGTGACTTGCCTTAGAAGGTAAAATTGGAGTGAAAGAAGAGATTTTGAGGAAAGCATCTGTTTGATGACTTTGGTGTACTCAAACTGATCACAATTAAGCTCTATTTATAGTAGAGCAAGTTTGTTTTGGGATCTACAGTGAATGGCAACTGCAGCAGAGGTTTGGCCAATGTTGTCCAATGGAAATCCAAGTCTCCTCTAGCCATTGACTAGAGGTTAGGGCACAGGGTTGTGGTTCCCTTGGTCTGGGATAAGTCTTAACTGAATTCAGTTGAGAATGGCTCAGTCCATGCCACCTTGATGCTTCCATTGAATGCTCCAATCCAAAATTAGAGTCTTGTCCCTATTTTGGCCATTCTAGGTTCAACATGCTATTTCTTGTTCCAAAGACTTTGGAGGCTTGGCTCAGTGATTGTCCCCTTTAGATTCAATCCTCAGAGGTGTCCAAGTGGATAGGAGCATTTGGATTTGGCTGATTTTGGCAAATCGACCAAAAATGCAAAATCTGCCTTGCCTTGACAGATTTCAACAAGGCAACTTGCCAATGTTATATCTCATGACTCAAATTGAATTTGGTAATGTTCTTGGCCATTTTGGAAAGCCCTTACATGATACAACAACTGTTTGAACATGTTTGGTTTTGATCTCTTTTGAATCCAAGTGAAAAACCCCCTACATTTGGCAAAAAGTAGGGTAAAATCTGACTTAGTGAAATTTTCACTAAGTGTTGGAACAAAGTGACTTTTCTTGATTTTGATCACTCCATAACTCAAAATCCATGAGGAATTTGGACATAGGTCAGTATGAAGCTTTTGTAGAGGGCAATGAGATCTTCAAATCAAGCTTTGAATGGGGAACAATGGCCTTGTGGTTTAGGAGTTATGGTCCTCCAAAGTTGGCACATTAGTGTCACTTTTTCCATAACTTGGAAATTTTTCTAAGTTTTTATGGTTACCCCTTTTACAAGTTATCCCACTTTCTTTGATTTTTCTTGATGAATGATGATTCAAATCATACATTAACATCATTTTAGGGTTAAAAATCCATTTTGGTGAAAAATCTCAAAAAGTCAAAGTTGACTTTTGTGCACAGTTGACTTTTTATCAGATGAATTCCAAACTGTGCAATTCTTCATGAAATCATGTCCTTGACCTAAATCAAACTTGATGGACATGTTCCATGGGTGTCATAGGGTATATTGAATCATGTTTTAGGGCTTGGGAGCATGTCCTGGTCAAAAGTCAAAGTTACAGCTGACTTTTCTCGCAAAACCCTAGTTGTGGTGCAGATGAAATTGAGACTTGTTGCTCAAGCTTCTTGGATTAATCTATTGTTCCAAATGGATCAATATAGTTCATTAGAGACCCTCAAACCCTCTCTTGAGGTCTTGGCTCATGATTTGCCCTAAAAGTCAACTTAGGGGTGAATTAGGCCAAGAAACCCTAATTCCTGATTTTTGATGAATGCATCCCCTGAGGCAAAATTGACTTGATGATTGGGTCCATGAGGTCCCATGAAGTATATTAGGTTATATTTTGGATCATTGGCTTGTGCCCAGATGAAAAATTTCCATCTGGAGGCCCTGGTCGACCAAAACCCTAATTTGGTGACACTGTCGATCTTGAGACCTGATCCACCTAGAAGGGAGCAGCCTTGTGCTTGATCCTTGAAGTGGGAGTCCTTTTGATCCATTGTGGATGTTTGAGAGGTTAGACAAGTTGAAGATCATGTCATTCCTTGATTGATCCTTTGTCTAAGGCTCCGAGAAGGCTTGAAACCCTAATTCTTGATGGTAGTGAATGCTCAACAATCCTCGAGGAGATTGTTGAGGCATGAAAGTACATCCATATTGTGATGATGATTTGCACAATGATGGGAAATATAAGTGGTCAAAATTTGGGGTATGACAGTCCCCGAACTGTTCTTTGTATGTGAAAGCTTCTCACTCTGCCGGAAGAGCATTAACATAGAACTCGTGCACCATGTTGTAATTCAAACGGTTGGGGGGTGCAGAGGATTTCCCATCTTCTATTTTTCAGCATTGCATTAATCCTTATGCATCTATTTCAAACCTCTGTTCAGACTAGGTGGATCTAGTCTCTAGTTCCTTGAACATTTCTTCTTGTTCAGCTCCAATAAACTGTGTTTGATCAAAGTTGCGGGATGCTCGTGAGGAGCCTTCACCAGCAACTTTCTGCTTCTTGGTTGGAACCTTCTTCTTGGGAGCCATTTCCAGTAACTTTCTTGAAACAAAATGAAAAGAAGATGAAGAAGTGCTAGGGTTTGTAAAAAGTGTGAGAACAATGAAGAGTTTTTGTGGAAAGAAACAGTCAAGTTTGAGTTAAAACGCAGCAGAAGTGAAATAAAGAGGGTGGGTAGTGGTTGGGCGTGTACATTTAATGCCTTTAATGCAGGTTTGACTGTAAAATAATTCGCGTCGCGAAACTATGGTAACTTTCGCGATGCGAAAGTAAGTTTGCATAGCGAACTAAGTGAAGTCTTGTTTTCTGTAGAACCTGCATCAGTGCCCTTATTGCCCACACACCCCAAAAATTTGAAACAAAAAAAAACATAAAGCATGAAAATAACTTACAACATTGGGTTGCCTCCCAACCAGTGCTTGTTTAATGTCGTTAGCTCGACATCTGTTGTTGTTTTTTCATGGTTCGTTCAATGGAATTGTCGTGGTAAATCGATCAATCTCACCACCTAAGTATAACTTCAGCCTTTGGTCGTTAACGGTCCTAGTTGCATTAGTGTTTAGATCTTCCAGTACAATTGCTCCATAAGTCTTGATGTCCTTTATTTGGAAAGGTCCGAACCACTTTGATTTGAATTTTTTGGGAAAAAATCTCAACCGCGAGTTGAAGAATAAAACCATCTGCCCTACTTTGAAATCTTTGGGCAGGATTCTACTGTCATGATATCTCTTCACCTTTTCCTTGAATAATCTTGAAGATTCATATGCTCACAACATTAGTTCATCAAGCTCATGCATTTGTAGTTTCCTTTTAGCATTGGCTTGTTGTGGATTAAAATTCAGAGACTTCAAAGCCCAAAAAGCCTTGTGTTCTAATTCAACCGGTAAATGGCAAGCTTTACCGTATACCATTTGAAATGGGGTAAGACCTATTGGTGATTTGTAAGCGGTACGATATGCCCAAAGAGCTTCATCAAGCTTTAACGACCAATCTTTTTGTGAAGTTGAAATTGTCTTTTCTAAGATTCTCTTTATTTCACGATTAGATACTTCTGCTTGTCCATTCGTTTGTGGGTGATATGGTGATGCAACCTTGTGTTTGATGTCATAATGTTTAAGAGCTCTTGCAAGTTGTGCATTGCATAAATGAGAGCCTTCATCACTAATCAATACTCTTGGTGTACCAAATCTTGTGAAGATGTTTCTTTTCAAGAATTTCACCACTGTTTTTCCATCTGCTTTTGTTGACGCAATATCCTCTACCCATTTGGATACGTAATCAACCGCCACTAAGATGTATTCATTGTTGAAAGACGAAGGAAAAGGTCCGACAAAATCAATCCCCCAATAATCAAACACCTCTACCTCTAACATCCTTTGTAATGGCATTTCATTTCGCTTGGAAATTCCACCATCCCTTTGACAATTACCACAATTCTTGGCATGTTCATATGTATCTTTGAATAGAGATGGCCAATAGAATCCTACTTGTAAGACTTTGGCAGTTGTTCATTCTCCACTATAATGGCCGACATATGGTGAATTATCGCAATTCCATGTGACGCTTATGGCTTCCTATTTAGTAACACATCTTCGTAATAACCCATCGGATCCGATTTTGAATAAGTACGGATCATCCCATACATAATACGTTGCATCACACAAGAATTTCTTCTTTTGTTACCAATTGAGATCTTCGGGGATGAGACCGACAACCTTATAATTTGAAAAATCCGTAAACCATGGTCTTTCCTCAATCATGAGCAATTTTTCATCTGGAAATTCTTCAAGTACCTCTCTTTCTTCTTTTGTAATCTCGGGATTCACCAATCTTGATAGATGATCCGCAACTAGATTTTCGGTGCCTTTCTTGTCACGGATCTCTAAATCAAATTCTTGTAAGAGGAGCATCCATTAAATTATTCTTGGTTTCGAGTCCGCTTGGTTGATCAAGTACTTGATGGCTGCATGGTCAGTATAGCAAATAATCATGGATCCTATGAGATAAGACCAAAATGTTTCTATTGCGTACACTATAGCAAGCAACTCTTTTTTTTTTGTGGTTGCATAATTAACTTGTGCATCATTTAACACTTTGCTTGCATAGTGTATAACATGAAAAACTTTGGTTTTTCTCTGTCCTAAAATAGCCCCGACCGCGTAATCACTTGTATCGCACATGAGTTCAAAATTGAGTGTTCAATCGGGTGCAGTGATTACCAGTGCAGTAATGAATTTTTCTTTTAAACTTTTAAAAGCAATTAACAATCTTTATCAAAATTAAATGACCTGTCTTTGTTGAGGAGATTGCTTAACGGTTTTGTGATTTTTGAAAAATCCTTAATGAATCGTCGATAGAACCCAACATGGCCAAGAAAACTTCGAATTCCCTTGACGTTGGTTGGTGGTGGAAGCTTTTCAATGACATCAACCTTGGCTTTATCTACTTCGATCCCTCTGGCTGAAATCTTATGTCCTAGGACAATGCCCTCAGTCACCATAAAATTGCACTTTTCCCAATTTAATACCAGATTCGTCTCCACACGTCGTTTTAATACGGTGTCCAAGTTTTTCAAGCATAATTCAAATGATTCACCAAACACGGAGAAGTCGTCCATGAATACCTCGATGCACTTTTTGATCAAATCTGAAAAAATGACTTGCATACATCTTTGAAATGTTGCATGTGTGTTGCATAGACCGAAAGGCATTCTTCGATATGCGAATACTCCAAATGGGCAAGTGAAGGTTGTTTTCTCATGGTCCTCGGGGTTTACGGTGATTTGATTGTATCTTGAGTATCCGTGTAAGAAACAATAGAACTGCTGCCCGAATAATCTTTCCAACATTTGGTCCATGAATGGAAGCGGGAAATGATTTTTTCTTATTGCCTGGTTGAGTCTTCTATAATCAATGCATATACGTCATTCTATTACTGTCCGGGTTGGAATCAACTCATTTTTCTCGTTTGTTATTGTCGCTCCCGGGATTTTCATCCAGGTACAAACGCGAAAGTGGCACCGAAACAGAGTCGCCAGCAATGTGTATTTATCCCAAGAGAGGGAAAGGAAACACTGCATAAACCTGAGGGAAAGGAAAGATCATGGTCTTGCGACCAAGAGAACTGGGTTCGGGAGTCGGTTACGCGAGGGGAAGGTATTAGCACCCCCACGCGTCTGTCGTACTCGATGGGATCCACGCTTGCTGCTTCAATCAAAGGGTGAAAGGGAAGGATACTGGAAAAGGAACTGCTAACTAGAGAACTGGAAATGAAAGGTAGAAAGGAGGAGGGAAAGGAGAAAGAAGTGAGAACGAGAAACAAATGTAGGGAAAATAAAAGAAGTGCTCGCATGGGCCCTACCCCACTACCTACGTATCTCATCGGGAGCATGAGAATCAGAGCGACGTAGTTCCCCTCAACTAAGGGAAAATTGTTTGTGTTTTTTAGTGGAATACGTCAACGTTCGCGTCCTAGCAGTTAGGTGTTGCAGCTCGCTGTATGGAGACTTAGGCGTTACCTGTTTGCGGTAGAATGGAAATGACGCATCCTTAAGGAATGAGTGAATGAGATGAGGACAGAAATTCCCGAAGGAAAGACGTTATTGTTTGTTTTTGTCTTTTAAGAAGAAGTGTTTTGATTGTGTTTGTGTTAATAGCACATATTGCATTCAAGTCTATTGTATAAGATCGGATGCATCGCATGGTCGTCCTAACAGGCCGTATGCTAAACACTCTAGAAAGGTGGAGAGAAACCCTCCTCCTTCCATTTCCCATGTTCTAGGATCACATGCAATATGAGTTAACCTTTATTAAGTGTTTTTTACTTTTTGAGATGAGAAAGATAGAGACTCAAAGGTGTAGGAGAAAATGGAAGTTAGTTGTTAGTGTGCTCACTGAGATATCGCATCTCGTGCCTACGTATCCGCAATCTGGCAAGAAAGAGGAATCAGAGCACCCGTAGTTCACACTACTACGGGTGAGCAGGAAACAGTCTCGATCGCATGGGTGTGAGAGAAAGGTGAGACTCACGAAGGTCTAAAGGGAAACTCGGTCCTACAAGTTAGCATGCAATGATGGTCCTAAGGTCAGGATCAAGGGAAGTCTACCTAATGTTGTCAGGCATGGATTGTTATCCGAATATCTCTCCTACCTCCGACTTAATCAGAAATTAAGTGGAGCTAGGAATCCTAAGGGATCATGTCATCAGACAAGTAAACACAGGATAAATCAATCACAAAGTGAACTAAAACAAACTAAAGAATAAACAATGCCAGTCAGCAATAGTATCACATAATAAAATAAGAAAAGGGAAAGCTTTAGCCAAGGGGTCATATCAACCGAGGCAAACAAGCTAGCTGTGGGAAATAAGGGTACTCACCCAATGGTATCGAGAACCATGGAGAGCAGAATAATAAAGGGGGAGATGTGAATCAGATCACATGAGCATCAACATCGGTCAATGCGAGCTATACACAAGGTGTGGGGGTCTGATTACTAAACCCTTCTTCCACTTGATGGACTCGATAACAAGAGCAAGTGATGTTCAAAGCTTTAATCATGTAATGAGAGCTAGGAACGACTCAACTAGAATAACGGGGGTCGGTTGCGAACCCTATCTTCCGTCAATTGCCTTCTTAGAGGTCTTACCAGGGGAAAATGGGAATGGGATGCCTCTTTAGAGGTCTTTAGGCACAATATTAAACAAGCACAATCATGGCCTCACTTGAGGGCTTTCCATACAATCCTACTTATCATGGCATCGACTATTCCTACTTCTCATGGCATTTGAAATCATTAAAGAGAAGTGAAGAGATAAGAAGTCCTACCAAACGGATATGAATCCGTAGCAAAGCAACGAAAGCGCAACGAAAGCAAGTCACGAAAGCACCTATAAACAAATAGCAAACCAAGTTAGAAACAAGTTTTTTATGTACAAAATGAAATGGTCAAACCCCCTTTGGAATGTCCCCTTTATGCACCTTGCACATGTGAACCAAAGACATTAGTATTAACAAGAGAGTGTATGTACAACATGAAAACCTAAGTCTAATGACTATGTACATTTGAATCAAATTATTCAAAGTGAAAGACCTAAAAGGATTATGAAATTACAAGTCAAGTTACAACTATGCTACAAGACTAATCTACTTTGAAGTTAAATGTAAACCAACAAAAGAAATCACCTATGGGTTACAAGTATAGGCAAAGGACTTGAAAGTAAACCAAAACCAGAATTGAACTCATGTTATAAGTGTGCACACATCTTATAAACATCCACCAACGGCTAAGGTAAAACAATTTTAAGTCCTTAAGACAAAACAAGGCAATGAGCCATAAACAGCAGCAACAGCAGCGCTCCAGCACCTGCATAGCTATAAAAACCAGCAACAAGTAAAAACAGCCTATAACAGCTACTATTTCTAGAACAGGGCAGGTGATATGCAGCCAGCCAGGATATCAACATTTTACAGCACACTTTTTCCATTACAGCACTGTATGCTACAGCAACTTCTAAATTCAAGCAATTTATCAAGTTAAGTGAGAAACACTACAAAACAAACTCAAAAATTAGTCAAAGTTCAAATGGAAATAACCAAAGTGAGCAACTAAGATCAAAAGGAAATGTCAATAAGAAGTAATTGAAATCAATGCTAAAATGTAAACTACACTTAGTCAATCATCTATGCAAAACATATTAAAGACTATTAACAAAGTTATCAAATGAAACTATTACGAAAATATTTAGAACTAAGTCAAACCAAACTATATCAATATCAATTGGTTCAAAGTTAATTCTAATGAACAATTAACGGACAATTAGCGACCAATTAAGCCAAACCATTTAATGCCATTAAGCAAAAAAAAACAATTAGTAAGCAAAAACAATTAGTGCAATTAGGCAAAAACAATTAAGGAGTGACTAAACCAAAAACCAATAATGGACCATTAAGCAACAAAACGAATAAGCAAAAACCATTATCAAAATCTACAACCAATTAGTCGCAATTGATCAAAATCAAATCATGTTAAAAGCCAATTAGAATCAAGATTAACTTCTAAGTTGAAAATTAATATCAAAAGGAAATCTAATTAAAGTTGATTCTAAAACAAATCTAAAATTATGAATTAGTTCTAGCAAACCTAATTCTAAACAAATTCTAAGGTTGGTTACCTAATGTTTACTCTAATTCTAAAATTAACTAGAATTAATCTAGTAAAGAAACAATCTACAATTCGATCAACAAAGCAATTAATCCAAAAATTCAATTAAGCAATTAAACCAAAAATGATTAAGCAATTAAGTTCATTAAACCCATAATGATTAGTTAAAAAACCATTATAAAAAATCTAAATCTAATTAGCCAAATTTAAAACTAATTAACACCTGATTAAATCCGAATTAGTCTCTAATCCAATTAACTTCTAACAAAACAAAAATAAAAAGAAAAAAGGGAAGAATTACTGTGGAGGGGGGTGCAGTGGTGTGTTGAAGGTGTGAATAGGAGTTCTATGGTTGCCTTGGGCTTTCACATCTGAACCCGGTTCCTCTTGAGGATTCATCCTCTTAAAACCCTAGATGATCTTTCTTGGCAACAGATCTCACTCTCTCCTCCCTCTTAAGAGCGTCGTTTCACCATCATCCCGACCCTATTCTCCTCAACTCTCTGCCGGCGACACATCCGTCCACTTCTTATTCTTCTTCGCACAACTTCCGGCCATCGCTTTCGTATCACGCTTCGCCGTTTCTTTTTTTATCTCAATGCGTTCAACGTTACCACCTTAAGAACACTCGCCGCGAACATATCACTTCTTCACGCCGACGGTGGAGATCAAACTCTCCACTTCAAACAACTGATACTAAGATGACTCACGGTGAAAATGAAGGATGCGACACTAACCTGCTACAAACCGACGAAGGATTCTCAAGAAAGTTCACTGGTAATCGCTTTGATCTTCTTTCGTTCTTCTCCTTGCTTCTTTCACGCGATCTAACTTCTTCTTCCTTCCTTCTATTTTTTGCTCATGCTCTGCGTTGTGTGATGTTATCGTTCTATATTTTTACCGAGCTGTATTGATGCTGTTAATTGTCAATTCCTGCAGACTTAGGAGTCGAAGATGTTGCAGAGTTTGGAGATTGAAGAAGGTGTTGAAGCTGATGATGAAGTATTGAAGATTGATGAAGACTTAAATGAAGTCTTGGACTGCAGAAGGTGAAGGTGGAGTTACGTGAACTGCAACATCCAGTCGAGGGAATTGCAGAAGAAAATTCATAGGCTTGTGTATCTGCTGTGAATTGTAAATCCGAATTCGTCACCGTAGTTCCGAATTTCTTCAATCTTTCTATCAAATTCTCCTCTTGGGTTGTTGAACTGCTACATGTTATTGAATTGGTGATGATGATCGTTTGTTGTGACTATGCAGGTGAATGGATTGAGGAACAGGTTGCTATCAGTGAGAACGTGCAGAGGGAGTGCTGTTAGAAGATTGTTGAAGAAGATGAGGGTTAGATGAAGGTGATGGTGAAGTGAAGAGAATGAAAAAGGTTAAGATTGAAGATGAAGTTTTGATAGAATCATGAAGACAGAAGAAGAGGTCCGGCCAAAAATTCAGAGGAAGAGAGGTCGTGTATTCTGATAGAGTAAGTTTAGCAGTTAGGGTGAAATTCTGTTAGAGTTAGTTAGGAGTTCTGTTAGAAACTTCTGAGAATGTGTGAATTTGTTCTGGTGAAAAATTGAGTTTCTGATGTAACCTTTTGATGAATTTTCTGCTGAAATTCCATTTTCATGTCATGATAATTCTGTTGAACCGCGAATGCTTTTATTGTTCTGTGGAAAACTATTTCTGTTTTTATTGGATATTGGTCTAAAAAAAATAATAAAATGGATATTAAAAAGAATAGCTGATGGTTATCCAAATGAATATGTGTAGAAAGTGATTTAATATGGATTATGGATAAAAAGAAGAAAAAAATGGATATGGGTTATTTGGGAATTTAAAAGTGGACAAACTAGATGGAATGGATCTAGATTGAAAATGGATACTCAAATGGTTTTTTCCTTATTCTTATAAAATGAATTGAAATGGATATAGATTCTAAACAAAGTGGGTCTAGAAGTTGGGTTTATAGGTAGAAAAGATGGATAATGAAATATGAATTCCAAGAGATCCACATAACCAGTCTTAACATGCTTAATTCACCCCAAATTCCAAATCCAAAGCAAACTCGTATTCTCGACCAATCTCCAACTTCAATCAATAAACTTTGCTAACCATGAATACCAAGATGCATACCATGATCCCACGCCTCAGGAACACATGCAAATGAATAAATATGAGTTATGACCTAATGGAAATGCAGATGAAAAAGGAAACATAAGCCAAAAATAAGAGGGTAAATTTTGAGGTATTACAGCTGCCCCTATTCAATCAACTGTGAATCTGAATGGATGAAAGAAACGACTATCAGGAATTCAAGATACATAGGTATTGAATACAAAAATAACCGAGAAAATTTGCACTGTGTGGATAAAGAAAAATGTTGTAAATGAAGCAATGGTAAGGAAGAAATGTTTGTGAGAAAGAATTTGGAACCATTGGACCCCATAGGAAACCTGTCGGGAACTGGTAACTACCTGTCGGGAACTGGTGAAATACCTGTCGGGAACTGGTGAAATAACTGTCGGGAACTGGTGAGCTTGGACCTGTTTTTCCTATCGGGAATGGGCAAGTGTACCTGTCAGGAACTGTCAAGGTTCAAACTAAAGGGAGCTGTCGGGGACGGCTACAGTTTATAACCAAGGCTTACCTACCGGGAATGGGTAACGGGACCTGTCAGAAACTGGTATGGCTAAAACTCAAAGGTGGCTGTCGGGGACGACTGCAGTTTATAACCAAGGCTTACCTATTGGGAATGGGTAACAGGACCTGTCGGGAACTGGTATGGCTAAAACTCAAAGGTAGCGTCGGGGACGGCTGCCGTTTATAACCAAGGCTTACCTATCGGGAATGGGTAACGGGACCTGTCGGGAACTGGTATGGCAAAAACTCAAAGGTAGCTGTCGGGGATGGCTGCAGTTTATAACCAAGGCTTACCTATCGGGAATGGGTAATGGGACCTGTCGGGAACTGGTATGGTTAAAACTCAAAGGGAGCGGTCGGGAACGGCTGCAGGAATCCTATCGAGAATGGTTCCAAGAAACTTGTGAGTTGAGAGATATGACTCCGTGGGGAGAAAAATGATGAAACCCTTTGGGCTGCTTTGAAATGCCTGTTGGGGATGAACGAGACGTTCTTTCTGGCTTTGTCAATACGATATAGGGGTAAAGTTTTGGACTCTCGCACGAGTTATCAAAACTGGCCTATGCTTCACATGCATATGTTTGAATTTTTCCATGGCGTAATGCTCCATCTCAATGGAAATGCTACGCGTTTTGAGGATGCTATGCATACTATATGCAAAATGCAAAGAGGTCCTCAGCAAAATAAATGCTGAGGAAAGGTAAGCAACTCCGCTGAGGATAACAAGCTGGATTGACTTCGTGATCGCGAACCGTACTGGGGAAGACAAATTGACCTGATCTCCTGATCTGGGCACTGACCTGACAAACCTGTTGAGGTTGCTGTAGGAAATGATAACTTTGCTGGGGAGGCATCATCTGAACCAGTCTGCCTGGGGAATAACTATAACCATAAAACTTCGCTGGGGAAATGAGCTTACAATAAACTCTGCTGGGGAGAACCACTTCAGAGCGTCTCGTGCTGAAAATATCCCTTGAGAGGATTTTACAGAAGACCACGCCTCTTCAAACTCTACTGGGGATAATAGATTCGGAACACCTCCTGCTGGGGAATTTTCAAAATGCCCCATGCTTGGGATGACGACTTCACTGAGGCTTCACAACCGTTACCGACACAGAAAAGCTTGTAGTTGTTGGCAGTACGGAATGGGATAATCGACTTAATAAGACACAACACTACCCATTTGCAATTGACTTGTCAACATCGAATCGTCGTGCGCGACCGTCGGCCAGACGATGGATTCAAGTAGTAAACGTTGTGACAAAAGAGTGAAATGAGAATCTTTTCCTGAACATGATGGCTTCAGCACTACCATTTGACAATGTTGCTAGGGATCATGGAGCATGTACATATGCTGGGGATGACCACCTCCAAGAAGTACTTTCCTGCTGAGGAACCGTCTCTGCTTGGGGAGGAACGATCATTGGAGCCTCGCAAAAGGATGCCCACCTGCTTGGAGGGGAAGATCAAACCATCTCTACCCTGTCTAGGGACTCGAATTCTTGCTGGAAAAAGGCACATCCAACTCTGGTTAGGGAAACCAAACCTTATGTCTCTCACTAGGGAGGATACTTTGCCGAGGACAGTACCGTCTTGGCTATTTCTGCCGGGGGCAACTAGCAATGCTAATACCTCACTGGGGAACGATACCCTCTGGCGCCTTGCCGAGGAAGAGAAAGTCCATGTTGGGAACTACTTTGGCGCTTCACACTTCTACTGATCGACTGCATGCCAAATATCACAAGCGAACTCCCGACTTGCCTCGTACCACATGGTCTATTGGGATAAGTCGTCTCAAGAGGATTTTACAGAAAACCTGGCATTCAAAATGCCCCAAGGTATTCAAACTCTCGGAGAGATTTATAGATCTCGACATAACTGCCCCAGACTGCATAGTGTATGAAAGAATTTGCCTCGACAAGATTCGTAAAGATTTGAAATACTCTGCCCCAGTATACTGAATCTTGAAGAGGTGCTTTTGATTAACCGTCTTCTGGAGTAGGATAGCTTCTCGTGCTCTTGAGGTGGCCTGCCACAATATAATCCTTGCAGTGATTTTGCCCCTGACAGATTGATCTTCGAGAGATTTGCCTAATCTTGACGTGATTGCTCCATACCTTTGACACAATTGCCCCAGGTTAACCGAACTGCAGAGATATTTCACAATGTAATTGTCCCAAATTGACAACTTCTTGGCCCGAATTATCGTGAAAGTCCACACTTAACAGGTTCACTTGGTCACATGCCCCTTGTCACTCTCATCCCTCGGAGTTTCTAAGCATCTCACTTTGGCGTGATCAAAATTCTCGACTGATGTTCACTTTGTGAGCCTTACTAGCGTCAAATACATGTAAGCGAGCATAAAAATTTCTATTCTAAGAATGAGAATTATAATGCAACACATATATTAATCTCGAAGTTTTTTATCGAAAAGATATCCCCGATACCTGTGAACGAGTCACTGGTTAAGGTGCGACACATATCCTTTTTTTTAATGGAAAATAGCATGCACATGCAATACCAACCGAGGTCCTTTAGCACAACTCATGGGAGTCAGGAACGCTATCTTATTGAAATACGCCTTTAGAATAAACCCTGTTTTAATTAGGACTTTTGAGGGTTGTAACGTGGCCTGGTTCATGGTTTAAGAAAAAAAGGATTTATGGCTCAAAATTTTGTTTGTACCCACCCATTCTCCTTGATGTTCTCCAGTTCTACGTTCAGCTAACTCGACACAAACGCTCACCTTTCAAAAGGTTATGAACGGTATGAGGATGGTTAAGGAACCCACACGGTTTACAGAGTGACATTCACCCCTTTTTGCCTTTGGTGTCTGTGATCACACGACTTGTTCTTTGCTTGAGGATTTTTCTTTTGTCATCCCTTACACTTTTTATTCTTTTGTTTTTTGATTTCCCTAATTTTTGCCTGGACCGACTCCTTTGAGTTTTTCGATTTTGAAGTCCAGCGGGATGCCCTAACTTTTGCCTAAGTCATCTGTTTTCAAGTTTCGACTTAGCGGGCTTTTCTCTTTCCTTTCAATTTTTTTTTAACAAATCACGTGACACAGGTTTGTATTGACTTGTTTGAAAGGGTTATGACTGTCTTACTCTTCGGTTAGTGAGGTATAACCATGGATGTAATTGATCCTCGAATGGGATACACCTTTTAAAATTTGAACGCATGGTCAAATTAACTGACACCTACCCTGCCCCGGGTTAAAATTGAGGGTTTTTTCGTTTACAGAAAGAAACTCCTACTTCTAGGCTCAACAGGGTTTGACAAAGGTTGCACTTCCTTATATCTCCGGTGTTTAGGGATTTGAAACAATGCCTGTATATCATCAACATATTTTTATCCAAAAGCATACAACCAGAGATTTCGCATTTTTCCTCTCATCATCCTCCCTCAGAGAGTTTAGGCAAGAAGGTTAGTATTGCAGTGCATACAAACATTAAACGAGTGAATACGAATGAACTTTTCGAGAAAAACATACTTATTGCATTAAAATCATCATTCAAGAACAAACAAGTTTATTACATGCAAACATTAACCAGTAATGAAAATTACAAATGAAAATGCAGTAAAGAAAAATGATGTTCGCCATTGCTGAGGAGGCTTGGCTCCGACTGGACTGATTGCTTCAGGAGATGTCTTCTGTGGTCTCAAGTGCTCACTTGAGAAGCTTCAGTTAACGTACAGACCGTCTTCGGTGAAATTGATAAACCCAACGTCAATGAGATCTTGCACCTTGTGTCTGAACACCTTACAATCTTCAATGGCATGCCCTGGTGCCCCGAGTGGTACTCGCATCTAACACTCTTGTCATAATTTGGGGGACGGGATACGGAACAGGAGAAGCTTCCTTTAGCTCGATCAAAGAGTCTTGAAGAAAGCGGGCAAGCAGATAACTGTAAGGAACAGTAATGGGATTAAATTTTCTCTCTTGCCTTCTGGACTTTTGTTGACTCTTCATATGATAGCTCTGTTGCCGATACCTACTTGTGTCTTCCTCTCATTCGGGCGCTTTCCTCCTTAGACTTGGCTTAGGAACAGGCAACAGTTGAGGACGAGAAGATTCCAAGACCACAGGTTGTAAGAAATGCCCTTGACTTGGTGCAACTTTAGGAGGGGAAACCGGGACATTCACTTCTTTCGCAGCAACAGGAGTAAGACCACCTTGTATGCTTACGTCGCCCGACGTGAATTCAATTGCTTTCAAGTCGATCAGATCCTGGACCACATGATGAAAGGCTTTACATTTTTCCACATTATACCCTGGCGCACCAGAGTGAAAATCGCAATGGGCATTTTCATCATAATCGAATGAGAGCTTTCCACGAGGAGGATTTATCGTCTGAAGTTCAACCAATTGGAGCTGAAGTAGATACCTCAACAGCTGAGCATAAGACACAGAAATCGGATCAAAGATTCTGTCAGCTTTCTTCGACTTTAGTGGGTACTTCTTGGCCTTGGGGTTGTCTTGGGAAACGAGAGGTAACTGCTGATGAGGAAATTCCAGAACCCCAAGTTGTGCACAAAATCTGTGAGGTACATCACTATTTGGGAGGGATCCCACAAACAATGGAGGAGAGCCAATTCCAGCCACGGCCTCAGGCATGGGAGTATTATCTTTGCTTAACACACCTCTCACAACTTCCATAACCAAACTCATCTGAGTCTTCAGTTGGTGTACCTCATCCTTCAACATTTTCTGGTCTTGAATCAAAGCTTGCATGTCCCCCATAAACTGCCCCATTTGGCTTCGCATTTCCCTCAGCTTCGCTTGAACTTGATCCATGGTCAACTTCCAGCTTCTTTGAAAAAATTAAGTCTGAAATTCTGAAGAGAACCAGATCAGGATGAGAATAACCAGCTTCAAACACCTGTTATGCTAATGAGTATGAAAATGCTATGCAAATGCCATGTTCGAATATTTCCAAGGAATCATTCTGCTTTGATTCAAGTTTTTCACATAAGAACAACAAGAAATAGATGGAAATGATCAGCAACGAGTCTCAAAGTTAAGATCCTTGGAAATACTATAACATGTATGCAAACATGTTATGATGATACGGGTGCAGAGTGTAACGCCCCGATTTATTTAACCGTATTTAATTATTCCATTTATGTGAAATTTTGTGAATTGTGTGATTTATTGTGTTTCATGTTAATGCATCATGTTTGGGCATTGCGAGTTTTGTGGCATAAATGTGTCACATTTTGAACTAACATCCACTGGTGGAAGTTAGTGTTATTTTGGCCTTTTTTTTGGTTATGTCCCGTTTTGCATTTGAGTTCCACTGGTGGAAGATTAGTGCAAAAACTGACCAAAAGCATTTTCAGGCAGATTTTAAAGGTAACTTCCACTGGTGGAAGTTAGTGAATTTTTGGCTTTTTTTGAATTGTGTAAATTAAATGAGTTTTACCTGTTAATTGGATAATTTCTCTGATAGGTAAAATATTTGCAATAAATTATAATTTCTTTTCAACTTTTATTTCCCGAAATATATTTCATCGGTATGTTTAAGTTTTATCGCATTTTGAGAGCGTTTGGGAGATATTTGAGCTGAGGGGTATTTTGGTCATTTGGGTAGTAGATATTTTATATAAATAGAAAGTGGAGAGAGAAAAGATAGAAAGGAAAAGAAAAAAAGAGAAAGAGAAGAGAAAAAGAGAAAAGAAGAGGAAGAGAAGAAAGAAGAGGAAAAAGAGGAAAATCGAGAATTCATCCGTTTAAAGCGCGATTAATCGGGTAAGGGTGAGAAGTTTCAAATATATCTTGCTTGTGTATGTATATGTGTATGTTTTCTTGGACTGTTTTGGTTATTTTCTTCTAGTTTCCATTCTAGGTTGAAATGAGAAAAATGGTTAGAAATCAATGTTTTCACGGACGAAAGTCAGAATAAATTGTGTAGATGTGTCGAGTAATGTTAGGCCGTGATTGAGTATGCTTGTTTTATCGAATTTGGTTGATTTTGTAAGTTTTTGCATTTTTGGAGAATTGAGAGTTTAGGATTCGGAGTGAAATCGAAAGTCGTAGAATTCACGTTTAATGGTTCCAAATCATCACTATATGTTTGGTATGAATGAGTATGTGTTTGTTTCGAAGAAATAATTGAATCGGTCGGTTTTTCGGACGAAAATGCCAGAACCCGTAGCAGTCCGCAGGGCAATTTTCTGGTTCCGGAAAAACTTTGAAAATTCATATCTCTTGAACCGTAAGTCGGTTTTGACCCCCGTTCAAAGCGTTGGAAAGCCAACGAAATGTCCTTTCTAGGAAAAATGGTTTTGAGGTCTGTACCTGGTTCAATAATAGCAGAAAATTGGAACCGTATTGTTGTGTTGATTTTTACCGTCGTGAATGCGTGCGATTGATGTTTTACCGTGTGTTGTGTTATTTTTGTATAACGTTGAGCTTTTATGTGGTTTATATGATGTTGATGCATGTTATTGTGATGTGTGTGGGTAGCCTTTGTGGTGTGAATCCCTTGTGGAAGTAATTGTGATGGCATGATTGTTGTGGTTTGTGGTTTGTGGTGAAATGCATTGTTTGATTGAATTCAATGTATGTTGTGTGGTGACCTTTATGGTTTGAAATGCATTGTTTGAATTATTTTGCAATGCATGAATGTGATGATGTTGAAGCATGTGACAAGTTGTTGTAATTGTTGTGGTTGTTGAATTGTGGCCTAAGGGCAAGAATATGCAATGTGTAGTATTTGATTATATATGCTTGATTATGGTTGCATATATGTGTGAAGATGCATTTGATGTCATGGGTCATTGTATGCCAAGCATCATGATATGCATTATTGGAACGTCCTGAGTGACGGTTTGGTTCCAGAGGGAATCCGCTATGACATCGTGCGCCTTATGCCGAGAGGACCTAAAGCGATGATTATAGACGATCGTGCCCCTTATATTAAGAGGACCTAAAGCGATCGGATTGTGCGCCTTATACCGAGAGGACCTAAAGCAATCCATAAACGTCGTGCGCCTTATACCAAGAGGACCTAAAGCGACGGGTGAACATCGTAGGCCCGACGGGGTGTTACTTGAGTGATCCTCAGTAACGAGCGATGGTTCCAGCAGAGTTCCTGAGTGAACTAGTGATGAGATATGAAATCTTGGAGTCGGTACCGCATATTCATTTTCATAGAGAGTCGTTGTGTCAGTCTCTTTGCATCTGCATGAATTATGATTGCATTGGTTATATGTGGAAAATCATGATTTAGTTGATTATGTGCGAGACATTGTGATATGCATTTGTGATAAATGTACTGGGCATGATTAATATGCAATTGGGGATGGAGACATTGTGTGATTGAGCGGGTGATAGCATTTACGAATTGAGGTGTATTCGTGTTAAATGCCTTGAATTATGAATGATATGTTTTGTGTATAAACATATGCATGATGTGTGAATATGTTATCATGTTGGAATAATTGATATATGCTATGTTGTTGGGAATGTTAGAAATATGTTAAGTATTTGTGGTATGTTCTATGTATCATATGTGATGCTTGTGGTGAGAATAACTATGTATGTGAATTTATATGTTTTTGCATATTATTATGCAATCTTGGTTTAGTTGTTATTTCTCACCCTTCTGCTGTTTTATAATGCTCTATGAGGCATTGCAGATTAGTGTTGCTGGAGGTCTTTGGTGAAGCTTATGTCTTCATCCTTTTGTCGGCCGGCTCTGATATGTAGCACCGGGTAGTCGGGAGATCGATTAGGATTATTTTGTGATGTTGTGTATATGCATCTTTATCTCTTGGGAGTTGTATATATACATGATTCTGTCGATAGCAGATGAACCTTTATGTGATATACATGTATGATATTCAGTTTTAGATTTTCCGCTTTTATTCTAAAATTTGAAATGTGGGAGTAAGGAACTGAGTTCCTCTGTTGATTGCTACCCCACTGTTGCATATCTTTATGAGCAGGTGTTGTATGTTTTGTTTCAATATAATGTGATTCTCCCTGTCTATGCCATGATAATTTAAATATACTCTGACGAAATTTTTATTAAGTGTTTATTGTTTTATTATTAATTGGGGGTATAGACTGGGGGTGTTACATTAAGTGGTATCAGAGCCGGTCGGTCCGTCCGGCCAAGTTGTTGAGTCAGTTGGTGTGACAGTTGAATACTGTCGTTGTTGTTTGTCCTTTAGTACGTGATAGGTGTGTGGAACACTGTCAGTACTTTCTGGTTTTCTAATCCTTTGTCTGCAGGAGTTAGAATGAGATAAGTGGGGGAGAAGCTTGTACTTCTCCCAGTTGCTTTGGTTGTGTGCCGTTGGTTGCAAGGTTGTGAGTGCTATTTGGACAGTGTTGTTCCGGTTTCAGAGGGAATGCGGAGGTAAGGTTTATGTGAACTAAGGATTTGTGCCTTAGGTAGTTTTGTGCACAGGATACAAGAAATGCTATTATAGTTTGGTAAAGATGGTTTATGCCCCATCATGATTGTTGGCTGTCTATTGGCAAATTGAGGAACTGATCACCCTTAATCTCTTGTTGATAGTGGACGGGAATTATGTTGGATGGAATAGACGTGTCTTTCCGGCTTTGATAGTGTGTACAATGAATTGTTTGGAATTAAGGAAGTGCTTACGGATTGTTTTGTTGAGTCGACGAAGATTTTTATATCTGAAGGTGAGGCGGATTAGAGGTTTTGGGATGTTGGTTAAGTTGGGAAGTCATTGAGAGAGAATGATTGAGTATTATTAATGGTTGTTCTCAGAAAGTAGAGTGTGAACTCAATTTGGGTGAAGACGAGGATTTGAGGTTTGGATCTGCTAAGTAAGCAGGAGAACTTTTAGGAAGTGAAACTCAGATGTTTGTTTTGTCTGTGATGGTAGTGTTCTGGAAATTGACAGGAAGCCACAGTGATGTCCGTCAGTTGGGCATAGTTTTCAGATGTGTTTTTGGATGGAACATTAAGGTGTTGTCTTAGAGAGCTCCAGTATTGTTGGTAACAAAAAGGAATGATGTTTGAATGGAATAACAAGCAGGATGTGTATAATGGTATTGAGACTATGGAAAGCAAAACTTAGAGTTCTGGTGAAGTTTGAAGTCTTGGGAGTTTTAAGGCATTAATGGAAATTTTGAGAGAACCCTTAGGTATGGATGTAATATTTAAGAGTTCTTTTTGGTTGGTTGTGGCTACATGTTGGGATTTATGGAATTTGGATTGTCCAGAGAATGAAATTGTGTATGGGTTACTGTCAGTGGAATAAGGTAACGATTGAGAACAAGTGTCCACTTTCATGAACGGATGACTGAATGGTTTGGTTGAGTTTGAGTGAAATTGCAATTGTTTGGAATGTTTGATAAGAGTGGCGAATTGTGTGAGCTGAGGCTTTGATCGATTTAATGTGACTGGTTATGGTTGTTATCATTGGGATAGGTTGTTATGTACTCGGTTAAGCTTGTGTGTGAATAATCAGTTACCCAGGGAAAGAATTTTGCAAGAACTTTAAGAATTTATATCTTTTGGAATTTGTTTGGGTATTACAACGTGCAGTGATGTTATTTGGTGTTAGTAAGGAATCTGTAATGTTTGTGGAGTAAAGGAATCGTATCTTCCATATTTATTTGGATAAGTTCGTAATGGCTTTGATTAAGGATATTCGGATCTATTGTAAACTCCGAGGAAGAACATGTAGAGTGTTTGAGATTTGAACTACAAGTGTTGAAAAGAGATGAAGTGTTATGCTAAGTTATTCAAGGGAGAATTTGGGTTGAAAAAGGTTAGTTTTCTTGGATATGTTATTTCAGATGAGAGTATGGTTAAGGATTCATCGGGAATAGATGCAGTCCTACAATGAGAAGCTCTGAAGTTGGTTAAGGTGATTAGAAGCTTTTTGGACATTAGTTGGTTATTACCGGAGGTTATGGAGGGTTTTTCCAATTTAGTGTTTCTGTTACTTCGGTGGACTTGCAAAGGGTGAGTCGTTTGCTTTGGATGTTCATTGTGAGGAAAGTTAAGAGGGTTAAAGTGGAATTTGTCTACGACTCCAGTTTTGATTCTGCGTGATCCTGATGAATCGTTGTGAGGTATTGTGATGTGTCTTTGAGGAGTTTAGTCAGTGTGTTAATGCAAGAGGGTAAAGTCGTGGCTTATGCTTTACTACCATTGAGGATTCCTAAAAGGATTTATACTATTCAGGATTTGAAATTGGTTGCGGTGGTTTGGTGTTGGAAATTTGGAGGTATTGTCTTTATGGTTCTAAGGTTCGAAGTGTTTGGTAATCGCAAGAGTTTAGAGTACTTGGTGGATCTGAAAGAATAGAGTATGAGACAACGAGGATGGTTAGAATTTGTGATGAGTTATGACCTTAGTTGGAATTATCCCATTGGTGAAGTTAATGTCGTGCCTGATGAGTTAAGTCGAAGGTTTTATACATGTCTGTTTGGATGGATGAGAATTATTTGAGCAGTTCAGAGACTCGTATCTGGTGTGAGAGATAATGCAGTAGAGTGCGAGGTTGGGTATATTAAAGTGAACAGTGAGTTTTGGCGATTATGAGAAAGAGTTAGACTTTAGACGTGAGATTGGTAGTTTTGATGGTTTCGGGTAATCACAGTGCGCAGCGGAAGCGCGATGTGGCATGATTTGTATATGTGTGTGCGACTTGTAAGAGTTCATAGGTTGAACATTGGAAGCATGTAAGATTGGTAAGACTATTGGACGTTTCAGAATGGAAGTGTTAGGTGAAAGGTTTAAATGTTATCCATAGGCTACTATGTAGATGGATGTTTGGTTCTATGTCCGATTGGTGGAGCGTAGCATTTTTGTGATTTGTTGTATGACAAAGATGTTTGGTATCCTGGTTTGGTCGAGGTTGTTGGAACGATGTTGAGTCGTGGAACTTGTGTTCTTGTTTGTGTTGTTGCCTCGTTTCCATGGTGATGGTTCGAGTGTGTGTAGCTAATTCCTATGATGGGGAATTAGGGGAGTGTTACCTACGGTGATGGTAACGATCTTGTTATGTTTCGGTTCTAGAGTGAACCTGTGAGTTGGTATCGTGGTTTTCCTTGAGTTGTGAGTTGGTCGTCAAGTGCATTGTATGGGCTTTGCATCTTGTCGTTGTTGTCGTCGTCGTTGTCGTGTTGTTGTTGTATCTGCTGTTAACAAGGTGGTTTGTCAGTTGTGTTATTCGTGGTGTGCCTTTTGTTGGCATGTTGGTTTGTTAGTCGGTGGCGAGAGTCGTGTTCGGAGTTGTTCGTCTCAATATATTTTCGAGGACGAAAATGTCTAAGTGGGGGAGAGTTGTAACGCCCCGATTTATTTAACCGTATTTAATTATTCCATTTATGTGAAATTTTGTGAATTGTGTGATTTATTGTGTTTAATGTTAATGCATCATGTTTGGGCATTGCGAGTTTTGAGGCATAAATGTGTCACATTTTGAACTAACATCCACTGGTGGAAGTTAGTGTTATTTTGGCCTTTTTTTGGTTATGTCCCGTTTTGCACTTGAGTTCCACTGGTGGAAGATTAGTGCAAAAACTGACCAAAAGCATTTTCAGACAGATTTTAAAGGTAACTTCCACTGGTGGAAGTTAGTGAGTTTTTGGCCTTTTTTTGAATTGTGTAAATTAAATGAGTTTTACCTGTTAATTGGATAATTTCTCTAATAGGTAAAATATTTGCAATAAATTATAATTTCTTTTCAACTTTTATTTCCCAAAATATATTTCATTGGTATGTTTAAGTTTTATCGCATTTTGAGAGCGTTTGAGAGATATTTGAGCTGAGGGGTATTTTGGTCATTTGGGTAGTAGATATTTTATATAAATAGAAAGTGGAGAGAGAAAAGATAGAAAGGAAAAGAAAAAAAGAGAAAGAGAAGAGAAAAAGAGAAAAGAAGAGGAAGAGAAGAAAGAAGAGGAAAAAGAGGAAAATCGGGAATTCATCCGTTTAAAGCGCGATTAATCGGGTAAGGGTGAGAAGTTTCAATTATATCTTGCTTGTGTATGTATATGTGTATGTTTTCTTGGACTGTTTTGGTTATTTTCTTCTAGTTTCCATTCTAGGTTGAAATGAGAAAAATGGTTAGAAATCAAAGTTTTCACGGACGAAAGTCGGAATAAATTGCGTAGATGTGTCGAGTAATGTTAGGTCGTGATTGAGTATGCTTGTTTTATCGAATTTGGTTGATGTTGTAAGTTTTTGCATTTTTGGAGAATTGAGAGTTTAGGATTCGGAGTGAAATCGAAAGTCGTAGAATTCACGTTTAATGGTTCCAAATCATCACTATATGTTTGGTATGAATGAGTATGTGTTTGTTTCGAAGAAAATAATTGAATCGGTCGGTTTTTCGGACGAAAATGCCAGAACCCGTAGCAGTCCGCAGGGCAATTTTCTGGTTTCGGAAAAACTTCGAAAATTCATATCTCTTGAACCGTAAGTCGGTTTTGACCCCCGTTCAAAGCGTTGGAAAGCCAACGAAATGTCCTTTCTAGGAAAAATGGTTTTGAGGTCTGTACCTGGTTCAATAATAGCAGAAAATTGGAACCGTATTGTTGTGTTGATTTTTACCGTCGTGAATGCGTGCGATTGATGTTTTACCGTGTGTTGTGTTATTGTTGTATAACGTTGAGCTTTTATGTGGTTTATATGATGTTGATGCATGTTGTTGTGATGTGTGTGGGTAGCCTTTGTGGTGTGAATCCCTTGTGGAAGTAATTGTGATGGCATGATTGTTGTGGTTTGTGGTTTGTGGTGAAATGCATTGTTTGATTGAATTCAATGTATGTTGTGTGGTGACCTTTATGGTTTGAAATGCATTGTTTGAATTGTTTTGCAATGCATGAATGTGATGATGTTGAAGCATGTGACAAGTTGTTGTAATTGTTGTGGTTGTTGAATTGTGGCCTAAGGGCAAGAATATGCAATGTGTAGTATTTGATTATATACGCTTGATTATGGTTGCATATATGTGTGAAGATGCATTTGATGTCATGGGTCATTGTATGCCAAGCATCATGATATGCATTGTTGGAACGTCCTGAGTGACGGTTTGGTTCCAGAGGGAATCCGCTATGACATCGTGCGCCTTATGCCGAGAGGACCTAAAGCGATGATTATAGCCGATCGTGCGCCTTATATTAAGAGGACCTAAAGCGATCGGATTGTGCGTCTTATACCGAGAGGACCTAAAGCAATCCATAAACGTCGTGCGCCTTATACCAAGAGGACCTAAAGCGACGGGTGAACATCGTAGGCCCGACGGGGTGTTACTTGAGTGATCCTCAGTAACGAGCGATGGTTCTAGCAGAGTTCCTGAGTGAACTAGTGATGAGATATGAAATCTTGGAGTCGGTACCGCATATGCATTTGCATAGAGAGTCGTTGTGTCGGTCTCTTTGCATCTGCATGAATTATGATTGCATTGGTTATATGTGGAAAATCATGATTTAGTTGATTATGTGCGAGACATTGTGATATGCATTTGTGATAAATGTATTGGGCATGCTTAATATGCAATTGGGGATGGAGACATTGTGTGATTGAGCGGGTGATAGCATTTGCGAATTGAGGTGTATTCGTGTTAAATGCCTTGAATTATGAATGATATGTTTTATGTATAAACATATGCATGATGTGTGAATATGTTATCATGTTGGAATAATTGATATATGCTATGTTGTTGGGAATGTTAGAAATATGTTAAGTATTTGTGGTATGTTATATGTATCTTATGTGATGCTTGTGGTGAGAATAACTATGTATGTGAATTTATATGTTTTTGCATATTATTATGCAATCTTGGTTTAGTTGTTATTTCTCACCCTTCTGCTGTTTTATAATGCTCTATGAGGCATTGCAGATTAGTGTTGCTGGAGGTCTTTGGTGAAGCTTATGTCTTCATCCTTTTGTCGGTCGGCTCTGATATGTAGCACCGGGTAGTCGGGAGATCGATTAGGATTATTTTGTGATGTTGTGTATATGCATCTTTATCTCTTGGGAGTTGTATATATACATGATTCTGTCGATAGCAGATGAACCTTTATGTGATATACATGTATGATATTCAGTTTTAGATTTTCCGCTTTTATTCTAAAATCTGAAATGTGGGAGTAAGGAACTGAGTTCCTCTGTTGATTGCTACCCCACTGTTGCATATCTTTATGAGCAGGTGTTGTATGTTTTGTTTCAATATAATGTGATTCTCCCTGTTTATGCCATGATAATTTAAATATACTCTGACGAAATTTTTATTAAGTGTTTATTGTTTTATTATTAATTGGGGGTATAGATTGGAGGTGTTACACAGAGACATGGGATCAAAGCTTCCACATAATCTAAATAACTGCTGTGCTGGTGACCGAATAAGCTCATAGGTCGGCTCTGAAGAGAACACCGGAATACCATAATATCTGACTAATCAGAATACCAGGATGCCGGGATATTGGCATGATCAGAATACCAGAATAAACAGAACACCGGCGTGATCCGAATACGGGAATGCCAGAATATCGGCATAATCAGGGTGCCGTAATAATCGAAATACCATAATACCAGGCTCATGAGTCCACACTGATAAGAGAACCAGAATACCAGGTAGGATGAAAGTTAAGGTTACCTGCAAACCTGTAAACAACCCGCCCCTCTCACATGTGGGTACTAAGATCCTCAGTATCCCGGGCTCTCAGGTCGAGAAATGATGATACGTTCACCATTTCTGGTTTGGCATCATCATCAATCGATGAGGCCTCAACTGATTCTCCAAAATGAAAGGTCCTCAGCTTTTGGCACTGAGGTCGAGAAGCAATAGTACATTCATCCCTCGGGGTACAGTACTATCGCCAATCGAGGAGTGCCTCCACTGATTCTCTTTCAAAAAGGATATCCTATAGTGAGTTCCCAGCATTGGGTCCTCGGATCGAGAATGTGTAATGGGTTAGCCATTTCTGGTATGCCATTATCACAACTCGAGAGAAGTGCCGCAACTGAGTCCTCGGGAATGGTCACTAGAGTCGACAGTTCCTCAAGAGAATAACTACTGGCCTGCATAACATGCAGTAGCAGAAAGCTCCTGATAGAACCTCGTCTGGTTGTGGGTCTCATGAACAACAATACGTGGTCACCACCACGCAAGCGTCATGACTATCCACTCTAAAACATATGTGTGTACTCAATCCTGGGTAGTGGGCTTATCTCTCAGAACACCCATGCCCGCAAAACAGAAAACAAAAGCACAGTCCAGCATAATAATGATATGTAATGCAGTAAATGCGATAAATGCAGTAAAGTACAGTAAAGCGGTAATACAGTAAATAGCAATACAGTACAACAGTAAATACAGCAAAACACAGCACCACGGTAAACACCCACTGAAAGAAAAATAGACAAGCGCTAGGATTGACTCGCTAAGGAAACCAGAGATTCTGGGTTCGATCCCCAGCAGAGTCGCCAGCTGTCGCTCCCGGGATTTTCATCCAGGTACAAACGCGAAAGTGGCACCGAAACAGAGTCGCCAGCAATGTGTATTTATCCCAAGAGATGGAAAAGAAACACTGCATAAACCTGAGGGAAAGGAAAGAGCATGGTCTTGCGACCAAGAGAACTGGGTTCGGGAGTCGGTTACGCGAGGGGAAGGTATTAGCACCCCCATGCGTCCATCGTACCCAATGGGATCCACGCTTGCTGCTTCAATCAAAGGGTGAAAGGGAAGGATACTGGAAAAGGAACTGCTAACTAGAGAACTGGAAATGAAAGGTAGAAAGGAGGAGGGAAAGGAGAAAGAAGTGAGAACGAGAAACAAATGTAGGGAAAATAAAAGAAGTGCTCGCATGGGCCCTACCCTACTGCCTACGTATCTCATCGGGATCATGAGAATCAGAGCGACGTAGTTCCCCTCAGCTAAGGGAAAATTGTTTGTGTTTTTTAGTGGAATACGTCAACGTTCGCGTCCTAGAAGTTAGGTGTTGCAGCTCGCTGTATGGAGACTTAGGCGTTACCTGTTTGTGGTAGAACGGAAATGACGCATCCTTAAGGAATGAATGAATGAGATGAGGAGAGAAATTCCCGAAGGAAAGACGTTATTGTTTGTTTTTGTCTTTTAAGAAGAAGTGTTTTGATTGTTTTTGTGTTAATAACACATATTGCATTCAAGTCTATCGTATAAGATCGAATGCATCGCATGGTCGTCCTAACAGGCCGTATGCTAAACACTCTAGGAAGGTGGAGAGAAACCCTCCTCCTTCCATTTCCCATGTTCTAGGCTCACATGCAATATGAGTTAACCTTTATTAAGTTTTTTTTGTTTTTTGAGATGAGAAAGATAGAGACTCAAAGGTGTAGGAGAAAATGGAAGTTAGTTGTTAGTGTGCTCGCCGAGATATCGCATCTCGTGCCTACGTATCCGCAATCTGGAAAGAAAGAGGAATCAGAGCACCCGTAGTTCACACTACTACGGGTGAGCAGGAAACAGTCTCGATCACATGGGTGTGAGAGAAAGGTGAGACTCACGAAGGTCTAAAGGGAGACTCGGTCCTACAAGTTAGCATGCAATGATGGTCCTAAGGTCAGGATCAAGGGAAGTCTACCTAATGTTGTCAGGCATGGATTGCTATCCTAATGTCTCTCCTACCTCCGACTTAATCAGAAATTAAGTGGAGCTAGGAATCCTAAAGGATCATGTCATCAGACAAGTAAACACAGAATAAATCAATCACAAAGTGAACTAAAACAAACGAAAGAATAAACAATGTCAGTCACCAATAGTATCACATAATAAATTAAGAAAAGGGAAAGCTTTAGCCAAGGGGTCATATCAACCGAGGCAAACAAGCTAGCTGTGGGAAATAAGGGTACTCACCCAATGGTATCGAGAACCATGGAGAGCAGAATAATAAAGGGGGGGATGTGAATCAGATCACATGAGCATCAGCATCGGTCAATGCGAGCTATACACAAGGTGTGCGGGTCTGATTACTAAACCCTTCTTCCACTTGACGGACTCGATAACAAGAGCAAGTGATGTTCAAAGCTTCAATCATGTAATGAGAGCTAGGAATGACTCAACTAGAATAACGGGGGTCGGTTGCGAACCCTATCTTCCGTCAATTGCCTTCTTAGAGGTCTTACCAGTGGAAAATGGGAATGGGATGCCTCTTTAGTGGTCTTTAGGCACAATATTAAACAAGCACAATCATGGCCTCACTTGAGGGCTTTCCATATAATCCTACTTATCATGGCATCGACTATTCCTACTTCTCATGGCATTTGAAATCATTAAAGAGAAGTGAAGAGATAAGAAGTCCTACCAAACGGATATGAATCCGTAGCAAAGCAACGAAAGCGCAACGAAAGCAACTCACGAAAGCACCTATAAACAAATAGCAAACCAAGTTAGAAACAAGTTTTTTATGTACAAAATGAAATGGTCAAACCCCCTTTGGAATGTCTCTTTTATGCACCTTGCACATGTTAACCAAAGACATTAGTATTAACAAGAGAGTGTATGTACAACATGAAAACCTAAGTCTAATGACTATGTACATTTGATTCAAATTAGTCAAAGTGAAAGACCTAAAAGGATTATGAAATTACAAGTCAAGTTACAACTATGCTACAAGACTAATCTACTTTGAAGTTAAATGTAAACCAACAAAAGAAATCACCTATGGGTTACAAGTATAGGCAAAGGAGTTGAAAGTAAACCAAAACCAGAATTGAACTCATGTTTGAAGTGTGCACACATCTTATAAACATCCACCAACGGCTAAGGTAAAACAAGTTTAAGTCCTTAAGACAAAACAAGGCAATGAGCCATAAACAGCAGCAACAACAACGCTCCAGCACCTGCATAGCTATAAATATCAGCAACAAGTAAAAACAGCCTATAACAGCTACTATTTCCAGAACAGGGCAGGTGTATATGTAGCCAGCCAGGATATCAACATTTTACAGTACACTTTTTCTATTACAGCAGTGTATGCTACAGCAACTTCTAAATTCAAGCAATTTATCAAGTTAAGTGAGAAACACTACAAAACAAACTCAAAAATTAGTCAAAGTTCAAATGGAAATAACCAAAGTAAGCAACTAAGATCAAAAGGAAATGTCAATAAGAAGTAATTGAAATCAATGCTAAAATGTAAACAACACTTAGTCAATCATCTATGCAAAACATATTAAAGACTATTAACAAAGTTATCAAATGAAACTATTACGAAAATATTTAGAACTAAGTCAAACCAAACTATATCAATATCAATTGGTTCAAAGTTAATTCTAAAGAACAATTAACGGACAATTAGCGACCAATTAAGCCAAACCAATTAATGCCATTAAGCAAAAAAAAAAACATAATTAGTAAGCAAAAACAATTAGTGCCATTAGGCAAAAACCACTACCACAAAAAAGACCTTAGACAGCGCTTTTTTTGCCCTTAGACAGCGCTTTTAAGCGTTGTATAAACCTGCGCTGCTATAGGTTTAGACAGCGCTTTGGGTAATACCAAAAGCGCTGTCTAAAGGGGGGTATATTTAATGAAAAGCGTTGTCTATGGTACCTTTAGACAGCGCTTTTTGACATTATAAGGTATACCTTAGACAGCGCTTTTGGAAAAAGCGCTTTCTAAGCCTCACCTTTTTTGACATTTTTTTGGTATACCTTAGACAGCGCTTTCACCAAAAGCGTTGTCTAAGCCCTACCTTTTTTGACATTTTTTTGGTATACCTTAGACAACGCTTTCACTAAAAGCGCTGTCTAAGGTCAACCTTTTTGAACTTTTCTAGGTATACCTTAGACAGCGCTTTTGTCAAAAGCGCTTTCTAAGCCCTACCTTAGACAGCACTTTTATCAAAAGCGCTGTCTAAGCCCTACCTTAGACAGCGCTTTCTCCATAAGCGCTGTCTAAGGTATACGAAAAATTTTATATAAATTTTTTTAAACCACAATTTTTACCATGTTTTTTCAACCAGAATTTTACCTGTTTTTCAACCAGCAATTTTTTTCAGAAATTGGCAATTCAAACCATTGGCAATTTACACCAAAATTATATATGCAAAACAATTGGCAATTCAAACCAATATATATATATTTAAAATTACAAACCAAAATTATATATACACCTATTTATAATTACAAATCATTACATTTTTTCTACAAATGCACATATTACTTATACTAATACTTTTGCATCCAACCAAAGCATTGCTTCAAATCTACATTATAGGTCCTGAAAACACAAAGATTGTAATTCAATTAAAAGAGTACATAAACAAAGTTACACATATTTAAATTCTCATCAATTAAAGTAAGAGTACAATATTATACCTTGTAAAATTCCGAGTTAGAAATTGAGTAATGAGCACACTTGCATTCTTCAAAGTACTACATAATAATATAACATAGTTTGATTTAGTTTTAACTATTTCATTAGACATGAGAGATATGTGTTAATATTAAAATAACTCATAAGTTAGAAATACATACATCGGATGAAATCTCTATTCGATCCAACAAAAGAGTGTCTCTCATAAACCTCAACATGAAATAGCCGCAATCTATTTGATTGCGTTGCCGAGGACACTACAAATGAAAAGAAAATATGGATAAATCCTAAGTTTTATCAAGTAGCATCACTAATATAATAAAACATGTGATAATTAATATACCTTCACATAATTCCATGTAATAATGGGGTTGACTCTCCGCTGTGGTTAATTGCGACCAACAACCAATGTCCACTGTAAGATTAAACAAGTGTAAGATTAACAGTTATATATCATATAATTTGTTAGATGAAGTATAAGATATCCAATTTAACATTTTCTATGCATAAATATCATATAATTGTGATGTACCTGTTTTTTTGAAACAACGGACTCGGTATGCTCCGGAATCCGCTTATCCTTTGTTTTGGATCTTGTTGGAGTCTAAATAACATTACCATGTAAAAAAAGAAAATAAAATGCTCTTTCACTAATATATAACAAATATGACATAATATATAACAAATATAATAAATAAATCAAGTATATAACAAATTTTACCTCTTTCACTAACATCTCTTTCTTTTCTTGGTTGGAATATGAATTACTTGTGTCTTAGCAATGCGGACGGATGAATGGATCCAAATTCCCTCGTTATGGTCATTTCTGATATATGACTCATCCGCTATAAGATCCTCATCTTGATCATTTGTATTCAACTCATTCCGTCTAATGCATGACTCATTCTCAACATCAATATCACATTGATCTACACCACTATCATCAACCACTTTGTTAGATAGAAGCACTATAGACCATTTCATACTCGTCGGGTCAGTGACATAGAACACTTGTCTAGCTTGAGATGCTAGAATAAAAGGCTCATCTTTGTACCCCACCCTATTAAGATCCACTTGCAAAAATCCAGACTTATCCATTCGTATGCCACTACTATTTACCCACTTGCAACCAAAGATTGGAATCTGAAACTTCTCATAATCAAACACCCAAATGTGCTCAATAACTCCAAAATATGACAGATTTGCATATTTGGGGTTTAAGTCCTTCATACTTGATATGTGCATTGCTTCAGCTAGGACGGTGACACCACTATTTTGCATAGTACTTTTATCGTCTTGGTCTTTGGTATAAAATGTGTATCCATTAATTGCGTATGCGCTATGAGAATACACATGCAAACTTGGACCATATGCCAAACATCTCAACCTTTCTGTTACTGAAGCAGGATCTGAAGAGCGCTTCAAATAAATATGATCCTTTAACCATTGTATGAAACTTTGATTGTGCTCTCGTACTATCCAATTTTCATTTCTGTTCTGATTTAACCTTCGGAGTACATCCTTGTGCATCTCAACATATGGCTCAACCTCATTATCATTGTGCAGAACATACAAATGCACTTGATCCCGTTCATCCCTTGATACTGTCACAATTTTATTTCCAATTAATTTTTTACCATCCTTTTTTTCAAAAATATGAGCTTTGGGGAGTCCAATCGACTGAACATTGGACAAATATTCAGTACAAAACTCAACCGCTTCTTCAACAATGTATCGTTCAACAATACACCCCTCTGGTCGACTTTGGCTTTTCACGTACCCTTTTAATATTTTCATATAACGTTCAGCAGGGTACATCCATCTCATATAAGCTGGTCCACACAACTGTGTCTCTTTCACAAGATGAACAACTAGATGTACCATTATGTCAAAAAAAGAGGGAGGAAAATACATTTCAAGCTCACACAAGGTAATAACTATCTCTTTTTGTAGTGTTGGTAAGATATTGGGATCGATTACCTTACTACAAATTGACCTAAAGAAAAAACACAAATTAGTTATGGCGCTTCTTACTTTCACTGGCAAAATAGAACGTATACCTATTGGTAGAAAGTGTTCCATTATAACATGGCAGTCGTGTGTCTTTAAACTCTTCAACGTGAGGTCTTTCATAGACACAAGTCTTCTGACATCTGAAGAGTATCCTTCTGGAACTTTAACTCCACTCAGAAACTTACACAATATTTTCTTCTCCTTTCTAGACAGAGTAAAAGCAGCAGGTGGTAGATATGTTCGTCTTCCTTTCTTCACGGGTGCTAATTCTGGTCTAATCCCCATCGCTTCCAAGTCTTTTCTTGCTTTAAGGTCATCCTTAGTCTTTCCTTTTATATTGAGTAACGTACCAATAACACTTTCAAATACATTTTTCTTAATATGCATAACATCGAGAAAATGTCTCACATACAAAGACTTCCAATATGGCAATTCAAAAAATATCGACCTCTTTTTCCACCCACCTTTGACAACCTTATGTGCAAAAGGTTTGCCAAACTCAGTACGCATATCTTTCACCTTTTTAAAAACTTGGTCACCTGACAACATAGGTGGAGCTCTACCTTGTTCGATGTCTCCATTGAATTCTTGTCTCCACCCACGGTAGTTATGTTTGGCATTTAAGAATCTACGATGACCGAGAAAGACATTCTTATGACCAAACTCCAATCGCTTCGAAACTGTTTTATCTTCACAAATAGGACACGCTTTTTCACCTTTTATGTTGTACCCTGATAGATTCCCGTAAGCTGGAAAATCATTAATTGTGCCAAACAACATCGCCCTCAAATTGAAACTTTCTTTCCTATATCCATCATAAACCTCCACACCGTTCTCCCACAATATCTTTAAATCTTCGATCAAAGGTGTCAAGTATACGTCTATGTCATTCCCTGGTTGTTTAGGCCCAGAGATTAACATAGATAACATCATGTACTTACGCTTCATGCATAGCGACGGAGGTAGGTTATAAATCATAAGAATCACAGGCCATGTGGTATGTGAGATACTTTGAAGACCATGCGGGTTCATTCCATCAGTAGATAATGCCAAGCGAAGGTTTCTTGCTTCTTCTCCAAAGTCAGGATAATCATTATCAATTTTCGACCACTGTGGTGAATCAGCCGGATGTCGCAACTTTCCATCAATAATTCTTTCATCTGCATGCCAAGTCAGGTGTCTTGCATCGGTTTCACTACGAAACAAGCGCCTAAATCTCAGTATTATAGGAAAATACCATAAGACCTTGGCTGGAGACAATTTTTTCTTATATCGAGACAAACTGCATTTAGGGCACTCAGTTAACGATGCATATTCGTTTCGAAACAAAACGCAATCGTTTGGACAAGCATGTATCTTATCATAGCTCATGCCAATAGAACACAACATTTTTTTGGCCTCATAGGTTCGATTGGGAAGAACATTATCCTCCGATAGCATTTCTCTCAAAAGGGCCAACAACTCTGTGAAACTTTTATCCGACCATCCATTGCCCGCCTTTAAGTTGTACAACTTCAATACCGCAGACAGTCTTGTGAATTTAGTGCAACCTTGATAGAGCGGTTTCCCTGCATCGCTTACCAACCTCTCAAACATTTCGGGACAATCATGAAGATCTTCTACAACTGCTTCTGCAATCTCTTCGACTCGATCACAATCGTATGTTTCCGTGTCTTTGTCATCTGAAGCATAGGTCGTATTACTTTTCCCCGTCGGTTCAACATTCTCGTTAATTTTCTCCCCATGATGTATCCAACACTTATAACTTCGATCAATTCCATTCATCAGTAAATGCGATTTCAATCCATCTGCGTCATTATATTTGTTTATTAACTCAACCATCTCAAATTCTAGAATTTTGAGGCTTCAAAAACAAGCTTTGAATTCTAAAATTCAGAGGACATTTCCATCAATTTTAAGAGTTTTTTAGAAGATTTAAGAGGTGGAAAAAATAAAACTAAACTAAACTATTTCCATCAATTTTAACAAAACTCCATCAATTTTAAGAGTTTTTTAGAGTTTTTTAGAAGATTTCATCAAACATACTCATTCACTACAAAACTTCATTAACAAAACTTCAAACATACTCATTCACTACAAAACTTCATTAATAAAACAGTCCAACATAACTTCATTAACAAAACTCATCAAACATAATCATTCACTACAACATTGTAAAGCAACAAAACCCTACAACAACAATGTAAAGCAACAAAACCCTATTCTTCACAACAACGACGTACCTTTAACGACGGTAACAACGGCAATGCAAGAACGAAATGTATCAAAGAGCAGAAAGAGAAACGAACGATGACGGCAATGAGCAGAAACGAAAACGACGGCAGTGAGCAGAAACGGACGGACGGCAATGCAACGACGGCAACAACGAACGACGGCACGGTGGAGGACGGTTGACGGTGAAGGTTTTTCGTTCGCAAGGGTTTTGAGCTCTGTTCGCTAGCAGGGGAGAAGAAAGAGCGGAAATATGAAAATGAATACTGACTATTCATATATTTTAATTTAATTAGACCTTAGACAGCGCTTGTCATAAAAGCGCTTTCTAAGGTGGATCTTAGACAGCGCTTTTCAAAGCGCTTTCTAAGGTTGGCCTTAGACAGCGCTTTTGATTTTATTTTTTTCTTAATTTTTAAGACCTTAGACAGCGCTTTTAATGAAAGCGCTGTCTAACATTTTCCTTTAATTTTTTTTTTAAAATTAATAAAACTTTAGAAAGCGCTTTTTACGGAAGCGCTGTCTAAGGTCTTATATTTTTTTAAATTTATAAGATCTTAGAAAGCGCTTTTAACTAAAGCGCTGTCTAATATTTTCCATTAAATTTTTTTTTTAAAATTTATAAGACCTTATAAAGCGCTTTTGACCAAAGCACTGTCTAAGGTCTTATATTTTTTGCGCTTTTATTTTTTTAAATGAATAGATTCCTTGTTTTTAACTTATAGCAGCGCTTTTGTATTAAAGCGCTGTCTAAGGTGCGATGTTATAACTTACTTTTGTTGTAGTGAACAATTAAGGAGTGACTAAACCAAAAACCAATAATGGACCATTAAGCAACAAAACGAATAAGCAAAAACCATTATCAAAATCTACAACCAATTAGTCGCAATTGATCAAAATCAAATCATGTTAAAATCCAATTAGAATCAAGATTAACTTCTAAGTTGAAAATTAATATCAAAAGGAAATCTAATTAAAGTTGATTCTAAAACAAATCCAAAATTATGAATTAGTTCTAGCAAAGCTAATTCTAAACAAATTCTAAGGTTGGTTACCTAATGTTTACTCTAATTCTAAAATTAACTAGAATTAATCTAGTAGAGAAACAATCTACAATTCGATCAACAAAGTAATTAATCCAAAAAATTCAATTAAGCAATTAAACCAAAAATGATTAAGCAATTAAGTTCATTAAGCCCAGAATGATTAGTTAAAAAACCATGATCAAAAATCTAAATCTAATTAGCCAAATTTAAAACTAATTAACACCTGATTAAATCCTAATTAGTCTCTAATCCAATTAATTTCTAACAAAACAAAAATAAAAAGAAAAAAGGGAAGAATTATCGTGGAGGGGGGTGCAGTGGTGTGTTGATGGTGTGAATAGGAGTTCCATCGTTGCCTTGGGCTTTCACATCTGAACCCGGTTCCTCTTGAGGATTCATCCTCTTAAAACCCTAGATGATCTTTCTTGGCAACAGATCTCACTCTCTCCTCCCTCTTAAGAGCTTCGTTTCACCATCATCCCGACCCTATTCTCCTCAACTCTCTGCCGGTGACACATCTGTCCACTTCTTATTCTTCTTCGCACAACTTCCGGCCATCGCTTTCGTATCACGCTTCGCCGTTTCTTTTTTTATCTCAATGCATTCAACGTTACCACCTTAAGAACACTCGCCGCGAACATATCACTTCTTCACGCCGGCGGTGGAGATCAAACTCTCCACTTCAAACAACTAATACTAAGATGACTCACGGTGAAAATGAAGGATGCGACACTAACCTGCTACAAACCGACGAAGGATTCTCAAGAAAGTTCACTGGTAATCGCTTTGATCTTCTTTCATTCTTCTCCTTGCTTCTTTCACGCGATCTAACTTCTTCTTCCTTCCTTCTATTTTCTGCTCATGCTCTGCGTTGCGTGATGTTCTCGTTCTATATTTTTACCGAGCTACATTGATGTTGTTAATTGTCGATTCCTGCAGACTTAGGAGTCGAAGATGTTGCAGAGTTTGGAGATTGAAGAAGGTGTTGAAGCTGATGATGAAGTATTGAAGATTGATGAAGACTTAAACGAAGTCTTGGACTGCAGAAGGTGAAGGTGGAGTTACGTGAACTGCAACATCCAGTCGAGGGAATTGCAGAAGAAAATTCATAGGCTTGTGTATATGCTGTGAATTGCAAATCCAAATTCGTCACCGTAGTTCCGAATTTCTTCAATCTTTCTATCAAATTCTCCTCTTGTGTTGTTGAACTGCTACATGTTATTGAATTGGTGATGATGATTGTTTGTTGTGACTATGCAGGTGAATGGATTGAGGAACAAGTTGTTATCAGTGAGAACATGCAGAGGGAGTGTTGTTAGAAGATTGTTGAAGAAGATGAGGGTTAGATGAAGGTGATGGTGAAGTGAAGAGAATGAAGGAGGTTAAGATTGAAGACGAAGTTTTGGTAGAATCATGAAGACAGAAGAAGAGTTCCGGCCAAAAATTTAGAGGAAGAGAGTTCGTGTATTCTGATAGAGTAATTTTAGCGGCTAGCGTGAAATTCTGTTAGAGTTAATTAGGAGTTCTGTTAGAAACTTCTGAGAATGTGTGAATTTGTTCTGGTGCAAAATTGAGTTTCTGATGTAACCTTTTGATGAATTTTCTGCTGAAATTCCATTTTCATGTCATGATAGTTCTGCTGAACTGCGAATGCTTTTATTTTTCTGTGGAAAACTATTTCTGTTTTTTATTGGATATTGGTCTAAAAAAAATAATAAAATGGATATTAAAAAGAATAGCTGATGGTTATCCAAATGAATATGTGTAGAAAGTGATTTAATATGGATTATGGATAAAAAGAAGAAAAAAATGGATATGGGTTATTTGGGAATTTAAAAGTGGACAAACTAGATGGAATGGATCTAGATTGAAAATGGATACTCAAATGGTTTTTTCCTTATTTTTATAAAATGAATTGAAATGGATATAGATTCTAAACAAAGTGAGTCTAGAAGCTAGGTTTATGGGTAGAAAAGATGGATAATGAAATATGAATTCCAAGAGATCCACATAACCAGTCTTAACATGCTTAATTCACCCTAAATTCCAAATCCAAAGCAAACTCGTATTCTCGACCAATCTCCAACTTCAATCAATAAACTTTGCTAACCATGAATACCAAGATGCATACCATGATCCCACGCCTCAGGAACACATGCAAATGAATGAATATGAGTTATGACCTAATGGAAATGCAGATGAAAAAGGAAACATAAGCCAGAAATAAGAGGGAAAATTTTGAGGTATTACAGTTATCACAGTCATACCACTGTTTTTTGGTACTACTTGCACAGGACTCACCCAAGCACTATCCAAGATTGGATAGATCATTCCTGCTTCTAGCAGCTTGACTACCTCTTTGCGTACGAGCTCTTTCATTATTGGATTCAACCGCCGCTGTGGTTGGGCAATTAGTTTGTAATTCTCTTCCATCATAATGTTGTGCATACAATATGATCGACTTATGCCTTTCAAATCTGAGAGCACTCAACCGATTGTGGCTTGATTTTCCTTAAGAACTTGGATGAGCTTATTTTCTTCATGGCTGGCCAGAGATTTGCAAATTATTACCGGTTTCTTGCATTCATCATAAAGGAACACATATTTCAAGTGATCCGGTAATAATTTCAATTCCAATTTGGTGTTCTTTTCCACGGAATTTTATTTTAACTCCTCAATGCTTGCCTCCTTCAATGGTATTTTTTTTGCTGAATCCAGTTCTGTTAAGCATTCATTGAGTTCCTTTTCTTCTTTTGGATCAAGAACATTGAAATTATCTATGAGGGCTTTTTCTAATGGTGTTGTCAATGTGCTTGTTTTTGTATTTTCAGTATTTCTTTATCAATTGTATCAACTTGAAAACAAGCTCATTTATCCTTGAAATGCTTCATGACGTCAAAGAGAATATTAATTTGGTGAGAATTTCTTTCATGAATCGTGCATACGTAGGCATCTGTTCAAGTGCCTCCGCAAAGGGAATATTAATTTGCAACCGCTTGAAAATATCCAAAAATCGAGCGTATTGCCTTTCTTTATCCTTTTTGGTTGGAGCATGGGGGTTTGGTAGATTTTGTGCTGGTGGAGTGATCATTTTCCCCTTGTCTTCTCTCCACTTTCTCCGTTCATCACATTCATTCTTATTCTTTTCAACTACTTCCTAATTTTTTTCTTCTTCCCTCTCCTTTTTCTCTTCCACTTTTTCTTGTTTTTCTCTTTTTTTCAAGGATATTTCACTCTCAATCATCACTACCACTTGCTTCCAGATTGTTGATTCTACCACTTCGCATAATTATTAATTTACAATGTTCCTTTGGATTCGTCTGCGGGGTGGGTGTGAAGGTACCTCCTTGTTGATATGCTAGTTGATTTGAAATTTGTCCAACTTGTGTTTCTAAGTTCCTTATCGAAGTATCCATATTTTTCTGATTTGTGATTGATAATTGCATGAGCTAGTTCAATGTTTCTTCCAGTTTGGAGGTTCTGTCTGGCTGAGTTGTATGTTGTGGTTGTTGATGAAAATTTTGATATTGGTTGGGCCTGTTTGATGCTCTTGCTTCTTGCCTCCAACCTTGATCGTAGTTGGCGTTACTTCCGCGTTGATAGTTTTGATTTCGTTGGTATGGTGCTGATCTTTTATGGTTTCTAATGTAATTAACCTTTTCATTCATTGGAGGGAAAAAACCTGTTGGATGGTCACTAGTGCATAGCTCACACAAGGCTACTTGTTGTGGTTTGTTGGTCGAGTCGTGCATCTCCTTGAGCTATTGTGGAAGTTTGGACAGCTGCTTGGTTAATTCCTCTACTATTTGAGTGAGAAGTTTGTTTTGTGCCAGTATTGCATCGTTTGGGCCAAACTTCAGTAATCCCGGTTTCCTTTGTGCAATTCCTCTGTAATGCTGAACTTGATGGTCATTGAGAGCTATACGAATAATGATAGACACTGCCTCTTCTTCACTTTTAGATAGTAACGAACCACCAGCAGTTGTATCATGTAGAAGCTTTGGTTGTGGTTGTAATCCGTTGCGGAAGATGTGGATTTGTTTGATTTCATCGAAACCATGATTCGGACATTTCCGTAGCATAGACTTATAGTGCTCCCATGCTTCACATAGAGTCTCTGTTGCACTTTGAGCAAATGCGGCTATTGCTGTTTTGGTGTCTATGAGTCTGTTGTGTGGGAAGAACCGATTCAGAAAGTTTTCCTCCAAGACATTACAATTTCTCATGGTTTTAGTGGGTTGGTCCAGATACCAATCCTTTGCTTTGCCGATTAGTGAGTACAGAAATAATCGCATGAAGACTGCTTCTTCTTTCGCTTCAGGTGCTCCTAACGTACCAGCCAATTCATAGAACTTGGTGAGGTGAGTGTACGGATCTTTGTAATCTAGGTCTGCAAAGGGATTTGCATAAATGATCTGCAATAATCCTATTTTCTTTTCAGCTTGTCGGTTAGTTGGATTGTTGGTGAGGCGAGCCAACCATCTCGAGCTGCTTTGACAAGGTCCTCCATTGACGATTTCAGGTCCACCTTCTGTCATGATTTCTTTTGTTGAATGTTTTGAGGTGGAAACTCCTTTCTTTTGAGATCTTTGTTTAGCTAGCTTTTTCTGCTTCTTTGTTTGTCGTTTGGTTTATCGGATTGTTCTTTCGATCTCAGGATCAAAAGGCAATAAGTCTTCCGGTTTTGTACCTCGCATACACAAAGCTTGCAATTTCTAGCCAATACAATGTTAGGAGAATGTAAGATAAAGAAAAGAGAAAAGACATATACAACTTTTAACAAATGTAAAACTTAAAAAGATATCAACAGTCGTTTTGTTCGTAATATCTAAACGCTAGTCCCCGACAACAGCTCCATTTTGATGTTGAGTAAATCAAAAGAAAGTATTGAATATCATATCCATAGAGACCGGCGCGATATTACCAATGTTGAGACAATTGTTATCGTTTTCAAGTGAAGTTTGTAAATTGGTTTGTTTAAAGTAACAGAATGTAAAATTAAAATTTGTTAAAGTAAAGTTTAAATGATAGAAAACTTGTCTGGATTGGAATTTCGCTTCTGTGCACGTATGACTTTGATTGATACTTCTTTAAATAAACTTGCTTTTCATTTTCTTTTCATTAATTCACTCACAACAACACATATATCTATATGCTTGCTGAGATTTCAATCGATTTAGTTTATTCGATGATTTCTTAATTAATTAAACTAAACAATCGCATTAAGAACCGAATATCGTTTTATGAAATTTAAACCCTAGTTATATGTCTAGAACGTAGCGTTTAACCGATTATAATCTTTAGCTATGATACAAATGTATTTTTCAATCACAATTTGTATTCACAAGTTTGATTGATAAAATAAAGATTTAATCGATAATCATGAATAACAAAATTTCATTAAAGAAGGAATCAATCATGATACATATGATTACGGTAGGTTCCTTCCAATCCTAACAAGAGAAGAGTTAGTTATCCATTTTCATGGTAGCTTGTACAAAAAGGTAGAATTGGAGATTAATTTGCATCAAGGATGATCTCTCGATTCTTGATGCGAACCCAGCTCGATTCTCTCGATTCTTTTCTCCTACAAAACTATTATAAATATTTATTACAATGTCTATTTTCTGATGTAATCCTCTTCCAAATGTTTCTGCTGCACTCCTTTTATACTGGTTGAGATGAGGCACTTTCGCTATGCGAAGTTTTGGTCTCTATACGAAGTCAGCTTGCTTAACCATGAAGAATTTTAAACTTCCCCTGGGAACCGCCATACTTCGCTATGCGAAGTAAAGTTCGCGTTGCAAACTATCCTCGCTTCTCCTCGCGTCTGTCGCTTCAAGCGAAACTTGGTGTTTTTGCTTCTGTTTCAGTCTTCGCTATGCGAAGTCAGGTTCACGGTGCAAAGATGCTTTGTTTCCTCTCGCTTCTCCCGCTTCAAGCGAAGTTTTGTGATTTTGATTTTGTTTCTCTTCTGTTGTTGCTCGCTTCCTCTTCGCGTCGCAACCTTCGCGTAGCGAAGTATTTGCTCGCGATGCGAAAGTTGTAGGGCATGAATTTTTCTTGCTTGTAACTGATGTTTTCCTTTGTCATTTCCTGCAAAAACATAACCATTCAAAAGTAAGACTTTTTGGATCATGGTTAGTCAAGTTTCATTATTTTTAGTCAATCGAAGCAAGCATTTGTAAAGTTTTCACCAAAGATTTTGTCAACTATTTGAACCTCCGTCATCGATATCCTGAAATCCATACAAATATGTTTCTAATCATGTTATTTGTGTCATGTTAATCATATATATGTTGTTTTGTGTCATACTGGTTGGTATTTTGTTGGATTGAAGTTGGGTAGAAAATGGGGTTTGAAAACCCCTTGAAACTCCTGCTATGCAGAGATTATAGGAAATTCGAGGGGCTCGTACTACGAGCTGTAGGCGAACATGACAGTCTATCATGCTAGCACTGCCAGCTGAAGGTGGGCAATCTCCCAAGGCTCGCATAATGACCACCGAGCCCTTTTTCCACTGCCATTATTTTTCATGCCTCACCCTGGGCTCGCACAACAAACTCAAAGCGAGGGGACCTCGCCTAGAGCTCGCACAGCGAGCCTGGCAGTTTTGTTTCATTTTGTTTGTTTACTTGCCTAATTGCTTCCTACACATGTTCATTGACATCATGATTGGTTCTACCTTGACTATTATGATTATTATATATGTTCACCATGAATAATCGGTGAATCGGGAGCGATACAAATATATTGGAAAATTGTAAAGGATTGTGAGGAAAACCCTTAATGGAGATTAATGATGTGATCTAGTAGGGTGACTAGTATATGATAGATGACTTAGATGACAATGCTTGTGCATTTGATGCCTAGGTGTGCATCCTTATCAAGTAGTTGTCTAATGGAGAGGTGACACATTGTATGGAACATGTATTGGTTTGTGTTACATTGTTAATAAGGTGAATGTGTCGCCTTGCGATTGTTGAATACAATCATGTTTGCGTTTGTGATCACGTAGTTGGAAACATTCCCTTGAGATGTGTCTTTCCAAGAGTTGAGGCTTATGTAGAGTGCTCCTTTAGAATGTACGCAATATTACTTTGACATGTTTGATTCCCGTGTGTAGTACGAATGGAGCTTGTGGGTAAAATGCTTGAGATGTGGGTATTCCCATGGGAAGCAACGATTCATGTGGAAAGTACCTTGAATCTGAATCCATTTTGTATGTCAGTGTAAATTACAAGGATCCATGACCTGTGCCGAAAGTCCTATACGTAGGAGAGGACGGGAAAAGAGGATGCCTTGATATAGTTTCTGATTAGTCATAGTTTGAGTTATTGGACTCAAGAAACATGTTTCCATATAGTGTGTGGTTTATGAGCTCAAGTCTTACCCCCTTCCTATTGACTTAAGTTAGGATTGGTTAAAACCTTTGTAAAGCCGAGAGAATCCATAAGATAGGGAAACCACTAGGATTATTATCTCACCCCGTGTTCTTGATTATATTTTAGGTGGTTCAAGTTCCGTGAAGGGTAAGGACAAAGTTGTTTGATGTCCTTACTTTTCTTAGCTTTTGGATGGCATTATTTCCGCTGTGAAGACTCTATTTTGAGATTATTTGATATGATATATTTCTTAGTCTTTTGGAGCATCTTGTGTATATTATGCCATGGTTTTAGATTTTTATGTGTTGGCATATAATATATACAATGTGCTACTAGAAATTATTTGTATTTTAATACCAAACTTGCCAACATGTATAATATGTATATTCTAGACATATGTATTTATATATGGGTGTTACACTATGCCACATACATCACAATGTCTTTCTTCATCCTCTGGCACCAAAAACTCTACTTCAAGTCTTGGTACATCGTCAACAATCTAGGGTGACTCGATAACTTTCTCTTATGGGCTTCGTCTAATATCAGCCTCTTTAATATAGAGTCATCAGGAATGCACATCCTTTAGTTAAAGAGAAGAACTCCATCAAGGGCTTGATCAAAATTTGGAAGACCCTCATTGGCTTGATGACTTACATCTGGTCAATACGCCTGACAAATTCTCTCTTTTAAGTCACTGGTAATGCTTAGTTTACTAATCAACACCCTTGTCTGAGTCCACCCAAATTTCAGATCGAGATTTTAAAACTTCTCCATAGATTGTACTATAGCATCAGCAATTCAACGATATGAATCTCTTTTCTACTCAAGGCATTTATCACCTTATTAGCCTTTCCAAGGTGATACTTTAGCTCAAAGTCATAATCTTTCAGATACTCCATCCATCTTCCTTGGCGCATGTTCAGTTCCTTTTGGTCAATGATATACTTTAGACTTTAATGATCACTGAACATCTTGAAGTGAACTCTGTACAAATAGTGTTGCCACAGCTTGAATGCTAAGACAATAACACCAAGTTCAAGGCCATGTGTTGGATAGTTCTCCTCATGAGATCTCAACTGCCGGGATGCATAGGCCATAACTTGGCCATTCTGCGTAAGTACACCACCCAATCCCTTCTTCGAGGGATCGTAGAAAACTTCAAATGGTTAGTTTAAATAAGGAATTACCAATACTAGAGTGGTAGTCAACTTCTTCTTCAACTCTCAGAAACCTTGTTCGCACTTGGAATCCAAGCTGAAAGTAACTTCTTTCCTATTAAGTCTCGTCAATGTCAATGCTAACTTACAAAATCCCATAATAACCTCTGATAGAAACTTGATAGGCCCAAGAAACTTTGTCATTCAGACTCATTCTTTGATTTTTCCCAATTAAATATCGTCTCTATCTTTGATGGGTCTACATCCTCATCTCCTCTTGATATCACATGACCAAGGAACCTTACTTCCGATCCAAAACTCGTACTTGCTGAACTTTTCAAATAATTGCTTCTCTCGAAGAACTGATGACATAATCCTCAGATGCTCAGCTTGCTTTTCCGGAGTGCACGGGTAGATTAAGATTTCATATATAAGAACTGGTCCAATTATGGTTGGAACATCTGGTTCAAGTAATCCATAAAGACAAAAGGACCATTGGTTACTCCAAATGGCATAACCATGAAATTCATAATGGCCATATCGCGTCCTGAAGGCGGCCTTAGGGGAATCTGAGCTCTTTACCTGAATTTGATAGTATCTTAATATCAGATTAATCTTTGAGAACACACTGGCTCCTTTCAAATGATCCAGATGGTCATCAATTTGTGGCATGGGATTCTTTTTCTTGATTGTAATGTTGTTCAACTGACGATAATAGTCAATGCATAAAAGCATGCCGCCACTTTTCTTCTTAACCATCAAGATTAGTGCTCCCTTCAGAGAAACACTTGGTCAGATGAAATGGTTGGTTAACAACTCTTCTAACTAACTTTTAAATTCCCTTAGCTTGACTAAGGACATCCGGTACATAGTTATGGAAACCGGAGCAGTTCCTAGAACAAGATCGACTGAAAACTCCACTCCTCTCTCTAGTAGAAGGAAAGTGACATCTTCAGGGAAGACTTCGGGAAACTCACACACAACTAGAATCTCTGACACACTTGCCATATCCTCTGAATCCGTAGTGAGAATAAAAAGAAAGGAATTCTCTTGTGCAAACAGGTAATTAACCATACTAACCATACATTCAATAAGTCTACCAATCGCGTCAATCAGAGTAGTCTCTTCAGAAAGAATAAAGGTAGCCTTTTCCTTACAACTGATATATACTAAATTGGTAGACAACCAATCCATCCCCAATATCACACCGATCTTCTTAAGTGGTAGGAAAATTATATCAATTAGGAATTAACGGTTGTTAAAGGAAACAAAAAAATTCCTACAAACCCATTGAGTTTCCATGATGTCATCCATAGCGGTGGTAATCACTATCGGGCTAGGAAGAGAAATAACTTCAAATTCAAGTTGTTTCACACACTTGGTGGAGATAAAAGAATGAGTCGCCCCACAATCAACTAACACAAATAACGATTGATTATTCACATAACATGTACCCGCAACAAGGTTGTTTTTACCCTTGGCCTTCTTAAAGTCCAAGGTGTAAACTCGACCAACAATCTTCTCCTGAGTATTCTGAAGCAGGAAATTCCTTTCTATGTGGCCAAACTTATTAAATTATAAGCACCTTCATTTCTTTGGCTCACACTTTCCAACATGGTTCCTTTAAAAACACTGCATTGGGGTGGTTGTGCTGATTTAACACTTGGAGATTTCTTCCCCTTAGATGGAGAGTTCTAGGGTTTCAGATATTGACCCGACCTCACTTGTTCTTTGTACCCCAACCGGCATTTCTATATTTCATCTCTAATCAACCTTAAAATGTTCTCGGAAACATATAATTGCCTAAAACACTCAACATATGCGGTGAACTCTGTCTAGGACACACTATGTGCAATATCCGCTCCTAATCCGGACAAAAACTAATCTATCATCCACACCTCATTTAAAATACATACTTCTTGTCTGGAATAGGCAACCATGTCTTAAAAGTTCTCTACATACTCTGACACCGACATGTTGCCTTTCTCGAACTGTCAGAGTTCACGCTAATTCTGCACCTGCATACTATTAGGATAACACTTCTATAAGAAATTCGTTTTAAAGTGTTGCCAATCCATTGAAATCATCTGAGAAGTCATACTAGCATATGCAGTATCCCACCATCTACTAGTCGGTCCTTTCATCCTCTATATAGCAAAGATTACTTTTTCCTCTTCACTACAACAGACGACTTAAAATACCTCCATACCAGCTAGTCAATCATGAGCCAACATTGGGTAAAGGCCACCTAGGAACTCGGGTGGTTTCATTCTTAAAAAAGCACGAAAGTATACCCCCGCAACATTTTGTGGAGCGAGAGAGGGTTGATGTTGCCCTTGCATGCTTTGCATTATTTGCATCATCATCTGACTCTATTTTTTCATTTGTTGTTAGATTTGGGGCCATGGTACTTCTGCATTACCAGCTTCTACTTCGGGTTCCACATTCCTGGCCCTAGGCCTTCCGAGACCTCTGCGTATATCATCCGTCCTCGTATCTATCCTACACACTGAATTAAGTTGATCAGGCTCAAATCCACAAGTAAGACATAAGGATTCATGCTGACATTTACACATATGAGGCAGAATTGAATTGACTTATGATGTTTCATGGCTGGGTTGAGAACAAACTTGCTCTGATACCAATTGTAATACCCCATACATATATGTATAAAGTAATGTGTAGTGGTTTCATATATGGTACATGAAAGTCCCACACAAGTATCATACATAAGGATTAGTAGTAGTAGATAGTACAAAAGTCGAACACATCATGGCCAATATAATACAACACAAGTAGTACTAAAACATAATCCCCGAAAGATAAAGTTAAAAAGCTCAAAATGCATCAAAAGAACTCTTCTTTTGAAACATCTTCAAGCCACTCAAGTCATCTTACCCTTTCCTTTGTCTTTCCTCAAGCTACCTAAAAAATAATCAGCAACATTAAGGCGAGGTTACTAAATCTCAGTGAGCTATCATATCTTATGGGTTCAATCGGCTCTATAGGGTATACTGATCTTATACATATTAATGTACTACACACTCGTACTTTAATAAGATACTACCATTGAAGCATACATAGCTTCACAGAACTCATGAATACACGGTATACTGTCCTCTATAAACTCAAGCCCATTATTTCACTACATCTATATAATATAATACACATCTAATTATTTTAAATAGAACACAACAAAAAACTGGGGAAAATGTAATGGAAGTTAAGAACGAAACTCCCACTATGTCATAACCCTCAGCATTATCTTTTTAACGCAACTGACCCAACCTGATTCCGAGTTACGAAACTCAAGATACATCACAAACAGTGTCAAGGAAATATTATGCACTGACAGGCTTGCTTAGCAAAACCAGAGCGAGCTCACTCAGAAAGCCCATCTTTCCCTTAAACCGCTTGCTCGTTGAGCAAGCTCTCTCTCTCTCTCTCTATGTAATACAAAATCATAACATCTCGCTAGACGAGGTCAGGGTGAGCTTTAAGCGAGCTTAAACAAAATGAAACTCCTTCCTTGAAACAAGTAATCTCGCTGGACGAGGCCTTCTCTCGTTGAGCGAGAACACAACCCATAAATTCTCAGGCTCATCCATGAAGGCTCGCTTAGCACCACCATATCTCGTTAAGCAATAATAGTAGAAAATGCAGAAATGTAACATTCAGAGACAAAAAAGAAAAGACAGTTTCATAATGTAACAAGCATGGATCACGTTAGACAAGGTTATAAGTTTAACATGCAATTGACTCAACAACACAATTAAGCAACTAGGCATGCAACTGACATGATTTCAGGCATTTATCACCAAATTTTACCCATTACATGCAAGCCCTTATTTATAAACCCTCGAGTCCTAACTAAGAACCCACCTTGAAGAATCAAATATGAAGATAAATTGAAATGATGATGGTTGCAAGAAGGAGATGAGCTTGAAGATGAATTTCTTGAATCCTCTCTCTCTCTCTCTCTCTCTCTCTCTCTCTCTCTCTCTCTCTCTCTCTCTCTCTCTCTCTCTCTCTCTCTCTCTCTCTCTCTCTCTCTCTCTCTCTCTCTCTCTCTCTCTCTCTCTCTCTCTCTCTCTGATTTTTGCAAACAAAAGGGTAATGAATCAAGAGGAGGAAATTTGTGTGGCTTAAATATCTAAGGGTGAAGTTAACATTTTCCCCTAACTCATTAATTCCTTATTAGTCTAGGCATTAACACTACTAATCTACAATTAATCATATCAGTAATTCATTAGAGTGTTAATTAGTTGATAGTTGTGCTGAGATAGTTCAAAGTGGGTTAAATATGTTTGTGGTCCTCCTAAATGTCTCATATTTCATTTTTAGTCTCTCAAAAATATTCTTTTAAAGAATGGTCCTCCTAAAATTTTTCGTTCACACTTTTGGTCATACTTTTGATCCGTCCTGCAACTTAGCGACGATTTTTACCACTAGCGGCAGAATTAGCGACGATTTTAGCAATTGAGCGGTTGAATAAACGACGGTTTTAGCATAAATCACCATATGTATGGATGAAAATTTTTAGGAGGACCATTCTATAAAAAAATTGATCGAGAGATTAAAAAGGAAATATGAAATATTTAGAAGGAAACATTTTTTTTATTTCAATGAGAAAAAAAATGATGATTTATCACGACATCATTTGTTACTTCGTCCAAAAAATCAAAGTAATAATTTTTTTTTTCAACCAAAATAAAATAGATTATTTATAGTAGTGAATAAATAAATTCATTATCATACCAACTCCTTGAAATTAAGATTATATAAGTTTGAATAGATCAATTCAACCTAAGTAACAATTAATAATACAATTGGTTGTAGTCAAGTTGATAAATAATATTTAAGTTAAGATTTTGATTTTTGAACTATCAATGCAATAAAAATATATATGTATTCAGATATGTCAATTTTTAAAATCAATTTCAATTATTTTATTAAACTAATATTTACAATTTCATGCAAAAATACGGTGATTTGGCCCTATATAAAGGGGTTGCTATCTTTCCACAAGATCATAACCAAACTCATTTTAAAGTAAACTATAAGGGAGAGATTAATTATCCCAATGGCTTCTTCTTCATTCACAATTGTGTTGCCAATACTCTTACTAAGTTTGACATCCCAAATCTCGGCAGACAACTATATATACTCCGATCCGCCACCCACATCGCCACCACCTCCAGAAATTTCTTACCATTACTCATCTCCTCCTCCACCACCACCACCACTTCGAAAACCTTATTACTATTACAAGTCTCCTCCTCCACCACCACCATCACTTAGGAAACCTTATTACTATTACAAGTCTCCACCACCACCGCATAGAAAACACTACAAACACCTATCTCCACCACACTACTAAAAGCTAACACTTAGGATTCAAAAAACAGTACCAAATAAAGTAAAGATGATTATTGGATGGACTGAACAAGAACAGCACAATTACGAGGAGAATGGACAGTGTTTTAGGGAACATCAATTTCATTTTGGTTTTACCTTTTTTATAAAAAAAATTAGTGTGTTTTTTATAATCTTTTATTTATTTTGGTATTTGTTATTGTTTGACAGCACCTGTCCTGATCAGATCCAACGTAATCATTGAAATTGAAATCACTTTGGTAAATGTTGTTTTATTTGTCATGCCACGTGTGCCGACTATTTCTCTGCACTCTAAAATTTTAGTTGAGATGAGACTTGAGAATTAAGTTTATAGATATACTTCCAAAATTATTAACCCCGGTGCAAAATTAAAAGATCAAAGGTTTTATAAAATATTGTTGGTAAAAAATTATTATATCGAGTCGCGAATTAAATCCCTCTCTTTAAAATATTTTGTCGTATTGATCAAAGTTATGTAAAGCAGTCACTTCAACCACGTCTCATTTAGGATAAAACAATTTAGTTTTATAGTGGATGATAGATAATCGATCTAAAAATACATTCTCGCATGTTTTAAAAACCAATATATATATATATATATATATATATATATATATATATATATATATATATATATATATATATATATATATATATATATATATATATATAATGGAAAATTAAGACACAATAACAGACTAAAACGCAACGGATATAAAACTCCTTAAATTTGTAGGAATCTTGAGGATCAACAACAGATATAAGACAGCAAATCAAATAAATAAAGGCACAAAATAACACCGATATTTTTGACATGGAAAACCCCTCAATATGAGAGTAAAAACCACAACTCGTCGAGACCAAAGAAATAACTCCATTAAGGGTACATGAGAGTCTTAAACTGATTCATAAACTAGCTCTAACAACCGCAAATCACAAAGCAAACTAGCTTACAAATAAGAATCAAAAGCTGAATTTTTTTTTCAAATCTGCAGCTTAGTGCAAAGCAAATAACTTACACCTCAGACGTTGTTTTGAAATTTTGAATGGTCAAAAGTTAGATATATGTGTTGCAAACCTCCCCTCCAAATTTGAGCTCGATCCAACGGTTAATGAATCGGGTATCGTCGATTTAGTGAGACTAGTTGCAGAAAAAACGGGAATGAGTTTCTCTCCTCTTTTCTCACTTTTGAATCCTTATTTTTCTCTATCTCTCTCAACCCTAAATTGATCCTCTTCACTTAAATAAGTGAGACAAATTGGCTAATCATATTTGCGTCTTTCTCCACATAGGAAGGGAGCTCAACCAAACAAATCTCCCCTTCACAACTATGTGGAGGAAATCACCAAATCGATGATATCACAACAAGCTTCAAATTTCTCTCTTGGTAATGCTTTAGTCTGTTGAAATATTAGATTAAATTTGATTAGATTTAATATTTAAATATAATCCAAGTTGTGTTAGCCCAAGCCTAATTAGGGTTGTATATAAATAGTCCTAGTTTGTATCATTATTTGTACAATTCACTAATACAATTCCTTATTTCCTTATTCTCTCTCTATTCTTTCCTCACTAAAAGTGCCTCACGCACTAACAAATTGGTATCCAGAGCTTCCGATTATTGTTCTTGATCTAGTTTTCAAGAAATTCACGTCAGAGATCGTGTTTCCAGGGCAAGTGAATCAACCGCTGCGAAGACGATTGATGATAAGAGCATTCTGAATTCCCTTCCAATGCTTGACTGCAAGAATTGGATCTGATGGAAAAAAAACAGATGCAATCCTTATTTGGCTTCCATGATACCCTAGAAGTAGTTACCGGCGACGTTCCTGTGTTGGCTGAAAATGCAACTGAAGAACAGAAAAAAGCCTACAACGAAGTCAAGAAGAAAGATTGCAAGGCTGTTTATTGCATTCAGACGGCGGTCGATGTTGCTAACTTCGACTGAATCTCTCATGATGAAACGGCGAAGGAGGCATGGGATATTCTGGTGAAGTATTATGAAGGAGGTGAGAAAGTCAAGGTTGTCAAGTTGCAAACCTTGCGTCGATAATATGAGTTGTTGTCGATGGAAGAAGACGAAAAAGTTGCAGAATATGTGTCGAAGGTTCAGAAACTCGTCCATCTCGTTAAGGGTTGTGGCGAAACCATAACTGATAAGATGATAGTTGAGAAGGTAATGAGAACATTGACCTCTCACTTTGATCACGTTATCGTAGCTATTTAAGAATCCAACAATCTTGAAATCCTAAAAGTGAAAAATTTGGTTGGATCTTTGGAGGCGCGTGAGATGAGGATTATCGAAAGAAAGGGAGTTCAGGATTCGATACAAGCACTGCAGGCTTAGTCATGGAATAGGAATGATGGTTCCAACAAAGTCAAAGGCAAAGTCGACAAGACTCAAGGAAAGAAGTCTTGGTCAAACCCTCACAAGAATCAGGTCGAAGATAGAGCTTTTGAATTCTCGAAAAGAGGAGGATGAAACTATCGAAAGAACAAAGAAGATAAGAAAGGTATGCAGTATTATAACTGTGAAAAGTGGGGTCATTTGGCCAAACATTGTTGGTACAGGAAAGACAATGGATTGAAAAAAGGCAAGGACAAAGGAGCGAACCTTGCACGCCAAGATTCAGATGATCCTGAAAGTGGTATGGTGGTTATGGCTGCAGTGGCAGATAACCATGTTGAATCCAAGATCTGGTTCCTCGACTCAGGCTGCTCAAATCACATGAGTGGTCGAAAAGAGTGGTTGGCAGATTTTGACGAGTCGAAGAAGAGCAAGGTAAAACTTGCTGATAACAATTCGTTGCAAGCAGAAGGTACTGGCAACATAGTTTTTCAACTGAGTAATGGAGCGAAAGCTATGATCAGAGATGTGTTCTATGTACCTGGAATAAAATGCAACCTGTTAAGTGTTGGACAACTGGTCGAAAAAGGCTTCTCAGTTGTCATGAAAGATGGAGTTTTGAAATTGTTCGACACCCAAAACAATTTGGTCTTGAAATCTCCGTTGTCGAAGAACAAGACGTTTAAGACCATGATCAGTTTGACTGAAGTACAATGTCTAAAAACTGTAGTCGACCACAAGGATAGTTGGTTGTGGCATTTGAGGTTTAAACATTTGAACTTTCGATCACTCAATCAGCTAATTACTCAAGATATGGTATCTGGTATTCCAAGTCTTGAGATGCCTGACAAACTCTGTGAAGGTTGTTTAGTCGAAAAGGAATCCAGAAATTCTTTCATTTCGACTATGCCAATGAGATCATCCTGCATACTCGAAGTTTTACATTCAGATGTATGTGGTTCGTTCGAAGAACATACCATTTGTGGAAACAGATATTTTGTTTCGTTTGTCGATGAGTTTAGTCGAAAGCTGTGGATCTATGTGATCAAGAGAAAGGATGAAGTATTTTAAATCTTTAAGAGATTCAAGATGCTTGTCGAAAACCATAGTGAGAAAAGGATCAAAGTTCTGCGAACCGATGGAGGAGGCGAATACACTTCGAAGATGTTTGAAAAATTCTATGCAGAACATGGTGTTTATCATGAGGTAACAGTTCCTTATACTCCTCAACATAATGAAATTGCTGAAAGAAGAAACAAAACCATATTGGATATGGCGAGATGTATGCTTAAGCTGAAGAATTTGCCAAAATCTTTATGGGGTGAAGCTGTTTCGACTGCAGTTTATATCCTGAATAAGTGCCCTACCAAGCAATTGAAGAACAATGTTTCTAAAGAAGTGTGGAGTGGTAAACGACCATCAGTGAGTCATCTGAAGGTGTTTGGCTCTATGTGTTACCAGCATGTTCCCGATGCAAGAAGAAGGGAGCTTGATGACAAGAGTGAATCTATGATTCTGGCCGGATATCATAAGACTGGTGCATACAGGCTATTCAATCCAATTAATGAGAAGATTGTGTTGAGTCGAGGTATTGTGATTGATGAAAATTCTGCCTGGGATTGGAATTCTAGTAATTCAATTAACAAGCCATTGATGAGCTCTGATTTCAACGAAGAAACTGATGAAGTCGAAGTTGAAGGAATTGCTGAGAATCCAGTCGAAGTCAAAGTAAAAGCAATTACTGACATTCCCGACACAGAGGCTGTGGCTGAAATAAGCCAAAGACCTCAGCGAAATAGAGTTCCTCCAACAAGACTTCATGATTATGAAGTGACTGGTCATGATGAATTCACACCAGATGGAGAATTAGTTCATTTTGCTTTACTTGCAGGTGCTGAACCAATCAACCATAACGAAGCTTTAAAAATTCAACAGTGGAAGTTAGCTATGGTCGATGAGTTACAGGCAATCGAAAGAAACAACACATGGGAGTTAGTCGAATTGCCAGCACATACAAAAGTTATCGAAGTAAAGTGGGTGTTCAAGTTGAAACACAATGTTGATGGGTCGATAGCAAGACATAAAGCAAGATTAGTAGCTCGAGGGTTTCTTCAAAGAAAAGGACTTGACTACTCTGAAGTATTTGCTCTTGTAGCAAGACTGAAGACTGTTCGACTAGTGGTAGCATTGGCATGTAACCAAGGTTGGTCGATATTTCACTTAGATATAAAGTCAGCATTTTTGAATGGTCCGTTAGACGAAGAGGTCTATGTCACACAACCTCCTGGGTTTGTGATTAATAAGAAAGCGAGTAAAGTATATAAGTTGCACAAAGCGCTCTTTGGCCTCAAGCAGGCACCTAGGGCATGGAACAAGAAGATCGACTCATACTTAGTCGAATTGGGATTTATCAAATGCAAGTCTGAGTATGGTGTCTATGTTTAGGTTGTAGCAAAAGATATAACAATCATCTGCTTATATGTCGATGACTTGTTGGTAACTGGAAATAGCTTGGAGAACTTGTCGAAGTTCAAAGAGCTGATGATGAAGGAATTTGAAATGTCGGATCTGGGAAAATTGTCTTATTTCCTAGGCATGGAATTTCAAATGCTGAAGCAAGGTATGTTGCAACATCAAAGGAAGTATGTCAAAGAGATACTCAAGAGATTCAGAATGGATGATTCGAATCCTGCATCCTCACCTGTCGAACCAAACTTGAAGTTGGAGAAGCATGGAGAGGAAGACAAAGCTGATGTAACCTTGTTCAAACAAATAGTTGGATCTCTAAGATATGAGTACAACAGTCGACCTGATATAGGTTTTGCAGTCGGATTAGTGAGCAGATTCATGGGTGAACCAAGAGTGTCACACATGAAAGCTGCAAGAAGAATTCTGAGATACTTAAAAGGAACAACAGATTTTGGAATTCTATTTCGACGAGATTCTTAAGGAAAAGGAGCAATAGTTAATTGCTTTTCAGATGCTGATTGGTGTGGAGATAAGGAAGATCGAAGAAGTACAACTGGCTATTTCTTTCAAGTATTTGGTGCCCCAATCTCATGGTGTTCGAAGAAGCAACCTGTGGTGGCATTATCATTGTGTGAAGCAGAATATATAGCAGGATCCTATGTTGCATGTCAAGCAATTTGGATCAGATCAGTACTTGAAGACATAGAGGTCGAAGTGAAGAAACCTCTTATGTTGCAAATCGACAACAAGTCAGCCATAAATCTGGCGAAGAATCCAGTTCTGCATGGAAGGAGTAAGCATATCGAAGCCAAATTCCACTTCTTGAGGGAAAAGGTAAATCAAGGTGAACTTGAAGTTAGGCATTGCTCAAGTGAAGCACAGTTGGCTGACATTTTCACCAAAGGATTGAAGATTGATAGATTCCTGAATTTGAGAAAGAAATTAGGAATAATTCAGATTGACTATGACTAGCGTAGGCTCGACAACTTGGATTATGGGGGTGTATTGAAATATTAGATTAGATTTTATTATATTTGATTAGATTTAATATTTAAATATAATTCAAGTTGTGTTAGCCCAAGCCCAATTAGGGTTGTATATAAATAGTCATTGTTTGCATCATTATTTGTACAATTCAATAATACAAATCCTTATTTCCTTATTCTCTCCTCACTAAAAGTGTCTCACGCACTAACTTAATCATCATATCAGAACCATTATCATCTGTATGAACTTTAGCTAACTCCAACAATTTAACATCAAAAATATCACGCACCCAATGATATTTTCCATAAAGGTATTTGAAACTTAGGATTATTCGGATTTACAACCCGAGTTTTTCTGAAACCGAGTATTGTTTTTCGATTTGAAACAGGTTATGTTTTTTTTATTTAAAATAGGGGTATTATTATTGCTTTTTTTTAGTTTTTTTTAAAACAGATATACAGTAACAAGTTTAATGACAAAGCAAAATAGGAACCTCATATATTAATCCTATTTGTATTTTATTTTGCAGAAACTACTAGGGAATTTATAATGTATATATACATGGTTATATTAGAGAAAGTAGTGAGATACTAACCATATGGAATTTGAGACTCCGACGGAATTTTTCAGCTCACTTTTTGTTGCTCCTTGCTCCTCTTGGATTCTCTCCTTCTTGTTTGTTGTTCTTCGATGTGAATAGTAACAACTTTAAGGTTGTAAATTTGTAAACTAGATGATTTTTCTATGCAATCTTAAGGTCTTTTTATAGTGTAAATATTAGGTCAAAAATTAAGTTTGATTTGTTAGATAGGAAGTTATGTATATGATTTGATCTGATTTGTTTCTTTGTGAACAAGTTCATGAATCTGGATGACATTATGGACTATACAGTAAAAAATATTAAATGGAGATTGAATTTGATTTTTTAAATAATTTTTTAGATTTTTTTTATAATGATAATGCATTAATTTAGATTAATAATAACAAAATATACTACTCAAATTACAAATAGTAATAATAAAAAATTTTTATTTTTTTTAACTTTTAGACTAAAAATAATTTAAAATAAATAATATAATAATTATTAAAAAATAGTTTAATAAAAAAACAAAAAAACAAAATATAGAAAAAAATACAATTTTTAGTTTAAAAAAATAATGTATATATTAGGTCATTATAAAAAAATGGGTTAATACCCCTGCCATATTGATGGAGGTAGGATTTAAACCCACCCCCTTTATTTCAAAGCCTAAGCACCTACCACTAGGCTAGAGGCTTTATCTTGTAATTTAATTGCTTTTAAACATACATATGATACATTTGCATATTTGTTTGCATTTTGATCAATTATTATTAGAATATATTGTAACTATATTATATATACTATAACTATTATTATAATATAGTATATTATTTTACTATAACTATTATTAGAATATAGTATATTATTTTACTGTAGCTAAATTCTAAATATTTACTAAATATTAATATAGTATATTATTATTTAAGAAATTTATTAGTTAAATTTAAATATTTACTAAATATTACTGTAGTTATATTATTATTTACTAAATATTTACTGTAGCTAAATTTAATTGATTATTTTACTGTAACTATTTTACTTATTATTTACTAATATTTAATTAATTAATTATTATTTACTAATATTTAACTATTTTACTAATATTACTGATTATTTAATTGATTATTATTTATTTACTAATATTTTACTATTTTACTTATTATTTACCGTTTTAATAATTTACTGTAACTATTTATTTATTTACTGTAGCTAAATTTAATTAATTATTTTACTGTAGCTAAATTTAATTGATTATTTTACTGTAGCTAATTATTTATTTATTATTTACCGTTTTAACAATTTACTGTAACTATTTATTTATTTTTAGTTTTAATTGACTGTAACAATTTACCGTTTTAATTGAAAGTAAATATTAATTAATTTTTTTGTAACGTTTTAACATTATTTTCAGTAAATATTATTTTTCAGTATTTAATAAAATACATACTATTACTAAATAAGTAAATATTAATTAATATTTTTATTTTCAGTTTATTAGTAATTACTAATATTAAAACTACTATTATATTTATTTATTTCGTTTAGTTTTTTATTAAGAGTTTTTTAAAATAACAGTTTTTTTTATTTTAAATAACAGTTTTTTAAAGTAACCGTTTTTTTAAAATAACAGTTTTTTAAAATAACAGTTTTTTTTTTATTTTAAACTAAATTTAGTTTAGTTAAGTTTATATTAAATTTAGTTTAGTTTAGTTTGTATAATATATAATTTACACAAACTAGTAACAACTGATGTATTGTAGTCTAGTGGAAAGAGATGTTTCTTGCATCTAATGAGTTATGGGTTCGATCCTTGAAGTGGGTTAAATTTTAAACTTTTGATATTTTGAACTAATAACATGCAATCAATAAAATATTAATAAAACTGTCACGCGTGTAATTAAATAAACAAAAAAATAAAAATAAAACCAACAAAGCAGCGCCACATCATCAATTTTGTTGACCAAATCTACTCAGGGGGCAAAACGAGGGAATCTACAAATGGCAGGGATGAAATCTGTTTTTTTTTTACAGGGTTGTTTTTGGAATTTCGCCTATATGGCAGGGGGCAAAAGAGATATTAACCCTAAAAAAAATGACATCATGCTAAACAAACTCACTACACTACCAACTGACCTATCTCATTCATTCAAAATAGAAAGCTCCTTAAAACCATACAAGGTAAACCGTTAAAATTTTGGGTATGACACTAGGTTGGAGAAAAACATCTGACATACATAGAAAAAGAGGCAAAGAGGAGAGAAAGAGCAAAAGTTAGGAATTTAAAGAAAAAACTCATAGAAGTTGTCCAATTTACTATCATTGCTGGAAATCTAAGGTAAGTGGAAAGAAAGGTAAGTGGAAAGAAAGGTATACAATTCTAGGTGTATTGCATGAAAGGTAGAGATGAGAGATCCTTACTCTCTTTAGGGTAATTGGAATGTGATGAATTCTGAATTTATGTGATGTTTTGATATTATTGGATATTTTTATGATAAATTTCATATGCCAATATGTGTACTATTTTCTGTTTTGAGATGTTGATGTTTTCCACCATGTTTGACGGATTTGAAGGTTTAAGGGTAAACATGAATTGATGAGATTAGATGAAGTAAATGATAAATATCGCCCAATATTGCAGATTTTCCGTCATAATATGCTATGACAATTCCACAAAGCGGCCGAAATGGCGAGATTTTGGCTCTTTGTCATGGGCCGCCATCTTGAATCAATAACATTGATTACCAAAAAAAATGCATGCTTGATGTATTATATTGAATCTAAAGCTTTTGATATTATGTAGGACTTGCAGCGGACGGATTCTGTGACAATTACTATGAATAACCTTCTCCAAATGTGACTTTTGGTAAACAAGAATGTATTATATTAACTATATTTGTATTTATTCTATATGGTGCAGGGATCAAATCTTGATATCAATTAGAAACTTAGGTGCAATGCATCTTATAGTATTGCTCTTCGGATGATTACTTTATAAGCATTTTGGCTCTCCTAAGTTACTGAGAACTTAGGTGCAGTGCATCGTATAATATTTCTCTATTTTGCAAATATATTACTAGTCGGGTCAAATAGTGACATTTTTAACATTGTTAATTTGAGTGCTCTGTTGAATGAGCTAATTGAAATATCGAGTAAAATAGTTCAAATTGAAGTGTTGATGTATGATGTTATATATCAAAGGTTTATTAGGTTCTCATTTTGTTATGCTTTTAATAATGTATTTTTTATTGCAAAATTCATAATTTTCTTTATTCTTTCAAAACTTTTATTACTACTTTTGACGTTTCTTTGATCCAGAATTTTTTTGAGCCAGTTCTTCATTCATATAGTAAACAATGACATTGTCACTTTTAGTCCACATGTCCATTACCACTCTCAACTAAAGCAACATAGTTGAACTTGAGCACTTTTGCATTTTCTATTTAACATGATGGTTAAGACACGTAATTTGATAAGAAAATTGTCCAGTGAGAGTACTTGCGCCATTAAATATATCATTACTACGATTTAACTTATGTTTATACTGGCTGTGGCATACATTTTCATGCATCTCTAATTGGGATGTTCAAATAAACCAGTTAATTAAATGATTCATATCTATATTTAAATCCGATTATTAAAAACCGATTAATTATTAGTTTGGTTTTAACTAAACCCATATTTTGGATATATTTTTAATATGATTTTAACCAAATCCATAATTTGGACATCCATATCCAAAATAAAAACTAAATTAGTCAAATTTTTTTATAAAAAAAAACTTTCAAAATTTTTTTCAAAAGAAATTATTTTTTTTTGAAATAATTCTTTTTTTGAAAAAAATATTTTTTTTTTCTGAAAAAAATATATTTTTAATTTTTTTCAGTAAATAATTTTTTTTTTCAAAAAATTTTAAAAAATGATTTTTTTAAAATAAAAAATATATATATTTTTCAAAAATAAAAAAAAAATATTTTTGAACATAAATATTTTTCTTAAAAAAATATTATTTTTTTGAAAAAAAAATTCTTGAAAAAATTAATTTTAAAATAAAATTAAATCAAAACTAATTATAAAATTGATTATGGATATAACCGGTTTATAACCATTTAAAAAATGAAAACCGGTTATGACAATTGGTTTTAATAACCGGTTATAACATATGAATTATTTATGGTTATGGATTGGTTATGCAAATTAACCGTCCATGAGCATCTCTAATTCCAATATTCTTACACACTGAAAATCAGGACCCTCCTATGTGTACCAGTACCCGATAGTGTAGCATTCCATTTTGTTAACGCACACAGTGATTTCAAATATTAGATGGGAATGAAATAAAATTTTCAGGATTCTATTTGTCATATATTCTGGGAATTTATTCGTATCTGATCATTCTTTTAAAGGCGACGCCTTTTCAACTTTGTCTTTTACACAAATTCCAGTTGCGGTCTACTCTAAAGGGTCTACTGGAGGTTTGGAAGTTGATTGTTTGTCTGGAGAGTCTGATATTGTCAGGTGTGATAAAAGGTTGCTGGAGAATTTGGATTGTATTGTGGGGGGTAGACTTTGGAATGCCATTTCGGATTTAGGGGTTGTCAAAGGTGAGTCAAAATCTGACTTTAAAATTCGATTAGAAGGAATGGAGAAGGAAGATAAAATTAGAGCTCTTGGAGGGAAGGTGATTCCTAGTGTGTCCAAATGATTATAGGATCTTATAATATTCATGGAGGAGGGAGTAGAATTAAGAGGAGTAGGATCTCTCATTTTATCAATTAAGGTCACTTTGATATTTTTATGATTCAAGAAACGAAGATTCAAGACTTGTCCGATTCTTTAGCTAGGAGTTTTTGGAAGAACCAATTGATTGATTATTCCTTTTCTAATTCTATTGGTTCGGCGGGAGGTTTGTTGATTCTTTGGAAAGTCGGTAGTTGTGATGTCATTTGTAGTTTTAAAGGGGATGGTTTCTTGGGTATCAAGGTTAGAAGAAATTGTGAAGTGTTTTACTTGGTCAACGTTTATTCTTTGTGTGATATTGGTTTGAAACGTATCTTGTGGAGTAGGCTATTGGAATTAAAGGCGAGTATGACGGATGGAGAATTGATATTAGGAGGGGATTTTAATGCTATAAAATGTTATAGTGAGCGAAAGGGTTGTAATGTTAAGAGTTCCAATCCGGAATGGGGAGAATTCGAGGAGTTTATTTCGAAGAGTGAGTTTATTGATGTTCCTTGTAAAGGAAAGAAGTTCTCTTGGTATGGAGGAGGAGGAATGGCGTGTAGTAGGATTGATCGATTTCTTATGGGGGAGAATTTAATCGATAAGTGGGGAGTGGTGAGGCAATTCATTGGTATGAGGAATATTTCGGACCATTGTCCAATTTGGCTTATCCTTGATAAATCAAATTGGGGTCCTAAGCCTTGCAAGTTCAATAACGAATGGTTTGAGCATAAAGATTTTGTTCCTTTTGTGGAGAAGGCTTGGAGTAGGTTAGAGGTGGAGGGTATAAGAGACTTTGCTCTTAAAGAGAAGTTAAGGCTTCTTAAGGGGAGGCTTAAATGGTGGAATCATAATATTTTTGGGAAGATTGATTTGGAGGTGGAGGAGAATGTGGCTATAATGAATGAGGACAATGATTTAGGGGAGGACCTTGGGCTAGTTGGTTTGGAGGAAAAAAGAAGGGCGAGTAGAGATTTTTGGTTGAAGCTTAAAATTAAGGAGAATATGTTAATTCAAAAATCGAGACTCAAGTGGATCAATGATGAAGATTCGAATAGTAGATTTTTTCATCGTGTGATGAAAGAAAGAAGGAGACGAAATTTCATTGGATCCTTTAATCCGGATAGTGGGGATGTAGCTTCGGTTGAGGAGGTTAAAGAGGAGGTTAGAGGGCACTTTGCTTCGAAATTTTTTGAAACGGAGATGGATAGGCCGGTTGTTGAAGGGCTCTCTATCAAGTCTCTGGCATCTTCTGAAAGGTTATTTCTTGAAGCTCCTTTTTTGGAAAGCGAGATTAAGGAGGCGGTTTGGGGGTGTGATGGTTCAAAGAGTCCGGGTCCGGATGGATTCACGTTTCTTTTTATAAAGAAGTGTTGGTTCTTCTTGAAAGATGACTTTATAAAGTGTGTTGAGTTTTTTCATGGAGAGTCTCCTTTATCTAGTGCTTTTACTTCTTCCTTCTTAACTTTGGTTCCTAAATCCTCAAACCCTTTGGGTCTTGATGACTTTAGACCTATTTGTTTAGTTGGTTGTATTTATAAAGTTCTTTCTAAACTTCTAGCGTCTAGATTGAAGGTGGTGCTTAACTCTATTATCTCCAAAAATCAAAGTTATTTTGTTCCGGGGAGACAATTGCTAGATGGGGTTCTTGTGGCAAATGAGATGGTGGATTATGCATCTAAGGAAGGAAAGGAGTGTTTGCTTTTCAAAGTGGATTTCGAGAAGGCTTATGATAAAGTTTCTTGGAATTTTCTTAGGTTTATGCTTAGGAGGATGGGTTTTGGTGAGTTAAGGTTGAAGTGGATGGAGGCTTTGATTTTTACTATTAAAATGTCGGTGTTGGTGAACGGTAGTCCGACGAAGGAGTTTGTGGTTGAAAGAGGATTGAGACAAGGAGATTCTATTTCTCCGTTTCTTTTTGTAATAGTGGCAGAAGGCTTGAGAGCCTTGGTTAGGAGGTCCGTGAAGATTGGCAATTTCAAGGGGTTTAATTTTAAAGGGAGTTATTTTGTGGATATCCTCCAATTTGCGGACGATACTTTGTTGGTAGGAGATGGTAGTTGGAATCATCTTTGGGCGATTAAAGCGGTGCTTAGGGGTTTGAGTTGGTGTCGGGTTTGGGTATTAATTTTCACAAAAGCAAGTTGATAGGGGTGAATGTTAATCCTAATTTTTTAGAAGTGGCTTCCTTTTTTCTATCTTGTAGAAAGGAGGAGAATAAGTTTTCTTTTCTTGGTATTCCTATTGGAGTGTACTCTAATAAGGAATTGATGTGGACGGGTTTGATTTCGAAGATGGAAAGGAGACTTTCTAGTTGGAATAATCGTTGGCTTAGTTTCGGGGGAAGATTAACCCTTTTGAAATCGTTTTTGTCTTCTCTCGCTATCTTTATGCTCTCTTTCTATAAAGCTTCGAAGAAGGTTGTCAACAAGATCACTTCGATTCAAAGTAATTTTCTTTGGGGAGGGTCGGTGGAAAAGAAATGCATCCATTGGGTGAGTTGGAGAGATGTATGCCTTCCGTTAGATAGAGGTGGACTTGGGCTTCGTAGGATTGATGATTTCAATGTTGCTCTTCTTCATAAATGGAGGTGGAGGATTTTACCGAAATCAAATTCCTTGTGGTTGGAAGTGTTGAAGGCTCGGTACGGGGATATCGCTCTTCAAATGGTGAGTTCTAAAGGTGTTTTTCCAAAGGTTAGTAGTTCTTATTCGTGGTGGAGGGAGTTGATGAGGTTGGAAAATTACTGTCCGGAGGACCTTTTTGTTTCGAATTGTGCTTTTGAGGTTAGTAATGGTTTTTCTACTTCTTTTTGGCATTCTTTATGGCTTGGAGATTTATGTGTAAGGGATAAATATTCTCTTTTATTCAATGTTTCCCTCCTTAAGAATGTATCTATTGCTTGTATGGGAGTATGGGATAGAGAAGAGTGGAAGTGAGGGAGTTTAGGAGTGGTGAAGTTCGAAGGCGAAGCGAAGGAGGGGCAGTCCGTCGCTGCTACTGCCCATGAGGAGTCGGCAGCGCATGATCAGCTTGGAACAGTGAACTTGTCCGCGACTGGCCGTGATGTGGTATCTTGGAGGGCGAGCAATGATGGTCGTTTCTCGGTTTCTAGTTTCTGGGAACTTGCGAGTGTTTTTCGAGTTCCTTATGGCCCTTTTAATAAGTTTGAAGTAGTTTTTAATTTGATTTGGAAGATGGATACTCCTTTGAAGGTTAGAGGTTTTGCTTGGAGATGTTTCCTAAATAGAATTCCTTCTAAGGTTTCTTTATCTTTGAGAGGGTGTATTTTTTAGGATGGTATCCTCGATTGCGTTTTTTTGTAGCAATTCTTGCGAATCGGTCAATCATTTAATGTTAAATTGTAGCGTTTTAAAGTTGGTTTGGAAGGAGGTTGCGGATTGGATTGGCTTGAATGATTTTGAGTGTTCGAACTTAAAAGAGAGTTTTTTGCTTTGGAGCCATTTTGGTAAACGGATAAGAATGAAAAGAGGGAAGGAGGGTTGTGTGTGGTTAGCAACTATTTGGTTTATTTGGTTGAAGAGGAATGCCATAATTTTTAGGCATGATACTTGGAACGTTTTGGATATGGTTTGGAGCATTAAAGCTTTGGTTTGGAGATGGTATTTCATCGGGAAGATTACTCGAGCCAATTGTAACTTCTATGACTTTAGTAAATTCCCATTGTTGTATTTAGCTTAAGTTCAATTGGAGAGTAATTTTCTTTGCCGAGCTTTGTTCTCGTTCTTTTTGTAAGAAGATTGAGAACCCTTTGTTCTCCTATTAATAATACACAAAGTTACAAATGAAACTGATGAGGAGAGCAAGGACTCGCCCCACGCAAAGTTACAAATGAAACATTGATGAGGAGAGAAAGTACATCATTTTATTACAGATAGCTATCAACTACAAAAACGTGTTTTTCCATCGCTATGTAATTAATACACACCAATTTTTTTCACTTATTCACAATAGTTAATAATAACAGGATCATGAAATTACTGACCAATATTTTGTAAATAATGTCAAAAAGAAAAAATTTATATCTAAAAAATATATTGTTGATTTAAATATTTTTATATATATAAAAATTATAATCATTGACATACCCTAATTTTTACCCCTAAGATCCCACCTTATTTACATCTTTGCAATGCATCAAGATCACAAGGTTGGTTGTCTCCTAACCCTCTCATCTTTGAGTTTACCTTTGCAGAGATCATCAAGTACCTTTTGTGTATCTCTTTTACATTTTTTTTACTTATATGTTTTATAATTCATTAACCATTAATCAAAATACAAAAAATATGCCTTGTCCCTTTTGTTTCTTTTGCAAGGTAGGGTTTGGAATCAAGAGCAACAAGTAATTGTCTCCTCAACTAGGGTTTGAGTCCCTCAAGTCAAAGCGTGGTTAGCCATTGATTTTCAAAGGCTATTCATCAAATAATGACCTCTAATTCTAAGCATAGGGTCTCAAGCATCATTCAACTTCATTTGATCAAAGACACTTCAAAGTTTGGTAGCTTGTTCCTCAAGAAATCTCAAAGGTTCATGTGTTTATTTCCATGTCTTTATCAACAAGTTTCCTCAAGCCATTGCAAATTTAATCAAAGGACAACCAAGAGTACATCATTTTAGGTTCATATGATCATCAATGTGCCTTAAAATGTAAGAAAAGTCCAAGGTTGCAAGTTTGTTCATATTTTTCAGTGATTTTTCCTCAACTTTACAAGCTTGCTATTTCCTCATCAAGCATCCAATTGAATTGATTCTTTTTGAATTGACTTCCTTGCCATGAAAGGAACATTTGGATCAAGAAAGATCACAAAACGCACGAGGGAATTTCATTTGGCCTCAGTTGGAACAAGGTAACCTCAACTCTGCTTTGTGTCGTGACTTGTAATTTGGGAATTATGTGCAAACTCAAATGGGATCACCTAAAGCATGTGCAGACTCATTCTAAACGGTAAAATAGATCTGGTACAACTTGAAACGACCTTAATGAGCCTAGAATCACACATTCCATACTTCATTTCACACAGTTTTGGATCTATAATTTTTCAAACTTGATTCACACGAGTAAGACTCAATTTGGCATGTGTGGTGACCTCATTCACTTCCCTATAAATAGAGGAAGCTTTTGCCTTCATTTTCAAACTTTGAGAGCCAAGAAACCTCTGCTACTTTGAAGCTCGAAAACTCTAAAAACCATAAAGTTAAAACCTCATTTTCTCTTTTCTTTTCAACTCCAATTCTTTGCCCAGAATCCATCATCGGTCTCTTTTGAAACTAACCAAAGTATTACAGAAGCTTTTCGTGACCTCTAAGCACTAAGCCGAACCCGCCATTTTCAAGCTTTGAAACTCATTTGGGAAAGGTAGATACAAGTTTCATTTTCATTCAAACAAGTTACCATTCTCTTCATCTTGTTCCACTGATCATTTCCCCTAACCTAATTGGAATTTATTCTTCATATTTAGAATTTAATTTTACTTTGAAGTTGCTAGGGTTCTTGCGTATTTATGCAAATTCTCCTTGCTCAGATCAAATAAATTGATCTTGAGCAAGGAGACATGAACGATGAAGGATGAGGAAGCTTGCACCATGAGTGTTTGAGCTTGAAAATCCAGTTCATGATCTTGCCATAGCGAGGGTTTCAGAGGTTGAAGACGATGCTTCGCGCGTTTTCATGGGAAATTTTGAATCCTGGCCAATGAGAGTGTGTCATCTCTGCTAGCCGTTGATCATTTTATTTTAATTTCTTTTTATTTCAAATTTTATTTCATTTTCTTAAAAAAAAAAATCATTAAAAATAACTCTTAATTGATTTTTCACTCCAATTTTTTTTCATAATTTTCTAAAAATATTTTTCTACCTTTTTTTTTTCCGATATTTTTAAAATCATTTTTAACATGTTTTGCTAATTTCTTCTTATTTCCTTTTTAATTAACTTTCATCATTTTTATTTTAATCATTTTTAAACATTTTGGATCCAACCTTTTGAGATCTTGATCCTTGGAATTTTCTTGATTTTTTCATATTTTTCTTAAGCATTTGTTTGATGTTTAGATGTTTCATTGACATTTTTCTATTTTATTTTTCTTTTAAAACCATTTTCAAAATCCTTTTTAATGCATTTTATTTGTTTATTATTGCATTTTAATTTTTGTTTGACTTCTGGTTTCCTTGGATCATGACTTCTTGATCAAAATTTTCCTCAATCTCAATGGACTTTGGGTGTTGATGAGGTTGGATGAATCTTCATCAATTCAAACTTATTATTAAATGATAAATTGGATCATTTTTAGTACTTTGGATTGATGATAGATTTATCACCTTAATCCACCAAGAGAGGTGATTGAAAATGATGATAGATGGATCTCAAGTCATGGTTCAATTTGGTTTCTCTCTTCATATCTCATTCTCCTTCTTTTTCTTTTTCTATTCTCTTGATCAATTGGATGATTTGATGTCCATCTTGTTCATGAAGTTTGGATTGATGCTTGATGAACTTTCATCATTTCAAATCTACCTTTCAATTGATCATGGATCATTTGAGGTACTTTTGATTGATGCATAAGTTTGTCCTAAGTTATCATGAAGGATGATTGATGTAATGGACCAATCTCCTTGCCTTAGTGCTTGATTCCTCCTTGATTTTTACTTGTGCTACATGTTTTAGGAGTATGACTTATATCATATCTCTAACATATATGGTACATAAATTGTTATTGACCGGCCTCCCATAGTATGACCTTCCTAATAGATTGTGCTACGATTGCTTAACTTAGCGTTAAATTTGTCCCGAATCGAATCATTAACTCTAACATTAATACTAAAATTATTATTGTGCTAACTTTTACTTTATGCCATTTACTTTTCTTGCCCTTTAATTTTCTTGTCATTTAATTTCTTGCTCTTTACTTTTATGCCTTTACTTTTAGCATTTACATTTCATATTGTTTGTGTTTATGTTTCTTTTTCCTTTGTCCACTTGGACATTTTCTTTTTCTTTTAAAGACATTAATAAAGTAAAAACCCCTAAAAAACTTTAATCTCTCTTGCACTAATGGTTAATATCCTTTGCTTGACTTGGAGTTTGACCTATGGACTTTGGCTACTTTTCCCTATGCTATTGGATTCATCTGATACACGAGACTTTTAGTTAACCTTTGAAGACTTGGCTCTAATACATAGCTTTGACCTCATAGCTTGAGTTCTTCTTTCAACTGATGCTTATCTTATCTTATTCTATGATTGTTGCTTATGGCTTACTCCAAAGGAATGGGATGTTGGCTTGACTCTTGTCAATTGCTGGCTAGATCCCGATTAGTCCACTGGCACACACTTATATTTTATTGCTTTTTTTAGGATAGTCTCTTCATTTCCTCCCCCTTCTTAAATTTTTAAAATCTTCTCCCTTTTTCAAAACCTTCTTGTTTTCAAACTTGAACTACTTTCACAATAAACCTTGACTTTGTCAAGTGATTTTCAAAACCTTTTTCTTAAATAAATGCTAAGATATCCTAAGCATATCAAAACCATTTCAAAAGACTTAAAAAACACAAAACTCATTCAAATCTTTTGTGCCTTTGTGCACCTTTTTCTTTAAAACCTTTTCTTAAGGATGGTCATTAGTTGTGTTCTTATAGTGATGCAACTCCTATACTTCTACAATAATGTGGGAAGTGATGAAATTGTCCACTTAGATGTTAAGTGATACTCTTGTTGATTTCAATCCAAGCAAAAGTACTCCCTCTCAAGATGATGCAAATGCTCACTCCTCATTAATTGTGGGTAGTAAGTTGAGTTTCCACTCGAATATGACGAAAGGTCTATTAATTTAAAATCAATCAAAACAAACACTTTTGTTATTTTTACCACAAACTACGAGGTTTTGATCCTCCATTGCACTTTTTGGGTACATAGGCACGAGGCTCGGGAAGTCTTTTCAAACAAAAAATCTTTAAAAAAACATTTCTTTTCTCATCTCCCCAATCTTTTGCAAACAACAACCATTTTTAAGCCAAATGTAGATTTTCAAGAGGTTCCTATAGAGTACTATAGATGTTTTGGGTGCTAACACCTTCCCTTTGCATAACCAACCCCTATACCCTTATCTCTCTTTGTTTTATTGGTTTTGTTTTAAAAATTCTATGGGTTTTATTCGTTCTTTTCTCATTCCTTTGGAAACAATAAAGAGCGGTGGTGACTCTTGCTTTGTGAGTTAAGTTAACCAATAGCTTAATTTCCAAATTTTCACCGCTACAATCACTAATTTATTATCTTCTTTAAAAGTAAAAAACTTTTTTGGTTAAATATATTGTTTTTATTTTAATTTCATTTTTATTGCATTTTAAAAGCAAATGTGCGTACCATATCAGTACTCGTGCGATCACACGAGTATCCCACTAGTTTTAGTAAATGACACTCATTTTATCATTGAAATCAACACAATTAATCATTATCTTAAAAAGTATGAAAATCTCAAAAAGGACACCTATTGTGAAACGGAGGAAGTATAATTCAGTAATTAATACCGATTCAATCATTGACCTTCCATCTCTATAATTTTCCATTAAAAAAATAAAAAGAAAATGTTTTTAGGGGAAAAACATTTCAAGATTTGACACACCTATGTCAAAATACCTCTATGACTCTAATGATAAGGGGTAGAACTTTTCAAGAGGTTCATATTGGGGCAGGTCACCTCAAGAGCACAGTGAAACTAACCACTCCAAGAGTCAATCTAATCAGGGGCATACCTTTCAAAGATTCAAACACTGGGACACACTTTTCAAGATTCAAATATTGGGAGCAGTCCTATCAGGGTCATAACATGGTGGGATCCAAGTTCCTTCTCAAGACATTCCTCTAGACCCTAATAATCAGGGGCATATTTTTCAAGATTCATATACAGGGGCAGTTCATATCAAAGTCATACTACAACACGGGAGGATCCAAGTTCCTTTTCAGGAAACTCCTTCAAAAGACCTATAAATAAGGGAAATACCCTTGAAAGCTCAATTAATCTGGGTTAGACCGCTGCAAGGCTTGATCAAAAGAAACCGCTTCGAAAAACGGTTCATCTAGGGCATATCATTCTAAAAGTATTGAGAGGCCCCCTCAAGTGCATAGTATGGCCAAGCTGCTTTAAAACACATATTGAGGCGAATCTCTTCAAAGACCCAACAGACTAGGGCAACCATAGGATACTGCAGAGGCAACCTCTCTCAATACTTTTGAGATGCACATACAAAAACATAGATGATATAACGATAGGATTAATGAAAAATAATTATATAATTATTAAACATTTATAATTAACGTGGGGGTTAAGAGACAGAAATTAGGGATTAATTTTGGAATAAATAGGCATAATAAAATTAGGGATTAATTTTTTAGATGGGTTAATATAAATAATATAAGGGATATAATTTAGGATAAATAAATAGGGGATAAGGGATAGGGGATAAAATATTTAGGTTTTAAGGGATAAGAATTGGGGACAAAATAAGGGATAATGGATAAATACATGGTTTATAATATAAGGGACTCTATGGGATAAATATTAGGGATAATCAAGGGATAAAAATGAGATAAATTTTGGAATAAAAATAAGATAAATTGTGGGATAAACTCTTAGGGTTTAAAAGATATGAACTCAACAAGAATTACGGAACTCTGATCCTTCAACGAACTTGAGGGTACGTAGGCATAGATTTGTAAGACTCTAGCGAGTACAATAATCAAAAAACCTTTTTGGGTATCTCTCCTTAAATCATTTGTAAATAAAATTCTTTTTATAAATAAATAATCAATATTTGGTCATAATAAGCAAACACAACTCAAACATACACTAACCTTAGATTTAGAGGAGGATCTCATTGAGTACAATGGAGGTGAGGGGAGCCTAATATCTTCCACTCGCTTAACCGACTCCCGAACCTAGTCTCTCACCCGTTAACTTTTGGTTTTATCATTCTTTCCCCGTTCCTTAGGAACAAGTAAAGGATGATGGCGACTCTGTCATTTTGTTGGCCACGACATTCTTTTTTTATCATTCTTTTCTCTTTTAAATTATTTTGTTTTATTTCTATTTCTATTTTAATTAGACAAATATCAAGAAAAAATCTCAAATGTAAACATAATGTCATAGAGTCCTAAATAGACATTCATTCAAACTTAGTAATACAAGAACAAGAATTTTTTTCTCGTCGTATGTAACTAAATCATGTGCATACATCATAATTAAATTGGTTTTGTAAATTAAATAAAATAATATTTTTGCAAACGAGAGGTGGATGCACACCCCTATACTTTTAAGTGATCAACTAATAAGCACTCGCTGCGTCGACTGATTACTTAAGATCAAATCAATTTAAATCAACTCAATCCATCAAATCAATTTCTTTTTTCGCCCTTGTGTGATGAAACCTTTTCATAATTAAAATCAATCAAACACACACTATTTTTCTAGTACAAACTACGATGACTCTGATTTTTCTCATCATTCGATGAGAAATACGTAGGCACAAGGTTGTGAAACCCTGTCGAGTCCCTTAATTTAAAACTATTTTTTCCCATTTTACCCTTTTGAACCTTTGTAAATAAATAAGCAAGAAATAAAGAATTAGGCAAACATTAGCGAGCACCTTTAACCCTAGACTATAGGAGGTTCCCGTTGAGTACAATGGAGGTGAGGGGTGCCTAACACCTTCCCCTTACTTAACCAACTCCCGAACCCATATTCGGTTGCGATGACCATCTTATCCCTTCCTTTAGGATTTTATCATTATTTCCCTTATTCCTTAGGAATGAATTTAATATGGTGGTAACTCTGTGATTCATAGCATGGCATCATGGTCCATGAAGAGGTTTTGGAGACTTGAAGACTTGGAGGCACAAAAATGAAATGTCTTGAGGCTAAAGAAAAAGTAGGAATAGGAGTCAGTTTAACTTTGGTCAACTGTTTGACTAAAAAGTCAATAGTTGACCAAAACTTAAATCTAGGTCAAAGTAGGTTTTTTTGTATGTAATCTTATATCTTGGCTTTTGTAATGTAGTTGGAATTTTTTTTAATGATAATGAACCTTGAAATATAATGGTAACTTGTTTCCCAAGCCATGTGTATTTTCCCTCCAAATTTCAAAATTTGAACTTTGAGTATTTGAATTCTTGAATTTGAATCTTTAATCCTTTGAATTCTAAGACTTGAACCAAAAGAACAAATGCCAATGATAAGCACTAAGTAAGACCTCATAAGAAATTGGTCAACAAAAAGTCAACCTTCTATGGTTGACTTTTATTGAGCAAAAAGTCAAACTTATGAAATGACTTCCAAAACTATAACCATGATGCAATCCGCAAAAGTCAAAAGCTTAAACCAATATTAGTATATCCACAACCCAATCCAAGAAAGGTTAATGTCCAAGGTAATTGTACCCAAAATTCAAATGCGATGCCAAAGTCCCACAAGCTTCCTTCACAAGTACACCATGAAACCCTAGTCCATGGATTAACCACAATTCAATGCTTTACATCATTAATAACAAGGAACCTTTTATTCAATGGTGTTATTTGAGAAATGTTAGTGAATGATATTATGATAGATAACTAGAGTATATAGATGGAAAGAGGAAAAGGGGTAAGATAAATTTTGGGGGTCTGACAGTGTTTACCCTGAAAATGGTAAACAACTGCTGGTCTCCAAGAATATGGGTTACTTGCAGGATCAACCAGTGAATCCTAGGACATAGTGCCTAAGAATCTCCCTATTATTGATTTCTTTGTGTTTTAGAGTGATGGACTTCGACTTGGTTGAAGGAAAGTGTTGAATTGTTATTATATTGACAATTTTGACTATTTCAAGAAAGTAAAAGTAAGGTAACAAGACTGGAAACTTTGAAAGAAAATAAAGGCTTGAAAACGAAATAAAGATGAAAGAAACAAAACGAAGTGTAAATTAAGTAAACCATAAAAATTACATTGAAAGTAAAATATGGCGTTTCATATGTTCTTACATCCTCTCAGTCATTCGCCCGTTTCTCTTAACGTTGATACTTTGAGTTTTTCAGTGAGATTTTTGTAACACAATTGAACACCCCTAATTCAACATAATGAACTACTATATATACAAGTGTAAAGATAACTACCCCTAACGTTTCTACTATCAAATCTCGCCACGTGAAGCTCTGCATGCAACCTATCTTCATAATCCCTCCATGTGTCTCTTCAAGAATAAACCTTAAGACAATTATTGATATTTGAACATGGTACTGTGCGCCCAAATAACTGCCTCTTCGACCACTTTGTGACTGTCACGCAGACTCCGCGGTTGATGACGCTTCTTAGTTGAACGTCTCTCAAGACAACAAAAAATATTCTAAGTCTATATTCTTGGCCGAACCAAGAATCCTTCAAGACTGCCCTTGTTTGCTGGGTTTATTTCAACATCTTCTAAGGAGATAGGGGCATTTTTTACCTTCTCAGTCAACCGTTCACCTAGTGGAATGACGTCATTCCATCGTGCCCTTTCTCTTCAACCGTCACCTTGAAACATTATTTTCCCACTTCCCTTATTTCTCATCATCATGGTGCCAAATTCGTAGGGTAGGCGCAGGTATGCACAGAGCACTCACTAAGTTATGCTTTCGTTATCACGCCACATCACTCATTTCTTGCGTATAGCTCAGCAGTAGAAACTGAGGGGTCTTTTATTTCCCTCTATAAATAGCTCATCTTCAACCCTTTCAACGTATTTGCACCATTTTTTCTAAATTTCTCAACTGTAAAAAGTAGTTTTTAGAAAACTTTCTCCAAATTTTCTTACCAAACATCCAAATCTTTCAATGGCTCATTCAAACAAAAGTGCTCAAACATCCAAAGAACTCATTCCTCCAGCTTATGCATTGAACAACACCATTGTGGTGGGGAACATAAAGTATGTACTAGAACCACCGAATCTTGAAGAGAAACTCATGATTTTCAAATCACATGTACTTATTCCCTTCACTATTTCTGGAATTCATCATGTTCTTATGGGTCCTATGCTTGGCCCTAAAGATGATCTCTCTAAATCTAAGGACTTTTTCCCTGTTTACCATAGGGCTAAGCCCGTATATAATATTAAGACATCTATGGATTTAGAATATCAGACCACCAACTTGCGGGTTTTCCGCTTCGCTCCCCAACTAAGAAACACAATGACTATATCTCCTGGATAGACAGGATAGAAGCCAAAATGGGTAATACCTGGAAGGAGATGAGCATCTTCGACTTAATTCAGTTGTTGAGGAATGGCCCAGCGTATTTCCAAAATATGCTTGTCGCTTTCATTTACTTCTAGGAGTGTACGACCAATACCTTTCAAAATCCATGTGGAATGTTGACGCTCACACTCTTCGATGTGGCGGCCATCATTGGCCTTCACCCAGATGGAGACAAATTTGACCCCACTGAAGACGACGTCGACCGTATCAATTTTGATAGCAACCGTGCTGATTTCACAAGATACATAGCATACTACAATATTTCTAACGACCCTGAAGTATCTGCTGATAAGCATATCACCTTCTTGGCTTTGTGGTTTTCCAAGTGTGTATTTTGCTGCAAATCGTTGAAGGTAGCTATGAGGTATTTGACCCTTGCAAACCAGCTACATGAAGGTAAAAATGTATGCCTTAGCCAATTAATCTTAGGATCCCTGTACACATATTTAGGCGAAGCCAGTGAAGCTCTTAGGAACATCAAACCCAAAGACAACTTCCTGCTCGCTGAACCCTTTTGGCTCCTTCAATTGTGGCTTAATGCCAATTTTGAAACCTTACTAAAGGTCGATCGTTCTGATGATAGCAGCCCAACTATCAACGGCCGAAGTAGTGAAGGTGTTCAACTGATTCTGCTAAGCCCTACTAACAAGAGCAGCATGAATCAGGATGCCTTTGCCTCTTACTTGCTGATGCTTTCCAAACGCCACAATTTTACTTCGACCATGGCTCCCTTTGCAAAAAGAAATCATGGCCCACAATGGTTCATTCGACCACTTTCGGGAACTGGCGACAAGGAAATAGAAAAGGAAACCAAAAAGATTTGGGCATCCTTCTTGACGCCTAGGCTCTTCTCTGTTCGACTTGAGCCCGTCAAAAAACATGTGAGAATCTTCACCTATCTACCCAACCTGGTATCACGCCAGTTTGGGATTAGCCAAACTATCCCCCGTCCTTTTTTTAGGAAGAATATTGAATTGTGCCTTAGCACTGTCAACTATTCTGAAGATGACTGGCTGCAACGTCTTACTCGACTTACTGATGATCGACCCTAACTCAGCCTCCTCAACTTCGAGCCCAACTATTATTGTACTTCAGCTTTTGATACTTGGTGGAAAGATTACTACACTCAAGAATTCTGGGACACTACCACCAGACGATAACATCTTACTGACGCCTTTTCTTCTTTGCAAAAAAAATTCAAAAAAGGTAGATCAACGAGCATCAAAGAAATCCAAGCCTTTCAAAAGTACTTTGAAATTGTATACGACCCAAATGATCTTAGACGGACGATCAGCGAGGCGGATAGGACTTTTAAAGACAAACTTTTGTTGAAGCTTCCCAGTACACAATTGTAGGTCGGACTGATATCCATCACTTGGAACGCGATGGTGAACATATGAGGTCTAACTTGAATAGGCAGATCAACTTCACCAATTACCTACCTTCTAGAGCCATCAAAAGCTCTCACAAATAAAATATTAGCCCTCATCTCTGCCATTTCCACCAATAATTTACTCAATGTGCTTTTGGGCATCGCATTAAGAGAGGAACCGGTATCCATGAGAACTCGAGATAAGAGAGTATCCATACAAGTGACAAAGATGTATAAGGCTTTATTGTGGGAAGCTCCCCAACTGGAAATTCAGTGTCATTAAATATTAAGTATCGGTTGGCCATAATATTCATGACTATCTCGTTGAATTGGTCGACAGTGATGTCATGCATTACATGGTCAGCGTTTAGGACCTTCATCAAAGTCGTTCTGTGAGCTTCTAAGCTTAACAACAAGGATAAGATTGATATTTTTGATGGCATTTGTCCCAACTGATCCACAATTTTGAAATCACTCTTCCAGATTAATATGAGGAATTCTAGGTTTTCCTCAGGAGAGACATTCTTCTTGTGGCTTTTTGTCTGGGCTTGTACATCCACTACTTCTTTCCCTTTGGAGGATGTAGCTTCTGTTGCCTTGTTTTTGACATCCTTCCTCACAGGTGTAGTAGTCGTTGCAGCCGTGTTGGTAGGGACAAATGTTGATTCCCCCTTCTGTTAAGGAGGGGTTATTGGCATACTCTTTTCTTTAGGGAGAGTAGTTGTTGGTGAAACTAACTTTAATGTGAACATACAACCACTACGAGTCATGCCTCTAGTCCCTGCTATATTGGCTATTTTTTCTTCAGAGAATTGTATAAATTCTCCTCCCACGTAGGTAGTGGTATCATACCTCCAAGACACAACCTTGGTACTCTGAAATGGAAACGGTCTGGGAGCAGAGATGTTTATTAGTTATAACAACTTTTTCACAGGCACCTCAATTGGCTTCCTTTTGTAAATGATGGTAATTGGTTCAATGGTTGATACTTCTTCACTAACTTTTTCCTTAGTGAACTGAATCACTACTTCACTAATCAGACTTTATACATAACTTTTCAACTCATCACACTGATCAAACTCCACTTGACAAACACGACAATCATGGTATGGATCTTTCAAGAAACCATGCTCTTGTAATTTCTTCATAACAACCATCATCAGGGTTTTGACTTCAGGAACATCCTTGACTACTTCTACATACTCTTCTTCATTGATCGCATTAACCGCAGGCCCATTATGGCCAGATAAAGAATTGGTCTTTACATTGGGTTGCTCTTCAGCAAAGGACAGTAACTTTTGATCATTAAGTTCTTGAACCTTGGCCTTGAAAAGCATGCAATCTTCAGTAGAGTTCCCTATATACCAAGCATAGAATGCACACAAAACATTGGGATTATGCTTGGGGTGGTAGGGAAAAGTAGCAAGTGGTATCTATTTTGGCACAATCGCCCCCACATGAACGAGATAAGGTAGCAATTGGGTGTAAGGCACTGAAATTTTGTCAAAGTGAGGACGTCTTCTATCTTACCATTATTCCACTGTCTGTTATGTCCCTACCCTTGAATTTTGTTATTCTGTGTAAGTTGTTGATTTTGCGGAGTTTGAGCCTTGAGAGGTTGTTGATACCCAGGTGGTGCTTGGTATTGAAATGGAGGTTATTGATATTGAGTTGCGGCAACATATGGGAATGCATAATATGGCATAAGATCCATAGGTGCTTGAAACTGAGGATGAATATTTTCCATTAATGCACTTATTTATCCGTCTTTCTTCTTGTTGAAGTTGTTTTAAGGTTTCTTAGGCCCATCCTGATTATTAGCAGTGCCTGAAATCCTCCATATTTTTAATCCATTCTCTATATGTTCCCCAATTGTGACCACATTGTAACACCCCAAAATTTGCCCTCGTGTTCTATTTCTAACTGGCTTATGTTTCATCTCTTTTTGCATTGTCATTTCTGCGTTTGCATGGTTCTTTTGGGCATGGGATCAAGGTATCTATCAGCAGCCCATGGCGTTATCAGTTCCAGTTTGATTTTCAATAGTGTTTAAGGCCAAGCAGATAGCTTTCAAAGTCTTTTTGAGCATTTATTTTGCTCGTTAGATGATTTAATAATCATAAGCTCTGGCAGTCATTTTTTGATCAGCGATTCAGCACCAGACGATTATTTTCGGCAGTATTCCGTGTACGAAACAGAGTCCACAACATATTTCAGGCATGATTCAGTGGTAATATCCAATGACAGGTTTCAGAGGCTTAGTATGGCTCAGAACGGGTGAAAACAGGAAATTCTGCAACATTCCCTCCTTTTGGCGCCAAAATTTTGAATTTTTGAATTGAGTAATCGATTACTCAAAGTGAGTAACCAATTACTCTGGGCGAAATTGCAAAAATATGGCAATTTTCAGCACTGCAGAATTTTTGAGCATTTGTGATCATGTGCTTGGCTTGGGCATGTGTGGGAAGGATCTAGAACTGATCTATTTTCATCATTTTCCACCCAAAAATTCAAATTCCTTCCAACAATTTCCACCCTAATTTTATAATCCCTTTCCTAACTCATTTTCCACTTCCAATTCCACTAACTAAACCTCACTCCAAACCCAAACTTAACTCCTAACCTAGGGGTTATTTAATCTAATCAACTTCAAACCTCTCATAACCTTGATCATTTTTCACTCTCAATTTTCAGAATTCTCTCCCAATTCTCTCTCACATTTTTCACTCTCAACCTCAATTTTCAACCACACTCAAAGCTCTTCCATAGAGATTAACAAGTTCTTCATTGGAACTTGTTAATTCTTGAGCTAAAGCCTCTCATCATCACTCCATTGTTGCTGTTCATTGGTGATTTTCGTTTGGATCAAGATCTGAAATTTTAGAAGTGCTTATTGGAAGTGATTTTGGAGTATTGGTAGCTTATTGCTTGGATTTTCAGCTTTTGCTTGCAAGGAGCTCATAGATCTTGGAATTTCTTGCTTGGATTCATCAAATTCTGTTTCCAACACTTACCAAAGCAATTATAAGCTTTGTAGGTTGGTTTTTCTTAGATCTATACTTGATTTAGCTTAATTCTAGCTTATGCAATATAGATCCTTGGTTTTGCGTGTGATTTGATCCATTTGCTTGAATTTGATTGTTCATGTTGATGATTATTGGACTTAAATGATGTTTGAATACTGTGTTTGAACTTAATTTTCATGCATTATTGATTACATGATCATTTGGATGTTTGGATAAGTGATTTGCTGCTTAAAAGTGCTTTTTAAAGTTGAATTTCTGCCTCTGTTTCAGTGGTAATCGATTACTCAAACAGGGTTACCGATTACTCTGCCTTATTTTCACGTTTTTAGTCAAATTTCAACTGAGTAATCGATTTTTGATTTCCATTGATGAATGTTCATGATTGCATTGATATTTTCTTGATGTGATGAACCCCTTACACACACTCCTTGAGCATGTTAGTCGTGAATTATTGGTGGTGTTGCTAGAGTTGTTGTGTTGTGCATGCTTGCTTGCATTTAATTTCATGAGATGCATACTTGTCTTGACTTGTTCATGTGCTTAGTGTTGTGCATTATCTCATGATGTTTTCGAGATTGTTTACCATGGTGTGTGGTATGATCATGATCATGTTTGATTGATTAATGTGCAATGTTTGATGCGTGTTCGTTATGCCATGATTGCATCGTTTCAAATGCATGGTGTGCTGCCCTGTTTCCACTGCTGTCTTGGTGCATATGTGTTGTTGTATGTGCTACTGTTTTCCTTTTTACACCTGTTTTGTGTGCTGAACATGAGATTTTAAATGCTGTTTGGTGTATTGGTTGGAATTTACCGCTGTGCAGGTGCTAGTGCGCTGTTGTAGCCGCTGTTTTTTTTATCGCTTTGGTTTTTGCCTTGCTTTTGCTTGCTTCCTTAGGCTCCTAGACCGACTTAATTTATGATTAAGCTCGGAGTAGGATAGGCACTAGGCTTTCAACCATGCATGCTAACGTAGGTAGATGTTTCCCCTTTGAACTCAACCATATGGCCATTTTTGCATGCAACATTAGGATAGAATTTCCCGTAGTCTTTTCTTTTCGACTTGAGTCTTCTCTTCTCATCTCATAACAATTCTAAAGCACTTAATAAAGTTAAAGTGTATTGCACATGAGCCTTGTATGTGGGAAGTGAGGAATGAGGGGTCTCCCTTCGTTCTTCTAGGGTGTTTAGTGTACGTCCTGTTAGGGACGATATGCGACACATTCGTTCTTATGTTATAGACTTGGGTGCAATGCAAGTTACGAACTAACTTTAATCCACTTCTGTCTAAAAAACACCAAATATATTCAAACCCTTATTATCCTTCGAGATTGTTAAGTTTCAAATCTTTTTTTCAGAAAAGAGCTCGTCGCTCACGTAAAAAAACACTTACCGACCATGTTAGGTCGAACTACGTTTGCTCTGATTCCTCTTTCCTGTCCGATTAAGGATACGTAGGCACGAGATGTGATATCTCGACGAGCAACCTCCTCCCTTTTTGCATAGTTCGTCGAACTATGTTCACTCTGATTCTTTGTTCGTCCACGAAGATACGTAGGCATTGGATTTCGATAAATCCTTGCGAGTCCGTCTTAGTCTCCCCCCTCCCCATTTTTTTGTTCAGCCGTAGACTTTAGGATAACTCACCCTCTGTTTAGACAACAAGCGTGGATCCCGTCGAGTACGATGGACGCGTGGGGGTGCTAATACCTTCCCCTCGCGTAACCGACTCCCGAACCCGGACTATGGTTGCGATGACTATGTCTTTCCCTCTTTCAGGTTTTCTTCGATCGTTTTCTTTCCCTGCGTCGGGATAAATAACATTCGGTGGCGACTCTTCTGTTCTGTTTCCGCCGGTTGTTTTTTGTAGTTGCGACAGCTGGCGACTCTGTTGAGGATTGGTTGACCTCTTGCTGGTCCACCCCCTATGCGAGTCAATCCTAGCGCTTGTTTGTTTATTTTCATTAGGTGTTTACTGTTGTGCTGTATTTGTGGTATATTATTGTTTTTACCGCATTTATTGCATTGCATTTCATTATTGTCATATGTTGGACTATGCTGCGCTGTACTGGATTTTCTGTTTGGCAGGTTGAGGGTTCCAAGAGATAAGCCCACTACCCAGGCTTGAGCATACACATAGGTATTAGCGTGGATAGTCGTGTCGCTCTCGTGGTGTTGACCACGTGGGGTGTTCACGAGACCCATAGCCAGACGAGGTTTTATTGGGAGATGTCTGATACTGCATGTTGATGCAGGCCATTGGATCTTCTCTTGATGAACTACCGACTCTGGTGACCATTCCCGAGGACTCAGTTGCGGCACTCCTCCCGAGAGGTGATAATGGCAGACCAGAAATGGCAAATCCATTACGTTTCTTGATCCGAGGACCCAATGCTGGGAACTTGCTATAGGATATCCTTTTTGAAAGAGAATCAGTGGAGGCGCTCCTCGATTGGCGATAGTACTGTACCCAGAAGGATGAATGTACTATTGCTTCTCGATCTCAGTGCCAAAAGCTGAGGACCTTTCGTTTTCTAGAACCCACGTGTGAGAGGGGCGGGTTTTTACAGGTTTGCAGGTGACCGTAACCTCTAACATACCTGGTATTCTAGTTTTCTTATAAGTGTGGATTTATCAGTGTGGTTATTCCGGTATTCTGGGAATTTGGGGCCGAACCTTGAGATTTTCCAGTCAGTTAAGTGCAGCAGTTGTCCAGCTTGTGTGGTAGCCTTGATCCCTTGCTCTTGCATCATCATTTTTTCTGACATTCATATTTTTCATTTCCAGGTAGTATTTGACTTTTAATTCCAGTCAACGGGCATTCATCGGGATGGACACTGAGAAGAAGAAGAAGAAGAACATCATTCTTTACAAGTTCCCGAAACTCACTCTTGGTCAGCTTAGCAGTCTACAAGATATGGCCTGTCCGGAAGTGTTGGGGGCTTTCAAGGAGAAATATGGTTGGATCCTATCTCTTGTTCGTAACCTCAGTAACTATGAATATAGGGGCCTGCATACTTTGATGCAATTCTACGATCCACCCTTGAGATGCTTTGTGTTGACAGATTATCTATTGGTCCCTACTCTGGAGGAATATTCCAGCATCTTGGGAATTTTCATCAAAGAAGGTGCTCCATTCTTTGGTTCCAAGGCAGATCCTGATTTCAAAGTTGTGGCTGATGCTCTTTATTTAAGCAAATCAACATTGGAAGCCGACATTTCTGGAAAAGGAAAATTTCGTGGCTATCATTTGGCATACTTGGTGAAGAAGGCTCAAGAAGCTGCTAAAGAGAAGAAGTGGACAATTTTCAACGCAGTACTGGCCCTCTGCGTGTATGGCATTGTCCTGTTCCCTAATGAACCTGATTTTGTTGATATGGATGTTGTCAGGATATTTATAACTCAGAATTCAGTACCGACCTTGTTGGGGGATCTTCATTATGCCTTGTATAACAGGAATGAGAAGAGACGAGGTGGGATGGTTCATTGTTGTGCACCTATTTTTTACAAGTGGTTCGCGAATCGTCTACCTCAGTCAGGTGCTTTCGTGGATACTAAAACTTCATTGGAATGGAGTCAACGGATGATGGGTCTAGCTGCTAAAGATATTGTTTGGGTGGATCATGGGTTACTTGGTAAAGACATCTTGCATAGCTGTGGTGAATTCCCTAATGTTCCGTTGATAGGGAGAAAATGAGGCATCAATTATAATCCTTCTTTGGCCATCAGGCATTTTGGATATGCTCTGAAGGATCCACAGGCTGCGAAAGACTTGGAAGAATCTTTGTATTTTCATGCAGCTGATGGTTTGGCTACGGCGCAGAAGGTTTCGGAAGCATGGTTCAGTAGGTAGAAGAAAGGAAAAGTTGCTTTGGGCAAATCCAACAATCAAGCTTTCTCTCCATATGTAGACTGGATTAAGAAGAGAGTGGAAGATTTCTATTTGCCTTTTGACTGGGCACCTCCCTTGTATCCTGAGATCGTGGAGGAGAGGCTCACTGTACCCATCGAAGAGTTTAACAAGCAACGGGAGTTGGTGTATGAGTTGAGGGTAGAAAATTCTGACATGAGTAGTCGGCTGCAAGGTGCTCTGCATGATAACTTGGAGTTGAAGTGGAAAGTTCAAGAAGTGACGAAGCGCCTGGAAGAGAAAGAGAAGGACCTTGTTGACAGAGCTCAGCACTTTAGAAAAGTCAGCATGACTGCAGAATCTTCTAGCATATCCCACCGGGAAACCAAGAAGCTATTGACCAGGACGGAAGCCAAACTTGCCACCTATCAAGAGATGTGGGAGGAAGTCAAGATTGAAAATGGGGAACTGAAAGAAGAGTTTCAAAGGGTGAAAGCAGAAAAGAAGCATTTCTCTGACAAGTGGAAGGAGGCCCAGAAAGAAATTGAAGAGCTTAAAGTGCAAGCCGAATTCAAAAGACCAAAGCGAGGAGACAAAGACGTTGAAGAGCGGGTTGTTAGATTGAATCAGGACATTGAAAGGAGAAACAGGCTGATTAAAGGGCTGATAGAGCAACCCACGCATCCTGACACGGTGAACCTTCTTGAGGAAGTTGAAGCCAGCTTGTTTGGGATTGATTTGTAGTGATATTGTTGTTTATCTTTTGTTGTGATTACCATCAGGATTGTTGATGGAATCACCTTTGATTATATCAGACCCGTTTGTATGAATTCTTGCGGTATGATATTGAAATGTTTGGTTCAATCATTTGTGTCTCAACGATTCTTGTTCTCAAAGGGGTTTGCTTCCATTATTTTGACTCTGCAGAATCTTTGTGGCTGGATTTATTTTCCGGTGTTGTGTCTAATCCCTTGCCCGGTTTCAAGGCTGGAATCAAAGTGGATACATCCTAGAAATGTTTAAATATGATGTTTGCATTTGCATTTGCATATTCATAATCATTGTGCATAACAGGTGTTTGTCTCCGGTTTTCTTACCTTGCTCTTTTCTTCAGACAGGATTGCTGATCAACGCATTCACCGATACTCTACCAGACAAAATCAACGAAAAGCCATGGATCAGGTGCAAGCCGAGTTGATTGAAATGCGGACTCGCATGGCCCAGTTTATGAAGTTAATGCAAGGTGTTGCTCAAGGTCAAGAGCAGTTAAGGACTCTGGTCCAGCCTCTGGTCATAAGAGTTGACGAAGACGGTGTCCTTCATGGTGGCCTTCATAAGGATGTTGTTCCTTCAGGCGGAGGTATTATTGGTAACGATGTTCAAGGTGGCCCCATTGCTGGTGTTGTTATCCCTCCGGGCGGAGGAGATAATGTGATTCCTTCTATAGTAGGAGGAGGCAACAGTGTCTGCGCAATGCACGGTCGTCGCTATGATGATCGGCAGGATGATATATTTTCTATGCCGGGTGGGGATGCTGACCCCCGACTTGATAATGATCAGAGGATCAGGATGATTGAAGAGCAGTTGAAAGGGGTTGTGAATCAGAATTCCCTGGGTTTGGATATGGAGGATTTGGGACTGGTTCCCGACGTCAAAATTCCGCACAAGTTTCAGGTGCCTACTTTCGAGAAGTATAATGGTGTTACTTGCCCAAAGACTCACGCCCGGGCCTATGCTAGGAAAATGGATGCCTATTCTAATGATGAAAAGTTATTGATGCATTTCTTCCAAGATAGCTTGTCTGGGGTGTCTTTGGAATGGTACATGCAGTTGGAGAGGTCCCATGTTCGCAACTGGAGGGAATTGGTGGAGGCTTTCGTTAAGCACTATCAGTACAATACTGATATGGCTCCTAATAGGACACAGTTACAAAATTTGGCGCAGAAAAATAATGAGAGCTTTAAGGAGTATGCCCAGAGGTGGTGAGAATTGGCAGCAAGGGTACAGCCTCCCATGTTAGAGCAGGAGATGATAAATATGTTCATGGCTACCCTGCAGGGTCACTATTATGAAAAGCTGGTGCCTTGTATGCCCGGAAAGTTTGTCGACTTGATCTTAGTTGGAGAAATGGTAGAAAGCGGGATCAAAGCTGGAAAGATCTCAGGTAGTGAAGGGTCCTCATCTGGAGGAGGGAAGAAACCGTATGTAAACTACAAAAGGAAAGAAGGAGATACAAATTCTGTTTCATCGTACAATGGTAGAGGAACAGAACGATAGAATTACAATCAATAAGTTGCCTCTGTAACTATTCCGGCTGCACCTCAGCAGCAGAGGAATAATCCTAATCAATACCAAAATAGGCAGCCCGGCCAGTATCAAAACCGACAAAGGAATGCTGAAAGACATTTTGATCAGCCTCCCATGTCATATGCTCAATTGTTGCAACACTCGTTACAACTGCATTTAGTTGAGCTCCGTACACTGGCTCCACCCACTGGGAGGCTACCGACGGGCTATGATGCTAACGCACATTGTGATTTTCACTCCGGTGCTCCGGGGCATACAGTTGAAGGGTGTAGGGCATTCCATCATAAAGTACAAGATTTGGTAGACTCCAAAGCCATCAACTTCTCTAATGACGTGCCAAATGTCATTCAGAACCCAATGCCGAATCACGGTGGGCCAAGGGTTAATGTCGTTATTGAAGATGATGAATCCTTGAATTTGGTTTTAGATGTGAACGAGTTGAAGACTCCGTTGTTTGTGGTAAAAGAAAGGTTACTGAAGGGAGGGGTATTCCCTGGTTGTGATGAAGGCTGTGCAGAGTGTGTGTTGCAATCTAGCGGTTGTGATTTATTGAAAGCCGGTATCCAAAAAATGATCGATGAAGGACAGCTACAGTTTGACAGATGTGATAAGCAGAGGGAAATTACTGACAAAGATAATGATGTTTCCACTATAACAATTCCTTTCAAAACGATAACTATATCAGCACCAGCAAGACCAGCGCCGGTCATCATTACAGCTCCTGGGCCTGTCCCGTATGAAAGTACCAAAGTCGTCCCGTGGAACTATGGGGCTGAGGTATTTATTGATGGAAAGAAGCAGGAATTGGTAGGAACATCAGCTGCGAATTCAGAGGTTGACAATTCTATTGACGCAGGGGCTATCACCAGGAGTGGTAGAGTCTTTATTCCATCTGATAATCAGGTCGACGTTTCCAAGCAGGATAAAGGGAAACAGGTGATGGATGATTCTGTACAGAAGCAGGTCGTGAATGATTCTGCAACGAAACAAGTTGACACTTCCTTCTCAGAAAATATGGAAGAGTTTATGAGATTAATCAGGAAGAGCGATTACAATATTATTGATCAGTTGTATCAGACGCCGTCCAAAATATCCATCCTATCTCTGCTGTTGTGCTCCGAGGTGCACCAGAATGCATTGCTGAAGGTTTTGAACACAGCCTATGTGCCTCAAGAAATATCCGTTAATCAGCTAGAAGGGGTTAAGGCTCACGTGAATGCTGGTAATGGTTTGGGCTTCACTGATTTAGATCTGACTCCAGCTGGGAGGAATCACAACAATGCTCTACATATTCCAGTGGAATGCCGAGGCTCCTTAATGTCGCATGTGCTTGTTGATACTGAGTCATCCTTAAATGTGTTACCAAAGAAGGCCCTGATGAAGTTAGATACTCGTGGGTTGGTTTGCACGCCGAGTGACTTGGTGGTGCGTACTTTCGATGGTTCCAAGAGGTCTGTTTTTGGAGAAATTCTATTGCCGATCAAAGTCAATCCTGAAGTTTTTGATGCCACTTTTTATATCATGGACATTCAGCATGTCTATAGTTGTTTATTGGGACGTCCGTGGATCCATGGGGCTGGGGCAGTGACGTCCACGCTGCATCAAAAGCTGAAATACATGGTGGATAGACATGTTGTGACAGTCTGTGGTGAGGAAGACATCATGGTGAGTCACCTATCAACCTTCAAGTATGTGAAGGTAGATGGTGAGATACATGAGACTCTGTGCCAAGCCTTTGAAGCCGTGAAAATTCCTGAGGAACCTCCAAGAGTAGTCAGTACGCCTGAGGTGGTAAATCAACCCGAAATGGTAAATCAGCCAGAAGTTTTGATGTCTTCTTTCAAAGATGCACGCGCTGTAGTTGAAACTAGTAGTTCCCAGAAGTGGGGCCAGGTCATTGACGTTCAGATGAAGCAGAATACTTATGGACTGGGGTATAAGCCACCCCGACGAGCTCAATAGCCACCCAAGTTTTATGGTTCAATCCCGTTCACAAGTGCTGGTGTCTTCTTTAATCGGGTCAATGCCATTGATGATGAGGGGGATATCGATTGCGACATGGATGAATGGATCCGCCCCTGCACTCCCGATCAAAGTCTATGCAATTGGTCGTCTGAGAAAGTCATCTAAGTGACCCGTCAAGAGTAATTGCCTTTGTTTTCTGTTTGTGTTAAATCCTACGTTCTGCCCAAGACATAGTGATATCTGTCTGCAGGGCTTTGATGTTTTTGTTTGCTTACTTTGTCATTAATAAAGGACGTTTTCACACTCAAATGTTTTGATCCCTGTTTTTCTGTTTTTACTTTTTGCATTAATTCACATCAAAATGGCAATGTGTTTTCTTGTTTGTTGTATTCATAATAAACATAAAACATTAATCATGCAGGTTTCTTTGTTCAGATGCCACCAATAATGATTCAGCTATGGCTCGGTATGACTTCGACAATCCTATTTATCAGGCTGAAGAAAAGACTGACGAAGATTGTGACTTACCGGAAGAATTGGCCAGATTGCTGAAACAGGAGGAAAGGGTCATTCTACCTCATCAAGAGGAAATTGAGACTGTTAATCTAGGAACCGAGGACGCAAGAAAGGAAGTAAGGATTGGGGCTGCTTTGGAAGACACTGTCAAGGGAAGATTGATTGAAATGCTGCGTGAGTATGTGGATATCTTCGCCTGGTCTTACCAAGACATGCCCGGGCTTGACACTGATATTGTTGTACACTGGTTGCCGCTCAAAGAAGGTTGTACTCCGGTTAAGCAGAAACTGAGAAGGACGAAATCGGATATGGCTGTCAAAATCAAGGAAGAGGTTCAGAAACAGTTGGATGCTGGGTTTCTTGATGTGACAAATTATCCTTCGTGGGTTGCTAATATCGTGCCTGTACCTAAGAAGGATGGAAAGGTCAGGATGTGCATTGATTACAGAGATTTGAACAGAGCAAGCCCGAAAGATGATTTCCCGCTCCCCCACATTGACGTGTTAGTGGACAACACTGCTCAATACTCTGTATTTTCCTTCTTGGATGGCTTCTCTGGGTATAACCAAATCAAGATGGCCCCAGAGGACATGGAGAAAACTACGTTCATAACACCGTGGGGAACGTTTTGCTACAAGATAATTCCCTTTGGATTGAAAAATGTTTGGGCAACCTATCAGCGGACAATGGTGACTCTCTTTCATGATATGATTCGCAAAGAGATCGAGGTCTATGTTGATGACATGATTGCGAAGTCACAAACAGAGGAAGAACATCTGGTAAATCTTCAGAAGCTATTCGAGAGGTTGAGGAAGTTCAAAATGAGGTTGAATCCGAACAAGTGCACCTTCGGGGTGAGATCTGGAAAATTGCTGGGGTTTATTGTTAGTGAAAAGGGTATCGAGGTCGATCCTGCTAAAGCAAAAGCCATACAAGAGATGCCTGGGCCGAGAACAGAAAAAGAGGTTCGTGGTTTCTTGGGGAGGTTAAACTACATTGCTAGATTCATCTCTCATCTCACAGCCACTTGCGAACCGATACTCAAGTTGTTAAGAAAAAATCAAGAGGTCAGGTGGAATGAAAATTGTCAAAAGGCATTTGAAAAGATAAAAGAGTATTTACAGGAACCTCTGGTCCTTATGCCGCCAGTGCCAGGAAGGCCATTGATTATGTATCTTACGGTTCTTGAGAATTCGATGGGGTGTGTGCTCGATCAACATGACGAGTCAGGTAGAAAAGAACATGTCATCTACTACCTGAGCAAGAATTTCACTAATTGTGAGTCGAGGTACTCGATGCTGGAAAAAACATGTTGTGCACTCGCTTGGACAGCTAAGCGTTTGGGGAAGTATATGTTAAGCCATATAATCCTGTTGATGTCGAAGATGGATCCGATTAAGTATGTGTTTGAGAAGCAGGCGCTTTCTGGAAGAATAGCCCGTTGGCAGATGGTTTTGACAGAATACGATATTCAATATGTTTCCCAAAAAGCCATTAAGGGAAGTGTTTTGTCAGAATACCTTGCCGAACAACCAATTAAAGATTATCAACCGATGAAGTTTGAATTTCCAGATGAGCATATCATGTTCCTGAAGATGAAGGACGGTGAAGAGCCTTTGCATGATGAAGGACCTGAAATTGGATCCCAATGGAAATTGGTTTTTGATGTGGCCGTCAACTCATATGGTAACGGAATCGGGGCAAACATTACAACTCTGAAGGGGTCTCATATACCCTTCACTGCCCGGTTAGCGTTCATATGCACCAACAATGAGGCAGAGTATGAAGCATGCATCATGGGGTTAGAAGAAGCGATTGATTTGGGAATCAAAAACCTCGATGTTTATGGTGATTCTGCGTTGGTAGTCAATCAGATTAAGGGAGAATGAGAAACTCGTCAGGCAAATCTGGTGCCTTATAACAACTATGCCATAAGGTTGTTACCATTCTTTGACAGAGTCAAATTTCATCATATACCCAGGTTGGAAAATCAGATTGCAGATGCGTTGCCAACATTGTCTTCAATGTATCAGGTGAATCGTTGGAATGAGACTCCCTCAATCAGAATCATGCGTCTAGATATACCAGCTTTTGTGTTTGCAATTGAAGACGTATCAGATGGTAAGCCTTGGTATCATGACATCAGGTGTTTTCTGAAGAGTCAAGAGTATCCAGAGGGTGTGTCTACCAAGGATAAGAAAACTCTGAGGAGGTTGGCGGGAAATTTCTTTTTGAATGAAGGCGACGTGTTGTACAAGAGGAACTTTGACATGGTCTTGCTACATTGTGTTGATGAACACGAGGCAGACCTGTTAATGGAGGAAGTTCACGAGGGATCTTTTGGTACTCATGCCAATGGGCATGCTATGGCTAGAAAATTGTTGAGAGCGGGGTATTACTGGATGACTATGGAGTCTGACTGTTTCAAATACGCCCGGAAATGCCATAAATGCCAGATTTATGCTGATAAGGTGCACGTACCGCCTACTCCTCTGAATGTACTGTCACCTCCTTGGCCATTTGCCATGTGGGGCATTGATATGATTGGAAAGATTGAGCCGACTGCTTCCAATGGGCATCGTTTCATTTTGGTTGTCATTAATTACTTCACGAAGTGGGTGGAAGCAGCCTCATATGCCAACGTCACCAAACAAGTGGTAGCCAAGTTTATACAGAAGGACATCATCTGTCGTTACGGAGTCCCGGAGAGAATCATTACTGATAATGGTTCAAATCTGAATAACAAGATGATGAAGGAGCTGTGTCAGAGCTTTAAGATTGAACATCACAATTCTTCTCCCTATCGTCCGAAGATGAATGAGGCTGTTGAAGCAGCAAATAAGAATATCAAGAAGATTGTGTAGAGAATGGTAGTGACGTATAAAGACTGGCATGAGATGTTGCCTTACGCTCTGCACGGTTATCGTACTTCGGTACGCACATCAACTGGGGTAACTCCTTTCTCCCTGGTGTATGGTATGGAAGCGGTTCTACCATTAGAGGTTGAGATTCCTTCTTTGAGAATTCTGGCAGATGTGAAGCATGATGAAGCTGAATGGGTACATGCCAAGCTGAATCAGCTGAGCCTTATCGAAGAGAAGAGATTGGAAGTCATTGCACATGGCCGGTTGTATCAGAGCAGGATGAAGAAAGCCTTTGATCATAAAGTGCGTCCTCGGTGTTTTTAGACAGGCGAATTGGTTTTGAAAAGGATCCTTCCTCCTCATACAGATCACAGGGGCAAGTGGACTCCAAACTACGAAGGGCCATATGTAGTAAGAAAGGTTTTCTCTTGCGGAGCCTTATTACTCTCAACTATGGATGGCGAAGATTTTACGTCCCCTGTGAATGCTGACGTAGTAAAAAAATACTTTGCATAAAAGAGACCCGTTGGACATAAAAAGAAGATCCAGGAAAAAAAGGGCATCCCGACGAACCATAAAAAGAAAAGGTTCGGGCAAAAGTTAGGGATAAAAAGAATAAAAAAAAAAAAAAGAATAAACCCGCAAGGTTGAAAACCTGAAGAAGGCAACTTTGGCAAAAATGGGTATCCCGGTGGATTGAAAACCCGAAATGGGCGATCCAAGCAAAAGTTAGGGATTTTCAAGCAAGAGGCTACGAACTGCGTTCGATCTGTGAGCACTTTTGACACATGGAAATTTCGAAGGAAAGGAATCAGTCCAGTCAGTCTCTTCGAAGGTCAAAGTATCTGCGGATAAGCAAGACATATGGGTTATAGCTGAATTAAATCATGGCGGATATCTGTTCCCCACATTGCCGACATGTGAATTTTCTTTTTGCTTTTGCGCAATTACCACTTTTCAGGAATTGCTTCCGGTTGTAAATGCCTATTTATAGGCCAATTCATTTAATAAAATTTTCATTTTCACTCAAATCTTTCCATTGATGTTTTTACTTTTACTGTTTTGTTTGTGAAAATGTCCGATATTTTGATAAACATTGCATGCGAAAGTGTTAAGCTTCGCGGAGCATATCGGAAAACAATGGAAATTGCTTAGGCAACGGATATCGTGGATGGTAATCGAGGTAGCCATTTTTGCATATGGAATATTCTGTTGTTGTGGTGTGCAGGGTAGCAATGTTTCTCCCCAGTAGAATTACTCTCCCCAGTGTTGAGATTTCATCATCCTCAGCAGATTATTACTCTCTCCAGCCAGAGTATAGAAGATTGTTTCCCCAGCCAGAGTCGTGATTGATTTATGACTCCCTAGTAAGCATTCAGAAGTTGATATTGTTGTATTCCCAGCAGAAGACTGGTGGAATATCTTCCCGGGCAAAGATGTTATCTTCCCCACAGAGTCTTGGTGTCTGCTTTCCTCAGCCAGTCAGGAAGTGTGTTCTTCACCAGCAACAATATGCTCTAATCCCCAGCAGGGTGAGGGTAAAGTTATTTCCTCAGCAGCAGTTTAAGCTCAATGGTATCCCCAAGCAGAGTTGGTGGTAAACTTCGCAGCAGTTTGTTTAATGGTGGTTGACATCCCCAACAGAGGAGGAATTCTTTTTGGGTTTCATCTTTCAATAGAGTTTGTGATCAAGAAAGTTATTCAGTGTGGTTTTCCTCAGCAGGGTTTTCCTTCAGCATTGATTTTGCTGAGGCGCTTCTTTTGCATTGCATAAGCATTTTTGCATGGCATCCTCCTAAAGCGTAGCATTTCCATTTCGTGTGGAGCATTACGCCATAGTAAATTCAAACATATGCATTCGAAGCATAAGCCAGGTTTGATGTTCTTGTTTGCCAGGCGTTCCTCGGCATGAAGCACATTAACTCAGGAGATATCATCCAATTTTATTCCCCAATCGGTGGACTTTGTTATTTGGAGAGACTATTTGATTTATCCCTTCAGAGTTGTTAGCGTTACACTCGTCCGTGTCCTTTTCCATTTCCTCAATACTTCGTCCGTATTGATTTCAAACACTTGCCCGTGTTCCTTTAACACTCGTCTATGTTCGGTTTAGCATTTCAATCCCCATTTCCTCAATACTTCGTCCGTATTGATTTCCATTGATGAATGTTCATGATTGCATTGATGTTTTCTTGATGTGATGAACCCCTTACACACACTCCTTGAGCATGTTAGTCGTGAATTATTGCTGGTGTTGCTAGAGTTGTTGTGTTGTGCATGCTTGCTTGCATTTAATTTCAGGAGATGCATACTTGTCTTGACTTGTTCATGTGCTTAGTGTTGTGCATTATCTCATGATGTTTTCGAGATTGTTTACCATGGTGTGTGGTATGATCGTGATCATGTTTGATTGATTAATGTGCAATGTTTGATGCATGTTCGTTATGCCATGATTGCATCATTTCAAATGCATGGTGTGCTGCCCTGTTTCCACTGCTGTCTTGGTGCATATGTGTTGTTGTATGTGCTGCTGTTTTCCTTTTTACACCTGTTTTGTGTGCTGAACATGAGCTGTTAAATGTTGTTTGGTGTATTGGTTGGAATTTACCGCTGTGCAGCTGCTGGTGCGCTGTTGTAGCCACTGTTTTTTTATCGCTTTGGTTTTTGCCTTGCTTTTGCTTGCTCCCTTAGGCTCCTAGTCCAACTTAATTTATGATTAAGCTCGGAGTAGGATATACACTAGGCTTTCAACCATGCATGCTAACATAGGTAGATGTTTCCCCTTTGAACTCAACCATAGGGCCACTTTTGCATGACAACATTAGGATAGAATTTCCCGTAGTATTTTCTTTTTGACTTGAGTCTTCTCTTCTCATCTCATAACGATTCTAAAGCACTTAATAAAGTTAACGTGTATTGCACATGAGCCTTGTATGTGGGAAGTGAGGAATAGGGGGTCTTCCTTCGTTCTTCTAGGGTGTTTAGTGTACGTCCTGTTGGGGACGATATGTGACGCATTTGCTCCTATGTTATAGACTTGGGTGCAATGCAAGTTACGAACTAACTTCAATCCACTTCTGTCTAAAAAACACGAAACAAATTCAAACCCTTTTTATCCTTCGGGATTGTTAAGTTTCAAATCTTTTTTTCAGAAAAGAGCTTGTCGCTCATGTAAAAAAATACTTACCGACCATGTTAGGTCGAACTACGTTTGCTCTGCTTCCTCTTTCCCGTCCGATTAAGGATACGTAGGCACGAGATGCGATATCTCGACGAGCAACCTCCCCCCTTTTTGCGTAATCCATCGAACTACGTTGACTCTGATTCTTCGTTAGTCCACAAAGATACGTAGGCATTGGTTTTCGATAAATCCTTGCGAGTCCGTCTTAGTCTCCCCCATCCCCATTTTTTGTTCAGCCGTAGACTTTAGGATAACTCACCCTCTGTTTAGACAACAAGCGTGGATCCCATCGAGTACGATGGATGCGTGAGGGTACTAATACCTTCCCCTCGCGTAACCGACTCCCAAACCCGGACTATGGTTACGATGACCATGTCTTTCCCTCTTTCAGGTTTTCTTCGATCGTTTCCTTTCCCTACGTCGGGATAAATAACGTTTGGTGGTGACTCTTCTGTTCTGTTTTCGCCGGTTGTTTTTCGCAGTTGCGACACACATATGAGAAATTGGATGACATACTTCCCACCATATTTTCAAAATACATCCCTAAGAGTGTACCCATAAAGATGTGCACTAGTTCAGAGTCAGACAAAGGAGGTCGAATACGGGCCGCCATTTCTCTCAAACATTGGGCATACTCTTTGAAGGTCTCACTACTTCTTTGAGCATGATTCTGGAGTTGTAATTTGGTCGAAGCTATATCAAGGTTATACTTGTATTACTTCAGGAAAGCATCAGAAAGATCTTTCTAATATCGAATATTACTACGTTTTAACCCCATGTACCAATCGAGTGAAGCCCCAGATAAACAGTCTTGGAAGCAGTGAATTAGGAAGGCATCTATGTCGATATAAGAAGCCATCTTCCTACAATACATTATTATGTTGCTCTTTGGGCAACTCAGCTCCTTGTACTTCTGCAGATCGAAAACTTTGAAATTCAGAGGTAATACCACATTAGGAACTAGACATAGCTTTTTAACGTCTGTCCTACCCCCAAATTTTGACCAGGCATTTTAAAACTTGCACTCATCTGACTTTATTTTCATTTGGCATCATCTGTATAGTATAACTTGCCTTTCACCGTGCATAATGCCCAAATTATCAGCCAGAATAAACTTGTCGGATTTATAGTCAAATTGATCAAAAACTTGATCGTTAAAATAGAAAGTGTACTATTTTTACGATGTAGTAATAATAGGGGTTATCCCCAAAATTGATCTCGAGGACTGTGTGTTATTGTAAGTGCAGATGCTAATTCAATTAAACAAAAGTTTCCTTGGGGTTTGATTGTTTAAAAACTATAACTAATAATAATGAAATGAACAAAATTATAAACTTGACTTAAGACAGATTTTATGAAGCATGCTAGAGGAAAGTGTATGAATTGCACTGCAAAGACCCTCAATCCTTATTCTAGGAAACATTACTCTAAACAAACCTGACTGATTCTTAAGGTTATTTTTCCCTAATTCCTTAGCAGAAAAACCTTTGAGAATCTATCTCTACCCTAATTCCTTAGCGGTCAAGAAAGAATCACAAGCATTATATTTGATCAAGAATAATTCGATTATTACAGGGTATCCCTATTCCTAGGCAATATCTAATGTAATATTATTATGCAAAAGCGTTAGGTTAGTTGGTCCGACCTAAACCCTAACCGTAAATCAATTTCAATTTGTCCGATCGAAAAAGCATTAAAAACATTGCATAAGAAAAGATTAAGGGAAAAAGTAATATCTCATAGAACAATGAAAATCAGAGTCATTACAATTGCAATTCAGGGACACCCCCTAGCATTTGGGGGTTTAGCTACTCATAGTACTAAAAGAAATTACGAAATAGTAGATAAACATTACAAGAATAACGGAGGAATTTGATCTTCAATCGCGATGGCTCATGAAAAATCTTCCTTCTCCCGATCAATTGATAGCATTCCACTTTCACGTAAAATCTTTCGTCTAATCAAAAGTGTCAAAAGTCCTCCTTCTCAGAAAGTGTCTAAAATACTCTCAGGTCCAATACATTAATGGGGAAATGCCCAAAATACCTTCATGGAACACAAAGGTCAAAAATCCAAGAAAATAAGAAGATGGAGTGCCCAAGCCAACACGGGTCGTGTCAGCTGACATGGGCGGCCGTGTTGGCTCCCTGTTATTCTGATAAAAAATTCTTCAGTGCCAGACTTGCTGACATGGGTCGTGTCAGGCGACACGGGCACCCGTGTCAGCCCACTGTTTTCTTCATATCTTCGTTCTCTTGGCTTCTTCGTGACACGGGCCGTGTCAGGTGACATGGGTGGCCGTGTCAGGCCACTGTCTTCATTCCAATTTCATTCTAAATCTTGCGATTTCTCTCTCTTTTTCGCTTCGATTCCTCCTAAATATTTATATGAACCTGAAAACATCAAAGAACATAACCAAGGCATAAAATGTGGCAAAAGAAATATAAAACAAATAAACAATAACAAAATATTAACTCAAACAAACAGTAAAATAACATATGAAAACCACTGATCAATAAACTAATTACAATGTCAAAGATAATGAATTAAGCATACACTTACGAATTAATCATATCTTTCATTTTGTTTTCCAGTGGATCATGCAAGGAACACAGAAAATTTATCGTATTTGTCCTAAATGATATGATGATCAATTGCCATTGACCGCTGAATAAACAAGAGCATATATAGGTTACTGGTATTTGCTAAAACAAAACTAAATATAGAACACATAAACATCAACGCCAAAAATACTTACGAACAGAGGAGTGATGCTAAGTAACATTCTTTTCCTCCCTCATTTAACCGTGTTCTCAAGTACTCACAGATATCTTTTGGTTCATTAAAATCCCAACGAATAAAAAGTGGATCCAAGATTCCGTAAGTACTCGATTTATTCAACTCTATACAAAGACGGTGAATGTACCTAAATGGTTAAAGAAAATGAATAAATTAGGGGTGATGTTCTATAAATGATAATGTTCTATAATGACATGCATATTCAACTATATATACTTACGTGCACCAAAATTGCAATATCCTGATGTCCAGCCACTTATACCCACCAAGAAAATCCCTTACATCTTCAGGATTATAATAGAATAAATCCAAACATGGACAATGTTCTAGCGGGAGAGGTTGCTTTTCATTTATCACCACAACTTTCAAGTATAACATTGTGATTTCATTTGGATTAGGGTCCATTATATCATTGCGTTTACCCGCAGGGGGGATGGGCTGAACAATTACTTCCTTTTGTAGAAGCATGACGTACAACACTTCTACTAGGAGTTCGATCATCATCATCACCATCAACATTACGGTGATCTTCATTTGTCCGTTGTTCCAAGTTTTCACTTAATCTCTACATCATAATATTCAATTAAAACTTAAAACAAAAACAAGCACAATATATATCATACATTTCCGATAAAACACTAACATCTCAAGTAAAGTACATACCGAATATAACTCTTGGAACCTTTCCATATCTTTCTCCCTTTTTTCCTTCTCCTCTTCTAACATTCTCCGTTGTTCTTCTAATTGCTTCTCAAAATTTTCAATCTTTTGTCTTTGTGCAATAATTTCCGGGCTTTGGGTACTTTTTCTTTGACACCCAAAGAATTACTTCAAGCCGACACCTTCTCCAACAGCTCGGACACGCCCACCATGCTCATATGTTCCGATAGCTTCTACTAATATGTCATGTCGTGCTTGCGGAATAAATGTGCCTTCACGGGCTGCCTCAACCAACTTATCCTACACAACATCAGAAACTTACATATATTGTTACCAACACATTTAAATAAAAAATGACATAAGCACCATAAATCATACTTACAATTTTTTCGGCAACTAATCTTGACGCCTCAGAGGTGTACTCTCCATCTGGTCTTAATCGAGCCCTCTTCCATTTCTCATGTCTTGAAGGTGGAGATGGGATGCGATCATCTCCTGTTTCTGATTGTCTTTCAAGCATGATTTTTTTCTCAAGATTCCTATAACCCCCATGAGACAATCTATAGGGGTACATGTTCTTGGCCTTATTGAGTATCCCGACTTCGTTTTTAACCTGTTATGAACATAGTGAAAAAAATATTTGATTAGTATCTATAACTTATTAACATAACATTATCGGTTACATGAGAATAGTACTAACCTTAAATTCCTCAGAACGACGTATCTTTGCAAACCTTTTCCATTGCTTCTTCGATATAAAACTATATCGAATCCATGGATGAGCAAGATCGCTCTTAGGGCTCCTAATGTAGTCAGCCGTGAGTTGTGCCTTAAATACCCTCCAACGAGTACCAGCATATGATATCCATTTTTTTTTTCAAATTTGAGTCATCGGTAAACTCAAAATTCAACTACATTTAAATCAATATATAAATATGTATTAGAAATTATAGATATTGATATCGGCGATACATGAAAATTATAGTATGTAATACCTTAACATCAGCCCATATGCTTTCTTTGACCTTATTATCAACTTGTTTCCAATCATCAATCAATATACTGACCTTGCTACGTGCAAGGAACGAAACATAAATCTTAAAAGTAGAGTTGCGTTGACAATCCACTACTCTGTACAACAAATCAAACTGGATAGGAATTTTTTCACCTGATGAGTTCTAGACAGATGTGAATTGGGGCATCATTGTGACACCTCTTTGTGATCTTTTCGTTTGACTTTCAGTTGTTTGAGTATCATTGTCTAACATCTCATTTATTTTAGTTTCTTCGCTGGTTTCTGATGAAGAACTCAACAAGATCGACATCTAAGTTCAAAAACAACAACAACAACATAAACAACAAGAACATAAACATCAACCACAAAATAAAACAACAACAACCACAACAATGGAAAATGAAGTTTACTGTAGATGCATGGGGAAAAATATTTTACGTACCCTAAACGTGATGACTAAGTAAATGATGTTGGTGTTGGTGATGGTGTTGTCTTCTTTCCTTGTGGTGACGACGGTGTTGTTGTTGTTTTCCTTCTAGACGATAACAACTTAGTTGATCGTGATGGTCTTGTCAACTTGGTTGAGGATGATGACGACAATGGCAAATACACAGTGAAGTAGGAACGATGGTGTTTTGGATGAAATCGTGTAATGTTTCATAGTATTGAACGTTAGGGTTTGGGTTGAAATCGTGTATTGTTTCGTATAGTTTCTATTTGCAATGGAAAAAAGGATACTAAAGAGACAAGCTAACTAGGAGTGTATAATATTATCACGCTACCACAACGGCCAATACATTCAACCGTAGTGATATTTTACTTTCATGGTGAAATTTCATAAAAAAGCGCCAGAGTATTAACAATTAAAATTTTTAAATAAAAAACAAAATATATCACAACGGTTGTAAACATCAACCGTAGTCATAAACTTTAAAGTTTTTTATTTAAAAATAATTAAAAATGAACAGGCGCGACTTAACAAAGGTTGGCTCTTCAACCATCGTCTTAAACTTTTAAATTTTTTATTTAAAAATAAATAAAAATGAAAAGGCGCAACTTAACAACGGTGGAACTCTTGAACCGTCGTCATAAACTTTTAAGTTTTTTATTTAAAAATAATTAAAAAAGAAAAGGCGTCACTTATAATTAAAGGAATAACATATATGAGGGCCCTGAGGTCCGAACCCATGAAAGCTTGAGGTTATCACAACGGTTGACTCCTTAATCGTTGTTATATACAAATAATTTTTAATTAAAAAACAATAATATTATGATAACGCCTTAGTTTAGAGATGTCACAACGGTGCAGGGAATAAGCGTTGTGACCATGGCGTTGTTGTTTACGCGTATTGTAGTAGTGTAAGCTTGTTCATATTTGCATTGGGAAGATTCAGATTTGCATATTGAGGACCTTAAGGAGGACCTTGAGAAGTAGAAAATTGTGGAAGTGCTTAAGGAGTAATCTGAGTAGGAACTTGAGGAGTAGCGAATTGAGGAAGCACTTGTGGAGGATACATCATACCAGGATTAACAATTTGTCTCCCTAGATTGGCAGCTTGAGCCTATTGGACTCCAGGGTGAACATGTGGAGCATATGGTGCCCCAGGACGAACATATTGAGGAGCAACATTGGCAAGAGGTTCCTTAGGATGGGCAAGTGGAATTCCAGAATTAGCAAAATAAATTCCTTGATAAGGATGTTGCATACCAGGTTGGATGACCGGTGGAGGAATCTAAACATGAATAGGAGGACCCCTATACTCATTCTCTGTTTCAGCAGGTGCTTCAACAACCACAGGCACGGAACTATGGCGAGGTTGTTCTTGAGGAGCATCATTGTTATTGATGAGTGCTAAATTGTTGTGATTTTTAGTGAGAATAATTAGCACTCATCAGCTTAATTCATTCATTTTATACCAATAAACCTAAACTTTTGTGTATATTTTGTATAGTTTATGTTATAGTGTATATTATCGTGTAAATATCATTGAGTTTAATTGTTTTTTATCTCATTTTTGTAGGTATTCAAACAATTATATTTAGTCATTTTCTTATAGATAATTGAATAAGCTTTCCAACGCTTCCGGCCGTGCGTAAAACGAAGTTAAGGTTCTCAAGTTACAGTCAAAACAAAAGCTGATTTTTCTGTCATGGTCGTTAGGCGAACTGAAGGCGAGCTCACTGTGTGAGCTTAGGCGAGCAAAAAGCGACCCAGAGGTATGAAAAAGCACTAAAGAGGTAGAAACTAAGTTTGATATGCTCTCCTAGCGAGCTGGAGCTCGCACAGCGACCGCGGAATTTATTTTTGCCTATAAAGTCACTTTTTCATCATTTTTTAGGTTATGTTTTTGGGTTCTTTTAACCCCAACTTCATCACCAACATATTTTTGAGTAGAGAGGTTTAGAAACAATATTAGAGTGTATATCTCGATGATCCGGAGTTAGATTTACTTTAATCGGCGTTGACAAACCGAGAGATTCTTGTTCATCTTCTTTCTTTTCTTTGTACCCTCTATTGTTGGGGTTTTGTATGTAAGTTTATCTTGACTGTATGTATATTTATTGATCATTATATAAAATCTCTTTTACAAATCTTTATCAATGGTTATCTTTGATTTTAATATTTATCTTAATGGGTTCGAATTGCTATAGACATATACGGTTCGAACTCGATCTAAGATGAACATTTGTTACATTCTAAACTCTAGACATAGATTTAGGTCTAATATTCACGTGGGTGTCGGTTCTTAATTCTCTGTGTTGTTGAGTTGCATGAGACATCACCAATGAGATGATAAGGTTTTTCTCTTAACTTTGCGTTAGACATAACCTCTGTTGTGAGCGAAACGTGATGATATTGACAAGTGATTTAGGTTGCGTACATTTGATTGATAGATTTTTTAGTATTTGATGGGTAGATGAAATACAATTCCTGAACAGTTCTCTCCTCTCTAAAGAATGCATTATTTACTTGTTAATATCTTTTACTTTCCACACTTTACTCATTCAAACTATTTAAACCCAAGTTTAGAGAGATAGAGCTTGTTGAACGACATTATTTCCCTCGCACCGATCCCTGTGGACACGATAAAATCCTGAGGGAATTCTTCCAAATCTTTTGCTTCTAGACATTATGCTGCAGTTTAAACAAATTGGCGTCATTGCCGAGGATAGGTGTTGATATTGAAACCATTGCGATAGTTTTTATATTTATAAGCTTTGTTCAAGTGTTGTATATATTTTGTTCTTATAACGTTTGTTCAAGTGCTTGGTTAGGACACTTTCTATGGGTTTGCGCTTTGAATAAAAGCATCGGCATGTCTGTGAGAAAGTTAGTAGCCAAGCACAATAAAGGCGTCGAGCTAACGACGTGAAACAAGCGCTTGTTGGGAGGAAACCCAACTATTTTTGAGTTTGTATAGCTTTATGTTTAGTTAGTTTAATTTGATTTTGTTATATTGTTAGAAAAGTTTTGTGTTTTTTTCTCAAGCTTTGTTTTTTATTAGCTTGAGGATGCATGTTGTGATTGTTCAAGTTTGAGTGTTTCAACAAGAAAATGTGTGGTTGTAATAAGAGTTTGAAAGAAAGTTGCATTGTCAAGGTATGTGTTTAGTGTTTTCTACAACATAGCATGAACATGAACTTTAGGCTTTGTACAAATAACTTGCCATTCATTCTCTTGTAATTCTTGTTCATTTGTGAATCACTTTAGTTCATAGTCCAAATGCGAGGAAACTTCCATTGTTTACTAAATTGCATGGAGACCAACAATTCTTGTTTTAACTCGTTTGAATTATGTTTAATCTTGCATTTATGTTGAATTGTATGAAAGCATAAAAATGATCAAGGCATTTTGTTTGATTTTGAGCACAACCACTTGACCAAAAAGTAGCCTACCTTGTGAGTGAGTGAGAATTTGCTTACCCCCTTTGAGCCTTTGTTAGAATCCATGTTAGTGTTAATCTCATTTTTGTATGGATTCTGAATTTTTCCTTGAACCCTCAACCATGATTTGTTATTTGAGTTTTTACCCTTGCCTTAACAAGTTTGGGAGCATTCACATTTCAAAGTTTGGTTGTATTCAAGTTGGGGAGAAAAGGCTGGTTGCTCTACGGTTGAGAAAGAAAAAGATTGAAAAAGAAAGAAGAAAAAAAAGTAAAAAAAAAAAAAAGAAAAGAAAAAGAAAATAAAAAGAAAGAGAAAGAGAAAAGCATTGGAAAAAAATAGCAAATAAATTATGCTAATAAGTTATGTGAAATGGTGTAACAATTGGGAAAATAGAAAAAGGTGAAGGAAATTTGTGAATCTTCAGAATTTGAGAAACGATCACTCTCATTTGATTAGGCGAGTTTTTGTTTCATTAACCTTGAGAAATTGACATTTCTTTGTTATCCAAGCCACATTACAACCCTTGAAGTCCTTGTGATTTGTGTTTTATACTTCCAATATGAGTTTTTTTAGATGAATGCATAATTTGAATTGATGTTTGCAAGATTGTTGGGTGTGAGTTCAACCCCTCATGTTTGTTTTTCATCACTTGATGAAGTTGTGCGTTAGGTGTGACTCATTCTTCAACATGTGTATTGCTTTAGAATGTTTGACATGTGTTTTTTTCTTACACTTTGCCTCATATTCATTGTGTCATTGTAGTATAGTGGTAAGCATTGCTTTGTGTGTACTTTTTATATTTTAACCATACATTTGTTTTCGTTTGTAAAAACTTGTTGAGCATGATTTCTCGGCAATTGCTTTTGTTTCTTTAAGTTGATTGATTCTTGTTTGAGGACAAACAAGTCTAAGTTGGGAAGAGTTTGATGAGTGCTAAATTGTTGTGATTTTGAGTATGAATAATTAGCACTCATCATCTTGATTCATTTGTTTTATACCAATAAACCTCAACTTTTGTGTATATTTTGTATAGTTTATGTTATAGTGTATATATTGCATTATTGTGTAAATATCATTGTGTTTAATTATTTTTATCTCATTTTTTTAGGTATTCAAGGAATGATATTTAGTCATTGTCTTATAAAGCATTGAATAAGCTTTCCAACGCATTCGACCGTGCGAAAATGGAGTTATGGTTCTCAAGTTATGGTCGAAACAAGAGCTGATTTTTCTGTCATGTTGCTAGGCGAACTGAAGGCGAGCTCGCTGTGCGAGCTTAGGAGAGCAGAAAGCAACCCAGAGGCGTGGAAAATCACTGTAGAGGTAGAAACTAAGTCTGATATGCTCGCCTAGCAAGCTGGAGCTCGCACAGCGACCGCGGGATTTCATTTTTGCCTATAAAGTCACTTTTTTTGCATTTTTTATGTTATGTTTTTGGGATCTTTTAACCCCAACTTCATCACCAACATATTTTTGACTAGATAGGCTTAGAAACAACATTAGATTTTATATCTTGATGACCCGGAGTTGGATTTGCTTCAATCGGCGCTGACAAACCGAGATATTCTTGTTCATCTTTTTTCTTCTCTTTGTACCCTATACTGTTGGGGTTTGTTTGTAAGTTTACCTTGATTTTATGTATATGTATTGATCATGACTTTGTGCAAGATCTATTTTACAAATATATATGGATGTTATCCTTGTTTTACTTTCTTTATGTTTGGATTTTAGTTGCTATAGACATATACTCTTCAGATCCGGAACTAGGATGAACATCTATTAGGTTCTAAACTCTAGAGATATATTTAGGTCTAATATTCAAAGTGGGTATCGGTTATTATTGCTCTGTGTTGTTGAGTGACATCACCAATGAGACAATACGGTTTTTCTCTCAACTTTCCGTTAGACATAACTTCTGTTGTGGGTGATACGTGATGATATTGACGAGTGTTGTAGGTTATGTACAATTGATCGGTAGATTTAAGTATTTGATGGGTAGATGAAATTCAATCCCGACGAGTTATCTCTTCCTTAAAGAATGTATTCTTTACTTGTTCATATGTTTTGCTTTTCGTACTTTACTCTGTCAAACCATTCAAACCAAGCTTAGAAACATAGAGATTGTTGAACGACATTCTTTCCCTCACACTAATCCCTGTGGAGACGATAAAAATTCAGAGGGAATTCTTCCGAATCTTTTGCTTTTTTCTGCTATACTACAGTTCGAACAGTTAACAACATCAGTCATTGGAGGAGAGAACTGAGGAGGCATTCCTCAAGGATGGATGGTAGCATTTCCATTAACCGATGGTACGAGCATTAGCTGATAAGGAACAAAGGCCCCACCATTAGTAACTTGAGGAGTGAAGTTTTGTGGCATCCCCCAGGAATAAACAACAACATGTCCACTAGGCCCGAGAATAGAGCCTGACTGATTGGGGATTGGCTGAGCAACACTTTCAATTTCAACTAGAGTCCTAGCAGCAGTTGTTACAATGTCTTTTTGGGTGCGAAGGTATTCCAAAATTGTATCCATCTTCCCTTGAAATTGGTCCATCTTCCCTTGGAATTAGTCCAAGCTGTCCTTGTAGGTGACATTCTCTTGCTTGATTTTTGTCATGATCTTTTGGTGATTAGCTTGTGTGAGATATCTACGGAAGAGAATCATCGTCTTTTCTGGACGGTGGAAGAGAGATGGTATAAGCATTTTGTATTTTTCTGAATGAAATGCATGAATGTATGAATGCATGCGAAAAATACATTTTTAAATTTCCAGGGAATCCTGAGATTGTCAGTTGCATATGAGTAGACATAAAATTGCATAAAATAAGGCAGAAGATAATGCCAATAATTGAAATTACTCGTTTGATTCATTGGGGAAGAATAAGGAGTACAATTGTTACAACTCAGGGATTTGATCGATGAGCTACAAGAAGATCAACTTTGAACCTCTCAAATACAACCTTATAAACAACAACAAAATGAAAGACATACCTAGGATTATTGTATGGAAACATGTCTGCATAAGTTTCCTTCAGCAATCCTGGGAGGTCTTTAATTCCATGGTTAGCAAACTTGGCCAAGCATGCATGTCTTTCCCTTAATATTGTGCATCATTGAAGAGATTATGCAATAACGTGAGCCTAGTTCCATGCAGGAGGCTTTGCATAAACATTTCCTTCTGATCAAGGAGAACTTCGAGATGATGGCAGTGTCGTTCCCATTGAGAGACCTCTTGACTGAGTTGATTAACAACTTCCTGATTATGATGTGCTTGACATTTCAGCCCTATGATTTCTTCAAAAACCTTTTCAAGATCACATTGACATTGAGAGAGAGAAACATTGAGCTTTTCGGCTTGGCATTGTTATTTCTTCAATTGTTCCTTGCAAACTTTTATTTGGTCTTGAAGTTCTTCGAGTTGGGCTTTATAGCTCTCCTCCGTCTCTTTACGAGATGTTAGAGTTTGGTTCAAAACAGTCACCACTTCACTAGCCTGATATTGAGTCTCGGCAAGTTGCTTCTTGTTTGTAGAGAGGCCAACATAGGTTCCCTTAAGAACATCACCAACCTTTCTTCACTTGTTCTGTTCAACATGGGCAACTTTAACATCTTTGAGCATACGCTCTCTCTTCTGGTTGAGGTTGATCATCAAGTATTCCTTCTCTTGAGTGAGTCTACCAAGGTCGGATCGTAGATATGCATTCTCCTTTTGTAACAGCTTGATAGTATCCTTGAGCTTATCGACTTATGAGATAGGAATAACAGAAGGTCTAGGAGGCTTGAGGTTCTTGGAAGGTTCCCAAGGATAGGGAAGCTTAACAACCTTGACTCTCGCTTTGACCCAATCAGTATAAGGCTCCAAAGCAATACAGCTTTGCTTTCCAAGTTCTTTTTTCCCATTAAGATATGCTTTGCCCTATGCACGATGTATCCGCTTCAGCAACTCAAGATCATCAACCCCTTCATCTAACATGAACTCTTCCATCAGTCTGTCTTCAGGTTTGCCCTTCAATGGATAACCAAGTTGATGTAGTGAAAGAAGAGTATTGTAGTTCAGCCCTCCCTTAGTACCAATGAGAGGCACGTTATGAAAGTCACCACAAATAAATATGGGCTCAATCCCATCATAGTCACGGCTATACCATAATATGTCCTCGGCATTCAAAGACATCAAACTTTGAGACCACTTCAGAGCTCCCACATTATCGACAAAAGGTCATTTCCTTGGTAAGTGGGTTAGGAGCCACTTATAAAGTAAAGGAATACATTTGTTGATCTTTACACCCTTCTTCATGTTTCTCCAATGGAAGGAGAAATAAACATCGGCTAGAAGCGTGGGAACATGATTTCTGGAGAGGAAGATATTGACAACAGCTTTATAAACGAAACCTTCAACGTTCAGGAAAACTACTAACCCATAGATGAAGAGAGCAAGGACGGCATACAAAGAATCCCAACTTGCACTATCAGCAAATGTGATGGCCTTTTCAATAAGAAATCTTTAAGGAAACACCTCAGGTGTTTCCTTTAGTACGGATGTTAGAATCAACCACTTCCTTAAGATGAAGAGCTTGAGCAATCACTGCAGACTCTGGAAAACCATCCAAGCTTCCAAGCTTCCTTAACTCATCAAGCTTGGGTTCCCTGAGTTTATATTGGAAAGTCTTTCTTCTGTCTGATTTTTCCATAACTGAATGCTCTACTATGACTGGATGACTGTAGATTCACTGAAAATTATGCACATGTTAAAATGATTTACATGTTGATTGATGTCATACCCCAAATTTTGACCAGACATTTTTAAACTTGCATTCATCTGACCTTAATTTTCACCTTGCATCATCTGTATAGTATAACTTGCTTTTCATCATGTGTAATGCCCAAATTATCAGCCAGAATAAACTTTTCTGATTTACAGTCAAATCGGTCAAACTGAAAGTCAACTGTGCAAAAATCAGTGGACGAAAAGTTTCAAAATTGAGCTTGCAAACATCAGTTATATTAATCTATGTTCCGCGTAGTTTAACCTGGCATGCTTGTTTTAATTTTTGACTGCTTTCCGATCGCAATTTTGACCAGTCTGAGCCTTTTAACCGGAGAAAATCTATTTCGAAATTTGATCAAATGCTGTATTTTTTCGAGTCGTTTATTTCACGCTGATCATTTTGGTGCATTCATTTTATTTTTTCGAGCACTTCGATACCAGACTGTTTTTTCATTTTTAACCGTTTTCATTTTTATTTTTAGTTGATAATCATTTTAATTTAATCAGATTTTAATTTAGATTTATTTTGAATATTTTTTCTTTAATTCATTTATCATTTTCTTTTTTTAATTAATAAAATTTTGTTTTTATTTCTTTTTTTTTGTAACACTTGTTTGCTAAGTGTTGAAAAGTTATTTTATATTTTAGCTTAATTGTAGTAACCTAGTATTATTATAGCACAACACAACAAGACGCGACTTTGAGCATTTTCTTGTTTCCACAACAAGATCCCTCCATTTGGAAACATAGAAAAATAAGGAAAAGAGGAGAACAACACAAGACACAAAAAACAAGCCTTAATCACACATACAACACCACAAGCTCCAGTTCTGCCATGTTGTTTCACTTTGTAGCTCAACTCCTACAACAACCATAATCCACCCTCATTAACCTCATCCTTTATCTTCTCAATCCATACTATACAAAACCAAGCTTTCATCACACACATCATAAAATCTCCCTCACTCTTCAACAATTTTTCTTCCTACAACCACCATACAACAAAGAAAAACTCATAAACACTTTCCTGTTCAAAACCACAACATACAACATCACCCAAAAAACTCTTCTTCTTCCTTACCACAAACTTCAAACAAATCGCATCATCATCTTAATTTTTTTTTAACATAAACAAATACACTCTCCACCAAAATCCTTTCCCTCACTGTAAAAACAACCTAAAAACTCCACAAACTCATAACTACACTACCAGACACCTTAGACTCCATATCACCACGGTGAGAACAACTTCAATCACCATACCACCGCTGATTTCAATTTCAACCATAGACCACCATCAAAAGAATCACAACCACAATATATTCCACCTACAAACGTTCTCTCCAAACCTCCACCATAACCGCACTACTCGAAAAAACTTTCACCATTAAATGTAAACCGTTACTCAAATTAACCAAGAATTAGATTGAAGTTGTGAGATTTGGGTCGAACTCATGCTGTGTCGAAGGAGAAGCTTTCATGTATTTCGACAGGAGGCAAGCATGCAGTCGAAGCTTGTTCACATGCTGATGCCTTATTATTACATACTGTAGTCGAAGTTTGTTCTAGTATGTATGTATTGTCGAAATGTTATTCTGTCGAATTGGGCCTTGTATTAAGGATCCAATTGTTTAGGTTTCTTGGGCTGTAAGTTACCTAGTTAGTCTATAAATAGGCTAGTACACTCAGTTTATTGAGTGTGGCAAATTGTGATATTCATTTGTAATCATTTGTGACTTTAATGAGAAAGTGAATAGTAAACAAAATTTATATTTGCCCAATCCTTGTTGTTCTTCCTTCTTCTTCTTCATGTTTTTCCTTTTTTTTTTCGTTAAACCCTAACCCTTGTTTTGGTTCTTGATCATCAAGAAACCGTTTTATACTTTGCTTAAAGATATCGTTTTTCACAACAAACTGGTGCAGTGAGCGTGGAGAAGATGTATTCAACAAAGTATGAGATTGAAAAGTTCACCGGAGTGAACGATTTCGGTCTGTGGCGCTTGAAGATGAAAGCCCTACTGGTGCAGCAAGGATGTTTGGAAGCTTTGAAGGGAATGGCAGCCATGGATGTGGCATTGACGAAAAGAGAAAAGATGACAATGATCGAGAAAGCACACAACGCGATATTATTGAGTCTTGGTGATAAGGTTCTACGGCAGGTATCAAAAGAGACGACGGCGTCGGGATTATGGGTGAAGCTTGAAAGCTTGTACATGCCCAAATCGTTGGTAAATCGTTTGTACCTGAAGCAAGCTTTGTATTCATTCAAGATGAGTGAATACAAAACTTTGACTGAGCAGTTGGATTCGTTCAACAAGCTGATTCTTGATCTTGAAAACATTGATGTGAAGGTCGATGATGAAGATCAAGCACTGTTGCTGTTGTGTGCTTTGCCCAGATCGCATGCCCACTTCAAAGAAACTCTCTTGTATGGAAGAGAGTCCCTGACCTTTGAAGAAGTTCAAGCAGCCTTGTATTCGAAGGACTTGAACGAAAGAAAGGAGCAGAAACCTTCATCACTTGGCGAAGGGTTGTCCATGAAAGGAAGATCGTCGAAGAAAGATGGTAGGTTTGACAAGAAGAAAGGAAAGGTTCAGCAGAAGTCTTATGGTGGTGATATGTCTGGTATCAAATGTTATCACTATAAGAAGGAGGGTCACACAAGAAAGGTGTGCCCTGAGCGCCTGAATAATCATGGAGGTAAGGACAATGGGAATGCAACTATTGTGCAAGATGGTTATGAATCATCTGATGTCCTTGTGGTGTCGAGCAGAAACTCTTGCGAAGAGTGGATTATGGATTCTGGATGTACTTAGCATATGACTCCAAACAAGAATGTGTTTGAAGAATTGTGTGATCAAGATGGTGGATCAGTGCTGCTGGGGAACAATAAAGCTTGCACGATTGCAGGTATTGGATCTGTTAGATTCAAGCTCCATGATGAGTCAATAAAGCTATTGACTGGGGTTAGGTATGTACCTGATCTTAAGAGGAATTTAATTTCTCTTGGTGAATTCGACAGAAAGGGATATGTTTTCAAAGGAGAGCAAGGTATCCTGAAAGTCATGAAAGGGTCGAAGGAAGTCTTGAGAGGCGTGAAAAACCAAGGCTTGTATACCCTTGAGGCTGAGGTTGTAAGTGGTTCGACAAATGTTGTATCCACGAAACCTGTGTCGAAGACAGATTTATGGCAATTGAGATTGGGCCATGTTAACGAAAGAGGTCTGGTCGAATTGGGGAAGCATGACCTGCTAGGAGGTGACAAAGTCGAAAAGCTGGAGCTTTGTGAATCTTGTGTATTTGGTAAATCCTGTAACGCCCCGATTTGTTTAATTGCATTTATTTATTTCATTTATGTGAATTTTGTGAAATGTGTGAATTTATTGTATTTTACCTGCTAATTGAGTTAATTGGTTAATTTCTCTGATAGGTAAAATATTTGCAATAAATTATAATTTCTTTTCAACTTTTATTCCCTGAAATATATTTCATCGCTGTTTAAATTTTATCGCATTTTGAGAGTGTTTGGGAGATATTTGAGCGTAAGGGCAAAATGGTCATTTGGAGAGGTTAGATATTTTAGAAAAAGTAGATATTTTATAAATAGAAATAGAAAGAGAGAAATAGTAAGGAAAAGAAAAAGAAAGAGAAGAGAAAAAGAGAAAGAAGGAGAAAAGAAGAGAAAACTTGAGAAAAGAAGAAAATCATCAAATCAAAAGCTTGGTCTTCGATTAATCGGGTAAGGGTGAGAAGTTTCGATTATATCTTGCTTGTATATGTATATGTGTATGTTTTCTTAGATTGTTTGGTTGTGTTCCTATAGTTTTTATTTTAGGTTGAATTTGGTTAAATCGATAGAAACCGATGTTTGCACGGACGAAAGTCGGAATAAATTGCGTAGTTGTGTTGAGTAATGTTAGGCCGTGACCGAGTATGCTTGTTTTATCGAATTTGGTTGATTTTGTAAGTTTTTGCATTTTTGGAGATTTGAGGGTTTAAGATTCGGATTGAAATCGAAAGTCGTAGAATTCACGTTTGATGGTTCTAAATCACTACTATATGTTTGGTATGAATGAGTATGTGTTTGTTTCGAAAAAAATAATTGAATCGGTCGGATTTTCGGACGAAATTGGTGAAACCCGTAGCAGTCCGCAGGGAAAATTCTGGTTTTTGGGAAAACTTCGAAAATTCATAACTCTTGAACCGTAAGTCGGTTTTGACCCTCGTTCAAAGCGTTGGAAAGCTAACGAGATGTTCTTTCTAGGAAAAATGGTTTTGAGGTCTGTATCTGGTCCAATTATAGCACAAAATTGAAACCGTATCGTTGTGTTGATTTTTACCGTCGTGAATGTGTGCGATTGAGGTGTTATCGTGCAATATGCTTTTGTTATATAACGTATAGCTTGTGTGTGCTGTTATACGATGTGTTGTGGGTAGCCTTATGGCGTGAATCCTAGATTGTGGAATTTATTGTGAATTGTGGCCTTTTGACCAATAAATGCATTGTTTAAATTAAATGTAAATGCATGTTAATTGTGAAAGAGTTCGTTGCCGTTTAGGTGGTAAAGCGATGCTCGTTGCCGTTTGGTGTAATTGTGTGTAATTGGTTTGTATCATGCAATGTGCCGTTGATATGGATACGGTATGATTTGCGTGCTGTTGTATGGTATAAATGCATTGTTTTGGGCTTGAATTGCAAAGCATGATTTATGTTAAGTGAGATGGTTGCATATATGTGTGCATTTGAATGTCATGAGTCATTGTATGCTGAGCATCATGATATGCATTCTTGAGACATCCTGAGTGACAGATTGATTCCAAAAGGAATCTGCTATAACATCGTGCGCCTTAAAATAAGAGGACTAAAAGCGATCTGATTGGATCGTGCGCCTTAAAAATAAGAGAACCGAAAGCGATGGTTATAGACGATCGTGTGTCCATGTGGGGTGTGAGCGATCGGATTGTGCGCCTTATAACGAGAGGACCGAAAGCAATCCATAAACGTCGTGCGCCTTATAACGAGAGGACCGAAAGCGACGGGGAACATCGTATGCCCGACGGGGAGTTACACTAAGTAACAAGCGATGGTTCCAATAGTTCCTGAGTGAACTGGTGTTGAGAATTGATGGAAGTCGGTACCGCATGTGCATATGCATAGAGTCGTTGTGTCGGTCTCTTGCATTTGCATAAATCATCATTGGTTTGATTATGTGTGAGAATTGTGAATGAATGCATTTTGTGTGGAAAATCGTAAATGGATTGATTATGTGTGGAAATTGTGAATTAATTGATTATGTGTTGAGATTTATGTTTGAATTGGTGAATCGATGTGCATGTGCGATAAATGCATTAGTTGTGGATAATATGCCTTATGTGTAGGCATGTGATATGGTGGTGTGTTTCTATATGTTATGACTATGGTGTGCCTTATGTGTGAATGTGTGATTATGTTAGTATAATTGGTTTATGTTATGTGTATTAAATGTGATGCTTGTGGTGAGAATAACTATGTATGTGAATTATATGTTTTGCATATTATTATGCAATCTTGATTTAGTTGTTATTTCTCACCCTTCTGCTGTGGTTTGTTGCTCTATGAGGCAATTGCAGATTTGAGTCTCGGAGGCTTTTGTGAAGATTAGTTCTCCATTCTTTTGTCGGTCTTGGTGTCTGCTCTGATACGTAGCACGAGAGTCGGGGAACGCTTTAGTTATATATGTATACATTTGTTGAATATATGTTGTTTTACGATTGTATGGATATTTTGTTGTTATAAAATAATTTATTTGTAAAACAAGTCAGTTATGGATCTTTCCGCTTTATTCCATAATTGAACTTCATTTTGTTGGAAAAAGTTTCCCTTTGAGGTGATTCCATTTTGTGTTATGTATCAAAATTATGAGCAGGGAATGTGTTTTTCTTATTTTAAAATGTGGCATCCTTGTTTCTGTCGGAAAAATAAATTTTTATTTACTCTGATTTATTTATGTATTATTTATTCGCGATGGAAAAAGGGGTGTTACAAATCCTGTATGGCGAAGTTTAACAAAGGCAAGCAAAGAACACATGGATCCCTTGATTACATTCATGCTGATCTTTGGGGGCCTACAAGGAATCCTTCACACTCAGGTGCAAGGTATTTTCTATCCATCGTTGATGACTATTCTAGAAAGATATGGGTATTTATTCAGAAGACGAAGGATGGAACTTTTGAGAATTTCAAAAGTTAGAAGGTTCTGGTCAAAACTCAAACTGGTAGAAAGGTTAAGAGGTTGAGAACCGACAATGGCCTTGAATTCTGCAACGAAGCGTTCGACAGTTATTGTGTTGAGTCTGGGATTGCAAGGCATAAGACTGTAGCAGGTACTCCTCAACAAAATGGCTTAGCTGAGAGATTCAATCGAACAATCCTTGAAAGGGTTAGATGCATGTTGGTTAGTGCTGGATTGAAGAAGGTGTTCTGGGCAGAGGCTGTTTCGACAACAGCCTATCTGATAAATAGATGTCCCTCGACTACGCTGGGAATGAAGACACCTGAAGAAGTTTGGTCGGTTCATCCACCAGATCTCGACAAACTGAGAGTATTTGGCTGTTCAACCTATGCTCACATTAGGCAAGACAAGGTTGAACCTAGAGCTCTGAGATGCATGTTCCTTGGATATCCTGAGGGAGTCAAGGGTTATAGGCTGTGGTGCCTAGAACCAGGTCACAGAAGATGTATCACAAGTCGTGATGTAGTTTTCAATGAGGTCGAAATGGCTTTCAAGAAAATTGGTGATGTTGGTTGAAGTGCAGAAATCTCTGAAGAGGAGCTGGAACAGGTAGAGATGCCGGTTGAGGTGGAGCATAGTGATGCTGAAGTGCATAACCCTGATGAAGTCGAAGAGCAAGATGCTGAAGAGGCTGAGGAAACTGTCGATGACTACCTACTGGCAAGAGATAGGTCGAGAAGAGTCATCAAGCCACCTCAGAGACTTAGTTATGCAGATCTTATAGCGTTTACTTTAATCTCTGCAAGTGAGGTACTTGATGAAGAACCTAGAGATTACAAGGGAGCTATAAGGAGTCGAAACAAGACTGAATGGCGAAAAGCCATGGATGACGAGATGAAATCTCTTCATGATAATAACACTTGGGAGCTGATTGAGAAACCTGCAGGAGCCAGGTTAGTCAGTTGTAAGTGGATTTTCAAGGTCAAGGAAGGAATCGAAGGAGTGATGTCGAAGCGCTTTAAGGCGAGGCTGGTTGCTAGGGGGTTCACTCAGAAAGAAGGAGTCGACTTCAATGATGTGTTCTCACCTGTTGTAAAGCATAGATCCATTCGAATGTTGTTGGCCATGGTGACAAAGTTCGATTTGGAACTTGAGCAAATGGATGTGAAGATAACATTTCTGTATGGTGATCTAGATGAAACGATCCTGATGCGTCAACCTGAAGGGTATGCAAAAAAGGGTAAAGAAGATTATGTGTGCAAGCTGAATAGGTCTTTGTATGGCCTGAAACAATCTCCTCAACAGTGGAATAGGAAATTCGACAAGTTCTTGGCACACATTGGTTTCACTAGAAGTCAGTTCGATCACTGTGTTTACTTCAGATTTCGACCTGGAAACTCACTTGTTATGTTGTTGTTGTATGTGGATGATATCCTCATAGCTAGCAACAGTGTTGAGGATGTAACGAAGGTGAAGGCTGGACTCAGTAAGGAGTTCGAAATGAAGGATCTGGGAGCTGCAACTAGGTTTCTTGGGATTGACATCCGGAGAGATAGAAAGCAGTCGAAGTTGTGCTTATCTCAAGAGACATACCTACGGAAGCTTCTCGACAAGTTTGGTATGTCGAATTCGAAGCCTGTTGTGACACCTACAAATCCTCAGTTTAAGCTTAGTACTACTCAAAGTCCGAGTACTGAAGCTGAAAGAATCTATATGAATATCATTCCATATGCTAGTGTAGTGGGTTCTTTGATGTATGCTATGGTCTGTACGAGGCCAGACATAATATATGGAGTGAGCCTTGTGAGCAGGTATATGGCCAATCTTGGAAAGACGCACTGGCAAGCCGTAAAGTGGATTCTCAGGTACATAAATGGGTCTCTGAAAAGAGTCTTGATTTATGGTGGAGCCTGTGGTGGTGATAGCATAGTCGAAATCGAAGGATTTGTCGACTCTGATTATGCAGGTTGTATGGATTCCAGAAATTCTATTTCTGGATATGTTTTCACAATGTTTGGCACATCAATCAGTTGGAAAATGACGCTTCAGAAGGTTGTTGCCTTATCAACCACTGAAGCTGAATATATTGCCCTCACTGAAGTTGTGAAGGAAGCATTGTGGCTTGAAGGTTTTGCAAAGGAGCTGAAACTTCAAGGTCGAAGTATCACTGTTAAATGTGATAGTCAAAGTGCAATACACATGTCGAAGAATTCAGCCTATCATGAGCGAACTAAGCACATCGATGTGAGGCTGCACTTCTTCAGAGAGATAATCGAGCGTGGTGAAGTGCAGGTGCTGAAGGTTTCGACTGAAGATAATGTTGCTGATATGATCACCAAGACGTTGCCAAGTTGCAAGTTCTTCCACTGTATGCAGTTGATAAAGCTGCATGATGAAAGCTAGTTGACTCTCTTGTTGCTGAGTTAGATCCAAGGTGGAGATTTGTGAGATTTGGGTCAAACTCATGCTGTGTCGAAGGAGAAGCTTTCATGTATTTCGACAGGAGGCAAGCATGCAGTCGAAGCTTGTTCACATGCTGATGCCTTATTGTTACATACTGTAGCCGAAGTCTGTTCTAGTATGTATGTATTGTCAAAATATTATTCTGTCGAATTGGGCCTTGTATTAAGGATCTAATTGTTTAGGTTTCTTAGGGTGCAAGTTACCTAGTTAGTCTATAAATAGGCTAGTACACTCAGTTTATTGAGTGTGGCAAATTGTGATATTCACTTGTAATCATTTGTGACTTTAATGGGAAAGTGAATAGTAAACAAAATTTATATTTGCCCAATCCTTGTTGTTCTTCCTTCTTCTTCTTGTTTTTTTTCCTTTTTTTTTCGTTAAACCCTAACCCTTGTTTTGGTTCTTGATCATCAAGAAACCGTTTTATACTTTGCTTAAAGATATCGTTTTTCACAACAGAAATGATAAGGAAAAAGAGAAGAGCTGCAGAGAAGTTTCTCAAGAAAGATGTATTTAGTATTTTGCACAATGGTTTAGATATCAATGCTTACGGAAGGGCGGAAGGACTGTAGGTTGAGTTGATGTTGTCGTCTTGTTATGGTTTTATGGAGCAATCGTGCGAGCTTGTGTTGAAGCAATGATCAGTCATCATCTTCAAACTGATTCTCACCTCATGTCACTTTTGATCTTCACCATAACCACTATTTTTCCTTTCTTAAAACCTAATGTGCTTCCTCGCATCATCATTGCAACAATCGCCACAACGAGCCGCCACGGCAACTGTCGACATCTTCTTCGACAAACAGGAACGCCTTCACAATATCACTGCCAATGAAAAGAACCTTTCTCTCAGTGTGGGCCCCAACAGAAGACCCCTCTTCACCTCCACCGCCTCTTTATCTAAGCTCACCAACAACGACACTTGCACCCACTTCCAGTTTGGGAAGGAGATATTGGATGCTGCTTTGCCTGAAGGATTACCAATTGGTATGTCGAAGGAGTTTCAGGACTCTATGCGAACTGCTTTGCTTGTTCACCAGAGCTTTTTAGATCTACGTGATAACTTCAGACGTGTGGTTCATCCACCAATGTGGTCACCTCTTGTATTAGTTGTGGGACGACCGCTGCGCTTGCAATGTTTGTTCAGTGGGCTAGAGAAGAAGGTTGGTTTTTGGTTTTCTTTGTTCCCAGAAGAAAGGTATGCTGAATATTTGTGTGAAATTATTGACACCCTCAATTGCAACTCGGATGGGCCTAGGGCCATAAACCCAGATGTGTTTTTTTTACACACCAAAAACTCGTTTGGACACCCCTTTGGACACATAAAATGTGGTTTTTGGGCTCATGAAGAGTGGCTCATACACCATTTCTATTTACCATCCCCATATCATCTTACACCTCATTTTTATCACTACCCCCCTCCCCCCACCTTTTATTTTCTTTTCTTCACTATTTTTTTAATAATCATATTTTTACTTTTATTTTTATATATTGTTAATTTTAGATTAATTAGTGGTTTTAATATTGGTTTAGAATTTTATTTATTAATTTAATTTGATTTAAATTTTTAAATATGTTTTTTTCTAATAATATTTTAGTTAAACTTTATTTATATTAATTAGTTCTTTTGCTTTCAATTAAATATTTAAACTCAAAAATATTTTCTTATTCATTAATCATTTCAAATTCATGTTTAGAGTGTAACTATTTAGGATTTATTTTAGATCACTTCGATTTTAATTTCTATTAATTTCTTTGACTCCTAACTTTGCGGACATGTGATTTGGATCCTTTCATTTGGAGACTAGATTGTATTTGTTTGATCTTATGATCTCGATTATTGTATTGACTATCTCTTGTTCATTATTTTGTGATCATCATCATTCATCTAACTCATGCATCTTCTGATATGTGATTGGTTGATTCCATGTTTGAGGCGTGTTTTCTCTTGTTAATTCATCTTGTCGTTTGAGGTATACCTTGTTTATTTGCTTGCTTGAATGTTCATATGTTCCCTTAGGATCTCCTAGTTCAACTTAATTTTTGATTAAGATTGAAGTAAGATAGATATTAGACTCTCAATCCAAGCATGACAACTTTAGGGTAGAATCTCCCTTTATCCTCAACTTTAGGTTCATCTTGCATGATTATATTAGGACAAAGTTTCCCTTTGATCTTAACCTTAGGACCACTTTACATGATAACACTTAGGATCCAGTTCCCCTGGATTTTTCTTTCTTTTGCATCCAAATCTTTTCTTGCATCAAAAATAAAAAAAAAACACTTAATAAACACGATACGTGTAGTACGTCACGAGCCTTAAGTATGTGGGAAAAGATGAGCGGGAATTTTTCCTTACCTCTTCTTAGAGTGTTTTGTACGCGAGACGATTGAATCATTTGTACACAACATTTGCTCCTATGTCATAGACTTTAGTGCGTGCAATACACATCTCAAACTCTTTTAAAAAAAACTAACAAAAGCACTTCAACAAATCCAAATCCTATTCTCCTTCGGGATTCCTTCAAAACTATTTTCAGAAAGAGCATGTTATTTCCGTTCTACCGTAATACAGGTAACGCATAAGACTCCACGAGCGAGCGACAATACACCTAACTGCTAGAATGCGAACGTTAGCATCGTCCATAAAAAGACCAACAAACCGTAGCCCCACGAACTACGGACGCTCTGATTTCTCATTCCTATTGAGAATACATAGGTACAAGGGCCCCAAGCCTTGGCGAACAACCTTCCCTTTTTTTTCCCATAGTCCTCCGAACTACGATTGCTCTGACTTTCTCATTGCACAAAGGAATAAGTAGGCACATGATTGTGAGATCCTGGCAAGCTCCCCTTTTGTTTTCCCTTTTCATTCATGTATTCCCTTATCAAAGTAAGCTCTAGATATACACACCCTTTGATTAGAACAACAAGAGTGGGTCCCGTTGAGTACAATAGACGCAAGGGGTGCTAATACCTTCCTCTTGCGTAATCGACTCCCGAACCTCGAATTTAGTTGTGATACTAAGTTCTTTCCCTCCTGAGGTTTTCTCGATGTTTTCCTTTCCCCGTTGGGATAAATAAAGTTTGATGGTGACTCTGTGTCTTCGCCGGTTGTTTTTCGCGTAGCGACAATTGAATGCAAACATGTATGTAACATCCATTGATTCAAAGGTTCAACATATTCTGGATAATCTGTATATACTTTTCAATATAGGTTCAAAGGTCCGACGTATTCCTGATAAACGAGGTATGTAGAGTCTTGGGTTTCCTGCAAACCCATATCCCCTCACAGGTAGGTACTAGTCTTCAAAGAATGAGGTTCCTAAAAAAGGTTTCTAGAGTCATAAACCCATCTTGAGATACCATTACCTGGAACGAATGACTCGTCAAACAATGATGCTCCCAAAATGAGGGAGAGGGTGTCAAACAATGATGCTCCCAAAAGGATATAGTGCTTTTCTCGGGTATAAAGCTTTTCTCTCATGTAACATCATAAAGCCCAACCCACGACATAGAATATAACAGATATCCAGAATATGATAACTATATAAAGCAATAAAGAATGGGATAAATAAAATAAAGATAAAGCAAGTAAAGAGATTAAGATAAACATCCAAACATACAAAGAAAATAAATAAAACTAGGCTTGACTCTCTCTTGCAGGAGCAAGTCAATCCCCAGCAGAGTCGCCAACTGTCGCGACGCAAAAAATACCCAAGCACATCGCACGTTCGAAGATACAATATAGTCTCCACTGAATTTTATTTATTCTAAGAGAAAGGGAAAATATCAATAAAACCCTTAGGGAAGACAAACGGGTAAGGGAGTCGGTTATGCGAGGGGAAGGTATTAACATCCCTCACATCCGTTGTACTCAACGGGAGCCATTTTGATTGTTCTTTGGTGTTATTATCTAAAGGTTACTTGTTATTGACTTTAATTAAGGGGGAAAATAAGTTTTAAATTAATTTGCTCGCCAAGGATTAAAACCCTCGTGCCTACGTATTCTCATAGTGTAATGAGAAAATCAGAGCTTTGTAGTTCATGTGTAGAAAATAAGTATGTGTTGGTTGATTTTAGGGAGCAATTATAATGGTATCCTATAAGTGTTTCGACATTAGCTGATTTGATCCTTGTTTGGATGCTCTAAGATTTTAGTCTGACTGCTAAGAAACGGAATAAAACGGTTTTTTTATGTAAAGAAAGTTTTTTTTTTGAATTTGAAAATTGTTTGAAAGAAAAAAGGTTATTGCTTGAATTAAAGTTCAAAAGAGTTTGTGAATGAATAGGAAAGAGGTTTGTGAACTGGTGAAAATATTTTTTGAACCAAGATTGTGTTGTTTGAATCCATAGAGTGGTGTCTGAACCAGAAGTGTTGCATTTAACCAATATATGGTGATTAGCCAATGTAGAGTTGTAGGGTCTTTCCTAGATCTGGGGGATTAAGAACTACAAGAAGGGGTGTTTTCTTAAGCATGAGACTAACAAGGCAAACATGCATGAAGGAGCTTGCCTAAGCATGTTACTAATAAGGCAAGCATGCATGAAGTGGTTTATATAAGCATGGACTAACAAGACGGACATGCATGAAAAAGGGTTTGTCTAAGCACTGGGTCTGACAAGACAAACATAAAAGAAAAAGGAGGCCTGCCTAAGCATGAGACTAACAAGGCAGACATGCATGAGAATGAGGGGTTTTCCTAAGCATGGGACTAACGAGGCAAACATGCATGAAGGGACTTGCCTAAGCATGTGACTAACAAGGCAAACATGCATGAAAAAAGTTTTAACCATGAGAAGGTGATTAACCCATAGAGAGGTGTATGGTTCAAAGATTGATATTTTAACCATAAGAAGGTGATTAACCCATGAAGGAGGTGATTAACCAAGAGATGGTGATTAACCTCAAAAGTGTATAAGAATCAAAAGAGTATTGTGTTTTGTCCAAAGAGAAAAGTGTTGTTGATGTTGATTGTTGAAGTGTTGTCTGGGGGAAAAAAAGTTTTGAAGTTGTTTGATTTGAATTGCACTAAATTCTATGAACGAGGGCGAATACTTTGAATAATTGGGGCCTACGTCCCATATTCAAAGATATTCCGAACAAGGGTAGGAATAATCCCTCTCATTCTTCTCCGTTTCTTAAGGCTCGTGGCGCACAATACGCATTATAAATAACAAGTGTTTGAAGTGTAAAAAGAAGTTTTTGGTTTTGAAAAAGGATAATATGCTTGAATGGATGAAGCTCAACATGATCAGGTCTTGATGTTCTTCTGTCTTCAAGGTCTTGAATGTGAATCTGGACTTCAGTTTGACTTGATAAATCAGATGCAATGCAAGTGTAGAGGTCTAATTCAATCAAGTGATTAATAGACTTATTATCACTTTGGATGAATATGGATCCAAAGGGGAGCATACAAATTGTTCATGAAAACCCCAAGATAAGTATATTTCACAAATGTAATTAATTGATCAAGAATGAACTTGATCAACTAATCAAGAATATTATCATGCTAAGAATTATGTGTTAAGCACATGGAAACATGGAAAAGATAATGGTATTAAAGATTTAAAATTAATCAATGTTACTCATAATATCTAATTAATCATGAAATCAACTATAAATTCTAACAATTAACCAAATTAAGACCTAGCCCTAATTAAAGTCTAATGAGATGAATTATATTTTTGTGTGCATTTTAATGTGAATTTTTAATGTGTATTTTATGAGGTATCTTAATGTGTGACAAAAACAATTAAAAGAAAAATCAAGTAATAACTAATTAATTGAACAAACAACTCACATCTGCCAAGGGGTGTATTGTGGAAAAGATGCGTGACCAGCAAAGGCGTTGGGCCCAAAAGGCACAAGCCCAAGGTTATATTTGTTGGATGAGTTCAGGGAGAGGAGAGGTGAATCAGTAGTAATGGGGATGTGTGACTAGCAAAGCTTTCTGGGCTCATAATTGAGAGGCCCATGGATGTAGAGGCAAAGAAGACTGAAATTTTTTACCTCATACCCCTACAGTTATCCTTATACCCCTACATTTTATAAAAAATACCAATTTTACCATTATATATTTTTAACTAATTTATTATTTTAATTTTTAAAATAATTTTTAAATTTTATTTTGCGTACTGGAAGAATTTGTAAAAGAGTTCCGAAAAAAATGACTACTGGAACTCTTTTGTAAAGTCTTCTAGTACACAAAAGTTGACTACCGGAACTCTTTTGCAAAGTGTTCCGGTACGCAAAATAAAGTTTAAAAAATGACTACCGGAACTCTTTTATAAAGTCTTCCGGTACACAAAAATTGAATATTGGAACTCTTTTGCAAAGTCTTCTGGTACACAAAATAAAAGTAAAAAAAGTTTTAGAAAATGACTACCGGAACTTTTTCAGAGTCTTCCGGCACACAAAAATTAACTACCGGAACTCTTTTGCAAAGTTTTTCGGTATACAAAAAAAAAGTAAAAAAATGACTACCGAAACACTTTTGTAAAGTCTTCCGGTACACTAAAATTGACTATCGGAACTCTTTTACAAAGTCTTCTGGTACGCAAAATAAAATTAAAAAAATATCTAAAAAATAAAATAATAAATTAGTTAAAATTATAAAGGGTAAAATTGGTAATTTTTTAAAATGTAGGGATATAAGCATAAAAGTAAGGGTATGGGGTAAAATTTTCAGGAGACTGAGTAGAGTTCATATCACACTTCATTTCAGTTTCACCCTAAGCATGTGCTTCTCTCTGTCTCATCTTTCACCTTCCACCGGAAATCGCTCTGCCACATCGGAGGCGGCTGAGCAAGGCCAATCAATGCAAAAACACAACCAAAAGACTCACCTCTTTCATCCTCTCTTTGTTTCTCACACTCGTGTTCTATATCATCCACGAAACCCAATGAAATCCATTCTCACACTCATGTGCTTTTTGATACTTTCTTCTGGTTTTATGGTGTTGTTATTGTGCTTTATATGAGTTTGTTCTGGTTTTATGATTTTTTTCAGTTCATGATGTTACACAGTTCATGATATTTTTATTGTTCTGGTTTTTATAAGTATTTTCAATTCAGCTTTTGTGAGTTTGTTCTGATGGTTTGTGGTTCTGATGGTTTACAGTTGGAGGCGAAATTGTCACCTGAGTTTAGTGTTTATTCAGTTCATTGGTGCTTTGCTTATTCAGTTCATTAGACTTTCTACTATTGAGCTTCTTCATTTTCTATCCAGCTCCAGTTATACCAACCTTCCCCTCAATTATGCTATATTTGAATTAAAACCTTAAATTTCGTGAATGCTAACATAACAAAAAACAATATTGATGTTTCATAATCTTTTTCTTTTGTTGCTCATTGACGATTTTCATTCTGACTTAATTTATGTGCAATCTGGTCATACACGTTGATTGATTTCCTTTGTGTGGAACTAACTTAGTTTACTGTGTATCCTAGATTTGGAGTCTACAAGCAAATCAGGAAGGATACGCCCCGTCGTCTGTTGAAGTTCTGCGAATCATAAATGAGACAACAACCATTTAATTCTATTATTCTGATATCATTTTGTTTGATTCATTATGTGTTTTCTTCTGGTATTCATGCCAATCATTAATGAGAAACTAACAAATTTCCTGCAGTGAAAATCGAGGATATCACTATCCAATTATGCATCTACATGAGCGGAGCCTTAGTGTGTTAGCTTGCCGTTATGTTGATGAAGTCATTATTGGTGCACCTTTTGAAATTACAAAGGACATGGTATTTCCCCAATTCTACAATATCTGTATCTCTTTCAAGTTATTTGAAATAGTAATTTTGGCACAATTATTGTATGGCTAGCCGCATGATAGTTCTTTTCAGATGCCAAATACAAGTTACTGCATAGATCAGAGTCAAAGATTAAATTGTAATTGAGAAATTTGTGGCTCATCACACTGTTAACCTGCTTACATCGACGATAAAAGTTGATGCTGACCAATCATATTTGTATCCTGCTTCAGGATCATTTCACCGACAAAGAACTACACTTTGCAGTTTATTTTATTGATTTTTTGGATAATGTTTTATCCATTTAAAGACAGTGATCAAAGCTTTTACTTTTATTCCTTAATTATGCTTGTCAGTGCTGGCAGAGAGTGCACTGGACCAAATGGATTGGATTGAAAAAATTACAGGTGTTATTGTCTCATTGATAAGTTCTCAGATTCTTGAAAGGTCTTTTAATTTGAGAATGTACATCCCTGCTGTTTTGTTTACAAGTTCTTTTTGTACACTATCATTGGCTTGCTCAGGTACTGACCAACTTTCATCTTTTCCATGTATGTTTTATAAATTTGGTGTGAGGATCAAATGAGATGACTGTATTTCTTAGAAATGTTTTGGTGCGTTTCATGATTATTTCAATACCCTTGAAGAATTTTGAATCTTATTGTAAGTTTTGATTCTTAGAAATTGCCAATTTTTCTCATTTCCCTAACTCTGTTCACTGATTCTGTTTTGTACTCTTGAACAACATCTGTATTTTTATCACAACATCTAGGTTTTCTAAAGGCTATTACGAAACACACTTTTTTTTTCAGCAATTGACACGTTGATGTGGTGTTGGAGTCTATTTTTATGTGGAGTGAATTGAAGAAAAGAAAACAACAATGCTGATGGAATGAAGGTGATGCCAGAATGTTTGCTATTGAATTGATATGGATTCTGCTAATGAAAACTTGGTTTCATTTTATTAGTCTGTGCAGGTTTGCTTGCTAATGATGGCTGCGATATTGAAATGTTAATGATGGCCAAATGTTAATGAAAACTTCTATGAATTTTATAATTTGTAAGTATTTGATAAAAGATCTGTGTGTCTTTCTTTTTTCCTAATATGCCATGTCTTTTCTTAGTAATTGATTTTTTTTTGTTCATGAAATGAGTCTATTTTGAAGTGATCTCTACATTTAGCATTTTTAACTCTGCATTTAACCAATGGAATTTAAATCGTCTCGAATGCTTAGGTATCACATATGTTGAGTAGAGCATGACATCATGGATTCAAATTTCTTTTTAACTTCTATTGGCCTAACAATGAGGTTGATGCCTAACAATTTAAAGAACCATTTTTTTTATATTGTAACACAGTTTGTTGTCGTTGCTTCACGGGACACTTTCATCGTATGCCATGTGCTGCAAATTCAATTCGTATCGACAAAGTTTACAGGTAAGCTTTACTTATGTTTATACCTCTTAGATTATTATGATATTGTTTTTGAATGTTGGTTGGATTTAATCTCATGTTATTTGATGGAAAAACAGTTGGCGAGGTACTGTTTAAAGGGAAAAATAGTCCGTCGACAGGTTAGGAGTATTTTCCTCGCTTTCCAAATCAAGTCTGTAGTTTTTTGATGGAAAATTGATGAAGATTGAAGATTTGCCTTTGGAGTTCTTTTAGGTTATGGTTAGGATTCTGTTAGAGAAAATTCCTTTCTATTATGTTAGTTTTGATTGAAAAAACTGTTATGAGTTTGAACTGCTGTTGTCAATTGCTCCTTCTGCTATTTTTCGTGATATGTATTTTTATTTCCACTGAATTTTTTGTTGAGGATTTTTATTGAAGTGAAAATAAAATTATGTTATGGACTTCTGTTTTTGTTATTTCTGTTGAATTGGATCAGTGAAGTATTTTTGTTATAATGAAATCTCTTTACTGCACCTAAATCATGTCCTTCCTCTATTGCTTGCTCATATAACAAATATGCTTTGTCTTGTATCACTTGTTTTGGACACAGCAGACATAACCATATGTTCTTGTGTGGTGAGTGGTTAAACCAAGTCCCTATAAATTCTACTAAACTCAAATATAGGATGATGCCTTTGACATTATACTAATTTATTTTGACTTATCAAAATGACCAGGCTGAGATTGATCGAGGAAGGGGAATGGCTGTTATACTATTTCATGTAGAAGGAAATTTAGAAAATTTGGTACTGTATCATCTCTAACCCTGATTTTACTTGATTCTTACTTCGTGATCATTGTTTCATTGAATGTGTTAATGGTCAACTTACACAACTAATATGTTCCTCAGGTGAATGCTTGCTCTAGAGTAGATCAAATACTGGGTGTTTTGGGATTGTCTACTGGCTGCAGCTGGCCAAGCTTGATGGAAAACAATGGTGTTCTTGAATGCTAGATGATTTGATTTGGTTGCAGTTGCACTATGCCATGTTTACTACAGTTTGTCCAAAGATTGCAGATCAGATCTTGAACTAAGTTTTGTCCGCAGAAGCGCAGACATTTATATGTCTAAATATTGGTTGGTTTTATAGTTCTCTCATATATTTGTTCCAATTCACTAACCCAATAAACCGGCAGCATCCAGCCAATTGAGCCAAAGTCTCAGAAACTCGAAACTGAAGGCATCTACTATCTACCCATTTGCAGCATTGTTCCAGCTATTGCCAATGGGCCTACAACTGTATCATAATTTATAATATCAAGTTATGAATTTTTTTCTAATTACAAATGTTTATAATTACATCTTACGGGTCACTATCAATGTAGTATCAAATTTATTTTGATTAGCAATTACATTTATTTGATAGATAAAATTTTTATTTTAAAATGTAAATTTTTTTCCTATTTCACATACACCTAAATTTATACGTGCACTTAAATAATTCATTTCATCTAAATATATTTTTTAATGTATAAAAAATTTTATCTTACTAGTAAGCATACAAGTAAGGGTAGGGGTAAAATTTTCAAGAGACAGAATAGAGTTCAGATCGCACTTCATTTCAGTTTCACCCCAAGCATGTGCTTCTCTCAGTCTCATCTTTCACCTTCCACCGGAAATCGCTCTGCCACATCAGAGGCGGCGGAGCAAGGCCAATCAATACAAAAACACAACCAAAAGACTCACCTCTTTCATCCTCTCTTTGTTTCTCACACTCGTGTTCTATCCACGAAACCCCAATGAAATCCATTCTCACAGCAAACCTTAGATCTAAGAAAAATATGAATTAAAGTCCATACAAGCTATGGTTCAGCCAATTACATGAGGGTTGTGGTTCTATGCTACAAGTACAACCCAATGGCAAGGAGAAAGGTGCACGCAGAAGAAGAAAAGGATAGTTTAAGAGCTTACATGTCGGAGTAGCTCAGGCGGCCCTTCGGATTTGGAGTTGACTCACAAGAAAACTAGAGATTAGCTTGGAAACTCTGGTATAATCCTTAGAGTTATAATCTTTTCCCTATATAGTAATCATCTTCTTTTTCTTCCAAGTAGTCCGTAGGATCTGCCTGAATTGTTGTTGTTGTTGTGTATAGAGGGGAAAACATTAGTGCGAAGTTTTCTCAACAATGGTGGATTCTTCGAACTCTGAGTGTAGCGAGGGAGAAGAAAGTGAGTGCAGAGAAATTGCAGAAAGAGTGATTTGAAAGTGATGAAGATCAATGATTTTAGAGTGTGTTATATAGAGAGATTTCCATAACTATTTTTGGTCAGTTGTTAGGGCTAGTTATGAGTTAGGGCAGCTGTAAGTGTTAGTTCCAGTCATGAGCAAGTTAGTTAGAGGAAGTTAGCTCTGTCAGTTAACAGTTACTTGTTTGAATTCTGAGAGTTAGATTGTTAGCGAATTGAAGTTAGGGAAGATTAGTTAGTTAGAAATGCATGACAGTTAGGAAGTTAGAGATGATTAATAGGCTGTTAGTTGTTGATTGGTTGGACTGCTATGAATTGTTGGCCTGAATAAGTTAGAAGTAGAAAAATCAGTTAGTTAAGTTGAATTGTGTTATGATTAGTGAGTGAATTTGGAAACGGTTAGTTAGATCAATGAAACTATTAGGTTAGTTAATATCAGTTAGTGAGTGTTAGTGTGCTAAGTGGGCTGTTATTACTTAGTTTAGGATAATATTGTTAGTATTGGTTAGTTAATGTGAAAGTTAGACAGTTGGAGTTTGGTAATTAGATTAGTTAGTAATGAATTGAATTACTATGGAGTTTGAACAGTGACTGAATGTTAGTTAGCATTAGTAAAAAAGTTAGGGTTTGAACTGACTTGGCACGAGGAAACCAGTTACTTGTTAGTAATGCTGATGTTAGCTTGGATCATGTGAAGTGTTATTGTTAATTTGTTAGCTGCTATGTTAGTTAGTGGTAATGAGAAAATGTTAGTGAACTTTGAAATCAATTAGTGTTATGTTAGTAATGGGCTAGTATTAAAATGGTTAGGGTTGTTATGGAATTAGTTGGTTGATGCTACGCTTTTTGGATTAATTAGTTTGGGCTAATAGTTAGCATTGCGGCTATGATGATTGTTAGTGAGCTAAACCATGTTAGCTATAGTTAATTGATTTGAACTTAGCCAATTATGTTGAGTTTAAAGAAGTGTTAAACTGTTAGTTGATGTTTGAACTTGTGATTTTGCTAGAGCTGTTAACATGTTAGAAATAAAAGTTAACTATCTTGTGATGATGTTAGTTGAAAAATGGAAATTGGTTGAATTCAAATGTTGAGCTTAGGTTGCATTGTATGTGTCCTGAATTTGGTTGTGTTTATGTTTGTGTCATTGCTGCAGGACTAATGTGCATATGGTGGGGTAAACAAGACATGGCTTGAAATAACATCATCAAGATTGGCATAACATACATAGCATGGCATCATGGTTCATGAAGAGGTTTTGGAGACTTGAATACTTGGTGGCACAAAAATGAAATTTCATGAGGTTAACGTAGGATTAGGAGTCCGTTTGAATTTGGTCAACTATTTGACCAAAAAGTTAACAGTTAACCAAAAGTCAACTCTAGGTCAAAGTGGAGTTTTTTGTATGTAATATTGTAATTTGGCTTTTGTAATGTAGTTAGATGTTTTTTTGAATGAGAATGGACCTTGAAATGTAATGATAACTTGTTTCCCAAACCATGTGTATTTTCCCTCCAAATTTCAAAATTTGAACTTTGAATATTCGAATTTCTTGAATTTGAATCTTTGATCCTTTGAATATCAAGTCTTGAACCAAAAGAACAAAAGCCAATGTTAATCACTAAGTAAGACTTCATAAGAAATTGGTCAACAAAAATCAACCTTTTATGGTTGACTTTTGTTGACCAAAAAGTCAAACTTATGAAATGACTTCCAAAATCATAACCATGATGCAATCCACATAAGTCAAAAGCTTGAACCAATATTAGGTAATCCATAACCCAAACCAAGAAAGGTCAATTTCCAAGGTAACTATACCCAAAAGTCAAATGTGATGCCAAGGTCCCACAAGCATCCTTCACAAGTACACCATGAAACCCCAATCCATGGATTAACCACAATTCAATGCTTTGCATAATTAATAACAAGGAACCTCTTATTCAATGGTGTTATTTGAGAAATGTAAGTGAATAATCTTATGATAGAGGACTAGAGTATGCAGATGGAATGAGGAAAATGGGTAGGACAAATTTTGGGGTATGACAATATCAAAATCACAATAGTGGATTTACACAAGTTACTATTAAGCAGTTACTCTTTCAAAACTAAAATTCTATGAATTATATATGAAAATTTTAGGATCAAGATGATATTAAAAGAGAAGGATTTGTTAGATTTCTTGTGTGATTTCAAATGAACATAAGACCAACTTTTATATTAGAAAAATTTAGGAAATATGAAAAGTTAGAAAAGTCTAACTCGCTCCATATTCGATTATGCTATGGCAGTAATCAATTATGCACATGAAAAAATGGAAAGTTTGGCAAGATCTAAACTACAACCGATTATTAGGTATCCACGATCGATTACTAAGCGAGACACGCCTCAAAATCGATAATATTACCACCATAATCGATTATAGGTCGATTTTTGTTTCATTTTACAAATATCCATAATCAACTAAGCTTAGTTTAAAAAGAGTTTTGGGTTTTTTCAAATATTATTTTATAAATTGTTGAAAAGACATGAAGTTTTAAAAGCCATTTTGTGAGTGTGCGTATAATTTTAATTTATTAGAAAGCATCACATTTATTTTACATATTGATCTCAAAAGATTTTAAAATTTGAACTTCATATCAATCGTGTGCTTTGAATAATCATGTATATTTCTTAATGAAGTTCATAATGTTTCTTTTTTGTCGCGTCATCATCAAAATATATGTATGCACATAGAACCACAATGCTAACTTTCGTTTTCTTCTTTGGACGAGGTGATATCAACATAAGCTTATTGTCTTTTGTATATGTTACCAATGACATATTTAGGCATATTTCCTAACTAAATCACGTCTTATATTTCATATTTCAGCTAGACACATTATTTTGTGTATTTTATAAGGATTTTATTGAACCGCAAATACTTAGCCTTGTCCATTCTAGGTTGATCTCAAGTTTATTTTTAAAATGAATTTTGTGTTATTTATATGGATGTTGCAAACTATTGGAGAGAGACCTCTTAACTCTTGATCCTTTCTTGACTTAATCTCTTGGAATTTATCAACTTTAAACTATTATAGGAACCATGAATATTTTTCTTCAAACATTTATTTGTATTACATGGGAATCTTTTCTAATTCTAGAAGATTATTGAAGTCTTTTGGCTTAATGATTCCTATGCTCTTTGAAAACTTGTTTCCCCATAATAGTCCATGTTCATCATGTCATATATGTCTTTCATTAAGATCGTTTCTATGTTAAAAATTTCTATGATGTTTCGAATTAGTTTCTATTTCTTCTGTCACATGGAACAAAGGCTCTCTACTAAGTTTGGTTGCTTCCTAGAAGTGGTGAAACAGATCATGAATCGTTGATAGAGTTTTGTCTAAAGTTGATGGAGAATGGATTTAAACCCTTGAACCAATCCATCGCACCCTTTTGCAAGGCTTGTGTTAACTTGTGCTGATTTCTGACACAAGTGTCATGATTAAAATGTGAAAATACAATAAAAGAAGGAAAATGAATTTTTATTAGTTCCAAATCAATATGGTACAGAGCATAGTAATGGCTTTACATAAAATATATAAATAACAAACTGAGAGAAATAATATCTAACTAACACAACAAATAAATTAAGGCTTTTAAGCTTCATTACAAACTTAATTAAATAGATTGAATCACACCTTAATACCCCATCCTCAAACTAGAATGGATGGAATACAATCCATGTTTGGAGACAAGAGTAGTAAAGGGAAATGTAGTGCTTTGGTAAAGAGATCAACGAGTTGGTTGGCATAATCAATAGGTTGAAGGTTAACCTTATCACAAACCAAATGACAATCCATTTCTGTGTTTAGTTCTTTCATGGAAGACTGGATTTTAGGAGATGTGAATGATACTTTGATTGTCGCAGTAAATTGAAATAGATTTATTGTGAAAGATGTGGAAGTCCTTGAGAAGGTATAATAGCCAACGAGCTTCACATGATGAGTTCGATAGAGCTCTATACTTGGTTACTAAGGAGGAATGCAGGACATGTTTTTTGTATTTCAAGCTAATAATATAGGTGTCGAAGAAAAACAAAATATGGTTATTGATCTTTGAGTGAGTGGGTAAGATCCTTAGTCAGAATTTGTGAAGTCTGTTATAGTGAGGTCGGAACTTTCTTTGAAGAAGAGGTTGGTTGCTGGAGAGTTTTTAAGACGTTGCACGATCTTAGGGGTTGCTTGGAAGTGTGTCTTTGTTGGCTTGGACATGAATTGACTCAACCTGCATAAGCAATAGATGATTTCAGGTCTACAATGAGTGAGATAAATTAACTTACCAATTAATTTTTTAATGGTTTTAGGTCTGAAAAGAAATTGTCTAAAGCAGATTGTAAATTTTGTGATGAATCCATTGGTGTTGAAGTTAGTTTTGTTGCCAATAAACATATGTTCGGAAAAAGATAAAACAATATTATCTTTGGTATAGGGATATATCTTTGGATGACCTTAAATATTTCACCAGTTTTGAAATATTAAAGTCACCCAAATATTTAATGTTGAATGTTTTAACTAAAACACAACTGGAGTAAACACGAATACATTGATTTCTGCAAGGATCGTGTCATATACATAAACTAGAATCTGAGTAAAAGAATGCTTTTTTATGTGAGAACATGAGAATGATCTGAACCATTAGATTTAAAATAAATGGGTGAGAGGAGAGAGAATATTAATTGTCAAAAATATAATATTTTAAATTAATTCATTTATTTTAATAATGGAGGAGAGAGAAAATAAAAATGACACATAATCTCAGCCATTATTTTAAATCTAATGGTTCAGATTCATTCTCATGTTCTAACATAAAAATGACATTCTCAATATATATATATATATATATATATATATATATATATATATATATATGGAATAGTCAGTTTTAAATTTAGATTTAACAAAACCTATGTCCAGAGTTGTGGAAGTAAGTTTATTGTTCTATTGTCTACTTGCCTGCTTTAGGACATCTATGGACTTTTTAAGTTTGCAAACTAAATTTTTTGTGTTAATGGTGAGGTTTGGGGAAATTTTTATGTAAGCCTATTCATCCAAGTCTCCATGGAAGAAGGTTGTGTATGTGTGCGTGCGCGTTGTAGCGCGATTTTTGTGGTTTCGAATCACTGTCGCTTTGGTACTACAATTCGATTCATTTTTTATCCTGTGAAGCTGATTAAGGAAGGGAAATAGATGTCTCCAATTAACCCTGCTTGCATACTGAGTTTAAATAGATGACTGTTGGTTTACAGATGCTATCAAAAAGGGGGGTCTGTCTTAGGTTATTTTGCTTAAGAATACAGTGTCTGGAGTATTTGCGAGGCTTTTGGTGAGGTATTAGGGCTGATGCTTTTTTATTGATGTATGGAGGTACTGGACTTTGAGTTTTTGATTAGTATGCTCGCTAAGATTTCACAATCTTATGCCTACGTATTCCCGTTTAACGAAACAGGAAAATCAGAGCGATCGTAGTTCCCTCCTATTTTAAGGGAGGAAAAAGATGTTTTGGTGTCTTATTCAAAGCCCAAGATTGAAGCTAAAAGGGTATTTGTATCTTGTTCAAAGCCCAAGATATGAAGCCGAAGGGTTCTTTGTGTCTTGTTCAAAGCCCAAGATTGAAGCTAAAAGGGTTTTACTGAGAGATAACTTGTTATCTCTAAAGAGGAACAGTTGATGTTCGTATGCATTGATTAAAGCACAAGTTTGATGCTAAAAGGTTGATTGACTCAACCAGGGATTTCTCTATACAAAGCCTAAGAGGAGGCTATTGACCCAACAATAGAGTGTTTATTATTTGTCTCGTACGAAGCTCGAGATATAGGCTAAAAGGGTTGACTCAACAAGAGAATACTAACAAGTGGCTGATTCAACAAGAGAGTGCTTTTATATGTCTTGTAGGAAGCCCAAGACGGAGGCTAAAAAGGCTTGACTCAACAAGAGAGTACTTTTATCTGTCTTATAAGAAGCCCAAGACGGAGGCTAAAAAGGTTCGACTCAACAAGAGAGTACTTTTATCTATCTTATACGAAGCCTAAGACGGAGGCTAAAAAGGTTGACTCAACAAGAGAGTCTGACAAGTTGATTGACTCAACAAGAGAGTCTTTTATACTCAACAAGAGAGTGATTTGCTGTTTCGTACGAAGCCCGAGATAGAGGCTATAAGGAAAGTGACTCAACAAGAGAGTCTTGAAAAGTGATGGACTCAACAAGAGAGTCTGAAAAGGTTAACTCCGTTAGGGGGAATCATTGTACAAAGCCCAAGAGGAGGCCGACTTCGCTGAGGAAGGATCATTATACAAAGCCTAAGAGGAGGCTATACTTCTGCTGGGGATTCTTGAGATCCCAAGGCAAGTCTAAGAAGGGAATCAATCCTTGTAGGGGAATACAAAAGGAATTGATAGATCAGAAACTTTGAGGCTCTGGTTTGAGATAGTGTTAAACTGACCCGGGTTGGGGAATTTTGGGAGAAGGACGGGGTCTTAGAACCCGCAAAGTTCTAACTCGGCTGGAGATTAATCCAGAATCCGGGGTTTCTCCTATGTTTGAAAGGTGCTTGCGAATGTCTTCGAGACTCAAGGGAATTAGATTGTCCAAGTCTACTGGTAGAGTTTTATCTTTTGTAAGATGCCCAAGAGGAGGCCGAATCGTTTAAGGGATGAGTATCAACCCTAAAATTGGTCTGAAGGTTTTGACTCCTTTTAGAAAGACTGCTCTAACGAAGGATGATTAAGTTCTGTCCTATACCTTTAGGAGGTCGTGAAGGTCCTTGTACGAAGCTCAAGAGAAGGCATAAGAACTTTTAAGAAGCCGAAGGGTCCTTGTACAACGCCCAAGAGGAGGCGGGGATGCTTTTAGGAAGCCTGTGGGTCCCCAAACCAAGAGAAGTTCAAAAAAAGAAATTCACAGAGAAGAGATAATTCCCAGAAAGTTCGAGAATTTGGAAGAAACTCAAGAGATGCTATTCATGGAGAATAGATCCACAAAATGATTGGAAACCAATTAAATTTGGAAAATCAAGGAGGAAAAAATATTTTAAATGTTAAAAAACAAATAAAAGATTAATTCTTTGTAAAAATATCAAGTATATGAAATAAATAATATTTTTGGGAATGTTTGGCAAAATAAAATATTTTAACATTTTTGTGAATTATTAAAAAAAGAATCAACTCAAAATCATTAAAGCTCAGAGAGAAATTAATTTTTGAATCAATTAAATAAAATCACAAAATTCAAATATTCAAATTTGTGAAAAAGGCACCAAGAACATGGGCCAAGAACACGTGCGAAGGGAGTTTTGCTCAGATTTGCATTTTCTATCCAATCTCACTGAATACTTGATGAAATCACACAATCCACATATCAATCTGCTCGTTTTCACCTCACGATTATGTCTATGGTCTTTAATTTCATTTATTTTTAAGCATGTGATAAGAAATCAAGACAAAACCTCAAGAACCCTAAAATTTGCATGAAGGCTGAGAATTTTAATACAAGATTTAAACAAAGCAATTAATTGAGGGGAAACATTCTATGCATGATTATGAACATTTGGCAAAAGTATTGTGCGAGGAAATATGCATAGATTAAGAGATGACCAAGTTTAGGCTTACTTGAAGGTCGTGACAGCAAGAGCAATGTAATTTTTGAGTTGGAGGTGTTACAGATGAGTTGTGATGATCTGAACAGCTTCCCTACACCATATGGAGTGTGTTTGAATGCTTGGACCTGATTGGAAATGGCTGGATCACTTCATGGCAGCTCAACTGCAACTTGGTTGAAAACTTGAGCAACTGACTGGTGATTCTGAGAAATCAGTGTTACAGTTATGTGTTTAGTGTTTGATCAGCTGACATATGATGTTTATGAGGTGTTAGAGAAATTGGTTTGAGTGGAATTTCTCTCCACTGAAAAATTCGATAGTGACTTGCTAAGAAAGGCATTTTTGAGAGTGAGAAGATGATTTTGATAAAGGCAAGTGTTGTAGGCCTTTGGTGTACTTAAGCTGAGCACAAATGAGCTCTATTTATAGTAGAGCAGGTTTGTTTTGCAAGCAATAATGAATGGCAACTGCAGCAACTCATTGTCCAATTGCATCACTTTGGAATTTTAAGTCTCCTCTAGCCATTGACTAAAGGTTAGAGCACATGCCTTTGGTTCCCTAGTTCAGAGATCATCCTTGACTCATTCAGTTGGAAATGGCTCAGTTCATGCCACCTTGGTGCATCCATTGAATGCTCCAAAACAAAATTGGAGTCTTGTCCCTCTTTTAGGCATTTTTAGGTTTGGCATGCTACTTTTAGTTCCAAAGACTTGGGAGGCTTATGGATCAGTGTTTGTTCCTCCTTGGTCCCCCCTGAGGTGTTCAGATGGATAAACTTGTTTGTCATTTGCAAAATTTGATCAAATCGAGCAAAATGCACAAATCTGCCTTACCATGACAGTTGCAGCAAGGCATATTGCCACTGTCATAACTCTTAGCTCAAATGGAATTTGATGGAGTGCTTGGCTATTTTGGAAAGCTCTCATATGATACAACATATGCGTGATCATAGTTTATCTTGACACTTTTTGGATCCCAGTGAAAAATGCCCCTACATTTTGAAAAAAGTGAAACAAATTCTAACTTAGTGAAAATTTCACTAAGTGTTGGAAAAAGTGGCATTTTCATGTTTTTGTCATTTTGGTCACTCCATAACTAAAAATCCATGAAGAATTGGAATGAGGTGTAGTTGACACTTTTAAAGTATGCCGTGAGAGCTACAAACCCATCTTTGGATCAGCCAAAATGGTTGCTTGGATCACAAGTTATGATCCTTGGAAGTTGGTACCCTAGCCACTTTGTTCCCTAACTTAGAAAATTTCTAAGTTTTTTATGGTTACCCCTTTTACAAGTTATTCCACTTTTCTTGATTTTTCTTGATGAATTATGATTCCAATCACACATTAACATCATTTTAGGGTTAGGGAACCATAATTGATCAAAAAAATCAAAAAGTCAAACTTTGACTTTTGGGCACAGTTGACTTTTTATCAGATGAATTTCAAACCGTGTGATCCTCTATGAAATCAAGTCCTTGACCTAAATCAAACTTGATGGATATGTTCCATAGGTGTTATAGGGTGTATTGAATCATGTCCCAAGGTTTGGGAGCATGTCTGGACCAAAAGTCAAAGGTTCAATTGACTTTTTCCTCGAAACCCTAATTGTGGTCCTGATGAACTTGAAACTTGTGAATCAAGCTTCTTGGATCAATCCATTTTTGTAAATGGATCAATGTGGTTTATTAGAGACCCTCACATCATGTCTGGAGGTCTTGGCTTATGTTTTGTCCCAAAAGTCAACTTAGGGGTGAATTAGGTCAAGAAACCCTAATTCCTGATTTTTTGGTAAATGCCTCCCCTGAGGCTAAATTGACTTGATGATTAGGTTCATGAGGTCCCTTGGAATATCTTGGGTTATGCTTTGCAACATTGGCTCATGCCCAGAGGAAAAATTCCATCTAGAGGTCCTGGTCGACCAAAATACTAATTTGGTGACACTGGCGATCTTGGGGCTTAATCCACTTGGAATGTTGCAGCCTTGTGTTTGATCCTTGATGTGGGAGTCCTCTTGATCCATTGTGGATGTTTGAGAGGTTTAGAAAAGTTGAAGATCATGTCATTTCTTGATTGATCCTTTGTCTAAGAGCTCTGAGAGGGCTTGAAACCCTAATTCTTAGTTGTAGGGAATGCTAAACAATTCTTGAGGAGATTGATGAGGCATAAAGGTACATCCATATTGTGATGATAATTTGCAGAATGATGGGAAATCTTAGTGGTCAAAATTTAGGGTATGACAGATGCCCTTATTTAATCTTCTTGGACCCGAAGGTGTGAATGACGAAGGTATTCGAGCATTCGGGGTGCAAGATGATTAAATATCGGAATACCCGAAATTTTGACAGTGATTATGAATGGTAGTTTACGCATTCATCTTATTTTGCTAAGCAATAATGCTTAGAAAAGGTAAAAACTTCCCCTTGATCCTGGTCTTCAGCCAGGGAACTGGTCTCAGTTTCTGAAATAAACTTCCCCTCGATCCTGGTTTCCTACCAAGGAACTGGTCTAAGTTTCTGATGTAAACTTCCCCTCGATCCTGGTTTCCTACCAAGGAACTGGTCTCAGTTTCTTGTGTCAATAAACTTCTCCTAAATCCTATTTTCCTACCAAGGAACTGGTCTTAGTTTTTGAAATAAACTTTCCCTCGATCCTGGTTTCCTACCAAGGAACTGGTCTCAGTTTCTTTTGTCAATAAGCTTTCTTGACAAGGGACACTATTCGTAGCGGTTTTTCCTCAAACTTCTCGCCGAATTCACCTGGGGAGATGCCATTTGATGGGAAAAAGTTTTGATGTCAGACTTGCTGGGGAACCCATGGGTCTGAGCTGTAGAGGTGTTCAAACTTCTCTGGTTGGAGACACCATTTGTCTGCTCTACTGGGGAAACGAGTATCTTGAGAGACTGCTTCCGCTTGGGGATATTACATCATACTTTTCCTCGAGATCTTCTCGGAGGAAATGCCATGTGATGTAATCCTATTTTGAGGTGCTGATGACTTTATTAACATTGATTTTTTTGGAGAGAAGAACCACTGTGTTATTGAGAGTCTTTAGTTGCGAGGCTCTCTCTGGGATTTTCCTTAATCCGGGAAAGCAAAGATATCATCTTCAATGGAGAAGAGTGACGTTTGTCGAGATTTTTCTTATTTTTCAGAGGTTCAAGTTATCAAAGTGGTCGAGGACTGGCTCTAACCCAGAAATAAACTGTAGGAGATATTGTTCAGACGAAACACTTCCTGACAGGGAAAGAACTGACAACTCAATTGAAAGGACTTTTATCACCAGGGGGTAAGACCGACTGGAGTGATAATGATGCAATATGAATATAAATGTAAATCAATAATGCATGATGTATGTATGTATAAGCTGACAAAACTGGCGTGACATATAGACTAGTGGATGAACATGACTGGATACTCGGCCACTGCTGGGGACGAAGAGCTATCTTCGGTTCAAGATAGCAATTCTGCCTTGCTTAGGAGAGATAGTCCCTGTGGGGAACGACGTTGGTCGGGCTTAGGAGATAAGAACTGTGCCGAGGGGTGTCAGATGAAACATGATCTCTGACACAATTGATCCTTCATTCAGGTGTGCTGGTTTAGAAGGAGTACGTTGATTCTGCACTTTGAAGCTCGATTACTTCTGGAGAAGCGATCGATGCTCTTTCGATGTTCAACAGTCAAAAGAAATTGCCATCTTTATTTTAAAAGCAGAAAAATTTGACAAGTAAAATTCATTTTTGTTTTATTTCAAGAATCGTTAATCATGTTAAAACGTCGTTCTGTAAAGCTAAAACAAATAAGAATTGCAAACAAAAGCACAAGGGCTCAAATTTTATTGATAGGATGGAAATCTGCCAAGCGCGTGATTCCATGAAGTATTTACAAAGTTGGAAAAAGGTAATTTAAGGGAAAAGGGCTACATTGAAACATAACGACCGATATCCTTCTACCAACTTTGAATTCTGGGCATCTTGAGCTTCCGTCGAAGATGACCTTGACTGGAGTTTTCCGATGAACGGCATGACTGCTGCTGAGGATTTGCCCCTTTGCTGGACGTAGTTACTTGCCATTAATCCCTAATTTTTTCCTGGATTGTACTTTTGAGATTTCCAATCCACCAGGATGATTTTTGATCATGTCCCTAATTTTTTCCTGGACCGCCCTTTCGAGTTTTCCATCCACCGAGACGTTTTTTTTTATTTAGGCGAAGTATTTCTTGACTATGTCAACATTCGTGGGGTAGGCAAACTCCTCTTCGTCCATGGTTGCAAGTCTCAGGGCACCGCCTGAGAAAGCTTTCTTGACCACATAGGGGCCGTCATAATTCGGAGTCCATTTGCCCCGAGAATCAGTGGGAAATTATTGTATCTTCTTGAACACAAGGTCTCCTTTCCTGAAGCCGCGAGGTCGGACCTTTTTGTCAAATGCCTTCTTCATTCTTTGCTGATACAACTGACCGTGACATAGTTCCGTTATTCGCTTTTCTTCGATCAGGTTTAATTTGTTGTGTCGACTTTGACACTATTCCGCCTCTGTTAGCTTGGCTTCCATCAATACCCAGATTGATGGGATCTCTACTTCTATGGGGAGCATGACTTCCATGCCATATACTAGAGAGAAATGGGTTGCCCCTGTTAAAGTGCGGACAGATGTGCGATAATCGTGAAGAGCAAAGGGTAGCATTTCATGCCAGTCTTTGTAGGTTACAACCATCTTTTGAACAATCTTCTTGATGTTCTTGTTAGCCGCTTCTACTGCTCCGTTCATCTTAGGTCGGTAGGGAGATGAGTTATGGTGTTCGATCTTGAATTCTGCGCATAACTCTTTCATCATCTTGTTGTTCAAGTTAGATCCATTATTAGTAATGATCTGGTTCGGAACACCATAACGGCAGATGATATTGTTTTTGATAAATCGGACCACCACTTGTCGGCTTACATTAGCGTATGACGCTGCTTCGACCCACTTGGTGAAGTAATCAATGTCTACCAGGATAAACCGATGTCCGTTCGAAGCCTTGGGTTCGATCATGCCAATCATGTCGATTCCCCATATGGAAAAAGGCCACGGGGAAGAAAGAAATTTGAGATGTGTTGGCGGTACATGGATTTGGTCTGAGTATATTTGACACTTGTGACATCTCCTCATGTCCTCGTAGCAGTCAGATTCCATGGTCAGCCAATAGTACCCTGCTCTCAGAATTTTTCTCGCCATTGTGTGTCCGTTGGCATGAATGCCAAAGGATCCTTCGTGAATTTCTCGGATTAACATGTCGGCTTCTGGTCTGTCTACACATTGGAGCAAGACCATGTCGAAGTTTCTCTTATAGAGTGTATCACCGCTCAGAAAGAAGTTGCCTGCCAACCTTCTGAGAGTCTTCCTGTCATTTCTGGATGCCCCAGGCGGGTACTCTTGTTTCTAGAGGAAGCATTTGATATCGTGATACCAAGGTTTGTCGTCTATGACTGCTTCGATCGTGAAGATGTAGGCGGGCCTTTCTAGGCGCATTATGTCAATCTTAGGTATGTCATTCCATTGGCCTACACTAATCATGGAAGAGAGAGTGGCTAATGCATCAGCCATGTGATTCTCTTCACGAGGGATGTGATGAAACTCGATTCTGTTGAAGAAAGGTAACAACCTTCTCGCATAGTCTTTGTAAGGAATCAGTCCTGATTGGTATATGTTCCAATCTCCTTTGATCTGATTGACAACTAGGGATGAGTTGCCATATACATCCAAGTTTTTGATCCTTAAATCAATTGCTTGTTCGAGACCCATGATACAAGCTTCGTATTCGGCCTCGTTGTTTGTACACTTGAATCTCAGTCTGACAGTGAAAGGAATGTGGGTACCATGAGGTGTTATGATGATTGCCCAATTCCGTTTCCATAATGATTAACAGCTCCGTCAAAGATAAGTCCCCACTGGGAACCTGGTTCCGGCCCTTCACTGGGTAGTGGTTCATCGCAATCTTTCATTTTCAAGTACATAACATCTTCGTCTGGGAAGTCAAATCCGACTGATTCGTGATCGCCAATTGGCTGATGAGCCAAATGATTGGCTAATACATTCCTTTAACGGCTTTTTGAGCAGGGTACTCGATGTCGTATTCTGATAACAACATCTGCCAACGGGCAATCCTTCCCGTGAGAGCAGGCTTTTCAAAGACGTACTTGATTGGATCCATTTCAGAGATTAACCAAGTAGTGTGACGAATCATATATTGGCAAAGACGTTTGGCTACCCAAGCCAATGCACAACAATTTTTCTCAAGCATAGTGTATCGAGTTTCACAGTCAGTGAATTTCTTGCTCAAATAGTAAATGGAAGACTCTTTCCTTTTCGTTTCGTCTTGTTGGCCAAGTACACTACCCATAGAGTCTTCCAAGACTGTTAAGTAAATGATCAGTGGTCTTCCTTCCACTGGAGGTGATAAAATCGGTGGATTCAAAAAGTATTCCTTGATACTGTCAAAGGTGGTTTGACAATCTTCTGTCCAAACGCAATCCTGATTCTTTTTGAGTAATATGAAAATCGGCGCGCACGTCACCGTCATGAGGAATATAAATCTAGAAATGTAATTCAAACGTCCCAGGAATCCCCTGACTTGTTTTTCAGTCCTCGGAGAAGGAATTTCTTTAATGGCCTTGACTTTGTCAGGATCAACCTCAATTCCTTTCTGGCTGACGATGAACCCTAGAAGTTTTCCTGAGCGGACACCGAATGTGCACTTATTGGGATTTAAGCGGAGTTTATACTTCCTCAACCGCTCAAATAGTTTTGGCAGGTGGCTCACATGCTCCTATTCTGTTTTAGATTTGGCAATCATGTCATCGACATATACCTCGATTTCTTTGTGTATCATGTGATGAAAAAGAGTAGTCATGGCCCTTTGATAGGTTACCCCGACGTTCTTCGAACCGAAAGGCATTACCTTGTAACAAAAGGTACCCCATGGGGTGATAAACGAAGTTTTCTCCATGTCTTTCGGCGCCATTTTTATCTGATTATAGCCCGAGAATCCATCCATGAAGGAGAAGACTTTGAACTTTGTTGTACTGTCAACCAGCATGTCAATGTGTGGTAAAGGAAAGTCGTCCTTTGGACTAGCCTTGTTTAGATCTCTGTAATCCACACACATTCTGACCTTTCCGTCCTTTTTCAAAACTGGTACGATGTTGGCTAACCATTGAGGATATTCTGATGTGGCGAGGAAACCCGCGTCAATCTGTTTCTGTACTTCCTCTTTGGTTTTGACGGCCATGTCCTGGTGAGTTCTTCTCAACCTCTGTTTTACTGGTGGACATTCTGATCTTAATGGTAGATAATGTTCCACGATGCTGGTATTCAACCCTGGCATGTCCTGATAGGACCAAGCGAATACATCGGGAAATTCTTTGAGAAGCTTTGTCAAACTTTTTTTGACAGTTAGACTGAGCAGTGCCACAATCTTGACTTCTTTTCTCTCTTCTTCTGAACCCAAGTTGACTGTTTCTAACGGCTCTTTGTGAGGTTTGATGGACCTTTCCTCTTGTCTGAGTAATCGGGAGATCTCCTCTGGAATTTCTTCGTCATTTTCTTCTTCAGCCTCAAATACCGGGAATTCAAAGTTGGGAGATGGAATTGGATCGTACGTTTCAACGGGGTTTAAAACAAGCAATCTGCATGACGTTATGATTTGTTTTTAGAAGAGATAGAGAGAATGCAAGAGTGCGTGCAGTCTATTTTCTGAAAAATGCTTGTTTTTATTATTCGAATTATTTTTTAGGATTACCATTTTCTGAAAAAGAGAAAAGAGAAAACAACAATTAATGCGGAAATTACAGAATGATGTTATTTTATTTATGAACTTGTCGATTCTTGAAACTACAGCCCTATAAAACAAAACTCTGTTGCTTTAGGCGAAGCGAAGAGGGATATTTACAGAAAGTGAGCCCTATCAAAACATCTGTTTCACCTGGGCAGGGTGAAAGGTTAAAACAAAGATGGCCATTACTTTGACTTATGAACGATCTTCGGAACATCGACTGCAACCCATTGGCGGCAAACTCCTTGGTGAATCACAAAGTCTGGTACCTTCCTTGATTTGTCTTCAGAAATAACGCTGATTTCTGGTGGAGCAGGATCATTGGAATCTGTCTCCCAGGCAGAGTTGTCGTAGGAGGATTTCTCAGTTGTATTTTGCATAATATTTGTGCTCTCAGGTAGATCTCCCCATCCAGTTGGATGGATGTCCTCGAGCCTGATGCGAGAGCTTTCAGGAGTAGTGTACTTGACCAAGTAATCGTACTTGCCACTCGGTTGTCCTAGGGTGTCCCATATTTCCTTGGAACTGGCAGAGTTATCTCTCTTGATGACGTTGACCTCCAGAAAAGCATAGTTGACGAATTCTAGTCCTACAAGCTTTGTGAATTCATCATCGTGCTGGATATTTTCTGAATGCCTTGAGTGTTGATCCCATGACATGGTGGGGACACAGGTATTCTTTTTAATGATGCTCAGCTAATTTTCATTGTTCGGCTGATTTTCTTGCCCCGAGTCTCCTGGGTACGGCTGCCAGATAGGCAGGCCATCCATTGGGCCATAATAGTCGTGGTCAAAGTTATCTTTCATCAGAGTGTCTTCCTCGAATGAGTTTGGTGGAGCACGGCATCCTTCTGGATCACACTCTCCGTATATCATTTTGACATCTGACCTTGGTATAAATCTCAGACTCTATGCTGGATAGCAAAATGGCGTAGGCACCTCTTCCTGAGACATATAACCGTCCTCGTTAAGATAGGACTTCCATTCTTCATCTGTATCAGAGGAATCACCCTCGTTGATGGTATGTACTTCTTGAGATACTGGGTGGAGGAAACCTCCACTATTGAAAAAGTCCTGAATGGGATGAAAGTTTTCATCGTTAGTAGTAGTCTGGGTACAGGTTGCAGAAAAACCAAGACCCTTCTTTGTTTTATTGTCAGTAGGAATGACAAGCTATCCTTATCCCTTTGCATTGTTACTTTTGATCACTTCGAGAGCATCTTTGTACGAGGAGATCGATGTTCCTTTCTCTAATTGATTCTCATTGCTTACCGAAAGTGCCTAGAACTAAGTTCCAACAACCTCCTCGGGTTCTACACAAGTGGACAATGAAAGGTTACTAAAGATCAAGGCTTGTTCTCCACAGACCGTGACGAGTTGGCCATTCTTGACAAACTTCGACTTCTGGTGAAATGTCGAAGTGGCTGCCCCAGCCTGGTGTATCCAAGGTCTCTCCAACAAACAGCTATATGTTGCTCGGATGTCCATGACCTGGAAAGTGACTTGGAAAGTGTGAGGACCGATAGTTATGGGAAGGTCGACTTCGCCGATAACTATTTTTCGGGATCCGTCAAATGCTTTGATGACAACCTCAATGCCTCTCATCGGAGATCCTTTGAATGATAGTCATATTAGAGTGGACTTCGGCATAACGTTGAGAGTCGATCCAGTATCTACCAGTACGCTGGCTAAGGCATCGTCCTGGCAGTTAACTGTGATATTGAGTGCCATGTTGTGACTTTTGCCTTCTTCTGGCAATTCCTCATCACTAAACCCCAAGTTGTTACAGGAAGTGATGTTGGCGATGATGCTGTCGAACTATCTTATTGTTACATCCTGTTTCACAAAGGTCTGTTCTAAGACTTTCTGTAGAGCCTCTCTGTGGGCTTCGAAACTGAGTAAAATAGATAACACAGAGATCTTCGAAGGAGTTTGTAACATCTGATCAACAATATTGTATTCACTCCTTTGGATGAGCTTCAGTATCTCATCATTGTTCTTTGAAAGTTCGGGATCACTGGATTGACCAACTGGTGGATTGGGAGCTTCTGTCTGAAGTTCCTTTTCTCTGTTAGGTTCTCCAACTCCTCTGTTGAAGATTCGACCGCTCCGTGTTATTCGATTGATGTCTGCAATATTCACGACGAAAGGTAATGGAATTTCCTTCCCATTCTCAACTGTTGTTGCACCGTATTTGTAAGGGATAACTTTATCAGACTTGCACGACACTGGTCCCGACAGATAGATAACTACAGGAGCCTTCTGATTTCTCTGACTTTCGTATGTAACTTCAATCAGTTCTTGGTTAAGAACCTTCTATTCGTCAAGTAGAGGGATGATGGTACAAACATCTTTGGTCCTCTCGCGATCAGAGATTACAACAACATCCTTGATCTGGTCAGCGAAATAGTCGGGCATCAAGTTGATGGACCCCAAAACTGGACATGGTTGAATCTCTTCGCGGTCCAACTGGGTCTGAAGGGCTGCTCTCACGAGGTAACATCCTTGGTTATTTTCCGAGCAGACTCTACAGTGCTCGTAGTTATGTGGTGGCACCTGGCCACGTCCGCTTTGAATGCAGTGTAACCTCACTAGGTCCGCTTCTATAGATTGAACATCCTGACTTTGATGCCTAGTAGGGTTCCCATTAATCATGTTGACTTGTTGCATGTCTTCGTCTAGATAAATCGGAAGCCACCAATGATTTAACAAGTGTTGCAAAGTTCTTTGAACGAGAGCACATCCTTGGTCACTCTCACAGCATACTGTACAGTTCCGATACTCATGCGAAGTCAGAAAACCGAGCTGGACTTGCTTAGCGTGTAATTCTACCAAGCTTGTATTCATCAAGCGAATATCGAAGATATGAATCATGTTGATCTGATAAGGATTTTTATCATGTTAGTTATGGATCCATCCAAGATCCATCTGACACTGGAGGGCCTCTTGTATAAAAAAGGATCCCTGATTGTTTACCGAGCAAATCAGACATGAATTGTAATCGTGCCGCGGCATATTATGATACTGGCTTTGCCTTGAGTGCATTGCTACTAAGTTGACATTCATCGTACGAATGTCGTGGTTCTGAATGATGTTGGAATTTGCATAAGTCATGTTAACTCCACAAACTCGATGCTCTTGGATCCACCCGAGATCCAATTGTTCCTGTAGAGCTGATTGCACCACAGAACATCCTTGATTGTCTTTAGAGCAGATATCACACTGGTGATAATTGTGAGGTGGTATATGGACATACCCGCTATGTCTACGATGCATCTTGACCAGATTAGTCCTCAATAAGTGTACATCATGAATTTGATAGCTGCTGTTAGACTCTCCTTCTATCAAATTTACTGCAGCTTTCTCGTGTTGAGGCAACGGGTTCGTGAGAACATTCGGATTCGTATCTTTGAAAGATAAGACCCCGCTCCTAACAAGCTTTTGCACATCAGATTTGAAACTGAGACAGTTTTCTATGTTATGCCTTGGTCCTCCTTGATGGTAATGGCAAGTCTGATCCGCTTTGAACCAAAAAGACAGATTTTCAGGTACTGTAAAAAGAGACCTGGTTTGGACGTGTCCCTTGACCAGTAAGAGTGGAAACAATTCTTCGTACAACATCGATATAGGGTCGAACCCTGGTGGTCACGTTGTACGGTTTTTGTTATATGGAGGACGAGACTGCAGAAGAGGTTGTTGTGTCCTATACTGATATTGTTGTTGATTCGGTTGGCTCTGCACAACCTGAGGTTGATACGTTGGAACAGGCGCAGGATTGATAGCAGGAGTTACAGCTGCTACTGGTTGGTATCGTCGCCTTTGCTATCCGAGAGAGATATTCCTAATATCCTGCTCTTTTTCTTAGGGAGAGCACTACCGTATCATTTTGTACTACTTGATGATCCAACGTCTTTAACTTAACATCCTCCTCGGACTGCTTCCTCAAGACGAACTCCCATGCCCACCATCTCGGTGAAGTCACTGGGCGCACTGGCGACCATTTTGTCGTAGTAAAATGAGGTCAAAGTTTTCAGGAAGATTTTTGTCATCTCCTTTTCCTCGAGAGATGGACAAATCTGAGCGGCAATTTCACGCCATCTCTGGGCGTATTCCTTAAAGGTTTCCTTATCCTTCTGCGACATGGCTCTGAGTTGATCTTTGTCCGGCGCCATGTCCAGGTTATACTTATATTGTTGAACGAAGGCAGCGCCGAGATCTCTGAAAGTAGCGATCTTAGTGCGGTTTAAACCCATGTACCACTTGAGTGCGACACCGGTTAAACTATCCTGGAAATCGTGGATCAGTAGCTGGTGGGTTTTTGTCTGTGTTGACATCCTCTAAGCGTACATCACCAAATGGCTTTGAGGGCAAGAGTTACCCTTGTACTTTTCAAATTCAGGCACTTTGAACTTGTGCGGAACTTTCACATTGGGGACCAGACAAAGGTCTGCGGCATCTTTTCTAATAGATCCTGACCGCGAATGGCTTGCAGTTCCTTCTGCATTTCCAGGAACTGTTCTTGGAACTCCTTCATTCTGTTATCCATACTTTCGTTTCCACCAGAAGGTATATGTGGAATCTTCCCTTCCGGGACAGTGTGTACCACGGGTGGTGGTATAGTCATTACGGCAGAGACTCTTGGAGTCTCCTGAAGTTTGTAACCTTCAGGAGTTATTGTCATGCCCCTGTCATCTTCGCGTTCCCGAAGTTTGTAACCTTCAGGCCCAGCGGTTCCTGCTGCAGTTTCCGAATCTTCAGTGATCGGCAGAATATATCCTTCTGGGATATAGTTGAGTGGCATGCCCCAGGGACGATCTTTAGGCATGGATACCAAGGGTCAATCCTTTCCACTATGGGCGTTGATATGATCTCTGAGATCACAGTCTGTTGTTGTTGTTGCCTCTGAGCTGTTTCCAGAGCTTGCATGTCACCGTGAAGTTTTCTCAGATCCTCTCTCAGAGCGTCGATTTCTTCTCTCAGCTCTCTGTTCTCTTCCTCGAGATTATCCATTTTCTTTTGAATGTTGGCCCGAGTATTGTACGAATAAGACAGTTTGACGCTAGAATCAAGACACAGACGTGAGATTCGCAGGGAAGAAGAATGCGTTTATGCGAGAATGATGGATGATATGCAATGATTATATTCATCTTTTTTTTGTTATTCAAAGTAAACTTCGACAATTGGATTGCAAATATCAAACAGTGGGGAAACCCCGTTTTATTGAATTCAAAGATTACGGAAATGGAAATACAGTAATTTACATATTGCTGTAAAAGGAAATCTAAACTTATGGGTCCCGAGTCTTCTCTGAGGAGAGCTCAGGTGCTGGTTCTGGTACTTTCCTTTTTTTTGACCGGGGCTCTTGAGCCATTGTCGGATTGTCATTCCTTTGCCAAGTGAAAGGAGCGAGCAAATTCCTTTGGTCTTCTTGATTCTCTATTGCATGTTGCTCTAAAATCTCGATCAGAGCATCTTTATCTTTCAACAGTTGCTGTATTTTCTTACACTCCACATTGAGAATACGGTACTTGTTCTTCCAAGACTTCTTCTCCTGTTGAACTTTATTGAGAGTAACCTGAAGTTTTTCCGTATCTGACATAAAATAAAGGACAGGGTCCCTTAACGGAAGAACTTCCTGACGAGGGTAAGGCATCCTCAGCTTGAGAGCTCTAGTTTGTACCCAGTGGAGATAAGGTTCCACCGAGACATAATCTGGTTTTCCTAGAGACTCTCTTCCTTTCCTATGAACGTGTTTCCAGGCATGCACTATTTCTGTCTTTAGTGCTCTGTCATTTTCTCCTTCCTTGAAGAAAAGACCTTTCAGATGAGCATTACGCGGGACATGCCTCATCGGGTATCCGAATTGACGACGAACTAAAACCGGATGATAATTGATTCCTCCTTTAGTTCCTATGAGGGGTACATTTGGAAAGTTTCCACAACGGTCAATGATTTTGATCCCGTCAAAGATTCGATTGTACCAATCGATGTCAGAGTTGGTAAGAGATATGATTCTCTGTGACCAACGTAAAGTACTCTTTTGATCCCAAAATGCAGCAGACTTTGGCAAATGGGAAATGAACCATTTGTATAGCAGGGGTACACAGCATGTGATCATTCCTCCGCTGTACAAATTGCTTAGGTGTACAGAATGATAAGCATCTGCGAGCAGGGTCGGTACAGGGTTTCCAATTAGAAAAATCTTAATGGCATTGATATCGACGAAGTTATCAATGTTGGGAAACAGAAATAACCCGTAGGTAAGCAAAACAAAGATGCTTTCGAAAGCGGCCACGTTCCCTATACTAGCAAAGTACAGAGCCTTTTTTATTAAAAACTGGGCTGGCAAACCCTGGATACCACCCTTAATGGTCATGTGAGTCCTGACTTCTGACTCGTCCAAATAAATTGCTCTTGCAATGGTTTGATCCTTTGGAATTTCTTCCAGTCCAGAAAAGGGAGCTTGATCAGTGATAGATAAATCAGTCAGGTGAGAGTACTCCTCCAGTGTTGGTGCTAGTTGATAATCCGGATAGATCGGATCGTAGAAATGGATTAGCGTGGACATGATTCCTTCAATTACATGGACCCTTAACAGAGACAGCAGTCCTCCATACTTAGCTCCGAAATCCTCAGGGTTGGTGATCATCCTTGCCAACCCTCTTAAATCCTCTAGTTTTGGAACCTTGAAGGTGTACTTTTGAGTTTTCCTTCTACCAAAATCCATAGCGCAATCTTTTTCTCTGACATTTGCAATCATTGTCTTAGTTTAATTTGAAAAAGGAGAGACTAGAAGAGAAAATTTTTCTTTGTTTCAATGTTTTTTTTAAATGAATGTATGAATACAGCACACAAAAACATAGAAAAAACATGGGGTCAAAGGGTCGGTGTCATGAAGTCAAGGCTCTACCAATCCACAAAGGTTATACTAGTGATTTTTTTACCTGTCCTCCAAATCACTGACCCCTCTTAAGATAACGACAGCAAGCGGATCACCAAGCGAGCTATAGCATCTTAGAGTAATCTCAAATGAGGGTAGTATCGCGTGACAACTATTTCCGATAGCTTCCGCACTAAAAAATGGTTTCAGCCTACTAAAATCCCCAGCTTCTCAGATAACCCAACCGAACAATCTGCTTTCAACAACCGAAGTCGTATAGGCATTGAATCCACAAAGGGCATCTCCACTAATTCGATGGTCGACCGGAACCTCTTATCTGGGATTCACTCCCTGTAAGATTACCCATATAATGCCATCACTTATCTTAGGTGTATACTCAATTTTTCCATATACAACATCACACGCATTCCCATTAGCAGAAAAATAAACACGGATATAAATTAGGAAAAGCAGTATATATATTTGTCCTAACATCCTAGACCTCTAGTCATATGATCCTAACAGTCAATGACTCCCCAGCAGAGTCGCCATTTCTATGGTACTGGTGAATTTAAGGCTTTCTACCTAAGACTGTGTGAGGGAAATGCCTCCCATTGTGGTCGCCATTCTTCTATAGCGCGAATTTTGTGGTTTCGAATCACTATTGCTTTGGTACTACAGTTCGATTCATTTTTTATCTTGTGAAGCTGATTAAGGAAGGGAAATAGCTGTCTCCAATTAACCCTGCTTGCATACTGAGCTTAAAAAGATGACTATTGGTTTATAGATGCTATCAAAAGGGGGGTCTGTCTTAGGTTATTTCTCTTAAGAATACAATGTCCGGACTATTTGTGAGGCTTTTGGTGAGGTATTAGGGCTGATGCTTCTTTATTGATGTATGGAGGTACTGGACTTTGAGTTTTTGATTAGTATGCTCGCTAAGATTTCACAATCTTATGCCTACGTATTCTTATTTAACGAAACAGGGAAATCAGAGCGATCGTAGTTCCCTCCTATTTTAAGGGAGGAAAAAGATGTTTTGGTGTCTTGTTCAAAGCCCAAGATTGAAGCTAAAAGGGTATATGTATCCTGTTCAAAGCCCATGATATGAAGCTGAAGGGTTCTTTGTGTCTTGTTCAAAGCCCAAGATTGAAGCTAAAAGGGTTTGACTGAGAGAGAACTTGTCATCTCTAAAGAGGAACTGTTGATGTTCGTATGCATTGATTAAAGCACAAGTTTGATGCTAAAAGGTTGATTGACTCAACCGAGGATTTCTCTATACAAAGCCTAAGAGGAGGCTATTGACCAAACAAGAGGGTGTTTATTATTTGTCTCATACGAAGCATGAGATAGAGGCTAAAAGGGTTGACTCAACAAGAGAATACTAACAAGTGGCTGACTCAACAAGAGAGTGCTTTTATATGTCTTGTACGAAGCCCAAGACGGAGGCTAAAAAGGCTTGACACAATAAGAGAGTACTTTTATCTGTCTTATACGAAGCCCAAGACGGAGGCTAAAAAGTTTCGACTCAACAAGAAAGTACTTTTATCTGTCTTATACGAAGCCTAAGATGGAGGTCTTAGAACTCGCAAAGTTCTAACTCGGCTGGAGATTAATCCAGAATCCGAGGTTTCTCCTATGTTTGAAAGGTGCTTGAGAAAGTCTTTGAGACTCAAGGGAATTAGTATGTCCAAGTCTACTGGTAGAGTTTTATCTTTTGTATGATGCCCAAGAGGAGGCCGACTCGTTTAAGGGATGAGTATCAACACTAAAATTAGCCTGAAGGTTTTGACTCCTTTTAGAAAGACAGCTCTAACGAAGGATGATTAAGTTCTGTCCTACACCTTTAGGAGGTCGTGAAGGTCCTTGTACGAAGCCCAAGAGAAGGCATGAGAACTTTTAAGAAGTTGAAGGGTCCTTGTACAACGCCCAAGAGAAGGCGGAGATGCTTTTAGGAAGCCTGTGGGTCCCAAAACCAAGAGAAGTTCAAGAAATGAAATTCACAGAGAAGAGATCATTCCAGGAAAGTTTGAGAATTTGGAAGAAATTCAAGAGATGCTATTCACAGAAAATAGATCAACTCTGGGAAGTAGAGTTTCTTTGACAATTTCTAAGGGTGACAGTCTGAGAAAAGGTTCACCGAGAATACTGCCTTTCTCTTTGTTCCATATTGTTTAACCCCAAGAGAAGGGAAGACTGTATCTGGAATCCTACGGGGGATATAGTTTTGGTTGTATTCGAGAGTGACCAACAGGCTTTACCTAGTTCTAGACGTAGTTGCCGGGGAAAACTCTAAATAACTATACTAGTATTACACAGTTGATATGTGACAAGCATATAAAAGGATGTGAAAGAAGACTTACAGTGAAATAGCCCCACAATACAGTTATATACATATGAAAGCGGTAAATGAAAGCGGATAAACACTTACCCGTTGTAGAGCTTTCACGCTATTTTGTTAGTTGTTCAACAAAGAAATTAAACAAAGTTTTGATAACAACATATATTTTAATTCAAAATGAAAGGAGAAAGTGCTTTGAAAAGATTGTTGGGGCTTACAACTCAAGGAGAGGCCCAAGTTTTAACGATGACCGCACCGTTGTCTTGAAAACTGTACAGAGGGACTTATACAATATGTGAGGCCCAAAAATTTTTTATGTACAAGGGGATGGGTCTTACACTCTATTAGAGGCCCAAAGATTTATTTTTGTACAAGAGATGGGACTTACAACTTAAGGAGAGGCCCAGGGTTATTTGTTTGGCAACGGCGATCACGCCGAGGTTTTTGAAAACACAGTGGGTCTTATACAATATCTGAGGCCCAACTCATTTTGGTTTCAAAAAGGGGTTGGTTCTTACACTCTATTAGAGGCCCAAAGAGTTTGAAAATGAATAAATATGGGTCTTATAGCTCAAGGAGAAGCCCAGTTGATTTTGTTAAAAAGGCGACGATCGCGCCGAACGTTTGAAAATATACAGAGGGACTTATACAATGTCTGAGGCCCAAAGGTATTATTTACAAATGGGTTGGGTCTTACACTCTATTAGAGGCCCAAAGAGTTTGAAAATGATTGATGAGGGTTGAATTAATCGAAACCCTAATTTTGTTTTAAAAAGGAATTAATTTTGTTAAAAAAATTAATAAAAAGTATTGAAAACATGTGAAAATGAGTGGTGATCTTGGATAAATGTTTCAAAAATCATGTTTATATCCACAAAATGATTGGAAACCAATTAAATTTGAAAAATCAAGGCGGAAAAAATATTTTAAATGTTAAAAAACAAATAAAAGATTAATTCTTTGCAAAAATATCAAGTATATGAAATAAATAATATTTTTGGGAATTTTTGGCAAAATAAAATATTTTAACATTTTTGTGAATTATTAAAAAACGAATCAACTCAAAATCATTAAAACTCAGAGAGAAATTAATTTTTGAATCAATTAAATAAAATCACAAAATTCAAATATTCAAATTTGTGAAAAAGGCACCAAGAACATGGGCCAAGAACACGCACGAAGGGAGTTTTGCTCAGATTTGCATTTTCTATCCAATCTCACTGAATACTTGATGAAATCACACAATCCACATATCAATCTGCTCGTTTTCACCTCACGATCATGTCTATGGTCTTTAATTTCATTTATTTTAAGCATGGAATAAGAAATCAAGATAAAACCTCAAGAACCCTAAAATTTGCATGAAGGCTGAGAATTTTGATACACGATTTAAACAAAGCAATTAATTGAGGGGAAACATTCTATGCATGATTATGAACATTTGGCAAAAGTATTGTGCGAGGAAATATGCATAGATTAAGAGATGACTAAGTTTAGGCTTACTTGAAGGTCGTGACAGCAAGAGCAATGTGATTTTTGAGTTGGAGGTGTTACAGATGAGTTGTGATGATCTGAACAGCTTCCCTACACCATATGGAGTGTGTTTGAATGCTTGGACTTGATTGGAAATGGCTAGATCACTTCATGGCATCTCAACTACAACTTAGTTGAAACCTTGAGCAACTGGCTGGCGATTATGAGAAATCAGTGTTACAGTTGTGTGTTTAGTGTTTGATCAGCTCACAAATGATGTTTATGAGGTGTTAGAGCAATTGGTTTGAGTGGAATTGCTCTCTACTGAAAAATTTGATAGTGACTTGTTAAGAAAGGCATTTTTGAGAGTGAGAAGATAATTTTGAGAAAGGGAAGTGTTGTAGGCCTTTGGTGTACTTAAACTGAGCACAAATGAGCTCTATTTATAGTAGAGCAAGTTTGTTTTGCAAGCAATAGTGAATGGCAACTGCAGCAGCTCATTGTCCAATTGCATCACTTTGGAATCTTAAGTCTCCTCTAGCCATTGACTAGAGGTTAGAGCACATGCCTTTGGTTCCCTAGTTCAGAGATCATCCTTGACTCATTCATTTGGAAAAGGCTCAGTTCATGCTACATTGGTGCATCCGTTGAATGCTCCAAAACAAAATTGGAGTCTTGTCCCCCTTTTAGGCATTTTTAGATTTGGCATGCTACTTTTAGTTCCAAAGACATGGGAGGCTTATGGATCAGTGTTTGTTCCTCCTTGGTCTCCCCCTGAGGTGTTCAGATGGATAAACTTATTTGTCATTTGCAAAGTTTGATCAAATCGAGCAAAATGCACAAATCTTCCTTGCCATGACAGTTGCAGCAAGGCATATTGCCACTGTCATAACTCTTAGCTCAAATGGAATTTAATGGAGTGCTTGGCCATTTTGGAAAGCTCTCATATGATACACCATATGTGTGATCATAGTATGTCTTGACACTTTTTGGATCCCAGTGAAAAATGCCCCTACATTTTGAAAAAAGTGAAACATATTCTGACTTAGTGAAAATTTCACTAAGTGTTGGAAAAAGTGGCATTTCCATGTTTTTGTCATTTTGGTCACTCCATAACTAAAAATCCATGAAGAATTGGAATGAGGTGTAGTTGACACTTTTAAAGTATGCCATGAGAGCTACAAATCTATCTTTGGATCAGCCAAAATGGTTGATTGGATCACAAGTTATGATCCTTGGAAGTTGGTACCCTAGCCACTTTGTTCCATAACTTAGAAAATTTCTAAGTTTTTTATGGTTACCCCTTTTACAAGTTATCCCTCTTTTCTTGATTTTTCTTGATGAGTGAAGATTCCAATCACACATTAACATCATTTTAGGGTTAGGGAACCATAATTGATCAAAAAATCAAAAAATCAAACTTTGACTTTTGGGCATAGTTGACTTTTTATCAGATGAATTCCAAACTCTGCGATCCTCTATGAAATCAAGTCCTTGACCTAAATCAAACTTGATGGATATGTTCCATAGGTGTTATAGGGTGTATTGAATCATGTCCCAAGGTTTGGGAGCATGTCTGGGCCAAAAGTCAAAGATTCAGTTGACTTTTTCCTCGAAACCCTAAGTATGGTCCTGATGAACTTGAAACTTGTGAATCAAGCTTCTTGGATCAATCCATTGTTGTAAATGGATCAATGTGGTTTATTATAGACCCTCACATCATGTCTGGAGGTCATGGCTTATGTTTTGTCCCAAAAGTCAACTTAGGGGTGAATTAGGTCAAGAAACCCTAATTCCTGATTTTTTGGTAAATGCATCCCCTGAGGCTTAATTGAATTGTTGATTAGGTCCATGAGGTCCCTTGGAGTATCTTGGGTTATGCTTTGAAGCATTGGCTCATGCCCAGAGGAAAAATTCCATCTGGAGGCCCTGGTCGATCAAAACCCTAATTTGGTGACACTGGCAATCTTGAGACTTAATCCACTTGGAATGTTGCAGCCTTGTGCTTGATGCTTGATGTGGGAGTCCTCTTGATCCATTGTGGATGTTTGACAGGTTTAGACAAGTTGAAGATCATGTCATTTCTTGATTGATCCTTTGTCTAAAAGCTCTGAGAGGGCTTGAAACCCTAATTCTTAGTTGTAGGGAATGCTCAACAATTCTTGAGGAGATTGATGAGACATAAAGGTACATCCATATTGTGATGATAATTTGCACAATGATGGGAAATCTTAGTGGTCAAAATTTGGGGTATGACACGTGCCTGCACTTGTGTGTGGGTGTGTGTGTATATGTATGTGTGTGTGTGTGTGTGTGTGTGTGTGTCTATAGTTGATGCAAAAACTAGCCTTGGAAGGAAGCAAGAGACAAAAGTAATCTAACGATGGTCATCTTGATAACATGAATAAAAGTTTCATGATGATCTAAACCCTTAGTTTGGGAAATCTAATACAAGCAGTGATAAAAATGACAAGCTTTATCTTACTGTAGAAACCTTATGAGATTAGGGGAAGGCAAACTTTAGAAATCCTGTTAAAGAGATTATCAAGATCAATAAAGTTCTCAAAGGCTTTTAGGATTCCAACTATCATAATAAGAATTATATCAAAATTTGGGACATCCAAGACAAGTTGGATAATTTATTCTAACAGAAAGAAATTGGATGGGCTCAAAGGACCAAAGTACATTGGCTCAGAGATGGGTACAAGAATACTAATTTTTTTGCATCAAAAAGCTAATTTAAGGAGAACCATAATAGGATAAAATCAATCAGTAAAAGAATTTGGGAGATTACCTACATTGAAGATGAAATTCAGGAGACTTTGACTCAGTTCTACAAAGATCGTCTCAATTTAGCTAATATATCACACAATCATGATTGTCTCAGAAATCAGAATAACTGACTTAATGGGGACATGATAAAATATTTGAATTCTCTTTTCACTCCTGAAGAAAACTAAATTTCTATGAAACATCTTAAAACCAATGCTTCCATTCTGATAATGGAATTAGAGCTTTGTTTTATCAATCATGTTGGAATATTATGAGGAATCATATTACTCCCATCATTGTTAACATTCTTAATAATAAGAAGAACCCAAAAGGATCAATAGAACATTCATTGGCCTCATACCCAAGATAAAAAACCTTCTAAACCTAAATAATTTAGACATATTGCGCGTTGTAATGTCATTATCAAAATCTTCACCAAAACTATAGCCAAGATCATTAAATCCATTATGCATAACATCATCAGTGAGTATCAAAATGCTTTTGTCCAAAAAGACTCATCAGTGATAACACTATGATAGCCTATGAAGTTTTTGAGAGTGCAATATTCTCTTAGATGAGTTTTGTATGATGTCAAAACTAGGTAGCTTAACTCTTTGTGTATTTTTTGGACCTTATAGTCTTTGTCTAGATGTGCATCATCATTATAGGACATGTGAAATTAGATTCAATAGGCCATAACATGCTAAAAATATGATTTTTCATGAAAAAGTTGACAATGAGTCAATACATACCAAGATGAGTCGATGCAAACTGAAGTAATTTTCAAAGGAAATGGTTGCCTTGTATACAAAGGCCCCTTAAGTCAATACAAGATGTGAATGAGTCGACTCATTCGTGGTTTGAGTCGAATCAATCTGAAAGCAATTTTTTTTATCAAAATAGCTATGCCTTGAATGAGTCGATACATAGCTCGGTTGAGCCGATACATATCTTGAAAGATTCAACTCATCCCGTCTTAGAGTTGACTCATATTAAAGTAAATTTTAATGTAGATTTTTGTGCCCCTAATGTATTGACTCATTAGGGATTCGTATTGACTCGTTGGGGATTTGTATTGACTCATTAGCCTTGTGTATTGGATCATTCAAATTTAGAGTCAATGCATCCCGTGTTGAGCAAATACATGTATTGACTCAATATTTTCAAAACTTGTAATTTTGGCCAAAAAATAATCTATTTTGTTTGTTATTTATTTTACACACACACACACACACATACATACATACATACATACATACATACATACATACATACATACATACACACACACACACACACACACACACACACACACACACACATATATATATATATATATATATATATATATATATATATATATATATATATATATATATATATATATATATATATATATATATATATAGACACACACACACATTCCTGCATCATTCCATAGCATTGAAACCTAAAAGATACAAAGAATTCTCATCATCTTCGACCTTTCTTTGGTGCAATCAACAACTACACATAATCATTTTTGTTGTTTATTATCAAGACAAGATTGATAAGGTTCAATTTAGGTTTGTGTAATCAAATTGGGTTGAGGTTTTCTTTTGGGGATTCAAAGATAAAACATTTAGGGTTTTTACTCCAAGATTAAAGGTTTATTTGGAGGTCTTTGCATTTGGATTCAGCCGAGTGAAAGCTTTGAAGAACGGGGGTTCTTGCAAAGAAGTAGAGGTAACGAGGGGATCATTTGAAAGGCTTGGGGCAAGATTTCTCAATTTGGATTCAGCCGAGTGAAAGCTTTTAAGAACGGTGGGCCAGTCAGAGAAGTAGCGGTAACTGGAGGATCATATTGGAGATCTTGTGTGACTTGATCTTGCTAAGATCAAGGGAAGATAAGAAGTTAGGATCAACATCAAACATAGGGTTTAGGGGTTTTAATTTCTACTACTTCTCTTGTAAAAAAATATTGCAAAGGTTAATTACAATATCTCAATTTGATCTCAAATTAAGGGAAGACATACCCATAGTGAAGACAATTGGGGAACTGGCTAAACTAATCTTGGTTTTCTCTCTCTATCTCTCTCTCACTCTCTTTAGATTTTGAAAACAATCAGTGTGTAATTTGATTAACCAAAAATTTCTGGTTGTGTTGAAGTATCTTAAACTGCTTTTGTGAAACCATTGCAATCTAAACCATTGCAATTAATTTGTTATATCTTCAACACAAAGAGAATCAAGCTTGGTGTATCGCACACCAAGTGTTTGATAAAATTACTGCACACTAAGTGTTTGACAAAATTCTTTAGTCAAATTTTATTTTACTTCTCATTGGAAATTGTTTATCTTAAGTGTGGTTTATATTCACATAAATTATATTGAACTTGTTGATTGGCTTCTCTTATCTTTGGCTTACATTCTACTATGGTTGTACACATATCTGATTCTACCAATAACAGTTCGAATAGAAGATAGTCGATCAAAATTCACTTTCGCTTGCCATAGAAAAATATTTTTCAAAACATAATTTTTTAAATAAGAAAAAATTATCTAGCGATATATTCAACCCACTCCTTCTAGATCGTTGTCCTTGTCTAACAGTTTTCAACTTCCTCAATATGCCTACTAAGAATGAACAAGGACGTGTGGGTATTAAAATGGATATGGAAAAATTCTATGACTCACTAGAATGGGGTTTCATTAAAAACACTTTGCTCAGCATTGGTTTTTCCTCTAACATTACCAACATTATCATGAATTGTGTAACTACAATCGCTCCTACCAGAGGAATTAGACATGGAAACCCATTATCCCCCTATCTTTTTATTTTATGTGTTGATGTGTTTTCTAAACTTATAAAAAATTCCCAGGAATCTAAGAAGTTCTTAGTTATATCTATCACTAGAAGGACTCCTAATATAACTCATCTATTTTATGCATATGACAGCCTGCTTTTCTCTAAGATAGAAGAGAAGGAAGTTATAACTCTTATACTCGTAATCAACACAAATCAAGAAAGTTCATGGAAGAAGATTAACTTCCAAAATTTTGATATGATGTTCAGCAAAAACACCAATCAGGCCCAAAATGATATCTTCACTAACCTCTTTGATATTCCTACGGTCCCCAAAATTCAAACTTGACTGGGACTCCCCACTCAGATTGGCCACTCAAAAAATCCTAGTTTCAACTTCGAGTTAGACAAAATCCTTAAAAAATTGAAAGTATGGAAGGCTAATAGCTTATCCTATGTTGGTATGGCAACACTCATTAAGGTAGTTTCCCAAGTTATTCCTACCTATGTGATGAGTTCCTTTACTTACCCAAAAGTGTATGTAGAAAGATAGATAACAAGGCCTCTAGGTTTTTATGGGGTGATAGCCACAAAGGCAAAAAAAAGTCCATTGGATAAAATGGAAGGACCTATGCAAGTCTAAGCATCAAGGAGGTTTGGACTTTAGATCGCTCTGAGATTTTAATGAGGCCATTGTTGCTAAACAAGTTTGAAGGTTGCATACTGAGCCTAATACTCTTGTGGATAGAATTATAAAAGTTAGGTATTACCTTGACTCTGATATCCTCAAATCCAAATTGGGGAGAAGGCATAACTACCTATGGAGGGCATTCATCAGAGCATTTGGATTACAAACGATGGTAGTTGATGGAATATTGGTAAAGATAACAAGATTAATATTTGGGGGTACAATTGGATTCCAAATCAATGTGAATTTAAAATCCTAAGACAAAAGCCCTTGGACACAAGGACAATTGGAATTAGGGACCTCATTGACAAGGAAAATAGTTATTGGGGCCTAAACAATATTAATAATACTTTTATCCTCATAGACAGAGATGTAATCACTAAAACCCCCTACATAACCTAGATAAAGAAGATTTTATTAGCTGGGGGCTAAGAATAATGGGAATTATAGTGTGAAAATTTAGTACTACTGTATTAAGGAGTCGCAGAGGAATAGCACCATTGAGAGCTCTAACACAAATACAGACAGGGAACTACGGAGTAAAGTCTAGAGTAGTAAGGTTACTCCTAGGCAATAATTTCTCCTCAGAGGACCCCTTACCAATAGTCTTCTTGCCAAAGAGAACCTTAATAAAGGCATTTAGTGTGACACTTTGTGTCCCAGGTGTAACTCCAAAATTGAGTCCACCGACCACTGTTTCAAGAATTGTTATTGGGGAACCATGTTTAATTTAGATCCAAATTGAACCTAAACTTTAATGAGAACCCAACCCAACACTTTGCGGCTTAGATTAGAAGAAGTATTTACATTATGAGTAAATAAAAATGTACCTATTTATCAATTTAATTGATGCAATATGGACAGCCAGAAACACAACTATATTTGATCAGAAAGACTCACCTATTATAGATGTCATCAACAGAGCCAACTAAAACTACTGTAATTTCTACAACAACATATACACTACCAAGAATGAAAGCAATAATAAGATGAGTACCAATAGTCAGTATAACTATAACAATAACAAAAAGGATTTAGGGAATAATAATGAAGTTCATACACTTACTAGAAGGAAGACTACATACTATAACAATGATATGGTTTTTAATCCTGAAGAGAAGGCAGATAAAAGAAAGCATCATCAAAATTAAAAGAAGGAGTTACCTAAGCTCAATGATTAAGGTAAAGAAATGAAGACAAAAGTGGCACTTATATGAATAATGACAACAACCTCAAGAGAATTCACAACGAAGATCAAACTGATAAGAAGAACAAACAAAGAAGCAATCAGTTCAATGTTAAACACATCAAAGCTCATACCAGAGAAAAGCATATTCCCAACAAGATGAATATAACTATACATGAATCCCACAAAGATTATGAAGAGGCTAATACCCAGAGAAACAGAAACCATGATAAGTAGAGGATGACCCAGAAGACAATGGAAAATCATTAACCTAACATGCCAAAGGATAGCAATATGAAAAGAAAAATGAAGGAGATAAGTTATACCCAAATTAGCAACACACAAAACAATTATTTCACTGGTAAATCGATGAATCGTAAGAGCAATCCTTACCTTAGAGTAGACAAAGTGGGAGAGAGAGAGACAGAGAGAGAGATAGAGAGAGAGAGAACTTAGATTAACCCATGGATTAGAGAGGGATACCAAGATAACATGCAAAATTAAAGGAAGGACAAGATCACCAATATGCAAAGAGATTAATGTAGATCGGACTTACCATCGAAGTATTGAGAAGAAATAAAGTTTATGAATGAGTTTGGATACATGTAAGGGATTGGAAACAAAGATAGACAAAAGATTGTGAAGTACGAAAAAGGAGATAAATAATAACAAAAACGAGAATTTTACCCAAAGAGAGTTACTTGGAGGCCTCTAGAGAAGGGATAGTTTAAAAGCAACATCGGTGCTAGCTTAGTCAAGGATGGCTTATAGAGGTTGGGAGCCATTTTCATGAATGATCATGGTGAAATCCTATAGCTAAGCACATGCAGAATGGAGGGTGTGAAAGATCCCTTTGTAGCATAAGCGATGCCTATGAAGGTGGCACTAGAGAAGGCTACGACTTGTGGTTTTCAAAATATTTTCTTTGAGACCAGCAACATGGAACTGGTGAAAATAATGAACAACAGAGAGGAAGAGTTACCCAGAAACAATGTTAGAATGACTTGTAAAGCTATGTTAAAGTAGAGTAGCAGAATCAAAGAGGAAAAATCCGTTCACACACCTAAAGAGTACAACGATGTATAACTTAACTAGGGAAACTGCCATTTCATGTACCCGAAATTAGAGGATTTAACTTGCCACCCCCAAGTTGTACCTGACACCCCCCCATATTTTCATATTTTTGAAAATGTTCCTGCTATTATTTACCAATCAAAATTTACTTTCCTTAAAAAAATCACTTTTTACTATCATCCCAAAAACGAAAAAATTTCTGATACGGGCTTTTTTTTTTGCATTTTTGGAAATTCTCGCATTTTTACCGGATTTTTGTAAACTTCAAGTGAAGAAATATCGAAAATTTCAAAAATTCTAGTATTTTCCTGGAACATCTTAAACCCATACCGGAAATTATTGAAATTTTTGGAAACCTACAAAAAACTTTCGAAAACTTATAATTTTCCGAAATACCAGAATTTTAAAATTTTTCGGTATATCGGAAATTTTGCCCATACTCCAAATTTCCGGTAGCAATGCAGAAAGCAGAAAAATGATTTACTTGTGTGGTCTAGAGCCGGCAGGGTCTTTTACAGATTCATGTGCATATTTTACATAGTTTTTCACCACTAACGCGGTATGCTTTCTATGTAACAAGTTTAATTTAAATGTTTTCCTTTTCCCACCTTTATATGATATTCATAATGTACTTTTTATATGATGTAAATGACAGATATTTGAGTCCTGATCTTAAGTATTAGCATGGGAATGAACTATTGGTAAACAACATGGTGTTATTGTGATTGTTCGTTTTAATACTACAAATGGGAATCGATAGAGGAGGAAACTATAAAAGGAAGAATGCATCTGAAAGCAATAAATCCTCAGAGGGAATTTATAGTATTAAAGTGAAATGTCCTTTTAGGCTGAGATCTGTGCCAAGTGGTAGTGGTTAGAAGATGATAGTTAGATGTGGGTTGCACAATCATAAATTATCAAAGGATTTCAAATGCCATGACATATTGGGTCGTCTAAAAGTTCATGAAAGACGGTTTGTGAATGACATGGCGAAGTACAACATGGCTCCATGGCACATACTTGCTGCTTCGAAAGACAAAGATCCAGAAAACCTCACTGGTGTTACCCAGGTGTGCAAAGCTAAAGCTACATACAATGCGAGCAAGAGAGGTCCATTGACGGAAATGCAAATGTTGTTGAGTCTTATTCATATAGAAAAATGCATGTGTTGGACTAGAAATAAGGAAGACTTAAATGTTGTTACTGATGTCTTTTGGACACATCATAATTCAGAGAAGTTGTTGAATATGTTCCATTTGGTGTTGATTTTTTATTGTACATATAAGACAAATAGGTAATGGCCAGAAGTTGATTTTTTATATCTTTTCGGCTACCATTGCTTTAGATTGTCGGTGTTACGTCAACAAAATTGATGTTTTCAGTAGGCTTTGCCTATTTGGAACATGAAAGGGAGGATAACTTCAATTGGGCACTAGAGAAGCTCAAAGAGTTGTTCTCTTTCTAGAATTTGCTACCGAAGGTTGTGGTGACGGACCGAGAACTTGCGTTTGTCATACCCCAAATTTTGACCACTAAGATTTCCCATCATTGTGCAAATTACCATCACAATATGGATGTACCATCATACCTCATCAATCTCCTCAAAGATTGTTGAGCCTTCACTACACTCAAATTTAGGGTTTCAAGCCCTCTCAGAGCTCTTAGACAAAGGATCAATCAAGGAATTACATGATCTTTAACTTTTCTAGCCTCTCAAACTTCCCCAATGGATCAAGAGGACTCCCACAGCAAGAATCAAGCACAAGGTTGCAGCATTCTGAGTGGATTAAGCCTCAAGATCGCCAGTGTCACCAAATTAGGGTTTTGGTCGACCAGGGCCTCTAGATGGAAACTTTCCTCTGGGCATGAGCCAATGGTTCAAAGCATAACCTAATATGCTCCAAGGGACATCACGAACCCAATAATCAAGTTAATGTAGCCTCAGAGGATGCATTCATCAAAAATCAGGAATTAGGGTTTCTTGACCTAATTCACCCCTAAGTTGACTTTTGGAACAAAACATGAGCCAAGACCTCAAGATAGGATTTGAGGGTCTCAAATACATCACATTGATCCATTTGCAACAATGGATTGATCCAAGAAGCTTGATCAACAAGTTTCAAGTTCATCAGAACCACAATTAGGGTTTCGCGGGAAAAAGCAATTGTATCTTTGACTTTTGACCCAGGCATGCTCCCAAACTTTGGGACATGACTCAATACACCCTATAACAGCTATAAAATCAATCCATCAAGTTTTATTTAGGTCAAGGACTAGATTTCATAGAGGATCGCACAGTTTGAAATTCATCTGATAAAAAGTCAACTGTGCCCAAAAGTCAAAGTTTGACTTTTTTGATTTTTTGATCAATTATGATTCCCTAACCCTAAAATGATGTTAATGTGTGATTGGAATCATCATTCATCAAGAAAAATCAAGAAAAGTGGGATAAATTGTAAAAGGGGTAACCATAAAAAACTTAGAAATTTTCTAAGTTATGGAACAAAGTGGCTAGGGCACCAACTTTGGAGGATTATAACTCCTAAACCACAAGTCCATTTTTCCCCATCCAAAGCTGGATTTTTAGCTCTCATGGCCCTCTACAAAAGCTTCAAACACAACTTATTCCAATTCCTCGTGGATTTTAAGTTATGGAATGATCAAAATCACAAAAAGTGAAAATGTCACTTTTTTTCCAACACTTAGTGAAATTTTTACTAAGTCAGAATCTGCCTTCACTTTTTCCAAATGTAGGGGCATTTTTCACTTGGATCCAAAAAGTATCAAAAACAACTATGATCAAACAGTTGTTGTATCATATGAGGGCTTTCCAAAATGGCCAAGAACTCCATCAAATTCCACTTGAGCCATGAGATATGACAATGGCAACATGCCTTGCTGAAAACTGTCAAAGTAAGGCAAATTTGTGCATTTTGCTCGATTTGCCAAATTTGTGCAAATGACAAACACACTTATCCTTCTGAACATCTCAGGGGGAGACCAAGGAGGGACAAACACTAATCCATAAGCCTCCCAAGTCTTTGGAACCAAAAGTAGCATGCCAAACCTAGAAATGCCTAAAAGAGCGACAAGACTCCAATTTTGTTTTGGAGCATTTAATGGATGCACCAACGTGGCATGGACTGAGCCATTTCCAACTGAATTCAGTCAAGAGATATCCAAGACCAAGGGAACCAGCAGCCTGTGCCCTAACCTCTAGTCAATGGTTAGAGGAGACTTGGATTCCCATTGATCAACATTGGCCAAACCTCTGCAGCAGTTTCCATTCACTATTGCTTGCAAAACAAACTTGCTCCACTATAAATAGAGCTCATTTGTGATCAGTTTGAGTACACCAAAGCCATCAAACAGATGCTTTCCTCAAAATCTCTTCCTTCACTCCAAAATTGCCTTCCAAAGCAAGTCACTATCGGGTTTTGAGTTTGAGAGCAATTCCAACCAAACCAATCACACACACACACACTTCATAAACATCATATAGAAGTGATCCAAACACTTAAACAACATCTGGAACACTGATCTCACAAAATTACCAGCCAACTGCTCAAGGTTTTAACCAAGTTGCATTTGAGATACCATCTTCAGTTCCAACTTGTTTCAAACCATACCAAGCACTCCGGCACATCACTTGGCACCTAGGGAAGCTATCCACATCATTGGAACCTAGTTGTAACACCTCTAACACAAAACACGATCACCAGCTACAAGAGGTAAGCATGAGCTCTTCTAACTCTATGATCCATGCATTTTTTGCTGCACAATAATTTGGCCATATGTTCATAATCATGCATGGAGTGTTTCTCCTCAATCAATTGCTTTGTTTGAATCGCGTATGGAATTTCTGAGCCTTCATGCAAATTTTAGGGTTCTTGAGGTTTCTCTTTGATTTCTTATTCCATGCTTAAAATAAATGAAATTAACGACCATAGACATGATCGTGAGGTGAAAACGAGTAGATTGATATGTGGATGGAGTGATTTCATCAAGTATTTAGTGAGATTGATGAGAAAACGCAAATCTGGGAAAAACAGAGCACGCGGGCAAGGCCAAGATGTTCTTGGCGCCCTTTTTCAAATATTTGAATATTGGACTTTTTGTGATTTTACTTAATTGATTCAAAAATTAATCTCTCTCTGAGTTTTAATGATTTTGAGTTGATTTTTTTTAATAAATCACAAAAATGTTAAAATATTTTATTTTACCAAAAAATCCCAAAATATTACTTATTTCATACATTTCATATTTTTGCAAAGAATTAATGTTTTATTTGCTTTTAACATTTGAAATATTTTTTCTCCCTTGATTTTTCAAACTTAATTGATTTCCAATTACTTTGTGGGTATAAACATGATTTGTCAAACATTAATCCAATACCACAATTTGTTTTTCACACATGTTTAACCATTTTGATCATTTTAATTGAATTTTTATTCAATTAAAATAGATTTTGAAATCAAATTAGGGTTTTGATCAATTCAACCCTCATCAAATCTTTTTCAAACACTTTGGGCCTCTTGAGAGAGTGTAAGACCCATCCCATGTTAATAAAAACTTTTTTGGGCCTCAGTGCATTGTATAAGTCCCAATACGTTAAAGAAATCTCGGCGCGGCTGTCATTTTTCAAACAACACCCTTGGGCCTCACCTTGAGTTGTAAGCCCCTTCTTTTCTTTTAAAATCACCTTTGGGCCTCTAATAAAGTGTAAGACCCAACCCCCTTTTAACCAAAACTTTTTTGGGCCTCAATGCATTGTATAAGACCCAGTACGGTAAAGAAACCTCGGCGCGATCGCTAGTTCAAAAATCAAATCATTTGGGCCTACCCTCGTGTTATAAGCCCCATTCCTTTTCTTTAAACACCTTTGGGCCTCTTGAGAGAGTGTAAGACCCATCCCTTTGTACAGAAAATCTTTTTGGGCCTCAGTCACTTGCATAAATCCCTGTACAATTTCAACAGTGCAATCACTGATAAAACCTTGGGCCTCTCCTTGAGCTGTAAGCCCCAACAATCTTTTCAAAGCACTATCTCCTTTGATTCTGAATATAATATTGTTATCAAAGCTTTCTTTGTTGAACAACTAACAAAACAGCATGGAAGCTCTACAACCGAGTAAGTGTTTACCCACTTTCTTTATCGGCTTTCATATATATAACTGTATTGTGGGGCTGCTCACTGTAAGTCTTCTTTCACAAACTTTTATATACTCTCTATATATCCACTGTGTAATACTAGTATAGTTATTTAGAGTTTTCCCCGGCAACTACGTCTAGCACTAGGTAAAGCCCTGTTGGTCACTCTTAAATACAGTCAAAACTAGACCCCCCATAGGATTACCAGATACAGTCTTCCCTCCTCTTGGGGTTAAATAATATGGAAACGTGAAAGACAGCATTCTCAGTGAACCCTTTCTCAGACCGTCACTCTTAGAAATTGTCAAAGAAACTCTACTCCCCAGAGATGATCTTTTCTCGGTGAATGGCATCTCTTGAGTTTCTTCAAACCTCGAACTTTCATGAAATGATCTCTTCTCGGTGAATTGCATTTCTTGAACTTCTCTTGGTTTGGGGACCCACAGGCTTCCTAAAAGCATCCCCGCCTCCTCTTGGGCGTTGTACAAGGACCCTTCGGCTTCTTAAAAGCTCTAATTCCTGCTCTTGGGCTTAGTACAAGGACCCAGAGACCTCTACAGGTATAGGAATAGAACCTATTCATCAATTTGCTAGAGATGTTTTTCTGAGTCAAGTGTTAAACCTGTTAATGGGTTGACCTTTATCCCTTAACATACCAGCCTTCTCTTGGGCATCACACAAAGATCATTCACTATCTGAGAATCGATTTCTCAAAACACCAGTAGACTTGGACAATCTCAACACCTTTGGATTTTCCATTTCCTTAAAGAACAGGAAATAACCCTGACCCTCCGATCAATCCCAAAGCACAACCTTACCTTTAATCTTTATAAGAACTTATTTTCTCTTTTATCCAACATACTGGACCTGTAACTAAACTGAGACAGTCACCAGCACACTTAGCCTCCTCTTGGGCTTTGTACAATGATTCTCCCCAGTGGAGCTAATCGTTTCAGACTCCCTTGTTGAGTCAAACTTTTAGCCTCCATCTCGGGCTTCGTACGAGATAGAAAAACACTCCCTTGTTGAGTCAAACACTTTTAGCCTCCATCTCAGGCTTCGTACGAGATAGAAAAACACTCTCTTTTTGAGTATAAAAGACTCTCTTGTTGAGTCAACAACTTTTAGCCTCCATCTCGGGGTTCGTACAAGATATAAATCACTCTCTTGTTGAGTATAAAAGACTCTCTTGTTGAGTCAAACCTCTTTAGCCTCCATCTCGAGCTTCGTACGAGATAGGAAAACACTCTCTTGTTGAGTATAAAAGACTCTCTCATTGAGTCAAACAACCTCCAGACTCTCTTGTTGAGTCAATCACCTGTTCAAGACTCTCTTGTTGAGACAAACCTCTTTAGCCTCTGTCTTAGGCTTCGTACAAAACATATAAAAACGCCCTCTTGTTGGGTCAATAACCTCCTCTTAGGCTTTGTATAAAGAAAACCCCGGTTGAGTCAATCAACCTTTTAGCATCAAAGTTGTGCCTTGCTCACAGCATACAAACATCAACAACTCCTCTTTAGAGATGGCAAATTCTCTCTCATCCAAAACCCGTTAGCTTCACATCTTGGGCTTTGAACAAGATACAAACCACCTTTAGCTTCACGTCTTGGGCTTTGAACAAGACACCAAAACAACCTCTTTTCCTCCTATAGAATAGGAGGAACTACGATCGCTCTAATTTCCCTGTTTCGCTAAACGGGAATACATAGGCATAAGATTGAAAAATCTTAGCGAGCATACTAATAAAAAACCCAAAATCCAGTATCTCCGTCAAATCAACCCAAAAGTAGCAAATTTAAACACATCATCGAAAATCTCACCAATAGTCCAAACACCGTGTTCTCAGGCAAAATAACCAAAGATTGGGCCCCACATCCATATAACATCTGTAACCTAACAGACCGCTGTTCAAACTCAGTATGCAAGCAGGGTTTATTGGAGACATCTATTTCCCTTCCTTAATCAGCTCAATAGGATAAAAAATGAATCGAACTGTAGTACCCAAGCGATCGTGACTCAGGACCACAAAAATTGCACTACAGCGTTGATGAATGCCATGGAAGTTGTGTTTCCAAATTCAGCTCATATGTTGTGTTCGTTCCATATTTCAAAAAAACGTTAGTATGAAATGTAAAGGGTATATTAAACTAGTAAAACAAGAACATGTCATGGATCTTTGGAACAACATCATGTATGCTAATAGAGAAACTGAGTTTTTTTAACACTTGAAGAACTTTGAGACTGTTTGTGCTGATATTCCTTATTTTTTAAGTATGTTAAAGAAACATGGTTGACACCTTATAAAGAAAGTTTAGTAGTTGTTTGAACAAACTGAGTCACTCATTTAGGGAACACAACAACGAACAGGTACATGAACTTCATTTTTGATGTTATTACATTACTAAACATAATTTAACATATATTTCTCATTATGGTTTTTAGGGTGGAGTATGCTCATTGAAGACTAAAAAACATGTTGACTACAAGCCGGGGAGATATATGCCGAAGTTGGGATATTGTGAATACCATGTTAAAGTTGCAATTAGGTTCAATCAGTGTCTTATTTCAAAAAATTAATGTCAACATTAAGCATCGGTATAACACTCAATTTTATACCAACTTGCATGGTTTTGTTTCAAGACATTGTATACAACACATTGGGAAGGAACTTGAAAGGGTAAAATTTGTTGGTTTAAGCCAAGATGCTTGTGGTTGCTTCATTAGAACAACGCATAGGTTACCATGTGCGTGTCAACTTATCGGTTTCCAAATACAAGGCAATCATGTTCCTTTAGAACCATTTCATGTTTTTTTGGAAGATATCACACATTAAAGAGCATGATGTTAGTCGTGAAGAAAGTGGTACACGGTTGGATTTAGAAGAAGAGTGTGAGGAGTTGAAGCCATATTTTAGTAATTTGGATATTGTAGGCCAGAGGGTGTTAAAAAAAGGTTCGAAAACTAGCACATCCATCCACGACTTCTATGTGTCTGCTGCTGGTGAAGTACAAGCTAAAGAGAAGAAATAAAAAGATTAAAAAGGGTGAAGAGAGTAATTTGTATCATGATCCTTCATAGTGGGATTATGGTGAGGGCTCACAGGGGAGTCAGACTACAAAGAGATCATGCACGAAATCAACCGTTAAGTATGTCGTGTAGAAGTCAACCGTCCAGTGCATATTTGAGATATCTTTGCATGTCTCGGTTTTCTGATTTCTTACATTCTTACATTGATGACATTGTTGATGTGAGTGATGATAGAAATTGTGGTTTTCGGGCTATTGCAACTTTACTTGGATGAGGCGAATAGTTATGGCCTTTGGTTCGGGCTTTTGTTTTTTAATTTGTTCTATGACAGAGTCTCTGAAGTTAGGAATGTGTTATGAGTATAACACTTAGGTCTGCAGGGTATTAATAAATGGATGATGATTCCTGACATGGGTTACCCTATTGCTTGTAAATATAGTTTCGTATTTATCTCCTTGTCAAAAAGAATAAACATTACATTTTTTCCTCTTACCTTAACTCCAGCTATGTATATAAGCAGGCATAAAATCATTGCTGATGAGCGAAAATTTCTCAATTTCCAGATTTCTGGGGAAAATACCAAAAATTTTAGCATTTCCGAAATTATGTGGTACATACCGAAAATGAAAAAACTTCCAGAATTTTGTGATAATTCCAGGAAATTTCATAATTTCAGGTAAAACACTCTAGATCGCTACCAGAAATTCAAAATTCACGGTACATGTGTCTTAGTTCCAGTAAAAAAATGGAAAATTCGAAAAATTTCTGGTACAACCTACAAATTTTCGGTAAAAATAAGTAAATTTAAAAAAAAATTCTGATATTTACAAAAGAATATAATGGTAAAAATACTCTAAATATGAGGTGCCAGGTACAATTTTGGGAGTAACAAGTTAAATCCTTCCAAAATTGGCTTAGAGTAAACTCTAATACACCAAAAGTCCAAATTATAATATAATTTTTTAAAAAAATAAAATATAATAAAATATATTTTAAATATATATTTATAAGATAAGGAAACTCATCATCTTGTAGACAAAATTAATTTGGTCTATCATAAAAATAAACAATATTCAACAATAGGTTTAAAAGTAAAATGAAAATACATGAGGTAACTGCATAGTTAGTATATGCCCAACATAGTTAGTATATTGCCTTAAGAGGCGGTAAGGCTTTTCCTGTGGAAGTTAGGCATACTCATATTTCCTTAAAATTTGGTAAGGAACTTTTAGTGGAAATCCAGCATACTTATATTTCCTTAAGAGACAGCGAGGATCGTCTATTGGAAATCTATTATACATATGTTTCCTTAAAATTCGGAAAGTATCTTCCTATGGAAGTCCAGCATTCTTATATTGCCTTAAAATATGGCAAGGATCTTACTGTGGAAGTCCGACATTCATTTATTGTCTTAAGAGGCGACAAGGAACTTCCTATGGAAATCCAACATTCATCTATTGCCTTAAAAGATGACAAGGATCTTCATGTGGAAGTTCATCATTCTTAATAAAGAAACCAAAATATTCTTCTTACTTATCAATATTCCGAATTCATGCATAGGTGGGCAACATGCCACCTCTAACAACTCCAAAATAACTTAAATATAATTATATTTTAAGCAGGTGGACTTCCAAGTCTTAGGGACAAGTCGTTATCCAATTCCTCCAATGACAGGGTTAGTACCCATGTCGTGTGCGAGGGTAATATATACTCATAAAACACAAGGCTGGGTGGACCGACTTGCTCTAGTACCTACTATGTAACACCCTAAACCCCGATAATAATTTATAAAACATTGAGGAAAAGGTGCGATAAGGGTGTCACATTGACCAAACATTAAACTTTAATTTTAAAGGTGGAAAATTAAAATTTAACATAGCAAGAGAAATCAGTTTAAAATAACTTATAAAACATAGCAAAGTATTTCCAACCCGATGTAACAATATCATAGCAAAATCTGGAATATAATGATAGCCAACAAAGGTCTGACGAAAACATAAAATGGAAGCAAACAACTGAAGAGGCCACTACACCATCCTCAATAAAATAACAGTTATCAATCCTCAGTCTCTACCTGGTAATTATCTACATAATATACATATGTAGCAACATGAAAACAATAAGGGGTGAAAATACATTCCATAAATTAAAGGATGTAAAAACAGAAGGGGTAGTATACAACATCATTTACAATGAATACAGTCATTTAATCGACACAATTAAATATGCAATTCTCACTTTCTCTAGTACCATGCATGTGGTACCATCACTGGATATTGTTAGACGATAGGCTTCGATCTAGAGGGGGTGAATAAATCACAAATTTTACAACCAAAAACTTTTGGCAAAAATCTGTTTTAAAAATGTGGTGCAGCGGAAAAACAACCTGGATCGAATCGTCTAACTGAACCTACTATCGAAAAGCAATATACGTAACACAAACCAAACAGAATGATAATGAACATAAAGTGTTCAACAACGATCAAGCTACGAATCAATTAAATGCAATGCTAATCGTAACTCGTATATCCAATGAACCAAAACACAATGAAAATATGCACAAACAATTTATCGAAAACATGGTGTGCAATCGAAAGAAATTGGAAATTTAATTTGTTTTATTGATGTTAAAAGCCAATCACAATCAAAGTGATTAAGATTATATCAGCAACAACACTTTTAAAATATAATTGAAAACAATTCCCAATTAAATTAATCAAACAACGTTGAACTCGATAAATTGTGAAATCAACAATAAAAGTGATAAAGAGATAGATAGATAGATAGATAGATAGATAATAGATAGATAGATAGATAGGTAGATAGATAGATAGATAGATAGATAGATAGATAGAGAGAGAGAGAGAGAGAGAGAGAGAGAGAGAGAGAGATAGAGAGAGAGAGAGACCAGGATTTCTTTAGGTCGTTCCCCAATCGGCTTCGCTGTGTGTACGTCTGCCCTCAATTCAAAATCGAATTGAGATATTGTTATTAACCTTTTCTTTGCAAAATCGTTTATACAAGAGATGAAGAATGCAAACCCTAAAAACCCTATTATTTTATGTTGATTCTTCCACCTCCAACCCTTGATCAAAGCTTGATCAAGTGACCAACAATGCGGCTACAATCCTCTGATTATCCCGAGCATGCAACTTGTTGAAACCCAAGATTCCCGAACACAATTCACCGTCTCACGCTATTCCCTTGCAAGGAAACCACCTTGTCCCAAGGCCTTCACTCGGTCGAATCTGTGTTGACATGATCTTGTCCAAAACCTTCAAATTAACCTGACCTTGAAGGAAAATCCCACCTTGGTTTTCTTATTTGAAATACACAAAGTTCCCAACCCAATATTCTCGGTTACACCAAATCTAATTGGACATTATGGATCCTAATCTAGATGTTCACCCAATCGTAAAATGATTATGTGTAGTTCAATTGTGTGTATGCATAGAAGAAGGGATGAAGATGATGGTCAACTTTATACTTTAGTTTCGTTTAGGTTTTATTCACTAGGAACCTTACCTAGAGGAAGATGCATGTATGAGTATATTTAGGTATGTGAAGAAATGGGCAAAAGGAATGCAAAAAGTTGGAGCAAAACTAAAATTTAGGATAGGAAAAACATAAAGGCCAGCCTATGAAAGCAATGGGTCGGCCTATGTAGGTTGTTCAGGTAGGCCTGTGAAGGTTATAGGTCGGCCTGTGAAAGTCATAGGTCGACCTGTGAGGCATCTTGTGAGGCGATCTGTAGGCAGAACCTACATGCTTTAATACTGCTCCATGGGAGCCGACCTGAAGGATCCATGTGCCGACCTATACTGAAGCCGAGGCTCGTATAGGTCGGCATGTTCATGCATAGGTCGGCTTGAAGTGACTTGAATACCCAAAAACATGTTTTCAATGCAAATATGATGTTGTCTCATTTTCAAAATCATTTAAATAATTCCTAATGCCAAGATGCACATCTAGAATGGGAGGATACCGTCCAATATACATAACACTATACTTTCCTAGTTTTGACATCACTCAAAATAAAAAAGCACTCACATACTCCCCCTTTTTTTATGATGGCAAAACATTTGACGATGCGTTTAATGACGTTGTCTTTTTTAAGAGTCCCCCTGAATATGTGCATCAACCTTCATCTTGTGCATACTTCTCCCCTTTGATAACATCAAAAAGAGAACAAGCAAACAAACACAAAATACCACACAGAGGTAATTTGCAAAGAGAAGAACATTAATATGAAAGCATTCACATAGAATGATATGCACATTGATTTAAAGTGCCTTAACATAAATACAATCACAGTAAGGAACAATAGAACATAATTGCCACTCATAGTGCCAAATAAGATAACAAAACATGAACAATGAAGGATATAACGTAAAAACAAACCCTTGAGCTGCTACAAAAGCGACACAATTATGTGACACATTGTAACACCTCAAAATTTGCCCTCTAGTTTCTAACTCTAACTGGCTTATGTTTCATTTCATTTGCATCGTCATTTCTGCATTTGCATGTTTCTTTCGGGCATGGGATCAAGGTATTTTCCAGCAGCTCACAGCGTTATCAGTTCAAGTACTATTTTTAGCAGTATTTAGAGCCAAGCAGATAATTTTCAAGGTCTTTTGGAGCTTTTATTTTGCTCATTAGATGTTTTGACAATCAGAAGCTACAACAGCCAGTTTCTGATCAAGCAACCCGACATCAGACATTATTAATTCAATAAGGTATTATGGGCTGTCAGCAAGAATTTGTGTTTCATTCCAGGCGTTATTCAATAGCAACATCAAGTCTTGAGTTTCAGAGGCTTAACGGGTTCAAAATAACAGCTAGAAGTCACTTTTCCAAGTTTCCCTCCAAAAGGTGCCAAGATTCAAAATTTGAACTGAGTAACCGATTACTCACCATGCGTTAACCGGTTACTCGCTTGTTTTTCTATGCATCCTCAGCAAATTTGAACTAAGTAACCGGTTACTCACCATGCGTTAACAGGTTACTCTGAGCACAATTTGAAAAAAATTAAGTTTGCATCATTATTGATCATGTGCTTGGCTTGTGCATGTGTGGGAAGGATCTAAAATTGATTCAATTTCATCATTTTCCATCCAAAATTCAAATTCCTTCCAAGACTTTCCACTCTAATTCCCCACTCTTCTTTCCAAATTCCATTCCTAAATCCCATTCCACTCACAAAACCTCACTCCAAACCCAAACTTAACTCCTAACATAGGGGTTATTTAAATTAATTCATTCCAAACCTCTCACAACTTTGATCCATTTTCTGAAATTTTCTACACATCTCACTCCATTTTCTCTAAACTTTTCTCTCATCCCAAACCCTCACTCAAAGTTCCACCATCAAAGTTCAACAAATTTTGCATTGAAATTTGTTGATCTTGGAACTAAACCTTCATCCATTCACTAATTCTTGACGGAATTCTGATTTTGGCTATTGTTTTGCTTCCGAATCTAAGTTCTTGGAAGTGATTTTTGGAGAAGCTAGAAGCAATTTCATCACATTGCATTTATTTTGCATTTTTGGTGAAGATAGCATTGGATCTCTGGTTTTCTTGCTTAGGTTCATCAATTGCAGCTTATCAACACTCACCAAAGCAATTCTCAGCTTTGTAGGTTGGTGAATTTCAGATCTACTTTTCATTTTAGCTTATTTTGCTTGTTCATGATGTAGATATTGAGTTTGTTGTGTTTGACCCATTGGATTGGGGATTTGATTGTTGTTGCTGGTTGATTGATGTGTGTTTGCTGTTCTTGAGATGTAATTTTCGTGCATATTGAGATGCCCTAACATGCAGGTAATTGGAGAAGTGATAAGTTGCTGAAAAGTGCTTTTGAAATAGTTTTTTTGGCCACTGTCCCAGAGTAACCGGTTAAAGTGTGGGTGTTAACCAGTTAACATGTTATATTTTTGCGTAAATTGTCTGATTTTTAACTAAGTAACCAGTTACTTACCGTTTGTTAACCGGTTACTTTGGGACAGAATGTGTATTTTGTGAATTTTCTTGTTTGTTTGAGATCCTTTGCATGCCTAAACCTCATGGATTAATATGTCGATGATTTGTGGATTATTCTTGAGCTGTTTCACCTCACATTATTGCATGAACACAATTTTCTGACACGCGACTCTTGGATTTTCATCGTTTATGATCATGTTTGTGTTTTTGCGGTCTTGAGGCGATCAACACATATCACACACTTCTTGAACATGTTGATTGTGATTCATTGGTGTTCCTGGGGTATTTGTTTTGAACATGATTGTTTGCACTTAACTTCATGAGATGCATGCTTGTTTTGACTTGTTCATATACCAAATGATATACATTCTTTCATGATGATTTCAAGAGTTGTTTACGATGGTTTGTGGTACGATTGTGATCATGTTTAATTGAAGAATATGTAATGCTTGATGCATGTTTGCTTTTCCATGAGTGAATCATTTTTGAATGCATGCTGCCCTGTTTTTCTACTGCTGTTTAGGTGCATATGTGTTGTTGTATGCGCTGCTGTTTGGCCTTTTTACACCTGTTTTGTGTGCTGAGCATAAGCTATTAAATGTTGTTTAGCTTGTTTGCTTGAATTTCATTGCTGTTTTGGTGCAGGTACGCTGTTGTAGTCGTTGTTTGTTTCTTTTCTTTCACTCCTTCTCTTCCCTTGAATCTCGAGACTTGTTTAAGTCTTGGATTTGCTCCCCTTAGGGCTACCTAGTCCAACTTAATCTTTGATTAAGCTTGGAGTAGGATTAGCATTAGGCTTTTTTTTGCATGCTAACTTAGGTAGTTGTTCCCCTTCTTACCTCAACTATAGGGCCACCTTTGCATGATAACATTAGGATTTAGTCTCCCCTTAGTGTTTTCTTTCTTTTGAGTCCTCTCTTCTCTCTTAAAGAAAAAATCACAAAACACTTAATAATTAAAAGTGTGCTTCGTATGCCAAGAGCCTTAAGTACATAGTATACTTTGTTGCGCGAGGCGTGTGACTCGTTACGCAAATTACTTACTATGTCATAGACTTTAGCACGAGGCATACTACAAACAAAAATCAAAACACTTCTGTCTAAAAAACACAAAACAAATTCAAAAACCTTTTTTCATCCTTCGATATTGTTAAGTTTCAACCATTTTCAGAAAAGAGCACGTTATTTTCCGTTTTGTTGCAAACAGGCATCGACCCTAACTGCCGGACGCGAATCTAACGTCGCTCATTAAAAACACCGACCTTGTTAAGTCGAACTACGACTGCTCTGATTTCCTCCTTCTGGTTAGATTGAGGATACGTAGGCACAATACGACGATGTCTTGGCGAGCAACCTCCCCCTTTAGTTCGTGTCCGAACTACATTGACTCTGACTTTCCCATTGCACGAGGGAATACGTAGGCATAGGACGGGTGATGTCCTATCGAGTCATTTCTCCCCCGTTTCTTCGTTCTCCTCCGTTCCCGTTCCTTTCCCTTTCCAGTAGCAGTGGAGCTCCAGACAACGACACCCTTTGATCGAGACAACAAGCGTGGATCCCATCGAGTACAATGGACGCGTGGGGGTGCCAATACCTTCCCCTCGCGTAACCGACTCCCTTACTCGTTTCTCTTGGTCGCGAGACCATGTCTTTTCCCTTCCCTCAGGTTTATGCAGTGTTTTCTTTCCCTCTCTTGGGATAAATACACATTGCTGGCGACTCTGTTTCTGCGCCACTTTCGCGTTTGTACCTGGATGAAAATCCCGGGAGCGACAGCTGACGACTCTTCTGGGGAACTGGTTGACCTATTGCTGGTCCATTCCTTTTGCGAGTCAATCCTAGCGCTTGTTTGTTATTGCTTTTGGGTTTTTAATCTGTACGCTTTATATGTTTTGTGTATTTGCTTTATCACATTTTATTTAGTGCTTTATTGCATTTTACTTTTAGCATTCATCATCATTGCCATATGTGTATACTAGATTGAGGTGCTGGTGTTTTCTGTTTAGTGGGATGGGAATTCTGAGTGAAAATCCCATTACCAAGGCTTGAGTACATCCTTAGACTTTAGCGTGGAGTTTGGTGGGTACGCGTGGCGTGTGACGCGTGTGCTGACCTGAGCTCACAAACCAGATGAGATCTTTCCAAGGTTGCTTAGTCATTACATGCGTATGTGGTGGCTAGGTGGTCCGAGGAGGATTGTCGACTCTGGTGACCATTCCCGAGGACTCAGTTGCGACACTCCTCCCGAGATGTGATAATGGCAGACCAGAAATGGCAAATCCATTACACTTCTTGATCCGAGGACTCAATGCTGAGAACTTGCTATAGGATTACCCTATTTCTTTTGGGAAGTCAGTGGACGACCTCTTTGTTTGGCGATAGTATTGTACCCCGAGGGATGAATGTACTATTGCTTCTCAAATCGAGAATCTGAAACTGAGAAGCCCGCTTTCTAGGAACCACATGTGAGGGGAAGGGAGTTCACAGGTTTGCAAGTAACTTTGACCTCCCACCTACCCAGTTCTTTGGAGACAGTTGGTTCTTTTATTACTGAAACAGTTCAACATAGACACTTATCGCACCCGATCCAGCAGACACTTTTGGCAACCTTGATCTCATGCCTGCATCCCATGACATCATCATATTCATGTTTTCATGTTTTTTTCATTTCCAGGCTCTTTTTTCATCTTTGATTCCAGTTGATGGGCATGGAGCCAGTCAAGAGAGATAACATCACTTACAGTTTTCCGAAGCCAGAAGTGGATATGCTACGCATTTTGATGAATAAGTCTACTCCAGGGTGAAATTTTGGTACCAGACGTGTGATGTTAAGGTGCAATATCACAACAACACACTCTGCAATAATGGACAGCAATAACAGAACACAAAATAACACAAGGAATTGTTCATCCAGTTCGGTCTAACTACCTACGTCTGGGGGCTACCAAGCCAGGGATGAAATTCACTACTTGTAGATATAATTTACAGACTCAACACACCAGTTGACAATCTCCTAAACTTATACTCTACTAGTGACTTTCTACCTAAGAAACCACTTAGATATGAGAACACTACTCAATCCCCTAAAATACTCAAAGAACAACCTCTTTGAGATCCCTTGATCTTGCTTCCTAGCTTCGATCAATCAACAACTCTCTATTGCTTCACAGCTTCTAGAGAGGACAGAAACATAACACCTATTCAAACCTAGAATAGTGTAAATACAATTACTCTAAACAAACCCTAGACACTAAGCCTCCAGCTCTTGATCTTCAATCTGTTTTCTGTACCTTCTTCCTTGGTCTTGTGCGCTTTATATAGCTCCTTGAATTTGGATTGGATTTGTCACAATATTTGATCAGATTTGTTAATTAAAAACTGAATATTTTAAAACAGATTTTATCCCCAAAATCTTTTTAAATCTTCCACCTTTTAATTCTCCAACAAACCTGCAATCAAATCTCCCATGTAACAGAAAATATCTAGCCCAAGATATTCTCATCCAACGAGTCAACACTCTCCACAATTCCAGCTAATACGCGACCCTAATAACAACAAGCCCATGTTGTCATTAGCTTCAGTTCTGCAGGTCTGATGTTACAACATCACCTATGTGACATCAGACATCTACTTCAGCAACTAGCAACCTTAACACATCCCAGTGTTAAGTGCAATGTTATGACATCAAGCCCATGACATCAAACATAGTTAACCTTCACAACTTAGTACAGCCCAGTACTAAGACTCAATGCTGCAACATCAACACCATGACATCAGCATTGAACACCTTGTTGTTTTACCAAAATTCCAGCCAATCCAGGAACTTACAATCTCCCCCTTTGGCTAATTTTGGCTAAAACAATCTCTGCATCTTCAGAGACTTCAGCAGCGGAATATCTTCAATATTTTGAAACTTTAACTTGCAGCAGTTTGACAATCTTCATATAGTCTTCATTACTTGATCTGCTGTAGCACCATCTTCATTATTGACAACAGCCAATTGGTGCTCCCCCTCAAAAACTTGAACCATCATCACAGCTGTTCAGTAGCTCACAATGTGCAGCACATCTCCCCCTTGATGTCTGCTTTGCTGCACTCTGCACTCTTCAATGCTATGAATACTTCACTAGCAGCTCCACAACTATGCTGTCTATACTCCCCCTCCACAGCTGCATCATTACTTTTCAACTAAACACCTTTTATTTTTATTCTTTTAGCAGCAACTACTCTTCTTCTCATGGCAATTTTAAACTCTCCCCCTTTTTAGCCATAATTAGACAAACCTCAACAAGTAACTCTTATGACACCCTGTACACAACCATACTTCTTCTGTCAGCAATATCCACATTTTGAAAATACAGACATATTCTTCATCCATCCAGTTATGAAGGCTTCACACAATCATCCACAAGCTTGATCAACATGCAATCTTCACAATAAATGCACTTTTGCTGCAAAATCCATGGACAAGTACTCCCCCTGTCATGATTAACAAATGATCTAGATGGAGATGAACATTTGAGCACATTTTCTGAGTACATGCATTTTGGTACCACTGTCCCATTCTCCAAAGGCTATCATACAATTCATCTTCACCATCCAAGGCAAACCTTCTACTTCATCATTCTCCCGTATGACTATGTAGATGCTCCTTAGATATAATGTAAGCACTAAGCTTCAGATCCAGAACAAAGACATCCTTCACCAACACTCTTGACACCAGGGTATTACATATGCTCCACTATTGGATTTACTATCAGCAAAGTAATCCAATCTCAACACTGTGTCACAAACTCTATATGCTCAGCTTACTTATAAGCTTTACTGAGATCCAGTCTCTTCAAGAGATCACAATTCCTCTATCCTTACATCCACCAGTAGTTGTTGAAACTGGTGAAGTCTTCAAAGACAGTAGTCATGCTTTTCCAGAACAAACTACTAAACACATTACCATAATCTCCACCTCTTCTGACCAAAAATGCTAGAGCATCCAACCCCACATGTCCAATCTTAATCATCTTCCAGATATAACCACCAGTAAACATGATGTTATAACATCTTTTGGGACATCAGCTTCTCATCACCATTCAAAGGACTCATTGCACAAAGAAGTCCTTCAAGAAGCTCCCAATAACACACAGTCAGAGCAGCTTATTCAGGTTAACATACACACCTGAATACCATAAGTTCCCACACCCTCTCTGAACCATATCCTAGCAAACTCAACCATATCCAGAGTATCTTTGTCAAATTCTTTCTTCAGATTAAGCCCTTTTTAAAAGACAAACATCCATCTTTTTAAAGGAATGTTATCAAGCGAAGCCTTTTGAATTTTCTCAGAAGTTCTAACAACAACTTTCTTCACATGAATGATGTCCAGAACATTACCATCAGACTTATCTCTGGTCTTCTTCTTTCTTGACACTTTACTCCAGGATCTTGTAGGACCAACCTCTGAGGTCTTCTGCTTATCAGTTCTCACCTTTGGCGGTGATTAAATAGCTTTCAGTCTTTTAGCAACCCCAGGAGACACTTTTGCAATCAGTTCATCATCATTCTTCTTTATTTTAAGGCTAAAAGTACCTTTCTTGACTTGAGATGTTTCAACATCTGTATCTTCCAACCCAAGGATTGTCAACCTGTGAACTTTTTCTTCTGAACTATAGAAGTCATTAGTCATGTTGTCATCTTTCTTGGCCTCACAAGTATTCAGCTCCCAACACTTCGTAAGGTCACAACTTTTGATCCTTCCATCAGCATTGTTGACTTCTTCATCTTGCTCACATAACTGACTACTCAATTTGGCTTTTAACACATCATCCAACTTAGGAGTAACAGCACCATAAGTTATTAACCCAGATTGACTTTTCACCATACTTTCACACTTGATGTCACCATCTGATTTTACCACATCACTAGATAAGCTGTCCACTTGAGGTATCCACTGATAACAATCATCTTTGGATCTTACTCCCTTCATCACTACCTCATTCTTGTCACTAGTCACCAAACACTCATCCTTAGTGTAGCTGACCTTGTACCCTTCATCACAGAGCTGACTTATGCTAATCAAATTAGCATTCAAACCTTTGACAAGAAGAACATTATCAAGGTCAGGTCCATCAAAACACTTCACTCTTCCAACACCTTCTACCACCCCTTTTTCTCCATTACCAAAAGTGACAACATTAGAGGAGCAAGAATTGACATTCACCAAAAGATCTTTGGACCCAGTCATGTGCGTTGAACAACCACTGTCAAAGTACCATTCATCCTTAGCAAAATGTCTATCTGAGGTGTGAGCCAATAGACATGTAGCTTGAGCTTTAGGAACCCACTATTTAACAACCTTAGTCCTGTTCTCCTTCTGTCTAGGTTGAGGAACAGATTTGGGATATCCATGCAGTTTAAAGCAAGAAAACTGCATATGACCAAATCTCCCACAATAGAAGCACCTTACTCTCTCTTCACTGAAGTTGTTAAACTTCCTGCCACCTTGATGATGAAACTGTTGTGGCTGCCATCCATAGTACTGGTGCTGTCTTCTTCTTCCAAAGTTTGACTGTCTTCTATGGTGAGGCTGTTGTCTTTTACCATAGGTAGATTGTCTCCTGAACTGAGGATGCTGTCTTCTAGGCTGTCTCCTATGGTGATGAGGCTTCCTTCTTCCATAGTAATGAGGCACAACATTATTATATCCATACCAGTTACCCTGATGTTGAGACATCTGATGGAACATGTTCTGTTTGAACCTTGCAGCCTTCATGCTCTTGTGGTATTGTGGGGGCATATACTGACTAGCTCCTTGTGGCTGCTTTCTCTTCTGATTAGGACCAGTCTTCTTCTCAATCTTCTTAGGTCGTGAAGCATCAGCTTTCTGATTCTGCCTTTTTGGCTGATGTTGAGGCACAGGTTGTGACACTTCCTTCTTTGAACCTGAAGTGCTTGCTTCTGAAGTTTCTTTACAACCTATCCCAGCTTTGTCTCCAGCGGCCTTTTCTGACTGGAGTATCATGTCAAGAGTGGCTGTCCCACTATTCAACATTCTAACAGATTTTGTCATATGATTAAGATGAGCTTTGACACATAAGACTTCTTTCTCCAATTCAGCTTTGTCATTCTCTAGCTGATCAATCTGTTGCTTATGGTACTTGTTCTCTTGACACACTTCAGCACTCTTTAAACACAACTCCTTGTAGGTTGAAGCTAGCTCATCATAGGTGACTTCTCCATCACTTTCATCATCAGATTCAACAATTCCTGTCAAAGCTGTAACATGCTTTGCTGACTCACTTTCACTTTCACTATCAGAGTCAGACCAGGAAATTGTCAAGCCCTTATTCTGCTTCTTCAAGAATGTGGGACACTCTTTCTTGACATGTCCATACCCTTCACATTCAAAGCACTGAACTCCTTTCTCTTGGGCAGTCTTCTCTTCATCTTTCTCTTTTGACTTGCTGATGTCAGAAGAGATGTTCTTGACATTAGGCCTGTAGTTATAGTTCATCTTCTTGAACACTTTGTTGAACTTCCTTCCCAACATAACTATGGCCTGAGGCAGATCCTCCTGGGACTCAGAACTCTTTCTCTTTTCTTCTTGATCATTGACACCAGGGCTATGCTCTTTGGCTTCTTCTCTGGTTCTTCCTCGATCAAACCAAGTTCAAAAGTTTGAAGAGACCCAATGAGCTCATCAACTCTCATCTTGCTAATGTCTTGAGATTCTTTAATGGCAGTCACCTTCATCTTATACTTCTTAGGAAGGGACCTGAGGATCTTTCTAACCAGCTTTTCTTCTGTCATCTTCTCACCAAGAGCACTGGATGCATTTGACAGCTCAAGAACACTCATGTGGATGTCATGAATAGTCTCATCTTCCTTCATCTTCAAGCTTTCAAACTTAGAAGTTAAAAGCTGAAGTCTTGACATCTTAACTCTAGATGTGCCTTCATGAGTAGCCTTCAAAATATCCCAAGCAGCCTTAGCAGTCTCACATGAGTTGATGAGCCTGAATATGTTCTTGTCAACTCCATTGAAGATAGCATTTAGGGCTTTTGAATTCCCAAGGGCAAGCTCATCTTCTTCCTTGGTCCATTCTTCTTCAGGCTTAGGCTTTGAGGTGCCTTCTTTATCCTTGCCAGCTTCATCTTTCTCACATACAACTGGAGCTTCCCACTCTTTAACGACAGCCTTCCAAGCTCTGCTGTCTAATGACTTTAAGAAGGTAGTCATTCTAGGCTTCCAATACTCATAATTTGAGCCATCCAATATAGGGGGTCTGTTGACGAATCCTCCAACCTCTTTGTCCATATTTCACCAGAAAGTAACTTCCCTAGATCTCACCCAGAGACAGACAGGATGCCTGCTCTGATACCAATTGAAATTCTGGTACCAGACGTGTGATGTTAAGGTGCAATGTCACAACAACACACTCTGCAATAATGGACAGCAATAACAGAACACAAAATAACACAAGGAATTGTTCACCCAGTTCGGTCTAACTACCTACGTCTGGGGGCTACCAAGCCAGGGATGAAATTCACTACTTGTAGATATAATTTACAGACTCAACACACCAGTTGACAATCTCCTAAACTTATACTCTACTAGTGACTTTCTACCTAAGAAACCACTTAGATATGAGAACACTACTCAATCCCCTAAAATACTCAAAGAACAACCTCTTTGAGATCCCTTGATCTTGCTTCCTAGCTTCGATCAATCAACAACTCTCTATTGCTTCACAGCTTCTAGAGAGGACAGAAACATAACACCTATTCAAACCTAGAATAGTGTAAATACAAGTACTCTAAACAAACCCTAGACACTAAGCCTCTAGCTCTAGATCTTCAATTTGTTTTTTGTACCTTCTTCCTTGGTCTTGTGCGCTTTATATAGCTCCTTGAATTTGGATTGGATTTGTCACAATATTTGATCAGATTTGTTAATTAAAAACTGAATATTTTAAAACAGATTTTATCCCCAAAATCTTTTTAAATCTTCCACCTTTTAATTCTCCAACAAACCTGCAATCAAATCTCCCATGTAACAGAAAATATCTAGCCCAAGATATTCTCATCCAACGAGTCAACACTCTCCACAATTCCAGCTAATACGCGACCCTAATAACAATAAGCCCATGCTGTCATTAGCTTCAGTTCTGCAGGTCTGATGTTACAACATCACCTATGTGACATCAGACATCTACTTCAGCAACTAGCAACCTTAACACAGCCCAGTGTTAAGTGCAATGTTATGACATCAAGCCCATGACATCAAACATAGTTAACCTTCACAACTTAGTACAGCCCAGTACTAAGACTCAATGCTGCAACATCAACACCATGACATCAGCATTGAACACCTTGTTGTTTTACCAAAATTCCAGCCAATCCAGGAACTTACACAGAGAATAAAGCAGCTTTCTTAGATGAGTATGGGTGGATTTGGTCTTTGGTTCGACATATTACTGAAGATGAGTGCTGGGCTATTCACACCTTATTGCAGTTCTATGACCCCCCGCTCAGATGCTTCACTTTTGTGGATTACCAGCTGCCTCTTATGTTGGAAGAGTTCTCTTATTTGTTGAATATTCCAATCAAGGACGAAGTTCCGTTCCATACCACTTTGGACATCCCTAAAGAAGAAGAAATTGCCGCCACTCTTTATTTGAGCGCATCTGAAGTGAAAACTGGTCTTAAGAAAAAAAGAGGTTTGCTAGGGTTCCCGTTGAAGTTCTTGGTAGAGGCAGCTGAGCCTTACACGCGTGCTGGGGGTTGGAAAACATATAATGCTGCTTTGGCTATGCATCTATGGCATTATCATGTTTCCTAATGTGCCAAACTTCGTGGATGTGAATGCTATTCGGATTTTCAAATCAAAGAACCCGGTGCCTACTCTACTAGGTGATGTCTACTATTCGGTGCATTCCAGGAATCATAGAAGTAAAGGTGGGCTTATTTATTGCTGCACCCCTTTACTGTATAAATGGTTTGCCTTCCATCTTCCCTGTCAAGGCGCTTTTGTGGAAGCCAAAGGTATGAAGTGGTTTGAGCGCATAATGGGACTAAAAGCGAAAGACATTCATTGGTTTGACAGAGACTTGATAGGAAGAGACGTGATTTACAGATGTGGAGAGTTTCCCAATGTTCCTCTTATGGGGATAAGAGGAGGCATCAACTATAATTCAACTCTCGCTTGAAGACAGTTAGGATATGCCATAAGGATTCCTCCAGCAGACAGGGACTTGAAGGAATCTGTGCTTTATGATGCTAGTGTTGATACTGATGTGCTGAAAAAGGTTGCAGCAGCCTGGAGCACTATCTGATACCAAGGAAAAGGCTACCAAGGCAAAAGTGATTCAACTGCCTACCCGACCCATATGGAGTGGGTGAAAGCTAGAGCTGAGGTTATAGGGATGCCATTCCTTAAAATGGATCTCCTATATCCCAGGGACGTTGGAACCGCTACTGTCACTGCTGAAGAGTTTGGTAAACTAGAAGTTCAAGTACGAGAACTCCGTGTGAAAAATATTGATTTGGAGAACCAGTTGCAAAGTTCTTTAATGAGTAAAAGAGAGTTTGAAATCAAAGATCAAGATGCGCTGAAGTTGGTTGTCGAAAGGGAAGAAGACCTAAGGGGAAGAGCTCAGTACTGTAAAAAGATTAGCCAATCCAGAGATGCAACTCAATTAGCCTACAAGGAAACTCAAAAGCAACTAGCTGAGGCCAAGTACGAGATGAGACAGTGGAGTGAATCCTCAACACGCGTGAAGGAAAAGGAGCGCAAAGTAATGGTTGAGAACGCGGAACTGAAAGAGCAACTAAAGGCTAAAGAGGGTGAGCTTCAAAGAGCGCACGAGCAATGAAGAAAACATCGCGAAGACTTCCATAAAAGCTAAGGGTAGTTGAAAAATGCTAGAGATGAGTTGAAAGCTTCCAAGAAAGAACTTGAAGATGCCATGGAAGAGATGGAAGAACTCAAAATACAAGCTGGTGTGAAAAGGCCTAAGGAGGTGAGCAATGACGAGGCTCTCTTGTTGCACATGGATTCATTAGCTAAAGCTCTGGAGGAGAAGGATGTTTTTATCAAGGAATTTATTAAAAGGCCAAGTCATCAGAGCACTAAGGTACTGTTCGAAGAGATCAAGCGCTCCAGTGAGGTGTTGAAAGACCTAAAGTTTCATGATTGATGTTTCCGATTATACCTAGGGTAACTTTTGTCTATTGTACCGTGGTTACCATCAGGCCTGTTGATGGAGCCACTCTTCTAATGTATTTTTCAATTTATGAACTTGTTGTATGATACTGGCTATTTATTAATTTGAAATAACTGGTTTATTCAGAGTTGGTTCCTTGGCCGTGTTGATCTATTCATAATCACTATCACATCACATTTCTTCTCAACAAAGTTCTCTCATATGTCTAAGGCTGGAATCAGGATGTAAAACGCCTTAAGAATGAAAAATATGTCATTTGCATTTGCATTTTCATTTTGCATTTTGCATAGCAGGTACTTGTCTCTGGTTTTCTTATTGTGTTCTTTCTTCAGGAAGGATTGCTGATCAGTGGATTCATCGATATTCTTCCAGATCCAATCAAAAGAGAGCTATGGAACAGATGCAGGCTGAGATGGTTGCCATGCAGACTCGCATGGCCCAGTTCATGGAATTAATGCAAGGGGAGGCACAAGGGAAAGAACAGCTGAGGACCTTTGTCCAACCCTTGGTGGTAAGAGTTGACGAGGATGGCGTTCTTCATGGCGGCCTTCATAATGATGTCATTCCTCTGGGCGGAGGTGTTGGGGGTAATGGTATTCCTATTGGTCCTCCGGGTGGAGGTGTTCATGGCCCTTCTGTTGTGATCCCTCCGGGCGGAGGAGAACAGGTTGTGATTCCTTCTGTTGTCGGAGGAGGAAATAGTGTATGTGATGTTCATGGCCGTCGATATGATGACCAACAGGACGACATATTTTTTGCGCAAGGCGGGGATGGTGTTCCCTCGATTGTTGATGATCAGAGGATCAAGTTGATTGAGGAACAGCTGAAAGGGGTTGTGAATCAGAACTCTGTGGGTATGGATTTTGATGATTTAGGGCTGGTCCCCGGTGTCGTAATTCCGCACAAGTTCCAGGTTCCCACCTTTGAGAAGTATAATGGTACCACTTTCCCAAAGACTCATGTCCGGGCATGCGCGAGGAAAATGGCTGCATACTCTAGGGACGAGAAATTACTGATGCATTTCTTTCAGGATAGCCTGTCTGGGGCATTGCTGGAATGGTATATGCAATTGGAGAGAGCTGGTAGAGGCTTTTGTCAAGCACTACCAATATAACACTAATATGGCTCCCAATAGGACTCAACTACGGAGTCTGCCTCAAAAGAACAACGAAAGCTTTAAAGAGTACGCTCAGAGGTGGCGTGAACTGGAAGCGAGAGTACAACCTCCTATGTTGGAGAAGGAGATGTTGAATATGTTCATGACTACCTTGCCAGGTCATTATTACGAGAAGTTGCTGCCTTGCATGTCAGGAAAGTTTGCTTATCTCATATTGGTTGGAGAAATGTTGGAAAGTGGAATTAAAACGGGAAAGGTGTCCAACAATGATGGGGCTTCTTCTAGTGGAGGGAAGAAACCCTATGTGAACTATAAGAAGAAGGAGGAAGTGAATTCTGTCTCTTCATACCGTAGTAATGGAAAACAACGTCAGAATTACAATTAGCAAGTTGCCTCTGTAACTATTCCGGATGCGCCTCAGCAGCAGAGGAATAATCCCAATCAGCAACCAAACAAGCAGCCTGGCCAGAATCAGAATCGACAAAGAAATGTTGCAAGGCATTTTGATCAACCGCCCATGTCATATGCTCAATTGTTGCAACACTTGCTACAACTGCGTTTAGTTGAGCTCCGCACTCTGGCTCCACCCACAGGGAGGCTTCCCCCAGGCTATGATGCTAACGCACATTGTGATTTTCACTCCGGTGCCCCAGGGCATACAATCGAAAGGTGTAGGGCATTTCATCATAAAGTCCAAGAATTGGTGGATTCGAAGGCCATCAACTTTTCCAACGACGTGCCAAATGTCATTCAAAACCCAATGCCGAACCACGGTGGGCCGAGGGTCAATGCTGTTATAGAAGATGATGAATCTTTGAATTTGGTTCTGGACGTGAATGAACTGAAGACTCCATTGTTGGTAGTGAAAGAGAGACTACTGAGGGGTGGAGTATTCACTGGTTGTGATAAGAGTTGCTCAGAATGTATGCTGCAGGCTAATGGCTGTGTTTGTTGAAATCTGGTATTCAAAAGCTAATTGACGAAGGTCGGTTGCAGTTTGATAGGTGTGACCAACAAAAGGAAGTTAATGGCAAAAGGAATGAGGTTGCCACTGTTACTATCCCTTTCAAAACGGTAACTATTTCAGCGTCGGCAAGACCAGCGCTGGTCTTTATTACCACTCCTGGGCCTGTCCCATATGAGAGCACAAAAGCTATTCCTTGGAATTATGGTGCTGAAGTGTTTGTTAACGGGAAGAAGCAAGAGTTGGTGGGAGCGTCGGTGATGAACTCCAGTGTTGAAAGTAATGATGAAGCAGGAGATATTACCCGGAGTGGTAGAGTCTTTATCCCATCTGATGATCAGGCTAGTGGTTCTAGACCAGAAAAAGGAAAGCAGGTTATGGATAATTCTGTGCAGACGCCGGTAGTGAATGATTCCGCAGCAAAGCCAGTTGACAACTCATTCTCAGAGAATGTAGAAGAGTTTATGAGGCTGATTCGGAAAAGCGACTACAAAATTGTTGATCAATTGCACCAAACACCGTCTAAGATATCCATTTTATCTATTTTATTATGTTCGAAGGCGCATCGAAACGCGTTGTTGAAAGTATTGAATGATGCGTATGTACCCCAGGAGATCTCAGTTAATCAGCTAGAGGGGGTAGTGGCTCATGTAAATGCAGGAAATGGTTTGGGATTTACTGATGTGGATTTGACCCCAGCTGGAAGAAATCACAATAACGCCTTGCACATTTCAGTCGAATGCCGAGGATCGTAAATGTCGCATGTGCTTGTTGACACCGGGTCATCTTTGAATGTTTTACCGAAGAAAGCACTGATGAAATTGGACACTCGTGGGTTAATCTGCACGCCAAGTGATTTGGTGGTGCGTGCATTCGATGGTTCCAAGAGATCTGTCTTCGAGGAAATTATGCTGCTAATTAAGGTTGGTCCAGAGGTTTTTGATACCACTTTCTATATCATGGACACCCAACCTGCTTACAGTTGTCTACTAGGCCGTCCATGGATTCACAGTGCTGGGGCAGTGACGTCCACTTTACATCAGAAGCTGAAGTATATGGTAGATGGACATGTGGTGACGGTTTGCGGAGAAGAAGATATCATGATAAGTCATCTATCTACTTTTAAGTATATGGAGGTAGATAGAGAAATACATGAAACTTTATGTCAGGGTTTTGAAGCAGTGAAGATCACTGAGGAGCCTCTCAAAGAAGTCAGCCAATCTGAAGTGGTAAAGCAGCTTGTAGTGGTATATCAGCCAGAGGTCTCCATGTCTTCCTTCAAGGATGCACGGGCTGTGGTTGAAGCCGGCAGTTCGCAGAGATGGGGTCAGGTTATCGAGGTCCAGAAAAAGCATAATACTTATGGGCTGGGATATAAGCCACCCAGGCGTCCTGAGGATCCTCCCAAGTTTTGCAGTCCGATTCGTTTCACCAGTACTGGTGTGTTCTTTGACAGAGTTAATGCTATAGATGAGGAAGGGGATAACGATTGCGATATGGATAATTGGATCCGCCCCTACATTCCAGGTCAAAGTATTTGCAACTGGTCATCAGAGAAAGCCATTCAAGTGACCGGCCCAGCGTAATTGCCTTTGTTTTCCTGTTATGACAATCCTATGTTCTGCCCAAGGCGTAGTGATTTTTGTTTGTAGGACTTGAATATTTTGTGTGTTTTCTTTATCATTAATAAAGGACGCTTTTCACATTCAAATATTTTGATCCCTGTTTTTCTGTTTTTACCTTTTTGCATTAAATCACATCAAAATGGCAATGTGTTTTTGTTTTTTGCATACATAATAAACATAAATTATCAATCATGCAGGTTTCCTTGTTCAGATACCACTAATCATGATTCAGCTATGGCTCGGTATGATTTCGACAATCCCATTTATCAGGCTGAAGAAGAGGCTGATGAAGATTGTGACTTACCCGAGGAATTGGCCAGACTGTTGAAACAGGAGGAAAAGGTCATTCTACCTCATCAGGAGGAATCGAAGATTGTTAACTTGGGAGCCAAGGACGCAAAGAAAGAAGTAAAGATCGGGGCTGCTTTGGAAGACAATGTAAAGGGAAGATTGATTGAAATGCTTCGAAAGTATGTTGATATCTTCGCCTGGTCTTACCAAGACATGCCTGGGATTGACACTGACATCGTGGTACACTGGCTGCCTCTCAAAGAGGGATGTACTCCAGTAAAGCAGAAGCTGAGAAGGACGAAACCGGAAATGTCTGTCAAGATTAAAGAAGAGGTTCAGAAACAGATAGATGCTAGATTTCTGGCTGTGACAAATTATCCTCCGTGGGTTGCTAACATTGTGCCCGTACCTAAGAAGGACGGAAAGGTCAGGATGTGTGATGACTACAGAGATCTGAATAGAGCAAGCCCGAAAGACGATTTCCGGCTTCCTCACATTGACGTGTTAGTGGACAACACTGCTCAATACTCTGTATTTTCCTTCATGGATGGCTTCTCTGGGTATAACCAAATCAAAATGGCCCCAGAGGACATGGAGAAGACGACGTTCATAACACCGTGGGGAATATTCTGTTACAAGGTAAAGCCCTTTGGATTGAAAAATGCTGGGGCAACCTATTAGCGGGCAAGGTGACTCTCTTTCATGATATGATTCACAAAGAGATCGAGGTCTATGTTGATGACATGATTGCAAAGTCACAAACGGAGGAGGAGCATCTGGTGAATCTTCAGAAGCTGTTCGAAAGGTTGATAAAGTTCAGACCGAGGTTGAATCCGAACAAGTGCACCTTCGGGGTGAGATCTGGAAAATTACTGGGGTTTATTGTCAGTGAAAATGGTATCGAGGTTGATCCTGCTAAAGTAAAACTGCTAAAGTAAAAGCCATACAAGAAATGCCTGAACCAAGAACAGAAAAAGAGGTTTGTGGTTTCTTAGGGAGGTTGAACTACATTGCTAGATTCATCTCTCATCTTACAGCCATGTGCGAACCAATATTCAAATTGTTAAGAAAAGATCAAGAGGTTAGGTGGAACGAAAATTGTCAAAAGGCGTTTGAAAAGATAAAAGAGTATTTGCAGGAACCTCCGATCCTTATGCCGCCAGTGCCAGGAAGGCCATTGATTATGTATCTTACGGTTCTTGAGAACTCAATGGGGTGTGTGCTCGATCAACACGACGAGTCAGGTAGAAAAGAGCATGCCATCTACAACCTGAGTAAAAAGTTCACTGATTGTGAGTCGAGGTACTCAATGCTGGAAAAAACATGTTGTGCACTCGCTTGGGCAGCTAAGCATTTGAGGCAGTATATGTTAAACCACACAACCCTCTTGATTTTGAAGATAGATCCGATCAAGTATGTGTTTGAAAAGCAGGTGCTTTCTGGGAGAATAGCCCGTTGGCAGATGGTTTTGACAGAATACGATATTCAATATGTTTCCCAAAAGGCCATTAAGGGAAGTATTTTGTCAGAATATCTTGTTGAATAACTAATTGAGGATTATCAACCGATGAAGTTTGAATTTCCAGATGAACACATCATGTTTTTGAAGATGAGAGACTGTGAAGAGTCGCTGCATGACGAAGGACCTGAAATCGGATCCCAATGGAAGCTGGTCTTTGATGGGGCTGTTAATTCATACGGTAACGGAATCAGGGCAATCATTATGACTCCAAAGGGTTCTCATATACCCTTCACTGCTCGGTTAGCGTTTGTATGCACCAACAATGAGGCGGAGTATGAAGCATGCATCATGGGGTTAGAAGAAGCAATTGATTTGAGAATTAAGAACCTCGATGTTTATGGTGATTCCGCGTTGGTAGTTAATCATATTACAGGTGAATTTGGCAAATTTGGTGCCTTATAACAACTATGCCAGAAGGTTGTTACCTTTCTTTGACAGAGTCGATTTCCATCACATACCCCGGTTGGAGAATCAGATGGCAGATGTGTTGGCAACGTTGTCTTCGATGTATCAGGTGAATCGTTGGAATGAAACTCCCTCAATCAGAATCATGCGTCTGGATAGACCTGCTTTTGTGTTTGTAGTTGAAGGGGTATCAGATGGAAAACCATGGTATCACGAGATTAAGGTTTTTCTGAAGAGTCAAGAGTATCTAGAGGGTGCGTCAACCAAAGATAAGAAAACTCTGAGGAGGTTGGAAGGGAACTTCTTTTTGAATAAGGATGATGTGTTCTACAAGAGGAACTTTGACATGGTCTTGCTACGTTGTGTTGACGAACACGAGGCAAGCCTGTTAATGGAAGAGGTTCATGAAGGATCTTTTGGTACCCATGCCAATGGGCATGCTATGGCTATAAAATTGTTGAGAGCGGCGTATTACTGGATGACTATGGAGTCTGACTGTTTCAAATACGCCCGAAAATGTCATAAATGCCAGATTTATGCAGATAAGGTGCACGTGCCGCCTACTCCTCTGAATGTGTTGTCGTCACCTTGGCCTTTTGCCATGTGGGGCATTGATATGATTGGAAAGATTGAGTCGACTGCTTCCAATGGGCATCGTTTCATTTTGGTTACCATTGATTACTTCACGAAGTGGGTGGAAGCAGCCTCATATGCCAACGTCACCAGACAAGTGGTAGCCCGGTTTATTAAGAAAGACATCATCTGCCGGTATGGAGTCGCGGAGAGGATCATTACTGATAATGGTTCAAATTTTAATAACAAGATGATGAAGGAGTTATGTCAGAGCTTTAATATTAAACATCACAATTCTTCTCCCCATCGTCCGAAGATGAATGGGGCTGTTGAAGCAGCAAATAAGAATATCAAGAAGATTGTGCAGAAGATGGTGGTAACGTATAAAGACTGGCATGAAATGTTACCTTATGCTTTACATGGTTATCGTACTTCGGTGCGTACATCAACCGGGGCAACTCCTTTCTCATTGGTATATGGTATGGAAGCGGTCCTACCAGTAGAGGTTGAGATTCCTTCTTTGAGAATTCTGGCAGATGTGAAGCTTGATGAAGCTGAATGGGTGCGTTCCAGACTGAATCAGCTGAACCTTATCAAGGAAAAGAGATTGGCAGCCATTGCACAAGGTCGGTTGTATCAGAGCAGGATGAAGAAAGCCTTTGATCAGAAAGTGCATCCTTGGTGTTTCCAGGCTGGTGAATTGGTTTTGAAAAGGATCCTTCCTCCTCAAACAGATCACAGGGGTAAATGGACTTCAAACTACGAAGGGCCATATGTAGTAAGACAAGTTTTTTTTGGTGGAGCCTTATTACTCTCAACTATGGATGGTGAAGATTTTACGTCCCCTGTGAACGCAGACGTAGTAAAAAAATACTTTGCATAAAAGAGACCCGCTGGACATAAAAAGAAGATCCAGGCAAAAAAGGGCATCCCGGAGAACCATAAAAAGAAAAGGTTTGGGCAAAAATTAGGGATAAAAAGAAAAAAAAAAAAGAATAAACCCGCAAAGTTGAAAACCTGAAAAGGCAACTTTGGCAAAAAGGGGTATCCCGGTGGATTGAAAACTCGAAAAGGGCGATCCAGGCAAAAGTTAGGGATTTGAAAGCAAGAGGCTATGATCTGCGTTCAATCTATGAACACTTTTGATACTTGGAAATTTCGAAGGAAAGGAATCAGTCCAGTCAGTCTCCTCGAAGGTCAAAGCATCTGCGGATAAACGAGCCATATTGGGTCATAACTGAATTGAATCATGGTGGATATCTGTTTCCCACATTGTCGACATGTGTATATTCTTTTACTTCTTTTGTGCAATTACCTCTTTTTCAAGGATTGCTTCCGGATGTAAATGCCTATGTGCAGGCCAATTCATTCAATAAAACTTTCATTTCATTCAAAGAGCCTTCCATTTGTGTTTTTACTTTAACTATTTTATTTGTGAAAATGTCCGATATTTTTTATAAACATGGCATGCGAAAATGTTAAGCTTTGTGAAGCACATCGGAAAACAGTGGGAATTGTTCAAGTAACGGTCATTGTATTGGTAATCGAGATAGCCATTTTGCATATACTGTCGATTTTGTTTGCAGGGTAGCAGGATTTCTCCCCAGTAGAGCTATTCTCCCCAGCACTAAAAGTTCATCATCCTCAATAGAGCTTATTTTCCCTTGCCAAAGTCATGGTTGGTTGATTATTCCCCAGTAAGCAGTTTAGAATGGATTGCTCCGAGGTGAATGTGGTTATATCTCCAGCAGGAGGTATGTTGGATGTCTTTGAAGAGACTTTATTTTCTACAGAGCCTGGTAAGCACTTTCCTCAGGAAGTCAGAAAGTGTAGTTCCGTCAGCAACGACATGCTCTAATCCCCAGCAGGGTAAATTCGTTCCTCCTCAGCAGGTAGTTGCTCTCCCTAGCCAGGGTACAGAGGATTATTTCCCTCAGCTAGAGTTATGGTTGATTTGTCACTCTCTTAGCAAGCAGCCAGAAGTTGATACTTCTGCATCCCCAGCAAGAGACTGATGGAATATCTTCCTTGGACAAAGAGGTTATTTTCCCCACAGAGTCTTGGCACCCATTTTCCTCAGCTAGTTATGAAGTGTTTTTCTCCTCAGCAACGGTATGGTCTGATCCCCAACAGATGGGTAAGCTTGATGATATCCCCTAGCAGAGTTGATATCGCTAATCACCATTCCTTAAGCAGGTTTGCTAATAGTGGCTGATACTCCCCAGCATGGTGAAGATAAGGACGTCTCCCAACAGCAGGGTAAGTTCAGTAATATCCCCAAGCAGGTTCGACATTATTGACTTGTCTCCCCAAACAGAGTTTGGTGGTGATCTTCACTGTGGTTTGTTCAACGACAGTTAATACCCCCAGCAGGTCTTAAGTCAAATTGTTATTGGCATCTTACAGATCCAGGATTTGAGTTCTGTCTTCGGTAGAAGCCATGGGTAATCGCCAGCGGAGATCTTGGGTTCCGTCTTTAATATTCGTTTACATCCATCCCCCAACAGAGTGGAATTGCTCTCGGAGTTTTTCATCTCTAACAGAGTTTGTAATCAGGAAGTCGTTCAGTGAAATCTTCCTCAGCAGGATCTTTTAATTCAGAGGACAATTTAGTTTGTCGTCCCCGGTGGAGTAGCATTTGTCTTCAGCATTTATTTTGCTGAGACGCTTCTTTTGCATTGCATAAGCATTCTTGCATGGCATCCTCCCAAACACGTAGCATTTCCATTTCGTATGGAGCATTACGCGATAGAAAAATTCAAACCTGTGCATTCGAAGCATAAGCCAGGTTTGATATCTGTTACCAGTTTCTTTCCCCAGCAGAAAGAGATGTGACTCGGGAGATGTTGTTTAACATTACACCTCAACTAATGGATTCGTCCTTCTGAATGTTGTGCCTTCCTATACTCCCCTACAGGTTTGTCGTTTTAGATTTCTCTTGTCCCTAGCGGAGTCATCTTGGTAGATCTGTTGGTCATACTAATATTGGGTTTGAAATTCCGCCTTCGGCCGGTCTTTCTTTTTCGAGTCCGCCTTCGGCCATCTTCGTAATCACTCTTTTGGTTTATCCCCTCGGAGTTGTTAGCGTTAAACACTCGTCCGTGTCCTTTTTCATTTCCCCAATACTTCATCTGTATTGATTCTAAACACTCGTCTGTGTTCCTTTAACACTCATCTGTGTTCGGTTTAACATTTCAATCCCCAGTAGAGTTACCATTTATGTTATTTCGATACCCGTCCGTATTGACCTTTGACACCCGTCCGTGTCCTTTCAGCACCCGTCCGTATTTGAACTTTTGTTTCAATACTCGTCCGTATTGACCCTTGACACCCGTCCGTGTCCTTTCAGCACCCGTCCGTGTCCTTTCAGCACCCGTCTGTGTCCTTTCAGCACCCGTCTGTGTTTGAACCTTTTACTTCAATACTCATCCGTATTGACCCTTGACACCCGTCCGTGTCCTTTCAGTACCCGTCCGTGTTTGAACCTTTTGCTTCAATACTCATCCGTATTGACCTTTGACACCCGTCCGTGTCCTTTCAGTACCCGTCCGTGTTTGAACTTTTGCTTCAATACCCATCCGTATTGACCCTCGACACCCGTCCGTGTTTGAACCTTTTTCTTCAATACCCGTCCGTATTGACCTTTGACACCCGTCTGTGTCCTTTCAGCACCCGTCCGTGTTTGAATTTTTATACCCGTCCGTATTGACCTTAGACACCCGTCCGTGTCCTTTTAGCACCCGTCCGTGTTTGAACTTTTTAGCCAATACCCGTCTGTATTAACCCTTGACACCCGTCCGTGTCCTTTCAGCACCCGTCCGTGTTTGAACTTTTTAGCCAATACCCGTCCGTATTGACCCTTGACACCCGTCCGTGTCCTTCAGCACCCGTCCGTGTTTGAACTTTTGCTTCAATACCCGTCCGTATTGACCCTTGACACCAGTCCGTGTCCTTTCATCACCCGTCTGTGTTTGAACTTTTGCTTCAATACCCGTCCGTATTGGCCCTTGACACCCGTCCGTGTCCTTTCAGCACCCGTCCGTGTTTGAAATTTTTAGCCAATACCCATCCGTATTGACCCTTGACACCCGTCCGTGTCCTTTCAGCACCCGTCAGAGTTTGAACTTTTTAGCCAATACTCGTCCGTATTGACCCTTGACACCTGTCCGTGTCCTTTCAGCACCTGTCCGTGTTTGAACTTTTTAGCCAATACCCATCCGTATTGACCCTTGACACCCGTCCGTGTCCTTTCAGCACCCGTCCATGTGTGAAAATTTTAGACACCCGTCCGTATTCTTTCAGCACCCGTCCGTGTGTGAACATTTTTGGCACTCGTCCGTGTTTATCCCCAGCGCAGTCGACACTCGTTTGTGTTTGCTTCTACCTAATTCGATACTTCGTCCTTATTGATCTCTGACACTCGTCCGTGTTATGATTTGACATTGCATCTTTCATTACTTGTTCCCCAGCGGAGTCGTCTCTCCTTTTGCAGGATGCAAATTTGTGTGGTTATTTTTGGTATTCAATCTCCGTGTATCCTGGTTGTCTGAAAGTCGTTGCTATCATACCCTCGGATCCAAGAAGGTTGAATATGGGCAGCTGTAACACCTCAAAATTTGCCCTCTTGTTTCTAACAGTAACTGGCTTATGTTTCATTTCATTTACATCGATATTTGTGCATTTGCATGTTTCTTTCGGGCATGGGATCAAGGTATTTTCCAGCAGCTCACAGCGTTATCAGTTCCAGTACTATTTTCAGTAGTATTCAGAGCCAAGCAGATAATTTTCAAGGTCTTTTGGAGCTTTTATTTTGCTCATTAGACGTTTTGACAATCAGAAGCTTCAACAGCCAGTTTCTGATCAAGCAACCCGGCATCAGACATTATTAACTCAACAAGGTATTCTAGGCTGTCAGCAAGAATTTGTGTTTCATTCCAGGCATTATTCAATAGCAACATCAAGTCTTGAGTTTCAGAGGCTTAACGGGTTCAAAACAACTGTCAGAAGTCACTTTTCCAAGTATCCCTCCAAAAGGTGCCAAGATTCAAAATTTGAACTGAGTAACCGGTTACTCACCATGCGTTAACCAGTTACTCGCTTGTTTTTCTGTGCATCCTCAGCAAATTTGAACTAAGTAACCGGTTACTCACCCTGCATTAACCGGTTACTCTGAGCACAATTTGAAAAAAAATTAAGTTTGCATCATTAGTGATCATGTGCTTGGCTTGTGCATGTGTGGGAAGGATCTAGAATTGATTCAATTTTATCATTTTCCATCCAAAATTCAAATTCCTTCCAAGACTTTCCACTCTAATTCCCCACTCTTCTTTCCAAATTCCATTCCTAATCCCCATTCCACTCACAAAACCTCACTCCAAACCCAAACTTAACTCCTAACCTAGGGGTTATTTAAATCAATTCATTCCAAACCTCCCACAACTTTGATCCATTTTCTGAATTTTTCTACTCATCTCACTCCATTTTCTCTCAACTTTTCTCTCATCCCAAACCCTCACTCAAAGTTCCACCATCAAAGTTCAACAAATTTTGCATTGAAATTTGTTGATCTTGGAACTAAACCTTCATCCATTCACTAATTCTTGAAGGAATTCTGATTTTTGCTACTGTTTTGCTTCCGAATCTAAGTTCTTGGAAGTGATTTTTGGAGAAGCTAGAAGCAATTTCATCACATTGCATTTATTTTGCATTTTTGGTGACGATAGCATTGGATCTCTGGTTTTCTTGCTTAGATTCATCAATTGCAACTTATCAACACTCACCATAGCAATTCTCAGCTTTGTAGGTTGGTGAATTTCAGATCTACTTTTCATTTTAGCTTATTTTGCTTGTTCATGATGTAGATCTTGAGTTTGTTGTGTTTGATCCATTGGATTGGGGATTTGATTGTTGTTGCTGGTTGATTGATGTGTGTTTGCTGTTCTTGAGATGTAATTTTCGTACATATTGAGATGCCCTAACATGTAGGTAATTGGAGAAGTGATAAGCTGCTAAAAAGTGCTTTTGAAACAGTTTTTTTGGCCACTGTCCCAGAGTAACCAGTTAACGTGTGGGTGTTAACCGGTTAACATGTTGTATTTTTGCGTAAATTGTCTGATTTTTAACTAAGTAACCGGTTACTTACCGTTTGTTAACCGGTTACTCTGGGATAGAATGTGTATTTTGTGCATTTTCTTGTTTGTTTGAGATCCTTTGCATGCCTAAACCTTATGGATTAATATGTCGATGATTTATGGATTATTCTTGAGCTGTTTCACCTCACATTATTGCATGAACACAATTTTCTGACACGCGACTCTTGGATTTTCATCGTTTATGATCATGTTTGCATTGTTGCGGTCTTGAGGCGATGAACACATAGCACACACTTCTTGAACATGTTGATTGTGATTCATTGTTGGTGTTGCTGGGGTTTTTGTTTTGAGCATGATTGCTTGCACTTAACTTCATGAGATGCATGCTTGTTTTGACTTGTCTATATACCAAATGATATGCATTCTTTCATGATGATTTCAAGAGTTGTTTACCATGGTTTGTGGTATGATTGTGATCATGTTTAATTGAAGAATATGTAATGCTTGATGCATGTTTGCTTTTCCATGAGTGAATCACTTTTGAATGCATGCTGCCCTATTTTTCTACTACTGTTTAGGTGCATATGTGCTGTTGTATGCGCTGCTGTTTGGCTTTTTTACACCTGTTTTGTGTGCTGAGCATGAGCTATTAAATGTTGTTTGGCTTGTTTGCTGGAATTTTACTGCTGTTTTGGTTCAGGTGCGCTGTTGTAGCCGCTGTTTGTTTCTTTTCTTTCACTCCTTCTCTTCCCTTGAATCTCGAGACTTGTTTAAGTCTTGGATTTGCTCCCCTTAGGGCTACCTAGTCCAACTTAATCTTTGATTAAGCTTGGAGTAGGATTAGCATTAGGCTTTCGTTTTGCATGCTAACTTAGGTAGTTGTTCCCCTTCTTACCTCAACTATAGGGCCACTTTTGCATGATAACATTAGGGTTTAGTCTCCCCTTAGTGTTTTCTTTCTTTTTAGTCTTCTCTTCTCTCTTAAAGAAAAAATCACAAAACACTTAATAATTAAAAGTGTGCTTCGTGTGCCACGAGCCTTAAGTACATAGTATACTTTGTTGCGCGAGGCGTGTGACTCGTTACGCAAAGTACTTACTATGTCATAGACTTTAGCACGAGGAATACTACAAAAAAAAATCAAAACACTTCTGTCTAAAAAACACAAAACAAATTCAAAAACCTTTTTTCATCCTTCAGGATTGTTAAGTTTCAACCATTTTCAGAAAAGAGCACGTTATTTTCGGTTTTGTCGCAAACAAGCATCGACCCTAACTGCCGGACGTGAATCAAACGTCGCTCATAAAAAACACCGACCTTGTTAAGTCGAACTACGACTGCTCTGATTTCCTCCTTCTGGTTAGATTGAGGATACGTAGGCACAAGACGGCGATGTCTTGGCGAGCAACCTCCCCCCTTAGTTTGTGTCTGAACTACGTTGACTCTGACTTTCCCATTGCACGAGGGAATACGTAGGCATAGGACGGGCGATGTCCTATCGAGTCATTTATTTTTCGTTTCTCCCCTGTTTCTTTGTTCTCCTCCATTCCCGTTCCTTTCCCTTTCCAGTAGCAGTGGAGCTCCAAACGACGACACCCTTTGATCGAGACAACAAGCATGGATCCCATCGAGTACGATGGACGCGTGGGGGTGCTAATACCTTCCACTCGCGTAACCGACTCCCTTACCCGTTTCTCTTGGTCGCGAGACCATGTCTTTTCCCTCCCCTCAGGTTTATGCAGTGTTTCCTTTCCCTCTCTTGGGATAAATACACATTGCTGGCGACTCTGTTTCTGCGCCACTTTCTCGTTTGTACCTAGATGAAAATCCCGAGAGCGACACACATGCTTTTGGTGCTCCCAAAATGTTGCACACGCATGTGCTCTAGCAAGGCGATAAACAAAGTCATCACCAATCAAACCAAAAATAGAGATGTAACCATAATGGTGACACACAACAAGAATTCATTGAACATTATAACATGTTCAACCAAAGTTCATGAAATAATACATAACATGCCAAATGCACCCAAAAAAATGTTTCAAGTATATAGATGGAATAACACAACATCACTATAAGCATATAATTGATAAAGATCAATGGTAATTTTTGGACGTGAGAGTTGATAAACTACTTCATTCATCAAGGATAGTAGTCATTTGGAATACTAATAATAGCAAGAAAACTCACTAAGCCAGAGAAAGAAAAAGGAACAATATTACCTATCGTGTAGGTTGATGAACCATGCACTCTTATGAGATAAAACTCCCAATGAAGGTTAGAGTAGGAGTATATAAAGTGCATGCAATAAAATGACATGTTAGGCAAGATTAGAGATATCGAGTATCCCAAATTCCCTTCGGATGTTGAAAAACGATTCAGTCGTAAGTCGTTCTATGAAAATATCTGCAAGTTGATGTTTACTATAAACATGCTCGAATATGACATCACCTTTCTCAACATGATCACGTAGGAAATTATGGCGAATCTCAATATGCTTAGAGCGAAAATGTAGCACCGGATTCTTGGTTAGATTGATAGCGCTAGTGTTGTCACACATAATGGAAATACGTTGCAAGTTTATATCAAAATCAAGTAATTTTTTCTTGAACCACAAGAATTAGGTACAACAACTAACGACCGCAACATATTCCGCCTCAGCGGTTGACAATGCAACAGAAACTTGTTTCTTGTTATGCCAACTTACTAAGGCATTTGAAAACATGTGGCAAGTTCCACTAGTGCTTTTCCTATCCGATTTGCAACCGGAAATATCAGAGTCAGTGTATCCAACCAAGTTACAATTGCTTCCTTCAGAATACCAAAGCCCATATTGAGAAGTGCCGCGAAGATACCTAAGAATACGCTTTGCGGAATTTAAGTGAGATTCCTTAAAAGCCGATTGATAACGGGCACACATGTATATGCTAAACGTGATATCTGGCTTAGATGTGGTAATATATAAAAGAGAGCCGATCATACCTCTATATTTCTTCACATCTACATCCTTACCATTTGAGTCTTTTTCCAAATTACCATTTGTGGCCATAGGTGTATTGGTAGACTTTGCATCTTCCATGCCAAAGCGCTTTAGCAATTCTTTGCAATACTTCATTTGACACACCAATGTACCCTATTTCAATTGCTTGATTTGAAGCCCAAGGAAGTAATTCAACTCCTCCATGAGGCTCATCTCAAACTCTCCCTGCATAAGCTTAGAGAATTCTTCTACAAGTTGCATATTAGTTGATCCAAATATAATAACATCAACGTAAACTTGAACTAGAAAGGTGTGCTTCCCTTGGCGCTTAATGAATAGAGTAGTATCTACTTTTCCCCTTGAGTATCCTTGGTCAATTAAAAATTTGCTTAGTCGCTCATACCAAGCCCTAGGGGCTTGTTTGAGACCATAAAAAGCTCTTTTGAGCTTGTACACATAGTTTGGATACTCATGACTTTCAAAACCGGGGCGTTGAGCTACATACACTTCTTCATTAATAAAGCCATTTAGAAATGCACTTTTCACGTTCATTTGATATAAATTGAAATTCTTAGCGCAAGCTTAGGCTACTAGAAGACATATAGCCTCAAGTCGAGCCACCAGAGAATTAGTTTCCTCATAATCGATACCCTCCTCTTGGTTATAGCCTTGTGCCACTAGCCGGGCCTTATTGCAGGTTATCACCCCATTTTCGTCAAGTTTGTTCCTAAAAACCCATCGGGTGCCAATTAGTTGATGATCTTTAAGACGAGGGACAAGGCCCCAAACGTCGTTTCTTTTAAATTAATTTAGTTCATCTTGTATGGCCATAAGCCAATGCTCATCAAGCAATGTATCTTTAGCATTTTTAGGCTCTACTTGAGACACAAACCCAAAGTGATAATAGAAATTACTTATCTTAGATCAAGTAGTTACTCCCTTTGTGATGCCTCCAAGTATGTTGTCGATAGGGTGATCCTTCAATGTCTTTCAAGTCAAAGGTAGACCTTCCGCTGCAATCAGACTTTCTTCCTTTTTGTCTTCATCATTGTCATCTTCTTTCTTCTCATCATTCACCACTTTAGGTTGATCAATCCCTTATTCGGTTCCATTGAGAATATCTTGAGAAGACACACCTACATCATGAAAAATAATACCTTTCCCAACATCTTTTGGATGAGACTCATCAAAGGTAACATGTACATACTCCTCAACTATAAGAAATTTCTTGTTATAAACCCTATATGCCTTACTAGATTGTGAGAATCCGAGGAAGATACCCTCATCGGCTTTTGCATCGAATTTACCAAGATTATTTCTATTATTGTTCAAAACATAACATTTACATCCGAAGACATGTAAGTGAGAAACATTAGGTTTTCTACCTATAACTAGTTCATAGGGGGTCTTATCTAGAATAGGAGGTATAAGTACCCTATTCATGACATAACAAGCCGTATTAATGGCATCCGCCCAAAAATACTTAGGCAAATTACCTTCAATAAGCATAGTCCTCGCTAGCTCCTCAAGGATTCTATTTTTATGTTCCACAACACCATTTTGTTGTGGAGTTCTAGGAGCAGAAAAGTTATGCTCAATGTCATGTTTGTCACAATACTTTTCAAAGAGGTGATTTTGAAACTCTCCTCCATGATCACTTCGAATGGAAATGATTTTCAAATTCATTTCGTTTTGAAATAATCTAGCAAATTGCTTAAAAGTCGGATAGGTCTCATCTTTACTTGACAAGAACATGACCCAACAAAATCTCGAGTAATCATCTACAATAACAAAGCCATAGTAATTTCCACCTATGCTTTTGGTCCTAGAAGGACCAAAAAGGTCCATGTGAAGGAGCTCAAGAGGTCTCGAGGTAGAAACACGAATTTTAGATTTAAAAGAGATTCTCTTTTGCTTCCCCATTTAACAAAGCTTCACATAGGTGGTCTTTAGTGAACTTTATTTTAGGTAGACCAATTACAAAATCCTTTGAGGATACTTTGTTCAATAGGTTAAAGTTAAGATGAGCAAGGCATCTATGCCACAACCAAGAATTTTCACTCATGGTGGCTAGACACTTAGCACCTCCTATGGATACATCATCTAGGCTTAGCATATAAGTATTATTTACCCTCAAGCCTTTAAACATACATTCCTTCTTTTCATTATGCACAAACAAGCAACAAGATTTTGTAAAGGTAACTTTGAAACCCTTGTCGCAAAGTTGACTTATTCTTAGAAAATTATGTTTAAGGCCATCAACTAGCATAACATCAGAGATAGTAATAGATGAGGGATTACCTACACTACCTTTTCCAGGTATAACACCTTTGTTCTTATCTCCATAATTGACTAATCCCTTCCTCTTTGGCACGAAGTCAATGAAAAGAGATATGTCACTCGTCATATGCCTTGAACATCCACTATCAAGATACCAAATCTTTTCGGTAGATTCAAAACATTCAACCTAAAATTTTAAACAAAGGCAATAGGTACCTAATTTTCATTGGGTCCTTGAGAGTGAGTGAGATCAAAGTTTCTCTTAGGCAACCATTAAACAACTTCTTTAGAAACAAATAACTTCCTAAATTTGCATTTTTAAATGGTGTGCCCCTTTTGTAACAATAATGACAAGACAGGTTTTTATGAGACATGTCCTTGCAATTAGGATCCTTATGCATATGTCTATGTTTCTTTTTAGAATGATTCAAAGGATTTTCAACCTTATAAGGATCAATAGAAAACACAATCTTGGGTTTCAAGGCATCATCTAATTTGACTTGAAGATATTTGGCTTCCTCTTGTCTATTATGACAATACTCACAATCAAACCCAGGAGGTATTATGTCCTCTTTCTTATCACTTTGAATCTCTATCATAAATTTCTTGATAGCTTCAAACTTCCTTTCGGATTCTAACACTTTATCTTATAAATTTAAAATCACTTAACTTGTTAAAAGCTCTTAAGGCTTCTCTACGTAGATTTTTAAAGGCCTCTTGTAATTCAAAATAGGATAAATCATTAGCGGATTCAAGTTTAGAGGAGCTTACATTCTTCTTTTTATTCCCTTTAACCATGAGACAAATTCGAGCCGATTCCACACTTGAAGTTGTGCTTTCATCACTAGAGGAATCACTAGCACTTTCCCAAGCAGCATGAGCTTTTCTAGACTTTCTAGAAGACTTGTGGTACTCCTTTCTTTATCCTTTATTCTCATGGGATATTCCTGTCTATAATGACTTATTTCAACACATTGATAGCAACACCTTTTAAACTTTCCCTTTATATCTTCATCATACTTATAGGAACTTGTCAACCTTCTAAACTTGGCTATGTTCTTGTCAGAACTTTTGACATCGTTCTTCCTTATATACCGTTGGAATCTTCTTACAAACAGCCCCACATCTTCCTCACAAGAGTTCTTGTCATCATCATTCTCACTACCACAATGCTCATAATATGAAGGCCTCAAGCTATAAGTATTTAGAGTAATGGACTTCTTCCCTTCTTCTTTTTATTTCCCTTTCTCACTCTTTGATCGCTTCTCGTATTCTTTCTCGTATGTTGCCAAGCAAGTAAGCTCTTGCTCATACTCTTCTAACTTACCAAACAAAGTCATAAGATCAAGTGACTTAAGATCATTTTCTTCTTTAATAGAAGTGACCATTGGTTTCCATTCCCCACTTAAACACCACAAAACTTTGTGAGTATCAAGTTCATTGGAAACGGGATTACCTAGTGCATTTAATCGATTTATAAGATGAATGAACCGTTTTTCGCATATCCGCAATGGTTTCACCATGCTTAATACGGAACAACTCAAACTCTTAATTTAATATGTTGATCCTAGCTTGTTTGACATCATTAGTACCCTCATGGGAAATCTCTAATGCGTCCCCATAGCTTTGGCGGTCTTACAATGAGAAACGTGATAAAACTCATAAACTCCCAAAGCGGAAGTGAGAATGTTTTTCGCTTTCCAATCATGTGACCACAATTTCCTATCATTATCAACCCATCGTGCTTCCGGTTTAGGTATTGTGACACCTTCCTCATTGGTCATAGTTATTTCATTTGGACCGCTTTGGATAGCATTCCAAATACCTTTGTCAACGGAGTTGACATGTATATGCATAAGTGCATTCCAATAGCCATAATTTACGCCGATGAAAATTGGTGCTCTATTGTACACACCTTTAGGTTCAGTAGTCATTCTTCTAAGAAATGTATCTCAAGCACGGAATGAACCAGGGCTCTTGATACCACTTGTTAGACGATAGGCTTCGATCTAGAGGGGGTGAATATATCACAAATTTTACAATAAAAAAATTTTGGCAAAATCTATTTTCAAAATTGTGGTGCAGCGGAAAAATGACCCGGATCGAATCGTCTAACCGAACCTACTATCGAAAAGCAATATACGTAACGAAAACTGAACAGAATGATAATGAACATAAGTGTTCAACAACAATCAAGCTACGAATCAATTAAATGCAATGCTAATCGTAACTCGTATATCCAATGAACCAAAACACAATGAAAGTATGCACAAACAATTATCAAACACTTGATGTGCAATCGAAAGCAATTGGAAATTTAATTTGTTATGTTGATGTTAAAATCCATTCATAATCAAAGTGATTATGATTATATCAACAACAACACTTTTAAAAGATAATTGAAAACAATTTCCAATCGAATTGATCAAACAACGATGAGCTCGATAAATTGCGAAATCAACAATAAAAGTGATAAAGAGATAAAAAGAGAGAAACCAAGATTTATTTAGAAAGTTCCCCAATCGGCCTCGCTATGGGTATGTCTTTCCTCAATTCAAAATCGAATTGAGATATTGCTATTAACCTTTTCTTTGCAAAATTGTTTATACAAGAGATGAAGAATGCAAACCCCAAAAATCCTATTATTTTGTGTTGATTCTTCCACCTTCAACCTTTGATCAAAGCTTGATCAAGTGACCAACAATGTGGCTAAAATCCTCTGATTATCTCGAGCACGCAACTTGTTGAACCCCAAGATTCCTGAACACAATTCACCGTCTCACGCTACTCCCTTACAAGGAAACCACCTTGTAATAAGGCCTTCACTCGGTCGAATCTGTGTTGACGTGATCTTGTAAAAAATGTTTAAATCAACCTGATCTTGAAGGAAAATCCCACCTTGGTTTTCTTATTTGAAATACACAAAGTCCCCAACCCAATATTCTCAGTTACACCAAACCTAATTAGACGTTATCAACCCTAATCTAGATGGTCACTAAATCGAAAAATGATTATGTGTAATTCAATTGTACGTATGCATAGAAGGGATGAAGATGATGGGAAACTTTGTAATCTAGTTTCATTTAGGTTTTATTTACTAGGAACCTTACCTAGAGGAAGATGCATGTATGAGTATATATAGGTATGTGAAGAAATGGGCAAAAGGAAAGCAAAAAGTTGGAGCAAAACTAAAATTTTTGGATGGGAAAAATATATAGGTCGGCCTATGAAAGCAATGGGCTGGTGTATACAGGTTGTTCAGGTCGGCCTGTGAAGGTCATAGGTCGGCCTATGAGGAAGCTTGTGAGGCGACCTGTGGATAGAGCCTACAAGCTATAATAATACTCCATGGGAACCAACCTGAAGGATCTATGTGCCGGCCTATACTGAAGCTGAGGCTTGTATAGGTCGGCCTGTTCATGCATAGGTCGGCCTGAAGTGACTTGAATGCCCAAAAACATGTTTTTCAATGCAAATATGATGTTGACTTCTTTTCAAACTCATTTAAATGATTCCTAATGCCAATATGCACATCTAGAATGGGAGGATACCGTCCAATATGCATAACTCTATACTTTCCTAGTTTTGACATCACCCAAAATACAAAAGCACTCACAGATATCTGAGGTATGTTGTTGAGTGATCCTAACACTGACCTAAAGTACTAAACATTGTACCGAAATCCTAAATATCGGACTGAAATCTTAAGCTAACTCTGATATACATGATGCATGATGTTACAAACAAATGAAATTCTCCCCCTAAACCTCCTACTCCAATATTAACATTTCCGGTTAAGGCTAACACTAGTTCTCGTGAACCTCAACATATCAACATTGTCAGTTAGGGCTAAATCACTGGTTCACCTTGAACCTAAACTATTAATATTCAACACTGCCTATTACAAATGGGCTATCAATTAATTTGATCATAAACAAAAAAAACTCTTTTCTCAACAATTATTACTTAACTGCATGAAAAAAGTTGAGGAATCGAAACATCTACGAAAATTGAGTCAAACATCAAAATCGTTCAAAACATGGCTGACGGTTGGCCCGTCACAACCATGACGGTCGTCATCCTTGGGTACGCCTATCTGTCACTCGCTGACTGTCTAAGGGAAATTGCCCTCGTCGCGAGGCACTGATGGTTTGACCGTCAAATGGGTGACACCCATCATCGCTGACGTTCTGCCTTCTTCCCCTATGTAATAAAGGTTATACCGTCACGCGGGTGACACCCGTCATCACTGGAAAAATGTAATTTTCTGCGTTTTTCCTTTAAAGCAATTCCATATTCTGAATTTTCTCCGATTCATTATAGTCCAAAACTCATAATTTGATACATACGAATAAATAACAAGTTTCACACCAAAAGGAATGTAATTCCAATACATATAACATCAATCATTCATGTTTATTCATCATATCATCACATACTCAAATGAACATCAATAATCCAAATTCAACACATAATTACACATAATTTCACCATTTACACAATAAAATCAGAATTACATATACAACATAATCAAAGAGATTTTACACAAACCCTACAAGATTCACGGATAACAATCCATAAAATAAAAAGGGGTTAAGGGAATCCTCATTATCCATGTTAGCTGGAATTTTGACACTAAGAAAGATTTGAGATATCAAGGAAAACTAAAAGGAATATTTGAAGCAAGTAAGTCGAGTTCAACTAAGAAGATTTTGGTGGGATTTCGACTGAATATTGGCGAAGAGATGTCTACTTCTACAGGGTGGTATCATTCTAGGACTTAGAATATTTTGGACCTAGTTTGATGTTGGTTTCGACGGGATAATTTGAAATACGGTTGGTTAATTGTTCTTTAGCCTTATCTGTTTCTTGAAGGACACGTGGAAGCCTGTGAAGGGAGAAACACATGCAAACGCAAACGTGTCATTCTCTGGAGAGGAGACTGTTTATTACCGTTACTGTTAATTTGGTATAAATAGGGGTCTTAGTATCAAGATTCAGTGTGTTCGATTGTATACAAAACTCATATTACTCAAAGTATCTAAGTCTGTTGAGAAAAGAGTTGCTGAGTGAAATGTACGTATGAATCACCATATTTTCATCCAATATCAAGTCATTTACATTAATGTTATTTTCATACCTTTTAAATTCTAGTCGAAGAGAGTCTTTATTTCTTTGTATTTCATAAATTATTCTTGCATTACTTTAAAGTTACAAATCAGTGTCGAAATGTTCATTATCAAAAAGACCCCAACGATTAACCAGGCCTAATAGTTCACACCAAATGTGGGCGATGTTAATCAGGGCCAACACGTCGAACCCCGAGTGGTCGAATAGCCAATTCCTAGGGAAGTTGAACGAGCCAAGGTTGTGTTGGTCAATCGTGACCAAGACGCTGATGAAGTAGTTCACCGTGTTTGACAAGACGATTTAGCAGGAGAGAATAATTTGGCCGCCATAATCGAAATAATAATGGCACGAAATAGAGTGAACATAGGCCTTCGCATGCCAAACTATACCTCTCTATTATCTGAATACGTCCTGCAGACTGAACTGCCTAGGGGATGAAAGGACCCAAAAGTTACAAAATTTTCTGGCGACACCAGCGAATCCACTGCCAAAAATATAGCAAGGTATCTGACCGAGGTTGGGGACATTTCCAACAATGAAAATTTGAGGATAAAGTATTTTCTCAGTTGCCTCACCAAGAACGCTTTTACTTGGCTTACTACGCTCCAAGCAAACTCCATTCATGATGGAATCGTTTAGAGAGATTGTTCCATGAACAATTTTATATGGGGCAGTCAAAGATTAGTCTAAAAGAATTGGCTAGCATTAAGCGCGAGTTCATAGAGCCAATAGATGATTATCTGAATAGGTTCTGATAGCTAAAGGCAAGGTGTTTTATACAAGTGGTTGAGCTTGAGTTTGTCGAGATGGCTGGTGGTGGTTTGGATTATTCCATCAGGAAGAAACTAGATACCTAGTATTTAAGAGATATGGCCCAATTGGCAGACAGGGTTCGACAGGTAGAACGCCTGAAGGCTGAAAGGGCTAGGGCAAATAAAAATAATAGAAAGGAGAAGGTAGCATATGTCTAAATGGATGAGGATGATCAAGAGGCCAACATCGATATTAATAATCTTGATGAAGGCGAAGTCAATCTGGCTGAACTAAAGCAAGGGTCACTTTATGTTTGTAAAGTTCTTGCACCTTCGAACGGGAAAAACCCCGTCGAACCATAAAAGAACAATAAATTTCCTAAAAGAACGTACACTTTCGACATAATGAAGTGTGATGAGATTTTCGACTTATTAGTTAAAGATGCCAAATTATAGTACCACCAGGTGCTAAGATACCCCAGTTAGAACAACAGAAGAAAAAAGGATTTTGTAAATATCACAGTTTTTTAGGCGAGAAGACCTCACAATGCTTTCTTTTCAGGGATCTTGTACAGAGTGAGATCAAAGACGGAAGGTTGAAGTTCGGAGACAAGGCAAAAGCCCAGATGAAAATTGATTCTGATCCCTTGTAGGTGGCAGATGCCCACCATACTGAACCTGCAAATGTCAACATGGATGAAGCCAATGGACGTCATGATAAGGGAAGCACCATGGTTGAAGCTACTAAGGGTTTCAAACATGAATTCGAAATGGATGAGCCTACTGAAAGCCTTAGTGTTAAGTTGCAGAAGGCTAGGATTATTGATGGTTCTAACTTGAAATCAACATGGTCGAACTAAGTGGAGAAGCTGACATTGAAGCAGATGAAGAAATCCCCCAGCGAAATGAGGACCAGATGATGGTTTCTTACCCTAAGAATGATGAGAACTTGGTCGAATTCCTCCATCATTTCTAGAAAAAGAAGTCTGATGTGATGTTGTGCCCCAGATGTAGTTACGTGTTCGATAGGAAAGCTGGTGAGAATATGGAGAGAGTTCGAATAGTCCATTACAAAGGAAGCTGGAAGTATACCAGAAGTCAATACGTCTTTGACAAAAGAGAAGTTCCTCGCTGATAACAGCAAGGAGGCCCAAAGCTTCGGGCGAATAGGCCAGCCACATTTAAGCCAATTGTTGATGCCTTAAGGGATAAATGGGTGAGGCCAGCTGAAATAAAAGATCAAGGTCAAGAGAAGTGGTGAAGTTTTGAAGTTGGCAGGGGATCTTCAATATCCTATCACAAGGAGTTCCAGGTGTCGAGGAAGCAGACGTATCGGTCTGAAAATTATAAAGGAAAAAAAATCCTATGTCGAGATCTCAATGGCGAAGGCAACGGAGAATGAGGAAAGTGGAAAGAGAAGTTGCTGAAAATGGAATGGCGGAATCAAGTACTAACCAACCTTAAGCCAAAGATAAAGTTGAAGAAATGAAACCAGTTGAAAGGAAACTCTTCTCTTCCAAAGGGGAAGGATCCAAGGAGAAACTGTTAGAGCAACCAATAGCAGTTGATGACATGCTGGCAGATGATTTTGACTCAGGGGAAGAGTCTTCATTGAATATCAATTGTAATGTGGTCTCAATGTTACCATTAGAATATGACCAGGTGATTGAGGTTGAAGAGGCTGAAAAGGTTGATGAAACATAAATGGATCGACACAGGCCAGTTTTTTACTATGTGATGAATAACGGGTGTGTCGAAGAACAAAATGCTTTTTTCTAAAGGCCAGATGAGAGGATGAGAAATCATATGAAACCTTTTTTCATTAGAGGAAAGATTGAGAATACTATAGTAAACAAAATCTTAATTGATGGTGGATCAATAGTTAATTTAATGCCACACTTCATGCTGAAGAGGATTGACAAGTTTGATACTGGCCTAAGGCCACATAACATGGTCATGTCATATTATGAAGGGAAGATTGGTCACACTCTGGGGGTTATTCAGGTTGATTTGACAGTTGGATCCATTACAAGGCCAACTTTGTTCATGGTCATAACATTAAAAGCCAACAATAACTTACTCTTGGCTCGTGATTGGATACATGGTATAGGGGCGGTACCCTCTTCGCTCCATCAAAGAATTTGGATCTGGCGAGAGGACGACATAATGGAGAATATTGAAGTTGACCAAAGTTATTTTAGGGCAGAGGTTAATCATGTCGACAAGCTTCATTTCGAGAGGAACTTAGAAAATATAGCACCCTGTAGCCTAGTTGGGTTTGCATACATGCCTTCAGATATGGCATTTTGTTCTCTCCATTTACATCTAACTCATGGTTTTCGATGGGATAGGGAAATCACGGGGGATGAAGAGGAGGTCGAATGGGTGCCAGGAATCCGGCCAACTGGTTAAGGGGACTGATCAGTGCATTTTGATGCACATTCTTCTACTATTGTACTTGGCTATTTCTATGTTTTTTTTTAATTAATTTTACTATTTTATTGTGTTTTTAGATTTAAGTTTATTTTTTCCTTTAATTTAATTTCGTACTTTATTTTCAGCATTAACAGTTATTTGATACATGTTCACTGTACAGACCATAACTGGAGCTACGAGAATCAGATTGATGTGTTCTAATAGGCGTTGGAAAGCTAAGAGAAAGAGCTAAAAGTTTTATGTTGAAGACAAAAGATGATTCAGAGTGAAGCAATATCAAATAATTCATTGAAGTTTTAGACTTTAGAGAATAACTAGTTTTGGGTCAGTTAGAAGGGGAAATCCTTGTTTTTGTATAAGAAGTCCGTCGCGGTACAGTAGACATTACACATTATTCACGATTTTACTTTTGCTTTTTACGAATCTTATGGAGAACTAATTCATAAGGGCAAATTCTGTTGTACGGTACCATCGCTTTGAGGTTATTCTAATACCAATTTAAATTCAATTTTTGTTCAATTCTTTTCTATGAAGTTATTTGCTTAATTGGATTGATTTAGTTTTCTTAATTTGATTGCTATTCATAGGATATAATTGATTAAATTCGATTGCATGCATGTTCCTAATTTTAGTCGCGTGTTAACTTAGCTTCTTCGTTAGCCTTCGCCTAATCTTTAAACTGTCATGCTTAATGCGGTAAATAAGAACATAATTCATATGATATTAATAACGCTTGTCTGATTGATCTCATAATCGAATAGGATCGAAACTGCTTAGAGATTGGTGTTATAATAGTCGTTGATAAGTCGGAACCCGAATCAGTAAGATTAGTCGTTTTAGCTTATTTGATAATCACTTATTTTTCCTTGTTTTCTAAATTGAAATTTAAACCCCCCATAAACCGTTAATTTAGTTGGTTAATTCAATACAAGAATCCTTGTGGTACGACTCGAGCCATTTGTCGCTAAGCTACCATTTTTAAAATTACTCGTTTTGACCTGCGTGCGACAGCGGATCAAATTGGTGTCGTTGCTGAGGATTCTTGTTGATTTTAGCCAATTTTATAATTCTAGTTTAGAGTTTTGTTAGATCTTTTTTTTTGTTTTTTGTTTTTTGGTTTTGCTTGTTAATTTTCAGGGTTGCAGTGCAGTGGTAAGCATTCCAGCTTATCAGGTAAGTTTGGAAGCTACTTTTCGATTTGCTCAGAATTTTTTCGCAAATTCCTTATTTTCGTATTTTATTTGATTTATTTTCTATTTACATTTTTTTTTAAAATACGAAATTTTTTGTAGAGACTTACTCTGATTTGAAAACTCATAATTTCACAATTTTTAGATTTTATTTTAATCGCTTTTCTATTTTTCCATTCTTTTTCTCAATAGGGAAATTGTTGGTATTTTCCTAATTGTTGCTGCATTGCTGAATTAGTTATGTGTTTTCTCATTCTATGTTGATTTTTTTTCCTATTAAATTTAACATGGCTAACCAAAGAACTCTTAAAGAAATTGATGCCCCATGATGTGAATTACAATGCTTTATGTATTGAATATCCTACTTTTATTGTACCTTTCGAATTGAAATCTGGTTTAATACACTTGTTGTCAAGGTTTAATGGCCTTGCAAGTGAGGACCCGCATAAGCATCTGAAGGAATTACAGGTTATGTGCTTTACACCTTTGAGGCCTGAAGGAATCACAGAAGATCACATCAAGCTGAGTGCCTTCCCGTTTTCACTACAGGGTGCTGCCAAAGATTGATTATACTATCTTGAGTTGAATTTTGTCACAACCTAGAATGATTTGAAGAAAGTCTTCCTAGAGAAATACTTTCCCGCCTCAAGAGTTTTGTCAATCAGAAAAGACATATGTGGTATTAGACAGCTTGACATGGAATCATTGGCCGAATACTGGGAGAGATTCAAACAATTAGTTTTCATATGCCCCCAACACCAGATTACTGAACAATTGCTTATCTAGTATTTCTATGAGGGATTGCTACCAATGGATAGAAACATTTTAGATGATGCTAGTGGTGGAGCACTTGTTGATAAGACCCTAATTGCTGCCAAAGCCTTGATTGAGAATATGTCACTCAACTCCCAATAGTTTAAAACTAGAAACAATTTTGTCCAAACAAAAGGTGTGAATGAGATTCAAGTTTCTTCTTACAACAAAGCTCTAGAAATCTGACTCGATGAGCTTACTTCTTTAGTGAAACAATAATTGATGTTACTATTACCACCACCACCACAGAACCCTCCACAAGTAACCACCTTTGCACCTTCCGAACCTTCACTAGAAGACCTTGTCAAGCACATGGCTATAAATGTTTTCCAGTTTCAGCAACGAACAAATTATAGTATTCAGACTTTGCAGACACAAATTGGACAGCTTGCCACTTCAATGAACGCCATGCAGCAAGCTCAAGGATCAAATCAACTACCTGCCCAAACAGTAGTGAATCCTAATGTCTCTAATCCTAATGTGAGTGTAATTTCTGTGAGGTCCGAAAAAGTTGTAGAACAAGCTCAAAAAAATTGAGGTAACACCTAAACCTTCTGTTGTAGAGGTTGAAAAAGAATATGTGCCACCAATTCCTTTCCCACAAATATTAGTGAAAAATAATAAGATGGACGAGGAAGACAAAGAGAAAGAGATTTTGGATGTATTTAGAAAAGTGGCGGTAAACATTTTGCTTCTTGATGTGATTAAGCAGATTCTAAAATGTGCCAAGAAATATTTTTGCCTTCATTTATCCTAAGGATATAATTGAGCGAAATGTTTCAACTCTCACACAGGCCATGCCACAAAAGTGCAAGGATCCAGGAACTTTTTTTATTCCTTGTACCATTGGGAATAGTAAATTTGAAAATTGGATGCTTGATTTACTAGCGGGCATTAATGCTATGCCTACTTCTGTTTATAATAATCTTGATCTTGGTCCTTTGCAGCATACAAGTTTAATCATTCAATTGGTGAACAAAAGCAATGCTCGCCCTATCGGAGTAGTAGAAGATGTCCTCGTGCAAGTTAATGAGTTGATTTTTCCTGCAGATTTTTACATTCTTGACATGGAAGGAGAAGCAAATTCAAACAGGGCACCCATCATTCTAGGCAGACCGTTCATGAAAATGGCGAAGACAAAAGTTGACGTTGATGATGGAACAATGTCCATGGAGTTTGGTGATATCATCGCAAAATTTAACATTTTTGATGTTATGAAACATATCTTGGAAGAGAATTATGTTTTTCATATTGAATCGATTTCTGAGCTGGTTGATGATACTTGTACTGATTTATTTGCAGTTGTTTTTCCATCATTGTCTGATTTTGATGATAGTTACTCATGTGATGACTGTACTGACACTAACCTTTGTTTTGTTTGTGTTGAGATTGAGGCTGCCTTGTAGGTTGACATTTCTACTACATATGGAGTTGTAGATGAAGTTGTTCATACAACTGAAGCTCTCGACATCCCGACTGCCCCAACCAAACATTCCACTGAATAACCTCCTTCTGAACCACTTTCTGAGGATTTATATTATACATCAAAGCTTCAATTTGAGCATGAAGAAAAATTGTTCCAGGAACATAAGAAGGGAATTGGATGGACCTCTATTGAAGATGGAAGAAAAGTAGTGAGACAACCCCTTAATCCTTTGATCTTTGATGTTGTGGAAAAGGAGATCACTTTCACGTGCCCATTCGACACTTTTACTTATCGAAGATTCTTCTTTGATCCTAGAATAAAAGGAGAAGGCACTAATTAAAATATCAAAGTTAATGGATTGTACCCAAAGTTAATTTATGAGATCTCTCTTCTGTTATTTCCTTGATTTTGTGGTTGGCATTTATTTTGTTAAAACTATTCTAGCAGCAAGATGTTGAAACAAGATGTTCTAAGATGTTCTAATTTGCTGCATTCAACATGTCGGATGAAGATGTCCCATACCTGCTCATGGGACATCGCGTTTGGAGTCAGTTTTTAAAGCAGTTTCTGTTGCTGAGAATTGTTACTAAATATTCTGTGAATATTTGGTTATCCTATGTGGCATCCAAAGCATTTTTGGATTGTGGTTATATGTTGGTTTTTCGGATTTTCAGCATTTTCTAATTATGGAGAAATATTAGGAAACTTTAGATTGAAGACCTATTTTGTTGGAGTTTTTATTGCAGAATTGTGTGCAGTCTCTCTGCTGCGTTTTGAAGCCCAAATCCAGTTGGGATGCAGGTTATAAATAGAAGGGTTTATAACCTTTGAAGATACGGCTCAAGATGTAGAAGTCTAGGGTTTTGTCTAGGTAAACCTCCCGGCTTGTGGGAAGGTTACCCGTATTCCTCAAAACCTGTAGGTAAGAGGCAATACGTTTTGTCCTTGGAGGAAGCTTTGAAGCAACTCCAGGTTTCGGTCTTAGTTAAGGGAAGAAGCTGTAAACGGTGGAGTTTGGCATCATACTTAGCTAGGTATTATTCTCATCAGATGTTGATGTGTCATAGGAGTGTGTCTCCTCACCATGGAAGTGTGACTTCATGTATATCTGTGTGATCAGAATGTAGGTGAAGGGTTGTCGATGCAGTGGTTGAGATGTTGACTGCTAGACATCATTACGATGATTGGGAGTGAGAAGGAGTCTCATATCTAGGGAGGACCTAGGTAGAAGGGTCATTGGGTAGTGATTAAGTGATAAGCTGTGAACGGGGAGTTTAGCTTTGAATTGATACTGCTGATAGTGGACTTCATCCCTGGCTTGGTAGCCCCCAGAGTAGGTGTATTAGACCGAACTGGGTTAACAGTTCTGTGTGTTTTGGTTATGCTTTTCAGTACTGTTTTTTTATACCTTGCCATGTGTGTGTTCATGTCAGACCAGATATCGGATAACATGTCTTAGGACATCTGAATTCTGCACATGCACCCGAATTTCATCTTCTGCCTCTACGGTGCTTTTCCATGCCTCTGGGCCGCTTTCCGCTCGCCTAGCGACCATGACAGAAAAATCAGCTCTTGTTTCGACCATAACTTGAGAACCTTAACTCAATTTTACGCACAGTTGGAAGCGTTGGAAAGCTTATTCAATGCTCTATAAGACAATACTAAATATCATTGCTTGAATACGTACAAAAAATGAGATAAAAACAATTAAACTCAATGATATTTACACGATAACGCAATATATACACTATAACATAAACTATACAAAATATACATAAAAGTTGAGGTTTATTAGTATAAAACGAATGAATTAAGCTGATGAGTGCTAATTATTCACACTCAAAATCACAACAATTTAGCACTCATCAGGGTTTTGATTATTTCTTCGAACAATATTCCAACAAAATTTAAGCATAAGATAAATGGTCCTTGCTCAAACAATGAGGCTGAGTATGAACTTTGATAATTGGCCTTGAAATTCTATTGGAGTTAGGGGCTACTAGAATCGAAATAGGTGGAGATTCTGAATTGGTTATTAAGCAGATAACTAGAGAGTATAAATGCGTCAAAGAAAATTTGATAATGTATTTTGTGATAGCATATCAACTATTGCGAATATTTAAATTTGTAAACATTAGACACATCCCTCGACTCAAGAATCAAGAATCTAATGACTTGACTCAAATTGCTTCTGGATACAAGGTGTCAAAAGATAAGTTGGAAGATTCGATCGAAGTTTGAGGAAGACTAGTAGCAACCATATTATCTCCTTCAAATTTGGAAACGACGAAGTTGGGCTATGCAGACGAAGAAAATTTTGAGATATTGGCTATTGATAACTTCACAGACACAGGTTGGAGAAAATCAATAATGGAATACTTGAAAAATCCATCAGTATCTGTAGAAAGAAAAATCAGGTATTGTTCATTAAGTTATACTCTTGTGGGAAATGAATTGTTCAAGAAAACGCCTGAAGGACTGTTGCTTAAGTGCCTTAGCAAAAACAAGGCTTATTTAGCCTTGTCAAATGTACATAGTGTGGCATGTGGGGCTAATCAAGTGGGCCACAAAATGAAGTGGTTATTATTTCGACAAAGAATGCATTGGCCTACTATGTTGAAGAATTGCATTGAATTTACTAAAGGATGCCAAAAGTGCCAGATGCATTCAGGTATTCAACACGTCTCTACAAGCGAAATGTATTCTATAGTAAAGCTTGGGAGGTTTTCAACTAGGGAGCATTGAACATTTATGGGACTTCCTTTTGTAGAGCAACACATATGTTAGAGACACACCACATATTCACCCAAAACCTTAAGGTTTTGGGTGAATATGTGGTGTGTCTCTCACAAAGATGTTGCTCTAGAAAAGTGTTCAATGCTCCTTAGTTGAAAATCTTCCCCCAACAGTGGTATCCGAGCCTTTGGTTCGAGTGAAGGACCGACTCACTTGTATCAAAAATACTCCCCACAAGTGGTGGGTATGAGGTGTCTCGTTGAAGAGCGTCAACGGCGGTACACGTGTATGTGGATGAAAAGATCTTTCGCTTAAGGGGGCATTATGGATATACTCACACTTGAGGGGGAGCGTTGAGTATAGCGAGTGTGAGTATTATGGGTAATAGTCCCACATTGGTTATAAATGTGGAGACTTTAGCATTTATAAGTGGGAGGCTGTCTCCAAGTCTTCGACCTTCTAAGTAGACTCATCGGTTGCATTCCATTATGCTGCTTGAGCGTCTTGTTTATTCTGAATTTTGTTTGTCGTTTCCCGTTTGCGATTAAGGTCAGCAGTGACTTGATCAATTAGAATTCCCAGTTCTACAACAACTTCAGCAACTTCTGGGGGAGAGCTTAGAATGTCGAATTGTTTCAATAGATTTTTTATCCCATAGCGGGCGGCGATATCATTTTCCAAAGCCTCGAACATATTAGCATCAAAAAATTTCTCCTTAATCTTTTGAAGAAGTTTGTCAGTGGGTTCGACATGAGAGTGTCCACCGGAAGCAGTTGATGAACTTGAACATTTGTCTGTAGAGCTTCCTCTCGAATTCATCATTAACTTCAAATATTTAGAAGGCTTGTTTTTCTTCAAATTATTTATCTCTTCTTGGGAAAGAGGAGTAATGGTAACATTTGAAGGAGCTTTGAAACTTGTAATTGTCCTAAAGGACTTGTTAGCATTGGTTGTGTTGTCTTGCTGAGCATTCTCATTTATTGGTTCTTCTTCGCCTTGGTGCTCCTCAAAGAAGGTTGATGTATGTTCATCTTCATCATCTTGTCCACCTTCGCCATGGTTAGGAATTTTGGGTGAAGAATCTTCTAGTTTCTCTAGACTGAGATTTTATGCGTCTGGAATTTCCATGTCGACGTGTTTTGTTTCTTCACTATCACTTTCAGTGTTAGATGGTTGAGATTGTTGGGGTCAAGTAGTGGGCGGAGAATTGTCTTGATGGACTTTAGCAGGTTGATTAACTTCGCCAGTTGATCCTTTATTTGATCCTTTGTTTGATGTAGGATGAACAGAGGGATAGCTAGTACTTTCAAGGATAGTGTATTTGATGCTAGAGAATTCAGTGCTAGTTGGATCGTTGTGGAAAAAGAAAAGGAAACTTATTGGCAAATGAAGGCAAAGTATAATAAAAGGAAGTAGTAAAATGAAGTTTTGTTACCTTAAGTCCATCAGCGCTAGGACTGGAGTTGTCGTTTTCAACATGATCGGGGGCAATGTTGGTGCCTATTTCCAAATCGACATTGATTACCTTTTGTTGTTGGCTTTTTGAGAGTTGCCTCTTCGCCCTGGGTGTCACTTTTTGTCGAAGCAATAGTCTTTGTAGCATCAGTTGCTTCCTTCGTCGCAGCAGTGGCAACATTATATTTTATCAGCTTCTTTTGATCGATATCTAAAAGAAAGGAAGAGACAAATATATTTGTTAAAGTTAGAAAGACATCTAAAAGGTTTTGAGAAGAGCAAGTCAAAAAATCCTCCCATTGTGCACCTTTATGAATCGGAGAAAGTATGCGAACATGCTCTATGTCAACATGAAGGAGACCTTTGAAATTTTCCAGAGTGTGCTTAGTCGAAACCACCCGCTTGGAAAGTTTTTGAGAATTTTGTTTGAGAAGAGTTAGATCAGACCCACAGACAAACCAGTCTGGGAATAGGGGTCGAAATTCCAAGCCAAAGTCAGCACTTGGCAGTCATGGGAACTTTGGTGGTTGAAGTTTAAAGGCTAACTCATACTTGTCTTCGTGTTTGACACACGAAGGGATTTTTAAATTAGTGAGTTTCCTCATAAACTTTTCTTTTAAAGTAAATGTTGCTTCACAAATGGTTCGACTAAGATCATCAGGTCTGTATGCAATTTCAAAGTATTTATGGAATGCCTGGATTTCTTTGATGTGAATAGTCGTACCTTTTTGAATCTCTTCTGTATGGAAGAAAAATAATTTGTTTGATGTCGAGAAAGGGAAGGGGCGTTGAATATTTTGCAGTATAATAATCCTTCCACCACGCATCAAATTCTTGAGTACAGTAAAAGGATGGTCGGAATGAGATAGGAGTCAGCTTTCCAGCTTTAAAGGCATGTCGAGCCAGACATTTATCACATTCAGCTTCAGAGAAAATCATATTGTGGAGACAACGAGCGCCTTTCTTGTTGTAAAGTGGTTTAGGTAGTAATTGGTTAAGGCCAAATTGTCGAGAGATAAGGTTAGGCTGGTAACTGAGCAAGTTAAACTGGTCCTTTAAAGACCTAAGTCTAGTCGCAACTAACCTAAGGATGAAGAATGCTTCCCATATGGCCAAAGATTCTGCTTCTTGATTTGTCGAAGGAGTAGGGAATTCTCTGGTGAACCATTTAGGACCATGAGTCCTATTGGAAAAAGGAGCCATGGATGGAGTAAAATTATGGTGTTTGGCGAACATCATCATGTACCCAGTAAAGGCTTTCTTCAAACTTAGTCCCTCATCAGTAGGAGTCAATTGGGAAAGTCGAGTTCCTTCGACTCTCCTATTTTTAATGGCTTCGTCATCTTCGTTGAGTGTGTTGTTGGTTCTAAGCGAAGGTTCAAAAGTAACATTAAGCCATAATTGAAGCACCCAATATGGACCAACCAGCAATATGTTTGTCCCTAGTTGATTGTTCTTCAAAAATTCGATAGCATCTCCTAAGGATTCATAAAGCCAGCTCAATATTAGCTGACTAAGGCAGATGTCGCATCTAGCATGCAATTGATTCGCCAGAGTTAAAAAAAACTTTTCACAACCTTCAGCGATTTGCAGCAAGATAACCAGAGTGCCAAGAAGGCAATGTGTTCTTCATCAGAGACTTCATTGCTTTCGGTGTTATGGTGATCAGCTATGTAGTGGGTGAAACTGGCTTGTCAAGTGTCAAATCCAATGGTGTCTTCATTCATTTCATAGGGTTCAAAAGTCTCTTCAAATGGTCGAAGACTAGTGATTGCAGCAATGTCAAATAAGGCTGGGGTAATCATCCCACCAGGGAGATGGAAGGTATTGGTAGTGATGTCCCATAAATACAAAGAGGCAACCAACATATTTTGGCAATATTTTGGTCCCACTTTTGACAATTGAATCATGTCAAAAATTCCCATTTCTTTCCAGATTTGAGCTTTTTTCTTATCAACCTTTGCAAGCCAGACGAGATAAGCTTCAGGGTCTCTAGATAAGGGGCAAGAGAGAAACACTCTAAGAGTGTTGCCCATATAGTCAAGATTAATGGTTTTTTCTAGTTCTGTCTCAGTTGTGTCTTTGAATTTTGGGGCTTCAGCCGAAGGTTTTTCCTGGGGACCAGCTTTGTCTTTAGCCTTAGATTCGTCATTTTTAGAATTTGGTTTAGCACTAACATTTTCACTAGCGACTATTGTTTTTCTTTTGCTAGATATATGGTTAGTATGGTGGTAAGCAGGGGAAAATTATGAGTTTTTAAGCATCTACACTAAGATCAGGCAAAGGACCCATAAATTCACGGGGCTTACCAGTAATAGAGAAGGGAATAAGTATCTGAGATTGATAAATCCTGCGTTTTTCTTCCTGCAGAGGTGGTTCAGGAACATATTTTTGATTCTCCATCAGCAATGGCTTAGGAATTTTAGTAATGGGTGGTGGAACTTCTTTTTGATTCTTTCCAGTTTTGTTGTTCTTTGATTTTGAAGATACCATTGTGGAAAGCTAAAATCTAAAGTAAAAAATATTTTTGAGTGTTTTTAAAGATCGCAGATGCAATGGAGTTCTAGGGTTCGGAGATGGAAAAAGTTCAAATGAGGAAGATGAGAAGTATTTATAGAAGAAGAAAGAAACTATTTAGTTTCTATGAGGTGGAAAATGAGATGAAATCGTGGGACGCGTGTTCATGTTTCAGAGGATGGGATGAGCGATTACTTTTTAGGTGCCACGGTTGTCCTACAAACTAGGGATCATGATTATTATCTGGATGTTGCACGTCTCAATGAGATGTTTGAGAAAAAGAGGTCATAATAACCATGATGTCATAGCCGTATAAATGACTGTAGCGTCGAAGCATTCAAAAAAATGTCTTTTTTTCTCCATTTTGTCGAAAAACACATATTTTGGGGGAAATTTGTTAGCTAGAATTTCGACGCTAAGAAAGATTTGAGATGTCAAGGAAAACTGAAAGGAATATTTGGAGCAAGCAAGTCGAGTTCGACTAAGAAGATTTTGGTGGGATTTCGACTGAATATTGGTAAAGAGATGTCTACTTCTACAGAGTGGTATCATTCTAGGACTTAGAATATTTTGGACCTAGTTTGATGTTGGTTTCGATGAGATAATTTGAAATAAGGCTGGTTAACTATTTTTTTAGCCTTATATGTTTCTTGAAGGACGTGTGAAAGCCTGTGAAGGGCGAAACACATGCAAATGAAAACGTGTCATTCTCTGGAGAGGAGACCGTTCGTTACTGTTACTGTTAATTTAGTATAAATAGGGGTCTTAGTATCAAGATTCAGTGTGTTCGATTGTATACAAAACTCATATTACTCAAAGGATCTATGTGTGTTGAGAAAATAATTGCTCAGTGAAATGTACGTATGAATCACCATATTGTCATCCAATATCAAGTCATATACATTAATGTTATTTTCATACCTTTTAAATTTCAGTCGAAGTCATTCTTTATTTCTTTGTATTTCATAAATTATTTTTGCAATACTTTAAAGTTACAAATTAGTGTCGAAATGTTCATTATCAAGAGAACTTAAAAAAAACCATGCACGTATGTTTTAGGATCAATCTAGTCGATCCTGCAAGTAACTAAAGTATCAATTTTGGAGGACTAGCAGTTGTTTACCAAAATCCACGGTAAACAATCCTGAAGCTTAAACACCAAATATAAAACAATCTCTCCCCCTATCTCGATTAAGCTGAAAACATTGAGTTCTTGGTGATGAGAGATTATGCTTTTGCAATCCTCTTTTCTAGGGTAGGCCTCTATTTCTCTTTTTTCTCAAAACTGATACTTGTTCTCTAAATCTCCATATTCTTATACAAACTAAAACCCTAGTTTATTTAAGTTATTTTATTTCTCACTAATTTCCTTTATTTTTAATTAATTCTATCCACCTCCTTTTATTTTATAATTTATACTTATTAACCCTCATAATTTTCAATTAATTATAATCCTTCAATTTTCTATTATTTCTAATATTTTTATATAAATAAATTCTTAGTTTAAATTATTATTATTCTAAAAGTAACACATAAATAATTAGAAAATACACCAAACATTTAATAAAATTCTAAATAAAATTTTAGGGTATTACAAGAAATCGCCTTCACTCGATTATGATTTCACCTTCAATCATTGTCTCTTTCACTCGTTGTCTCCTTCTAATTCACCTTCTTTTATCTGCTAGGATTTTGTTAAAACAAAACTAATGAGTTGAAACAAATTTCACTTAGCCATTCCATTTTAACTTAAATTAATTTCCACATCAACTATTTAACCTTTACATAGCGCCTAATCTCCACATCAACGTCTTGTGTTTCTAACGTGGCTATTTAATTTGACTTTGACTAATAGAATTAACAGAAGAAAAAAAATGCAACATGTTATAAAGAGATAAATGATCAAATATGATTTTTTTTTAAGTTAAAAGATCGTTAAGACAACTCATTTGATAGTTGTGCAATGACATCAGTTGTAGGGTCGTGTGTTCGAACCTACAATATTTCACTTATTCATTTTAAAAGATAAACTTTAGCCACTAAACTACATGACCAAAAAAAATTAAAGATCAAAATAGACCCAAAATTAAAGAAAAAAACTAAACAGAAAATTAAGTCTTCTTTAAAACATTCCATAAAATCTCACAAATTGTTTTTAAATTCTGTCTAAATGTTTGGCACATATGCCACAAAACTACATGACCAAAAAAAATTAAAGATCAAAATAGACCCAAAATTAAAGAAAAAGAACCAACCAGAAAATTAAGTCTTCTTTAAAACATTCCATAAAATCTGACAAATTGCTTTTAAATTCTGTCTAAATGTTTGGCACTACGGATTAAGACATTATATTAAAAACGACACATGTTGATAGATGAAAATGATTACAAATATGGACAGGCACTACTCTCTTTGTCAAATATATATTATAAATGTCCTAACTTGCCTCTTAGAAATCTCCAAAGAGTTAGGAATTAAAGATGGGGGTATCCACCCAAATTTTTATATTAATTAAAATTTGCAGGCTTCCTACAAAGTGTTATTTTATATATATATATATATACTATTGCATGTATAATCTCAAGCATTGTAAAGAAATTATAATATGAGTTCAAAGAATGATGAAAATGAACATTGTTGTGGAACTCACTTTTGGTTTCTAGTATTAATGTGTTGGGTTTTTATGGCATTTGCTGCCATTTCATCAGCACTTGCTCTAGGACTATTGTCCTTCAGCCAAGTTGATCTTGAAGTTCTTGTTAAAGCTGGACAACCTCAAATCCAGAAAAATGCAGGTATGTCACAATCAATTAATAAAGGGACTTCAAAAAATTTGAATTGCAAATTGTTATTTTTTGGAAATTAGTTTTTGAAATGAATTTTCTTAATGAAAAAGAACTTGTTTAAAAAAATATTGAACGGCAAAAACTACTGTGTGAAAATAAAATCTTCACAAAATATTAATAAAACTTTACTTGGGATTTTTTTCCAATACAAATTTTTGGGAATTATTATTTTAGAGTCAATTTTGGATTTTGGAATTTCTATTTTTTGGGCTTATGATAAAGGGGATAGTTAAATTAAACTTCATATTTTGAAAACTTCTCAATCAACCCCTTAAAAACATGAAAATTTATTGGAATGATCTTTTGAAACTTAACATTTAAGAATATAAGGAGATTACTCATAAAGTCTCAAATTTTTTTAAGTGAGTTTTTTCTAGACCATATTAACTATGTTTTTTTATTACATTTTTACCTGCAAATATATTTGTAACTTTTTTACTCTCTAAGAACTTCTTTCATGAGTGTAAGTTGATAATTTAATTTTCTTCCAAAGCAAAAGAAATTGCAGGTAAATAAACTCACATAAAAAAATGCATAAATAAAATAATTGTAGATAAATTTATAATTACTAACTTTAAATTTTAAAAACTAAAATATTAAATTAATAAAAAAAGTTCAAATGTATTCTAATATTTATACATCATGGTCACAATAAAAAATAATATAATTAAAAAAATTATTAGAGTTTATAATTTAAAAAATGTTAAATTATAATTTTGATCCCTTTATTTTACCTGACTCACGAAATTATTTTCTCTATTTTAATTTCAAATAGTTTTGAATTCCCTATTTTAAATTCAAATAATTTTAATCACCTTCTCACATTTATTTTTATAGAATTTTAACTTATATTTTCATCTACAAAACTCAATAGTTTTATATACGATAATTTTTTGTATTTTATAAGTAATTTGTCATTTAAAAAAATGAAAATATCATTAGTTTTAGTACAAAAGTATGAGAAGGAGATCATAATTGCATAAATATAAAATAGTGAGATCAATTCGCGAATCAGGTAATTAAACAGGAGACCAAAATTATAATTAAATCTTAAAATAATTATTAGAGTTTTGATTAGTAGTGTTCAAAATTACTTTAGTTAATTCTTTTATATTGGTTACTCTAATTATAAAATAGATCATGATTTATAAATATTAAAATAGTTTTTAAAAATAGTTGTTTTATTAATTTAATAAATTAATTAATAATTAGTTCAACATTTTAAAAATATTACCTATGTATTTATTTACGGTTTTTTATTTAATTTATTTTTGCTTACAGTTTTATCTTCAATTTCTTTGCTTGAAATGGTCCTTCTAAAAAATAACATATATAAAAAATAAATATTTAATTATATTAAAAATATATAGTAAGAACTTAAACTTAAGTTCCAATTGGTTTGTAATTTCTTCTCTTGTGCGAATTTTTTTTTGTTTCTTTTGTAATTAAATTTGAATATCATTTGTACTCGTCTCAATATATTCCTTGCTTAAAAAAACTAATGAAACTTATAATATGTTAAAATATCTTATCCGCAGCTAAGATTATGTCAATTGTTAAGAATGAGCATTTAATTCTATGCACCCTCCTCATGGCTAAATCATTGGCACTAGAGGTATTTTTTTTACATATATCATTTTAAAATATAATATGATTTTATAAATTGAAAATCTTCACTGATATTAATTGGTTTTAAAAAATCTAAGTGAAGAGTTTTGTTGTGTTATTGCAGGGTGTTTCTGTTCTTATGGAGGAAATGTTCCCTGAATGGGTTTCTGTCTTGCTTGCAGCTGCCCTTGTCAGCATCATTGCAGAGGTAATTAAATTTTGGTAATATTCGCACTCGTAATATAAAAGAAATACACTCTCCAGTCACTATTATAAATAAATTTAACTTTTTGTGGTACATTTGACTATTAATGTATCTAATTTATATATAGACTAGATACATTAATAGTCAAATGTATCATAAAAAGTTAAATTTGCTTATAATAGTGACTAGAGGGTGTATTTTTTAAATTTATTAGAGAATTAATATATCTGAAATATATATATTTCAGATAAATTGATTGTTCAATAAATCTAAAAAATATGTTTTTCTTATATTAAGATTTAAAAATAGTAGTTTAATGATTATAATTTACTTTTTAATAATAAATAAAATGTGGCGAGTTTAAATTTGTACTGTTTAATATCATTATAGGTTATTCCTCAAGCTTTGAATTCTCGTTATGGTTTAAGATTTGGAGCCATAATGTCTCCTTTTGTTAGAGTTCTTTTGCTACTTTTCTTCCCAGTTGCATATCCAATTAGTAAGGTAATTAATCCATAATTTTGATTACTTAATGCTTAAGCTTTGAAAATTGTATGTTTACTATTTTCCTGCTAGTTGTTGGATTATCTTCTTGGCAAAGGACACACTGCACTTTTAGGAAGAGAAGAACTCAAGATTTTAGTCAATTTACATACTAATGAGGTTAGTTAATTACTCTCAAATCAATCAAATAACTTAATTAACATGTTACTTTTATTAATTGTATGCTCATAAAATTTATATAATCAGGCAGGGAAAGGTGGAGAATTGTCACTACATGAAACTAGAATAATTGCTGGAGCTTTGGATTTAACAATGAAAACTGCTAAAGATGCTATGACACCTTTGAATCAAACTTTTTCACTTGACATAAACTCTAAACTTGATATGTATGTCTCTTATCTCTATTAGTTTTAATTATCATTCTTAAACATTTATTAATTAATTTATTTATTTTCATTTTTATACTTTGATTTACAGGCATACAATGGGCATGATAATGAACAAAGGTCACAGCCGTATACCAATTTTTTCAGAAAAACAAACAAATATTATTGGACTTATCTTGGTAATCAACCATACATATATTCTTGTTTTTTATACCAACTTCTCATATCTTGTTTTTTTTAGTTTTAAAAATATGTTTGTATGTGGTGATAGTAAAAGGCCGGTTTGTAAATTTGAGTTAGGTTCGATTTAAATTCTAAGATGGTGTTTGAATTTGGTTGAAATATTTTGCAAATTCTAAGATGATTTGCATTAATATTGCATCTCTTATATGATTTTATATGTCGCTTGAGAAGCCATCAAGTACTCACACTTGTTAATAAAGTTTATAAGTCTTAAATTTTTTGAAACTCTTAAATTTTTTTAAACTCCGTATGTTAATCACCGTTCAATTATGACAAAATATGAGTCATATTTAACTATGGCTAAATTATAACTAATATTTTTTGAGATCTTATTTATTCATGATTTAACTCTAATAAATTTTAGACTATGTGCAATATCCCGTCTTGCACACATCCCAAAAACCAGTCTGATTGTATGGTTTTACATTTAAATGACTTTGCTAAAGTTTATGCGTTATGATTAAACCATAGTTCTAAATGTATATAACATAAATACTTGTTTCAACCATGTTTGTGTAGGTAAAGAATTTAATGTTCTGTCGTCCTGAAGATGAAACGCCAATTAAGTTTATGACTATAAGAAGAGTTTCCAGAGTTGGTGAAAATTGGCCATTATATGATATTCTGAATCAATTCAAGAAGGGTCAAAGTCACATGGCTATTGTCCTCAAAGAGAAGATAAGAACTGATGCAATTGATACACAAGGTTCAATTCATAATCTACTTATGCTTCATCCTAAATAACTTTTACAACAATTGAAACTAAAAGGAGATATGGTGAGACAATATAACTATGGACTTTGCAGGAGTTGTATCATTTTTACCGCATGATTATATTAGCATCTCAACTGAGGCATCAAATTTGCAATCAGAAGAATCAGAATATTATAGTGCAACATTGAAGAATGCCATGCTTCAAGAGAGTAATGACTCAGATCCACTTTATAAATCAACACAACATGACACGAGTACTTCTTCTTTAGAGAATATGGAGTCCTTTCTAACTGATGACGAAGTGGTTGGGATTATAACTTTGGAAGATGTCATGGAAGAGCTCCTTCAGGTTAGTGTTACTAACTCTCATATATACTATAAACGTTTCTATTCAAAAGGCTCGAATAGAAGTTTTATCAGTGTCAATGTCATGTTTTGGTATTTGCGTCTGTGTCTGTGATTCATAGATTTGTAAAATCCTTTCTTGTATGAAATCTTGCTGACATTTAGTTGTTTTCATTATTGAAGGAAGATATATTGGATGAAACAGATCAATATATTGATGTCCATCAAAAGTGAGTACAGTTTCAATATTGTAACACTGCATTAATATTTATAGTGAAGATTATATAGTCTTATATTTTTTATTCTATGTATCATATTTTTCAGTATCACCATAAAATTGCAACATCCAAGAAGAGGGTCATCAGGGTCTTCCAGAAGAGCTTCAACTTCTCATCAACAGCGAAGAAGTTCAGATGCATCTCGAGTTCGATTTTCAACTCCATCATTCATTTCACCAATATCTCCTAACTAACTCACATGCTTCACCTAACAAATTTGTTTCAATTGTTTTTCTTTGTCCATTGTTTGTTCAATGAGTGTTTAAGACAAACAAATCAGGACCCTTTTTATTCTTTCTTTGTTCGTTAAATATGTAAATTATATATTGAAATTTATGAAGGAAATATACTACAATTTCCTTGTCTATAACATATCGATGTGTTGCTGTGCGTTACACATTTGGACCATGATTCCCTGCAGTCAAGGAACCACACAGTCACACAGTCAAGTCAATATAGGCCTTATGATTTAAATCAAATGGTGCAGATTTTACATCATTAAATACTTAAAAAATTGTTATGAGAGATGAATGGCTATGATTACCCTGCAGTTAGTATTTGACTGCAGGGAATCCATTTCCTACACATTTACTTAATGTATGCGTAAATGTTTCATATCAATAGCAAAAAGTTAAGAATGAATCAGGCTTGAAAAATAGTTGCTTTTTTTAACTTCGTGCTATTTTGCATACATGTATGGGAGATGAGAGGAACGACTAACAACAATTAGATTGTTCGTTAAATTCTCTTATCGTGATTGTTAATCTAACTTAATCATAGACATGTATGTTAATATATGATTAATATTATAGAGTTCTTATTTTAGTTAAGGAAATAATAAAAGTAAGTATATGTTTTGATAAGTGAAATTTTTTTTGAGGGTGATAGTTTTTTTTAATTGCTAATTCCACCTTAAGTGGTGGAAAAGCACTTTATGAAAACTCGAAAATATCCTTTAGATATGGAAATACATCTTCAGGCGCATTTGTTTCTCACTAAAACATACCCCGACTGAGTCTCATCTCATATTTTTTTAAAATTTATTTCGGAAATAAATCACCAAAACAACTCCATGCACACCTCATGCATTCCTCAGTGAAACGTCTTCTTTTGACATAAATTGTTCTGGAAATGCATCTCCAGAACCACACTGGACAATAATTTTTTACTTTGATTTAGAGATTCTCTAATAAATTTGACGATATATTATAGCTATAATATCTTTTTCAATTTTGTATAAATTAAAGCACACACTTTCGAAACAATATGAAATGACACATATGAATTAATAAATTTGAAGAACACAATGAAGTCAAAATAAAATTGAACCAAAAATAGTGCTCTTAATACAAATACTATATATTATTGCGTATGACAGACTCGCACACCCCCCCCCCCCCCCCCCCGATCCTATGATGCCTCTTGTACTGCAGTGCATTTCGTGCCTCCCCCATCATGACATCTAGAACATGCATCGCCTCAAAGTCATCTGGAAAGAATCCTCTATTGATATCTGCCTACCCAATCTATATGATACGTCAAAATCTAGGCAACACATCAATAACATGATCTACCATAGCCTGTTCTTCCTCCAATATCTCCTGATGAGTTTGCTTATGTGGATCTCTTGGAGCATCTAGTGTGATCATATAAGGATGTGACACCCTGAAATACCACTAAATATAGTCGTGTACAACACTCTAGCCGCTAGGTGTAACACCTTAAACCTAACACCCTTGATTATTTGTACTCCAAGAGAGTACAAAACACCACAACAAAGCAAACATAGGTGAGAATATGCTCAAAATAGGTTAGTGGTGCAAACGATAGCAATGGTAGAATCATTCATACCAATCATCAAAGTATGAATTATTCACAACAACAACAACAATTTACTCATATCTCAATCGGGAAAAATCAAACAATCACCAAGTCATGAATATCATTCACAACAATGCACTAATGATAATAATAACTCGATCGCAAAACGAGTATGTATGAAATGCCTCAACTCCTCGACTCTTTATGCATGTGGTTCCAATTTGGACATCAGAGATATGTTATTGATTTAGTCCACTCACCAATGGTCCCCCTTCAAACTATAATCGTCACTGATCCCCCCTTCTGAATCAGAACTCGCCACTGGTCCCCCCTTTTAAACCAGTGACACACACTGGACTGAAGTCCGTACACCATGATACATGAAATGCAACAACACTTACAAATGTAATAACATCAATGGTTCCCCTTCGAACTACATATATCACTAATAAAGCCATCATCTCAATATAACAAGTATGATATGCAATTATAACTCACCAATACCAAATCATACAAGCATTCAACAACACATGCTTATACATTCACAAAGTATTCACACAAATTTTAAAGCACATCATTTTAGTCATCAACTCTTCAAACACAATAAAACAGCAACCAACAATCGCTTGAATCAGAAACAACTCTAAAAATTGATTCGGCGACCCAAAACGAGTAAATGCGGTCATAACGGTCAACCCTCCCATCATGATGGTCGTCATGACGTGTGCGTCATCCCCCTCCTCACACACTCATCACCCAGCAGACATTTAGCAAGGTCGTCTCCTATAGAGACCATGCCACTTGGCCTGTCACCAGGCTGACGGTCATCATCTCTCTCAACACAGTGACGATCGACTCTTCATGGCGATGATGCGCGTCACCACTGTAGAATGCATAACTGGGTTTTCTGCCATGGAAGCACTTCTAAAGCTCTGATTTTGATCCCAAAACACTCAATTCTCACATAAAATTATCATTCATAATTATACAATGATTATTATAACAACTACCTAGAGATTAATCATGATTTTATCAACTTAACATAAAATCAAATACCAAGGTCATCATATTAACACTTCTCAATATGAGCATCAACAATTTAGATTTCACATATATATGTACACAAATTTCAACAGTAAAATCATGACACAAAATTCTATTTATCACAACAATTGAGATAGGTTTTTACATCAACCTTCTCCAAAACACTCAAAATTCAACAATAGAGAAAACATAATAGAAATCAAAGAAGAGGGTGAGGATCCCTTTCTACCCTTCATGCCATTCACATATATAGATGAGCAAAAATTTGAATTTACAGCAATGGGAATTCCACTTCTAGATAGGTTCTTGCCTTTTCTCTACTTTACCTCTTTTCCACTTTTCCACGTACTCCTCTTTTTTTAACCTTTTTTTTTTTCTTTTCACTTTTCTTATTTAAACCAAATAAAACCTTATTTTCTATTTATTTTATTTATCCCAAAATTCCCCCTGAACTACTGATAAATCACTCCTTACCCCACCAATTCCTTTAAAATGCTATCTTCCTCCCAATTCTTATATTTCTCCTATTTTCTTAATCATTTAATTATAAAAATTCTAATTAATTCCCACAATGCTAAGCAAATTATGTAAATCATTCTAACACCAACATAAAATAATAAAATTGATTTTAACTTAACTAAAATAAATGAACAAAAAATTGGGGTGTTACAACTCTCCCCCACCTAAAGAATTTCACCCTCGAAAATTATCTGAAGGAAACAACTCCGGATAAGATTCTCTTATCCAACTCTCCAGCTTCCACGTCATGCTCCCTCCAACTGGTCCCCCCCTACACACACTACCTTCACTGAAGCGATCTCTTTACGTCTCAAGTGTTTCACTTCGCGATCCTCAATCTGCAGGGGTGATGCCTCAACAGTCAAGTTATCTTTCACTTGCCCATCATCCAATTGGATCACATGAGACATACCAAGAATATACTTATGAAGTTGCGACACATGGAAAAAATCATAAAGATTCAAAAGAAATGGTGGTAAGAAAACTCTTTAGGCCATCTCTCCTACTCTCTGGAAGATCTGATGTAAAACAATAAAATGTGGTGTGAGCTTTCTAGACTTCAATTCACGACCAACACCAGTCACCACCGTGACCCTCAAGAACATATGATGTCCCTCTTGGAACTCAAGTTCCTTTCTTCGCTTGTCATGATAACTTTTATGTCTACTCTGCGAAGCTTTCATATTTTCTTAAATCATCTTGATCAATTCAGTGGTCTACTGAACGATCTCTAGTCCAAGAACAACATTTTCACCTGAATCATACCAACACAAAGGAGTCATACACCTTTTTCCATACAAAGCCTCAAAAGGTGTCATTCCAATACTAGAATGGTAACTATTGTTATAAGTTATCTCGGTCAATGGCAAGTAGCTGTCACAATTACCTCCTTGTTCCAAAACACAAGCTCTCAAAAAATCTTCCAAAGATTGGATAATCCTTTCTGTTTGACCATTCGTCTGCGGATGGTATGCACAACTCAACCTCAACTTGGTTCCCAAGGCTTTCTGCAAACTCTCACAAAACCTTGACGTGAACATCAGATCTCTATCTAAAAAAATACTCAAGGGAATATCATGCAAATTCACAATCTCACTAACGTAAACCTCTGTTAGCTTCTACAATGGGTAACTGATCTTTATCGGAATAAAATGAGCTGACTTGGTCAGTCTATCCATAAAAACCCAAATCAAATCACTTCCCTTCGATGTCTTCAGCAAACCCACCACAAAATCCATAGAGATGATGTCACATTTCCACTCAGGAATACTCAAATGTTGAATCAACACATATGGCTTCTGATGCTCGATCTTCGACTTCTTACAATTCAAAGAAGAATATGCAAGCTCAGTAACATACTTCTTTATACCTAACCACCAAATCATCTTCTTAAGATCTCGATACATCTTCATAGCACTGGGATGAATGCTTAAACAACTTTTGTGACGTTTCTAAAGAATTATTTTCTTAAGCTATAGCAAGTCTGGCACACAAACTCTATCTCGGAATCTCATAAATCCATTCTCATCCACTCTGAAATCTACTTCTTTACCTTGATTAATTAACACTAATCAGTCAATTAATCATAAGTCTGGTTTCTGACCTTCTCTGACCTCTTCTAGAACATTGCTAGTCAACTTCAGCATACCTAACAACACACTTTGCGGTGTCATCTCACACACCAAGATAAGATATCTGAACTGCTAAATCAATTATATCTCTCTAACCATAAGTGCTGACATAGGCAAAGACTTCCTACTCAAAGCATCTGCTACCTGTCATACCCCAAATTTGTCCTAGCTATTAGATGTTTCTTACACCCAGATTTCGTGTTAACTCTAAGATTCAAGTCATTGAGGATCTTGTATGTGTTTGTGAGGGTTGCTAGCTCTTGTTGGGTTGCTTTGGTTTTAAGAAGAGATAAAGGAGGATTGGACACTCATTTTATGATTATTCAGTCAAGACTTGATTAATTGGCTTCAAACTAATTTTAAGCTGTGATCAAGAAGATTTTTAACCATATTCCAAGTGCGACACTAGGGTTATATGGTTAAACAAGCTAAGAAATGGCCATCCTTGATTCAAGGAAAATATTATTCATCTTTAGATCATGATCGCTTTTAATCCAAGTTTGAATTGGTTGTCAAGGTTAATAGGCGTTTGTAACTCGAAAGCAATGCATGTCTCAAGAGGCTCCTGGCATAATTAAGGTTTGCTTCAAGTTGTTCCAAGATATGATTAACATTGTTCCAAGCCAGATTTCAATACATATATATACCATACTTATAGGATTTCAGAAGCAGTCAATACATCATATTTCCTTTCTTAACCATGATATATCAGAGACAAGTGAAGTTCCATCCAAATATTTTGGCTTTATACCCTGACAATGGTCAATAAACAATACTAAGGAACACATCCAAATAAATCAGAGTCAACTTGAGTCAATTAAAGCCACATCATCAAAAAGTCAGTAGCAGCAAAAAACAGTGAAAATCATACTTTTACACACAAAAAAATCAGCCAAAAATCATCTATTCTAGAAGCTCACTACAGACAAACAATGAGTCACTATCACCAAAGGGTCCCCACAAAATCCCACTGCAAATCTTCTCTAACGGTATTGAAATTGACAGCTCAAATTCTCACACACTTGAAGGAATATTCTTCAGATTTTATCCTAATTCTACACGTACCAAGCAAACCCGATTTCTCCTATAAATAGAATGCCAATCATTGGCAAATGACATAAAAAACCTAGCGAAGCACTGCTAATTTTCTACCCTAAAAACTCACTCTAAAGCTCTTCCAAAACAAAAGCTCTCAGATTCATCATCAGAATCTGAGTAATCTTTGAGCTTGGCCGCATCCATACATTCTCAGCACACAACATTTTCAGAAAAACACGAAAAAACACAAAAATAGAGAAGGAAAACAGCGAAAGAAGGAAGAAGAAGTAGAAAAGCGGAAAAGACAAAGCAAGCTACCTCGCCGGAATTGCCATCGGACTAGCTCCGATCTTGTACGTTTCCTCCTTTCCCCTTGATCTTTGCTTACCTTGTTGTGTTAATTACATGACATTACGTGCTGTGATTGTTTGAGCATTGATTGAAACTTTAGGTTTTTTTTAATGTAAGTTACGATTTGGGGGTTTTTAAGGTGTTATTTGCAAAAACGGAGTCTGGATTTGTGGTCTCTGGCCAAAATAAAGGGGGGTTGATGTTTTGATCTTAGGGTTTGTTGGTACTAGTTCGCCGAAGAAGATGGTGGCGCCGCCGTCGGCCGCCACGCTTCTCCGGTCGTGTTCATTTAAATAAGAGATAGAGTTGGAGATTCATATATGAATGAGAGATATAAGTGGAGGAGTTAGGGAAATACATTTTGATATAAGGGTGAATGGTGCGGTGCATTTGAATACTATTATTGTTCATTTGCTTTAAATTATTATCATTATTAACAATCAATGTCCTGTCTACTTCATAATTAATGGCATGTATTACCAATGATATTTCATGACTTCCTTTTACTGCTGTTTGCCACGCGGTTCTTGAGAAATAGTTCTAGCAGATCTTTAGTTATTCCCCTTATCCCAATGGAAGCTGGTCATGTGACTTAAAGGGTTTTGGGCTTCTGGCCCAAACCTAGTTTAATTTAGATAACATCCTTGACCCCTGTTTGGTCCGTTTTTGGGCTCTCACCTCCCCATTTAGCCCATGCACTCAGTCTGAATTTAAGATCTAGTTTAATGACTTATTTTCTATATTAAAATGCTTCTGATAATGTTAATGATAGTAAACTAAGGTTATCACTAATTTTATTTTGTGCTAATCCTTGTTTTAAGATTCGTTAAAAAATTCTTAAACCCCAATTAAATATTATACCATGATACAATTTATTTTCTAAAACTTAAATAACATTTTATTTAAATAAGTCTTAACCAATTATTTAATTTCTATAAGATAATTCAAACTATTTTCAAATTAATTACTAAAGTAGTGGGCTTTTGGGGTCTAGCACTCCTTGGGTCCTTGAATGAATGCTCTTGAGGCGCACGCTTTGAGTTGTGTTCATTTCGTCTTTCGTTTATAAAAAATACTTAAAACAATTAATCTTTTGCTTAATCAAAATATAATTAACCTTTACAATTATTAAATTAAAAATCATAACCCATTTACATCTTAATAATTTTAAAATACTCAAAATATTTAATCTAATTAAAACACTTAACCCTCAAAATACAAGCTTTTCTCAAACTCAAAATACTTAATCTAATTAAGTTCTTAACCTTTAAAAATAATTTTCTTAAATCAAATTAAATCATAATCCACTTTGCCTAATCATTAACTATTTTCTTAAACCAAATCATAAAATATTTAGGTTAATATTTCTAAACTATTTTCTTAATTAAATTATGGAAGTAGTGGGCTTTTGGGGTCTAGCACTCCTTGGGTCCTTGAACGATCGCTCTTGGGGCGCACGACTTGGGTTGTGTTCGTTCCGTCTTCCATTTCTAAAACACTTAAAATATGTAATCCTTTTAAAACACTTAATTCCCCTAAAAACACTTAATTCATTCAAACCCTAAGCCGTTTAACAGGTCTAATTAAAAATACGTCTATTCAAATCATTTTCCTAATTAAATTACGAAAGTAGTGGACTCTTGAGGTCTAGCACTTCTTGGGCCCTTGAATGAACGCTCTTGAGGCGCACGCTTTGGGTTGTGTTCATTTCGATCTTCCGTTCCTAAAACACTTGCCCTAATTACATGGACAAAGAAGCCCATTGTCCAACAAACATAATTTCATAATTAATAGAATGAAAAAGGTGTCGTTGAGATCTAGCATCTCAGTAATGTCCCAATTAATTGGTTGCGAGGCCGACGTCTCGTTTATCAAATAATCGTCATTCTTCCTCTAAAATACTTAACAAACCAAACATTTCCCACACAATCGAAACCCTAAAACACAAGCAAATCAAACTCTTTTTCTCAATCAAATCTTTAACACACTTAATCCTTATTCAAACAACTTTTCATAAAGAACATTGTTTAGTCCATTCTTCCGCGCATATAAACTAGTGCTTCAGCCTCCCCTAGCGAGCAGACAAGCCAACGTTTAGTAGTTAGAATGCGAATTAAACACTCGTTCGTTAAAAAAACACCAACCAACCGTAGTCCCATGAACTACGAATGCTCTGACTTTCCCATTGCACGGGGGAATACGTAGGCACAAGGGCTCCAATCCTTGGCGAGCACCCTAATAAAAAACCACCCATTTTCCCCTTAGAAAACAATATCTACCTTAGAAGAAAAAAAACAAACCATGCTAACTTATCTTCCAAATCGAATCAAGAGGTTCCCGTTGAGTACAACGGACGTAGAGGGTGCTAATACCTTCCCTTTGCGTAATCGACTCCCGAACCTAGAATTTGGTTGCGATGACCATTTTATTATCCTTTAAAGGTTTTATCGATATTTTCCTATTCCTTCCTTGGAATGAATAAAGTTCGGTGGCGACTCTGTTTCGAACGTTTTTTCCGCGTCCATCGCGAGGATCGTATTTTTTGAGGTACGAAACTACCACATTAGCTTTACCAGGATGGTAACTCAACTAAAAGTCGTAGTCCTTCAAATATTATAGCCACATCCTCTGCCTCGTATTCAAGTTTTTCTGATCAAACAAATACTTCAAACTTTTATGATCACTGAAAACCTCAAACCTCAAACCATACAAATAGTGCCTCTAAACCTTAAGCACAAAAACTATAGCTGCCAACTCCAAATCATGGATAGGATAATTCCTCTCATGAATCTTCAGCTATATTAAAGCATATGTTACAACCTGACGATTCTACATAAACACACTATCTAATCCCATCTTAGAAGCATCACGATACACACAAAAGATTCCTTCGCATCTGGAAAAATCAAAATTGGCGTCTTCGTCAACCTCTTCTTTAACTCTTGGAAACTTTCTTAACATTGATCATCTCACACGTAAGCTTGCCCTTTCCATGTCAATTGATTCAAGGGCAAAGCCAATTTCAAAAAGCCTTCTATAAACCTTCTATAGTAACCAGCCAAGCCATGAAAACTTCTAATCTCTGTAACAGACTTAGGAGTTTCCCACTGTAACACCGTGTCTACCTTAGATGGATCAACTGCTATAACACCACTGAAAATCACATGACCAAGTAAAATCACTTCCCGAAACCAGAACTCATACTTGGACAACTTAGCATACAACTTCTTCTCATGCAAGGTTTGTAACATAACTCGCAGATGTCCTACATGCTCTTCATTTGACTTAGAATACACCAAAATGTCATTTATGAAAACCACAACAAATTGATCTAAGTATGGATGAAAGATTCTATTCATATACTCCATGAACACACCTAGCACATTAGACACACCGAACAACACCATTGAGTACTCATAATGACTGTATAAAGTTTTAAACACGGTCTTCAAAATATCTTCTTACTTTACTCAAATATGGTGATAACCTGATATCAAATCAATCTTAATGAACACACAAGCACCAACCAACTGATCCATAAGGTCATTGATCCTAGGAATAAGATACTTACTCTTAATTGTAACCTTACTAAGCTGTCGGTAATCAACACATAACCTCATATTGCCCTCTTTCTTTACCAACAACATCGGCACTCCCCACGGCGATACATTAGGTCTAACAAACTTCTTATCTAGCATATCGTCTAACTGATTCTTTAACTCACTCAACTATGATGCAGAAATTATATACGGTGCCATTGATACAGGTCTAGTACTTGGTACTAAATCTATAGAGAACTCAACTTCTTGCTCCGGTGGTAAGTCATAAATATCCTCAGGAAAAACATCAGGAAACTCACACACCAAGTGCATAGCACTAGCCACAACATCACTCTCCACTCTCAAAGAAGAAAACATCATGAGAACCTAATCATCCTCCCATAAAGACATCTCAACCTGACCAGCGAACATGCATCACGAATCCACACTATCTTTGGGTTCAAGAAACAACACAGTCTTGTCAAAACAGTTGATACAAATGCGGTTAAACTCTAACTAGTTCATCCCTAAAATCACATCGAGTTGACTCAAAGGCAAGCAGATCAAGTCAACCCCAAAGTCTTTACCATAAATTGTCAAAGGACAATTCGAACACACCAATGAAGTAGTCACTGAACCATTAGTTAGGGTACCAATAACCATACTTCAAATCATATAAGACAATTCAAGATTCAACTATTTGATACAATTAAAATCTACAAATGAATACGTCGTGTAACACCCTAAATCCTCGACTTACAATTAAAAGGATAAAAATCCATATTTTAGGATGTTACTTAAACACAACATGCATAATTTTTAAATATTTTTGAAACTCGCAGTGGAACTCAATTAAATAACATAACTCCAATTATCTCACCAAAGTGAAATACTTAATTAAAGTAACATAATCCAACGATTAACTAAAAAATAAACAAAATGCCTTGTTCCCGATGTTACATATAAGAGCATTAAAGTCAACTATATAGTGATAATGATAAAACAAACGAAAAAAAGCTCCAAGGCCATCTTCTAACTCACAACAACACTTATCTGTCTTGAGTATTTGTACAACAATATACAAAGCAACACAAAACAAACAAGAAAGGGGTGAGAATACACTCAAATATATTAACGGTGTGAAAGAATGTAAGAGTATCTTAAATCACAGAATCAACAACACATATTCAATTACTTAACAGCATAACAACTCAATTCACATGGCTTTTATGAATTCAGTGTGACTCACAACTCGACTCTATGCATGTGGTACCAATTTGGACATCAAAGGTTTGTTACTGATCTCAATCACTCAACAATGGTTCCTTATTAGAACCAGGTTCCCATTTCTAAACCCCAAGTCCCCACTTCTGAACCTCGGGTCTCCACTTCTAAACCCCAGATAATCAATGGTCCTCGCTTTTGAACCCATGACTCGCCTCTTTCAACATACCAACACAATATAATGCATGACATACAAGTAATGCAACAACAACAATTATGGTCCCACTTCTAACCATAAAAAACATGCAATATAGCATTCACAGTAGTCCCCACTTCTGAACTACACACCTCAACTTAACACATAAAATTACATTCGCAGTACATAATTGTATTCGCAGCCTATTTCACCACTTACAATTATGCAATTTAATTCAATTGTTATTTCATCATCATAATAATCCACCATAATTAGTTAATCACATCAAACACCCCAAAACAGTAGTCAAACATCGAACACACGAGAAAACCACATTAAAAACTAAATTGATCGCTCAAAAACTAAATAATAGTCACCCAACCCGTCATCCATTTCATTCATCACACGTCATCCTGTGACGATCGACATGGATCCCACCTGGAGACCATGAAGGTCTCCACGTTACCCCGCTGACGACCGTCAACCAAATCAGATGCATGACGGGTATCCCGTCATGCTTGTGACGCCTGTCACACTGGTGTAGAAGGCGATTTCTGCATTTTTACCATGGAAGCTCATTCGAAGCACCAATTTCGACCCCTAGCACCTCGATTGGCACACAAAATGATTGAAGCTTATTATGCAGTAATCAAACAATTACTTACGCATTAATTAACATCCAATTTCATCAATTAATCATGAATTGAAGAATATATTCATAATCCAATTACACATCAATGGTAGGGATTGTAGCGGCAAAATCGTGAGTGTAAGCTATTGATTAACTTAACTCGAAAAGCAAGAGTCGCCACCGCACTTTTATTTTATCCAAAAAGGAAAGGAAAAAGAGCGAACAAAACCTACACAAGCTCTACAACAAGAAAAAGTGAAGAGAGTCTGGATAAGGGGGGTTGGTTACTCAACGGGAAGGTGTTAGCACCCAAAACGTCTATAGTACTCTATAGGAGCCCTTTGAAATATCTACCGCTTTTGGTCTGAAAACGTTTGCTTGAAAAGTGATTGAGGAGATGAGAAGAGAAATTGTTTTTTTATATTTTTGTGTTTGAAGAGACTTGTCGCCTCATGCCTACGTACCCACGATGTACAATGTAGGATCAAAACCCCGTAGTTCGTGGTACAAAGAATGAAATTGGTTTATTTTGGTTTATTTTAAATGTAAAGACAAGTCGTCATTTTCAAGCGAATAATTCCGCTTAAAGAGATGAATCATGTCTAAAATTATGAAAAAGTTAAACAAAAAAGTGCACGAGGGCACAAAAAGAGAGTTTGATGAGTTTGATGTTTTTTAAAGTCTTTTGAAAAAGGTGTCAATATGCTTATGTAGTTTAGAATTTGTTAAGAAATGAAAAGAAAAGAGTAAAATCACTTGACAAAGTCAAGGTTTGATTATGAAAGAGGTGAAAGTTTGAAAACAAGAAAGTTTTGAAAAAGGGGGAGAGTTTTGAAAATTGAAAAATGCGGAGGAGAAGAAATGACTATCCTAGAGCATAAAGTAAGAGCTAAGGATAAGAATGATCTAATCACAAATGTAGTTGTCTTCACCATAAACCAAGCAAAAGCACAAGTCTTCGAAGTCTTCGAACCATAATTCCAAAGCAAAGGGAAAAGGTCCTAGTTCTAAGTCCAAGGTTCCAAGAATTGCATTGGATGTCCAAGTTCTAAGTCCAAGGATTCAAGAATAGCATTGAAGTCCAAGGTCTAGGTGCTAAATTCCATGTCCATTGCAAAGGATAGTAACCATAGTCCAAGAGTAGAAGCACATGTTTTTTTTAGAGGTTTTGGCCTTTATTATTGTTTTTGGTCCATGTAACACCCCCAATCTATACCCCCAATTAATAAAGCGGTAACAAAAATTCAAAATTTCATCAGAGTATATTTAAAACATTCACGGCATAGACCGAGGGGTCACATCAATTAGAAACAAAATACACATAAACCTGCTCATAAAGATATGCAACAATCAGGTAGCAATTAACAGAGGAACTTAGTTCCTACTACCCACAATTCAGATACAGAATAAAAGCGGAAAATCTGTACTGAATCTCATATATATACATCATACCAAGTGTATCTGTCATATACAAAGCCACACAAGTACAATCCAAAACATGTGTATACATAATATAAATAATCACACTCGATCACCCCGACTACCCGGTGTCACATATCAGAGCCGACCGACAAAGGAATGAAGACCTAAGCTTCACAAAAAGACCTCCAGCAATCTAATCTGCAATGCCTCATAGAGCATTATAAAACAGCAGAAGGGTGAGAAACACAATCATAATATAATTGCATATAATTATATAATAACACAACATTACACACGTAAAATATTCTCACCACAACGAACAACAGAATCCAAATACAACACAACATAATATATATCTCAACTCATCAATTCCAATCACAATTCCACCCGAAATCAATCCATTCATGAATTATGCAAATGCATAGAGACCGACACAACGACTCTATGCAATGCATATGCGGTACCATCCATCCATCATCTCAACACTAGTTCACTCAGGAACTATTGGAACCATCGCTCGTTACTTAATGTAACTCCCCGTCGGGCATACGATGTTTATGGATCGCTTTCGGTCCTCTTTGTATAAGGCTCACGACATTTATGGATCGCTTTCGGTCCTCTTTGTATAAGGCTCACGATCCGATCGCTCACACCACACACGGGCACACGATCGTCTATAATCATCGCTCACACCCCACACGGGCACACGACATTATAGTGGATTCCCTATGGAATCGATTCGTCGCTCACACCCACTAGGGCACACGACATCACAAGAATGCATATCATGATGCTTGGCATACAATGACTCATGACATTCAAATGCACACATACATGCAATCATCTCACTCAACATTAATCATGCTTTGCAATTCAAGCCCAAAACAATGCATTAATACCATTCAACGGCACGCAAATCATACCATATCCATATCAACAGCACATTGCATGATACACACCAATTACACACAATTATAACGACAAAAGTCGACAAAACGACACTATTCCAAATTCCCGACATAATTAAATCGGCTAACAATCTCAAAATTATCATAATAAGAAAGTACAGTTCAAGAATGTTAAAAATGGATAATCGAAACACAAGTTACGGACTAAACAAGAAAAGACATCGCGAAAAAACCACATTTTGTAATCCTTCTGGCCATACGCGTATTGCCCTGCTACCTCGCCCATTCCATACGCGTATTGCCCAAGGTCGTACGCGTATGGGCAGAGACCCATTTTCCCCAAAATTCCCATTAAAAATCCAATACGCGTAGTGTCCTCCTTCATACGCGTATTGCCCTAAAGTCTTACGTGTACCATTATGCAAATGGGCAGATGGCTGAGAAAATGAAGCTCCATACGCGTATTTCCCACATTTCTTCAATGCCATACGCGTATTGCCTTGACCAATACGCGTATTGCCTTGGGTGATACGCGTATGGGCAGTGGAAAAACCAGAATTTTCTGCAGAATTTCTTCTGCGTTTTCAAACCAAATTCAACCCAATTTTCACCTATACACCAGAAAAATTACCAATACAATGCCTAAAAACATGTATCTATCCTGTATCAACAATAAGGAACACTAAAACATGATTTCAGACACATTTGGATCAATTTCTAACACTTTCAACATTTATGGGTTTTACCCTATATTTCAATTTCAATCCAATAACAACCAAAAACATACATACATAATCATACACAAGTATATAATAATCAAGTTTCGCACCCTTACCCGATTTAATCGTGTTTGGAAAGTCGGTTGTTTCGATTTCTAGATTTTCCAAAGTTTTCTCTCTTTCTCCTTCCTTTCTCTTTTCTTCCCCTTTTCCTTCTTCTCTTTTTCTTTCTCTCTAATTTTCTCTCTTTCTATTTCTATTTTCTTAACTTAAGAAAAATAAAGTGAAATGCCCAAAATACCCCTACACTCAAATATCTCGCAAACGTTCCCAAAACGCGATAAAATATCACAACATTGAAAAATAACATATTTCCAAATAAAAGTCAAAAATAAAATAGTATAATAATAAAATAATCAAAACGACTCGATTAAATAAAAATACTAAAACTGGGGCGTTACAACTCTCCCCCACTTAGAAATTTTTGTCCTCGAAAATATACCTGAGACGAACAACTCTGGATACGACTCCCGCATCCGACTCTCTAACTCCCAAGTCAAATTGCCCTCAACAGCGCCTCCCCACACAACTTTCACAAGTGCAATATCCTTGCCTCTCAACCGCCTCACCTCGCGATCCAAAATCCTAACGGCTAATGCCTCAACCGTAAGGTTCTCCCTTACCTTAACCTCATCCATCGGAATCACATGCGACGGATCCGGAACATACTTCCGAAGCTGTGAAACATGGAACACATCGTGCAAATTCGATAGATTCGACGGCAACGCCACCCTATAAGCCACAACACCCACTCTCGCGGATATCTGGTAAGGACCAATAAACCAAGAAGTAAGTTTCTTCGACTTCAATGCATGACCCACACCCGTTACAGGCGTAACTCTAAAAAATACATGATCGCCCTCTTGGAACTCAAGATCTTTCCTTCTCCGATCATGATAACTCTTTTGCCTACTCTGAGAAGCCTTCATTTTCTCACGAATAAGCTTCACTTTTTCCGTAGTCTGTTGCACCAACTCTGGTCCAACCACCGAACTCTCACCAGATTCGTGCCAACACAACGGTGTTCGACATCTTCATCCATACAACGCTTCAAACGGTGCCATTCCAATACTCGAATGGAAACTGTTATTATACGTGAATTCAATCAATGCAAGATAACTATCCCACGCACCACCTTGTTCAAGAACACAAGCCTGCAACAAATCTTTCAACGACTGAATCGTTCTCTCCGTCTGTCCATCCGTCTGCGGATGATAAGCCGAGCTCAATCTCAATTTAGAACCCAACGCCTTCTGTAAAATTTCCCAAAATCTCGAGGTAAACCTCGGATCTCGATTCGAAACAATGCTCAACGGAACCCCATGCAACTTTACAATCACACCGATGTAAATCTCCGCAAACCTCTCCAAAGTAAAACTGATGTTAATTGGAATGAAATGAGCCGATTTAGTCAGTATATCCACAACCACCCAAATAGCATTATGCCATCACTGTGTATTCGGCAACCCTGTCACAAAATCCATGGAGATGCTATCCCACTTCCACTCAGGAATATCCAACGGTTGCAACAAACCACTAGGCCTCAGATGTTCTACCTTTGATTTCTGACAAGTCAAACATGCATAAACAAACTGAGTCACATCTCTTTTCAATCCAGACCACCATCTTCTTCAAATCTTGGTACATTTTATTAGCTCCTGGATGTATACTCAAATTACTCCGGTGTCCTTCCTCCAAAATCATCCTTTTCAACTCCGCATCATCCGGAATACAAATTCTACCTCGGAATTTCAAAACACCATTAATATCCACTTTAAAATCACTATTCGCATCTTTTTCTCCCACCAACATCAAATTCCCAAATTTCACATCCAGCTTCTGTTTCTCACTAACAGTCATCAGAAAATCATTAGTAATCTTTAGCATTCCAAGCCTCACGCTATCGGACGTCACCTCACACACCAAACTCAAGTCCCTAAAAGCTTCCAAAAGCTCCCACTCCTTAACCATTAAAGCGGACATATGTAACGATTTCCGACTCAACGCATCGGCTACCACATTAGCTTTACCCGGATGGTAATTCAAGCCAAAGTCGTAGTCCTTCAAAAATTCTAACCATCTCCGCTGCCTCATATTTAACTCTTTCTGATCAAACAAATATTTCAAACTTTTGTGATCACTAAAGACTTCAAACCTTGCACCGTAGAGATAATGCCTCCAAATCTCCAACACAAAAACCACAGCCGCTAATTCAAGATCATGAGTAGGATAATTTTTCTCATGCACTCTCAACTGCCTTGAAGCATAAGCCACGACCTTACCTTCTTGCATCAGAACACCACCTAGACTAATCAAAGACGCATCACAATACACCACAAATGGTTCATTAGGATCCGGTAAAATCAAAATTGGAGTTGTCTTCAATCTTCTCTTCAGCTCATTAAAACTTTCCTCGCACCGAATATCCCAAATGAACGTTTGCCCTTTACAAGTCAACTGGGTCAAAGGAAGTGCTAGCTTAGAAAAACCTTCAATGAACCTTCGATAATATCCAGCCAAACCCAAAAAGCTTCGAATTTCAGTAACGGATCTCAGAGCCTCCCATTGTAGAACTGCTTCTACTTTAGATGGAGCCACAGAAATACCATTACCTGAAATCACGTGCCCAAGAAAACTCACCTCTGACAACCAGAACTCACACTTGGATAACTTGGAAAAAAGCTTTCTTTCTTTCAAAACCTGCAACACAATACGCAAATGCTCCGCGTGCTCCTCCCGAGACTTAGAATAAATCAAAATGTCATCAATAAACACAACCACAAAACGATCCAAATGCTCGTGGAAAATACGATTCATGTACTCCATAAACACACCTGGCGCATTAGAAACCCCGAACGGCATCACAACATATTCATAATGATCGTAACGTGTCCTAAAAGCCGTCTTCTGAATATCTTCCTCTTTCACCCTAATCTGATGATACCCTGACCTCAAATCAATCTTACTAAACACACACGCACCAACTAACTGATCCATCAGATCATCAATTCTCAGAAGAGGATACTTATTCTTAATCGTCACCTTATTCAACTGGCGATAATCAATACACAACCGCATACTTCCATCTTTCTTTTTCACCAATAAAACTGGAGCACCCCAATGAGAAACGCTTGGTCTCACAAACCTCTTTTCCAATAATTCATTCAACTGTTTCTTTAACTCAACCAACTCAGATGCCGACATACGATAATGTGCCATAGAAACAGGTCTAGTACCAGGAACTAGATCTATAGAAAACTCCACCTCTCTTTCTGGTGGCAAGTCTGAAATATCCTCGGGAAACACTTCCGGAAATTCACACACAACATGAAACACATCAAGTGAAACTTGACTATCCACAGTCAATGATGCAAACAACCCAAACAACTGAGCTTCATCCGCCAAAAGTTTCTTCACTCCTTGGTAGATAAGAAACTCGAGTCTTCGTCTTCCTCAAGAGAAGGAAACCTTACTAGCTTATGATAACAATCAATATGAACCTTATTGAACTGCAACCAATTCATTCCCAGAACCACATCTAAACCCTCCAACGGTAAACACACCAAATCCATCTCAAAGTCTTTACCATAAATGGTCAAAGGACAACTTAAACAAATCAAAGAAGTAGTTACTGACCCCATTGCTGGAGTATCAATAACCATCTCTCCACCCATCGAAGACAACACAAGATTCAAACGCTTCGCACACTCAAACGAAATAAACGAATGAGTCGCTCCAGTATCAATAATAGCAACTAAAGGAGTACTATTAATAAAACAAGTACCTCTGATCAGACGATCTGCACTTGAAGTCTGAGTTCCCGCCAAGGTAAAAACTTTCCCACCAGCTGGAGCTTGCTTCGGTTTCGGACACTTCGTACTAATATGACCAGGTTCACCACAGTTGAAACACTTCACCACATTCTTCCTTGCACAATCAGCTGTGACATGTCCTAAACCTCCACAATTAGAACACTTCCTCAAATCCTTCCTACATTCAGATTGACGTTGTCCCACATCACCACATCTATAATATCTCAGAGGACTAGACATTCCTCCCCCACTTAACCTTCGCTCAAAATTTCCCCTTTGTTTACCCTTATCCGCTGGTGTTACATACGGACCACCACGGAACGGTTGCTTCCATTTCCTCTCGCTCACACTCTTATAGTGAGTAGAACGAGCCTTACTATCCTCCTCATAAATCCTACAACAATCCACCAAATCAGAAAACCTCTGAATCCTTTGATAACCAATTGCCTGCTTTATCTCAGGACGCAATCTGTTCTCAAACTTTACACACTTAGAAAATTCCGCAGTCGCTTCGGCATAATGTGGATAAAACTGCAAAAGCTCCACAAACTTAGCAGTATAATCAACAACAGACATATTACCTTGTTTTAATTCCAAGAACTCAATTTCCTTCTTTCCTCTTACATCTTCAGGAAAATACTTCCTCAGAAACTCAATGCTAAACACAGCCCAAGTGATCTCTTCCTCTGCAGCTTCCAACACATGACGTGTACTAACCCACGAATCATCAGCTTCTTCCAGTAACATGTGAGTACCCAGTCTCACCTTCTGATCCTCAGCACAATCCATCACTCGAAAGATTCTTTCAATCTCTTTCAGCCATATCTGAGCACCATCAGGATCATATCTTCCTTTGAAGACAGGCGGTTTGTTCTTCCTGAACTCATCATTACCTGCAGCATTAGGTGCACCCTGCACAGCCCGAGCCATAGCTTGCATAGCAGCAGCTAAAGCAGCGTCATTCCTACCAGCCATATTCTATTCAATTCCAATAACAACAACTATGGTTAAACAAACAGCTCACCGAACCACAAAGACTAACAAGGACTGACATAACTGACACGGACTGGCTCTGATACCACTTAATGTAACACCCCCAATCTATACCCCCAATTAATAAAGCGGTAACAAAAATTCAAAATTTCATCAGAGTATATTTAAAATATTCAGGGCATAGACCGACGGATCACATCAATTAGAAACAAAATACACATAAACCTGCTCATAAAGATATGCAACAATCAGGTAGCAATTAACAGAGGAACTTAGTTCCTACTACCCATAATTCAGATACAGAATAAAAGTGGAAAATCTGTACTGAATCTCATATATATACATCATACCAAGTGTATCTGTCATATACAAAGCCACACAAGTACAATCCAAAACATGTGTATACATAATACAAATAATCACACTCGATCACCCCGACTACCCGGTGTCACATATCAGAGCCGACCGACAAAAGAATGAAGACCTAAGCTTCACAAAAAGACCTCCAGCAATCTAATCTGCAATGCCTCATAGAGCATTATAAAACAGCAGAAGGGTGAGAAACACAATCATAATATAATTGCATATAATTATATAATAACACAACATTACACACGTAAAATATTCTCACCACAACGAACAACAGAATCCAAATACAACACAACACAATATATATCTCAACTCATCAATTCCAATCACGATTCCACACGAAATAAATCCATTCATGAATTATGCAAATGCACAGAGACCGACACAATGACTTTATGCAATGCATATGTGGTACCATCCATCCATCATCTGAACACTAGTTCACTCAGGAACTATTGGAACCATCGCTCGTTACTTAAAGTAACTCCCCGTCGGGCATACGACGTTCCCCGTCACTTTCGGTCCTCTTTGTATAAGGCTCACGACGTTTATGGATCGCTTTCAGTCCTCTTTGTATAAGGCTCATGATCCGATCGCTCACACCCTACACGGGCACACGGTCGTCTATAATCGTCGCTCACACCCCACACGGGCACACGAAGTTATAGAGGATTCCCTCTGGAATCGATTCGTGGCTCACACCCACTAGGGCACACGACATCACAAGAATGCATATCATGATGCTTGGCATACAATGACTCATTACATTCAAATGCACACATACATGCAATCATCTCACTCAACATTAATCATGCTTTGCAATTCAAGCCCAAAACAATGCATTTATACCATACAACGGCACGCAAATCATACCATATCCATATCAACAGCACATTGCATGATACACACCAATTACACACAATTATAACGACAAAAGTCGACAAAACGACACTATTCCAAATTCCTGACATAATTAAATCGGCTAACAATCTCAAAATTATCATAATAAGAAAGTACAGTTCAATAGCTACTCAACGATACCAAGAATGTTAAAAACGGATAATCGGAACACAAGTTACGGACTAAACAAGAAAAGACATCGCGAAAAAACCTCATTTTGCAATCCTCCTGGCCATACGCGTATTGCCCTGAGCCATACGTGTATGGGCAAAGACCCATTTTCCCCCAAAATTCCCATTAAAAATCCAATACGCGTAGTGTCCTCCTTCATACGCGTATTGCCCTAAAGTCTTACGCATACCATTACACAAATGGGCAAATGGCCGAGAAAATGAAGCTCCATACACGTATTGCCCACATTTCTTCAATGCCATACGCGTATTGCCTTGACCAATACGCGTATTGCCTTGGGTGATACGCGTATGGGCAGTGGAAAAACCAGAATTTTCTGCAGAATTTCTGCTTCGTTTTCAAACCAAATTCAACCCAATTTTCACCTATACACCAGAAAAATTACCAATACAATGCCTAACAACATGTATCTATCCTGTATCAACAATAAAGAACACTAAAACATGATTTCAGACACATTTGGATCAATTTCTAACACTTTCAACATTTATGGGTTTTACCCTATATTTCCATTTCAATCCAATAACAACCAAAAACATACATACATAATCATACACAAGTATATAATAATCAAGTTTCGCACCCTTACCCGATTTAATCGTGTTTGGAAAGTCGGTTGTTTTGATTTCTAGATTTTCCAAGTTTTTCTCTCTTTCTCCTTCCTTTCTCTTTTCTTCCCCTTTTCCTTCTTCTCTTTTTATTTCTCTCTAATTTTCTCTCTTTCTATTTCTATTTTCTTAACTTAAGAAAAATAAATTGAAATGCCCAAAATACCCCTACACTCAAATATCTCGCAAACGTTCCCAAAACGCGATAAAATATCACAACATTGAAAAATAACATATTTCCAAATAAAAGTCGAAAATAAACTAATATAATAATAAAATAATCAAAGCGAATCGATTAAATAAAAATACTAAAACTGGGGCGTTACAGTCTAAGCGGACAAAGGAAAAAATGCGAAAACATAAACATGTGTCCAACGGACAAAGGAAAAATATGCGGAAGCATAAACATGTGTCCAACGGACAAAGGAAAAATTACATAAAAGTAAAAGAGAGATAGGGAGAGAGAAGGAATTGTAAAGAAGTTAGAAGTTAGTAATTAGTAATTAGTTGTTAGAGTAAGTGATCAATAATGATTGAATAATGTACTTAGGTCAAGGTTAATGAAGACTTGTTAGAAGATTGATAGAATCAAAGCCTCTACAACAACAAGCTTCATAGATTTTGAACCTAATACAAAATATCAATCAACATTGAGTTATTTTCCGATAAGGGACATAATGTTGTGCTATGTTAAGCAATCACCGAGTAATTTACGGAGTAATTACCCTACAATGAGGCCGGTCAATAGCTCTTTGTGCTAATGCATGCTAGATGAACGATATGTAGATCGTCATCCGAAAGCAATACCGCACGAAAAGAAAACAAAGTAACGATCTCGTCTTGATCAAAATTCGACGACAGAATTCTATGATCCATAAGACTTTCACCGATCAAAAGAAAAGAGACATAGATGAAGAGAAAGCCAAATTAAACCACACAAATATGTGATCTAAGGCTAAGAACAAAGGGAAGGGGAAGGAAATGGAAAAGGAAACAAAACAGTCCCAAAAACAAGCCAAAATGTGCATTCTATTTTGAAGTAACCGGTTACTTAGTTCAAAATAAGCGTTGTTTTTTCAAAATTAACACTACCAGACGTTAACCGGTTACTCTACACCAGAATGCAGAAAAATGTGCAAAATTCAGCATGATCCATTTTCAAAACTTTGTACAAACACCTTATGATCATGGAACTGAAATTGCACGAAATTTAAAGTAAAATAACAGTGAAAAACAGCAATTAAACACAATTACAAGATCCAAAGGATCAGGTAACAAAGATCACCGAAGATCTACATAATTGAAGATGAAGATGAAGCTTCAACAATGGTGGAAGATGAATTACCACTTCAAATCTGAAAATTCCTTCAAATTGATTCAAGATCCAAACTCTAAAGCCTTGATCTATGAGAATTGATGAAGAAAACAAGCTTGGATGAAGGTTTAGCTCAAAGTTGAACAAGATTCAATGTGAATTCTTGTTAACTTTCAAAAGAAGAAAAGTGAGCTTTGGTGAATTTTGGTGGTTGAGGAGAGAATTTGCAAGAGGTTTATTGGCTCTCAAAAGTTTGAATGAAATTTTAGCAAGGTGAATTTGGCTCTCAAAAGCTTGAAGAATGAATGAAATGAGGGCTCTATTTATAGAGTTTAGGCTTGGAAATTTGGTGGTTTGGGATTAGGCTTGGAATTTGAAAATTAGGATTGGAATTCAAATTTGGAGGGAAATTCATAAAAGAGTGGTGATTAGTGAAGGTGTATGGTAGGAAATGATCAAAGTGATGTAGGGGAATTAAAATGAGATGGTCTAGAATATTCCAAATGTGATCAAGGGCTGAGATTGGTGTAAATTGCTGAATTTTGAATTTGCTGAATTTTTTTCAAAATTTCACGAGGGTAACCGGTTACTCACCATAGGGTAACCGGTTACTCAGTGAAAAATTTGTGAAAAATGAGCATTTTGTTGCACTGTTGTGGTTCCGGCTCGATTCTTTTGCTTGTCAAAGAAGGCATGGAAATAAACACATGAACCTTGGAATTCCTTGAATAATAATCAATTAAATCTCGGAAAATCCTTGACCAGATAAATTTGACATGATTGCGGATCAACTTTGACTTTTCTCAAATAAAATTCATTCGAGCTGTGGGACTGTTATTTTGGTATTTTTGACCTGTTCTTCCCCTGAAAATGTCAGTAAAGAGAAAACAAAATATTTTTGGATTTTGATTAAGGTTAGTGAAATATAAACAAATAAAGCAATAAAGTGAATAAGAAACACACAAATGTTCGGTAAACCCTGCAAGGCATAAACCCAAATAAGAGAGGGACAAGGGAACCAAAGCATGATCTTGTTTGTGGTAAAGATGCAAAATGAAATGTGGAATATTAGGGGTAAAAAATTAGGGTCTTACAACTGCCCCTATTTAAGTCTCTTCTTTCGGGAGATATGAAGATACTTAAATACAAAAAGCTATATTTTTTTAGCCATAAGATGCCACAAGATGATATGAATGCAAAGGATAAAACAAATTACGGGGAGACTTGAAACAAAAGATTTACGGTACATTGAGAGAGATGACGTGAAAAGACACGCCGGGGAACACAAGCTATTTCTGGAGATCTGTCAGGGTGACAAGAAGTATCCATCAATAGTTGGAAAGAGAGGGACAAGACTCTGGGAAGACAAGTAGTGACATCCAAGAATAACATTGGATGGAAACTACGAACGAGACAAAAGGTATGCCAAAAGATGTCCAAGAATGGCATTGGACAACAAGAAGAAAGTTTCTGGTAAAAACAACATCGTCATCCAAGAATAGCATTGAATGGAGGTAGAAAAACACTCTATTGGGGGTAAGAAATCCAAGAATGGCATTGGATGAAAGGAACTACAACATTCAAGAATGGCATTGAATGGGGCAACAACAAACATCAGAGACATCCAAGAATAGCATTGGATATAAACAAAATTCCATTTGAAAACTTCACTGGGGACATCCAAGAATGGCATTGGATGGCAAGGTTTAAAAAATCATAAATATCCAAGAATAACATTAGACTCGGTTGGGGAAAAGGTGTCCAAGAATGGCATTGGACAAAAGATATCTCAACATCCAAGAATGGCATTGAATGAAGTGAGAAAAGTTCCGAAAAAAATATCAGAAGTATCCAAGAATGGCATTGGACTCTGTTGAGGAAAAGATATCCTAAAATGGCATTGGATAAAGGAAGGACTTTTAGGAATGGCACTGAAAGTAAAGGTAAATCACTATATTCAAGAATGGCATTGAATGATAGTGAAAAAGACATCCAGGAATGGCATTGAATGCAAAGGAGAAAACTCATTCAGGAATGGCACAGAAAGTAAAGTAGAAAACTCATCCAGGAATGGCACTGAATGAGCAGATAAGACTTTCAGGAATGGCACTGAAAGATATCCAAGCAAATTTGATGGGGATTACAGAAGAGAGAAAAGACTTCCAGGAATAGCACTGGGAGAAACAAGAGGACCAAGGTATCTAGGAATGGCACTGGGGATCAAAAGAGGACAGACATCCAGGAATGGCACTGGAGTGAAAGAATATAAAGATCCAGGAATGTCACTGGAATGAAAGGAGACAAACATCTAACAACAGGACAAGATACACAGGGAAACGACAATATCCAGGAATGGCACTGGAAAGAAAGAAGACAGGAAGGATATCCAGGAATAGCACTGGATGTACAAGGAAACAACAATATCCAGGAATAGCACTGAATGAAAAGATAGGTAACTGTTTTTGGTAGGTGCTAAGTAAGTTGGACTTTGACCACAAGGTAAGATGTTGACAGCAACAGGACCTCGGAAAAATGCATATGAGCGCGAAGCACACTTCGAGCTATGAAAATATTTCTATGTATGATATATGAATGATTTATGTATGCAATGCATATGATAGGGACAACTGAGATAGACTCCTTTGTGAGGGAAGAATGGAACTCTGATTCCTCAACACAGGGAACACTGCCCACTTTTCTTGGAGAGAAGATGTTGAACACATCTCTGTCACACTTATGAATTGTATCAGGCTGATGGTCTTTTGAGGAAAGACATCTTGAGGATCCTTGTAGAAGACTGCCCCAGATTGATTGACTGATGAGTATATAGCTTTAGTTTGACTGCTGTAGGGGAAAAATGAACTGATCATGGCTTCAATTCTTGAAATGAATATTAAGAATAAACTGATCATGGCTTCAGTTGCTGGGGATGAACTGATCATGGCTTCAGTTCTTGAAATGACTGTTGAGAAGGCTAAACTCAGTATGGGTCTTGAAGGAGATCTTCTGGTTAACCAAATCTGAGAGTAACTTGCACTGAGCAATAAATCTTGAATTGATTCACGACAGGATCTAGAAGTAATGTGCCCCTGATAAGATCACTGACCAAGTTTCTCAACTGTTTGAAATTTCTTGATGAGGAAAGTTTGCCTGCAAATAGGATTAATCAAACAAACATGGTAATTTTAATGCAAAGCTCAATGCAATTTTGAAATTAAAAATCATTTTTGGAATGATATTATTGATGTAAAGCAAAATGAAGTTGTCAAAACACGAGGGTTTAGACACTTAAAATGAAAGATAAAGCAAAGGTATGACATCAAAGCAAATGATTGGCAACAATCTTAGGAGTCAATTTACACAACCTTGCTGTAGTATGCTTTCAAAAGAAATCGGACTTCAATTAGGTCTTTTGAATGTTGTAACGTGGTCTGGTTCATGGTTTTTGAAACAAAGGATATAGGCTCAAAGTTTATTTGTACCCAACCCATTCTTCGTGATGACCTTCAGTCCTATGCTCAGTTAATTCATACTATGCATTCAGGTTCCAAATGATTTTGGAATTGCAACACTGTTATGATGATGGTTCAAGGGAGTTTTGAGATGGCAGTCACTCTTTCTTACAACATTTTGTTGTTTTTGATGAGGACCTCGGTCAACTCGTTTTTTCTTTGAGGATTTTGGTAACCTCTTGATTTTTCTTTGTTATCCCTAACTTTTGCCTGAACTGTGTCATTTGAGTTTACAGTCAGCGGGATGGCCTAATTTTTGCCTAAGTCTCCTTCATAGGTTTTGACTTAGCGGGCTTTTCATTTGATTTTTTTTTTCAATTTTTTTTTGAAAGATAGTGACTGCCCGGCTTAATGATTACGGTGAACCATCATTGGCTTTTGATTTGAAAGACATCTTCGACACTTCTTTGATGTGTGCGAAGGAAAGCTTGTGATTGCAACCTTTATTGAAAGGTGTCTTGAATGATTCACTTGAATTTGAATGCATAGCCAAATTAACTGAGAACTACCCATCCCCAGGTTAAGATTGCGGGTTTTTTTGTTCAGAAAGAAACTCCAACTTCTAGGCTCGAAGGGGTTGACAAAGGATTAACTTCCTTATTTCTCCAGTGTTTGGGAGTTGAAACAATGCTTGTACATCATCAGCCAAGTTTTAATTGAAAGCATACAGTTTAGCAATTTCGGGTATTTCGTTTTCATCACCCTCCCTCTAATCTTTGCTTAAACAAAAGCTTAATAAAGAAAGTGAACATGAGATATATTTTTGTTTTGAAAAAGAAAGCATAAAGATGCACACAGTGGATATAAATGAATTGAATCAAAACATTGCAATGCTCATTTCATTGAAAATTACCATGAAAGTACAAATAAAGTTCGAAAGCAAACAGTCAATACAATCAAGGAAAAATGCAAACAGAAAGAAACAAGGCCTAGTGATTAATCAGTAACAAGGATGAGCCGTCCTGTCTGAAACACTAGCTTTAGGAGATGATTCGTCTGAACTGACCCAAACGTCACTTGGCATGCACTGGCAAAAGATTGTTGACAACATTGGGATTCTCATCAAGAAAAGTCAGAATCTTTGAGTTCACCAATTCTTTTACTCTAGCTTTCAATGCATAGCAACCTTCGAAGTTATGGCCTGCCCCACCTCGATGGAACTCACAGTGAAGATCAACCCTATATCCGGCTGGGAGAGGATTTAGAGGAGGAGGTAGATCCCTCGTTGTAATCAAACCTTTCTGAACAAGACATGGATACAAATCAGTGTAGGATATCGGGATAAGATCAAAGTTAACCCTATTGTGATTCTGATTTTATCTAACAGGCTGACGAGGAGCTTGAACTGGTTGAGCATTAACAACAGGAGCAACTGCAGCTACATATTGTTGTCTGTGACGAGGTTTCCTTTCAACTGAAACAACATGGGTATCACCATCCTTTTTCTTTTGAAAATTCCCAGCATACTTTTTAGCACCACTAAAGGCTTCAGCATTGGCAATCTTTCCTTTCTTGATAACTTCTTCTAGCCTTTCTCCAATAATGACTAGGTCAGTAAAACCAGATGATACACTGCCTATCATCTTTTCCCAAAAGAGTGGCTGAAGAGTGTCCATGAACAATCCAGTCAATTCTTTTTCAGCCAAGGGTGGCTCCACTTGAGCAGCTAGCTCTCTCCAGCGCTGAGCGTACTCCTTGAAGGATTCTTTTTCTTTCTGAGACATGTTTTGCAATTGGCGGCGGTCAGGTGCCATGCCCAGATTGTACTTGTATTGCTTTAAGAAAGCATCACCCAAGTCCTTCCAGCTTTGGATACAGTTCTTATCAAGTCCCATATACCATTTCATTGAAGCCCGACTCAAGCTATCTTGGAAACAGTGAATGAGCAGTTTGTCATTTTTTGCATGGGCAGCCATCTCGCGGCAGTACATCACCAAGTGGGTTCTGGGACAGGTGTGCCCCTTGTATTTCTCAAAATCATGAGTTTTGAATTTTGCAGGAATAACCAAGTCGGAAACCAAGCACATGTCCATTGCGGCAGCATTAAAGACAACACTTCCTTCCACAACTCTTATCCTTTTGTCTAGAGTTTACCATTGCTCTCTGACTTCTTCAATGTATCCATTTCTCCCTGACTTTCAGATTGTGGACCAGCAGCATGGTACACGAAAGGATTCTCAGGAATAGCTTGAGCAACAAAATGCACAATAGGCTGAGGTTCAGTGAACAATGGAGCTGAAGATACTAGCGAGACAAACACAGGAGTAGTTGCAAAGGGTGGTGTGTAATTCGGAGGTAACCCAAATTCTGGCCAAGTGGAAGCTGGTTGCTGAGTCAGTGGAGGGTCAACAGCAGCAGTTGAAGTTTCAACAATCACAGTCCTCTGAGGTGGTTCACCTCTAACAAACAGAACTTGCAACATTTCTGTGAGCTTAGTCATGCCGGCCTTCAGCTCATCAATTTCCATTCTGACTTTGGCGTTGTGTTGTTCTTGATTTTCCATTCTCAATCTGACAGCAGCTCTAGTTTCGTAGTTGTGTTGAGGAAACAGCTTGACGGTGAACAGATAACTGAAGAAGGAGACAATTGAAATGAGTTTCGGAGGCAACTTGGAAGAATGCAAATGTATGCTCATAGATGCAAGAGTACATGGATGCAACAACCACAAACGAGATCACTCAAAGCACACAGGTTCAAAGGTTCGAGTCACGAGCATGGAGTCAAGGGTAAAAACCAACCCACAAAGGTATGTGCTAAGGGTATAACACCTGTCGAACAAGGTTCTAAAGAAGTTCCCAGAGTCTACAACCCATGTTTCGGATATTATCAATTTCCCAACTGCTTGGTAGTCAATAATATTCTCAAGAGAGTCTCATCTGAGTGTGGTATCGCGTAACAACTGATTCAAGTTTGCACCTGAATAGCCATCGCACCACGTCTTAATAAGGCCAAGATGGGTTAAGGGTTCTAAAGTCCCCAGCTTCGGGTCCTCGGATCAAGAAGCATAACGGGTTTGCCATTTCTGGTCTGCCATTATTGCCTCTTGGGAGGAGTGCCTCAACTGAGTGCTCGGGAATGGTCACCAGAGTCAACAGCTCTCTAGATCAACACCCCGAAATACGCAAGACACGCACGACAGAATATCTCCCAAGAAAACCTCGTCTGGATGTGAATTTCGTGAACACCAAACGTACCAAGACAGTGCGTAGGTCCCACTACTTTCCACCCTAGTCTTAGGTGTACACTCAAGCCTGGGTATTGGGCTTATCTCACCACACAGAAGAATTCCCAAACGGATCACACAAGTAACAAGCAAATCAAACGAAAAGCAGTAAATAAATCAAAGTAGGCTAAACCTCTCAAGGGATGGACCAGCAAGAGGTCAATCTGTCCCCAGCAGAGTCGCCACTCTTCTGTAGCGGCAAAATCGTGAGTGTAAGATATTGATTAACTTAACTCGAAAAACAAGAGTCGCCACCGCACTTTTATTTTATCCAAAAAGGAAAGGAAAAAGAGCGAACAAAACCTACACAAGCTCTACAACAAGAACAAGTGAAGAGAGTCTGGATAAGGGGGGTTAGTTACGCAATGGGAAGGTGTTAGCACCCAAAACGTCTATAGTACTCTATAGGAGCCCTTTGAAATATCTACCCATTTTGGTCTGAAAAAGTTTGCTTGAAAAGTGATTGAGGAGATGAGAAGAGAAATTGTTTTTAGATTTTTGTGTTTGGAGAGACTTGTCGCCTCATGCCTACGTACCCACGATGTGCAATGTAGGATCAAAACCCCGTAGTTCGTGGTACAAAGAATGAAATTGGTTTGTTTTGGTTGATTTTAAATGTAAAGACAAGTCGTCATTTCCAAGCGAATAATTCCGCTTAAAGAGATGAATCATGTCTAAACTTATGAAAAAGTTAAAGGAAAAAGTGCACGAGGGCACAAAAAGAGAGTTTGATGAGTTTGATGTTTTTTAAAGTCTTTTGAAAAAGGTGTCAATATGCTTATGTAGTTTAGCATTTGTTATGAAATGAAAAGAAAAGAGTAAAATCACTTGACAAAGTCAAGGTTTGATTATGAAAGAGGTGAAAGTTTGAAAACAAGAAAGTTTTGAAAAGGGAGAGAGTTTTGAAAATTGAATAATGGGGAGGAGAAGAAGTGACTATCCTAGAGCATAAAGTAAGAGCTAAGGATAAGAATGATCTAACCACAAATGTAGTTGTCTTCACCATAAACCAAGCAAAAGCACAAGTCTTCGAACCATAATTCCAAAGAAAAGGGAAAAGGTCCTAGTTCTAAGTCCAAGGTTCCAAGAATTGCATTGGATGTCCAAGTTCTAAGTCCAAGGATTCAAGAATAGCATTGAAGTCCAAGGTCTAGGTGCAAAATTCCATGTCCATTGCAAAGGATAGTAACCATAGTCCTAGATTAGAAGCACAAGTTTTTTTAGAGGTTTTGGCCTTTATTAATGTTTTTGGTCCAAGCAGACAAAGGAAAAATTGCGGAAACATAAACATGTGTCCAACGGACAAAGGAAAAATTGCATAAAAGTAAAAGAGAGATAGGGAGCGAGAAGGAATTGTAATGAAGTTAGAAGTTAGTAATTAGTAATTAGTTGTTAGAGTAAGTGATCAATAATGATTGAATAATGTACTTAGGTCATGGTTAATGAAGACTTGTTAGAAGATTGATGGAATCAAAGCCTCTACAACAACAAGCTTCATAGGTTTTGAACCAAATACAAAAGATCATTCAACATTGAGTTATTTTCCGATAAAGGACATAATGTTGCACTATGTTAAGCAATCACCGAGTAATTTACGGAGTAATTACCCTACAATGAGGCCGGTCAATAGCTCTTTGTGCTAATGCATGCTAGATGAGCAATATGTAGATCGTCTTCCGAAAGCAATACCACACGAAAAGAAAAGAAAGTAACAATCTCGTCTTGATCAAAATTCGACGACGGAATTCTATGATCCATAAGACTTTCATCGATCAAAAGAAAAGAGAAATAGATGAAAAGAAAGCCAAATTAAACCACACAAATATGTGATCTAAGGCTAAGAACAAAGGGAAGGGGAAGGAAATGGAAAAGGAAACAAAACAGTCCCAAAAACAAGCCAAAATGTGCATTCTGTTTTGAAGTAATCGGTTACTCACCAGGTGTTAACCGGTTATTTAGTTCAAAATAAGCGCAGTTTTTTCAAAATTAACACTGAGTAACCGGTTACTCAGTACCAGAATGCAGAAAAATTTGCAAAATTCAGCATGATCCTATTTCAAAACTTTGTACAAACACCTTATGATCATGGAACTAAAATTGTACGAAATTTAAAGTAAAATAACAGTGAAAAACAGCAATTAAACACAATTACAAGATCCAAAGGATCAAGTAACAAAGATCACCAAAGATATACATTATGGAAGATGAAGATGAAGCTTCAACAATGGTGGAAGATGAATTACCACTTCAAATCTGAAAATTCCTTCAAATTGCTTCAAGATCCAAACTCCAAAGCCTTAATCTATGAGAACTGATGAAGAAAACAAGCTTGGATAAAGGTTTAGCTCAAAGTTGAACAAGATCCAATGTGAATTCTTGTTAACTTTCAAAAGAAGAAAAGTGAGCTTTGGTGAATTTTGGTGGTTGAGGAGAGAATTTGCAAGAGGTTTATTGGCTCTCAAAAGCTTGAATGAAATTTTAGCAAGGTGAATTTGGCTCTCAAAAGCTTGAAGAATGAATGAAATGAGGGCTCTATTTATAGAGTTTAGGCTTGGAAATTTGGTGGTTTGGAATTAGGCTTGGAATTTGAAAATTAGGCTTGGAATTCAAATTTGGAGGGAAATTCATAAAAGAGTGGTAATTAGTGAAGGTGTATGGTAGGAAATGATCAAAGTGATGTAGGGAAATTAAAATGAGATGGTCTAGAATATTCCAAATGTGATCAAGGGCTGAGATTGGTGCAAATTGCTGAATTTTGAATTTACTGAATTTTTTTCAAAATCTCACGAGGGTAACCGGTTACTCACCACAGGGTAACCGATTATTTAGTGCAAAATTTGTGAAAAATGAGCATTTTGTTGCACTGTTGTGGTTCCGGCTCGATTCTTTTGCTTGTCAAAGAAGGCATGGAAATAAACACATAAACCTTGGAATTCCTTGAATAATAATCAATTAAATCTTGGAAAATCCTTGACCAGATAAATTTGACATGATTGCGGATCAACTTTGACTTTTCTTAGATAAAATTCATTCGAGCTGTGGGACTGTTATTTTGGCATTTTTGACCCGTTCTTCCCCTGAAAATGTCAGTAAAGAGAAAACAAAATATTTTTGGATTTTGATTAAGGTTAGTGAAATATAAACAAATAAAGCAATAAAGTGAATAAGAAACACACAAATGTTCGGTAAACCCTGTAAGGCATAAACCCAAAGAAGAGAGGGACAAGGGAACCAAAGCATGATCTTGTTTGTGGTAAAGATGCAAAATGAGATGTGAATGATATGTGTAATCTTAGGGGTCAAAAATTAGGGTCTTACAGGGATAACATTCAGATTCACTCTCATTTAATTTACACCAAATTCAGTAATACTCACAACACAGATTTTCATATCAAACATGACATTTAACATGGATTTCACATAATTATCATCAAACTCATAAAACACAACAATGGTGAATAAAACCTAGATGCAATAGGTCCCCCCCCCTTTACCTGAATTTCCAACAAAAGCTCCAAGCTTTGGTTATGGTATCCTCTCTCTCTCTCTCTCTCTCTCTCTCTCTCTCTCTCTCTCTCTCTCTCTCTCTATCTATCTATCTATCTATCTATCTATCTATCTATCTATCTATCTATCTATCTATCTATCTATCTATCTATCTATCTATCTATCTTTCTATCTATCTATCTATCTGTCTATCTATCTATCTATCTATCTATCTATCTATCTATCTATCTATCTATCTATCTATCTCTATCTATCTATCTATCTATCTATCTATCTATCTATCTATCTATCTATCTATCTATCTCTCTCTCTCTCTCTCTCTCTCTCTCTCTCTCTCTCTCTCTCTCTCTCTCTCTCTCTCTCTCTCTCTCAAACCCTTATTGTGCCTTTTTTTCTCAAATTCTCTCAATTTCTACGTACTGGCACAAATAAGCTCCACTGATCCTTTTTTAATAATAAACCTAATGTCTAAATTTAATAGTTACACATTGGCCACAAATCCTTTCTTGTTATCACCGCTTTACCCTATCTTTCTATTAGTTCCAATTTCCACCCAATCTCTCACAATCCTATTATTTTCTTTGTTTTAGTCACTTAAAATTAACTAATAATTATAACCAATTCCTACCACTCTCTATAAATCTCCCAAAATTACCCACAATTGCTAAATAGCCATATATCACATATTATTACCAAAATAAATAATTAAAAACATTCTAAATCACTTAAGTAATTAAATATAGGTGACAAAAATTCAACAAAAAATTTTAATTGAATTTGGGGTGTTACAACTCTCCCCACTTATAGAATTTCGCCCTAAAAAATAACCTGAACAAAACATCTCCAGATAAGACTCTCTCATCTGACTTTCTAGTTCCCACGACATGCTTCCTCCAGCAGATCCTCCCTAAATAACCTTCACTAAGACAATCTCTTTACCTCTCAAGTATTTCACTTCTCGATCATCAATTCTCAATGGTGATGCCTCTACAATCAAGTTATCTCTCACTTGCACATCATTCATTTAAATCACATGAGATGGATCTATCATATACTTCTGAAGTTGGGACACATGAAACACACTGTGAAGATTCAAAAGATATGGTTGTAACGTAACTTTGTAGGACCACTACTACAAAATGTATATACAACAACGCCATGGTTATCGCGGTACCACGAAGGACCATGATGACATCTTTTACTTAATGTACGAACATTTTCATTTCTTTACGTATTAAAATTTTGATATAATATAATCACAGATGAAAGATACAACTGTGGTTATATAATCACCATTTCATGGGTTCGAATCTCAGCACCCTCAAATGTTTTATTTCTTAAACATTTAGTCGCGACTTTGTATTTTTATTTATTTTAAATTTCAAAATAAATTTGATACCACCATGGTTGAGTAACTCAACCGTTATGACTTGTTTTAAATATTTTTAATTATAATGTAATGATGCTTCAAATGTTTTATTTCTTTAACATTTAGTTGCGCCTATTTATTTTTATTTATTTTTAAATAAATGTGGTACCATCACGGTTGCCAAGCTAACCGTTCTGACATATTTTTCATTTTGTTTTAAATATTTTAAATTGTAATATACTAGCGCTTTATGAAATTTAATTAAGGAAGTAATATATCACCATGGTTTCGGTTGTTGACCGTGGTGGTATCATTCATTCATTTTTATCACATCTAACTAGCTTGTTTCTTCAGTAGCCATTTTTTATTGAGAAACGATACGATATGAAACACTATTTCAACCCTAACGTTCAGTACTGAGAAAGGAAACACCATATTAACCCTAACATTCATCGTTCATCATCATCGTTCATTATTTTCTCATCAGTTGTTCAACGGTTCATCATTTTCCATTCGTTGTTCATTTTCAACCCGTAGTCATCGGTTCATTTTCAACCATAACACCAACACCAACACTAACATCATCGTCATTGTCAAAGAGGAATACACAACAACACTATCTATTTAAACCTAAATATTCACCTTTACTTAGTCATCACGTTTACGGTACGTAAAACTTTTTTCCCATGCATCTACATTAAACTTCAGTTTCCCTTATTGTTGATGTTGTTGTTCTTGTTATTTTTCTGGTTGTTGTTGAATGTCTGTGATAAAACTTGATTAATCTTTTGTTGTGGTTATGGTTGTTGTTGTTGTTATTGAATGTGTATGTGATAATAGATGAAAGAGTTTGTTGTTGTTATTGAGGTTGTTGTTGTTTATTAAAATAGATGTCGTCTTCTTCATATTCTTCATCCAGTGACGAGGAAACTATGACAAGTGATACTCAAAATAAGAAGAAAAGATCACAAAGAGGTGCCACAATGCTTACCAAAGTAACAAAAGTCCACAAATCTGGTAATAAATTGTCTATCGTGTTTGATTCGTATAATAGAGTAGTTCATGGTGAATACTCTTCGCTTTTTAAGAGTTATGTTGCGTTCCTTGGACGTAGCAAAGTTAGTATATTTATAGATGATTGGAAACTAGCTCCAGAGGCTCACAAAGATAACATATGGATAGACGTTAAGGTATTAATATTAATTTTCATCATTTCGATATAATTTTCTATAATTTCTAATACATTCTTATTGATTTAAATGTAGTTGACTTTTGAGATTACATATGGTGATAAGCACTTAAAAAAAAGTGGTTAAGTCATGCTAGTACGTGTTGGAGGAGGTTTAAGTCACGACTCACACGTGACTACATTAAGAAGCCTAAGATTGGTCTTGAGCGTCCATGGGTGAGATATAGTTTTCTCTCGAAGAAGGTTTGGAAGAAGTTTGCGAAGGGCCATCGTTCTGACACATTCTTGGTTAGTACTAGTCTTATTTATCTTGATAATTTTATGCTAATGATTTATAGTTACTAATCATATTTTCACTATGTTTATAACATACTAAAAGTGGAGCAGGAATACAAAATAAAGCGAAAAACATTTACCCCCATAGATTGTCTCATGGGGGTTACAGGAAACTGGAGAAAAAAATGATGGATGAAAAAAAACAACAAATGGGAGATGGGGACTCCATTAGTCATGATCGCAACCCATCTCCATCATCGAGGCATGAGAAGTGGAAGATGGATCGACTATGACCAAATGGAGAGTACACCTCAGATGCATCAAGAGCATTTGCTGAGATGGTTGGTTGTGTGTATGTTTTGTGTTATTTAAATGTTGTGGTAATTACAATATTAATATTATGATGCATATATGTTATGTAGAATCTGTTGGTTGAGGAGGCCCGTGGAGGATCATTTGTTCCAGAACCACGACATGATATACTAGTAGAAGCTATTAGAACAGATGAGCATGGTGGGCACGTTCGTGGTGTTGGAGAAGGCGTCGGCCTGAGATTATACTTTGGTCAAACCAAAAAAAGCGCTGAAAACACCAAATTATAAGCGCAAAGAGAAAAGCTTGCGGCTGTTGAGAATGAGATAGAAGAACAGAGGAAGATGTTAGAAGCTGAACGGGAAAGTCGGAAGAAAGACATAGAAAAGTTAGAAGAGTTATATGCGGTATGTGTTTTATCTTAAATGATAGTGTTTTATCTGAAATGTATGATATATTGTGTTTTATCTGATATATTGTGTGCAAGTGAAAATGATGATAATGTCGATGATCAATTTCCCCAAATAATTGTTGTGCATAGTGCTAGCACCAAAGGAAGTAATTTGTCAGCCGCCCCTGCTTAAGAGGTCAATGAGATATTAGATCCTTTCGCAAATGAAATCACCACGTTATTAGATCCATTTCTCTTGCCTCGTATAAGTGGCCATATTATTTGTAACATTTATTTATATATATTGTTACATGCATGTGTAGTGGTTATAACATTCATGAAATTAATGTTTACTTTTGTAGACGAGGAAACATCCAAAGGGATACGAGTGTGGGTATTATGTAATGAAACACATGTTAAGCATTGTCTTCGCCAAAATTGTTGATAAATGGGATCAGGTATATATTATATATGTAATGAATTGTTTACAATAACATATTATTGTTTAAGTTGACTATAATTATCATATATCTGTGATATTCACATTTTTGCACTTTTTTTTGTAGACGTTTAACAGTGATATACCATTCTCATGCGAAGACTTTGTAGACATTCGTAAACATTGGGTGTATATCTTCAATGCGCTTAAAAGTCCTCAAACATGAGCTTAATTAGTAATTTACACACACACACACACACACACACACACACACACACACACACACATATATATATATATATATATATATGTACATTTGAGTTTAAGTGTTGTAAATAACATTTTTTTATTTGATGAAATAAATAAGTATTTGAGTTCGAGTTCAATTGTTGTTTTTGTTTAGATACAGGTTATAAAACTTTCATGTTCGGTCACAAAAAATGCAAGTTAAAAAATGGAAAAATTTCAAAATGCAGAAATATATTTTTTAAAAAATCATATAATTTAATGACGGTTATTATAAATGATCGTGATTGTATAGTGAACGTTGTCCAGAATAATATATATATCAAAAATGCGCTGCTGAGAATCGAACCTGGAACCTTTAATATATTACAACTGTTAGATAAAGCAATCGTGGTAATATGTCGCGCGCTTTCAAGTTTTCTACAACGGTCATATGACCGTGATTATAAGTAACACATATACAACCACACGCTAGGTAGCAACGGTCAGTCCTGCGTAATAATATATCTTTTACAACTGTTGTTCTATATGTTTTCCATAGTAGTGCACACTTCTCTTACTTTCTTCAAAATCTGGCAAAGACCAGTAAAACGTGGCGTGAGCTATCAATATTTCAAAGCATGATCAACACTAGTCACTAGAGTGACTCTCAAGAACATATGATATCCCTCTAGGAACTCAATTGTTTTCCTCCTCTTATCATGATAACTCTTCTTTCGACTATACGGAGCTTTCATTTTCTCCTCAATCATCTTGATCTTCTCAATTGTCTGCTAAACGATTTATGGTTCAAGTACAACACTTTCACTATAATCATACCAGTACAAAGGTGTCACATACCTTCTACCATAAATAGCCTCAAACGGTGTTATTCTAAAACTAGAATAGAAAATTTTGTTATAGGTAAACTCAATCAACGACAAGTAAGTATCCTAATTACCTCTTTGCTCCAACATGTAAGCTCTCAACAAATCTTCTAATGACTAGATGGTCCTCTCAGTATGACCGTCCTTCAGTGGATGATAAGCAGAACTCAACCTCAACCTAGTTCCCAAGGCTTCCTACAAACTCAACTAGAATCTCTAAGTGAACCTCAGATATCTATCTGAAATAATACTAGCAGAAATACCATGCAAGCTAACAATCCTCTCGATATAAACCTCGGTCGTCTTCTACAATTGATAAATGATCTTTATCGGAATGAAATGAGCCCATTTTTCCAGCCTATCCACCACAGCCCAAATCGTGTCACTTCCCTTATAAGTCTTAGGCAAACTCGTCATGATTCCATAAAAATGTTATCCTATTTCCACTTAAGAATACTCAGCAGTTGCAGCAATCCTGGCGGCTTATGATGCTCAATCTTCGACTTTAGACAAGTCCAACAATAATACACAAACTGAGCAACATCCTTCTTTATACTTGGTCACTGAAACATCTTCTTCGGATCTTGACACATCATGGTAGCCTAAGGATGAATACTCAAACCACTCTTATAACCTTCCTCAAGAATTCTCTTCTTAAGCTCTGAAAAATCTAGCATACTAACTCTATCGCGGAACCTCATAATCCCATTTTCATCATTTCTAAAATCTACCGCTTTACCTTGATTGATCAACTCCAACCAGTCAATTAATCCCAAGTCGACTTTCTAACCTTTTATGATCTCTTCAAGAATACCGCTAGTCAACTTCAGCATACCCAACTTCACACAATTGTGAGTCATCTCACACACCAAACTAAGATATATGAACTGCTTGATCGAATCAAATTCTCGAACCATCAATTCCAACACATGCAAGAAATTCCTACTCAAGGCATATGCTACCACATTAGCTTTACCAGGATGGCAACTTAAACCCAAATCTTAATACTTAAAGAATTCAAGCCATCTTCTCTGTCTCATATTCAGTTCCTTCTGATCGAACAAATAATTCAAACTCTGATGATCACTGAACACTTCAAATCTAGAGACATACAGATAATGTCTTAAAAATTTAAGCACAAACACCACAACTGCCAACTCTAAATCATGGGTAGGATAACTCCTCTCATGAACCTTCAGCTGTCTCAAAGCATAAGCCACTGTCTGACCATTTTGCATAAGCACACCACCTAAACCCATCTTTGAAGCATCATAATACACTACAAAAGATTCACTTGGACTCGGCAAAATCAAAATTAGCGCTGACGTCAATTTCTTCTTAATCTCTTGAAAACTATCTTCACACTCAACATCCCACACTTATGCTTGTCCCTTCCCAGTCAATTGAGTCAAATACAAAGCTAACTTCGAACAGCTTTCAATCAACCTTCTATAGTGACCATCCAAACCCAGAAAACTTCTGATCTCAATAATAGACTTAGGAGTCTCCCACTACAACACGACATCAACCTTTGACAGATAAACCATAATACCACCACTATAAATTACATAACCAAGGAAACCCACTTCATGCAACCAAAATTCACACTTGGAAAACTTCTCATGTAGCTTCTTCTCTTGCAAGGTATGTAACACAACTCTCAGATGTTCTACATGATCTTCATTTGTATTGGAATAGACTAGAATATCGTCGATAAACACAACCACAAACTGATCCAAGTAAGGATGGAAGATTTTATTCATATACTCCATGAATATACCTGACGCATTAGACACACCAAATGGCATCACTGAATACTCGTAGTGACCATATCGAGTTCTAAACACAGTCTTTAGAACATCTTCAGCATTCGCTTGAATCTGATGATAACCCAAACGCAAATATATCTTACTGAACACTCAAGAACCACCTAACTAATCCATTTAAACATCGATTCTCATAATATGATATTTATTCTATATAGTAACCTTATTCGGTTGTTGATAATCAACACACAACCTCGTGCTACCATCTTTCTTCTTAACCAACAACATTGATGCTCCCCACAGCGAAACACTAGGTCGAACAAACTTCTTTTGAAGAAGATCCTCTAAGTGCTTCTTCAACTCAGTCGTCTCTGAAGTCGACAATCTATAAGACACCATTGACACATAAATAGTACTAGGTACTAAGTCTATGGTGAACACAAACTCGCGCTCTGGCAGAAAATCACCAATATCTTCAGGAAAAACATCAGGAAACTCACACACCATCGACATATAACTAGCCACAACATTATTCTCCACTCTATGAGAAGCGAACATCATGAGCACCTGATCATTCTCCCTCAAAGGCATCTCAACTTAAATAGAGAATATAAATCACGAATCCACACTCTCTTTGGGATCGAGATATAATAGAGCCTCAACAACACTTGTACTCTTGCAATCTGCGGCACGCTGAACCAATCCTCTACACCTGAAACATCTAAGAGAAGCTGGAACTTTTCCCCCTCTTGTTTCAATCCCACTCTTGCTGGAAAGCGGTTAGAAAAACAAATGAGCATCAACAGTGCTTCACATACATGTCGTATACCAGAGAATATACAAAGTTACACAACCTGGCCGGATGGACTGGCCCAGTATGATACCACTAGTGTAACACCCTAAAACCCCGACTCATAATTAAAAGGATAGAAATCCACATTTAGGATGCTACTCAAACACAACACGCATACTTTCCATATATTTTCAAAACTCACAGGGGAACTCAATTAAATAACATAACTCTAATTATCTCATCAAATTAAAATACTTAATTAAAGTAACATAATCCAATGATTAACTCAAAAATGAATAAAATGCCTTGTTCCCAATGTTACAAATAATAGCATTAAAACCAACTACATAGAGATATCGATAAAATAAACGAAGAAAAGCTCCAAGGCCATCTTCCAACGCACATCAGCACTCACTCCTCTTAAGTATTTGTACAACAATGTACACAACAACATAAAAAATATAAGAAAGGGTTGAAAATACGCTCAAATATATTAACAGTGTAAAAGAATGCTAAGGTAGCTTAAATCATATAATCAACAACACATATTCAATTACACAACAACACAACAATTCAATTCACATGACCTTTATGTATGTAATGTGACTCGCAACTCGACTTTATGCATGTGATACTAATTTGGACATCAGAGGTTTGTTACTGATCTCGGCCACTCAACAATGGTTCTTCATTTGAACTGGGTCCCCACTTTGAACCCCGGACGATCACAGGTCCCCAAATCTGAACCCATGACTCACCTCTTTCAATATATCGACACAATATGTTGCATGACATACAAGTAATGGTTCCACTTCTAACCATAAAAAGCATACAATATAACATTAGTAGTAGTCCACACTTCTGAACTAAACACCTCAACATAACATATATAATTACATTCGCATTAGATAATTATATTCACAACATATCAACTCAAGCACGGAACCATTATTCACCACTTACAAATATGAAATTTAATTCAATTATTATTTCATCATCATAATAATCCATCATAATTAATTAATCACATCAAACACCCCAAAACTGTAGTCAAACATCGACCACACGAGAAAACCACTTTGAAAACTAAATTGATCGCTAAAAACCCATCACTAGCAGCCATGATGACCAGGCCCTCACCTGGGTGACGACCGTCACCCATCCTGTCATCCATTTCCTTCATCACCTGTCATCCTTGTGATGAGTGATAGGGATATCCCGCATGGAGACCATGACGGCCTCCCCGTCACCCCCTGACGACTCTCAGCCAAACTAGATGCATGATGGGTAGCTTGTCATGCTCGTGACGTCCGTCACGCTGGTGCAAAAGGAAGTTTTTGTGTTTTCACCATGGCAGTTCATTCGAAGATCTGATTTCGACCCTTAGCACCCCAATTCGTACAGAAAACAATAGATACATATTATATAGTAATCCAACCATCACTTACGCAACAATTAATATCCAATTTCATTAATTAATCATGAATTCAAGAATATATTCATAAAGCAATTACACATCAATGGTATGGATAATATTCAAATTCATTCTCATTTAATGTACACCAAATTCAGTGATACTCAAAGCAGGAATTTGCACATCAAAGATGGAAATTAGCATGGATTTCATGTAATTATCATCAAACTCATAAAACAAGCCAATGGTGAATAAAACCTAGAGTAGGGTGAGGATTTCTCTCTACTATTCATGCAATAAACCTATATTAGAGTAGTTCCACCCCCCCCCCCTACATGAATTTCCAGCAAAAGCTCCAAGCTTTGGCTATGGTTTCCTTCATCTCTCTCAAACCCTTGTTTTGCCTCTTTTTCTCCAACTCTCTCAATTTCTACGTATTGACAGAAATACGCTCCACTAATCCCTTTTTAATAATAAACCTAAGTTCTAAATTTAATGATTGCACCTTGGCCCCGATCCGTTCCCATTATCACCATTTTACCCCTACCTTTCTATTAATTCTAATTTCCACCCAATCTCTCACAACCCTATCATTTTCTATTATTTTAGTTACTTAAAATTCATTAATAATTCTAATCAATTCCTACCACTCTCTATAAATCTCCCAAAAATACTCGGAATTGTTAAATAGCCATATAGCACATATTATCACCAAAATAAATAGTTACAAAAATTACAAATCACTTAAAGAATTAAATAAAGGTAACAAAAATTCAATTAAATAAATTAATTAAATTCAGGGTGTTACACTTTGCACCAGTATCAATCATAACAATCAGAGAAACACCATTAATGAAACACTTACTTCGAATTAAATTATCTGATCGTGAGATATCCACACCCTTCAGAGCAAACACTACAATAATCTTGCGCGGTAGCTGGCGCCTTCCTTGGTTTCTGACACTGATTACTAATATGACCAAGTTTGCCACAGTTGTAACAAATTGGAACATTACTTTTGCACTCAAATATGCGGTGTCCTTGTTTCCCACACTTGAAACACTTTTGACCCGCACTCTTACACTCAGCAGTACGATGACCCAACTATCCACACGTGAAACACTTCAGAGGGGTAGGAGCTTATCCCTCACTTATCTCTTTTCCACCTGCAGTCTTCTGATGGAAGTTCTGTTTTCCTTATCAATTGGAGTCACAAATGGTTTATCACGACAATGATTCCCACCTTTCTTATCACTAGCACTCTTGTAGTAAGCATATATGGTCCTGTTATCTTCATTGTAGATCATACACTTGTTGACTAGCATTGAGAACTGAGGAATCTCCTAATAACCAGTGAACTGCTTAATTTCAGGACGTAACCCACTCTCAAACTTCACACACTTTGACCCTTCAGCTTCCACACCATTATAGTGGGGACAAAATCTCACAAACTCTTCAAATTTAGTCGTATAATCTGCAACATATATACTTCCTTGCTTCAGCTGCAAGAGCTCAATCTCTTTCTTACTGCGAACATCGGCTGAAAAGTACTTGTTCAGAAACTCTTCCTTGAAGTTCTTTAAGTGATCTCAGTACCTGTTGATCGGTGGTTTTTATGCGTTATTTTACCATTAATTTTAGTTAGTTTTATTATATGTTTAATTGCATTTTATTTCTGTTTACCGCATTTTATGCTTGTTTTGTGTCTTTTCAATGTTTTGAGGTTCATATAAGAATTCACGAGGAATCGGAGCAAAAACCAGGAAAAAGTGCAAGAATTCAGAGAAAGTTGCATGTCCGTGTCAAGATGCCTGGACCAAAAAAATCAACAAACATAAAATATATTGGACAACCAATTCTCTCATCTATACTATGTTATAGTTCTCTTTATTAGCTTTCTGACGCTTCGAACGGGAACCAAAACGGACTTACGGATCAAAAGTTATGATCGAAACAATTTCGGTTATAAAATCACGTGAGCTGACAAGGCCGCCCGTGTTAGCTGACACGACCCGTGTCAGCAGGTGACGCTGATTTTATGATTTTTTCATATTTTTGCCATATGTTAAGCTGTGGGGGCGCTTTGGGTATTTCCAACCGATCTGAGTGATTTTCTACTATTTAGATGAGTTTTGGCAAGGAAAAAAGGGACTTTTGGATGGGAGAAGAATTTCACGATCAAGATTGGAGAGATCAAGGTTTTTGGAAGGTGAAAGGTTTTCATGAGCGGAAGCAATTGAAGATCAAAAGTCATCCAAATTCTTGTAATGTTTAATCTTCATTTTGTAATAATCTCTTTGAATATTATGAGCGGCTAAACCCCCCAATGCTAGGGGGTGTCCCTGAATTACTTTTGTATTGACTATGTTTCCTTTTATTCTATGAGATAAGTGATTTTTATTAATCTATTTTATTTTGTAAAGTGCTTAATACTTTTTCTATCTCACCAATGGAATTTGATTTACGGTTAAGATTTAGGTCGGACAAACCAACTTGACGCTTTTTGCTTAATAATATTACAGTAGATATTGCCTAGGAATAGGGATACCCTGTAGTAACCGTAATAATCTTGTTAAAAACACAAAACTTGATATCCATCCTAAACTGCTAAGGAATTAGGGTATATGACGAGTACCAAAGGTTTTTCTGGCTAAGGAATTAGGGAAAAACATTCTTAGGATTCGGTAAAGGTTCGTTTAAAGCATTGTCTCCTCGAATAAGGATTTAGGTTAGTACAAAACAATTCATACACCTTACCCTGGCATGCTCTCTTAAATTTGTCCAAAGTCAATTTTATTTTTCTGCTATATTTTCTCATTACCGTTATTATTTTCTTAACAAACCAAACCACCAAGTGCTTTTGTTTTACTAAAATAAAACCAGAACTCTATATCGTCAAGCAGTCCTTGAGATCGACATTCGGCGAAATTCCCTTTTATTACTACATCAGTTAAAATAGTACACTTGTTATTTTTCCGATCACCTGTAAATCCCAACCTCTAACGTGCGTTATCCCACAAATATTCATCTTCCTCGGAAAGCATATGTGTCCCAAACAACATTTTTTGCTCATCGGTGCAAACCATAACTCGAAAGATTTTCTCAACCTCCTAAAGCTAACAGTTAGCACCCTTAAGATCATATCGTCCCTTAAAACTATGTGGATTTTTCCTCTGAAACTTTCCCAGCCCACAGAATCCATCAGCACCACCATTTTGATTTTGAGTCACCTACAACACTTTATTCGCTTGTGCCATCACATTAGCCATTGCTTCTAAAGCATCGACAATTGCATAATAAAATCTGCCTGTACATCCTAGAAATTATGTTACCCAGCTGAGGTACAAGCCTGGTAACGTCGAGTATATGCCTAAAAAGTTATCCGAGGATGAGTTGGAAGGACCACCGACCAGGATGAGAATGACAATTCGGAAGTCCATATGCCTATTTATAAGTCGAATTCCGGTAAAGAGTAGCCAAAAAAACAAGGCTGAGCTAACCTCATATGAACCAAGAACTTTCTCAATCATACAAGTCGGGGCCAATGACAAGGCTCGAATGCCATACGAAGGGACACAAGAGACGATTATGAATTAATGCATTATGACTAGAGAGTTACAATCATTAAAGATACGGGCGTTATGGGATAATTTTGCAAGCGGTGGAGGTTACAGGAAGACGTACTAGAAAAGAAAGACCTATAAATAAAATACGCTTGAAAGACATCGGGACAAACAACAATCCACGATAGAGATACACAAACAAACACTTTAACCAGCCATCTAAGACTCACCTCAAGTTAGAACATGGAAGTCAGCCATTTAATGGTTTTAGCAAGAACATTTGGCGCTCACCGTTTGGCCTCAGTAAAACTTGCCCAGGCCAGACAAATCTACAAAGTATCATTTGCTACCCAATTGTACCATGTCCGAGTCATTTCCCAATCGAAATGACTTATCGTCTCCACCAGATAGAACCCAATTACTTGCAGTGGGGAAACCTTTGGATTCCCAGCCTCTTCCAGAAACTATCTGGGGTGATCAAACCTCAGAGGACTTCAAACCTCTGCCATTAATTTCTTTCAGTGGTAAAATTGACTCACATGAGTATGTCACTACAGTTAATAACCAAATGGCGACAACAGGTGTCAGCTTGGATAATTCTACACAGAATAAAGAGAAAGCATGGTGGAAGCCCGGAAAGCGTGGATGACTCATACGTTGAATAATATTGCTGGAGGATTTGAAGGGGGAGGAGAATTTAGTTCAACACAAAAAAAGTATTCCAGGACAATAATGCATGTCAAGAAAAAGTCGTCTCCAAAAGGAAGAACATGCCAGGCTACAATCTCCTTCTCTAAAAAGGATGTTGAAGGAATGGTAGCCCACGAGGATCACCCAATGGTGATCAAAGTGAAAATTTGAAACTAGAACGTGAAGTGAGTTCTAGTCGATTCGGAAAGGAATAATAAAAGGTGACAAAGGGACAGTAAAAGAGTGTAATAAAGACAGTCTGAGACCCAAGAAGAGAAATCACGCCGACGAACCGATGATGAACAATCAGGTAAAAGTGAACGTGGTGGACATAGATCCAAGGGAGGACCCACTAGAAGATAGTCTTACACCTCTAGAGGATGTGAAAACGGTACAGATTGGTGCCCAATCATCATAAACAACCCATATCAATTCAGGCTTATCCCTCAAGGAAGAAGTCGAGATCATAAAAATAGTATGAGAAAATGTGGACCTGTTTGCTTGGAAGCCAACAGATATGTCCGGAATTGATCCCAATATAGTCTGTCACCATTTAGCGTTGGATCCCACCATCAAGCCAGTAGCACGGAGAAAAAGGAAGGAGGGCAAAGAAAAGAGAAAGGTCATAGAAGATGAAGTTGGAAAGCTCATGAAGGACGATTTTATCAAGGAAATCAGGTACCCGACATGGTTAGCCAACATAGTCATGGTGAAAAAGAAATCTGGGAAATGGCGAATTTGTGTGGATTTCACTGAATTGAATAAGGCATGTTCAAAAGACCCTTATCTACTCCCTTACATAGAATGACTCATAGATAGGGCTTTCAGTTTCTGCCTTCTTATTTTTAGATGCATACTCAGGGTACAATCAGATACAAATGAATCCAGTAGATGCATCCACAGCGGCATTCACGACGAACAAGAACAATTACTACTATGAGGTGATGCCTTTTGGAATGAAAAATCTCTGGCCTACTTACTAGAGACTAATGGACATGGTGTTCGCCTTGTAGATATGATGCAACATTGAGGTGTACGTAGATGATATGGTGGTAAAAACCCCAGAAAATAGGAAGCACATTGAAGATTTAAAGGAGATGTTCACCTCAATCTTTGGTCATAATGTGAGATTAAATCCAGATAAATGTATGTTTGGAATACAAGCGGGGAAATTTATCGGGTTTATATTGACCAACAGAGGAATAGAAGCGAATACGGATAAATGTCGGGCAATCATTGACATGAGGAGCCCATTAACGGTGAATAAGGTACATCAGCTAACAGGTCTTTTGGCCGCCCTATCACTTTTTTTATCTTGTGCAGGAGACAAGTCGGTTCATTTCTTCCCGCGGTGAAGAAGTCGGCGCAGTTCCAGTGGACAAGCAGAAGTAGTGAACAAAATAATTTTGTCCGGGATGAAAAAGAAGTTGGATGAAGCCAAGGGATTATAGGCCGAATACTTACATGAAATTCTATGGTCTTATCATACAACATCACATTCAACTCCTCGAGAAACTCCCTTCAGAATGGTTTACGGCACAGATGCAATGATACCAGTCGAGACCCATACCGCGACATGGAGGCGTTTAGCTTTTGATGAAAGCACCAACTCGGAAGGCTTAAATAACTCAGTAGATTTAGTGGATGAAATCAGGAAGACATCTCGCATTAGAGAATTAGCGGGTAAACAGAGAATTGCTCAAAGGTTAAATATTAAAGTAAGGAAGAGGGGCTTTCACAAGGGAGACTTGGTGATAAGAAGGGTAAGAATTGGGAAGGATCTTACCGTGTTCATTAGAGGTTAGGTAACGGCGCTTACAAGTTAGATAGCTTGGAAGGTATTGAGATACCCAGGACTTGGAATTTAACTAGTCTTAAGTTTTATCTCAGCTAAATTGTGTAATGAATGTATTGAATAAAAATGGTAGGATGCACTCTTTTCCCTTGTAAGGGTAAGGGTTTTTAATGAGGCGTATATAATTAAAACAAATATCTTAATAAGAAAATCTTGGGACATGATTCGAGAAAACGACTAAGACCAAGCTATGTGAATATACCTCTGACCAAAGTCCAAGCAACTTACAAGCCTATGGCATCATCGACTACGGCCGGGTTACATTAATATACCTTTGGCCAAAGTCTAAGCAACTTATAAGCCTCTGGAATCATTAGCTACGACTGGGCTACGTTAATATACCTCTGGCCAAAGTCCAAGTAACTTACAAGCCTCTAGCATAATCAGCTTCGGCCAAGATATGATATTATATCTCTGATATAACTAAAATTTAAGATATTATCTCCCTGGAGTAAATCGGTTATAACCAAACAGTGTTCAGTAAAACTTTGCTGATCGGAGAGACACAGAACATATAATAAAATGGCACTAACATAATTAAAGAGGGGTCCGCCTAAGTGGCTCAAACATATAACAAAGAAAAATAAACAAAGTTCAAAAGTTATTACAAAAGGCACATCACCGCAGATGGCCGACCATTAACTTAAACATCATTTTGACCATCCTCTAGAATTTCGGGAGTAGGGTTGGTAGTCATCACATCTGCTAGATGATCTGCTTCAGAAGAAGTCTCTTACAGGTCCACAAATTGGCCTTCCACCATGATCTTAAAGAAATCCATCCTTGATAAATCAAGGTCAGGCATGATGCATAATGCTCAGGCTTTAGCTCTGTCGAAAGCCTCACTGCCAGCAGAAAGAATGTCCACCTAGGCTTCTTTGAGTGATTTCTTCAGAATTTCATTGATAGCCTGGATTTGCCCTGATTCAAGGACCAAAATGGCATTAGATGTTTCCAGCTCCAAGAACTAGGATTCAGCAACCTCTTTTTGTTTGGTCTGTTCCAGTGATTGAGACTCCCAAGTTTCCTTTTACTTGTTCATCTTTGACAATCGCTTGTTTAACTCCTATAACTTATTATTTTGAACCATTAAGTTGGCATTCAACTGAATCATTTTTGTAGAAAGACGAGTCTCATTCTTCTCATGAGCTTCGTTCACTTCGAATGAACCTCGAGTCATCATTGTGCATTTCGTCAAATAGACCCTAAGATTTTGGGTCAATTGTTGAGAGACAATAGATTTTACCTTCTCAAAATCCTCATTAGACTTAGGTTGATCATGAAGATACCTCAGCCTGTCAAAGTTGTTGGACCAGAATTTAAACTCAGAGGAAGGTTTGAATTGATGGATGCTCTTTGAACCATGCATGAGGGTTGTAATGGTAAGATCAGCTTGACTGACATCGTAACTCATAAGAGTCTTCAATTTTTTGGGAGAATGGGGCTTTGGATCTTTCAGAGTAGGAGCAATAGTAGGTTGAGGCTCTAATAAGGCGGGTATCACTTTATCAACATCAAGTTTCTTTCTTTTAAGATCCAGAACCCAGATTCTCGAAAGATCGCTTTTGGAGGTAGATTGGTCTCCACGCCTCTCCCGTGCTTTGGCCATCAATTTTTTCTGTTTAGAGAGTTTAAGGTTTATTATCTTAGCTAAAATACAAGAAATCAGACCAATAAAAAAGTACTAATAATATACTAACAATGCAATACATATTCAAATATACATTACCCAAAAAGTGAAAAAGATTTGCTCAAGATCATTAGTCATCTGTAATAGATCTTTTACTTTCACTACTCGGAAAGCGTTCAACACGGCCAAGGATCAAAGTTCTAGGTCATTAAGTTTATCATAATTAAAACCCGAAATAGGTAAAGGATTACCTGACCAATAAATCGGGTAACAATGTCTCCCATCCAAGGCATACATAACTTGGGGACATCTTTTTTCCATTTTTAACTTGGAGGAATTTATCCTTAAAATCCTTGTAGTTAGTGGTATATTCCTGTAAGAAACTCTTACCCGGTATACCACTAAGGGAAACCATACCTCCTTTCTCTGCACCTTTTAACTCAAAGAACGAAATGAATGATAACGTGTAAGCACATAGTGTATTTTACTTGATTCGCATGCATTATTAGTGTAGTTTTCATTTGTTTTCATAGTATTATGTTGGTATTCCCTGTGTATTTCAGGCATTTAAGCTCCATGACTCTTCGTCCAAGGAATCGGTGATATCAGGAAGAAAAATGGTCAAAAATCAGAAAAGTCAAGCTTTGGCAGCCTGACGGTTGGAGCGTCGGAGGCCTGACGACCGTCAGCATCCCCATCCTTCCTGACGGACAGACTATCATCTAGCTAACGACCTTCAGCGTCACCAGGTTGCGCACAATCTTCTGTTTTGCTGATTTTTCTCCGACTTTGAGAAAAAATCTCCACCAATTATTGTACGATTTTAAAGCAGTTTTTACCACTTTTTGACTCTATAAATATGAGTTCATTTGTTCAGTTTAGGAAGCCAATTTCCAGAGTTTAGAATTTAAGTAGAAAATCATTTTTGTAAAAGTGCATATTGCTCACATCGAGTAGTAAGTGCACCCTAGACTAGGAATTTGGAAAGTTGCTCGTTGTATTTGAATCATTCATTATTTAATCTTGCCGACATTATTTTTTCAAAATTTTTACTCGAAGTTTTTCTATACCGGATAAAGACTCTGTTGGAACAGATTATTATTATAATAGTATTTCCATTTTGCTTTACTTTCTGATAATGTTACGTATGACTTCATTATATATATATATATATATATATATATATATATATATATATATATATATATATATATAATACCATTATGTTTTGTGGTTTAATTATTAAATTTATAAGCAGTATGTTGTTTATGTCAATTATGTCCGGTTAAACCTTTAGAGTTCGGAATGTGAGGACAGTCGTATCGATGGGACTCAGTAAATTTAATAGGCGCTAATTATTAAAATTAATTCTTTTTCTTTCGGTTCTGAATTTTGTTTTAAAAGTCAAAGCTTTCTGCGACAATGAAAGTGCATAGATACCGGTCAATAACGCAACAGTGTGAGATCGATATCTGATCGTAAAATTTGGGTTTTTAATTTCTAAAAACAGCGACAACGCTTAGTCATTAATTAGGACTTATTTATTTTCAAAACTTGTTTTGAAAGTGTAATTTGTGGAGCGACATCATGACATTTACGGTTTCAAAACATGACTCGGGCTACGTGAGAGTGAGCATTGTATTTAAATTTATATTTTCTCCAAATATTATTTTAAACTTAGTAAAAAGTGCCTAAATTTATCTGAGTTCCAGAGGTACACTAGAAATTACATTACGGTCTCGTTTATTTAATATTTACTAAATCAACTAGTTTTAATTTCTACCTTATTCCCCTCCAATTTAGAATTATAGCCTTAGATTTACATAGCATCAATAGAAAATGATAAGTTTGATTATTGGTCCATGTGGGTTCGATATCTTTTAAAACTACGATTGATTTCGTGCACTTGCGAAATAGCCCCGTCAAGTTTTTGGTGCTGTTGTCGGAGACCAATTTAGTCAATATTGTGACTCCGTTGTTGCGCAGTATAGAATAAGGCAACTTTTTCCTTTACATCACTCGGATGTATGCCTAGCACTCGCACTTAGAGGACGAGCTAGCACAGCCCATTGACAAAATCGAGCATTTTGTAATCCTCAAACGCTGAATCAGACAACTTCGCTTAAAAGATAACATCCTAGACCCAATATGGATGCAAATTAAAATTGTCACCTCAAGGACTACACCACTCCATCTCAAGACGAGCCACACTCGAGCATTGCACCCCTTGCCATCAAGGCAAACAATTTCGAGTTGAAACCCGCTCTGTTGCAAATTGTGCAACAGAACCAGTTCTCTGGTAGCCCTACAGATGACCCAAACCTTTATCTGTTAGTGTTTGTGCAGTACGCAGACACTGAAAGAAAATGGTGTTAATCCATAAGCCATACGACTATGTCCATTCCCCTTTTGTTTGAGAGATAGAGCTAGAGCTTGGCTCCAGTCTCTGCCATCAAACTTCATCACCACATGGAACGAATTGAAGAAAGCCTTCTTAGCACGATACTTCCCACCTAGCAAGACAACTATGCTAAGAAGCCAAATAAACAGATTTAAACAAAAGGATGGAAATAACTTTTCGAAGCATGGGAAAGATACAAAGATATGATGACACATTGTCCACATCATGGACTTGAACAATGGATAATTATGAAGGTGTGAGAAAAACACAAGAAAGGGGGGTTTGAATTAGGTTATCAAAATGAAAGCTTTTTGTGAAACTCAAACAAAGATCACAAATAGACTAACAATAGATAAAGACACACGATATATCCTGGTTCACTTGAAAACTATCAAGTTAATCTAGTCCACCCGCCAAGGTGATTTTGCCTTATACACAAGGACTTAATCCAATATAACCAAACTGATTACAACTGCACTAGCAACTGCTGGTGACTAACAATACACAGACTAACTGTCTCTTCTTAAGGCTTCTGAACTAACTGGTCCCTTAAGAAATTCAAACAACTGTTTGATCAAATAAAATGTTTACAATGAATTGCTTCTTACATAAGCTGATATAAACATAATTTCTAGCTCAATCTAACTTAGAGCGAATCTACACAGTAATAACAATCTTCTTCTTTGTATTGTGGTGCTTTACTATTCACTCGTGTATTTCTCTATTTCTTGAGTTCTTTCTTCGTATGAATCAGTGTTTTGAATATTTCTCATTTTCACATTCAGTGTCACACATGATTCGTTGAATGATCAAGTCTTTATATAGCCATAAAAAGATTCGTTGAAGGGAAGATCAGTAATATCAGAAAAATACTGGCGACTTGAAATAATGTTGTTATGATGGGATGAAAATCGTACACTGAAATTGTCCTTTGTACCACCAAATCAGGGTAGTGGAATGGTAGTGGAAAAGAACGTGTTTGATCTGTACTATGTATTATTTTCCCATGCAAATGTTTCATCTTCTTCTGTTCATCAGAGGCTTATGAGTTGATATGATTGAAGCATGATCAGAAGAATGAATCATTGGGTCTTCAGAGTCTTGAGTCTTCAGAACTTGTTCAGCATAACCTTGTCATCAGAGTCTTCAACACTCCTTCTTCAGAACCCTTGGTTATCAGAAACATAAGTCTTTAGAGTCTTCTGAACTTGTTTAGTAGAACCTTGTCTTCAGGGTCTTCAGAAACTTAAGTCTTCAGTCTTCAGAACGTTGTTCATCAGAACCTTGTCTTCAGAGTCTTCAGCACTTAGTCTTCAGAAGATGAGTATCAGAGTTAAATTCAAAGCCAGAATCCAAGAGAACATTGCAGCAGCAACATAGTGTCTTCTTGGAGTCTTTCTGACGCACAGTAGATCAGAAGAAACCTTGCTTCTTGACACAGAAGCGACCATTGAGAATTTCAGAGTGACGTAGCACACAATCTCTATCAGGGTCAGAACTTTCTCTATGAGAGTCAGAACCTGTTTTTCAATTCTTAAGAAAGTACACATTAGAGTACCAAAAGTGTTCTCACACAAATACAACTTTTTTATTATCAAAACAAAGAGATATCTTGCAGAACCAAATCCTGTTCTAATAATATCCCCCTTTTTGATAATGACCAAACAATGTATTTTGATAGAACAACTTTGTACGAAGATAATAAGAATTGACTAAGATAAGTTCAAAGTAAACTTCCCTTTGTCAAGCTCCCCCTGAATCTAAGACTTAACCAAATCTTATAAGATTTGGGATATAGAGCCTAATTGCAGAGATCTTAGATAGATCCAAAATATCAGATCTTGATTATAGTAGTGATGCATTCTGATAACTGAGCTTGATTAACTAAATCAGAGCCTGATTGATATCAGAGTCATTTTACCAAAATAATAACTTTTCCTGAAAAACATTCTACAAAGATATGATATTTAAAGTGTTAGAGTGTTAGAGCTAAGATTGGAGACAAGATATTTATCAAAATAATTTTTCCATATTTAATACTCCCCCTTTTTGTCATAATCAAAAAGGGTAACCAAGATTTAACTAAATCATTTTGATTTGAAGGAATTTAGATAAGTTAAATTTAGTCATTTTCTTCCTTTTTATGGTAATCATAATGGAATGCAGTAAGACAAGATAAATGTAAATAAGGAAAGAAAAGCTTCATTGATAAAACAACAAAGCGCTGGAGGCGCAGTACAAGAATAAAATCAAAAGACAGAAATGAAAACAACAACAAGGACAACACACGAGAAAAACAATGATAAATGGAATAAGGATCAAGCATCCAGTAACCAAGAGACCAACAATGATGAAACACACGCCAACCAGCTATCTCATTCCCTGATGATTGTTTCAGAATAGTTCATGGGAGAACACCATTCAGTATTGAGTTTCTCATTCATTCCGATTTATTTTAAGTGAGCAACAACTCCTTGAAGATCAAGAATGTGAGAGATAACTCTACTGTAAGGAATCTGAAACGATAACTCCGCTCTCGACGAAAAAATTTCTCCTTTTAAGAAGTTGAATATGGATTGAGGCAGATTAATCTTAATCTTGGAGATTAAGAAAAAAATGAAGAGCTTATCCATTGCAGAGAGTCTTCCTGTTCCCTTTTCCCTGGGTCTAAGATTTGTTCCCATGATTTGGTACTAGATTTTAGCCTCAGGAGTGAGAGAAAAGGGACTGTCAGCAGGTCCTTCTTAAAGATAGATGATGTGAATATGTTTAGCAAACCAGTTATTTCCTCTGTAGTATTCAACACATTCACCATCTTCTTTGCATTCAATAGCTTGAGAGATGATTGAGGGGTTAATCATGATGGGAAATCCATATACAGAAGACAAAATGTAACAAGTATCAGACTCATATCCAAGAATGCGAGCATTGGCACAAAATTCTTTTACAAGAGCTGGATAGATAGGTCCATTGAGAGTTTCAAGATATTTGTCCCAGTTTTGGTAGATGATGCCTGAGAGAATGTTGGTATAACCATTTTCAACAAGATCATTAAGATCAATAGATTATTATTTCAAGAGATCCAAATTAGAGATCTCTCCCCTAATGGTTTTAGAGGAGATCTTGAAAGCAAGAAGGATAGAAGTGAACAGCAAGTTGAAACGGGTGAATAGTTAAGAGGAGAAGTGTGGTATATAAATAGAACAAAGAGTGATAGCAATAAAGACTAGATGAATTGAAATGAGAAATTCATCATTTCCAATACAAGGGATACAAACTAGAATAAGGAATGATGAAGGAGTGTATCAGTCTCCAAAAGATCACAAATCAGTATACGTTATTCATATTATGACATTAGTCAATAAATACAAATAAATGTATACTAAAAAATGAGAGCACATAAACTGACAAAGAATAAAGGAAGGAAGACAAGTGATAAGTTCCAAGAAATCTTTGTCTTACATGCATCTTTATGAATGCCTAATGAGGAAGGAAGACGTAAAGATTTAAACAGTTATCAAGTATATTTTCAAATCCAATGTGTTAAACATGATTATTGATATTAAGGAGTAATAAAAAATTACTTGAAACATTGTCTCACGAAATCACAACACTCGAGGTGTCTCTTCAACAGTAGATATGATTTGATTTTGGACACGTGTCACAAATAATCATAGCCGTTTGTTTTCAAGAGATCACGTTTTGATGTTTCTAACGTCTAGAATACCAAGAGATATCTGACTGGACTAATTTCTTATCAAGACATTTTCTAACTTGTAGAAGTATCATGAATCAGAAGGTCAATAAACAAATAATGACACACTTTGTTTAGTCATCAGAATCTTATATCAGACGTTCTGGTAGCTTGACACATAAAAAATATTATCATCTCATTCTGGACAAGGTTTGATAAATAAGTTTTCCAGAATGAATACGAATCCATCTTTAGCAAGGGGTTTTGTGAAAATATCAGCTCACTGGTGATCTGTATCCACAAATTTTAACTGAAAAGTACCCTTCTGAACATAGTCACACAAAAAGTGATGTTTTATTTCAATATGTTTTGCCCTAGAATGTATAATAGGATTCTTAGATAAACAAATGGCAGAAGTATTATCACAGAAAAGAGGAATGTTACACTCGTGTATCTGATAATCTTCAAGTTGATTCTTCATCCAAAGTATCTAAGTACTGGACATAGATGCTGATATGTATTCTGCTTCTGCAGTGGAGAGAGAAATTGTTGATTGTCTCTTGCTTGCCCATGAGACGAGGTTACTTCCCAGAAACTGACAGTTTCCAGAAGTACTCTTTCTTTCTAATCTGTCTCCAGCATAATCTGCATCACAGTAACCAGAAAGTTTGTACTATGATGTTTTCTTATACATCAAGCCATGGTTAGTTGTTCCTTTAATATACCTTAGGATTCTCTTAACAACAGTTAAGTGAGTTTCCCTTATATCTGATTGGAAACAAGCACAAAGACATATGCTGAACAAAATATCTGGACGTGAAGCTATCAAATACAGAAGAGATCCTATCATACCATGATATAGCTTCTGACAAACCTTTTTACTTACTTCTTCTTTCTCCAGAATGCATGTCAGATGCATAGGAGTCTTAGCAAGTTTATTTTCTGATGTTGAATTTCTTCAGAAGTTCTTTTGCATACTTGCTCTGATGAATGTACGTTCCTTCTAATCTTTGATTAATTTGAATTCCTAGAAAGAATATGAGTTCTCCCATCAGACTCATTTGAAACTCAGCCTGCATTAAATTAGAAAATTCCTTGCACAAGGAAATATTAGCAGAACCAAATATAATATCATCAACATAGATTTGAACAATCAGAATGTCATTCTTAAAGGTTTTACAAAAGAGTGTTGTATCCATTTTTCCTCTGGTAAAGTCATTTTCCAAAAGAAAGTTACTTGGCCTTTCATACCAAGCTCTGGGAGCCTGTTTCAGACCATATAACGATTTTTTAAGTTTGAAAACAAAATCTGGGTTTTCAGAACTCTCATAACCAGGAGGTTGGCGTACATACATTTCTTCAGAAATATATCCATTTAAAAATGCACTCTTTACATCCATCTGATATAAAGTAATGTCATGCTTTACTGTAAATGAGATTAACATGCGAATAGATTCTAACCTGGCAACTGGTGCAAAGGTTTCTGTATAGTCTATCCCTTCTTGTTGACTATAACCTTGTGCAATCAGTCGTGCTTTGTTTCTTACGACCTCACCTTTCTCATCTAACTTGTTTCTGAACACCTATTTAGTTCTAATGACGTGGACACCTTTGGGTTTCTGAACAAGATCCCAGATGTCATTTATGGTGAATTGATTCAGTTCTTCTTGCATGGCCAATAATCCACTCATTTTCTTTGAGAGCTTCATCAATTGTTGTTGGCTCTATCAAAGACACTAGACCCAGAAGGGTTTCTTCGGAGTGTCTGAAGGATGAACGGGTTATGACTGGATCAACTTTATCTCCCAGAATCAATTCTTCAAAATGAGAAGTCTTTAATTTATTCTTCTTCTGATGAGATGGGTTATTTTCAGCTTCTGGTAAGGTTGTATCTGAGCTTGGAGAGTCTGCATCTTGTCTGTTTCTCTTGAATCTTCTACTTCTTTAGATTTTGATAAGGTGATCTTCAGATCTACAAAGTTTTCAACTAGCCTTGACTTTTCAGGGTCAAGCTTATCATTGAATCTGACATGAATTGATTCCTTTACAATTCATGTTTCTGTGTTATAGATTTTGTAGCCTTTAGAGCGTTCAGAATATCCTAACAATAAACACTTTTGAGCTTTGGAGTCAAACTTGCCAAGATTCTCTTTAGTGTTCAACATAAAACAAATACATCTAAAAGGATGAAAGTATGAAATGTTGGGTTTTCTATGCTTCCACAATTCATAAGGAGTCTTACCCAGAATAGGTCTTATTGAAGTCCTGTTCTGAATGTAACATGCTGTATTTACTGCCTCTGCCCAGAAGTGTTTAGCCATGTCAGTTTCTTGGATCATGGTTCGAGCCATTTCATGCAAAGTCCTATTCTTCCTTTCCACTACTCCATTTTGTTGTGGAGTTTTGGGACAGGGGAAATCATGGGAAATGCATTGAGAATCAAATAGATTCTCAAAGTATCTTTTCTCAAATTCTCCGCCATGATCACTTCTCACTTTGACTATTTTAAAATATTTTTATGTTTGCACTTGAGAGCAAAAGGTAGAGAACACATAATGAGACTCATCCTTGTGTTTCAAGAATTTTACCCATGTCCAACGACTATAATCATCAACGATTACTAATCCATACTTCTTTCCACTGATTGACGCAGTTTTCACTAATCCAAACAAGTCAATGTGCATATGTTCTAACGGTCTAGAGGTAGACGCAACATTCTTTGCTTTAAAGGAAGTTTTGGAAAACTTTCCTTTTTAACATGCTTCACAAAGAGCATCTGAAGAATACTTCAGATTTGGAAAGCCTCTGACAAATTCAAGCTTATTTAGCTGAGAAATCCTCCTCATGCTAATATGGCCTAAATGTCTATGCCATACCTGTTGCTCTTCATTAACAGATATTAAGCATTTGACATTCTGTTCACGAGGATCAGAAAGTCTAATCTTATAAATGTTGTTTTTTCTCTTTCCGAAAAATAGGATTAAACAATCTTTCTGACGTACAGCCTTACAGGACTTTTGATTAAAGATGATATCATAACCGTTGTCACTAAGTTGACTGATTGACAACAAGTTATGCATCAAACTATCGACTAAAAAAACACCAGTAATAGAGGGAAGGTTACCATTACCAACAGTTCCAGAGCTAATGATTTTTCCTTTTTGTTTTCCTCCGAAACCGACAAAGCTTCCAGGCTTATGTTCCTGACTTTGGAACATATGCCTTCTTCCCGTCATGTGTCATGAGCAACCACTTTCCAGGTACCATGACTGGTGTTTCAACTGAGCCGCTAAGGATATCTGCAACATAGATTATCCTGTCCTTAGGTACCCACTTTCTGGGTCCTTTCTTGTTAGCTTTCCCAGAGTGTTTCACAACTTTGGGCTTTTGTGCAACAGGATAATCAAGTAGAATTTGTGCATGATATTTAACTTTAAAAACAGACTTCTGTGTCAGTGGGGGTTTTTGTGCAATCTCAGAGCAAACAATCTCAGTGCCAGAAGGCACAAAATGGTCATAGAGAGGTTTTGGTTTAACAATTTGACTTTCGTCAATATCAGATGATTCTGTACATCCTAACCTTTCTTACCATTTTTGCTTACTCCATAGATCATGGAAGCTATTTTGCTTCTATCTATGCTTTTAGCAAGAAAATACTAGAATTATCTATCATACTTGTAGATACAACTTGAGTTAGAGACATTGGAGATTAATTCTTCTTCTAATTTAACAACTTTGCTTTTTAAGGCATAATTACTATTTTTTAAGCAAAAAAATGTTTTCATTTAGAGAAGAGTTATTCTGCTCAAGCTTATCTTTTTCCTCAGAAGCAATTACAAGATATTTTTTAAGATCTCTGCATTTACTATGAAGAGTTTGATATTTTTCCAGCATTTCTGACAGACATGACTCTAATTCACAACGAGAGAGTTTAGATAATATCTCTGAGTCTGAGTCTGAGTCTGATTTTGGTTCTGATGATATTTTGTCTTCTGGTTCTCCAGAAACATCATCTTCAGTTGTTGCTACTAGCGCAACATTTGCTTGTTCTTCATCAGATTCCTCTTCTTCAGAATCAGAGTCGTCCCAAGTTGCCATTAGACATTTCTTCGCTTTGGAGAAGTTCTTCTTAGGCTTCTTGTCTTTCTTGATCTTTGGACACTCGTTCTTGTAATGACCTAGCTCATTACACTCATAGCAGATAACCTCCTTTCCAGAGTTCTGCTTCTTCTGTCCAGATGATTCACTCGTAGAGGAGTCGGAAGATTGGATCACGCTGGGAATCCTAGACTAGATGATGTGTTGCTTGTAAAAGGATTAACTGCAACTTTGATCAGCATTAGTCAACTTAGTGATCAAGGCCTAAATGTCAATTTCACCATATCTGAATGCCAAGTCTTGGATGATAAAGGTAGAATTATCATGAAAGGATTCAGATCAAGGAACAATTGTTATGTGTGGACTGCCTCACAGACGGAGAGAATTCAGGAACCATCCCCAGATACAGACATTAGAAGATTAACCAAAATGATACATATGAGAATGCAACGTCAGCCTATCGCAAGGATAGAGAATATTCTTTAGAAGGCCTCCAGGTTTAGGAAAATGACTGGAAATAGATGCTCTTATGCCATCACAGCAGACTCAGCCCATGAGACAAGAGATAAGAATGATTATCTTTAAAACATTGAACTGAAAATGTTCTTATATGGCATAATGTCATACCAGATGTCACGACATTCGACTGCGGCATCTTGAAATGCTCAGGTGTTATAGAATTATAAAGAAAAATTCTGAAGGACAAATTAGGGTTTTTCTTGGTTTGCGGGAACGCTACTCAAAGGGTCGAAAATCAAATCACTAAAAACCACATCAACCAAACTTACTCTCAATTTGCTCTAATTCCATCGAACTCGTTCATACTCAAGATTGAAGAATAAGCATACTGTGTTTTTGTAAAGATGTCTCAACAATCCCCAACAGGTGCAACCAAGAAGGACACAACAGAGATATCTGATTCTAGGTCAAAGTCTAAGGAGATACACGCTGAAGATGATGTTGCTCCGCTAGCTATCATGCCATGTAGAACGGACAAACTTCCGATTAGAAGATCCAAAACTACCCTACCATGTAACCCTTCAAATACCTTTGATGCCTTCTTTAGTCGTATTAAAGGAATAGAAAAGTTCAACACAGATGAAAGGATTGGTAAAATTGTAGAGAAACTCATAAGCCAGTGGGACAGAGTGAGTGTTGCTGGAATCACCAGACCTCTTGCAAAGATTATGCCACCCAACTCATCTCAGGATCCGGATGTTACTAAGAAGAATACTGACAAAAGAAGAAATGATGCTGAAATGTCAAAAGGGAATCTGCACACCCTTGCTGACTCTGTGGTTGACAGATGATGAAACATCCTCATCTACACAAGGGGCTTTAGAACAGGCTGACAAAACCATCAATTTAGATGATATGTCCTCTGACAATGAAGTCATTGCTACAAGCCTCAAGCCAAGTGTGTCGGAATGATTAAAAAGAAGAAAAGATAAAGGTGTAGCCATCTCCAACAAGCTAACTAAGAAGTCTATAGTTGGACCTCAGAGGCCCTGGAGCAAGGTTGGTGTTGAAAGCAAGAAAAGGAAGGCAGAGTCTTAAAGTGAATCAGACTATGATGGGATAAAGGATGAACAGAATGTCATAAAGAAACCAACTTCCAAGAAGACAGTAGTCACACTTCCTAAGGCTCCAATGGACAACATCTCTTTTCATGATGTTGTAAGTGTCAACATGTGGAAGCATGTTTATCATAGAAGAATTGCTTTGGAGAGAGAACTGAGACAGAATGCTCTCAAGTGTGAAGAAGTGATGAACTTGATTAAAGAAGCTGGTTTGTTAAGGACTGTCTCTCATTTTGACTCATGCTATGAGCAGCTGGTGAAAGAGTTTGTTGTAAACATTCCAGAAGGATGTAATGATAGAAGAAGTGAGGACTACTTCAAGGTGTATGTCAGGGGAAATGATGTGACATTTTCTCTTGCTGAGATAAACAAGTACCTTGGCAGATCTGAATGTCCCCAGGCTGAAATTGAAGATACAGATGATCAAATTTGTAGGGAAATTACTGGGAACACTGTGAAGAATTGGCCAAGCAAACAGAAACTGCCTGCTGGGAAGCACAGTATCAAATATGCCATTCTTCATGGAATTGGTACTGTGAATTGGGTCCCTACTAATCACACTTCAACTATTTCAACAGGGCTTGGGAAGTTTATTTATGCAATTGGAATAAGGAAATCCTTTGATTTTGGTGAATATATCTTTGATCAAATTCTGAAACAAGCTACCTCATCAGTTGTAAAATTGCTAATCTGCTTTCCATCACTCATCTGTGGAATACTTCTTCAACAATATCCTAGGATAATTCTATCTGGTGATACTATTATACGAAGAAAGCTGCCTCTGACTCTACATCATAAGTTGCTTGCTGGCAAACATGTTTCAGATATTGCCTCAACATCCACTCCAATATCTGCAGTTACATCCTCAGAGGAGGACACCATTCCTCAGCTAAAGGAAACCTGCAAAGAGCTTGATGATATTATCAAGGTAAGCACTGCCATAAAAGAGAAGCTAGAACAATTAATACAAGTCCTGTCTGCTAAGCATATCAAGGACACTAGAGTCAATGCTGGGGATGCTGAAAAGGGTGCTGAGGAAAACTGTGATGCAGGAGAGGAAGATGCAGAATATGGTTCTGGTGAAAGTGTAGGAGAAGAAGAAGATGATGAGGAAACTGAAGATGACCTCTGAGAGTTGTATTCTCTTTTTTTTTTTTTTTGCTTTTTGTCTTTTTGTTTTACTTTTGGTTGTGTAAGGGTTGAATGCCCAGGATAATTTCTTTTCTGTTGGGTGCGTATTTTTACTACTATGAACTGGTTTATTGGTTTTTGAGTCAGTCCTTCTACCTTTGTCATATTATGGCTAAAAAAGGGGAGAAATACTAACATCACTAACCACTGCTGCTGATTCTCTACTAACCACTGAGGGGGACTAGATCTGTACTGATTGAGGGGGAGACAAGTTAAGTTTCCGCTGCTGCTCTGATGGTGGTCTCCCTGATATGTTTCTGTAGGTCAATGAAAGTTTGTTTTAGCCAAAATCTGTCAAAGGGGGAAATTGATGAGTCCTAGCCCTTGAGGTTGGCATTAATTTTGGTAAAACTAACTTAGCAGAAAGATGTTGGATAAGATGTCTTGACATAATGAACTAACTGCAGGTTAAGATGTTAGACAAGATGTCCTATCAGGTGGATTCGACATCTTTGTCTGTTACAATTTTGGGATAACTATATTTTGGTAACAGGTGTGATTGGAATATGACTTGATTCCAGGTGGCATCTGAGATTGTGGAATCAGAGATTCTGATTCTAAATGGAATATGCGGTTTCCTTGGAAGGAGACATTTTTTGAAACTTGGGATTGGAGAAAGGATTAGGATGCAGATTCTGAGGAGCAGAATTGCTGCGCTTTTGAAGCCCAAGTCCAGTTGTTATTTGCAATATAAATAGGTTGGATTTAACCTAGTTTTTGGTATTGAATATTGCAGCTATTTTTAGAAGTACTAGGGTTTGTACTTGTGTGAACCTCTCGTGTATTGTGTGAATACTAGAGAAAGACTGTTTATTGAGTTGTAATATTTTCAGTCACTGCTGTGATTGGAAGGGAATTGAGAAGGGTCTCATACCTAGGAGAGTCTTAGGTAGAAATCTAGGAAGGGTAGTTTCTAGGTGCTAAGTTGTAAACATTGGAGTTTAGCTTAGAACCAATTCTACTTAGTGATTTCATTCTTGGCTTGGTAGCCCCCAGACGTAGGTATTGTTGATCACCGAACTGGGTTAACAATTTCTGTGTGTTGTTTACATTCTGCGGTTTTCTTTTGTTCTTCCTTAATCCTTGTGAGAAGCAGAGATCAAGTGTCACGACATCCTGTCTGACATCTTAGTGATCTGCTTAACCAGAATTTCACTTTCTTCGTATGAATAAGTGTTTTGAATATTTCTCTTTTTCACACTCAGTGTCACACATGATTTGTTGAATGACTAGAAAAAGATCCGTTAAAGGGAAGATCAGTAATATCAGAAAAATACTGGCGACTTGAAATAATGTCGTTGTGTTGGGATGAAAATCGTACACTAAAATTGTCCTTTGTACCACCAAATCAGGGTAGTGGAATGGTAGTGGAAAAGAACGTGTTTGATCTGTACTATGTACTATTTTTCCACGCAAATGTTTCATCTTCTTATGTTTATCAGATGCTTCTGAGTTGATATGATTGAAGCATGATTAGAAGAATGAATCATTGGGTCTTCAGAGTCTTGAGTCTTCAGAGTCTTCTGAACTTGTTCAGCAGAACCTTGTCATCAAAGTCTTCAACACTCCTTCTTCAGAACCCTTGGTTATTAGAAACATAAGTCTTCAGAGTCTTTAGAACTTGTTCAGCAGAACCTTGTCTTCAGAGACTTCGGAACTTGGTCTTCAGAAACTTAAGTCTTCAGAGTCTTCAAAATGCTGTTCATCAGAACCTTGTCATCAGAGTCTTCAGCTCATTGTCTTCAGAAGATGAGTATCAGAGTTAAATTCAAAGCCAGAATCCAAGAGAACATTGCAGCAGCAACATAATGTCTTCTTGGAGTCTTTCTGGCACACATTAGATCAGAAGTAACCTTGTTTCTTGATGCAGAAGCGACTATTGAGAATTTCAGAGTGACGTGGCACACAATCTCTATTAGAGTCAGAAGTTTCTTTATCAGAGTCAGAACCTGTTTGTCAATTCTTAAGAAAGTACACGTTAGAGTACCAAAATTGTTCTCACACAAATACAACTTTGTTATTATCAAAACAAAGAGATATCTTGCAGAACCAAATTTTGTTCTAACAAATTATCCCCAGCTTATACAATAGTGTTCTGTACAACACAAACTGACCATAGACGTTGCAGCTAGCGACGTCCTGATGGATAAACCATATCAAGACATCTATCAGCCCATAGAGTACATGGCGGACAATCGCTATCAATGGGGAGGTGAGCGAACTCCTATAGAAAAATCCCAGAAGAAGGGCGGTTTGTATGAAGTTAATGGCATAGACCATGTCATTGCTAAAGTAAATGCCCTTACTCAAAAGATCAAAAGTTTCACCATAACTTCAACAGCCAATGTGGTTCCAGTGACACCTAGCTGCGAGCCATGTGGAGCTCCTGGACACATCACCCCTGAATGTCACTTATTGGTTGGAATTCCATCTGGCCTATTGAATTATGCCCAAGGAAATCGATACTCCAATACCTACAACCCTGGTTGGAGAAATCACCCTAACCTTTCTTATAAGAACAATAATGTGTTGTTTTATCCAAGCCAAGCACCTGTTACTCCTCCTGGTTATCAAAAAGCAGCACTGGCTACTCCTCAAGCACCTAAAAAAACTAATCATGAAATAATGATGGAAACCTTCGTAGCTTCCCAGACTCAACAAAACAAGGAGTTTATGAACCAAAACATTCACACCAACAAACTGGTAAAACAATTAACAAATAAGGTAGACGCTTTGGCCACGCATAACAAAATGTTAGAGACACATATATACCAAGTGGCATAACAATAAGCAGCTTTCACTGCCCCAACTGGAATTTTTCCTGGCCAACCACAACCAAACCCAAAGGGCCACGCCAATGCTATAACATTGCAAAGTGGGACATATTAGACGACCCAGTTGATCCGAGAGCAAAAAACCAAACGATGACTAATAAAACCGATGAGATAGACAAGGAGTCGGAGAGAATAATAGACAGTAGCCCCGATGGTGAACCAGGAATGAAAAATAGGTCAGACCCTAAGGATGAGGAGAACCAAGAAAAAGAGAAACCATACGTCCCTCCACCTCCATATAAGCCACCTATTCCATACCATAAAAGACTAGCTAAATATAAAACAGAGGGCCAGTTCAAAAGGTTTTTAGAACTTCTAAAGCAACTCCACGTAAAAATTCCTTTGTTTGAAGCAATTACTCAAATGCCCTTCTACGCCAAATTTCTTAAAGAAATCAAGTCAAACAAGAGGAAGATTGACGACGATAGTACAGTAGCATTGACTGAAGAGTGTAGCGCAATCATACAAAACAAAATGCCCCAAAAACTGAAAGATCTAGGGAGTTTCTCTATTCCTTGTGTTATAGGAAAATTTGTTATTTATAAAGCATTATGTGATCTAGGAGCTAGTGTGAGATTAATGCCCCTCTCAATTAGTGAAAGACTAAACCTAGGAAGCCTAAAACCTACTAAAATATCCCTTTAATTAGCAGATCGCTCAATTAAATACCATGTAGGCATCCTGGAAAATGTTTCGGTAAGAATTGGTCAACTGTACATCCATATAGATTTTGTAGTGATGGATATGAAAGAAGACTCAAGTATTCCGATTCTATTAGGAAGACCCTTTTTATCCACTGCAGGAGCAATAATAGATGTAAAGAGAGGGAAGCTAACATTCAAAGTAGATGAGGAGAAAATTGAGTTTATCCTTTCCAAATTCATGAAATCACCTACTATAGACGATACTTGTTGTGTTATAGACATCATTGACGGGTGCGTAAAAAAGTTGGAGATGGACACACCTCAAGATGCTGAAGTTCTAAAAATTCTAGCACCACCTATACTCGAAGATGATGAATGGTGTTAACCATGTGAGGATGATAGCTTAAGAGAATGTCTCACACTTACCCCCGATCATATGCCTGGCCCAAAGAAACCATCAGTAGAACTTAAAGTGTTTCCTAAAAACCTAAGATACAAATTTATAGATAAGGAACTCGATCACCCAGTGATAGTCAACGCAGACCTTAGTCTAGTAGAGACTGAGCGATTATTGGCTGTCTTAAGAAAATATCTAGCAACTCTAGGGTATAACATCTCTGATTTGAATGGAATCAGTCCCTCTGTATGTATGCACTAAATTATGTTAGAAGAGGACTCAAAAGCCTCTAGAGAACATCATAGGAGAATTAATCCTGTCATGAGTGGCGTAGTAAAAAGGGAAGAACTAAAACTACTAGAAGCAAGAATCATATACCCGATATCGGATAGAAAATAGGTCAGTCTAGTACACGTCTTACCTAAAAAAGGAGGAGTTGCGGTAGTTAAAAATAAGAAAGGCGAAGCTGTAGCCAAACGTGTAGAAATAGGGTGAAGAATGTGCATAGATTACAGAAAATTGAACAAAGCCACCCGTAAAGATCATTTTCCTTTACCTTTCATTAACCAAATGCTTGAACACCTAGCTATGCACTCTCACTTTTACTACTTAGATGGGTACTCATGATTCTTCCAAATCCCAATTCACCCTGACGACCATGAGAAGACTACTTTCACATGTCCCTATGGCACGTTCGCTTACTGATAAATGTCGTTTAGACTATTTAACGCTCTCGTGACCTTTCAAAGATGCATGATGGCAATATTTACAGATTTTCTAGACACCATCATGGAAGTCTTTATGGACGATTTCTCCGTATGCGGGCAAAGCTTCGAAGGTTGTCTTACAAATCTATAGATGGTTTTAGAGATATGTGTAAAAGTTAACCTAGTGCTTAATTGGGAAAAGTGCCATTTTATGGTTAGAGAAGGAATAGTTCTTATACATATAGTGTCCGATAAAAGGATTGAAGTAGATAAAGCTAAAATTGAGATAATTGAAAAACTTCAACCACTTAAAACTGTTAGAGAAATACGAAGTTTCCTAGGATAGGCCATTTTCTACCGACGCTTCATTAAAGATTTCTCTAAGATAACTAAACCCTTGATCAGTCTTTTAATGAAATATGTTGAATTCATCTTTGATGAAAAATGTTTGGAAGCAACTCAAATGCTTAAACAAACCTTGATCTCCGTGCCTATTATGCAACCTTCTAATTGGTGTCAACCGTTTGAAATCATGTGTGACGTAAGCGACTACGCTGTAGGCGCTGTCTTGGGGTAGCGGAAGGATAAGAAACTACATGTTATATACTACGCGAGTAGAACCTTAGACATAGCCCAAATGGACTACGCCACGACCGAGAAATAACTCCTAGTTGTGGTCTTTGCAGTTGACAAATTTTGTTCCTACTTAGTGGGAGCTAAAATCATCGTTTACACGGACCATGCAGCTATTAGGTATCTGCTGAGTAAGAAAGATGCTAAACCAAGACTCCTCAGGTGGATCTTACTGCAACAAGAATTCGAATTATAAATAAGGTACAAAAAAGGAAGAGAAAATATGGTAGCAGACCACCTTTCCAGATTAGAAAACGTCAAATCTGAACAAGTACCAATTAATGATGATTTTCCTTACGACAGACTTGTAGCACATTTAGGAAATGACACACCCAGTTCTCAACTTGACGATTCCTCTGAAGAGGATAACTCTGGTAATGAAAATGAATAATATATGGAAACTATATTAGCACAATCACAGTCCCATGGTATGCTGACTTCATCAACTACCTAGCAGACAGAGTATTACCCCTAGAACTAACTTATCAATAAAGAAATAAAATTTTCCATGACCTTAAATAGTATTACTGGGACGAACCATTCTTATTCAAAAGAGGCGCCGATGGTCTTTTTCGTCGATGTTTCCTTGAAGAGTAGGTTGATAACATCATAACCCATTGCCACACTGCCCCCTATGGATTGCACGCTAGCACGTCTAAGACATGTGCAAAGATTCTTCATCAGGCCTTTATTGGCCTCGCTCATGGAAGGACGTCCACGCCGCATTCGCTAAATGTGACCGGTACCAACGCACTGGAAACATCTCTCGATGTGACAAGATGCCACTGAAAAATGTATTAGAAGTAGAAGTCTTTGACGTATGGGGAATTGATTTAATGGGTCCTTTCCCATCATCATTAGGAAATAAATTCATACTCGTCGTAGTATATTACATATCTAAGTGGATTCAGGCGATAACTTCTCCTACTAACAATGCATGAGTCATGGTTAAGATGTTCAAAAACAATATATTTCCTAGGTTTGGTATTCTGAGACTCGTCATTAGTGAAAATGGGTCTCACTTCATATCTAGGATATTTGAAAAACTGTTACTTAAGTATGGAGTCAAACACCGAATAGTAACCCCCTATCATCCACAAATAAGTGGCCAAGTTGAAGTTTCCAATAGGGAAATAAAGCAAATCCTAGAAAAGATTGTTGCTACATCTATAAAAGATTGGTCATCAATGCTTCAAGAGGCTTTGTGGGCCTATAGGACAGCGTACAAGACACACATAATGACTACACCGTTTAAACTAGTGTATGGTAAATTATGCCATATATCGCTAGAACTCGAGCATAAGGCCTATTGGGCCGTAAAGACCCTGAATATGGACTATGAGGCTGCTGGCGGAAAACAAATTCTAGACATACACGAACTGGAGGAACTAAGGTTAGACGCCTATGGAAATGCCCAAATTTATAAAGGAAGGACTAAGAAATGGCACGATAAGCGAATAACGAAGAAAGAGTTCAAAGAAAAGGAGATAGTTCTCCTTTTTAACTCTCAACTAATACTTTTCCTTGGAAAACTTTGCCCTAGATGGTCAAGACCCTTCGAGGTAACTAAAGTTTTCCAAAATGGTGTTGTTGAAATAAAAGGCAAGTTCAATGAGACGTTCACTGTAAACAGGTAGTGACTAAAGCACTATCATTGTGTTGATGATGCAAATTATTATGATAGTTTAAAATCAGAATAGCTGCCTACTACTTCACCAAATTAGATGTAATAGAAACTTTGTGGAGCTACCTACATTAAATAAAGCGATGCATGGGAAGCAACCAACGATCTTTGATTCTTATTGCTCTCTTTTCTCCCTAATAAAATAAAGCGGTAAATTTAAACTTATTAATCTGTACTAACTTAACTTATGTTTCCTTTCAGGTTATGTTCATTCCTCAAAGGTAACTTTTTCTACTAACTTATTGGAGAATGCGAAACGTTGATAACATGAGGATAGTTTTCAGAGACAACGCCTAGAGGAGGCTGTAGCGGTAAAAATTGTGAGTGTAAGCTATTGTTTAACTTAACTCATGAAGCAAGAGTCGCCACCGCACTTTTATTTTATCTAAAAGGAAAGGAAAAAGAGTGAACAAAACCTAAAGAGTTCTAAAACAAGAACAAATAAACAGAGACAGGGTAAGGGGGTTGGTTACGCTAAGGGAACTGTTAGCACCCAAAACGTCTATAGTACTCTATAGGAACCCTTTGAAATATCTACGCTTTTTGGTTTGAAAAGGTTTGTTTGAAAAGAGATTGGGGAGATGAGAAGAGAAATATTTTTTAAGATTTTTGTGTTTGGAGAGACTTATCGCCTCATGCCTACGTACCCACAAAGTGCAACATAGAATCAAAACCTCGTAGTTTATGGTACAAATAACAAAAATTATTGGTTGTGATTCATTATATCTTGAAAACATAACTTGTCATTCTCAAGAGAGAATACTCAACTAATTACCTAATGGTATGCGAAAGAGGCATTTGCATCACATTAAGATGGAGGATTTGCTTGGATTAAAATCAACAACTAATCACTTCAACATCATAGTGGAAAATGACCATACTTTACACAAAAAATATGGTTAGGAGCTTTACATGTCATTAAAGAAAATGACTTATGTCTAATCTTTTTTGAAAAATTTTAAAAGAAAAAGTGCACAAAAGTACAAAATGTTTGAATGAGTTTTGTATTTTTTATGTATTTTTGAAATTAGTCAAAGTATGATTAACAGTGATTGGCATTTATTTAAAGAAAACCAAGTTTGAAAATCACTTGACAAAAGTCAAGGTTTTATTATAAAAGCGATTTTAAGTTTGAAAACAAGAAGGTTTTGAAAAAGAGAGAAGATTTTGAAAATTAAAGAAGGGTTGGAGAAGAAGGGACTATCCTATTGCATAAAGATAAAAGTTAAGGATAAGAATGCTCTAACCACACAAGTAAACTCCATAGCATAAGCGTTCTTTCCTTTAGATTAGGCCTTGACCAAAATAAGTCTTCAAAGGAGAACTTCAAGTATCCAAAATCCAAGGTTTTCCATCAAAAACTTCCAAGCATAGGTTATGATCCTAATTCTAAGTCCAAAGTTCCATGTCCAAATGCAAAGGATAGTAACCATAGTCCAACATTATGAGTGTAATACCTCGAAATTTACCTTCATGTTTTCTCAATAATTGGTCTATGCTTAACTCTTTTTGCATTCCATAGTAGGTCATAGATTGCATAGCATGGAATTCAACATAAGGCATGGGATCAAATGGTTTTCAGAGGTGTGGATCATCCAAAGCAAGAGAATAAGGGCCAAGGGTTTCTCACAAGCCTCAGAGGAGTTTCAAGCCTCAAGGTGGTTTGAGGAGTTCATCACATCATCACAAGATCAAGCATGGCAAAAGATTGCAAGTGGATCTCTCCCTCCTAACCAGAGAGACCAATTAGGGTTTGTGAATCAAAAGGACTTCTTGGAGAGCTTTGTGTGTTCAAGCATGATGCTATGAAGTCTATATGCTCACATGTATCCATAAGATGAGGGTTTGGTTGATAATTCATGGTGAATAATGTTCAGTGGATCAGTTGCTTATGAACCAAGAAAAGTCAACTGTAAAGGAGAAAGTCAACTGTGGAATTTTGAGGTTCTTTTCATGGTTTTCAAAGTCTCACATCCTCATATGATCTTCAATTGTCAAGATTCACGCCATTCATCAAGAATCAAGAGTTTACGCAAAAGTCACTAAATTTGGAAAATGACCTATGATGAGAACTTTCCATTTTTGGCAAATTTTCCACCACATTCAACTTGACTTTTCATCTTTAAGGAAGCTCCAAATGAATTTTCCTCCAACATGAAAGTTGAATATCTTTCTCTCCCATTTCCAAAAAGTACTAGATGGTTTCCATACCATTTGTAGAACTCAAGTTATGGTCAAAAGATGGCAAGGTGTTTTTAAGGGTTCTCACATGTATCACTTTTTTCCACCTTTGGAATTTTGGTTCAAAATGAGTTGTAAGGGCTTCTAATGACTCAAGTCAGATTATCACACTCAAGTACACTTCATTTGGCACAAGTTTGGCTTTTGAATCAATTCATTTCATGCCATATTTCTCATTATTTTCACATTATGCAAAATTGCAAATGGATTCAAATCTTATGAACCAAGTCATTGCAAGGCCCAAATTCAATTCAGAGGTGATCAATAAGTAAATTGGAGGTGAATCATGCTGATTACAAGGACCTAGCACGTGTGGTTTAGTGGATGCAACCCAAAATGCATTTTTGCAAATTCATCCAAATCTCATTAACCAAGGTTCTAATCACTTGCTAATCCTAATCAGTGAACTAATGGAGAGTATATAAGCTTACTCATACCCTCACAGCTAGGGCAGAGACTCTCATTTGCTCAGTTTTGATTTTTTGCTCTCACAATTCCTCTCTTCGAAACTCACTCTCCTTGGAGTTTCTTTGAGATTTCTCTTCACATTCTTGATCAGTGAAGAGAATAGAGCAAGAATCAATCACTGGTTGGAGCTCATACTGAGGATTTCACCAAGTTCCATTCAAGAGGATTCAAATTCAAATATCAAGATCTAGCACAATTTCAAGCTCTAGTTGCATTTATTTTGCAACTAGAGGTTCCAAGGAGTAGATCTGCAGTTTTTGGAGGGATTTCTTGGAGGATTTCAAGTTCTACAAGGTTCAGGTTGGTGAATTTTTCATACTCATAGAACTCAGTTTTATTGTGTGCATTATGATCTGTGGACTTCACTGAGCATGTTGATCTATTTTAAATTGATTTTGGACGTGTAACATGTTCGTAATGTGGATTTAAAGTTTTAGATCTAAAATTGTTTTCATTCGATTTGCATTGTGTGCTTGTTATCTGATGAAATGGTTTGGATATTTGAGTTCCTTGTGAAAATCTGGTTGAAATGGTGTATTCATGTTTGTTTTCTGGACATTTTTATGAAGCTCCACTGTGGGATTCGTCGGAGAAGACGACCGGAGCCCTAGCTCCGGCGTCTGGTTTTAATCGCAGGTGAAACAAGGTTTTGGAGGTGGAAGATGAAATCTCCACCGTTCGTGTTTAGATCCAAGGGTTATTTTTGTGCCACCTTATTTAATTGTTTGATTCTGATTGGATCTAATTTTAACATGCGTGTGTGTTGGACCATGGTTATTACTGTGTTCATCATTTCTTGGCCCTTGATCATGATTAATTTGTGAATTGTTTGATTTAATGTGATGCGTTGATATGATCTGATGGCTGTATGTTTGACAACGCATTAAAAGAGCATGTGCCTATCACGTGGTTTCATATTGTGTGCTGGGTATTTGTGTGTGGGCGTGTTTACTTGATTGCCATGTGCGTGTGAATCACAGCCCTTGATATTGCATAATGTATTGACTTGTTGACTGCGTATCTGGAGTTAGATTGATCATGTGGTTGAGGTGAAGTCAAGTGGAGGACTGAGGGTTTTATTTTTTTGTTTGGCTGCGCATTTTGTTTATTTGGACTGGACCTTGCTCTCCAACCCCCTTGCTGAGCCCATTTGCATTTTCAACGTGATGTTGTTACTGTTTGCACCCCTTTGCTTATTTCATTTGTCTTATTTTATTTTCATGTAGTGTTTGCATTTTATTTTCTAAAATCATTTTAATGCATCCAAAAATCCTGAAAAAAATCATGAAGCTCGTTTTTAGTTTTATAAAATTTTTTCAAATTTTATTTTCTTATTTTATTTTATTTATGGCATATGAATTAATTAATTGCTTAATTTCTTTGTGGTTTGTTTCATTTGTGCATACTTCTACTTGTGGAATTTATTTCTCATCATCTATACATGGTCTTGAACTCATTATTTTTGCATTTGTTAGATGACATATTGAAGTGCATAAAAAAATTTTTGTTTCATTTTTAAAACTTTTTCATATTGCATCTTAGTCCCTCTCTTTTGCATATTGAATCATGGTGCTTACTTGATCTTTGCTTAATTGTTTGAATTGCTTAACTTGTGAATTTTTGTGAGATCTTTTAGCATGTGATTGGCTTCTGACCTAAATCATTGGAGTTTTAATTTCACAATTTTTGAATGTCATATGATACATGTTTTCTTATTTGTACTTAAGTGACTTATGCATGATCATCTCTTGACATCTCTTTACACAAGTTGAGTTGCCATGCCAAATTGATTGAGTTCCTTTGTGTGTCTTTGCATGAGCTTTTGATATGTTGTTTGCCCCTGGTTGACGTCCTTTTGGACTTAAGTTTACACTTTGTGGATCTTGTTTGGTGTTGCCTAAGTGTTGAAACTTTGAGTTTACTTTAATGGACTTTCTTTAGTGCATATTGATCCATGTTTTGATCCTCTCTTGCATGTGTGGATTGTTGACGATAATATGATATTGGTTCTAACCTTCCTTCATCTTCATCTTGCTTCTCTCATTTCATTTTGATATGAAATCCATGTGTGTTTAATTGTGCATTTAATTCAAGTATGCTTGCATCCTTTCATGTTTATCTTTGTATGCTTACTTGAATGGTTTTGCATTGATCTTTGAAACATGTTTGATGATTTGAGTTGGACATTTATGATATGATGTGCTTGCTGCCACTTATTGTATCTCATCTCTCTTCTACTTCTTCTCTTTTCTTCTCTTTCACTCTTTCTCATCCCATGAATCTCAAGACTTGTTCAAGTCTTGGATTCTTTCCCTTTAGAGCTACCTAGTCCAACTTAATTTTTGATTAAGCTTGGAGTAGGATTAGCATTAGGTCTTAGGTAGTCTTTTCTCCTAAACCTCACTAACCATAGGACATCCATGCATGATAACATTAGGACTCTTAGTTTCCCTTTAGAGTTTCCTTTGCGTTTTCTCTCTTCTCATCTCAAAATAAAAGTAAAAAACACTTAATAAAGGTTAACGTGTATTGCGCTTGAGCCTTCTATGTGGGAAGTGGGGAACGAGGGGCTTCCCCTCATTCTTCTAGGATACCTAGTGTACGTCCTGTTGGGGACGATGCGCGAAGTATTCGTTCCTGTATTTGAGACTTTGGTTCAATGCAAGTTACAAATAACTGTAAAAAACACTTCTTGCTTAAAAAACTTCAAACAAACTAATAACGTCTTTCCTTCGGGAATTCTTTTCTCATCTCACTCACTCTCAGCGTACGAACGTGCTCCTACTTGTTCTCTTGTAAGACGGTAATGCCTAAGTCTCCATACAGCGAGCTGCAACACCTGAGCTAGAATGTAAGCCGTTCCCTAAAAAACACAACCCACCCCTAGTGAGGGGAACTACGTCGCTCTGATTCTCATGCTCCCGATGAGATACGTAGGCAGTGGGGCAGGGCCCATGCGAGCACTTCTTTTATTTTCCCTACATTTGTTTCTCTTTCTCTCTCTCTTCCTTTTCCAGTTCTCCAGCTAACAGTCCTTTTTCCTTTCCAGTAGCAGTGAAGCTCCAATCGACGACACCCTTTGATCGAGATAAGCAAGCATGGATCCCATCGGGTACGATGGACGCGTGGGGGTGCTAATACCTTCCTCACATGTAACCGACTCCCGAACCCAGATCTCTTGGTCGCAAGACCATGCTCTTTCCTTTCCTTCAGGTTTATGCAGTGTTTCCTTTCCCTCTTTTGGGATAAATACACATTGCTGACGACTCTCTGTTTTCCGCGCCACTCTCACGTTTGTACCGTTGGATGCGAATCTTTCGGGAGCGACAATGAGAACAAGTTTTTTCGGGGTTTAAGCCTTTATTAGTGTTTTTTGGTCCAAATGGACAAAAGGAAAAGGGCAAAAGCATAAACAAATGGTCAAAGTGGACAAAGGGAAAATAGCGAAAACATAAGCAAATGATATGATATGATATGATAAAGCATAAAAAATAAAGAGAGATAGGGAGCGAGAAGGAAGCATAAACAAAATTAGTACAATAATATTATTAGTGAGTTAGTGATTAGTTATTAGAACAAATGATCAACAATGGTTAAATGATGAACTTAGGCCAAAGTTAATGAAGACTCATTAGAGGATTGATAAAATCAAAGCCTCTTAACAACAAGTTTGATAAGCAATGGACCCAAGACAAATAATCAACCATACTTGGACTTTCAAACATAAGTTTGGCCCACAAATGATCATGAGGAATATCATACTATGGGAGGCTGGTCAATACCAATGTTAGTGTTAATGCATGCTAGAGAAGTGATATGTAAATCACTCTCTGAAAGCAATATCGCACGAGAAGAAAAGAGGTAACGATATCATCTTCATCAAGAACTTAAAATAAGTTCCAATGATATCGAAGATTTTCATTGATCAAAAGGAAAAAAGAAGAAGGAAGGGGAAAGCCAAATTGAATTACAAATTTAAGACCATTCCATCTTTAAATACATCCACTCATTTTGGTGGATTAAAGCACTAAACATATCATTAACTTAAAGCACCTAAAATGAATTGAACAATTCACTTTAAAGATAGATTTGAATTAGTGAGTGTTTATCCAACTTCATCTACACCCTAAGTCCAATGAATTTAAAGAGGAATATGACCTTTAAAAGTGTAATCCAAAGCAAAAATCAAAAAGAAATGGAAGAAGAGAAAGGAACCAAAACAGTCCCAAAACAGAGCCAAAAACACACTCTGGACACTGGGTAATCGATTACCCTAATGCTGGTAATCAATTACCACTGATAAAAAGGAAAATCCAGGTGCAGAAACAGGGTGTAACCGATTACCACCAGGAAGGTAATCGATTACACCTGTTAAAACTACAGAAAAAAAGTTTGAAAAATGCAAAATCCTCGATCAATCATTTCTTCAAACACCTCATGATCAAGGATGCAATTGTGTACAAAAAATCAAGTAAAACAACAAAAAATAACACCAATGGAACATAAATTACAAGATCTAAAGATCAAGCAACAAGAATCAACAATAGATCACATTGTGAAGCATGTATCAAGAACCACAATGGCGGATCAAGAGTTTACCACTTCAAATCTGAAAATTCTTCAAATCAACTCCAAGAACCACACTCCAAAGCCTTGATCTACAGAAATTGATGGTGGAAAAGTGAATGGATGAAGGTTTAGCTCAAATATTAGTAAGTTCTAATGATGAACTTGCTAACTTTCAATGGAAGAAAAAGCTTTGGTGAATTTGGGTAAATGAAGAATTAAGAGAAATTTTTGCAAGGTGAATTTGTCTATCAATAGCTTGATGAATGAATGAAATGAGGCCTCTATTTATAGGATTTAGGTTTGTAAATTTTGGTGGGTTGGAGTTTGGTTTGGAACCAAAATTAGGCTTAGGATTTGAATTTGGAGGCAAAATCAAGATCAAGTGGTGATTAATGAGGGTGTATGGTGGGAATTAATTATGATGAGGTAGGGGAATTAAAATGAGGTGATCTAGAATATTCTCATGATGAAACAAAGTGAATTTTGGTGCCAAAATGCTACAGAATTTGAATTTGGCTCATTTTCACATTTCTGCGCATGGTTAATCGATTAACCATATAGTGTTAATTGATTAATACAACAAATAATGTAAAAATTTGCCTTTTTTTGTGCGTTGTCTTGGCTCTGGCTCGATTCTTTTTGCTTGTCAAAGAAGGCATAGAAATAAACACATAAACCTTGGAGTCTCTTGAATAATAATCAATTAAATCTTGGAAACTCTTGATCAGATGATTTTTTTAATTGTTGGCAGATCAACTTTGACTTTGTTCAAATGGAATTCATTCGAGCTGAGGAACCGATTTTGATATCCTTGATCCAAATTCTTCCTGAAAAAGTTAGTAAAGGAAAAAACAAACACATCTTTTTATTTCAATTAATGGTTAGTAAACATAAACAAATACAAACATTAAGCAAACAAGAGAACATGGGTGCTTGGCGATCTCACTCAAGAACAAACCTTCAAAGGGGAGCAAGAGAACCAAAGCTTGTGATCTTGTTTGTGGTATGTAATGCAAATGATATGTGGGATCTTAGGGGTAAAAATTAAGGTATTACAGCTGCCCTTATTTAAGTTTCTTCTATCCGGAGATACGAAGATGGGCATCTTTGTCTCAACGAGATAGAAGAGACTTAAATATAACAATAACACCTAAGAGACCACAAAATGATATGATCGTGAAAATGATATTCAGACACAAGACTTATGTGGGGAGAAAACGCCACAGGAGACAAACAAAAAGCTAGGGAGCAAAGAGAAAAGACTCCACAGGGGAAATAATAGAAGGAAAACACATCCCAACAGGGGACGAAACAATCTCCACTGGGGAAGATAAAAGAGTAAGATCCCACTGAGGGAAAATTACCAACACCTGAAATAAAAGAGGGATAACTCGTCCCAACAGGGAGGGAAAAATCTCCGCTGGGGAAAAGATCATCTACTACCAGACATCCAGTAATAGCATGATCGAAAGGAAAGATTGCCAACTACCAACAAACTGGCAGCTACAACAAGGCAATCAACCAAAAGGATATGAGAAATATTACCTACTACCAATAAAGGGCAAGACGACAAAGGTAATAATCTCAAAAAGGGGTACGAGAAATATCAGCTACAACCGACTAAAGGGCAAGACGACAAAAGTGATAAACTCGAACGGCGAGAGATTACCAAATAACAAACAAGTGATAGCTACAACAAGGTAACCAAACCCGGGTATATTACCTACTACCAACTAAATGGGCAGGAAAAAAAAGGTAATAAGACAACTATATCACCTACTACCAATTAAATGGGCAGGACGACAAAGGTGATTGTAGCGCGATTTTTGTGGTTTCGAATCACTATCGCTTTGGTACTACAGTTCGATTCATTTTTTATCCTGTTGGGCTGATTAAGGAAGGGAAATAGATGTCTCCAATTAACCCTGCTTGCAAACCGAGATTAAACAGTCAAAACTGTTGGTTTACAAATGCTATCAAGAGGGGGTTCTTATTTAGGGTTATTCGCTTAAAAATAGTGTCTAGGCTATTGGTAAGATGTTAGGTCTGATGCTTTTTGATGGATGTCTAAAGGTACGGGATTTTGGGGTTTTGATTAGTATGCTTGCTAAGATTTTGCAATCTTATGCCTATGTATTCCTGAAACAGGGAAATCAGAGCGATCGTAGTTCCTCTTATTCTATGGGAGGAAAGAGGTGTTTTGGTGTCTTGTTCAAAGCCCAAGACGTGAAGCTAAAGGTGGTTTGTATCTTGTTCAAAGCCCAAGATGTGAAGCTAAAGCGTTTTGGCTGAGAGAGAATTTGTCATCTCTAAAGAGGAGTTGTTGATGTTTGTATGTTGTGAGCACAACACAACTTTGATGCTAAAAGGTTGATTGACTCAACCGGGGTTTTCTTTATACAAAACCTAAGAGGAGGCGGGAAGTTTGACTTTTCCAGAGGAAAATATTCTTTCTGTCTTATACAAAGCCCAAGGTTGAGGCTAAAAGGGATTTTGACTCTGTTTAGGAGAATGTGTCTTGTATAAAGCCCAAGATGGAGGCTGAAAGGGTTTGACTCAACAAGAGAGTACTTTTATCTGTCCTGTATAAAGCCCAAGATGGAGGCTAAAAAAGGTTGACTCAACAAGAGAGTCTGAAGGTTGATTGACTCAACAAGAGAGTCTTTTATACTTAACAAGAGAGTGATTTACTGTCTTGTACGAAGCCCGAGATTGAGGCTAAAAGGAGATTGACTCAACAAGAGAGTGCTTTATATGTCTCGTACAAAGCCCAAGACGGAGGCTAAAAGTGGTTGACTCAACAAGAGAGTCTTTTATACTCAACAAGAGAGTGTTTTTCTATCTCGTACGAAGCCCGAGATGGAGGCTAAAAGGAGGTTGACTCAACAAGAGAGTCTTTTATACTCAACAAGAGAGTGTTTTATATGTCTTGTAAAAAGCCCAAGACGGAGGCTAAAGGTGGATTGACTCAACAAGAGAGTCTTTTATACTCAACAAGAGATTGGTTTTCTATAGGTCTTGTACAAAGCCCAAGACGGAGGCTAAAAAGTGATTGACTCAACAAGAGAGTCTGAAAAGGTTAACTCTGCTAGGGAGAATCATTTGTACAAAGCCCAAAAGGAGGCTGCCTTACTGTTATGGATTCAGGAGATCCTGAAGCGGGTATAAGTGTGGGGAACTCTCATGGGAGAGACCGAGGTTTATTCCTATGTTTGAAAGGAACTTGAGAGTGTCTTTGAGACTCAAGGGTCTTAGACTGTCTGAGTCTAGAGTTTTATCTTTTGTATAATGCCCAAGAGGAGGCACAGGCATTAAGGGATAAGTATCAACCCTAAAGTGGCCGGAGTTTTGACGCGAGAAAGACTGCTCTAGCAAAGGATGACTAAGTTCTGTCTTATACCTTTAAGAGGTCGTCAGGGTCCTTGTATTAAGCCCAAGAGAAGGCATGAGAACTTCTAAGAAGCCGAAGGGTCCTTGTACAACACCCAAGAGGAGGCGAGGATGATTTTAGGAAGCCTGTGGGTCCCCAAACCAAGATAAGTTCAACAAATGCAATTCACCGAGAAGAGATCATTCCAGGAAAGTTCGAGGATTTGGAAGAAACTTAAGAGATGCCATTCACGGAGAAAAGATCATCTCTGGGGAGTTAGAGTTTCTTTGACAATTTCTAAGGGTGACAGTCTAAGAAAAGGTTCACCGAGAATACTGCCTTTCTCTTTGTTCCATATTGTTTAACCCCAAGAGGAGGGAAGAATGTATCTAGAATCCTACAGGGGATCTAGTTTTGTTTGTATTTAAGAGTGACCAACATGGCTTTACCTAGTTCTAGACGTAGTTGCCGAGGAAAACTCTAAATAACTATACTAGTATTACACAGTGGATATGTGACAAGTATATAAAAGGATGTGAAAGAAGACTTACATTGAAGCAGCCCCACAATACAGTTATGTACATATGAAAGCGGTAAATGAAAGCGGATAAACACTTACCCGTTGTAGAGCTTCCATGTTGTTTGGTTAGTTGTTCAACAAAGAAAGTTTTGATAACAACATATATTTGAATTCAAAATTAAAGGAGAAAGTGGTTTGAAAAGATTGTTGGGGCTTACAGCTCGAGGAGAGGCCCAAGTTTTAACGATGATTGCACCGTTGTTTAAAAAACTGTACAGAGGGACTTATACAATACGTGAGGCCCAAAAAGTTTTTATGTACAAGGGGATGGGTCTTACACTCTATAAGAGGCCTAAAGATTTTGAAAAGAAAAGAAATGGGGCTTACAACGCGAGGGTAGGCCTAGATGATTTGTTTGGCAACGGAGATCGCACCGAGGTTTTTCTTTTAACGTAGAGGGACTTGTACAATGTCTGAGGCCCAAAAAAGTTTTGGTTAAAAGGGGATTGGGTCTTACACTCTATTAGAGGCCCAAAGAGTTTTAATAAAAAGAATTGGGACTTATAGCTCGAGGAGAGGCCCAGTTGATTTTGTTAAAAAGGCGACGATCGTGCCGAACCTTTTGACGGTATAGGGACTTATACAATACACTGAGGCCCAAATTATTTTGGTTTTAAAAAAGGGTTGGGTCTTACACTCTATTAGAGTCCCAAAGAGTTTTAAAAAGTTTGATGAGGGTTGAATTAATCAAAACCCTAATTTGTATTCAAAATATATTTTAATTGAATAAAAATTCAATTAAAATGATCAAAATTGTTAAACATGTGTGAAAAGAAATTGTGATCTTGGATCAATGTTTCAAAAATCATGTTTCTATCCACAAAATGATTGGAAATCAATTAAGTTTGGAAAATCAAGGGAGAAAAAACAAATAAAATATTAATTCTTTGTAAAAATATCAAGTATATGAAATAATTAACATTTTTAGGATTTCTTGGTAAAATAAAATATTTTAGCATTTTTGTGAGTTATTAAAAAAAGAATCAAGTCAAAATCATTAAAACTCAGAGAGAAAATAATTTTTGAATCAATTAAATAAAATCACAAAATTCAAATATTCAATTATTAAAAAAATGGCGCCAAGAACATGCCAAGAACACGCGCCACCCTCTGTTTCTGCAGATTTGGATTTTCTATCCAATCTCACTGAATACTTGATGATATCATGCAATCTACATATCAATCTGCTCGTTTTCACCTCACGATCATGTCTATGGTCTTTAATTTCATTTATTTTAATCATGGAATAAGAAATCAAAGAGAAACCTCAAGAACCCTAAAATTTGCATGAAGGCTCAGAAATTCCATACACGATTCAAACAAAGTAATTGATTGAGGGTAAACACTTTATGCATGATTATGAACATATGGCCAAATTATTGTGCAGCAAAAAATGCATGGATTATAGAGTTAGAAGTGCTCAGGCCTACCTCTTGCAGCTGGTGATCGTTTTTTGTGTTAGAGGTGTTGCAAGCTGGTTCCAATAATTTGCACAGCTTCCTTAGGTGCCAAGTGATGTGTTTGAATGCTTGGAGTGGTTTGAAACAAGCTGGAACTGAAGATGGTACCCCAACTACAAGTCTGCTAAAAGCTTGAGCAGTTGGATGGTGATTTTGAGAAATCAGTGTTCCAGATGTTGTTTAAGTGTTTGGATCACTTCTATATGATGTTTATGAGGTGTGTGTGTGTGTGTGTGATTGGTTTGGTTGGAATTACTTTCAAACTCAAAACCCGATAGTGACTTGCTTTGGAAGGCAATTTTGGAGTGAAGGAAGAGATTTTGAGGAAAGCATCTGTTTGATGGCTTTGGTGTACTCAAACTGAGCACAAATGAGCTCTATTTATAGTAGAGCAAGTTTGTTTTGCAAGAAATAGTGAATGGCAACTGCTGTAGAAGTTTGGTAAATGTTGATCAATAGGAATCCAAGCCTCCTCTAGCCATTGACTAGAGGTTAGAGCATAGGTTGCTGGTTCCCTAGTTCTTGGATAAGTCTTGACTGAATTCAGTTGGAAAGGGCTCAGTCCATGCCACCTTGGTGCATACATTAAATGCTCCAAACCAAAATTGGAGTCTTGTCCCTCTTTTAGGCATTTCTAGGTTTGTCATGATACTTTTGGTTCCAAGGACTTGGGAGGATGATGGATCAGTGTTTGTCCCTCCTTGGTCTCCCCATGAGGTGTTCAGATGGATAAACTTATTTGTCATTTGCAAAATTTGCTCAAATCGAGTAAAATGCACAAATCTGCATTGCCATGACAGTTTGCAACAAGGCACATTGTCATTGTCATATCTCATGGCTTAAGTGGAGTTTCATGGAGTTCTTGGCTATTTTGGAAAGCTCTTATATGATACAACACATGTGTGATCATAGTTTGTCTTGATACTTTTTGGATCCAAGTGAAAAATCCCCCTTCTTTTGGAAATAAAAAAAAGACAGATTCTGACTTAGTGAAAATTTCACTAAGTGTTGGAAAAAGTGGCATTTCATGTTTTCAGCCATTTTGATCCAACCATAACTCAAAATCTATGATGAATTGGAATGAGGTGTAATTGACACTTTTAAAGTATGCCATGAGAGCTACAAATCCATCTTTGGATCAGCCCAAATGGTTGCTTGGATCTCAAGTTATGATCCTTGGAAGTTGGTACCCTAGCCACTTTGTTCCATAACTTAGAAAATTTTTAAGTTTTTTATGGTTTCCCCTTTTACAAGTTATCCCACTTTTCTTGATTTTTCTTGATGAATGATGATCCCAATCACATATTAACATCATTTTAGGGTCAAAGAACCATAATTGTGAAAAATCTCAAAAAGTCAAAGTTGACTTTTGTGCATAGTTGACTTTTTGTCAGATGAACTCCAAATTGTGCGATCCTCTATGAAATCAAGTCCTTGACCTAAATCAAACTTGATGGATTGATTTCATAGGTGTTATAGGGTGTATTGAATCATGTCCCAAGGTTTGGGAGCATGCCTGGGTCAAAAGTCAAAGGCACAGTTGACTTTTCCCGCGAAACCCTAATTGTGGTTCTAATGAATTTGAAACTTGTTGATCAAGCTTATTGGATCAATCCATTGTTGTAAATGGATCAATGTAGTGTGTTAGAGACCCTAAAATCCTCTCTTGATGTCTTGGCTCATGTTTTGTCCCAAAAGTCAACTTAGGGGTGAATTAGGTCAAGAAACCCTAATTCTTGATTTTTGATAAATGCATCCCCTGAGGAAAAATTGACTTGATGATTGGGTTCATGATGTCACTTGGAGCATCTTAGGTTGTGCTTTGAAGCCTTTGGCTCATGCCTAGAGGAAAATTTCCATTTGGAGGCCCCAGCCGACCAAAACCCCAATTTGGTGACACTGGCGATCTTGAGGCTTAATCCACTTGGAATGTTGTAACTTTGTGCTTGATCCTTGATGTGGGAGTCCTCTTGATCCATTGTGGATGTTTGAGAGGCTAGACAAGTTGAAGATCATGTCATTCCTTGTTTGATCATTTGTCTAAGAGCTCTGAGAGGGCTTGAAACCCTAAATTTGATTGTAGTGGATGCTCACCCATCTTTGGGGAGACTAATGAGGTATAATGGTCCATCCATATTGTGATGATGATTTGCACAATGATGGAGAATCTTAGTGGTCAAAATTTGGGGTATGACAGTGATAAACTCGAAAAAGAGGAATTACCAACTATCAACTAAGTGACAGTTACAAAAAGGTAATTAACCGAGGATTTGAGAAATATTACCTACTACCTACAAAGGGCAGGACGAAAAAGGTAATAATCTCAAAAGGTCAGAGAAATATCACCTACTACCAACTAAAGGACATGACGACAAAGGTGATAAACTTGAACAAGGGAGATATTACCAACCATTAACAAAGTGATAGTTACAACAAGGTAACCAAACCCGACTATGTTACCTACTACCAACTAAAGGGCAGGACGACAAAGGTAATAAGCTAGCTATATCACCTACTACCAACTAAATGGGCCGGACGACAAAGGTGATAAGCTTCCATTGCTAGAGCAAGGGACCAGAATTCAATCCAGGAATAAACCAGAGAGAAACGGTCAAACAAGACTCATCCCGAGGAGGAAATATCTCAACTGGAGATTAATTCCATCTAGACAAATGAACTGGGGAGGAAAACTAAAACAAATATCTTCCATGAGGCATAAACTCAGTGGGGAATTAACAAAATAGGCATTTTCTGCTTGCGGGTCGACACTCTAATGGAGAGAGGACACACATGCTCTGTGGGGATAACAACACCAGAGAGCAAAGAAACACCAACACAAATGCAATATGCACGATGCAACAACAACATGGTATGCACAACAAAAGAATTTGCATGCAATGCGTATGAGTATGAATATGCTGACAAAACAGACATAAGGATAAATAGAGGGTGAATAAACATGGCAACACCACTGAATACTCCGCTAATCTCAACAAGATGGGGATATCATTAGAAACTCTATTAGGGATTTAGCTGAAGAAACCCTGCAAGAGATAAATAAAAGCCATCAAAGGAAAATAAATCCTACTACAAGGCTCAAATTTTGCTGGAGAAAGGAAGAGACTCCTTGGGGAGAAACCCAAATATCAATCTTCTAACGTCAATGATCCACAAAAGGAGAGAATAGCATGAACTCTGCTTCGAGGATGGAAGGAAAGCTATTGGGAACCCATAACAGCCCAAATCTTTCTGACTCTTCCTGGGTATAATAAAAATTTCACAAGAACCTCTACTTAAGATGAGGAGATCTCCTGTGGTAAAGGATCTGCTGAGGATTGTAAACATAAAAATCCACTAGGAAAACAAGACAAATCTACTGGAGATACAAAAAAAAGCTCTATGAGGATTAACCAATTATGAGCAAAGCATCTTGGACTTGCTAAGGAAAATAGAAAAAGCTCAAACTGTAGGGGATTTTAGCCTAATACTCATCATAAATGAGAGAAAACCCAACAGGTGACTATTATATCAATACTCCTTAAATAGAGACGTCATAAGCGACTTCACTGGGGAACAACCGCAATAGTGATGCACAATCTTCACTGGGAGGATAAGTGTCTGAGTAAAACAATCTGGAGAGAAATATATCATGGACTTGTAGGGGAAAATAAAAAGTTAACATCACTGCTCTATGTTTGGGAAACATTTAAAACAAATGCACTGCCTCCGTTGGGGAATCAGCAAGGATATATCTCTGGGTAGAACAAACTGAAGAGAAAAACATCCACAAGACAAGATAAAACCCGACAAATAGCCACTATGTCAATACTCCTTAGAGGGAAATAACATTTCTTTCTGTTAGGGGACATCCAAAGCAACAACAACACAGCTAGAAGGTGTAGCGAGCGATTTTTGTCGGTGACGCGACCACCTTATCGCTGGGTTTTCCTCACCGCAATGGTAGGAGGGGGTGATACTTTCTGATTTCTTATTTATCACATGAAGATGGAAGGGAAAGGGAAGCTATCTAAAACTAACCTTGCACGCGAATGTTTAACTGAACAAACGCTTAAAAGAGAGTCGGGGAGTCGGGGTCAGGTTATACAATGGGGAGTTGTCAATTAACCATCCTATATGTGGTTATCCACAGGATATTAGCTTTAGGTTTCGCTTTATACTTGATGGTGTTTATCCGTTAATGGGTTGGGAAAGTTTCTTGGGAAGTATGAGTGAGTGATTTTTTGTTGATGTTCGGGTGTTTTTGGTAAGGTACTAGATCTAAGTTTTGATTGATATGAAGGTACTGGACCTAAAGTTTTTGATTAGTATGCTCGCTAAGATTTTGTAATCTTATGCCTACGTATTCTCGTTTAAACGAAATAGGGAAATTAGAGCAATCATAGTTCCCCCTATTCTAAGGGGGAAAAAAGATGTTTTGGTGTCTTGTTCAAAGCCCAAGATTGAAGCTAAAAGGTTTGACTGAGAGAGAATTTGTCATCTCTAAAAAGGGATTGTTGATTTTTGTGTGCCTTGATCGAAGCCCAAGGTTAAAGCTAAGAGGTTGATTGACTCCACTGGGGAAGTCCTTATACAAAGCCTAAGAGGAGGCTGGAAATGACTAACTCAACAAGAGAGTGTTTATCTGTCTTGTACAATGCCCAAGATTGAGGCAAAAAGAGGACGACCCTTTAGGGATATCTTTATACAAAGCCTAAGAGGAGGGTAAAAGCTTGACTTTTTCGAGAAAATGTTTTATCTGTCTTGTACAAAGCCCAAGATTGAGGCTAAAAGGGATTTTGACTCCGCCGGGGAGATTTGTATGTGTCTTGTACAAAGCCCAAGATTGAGGCTGGAACGAGTTTGTCTCTTGCTGGAGAGTATTATCTGTCTTGTACGAAGCCAAAGATTAAGGCAAAAATGAGTTTGACTCTGCTTGGGAAAGATGTTGGTCCTAAGCTTAAGAGAAGGTTATAAAGATTTATGTCTTGTACAAAGCCCAAGATTGTGGCTGAAAAGGTTTGACTCAACAAAGAGTGCCTTTATCTGTCCTGTATGAAGCCCAGGATTGTGGCTGAAAAGGTTGACTCAACAAGAGATTCTGAAAAAGTGATTGACTCAACGAGAGAGTCTGAAAGGGTGAGTGACTCAACAAGAGAGTCTGAAAGGTAATCGACTCAACAAGAGAGTCTGAAAAGTAATTGACTCAACAAGAGAGTATGAAAAGTAATTGACTCAATAAGAGAGTCTAAAAAGGTTAGCTCAGCTAGGGAGAATCATTGTACAAAGCCCAAGAGGAGGCTAACTTTGCTGAGGAAAAGTCATTATACAAAGCCTAAGAGGAGGCTAGCTTTTGTCGGGGATAATTGAGATCCCGAGGCAGGTCCAAGTGGGGAATCAACTCTTGCTGAGGGTTCCAGAAGAGTTGAGGTATCAGATACCTTGAGGTTCTCATTTGGGATTTTTGGGAGAATGACTGGGTTTCAACTCTACTGGAGATTGCTCAAGGGTGACCGGGGTTTCTTCCTATGTTTGTAGGGAACTTGAGAATGTCTTTTAGACTCAAGAGGGGATTTAGACTATCCAATTCTACTGGTGTGGAAGAGTTTTATCTTTTGTATGATGCCTTTAATAGGAGGCAGGTGTTTTAAGGGATGAGAATCAACCCTACGTTCGAGGTTTGACACTGGAAAGACTGCTCTAGCAAAGGATGACTAAGTTCTGTCTTATACCTTTAAGAGGTCACCAGGGTCCTTTTATTAAGCCCAAGAGAAGGCATGAGAACTTCTAAGAAGCCGGAGGGTCCTTGTACAAAGCCCAAGAGGAGACGGGGATACTTTTAAGAAGCCCGTGGGTCCCAAACCAAGAAAAGTTCAAGAAATGCTATTCACCGAGAATAGATCATTTAGTGAAAGTTCTGAGGCTTGAATAAACTCAAGAGATGTTATTCACCGAGAATAGATCAACTCTAGGGAGTAGAATTTCTTTGACAATTTCTAGGGGTGACAGTCTGAGAAAAGGTTCACGAGGAATATTTCCTTTCTCTTTGTTCCATATTGTTTAAGCCCAAGAGAAGGCAATACTGTATCTGGAAATCCTATGGGCATCTAGTTTTGTCTGTATTTAAGAGTAACCAACATGAAAGTTGTTAAAACTTACAGGTGAGCAAGCTTCCATGTTATATTGTTAGTTGTTCAGGGAAATTAAAGAAATTTTTGATAATATCATGTATATTGAATCTAAATCAAAAGGGAAATTGTTTTGAGAAGATTGTTGGGGCTTATACTCAAAGAGAGGCCCAGGGTTTAACAGTGATCGCACTGTTGTTTTGAATATCGTATCGGGACTTATACAACGACTGAGGCCCAAAAAGGTTTATTGTACAAAGGGATTGGATCTTACACTCTCTCAAGAGGCCCAAAGAGGTTTTGAAAAAGAAAAGTGGGACTTACAACACGAGGGTAGGCCCAAAATTGTTTTTGCTCGGAAATGGTGATCGCGCCGAGATTCTTTTAACGCCGAGGGGCTTATACAATATTTGAGGCCCAAATATTTTGGTTAAAAGGGGTTTGGGTCTTATACTCTATTAGAGGCCCAGAAGATTTATTTTTGTACAAGTGGTGGGGCTTCCCACTCAAGGAGAGGCCCACTGATTTCTGTTTGAAAAATGGCGATCGCGCCGAGATTTTTCATCGTATCGGGACTTATACAATATCTGAGGCCCAAAAAAGGTTTATGTACAACAAGGGTTGGGTCTTACACTCTATTAGAGGCCCATGAGTGTTTGAAAAAAATTCGTTAGGGTGAACATCAAAGAAACCCTAATTTTTGAATTAAAATGGCATTTTTCAAAGGTAATTTAAATAATAAATGATAAAATATCAATTATATTCAAAAACAAGTTGTACACTTTGGAATATATTTTGGAAAATCAAGTTTAATCATATGAAAGCTTAAAATCTAATTAATTTCAAAAGATCAGAGTGTGAATTTCATTTAAAAAATGTTTAAAAACAACTAAAATGAAATTAATTACAAAATTTATAATTATATTAAATAAATAATATATATTGTATTTTTTTGTGGAATAAAATATTTGAACATTTTTGTGAATTTTTGCAAAAAGAACCAATAAAAAATAATTAAAATTGAGAGAGAAATTAATTTTTCAAATCATTTAAAATAATATGAAAAATATTAAAAAAAGTGGAAAAAGTGTTAAAAAAGGGTCTGGGGCGAGGGGGACTCTAACCCCAGACCTCAAGGTTGCAGTGCGCGCCTTCTACCAAATACATAAGGCATGCCTTGTTTTAGGTCTGGCCAAGGCAAGGCAAGGTAAGGTTTTGGACCAAAAACGTAAAGGCCATAACTTTCCTATTTCTCCATGGATTGGGACAAAATTTATATGCATCTGGCCTACAATTTCCCAAGGAATCTAATGGTGGTGGTGATTTTTTCAGATGAGGTCCCTATTTAAAAACCCGATAGTGTTTTTGAAATAGGCCTATAATTGCATTTTCTATACTAACACATGGTACAGGCAAGAATTACATGGCAAATTGGTTCAAACACAACATATATAACATGTATGAGATGTTTATGATCAGTGGCCTTCAATGCAATGCATAATTTAGAAAGTTCAAGTGATGATGCATTTACCTTTTGGAGCTTGTTGTGCAATCTGCCAAGTTTCTTGTGCCAGAAGTAATTTGATGCTTTGGACACTCTCAATTGATCCCTTAGAAGCTTTTAGAACGGTTAGAACCAGCTGGAATCCTCAGGAATAAGTTTGAGCTCTTTCTTGCAAATGGGGCAAAAGTGACCAATATGGAAACTCTCTCAAATGGTGTTCCAAATGTGGGGAACCATTTGGGACAGTTCAAGGATGATATTTGGAGTGTGTTTGAGGCTTTATCTGGTTTGAAAGTGACTGAATCAAGACATGGCTTGAAAAGTGCAAAAAGTCCAATTTTGTGGTTTTGAGAGGGGACTTTGTGATTTTGGTGTTACAGGTCACATATGAGAGTTTGGACAGCTTAGATATGACATATTGAATGTGTTTGGATCATGAGCTGTGATGGGATTGCTCTTTAACTCAAAAACTCAGAGATACCTTGCTAAAGAAGGAATTTTGGCCTAAAGAGAGGGATTTTGAGGAAAGCATCAGTTTGGTTGCTTTGTGTCACTCCCGGGATTTTCATCCAAGTACAAACGCGAAAGTGGTGCGGAAACAGAGTCGCCAACAATGTGTATTTATCCCAAGAGAGGGAAAGGAAACACTGCATAAACCCGAGGGAAAGGAAAGAGCAAGGTCTCGCGACCAAGAGACACGGGTAAGGGAGTCGGTTACGCGAAGGGAAGGTGTTAGCACCCCACACGTCCATCGTACTCGATGGGATCTACGCTTGTTGTCTCAATCAAAGGGTGTCGTCGTCTGGAGCTCCACTGCTAGTGGACCGGAGAAGGAACGAGAACGGAAAAGAACGGAGAAAAGAAGAAGAAAAGAAAAAGAAGCGACTCGATAGGACATCCTCGGAGTCCTAGGCCTACGTATTCCCTCGGGAATGGGAAAGTCAGAGTCAACGTAGTTCGGACACGAACTAGGGAGAGGTTTCTCGCCAAGACATCGTCGTCTCGTGCCTACGTATCCTCAATCTAACCAGAAGGAGGAAATCAGAGCAGTCGTAGTTCGACTTAACCAAGTCTGTATTTTTTATGAGCGACGTTAAGTTCGCGTCCGGCAGTTAGGGTCGATGCCTGTTTGCGACGAGACGGAAGTAACGTGCCCTTTTCTGAAAATGAGGTTTGAAACTTAACGATCTCGAAGGATAAAAGGTTTGAATTTGTTTTGTGTTTTTTAGACAGAAGTGTTTTTGAAGTTAATTTATAACTTGCATTGCACCCAAGTCTACAACATAGGATCGAATGTCTCACGTATCGACCCAAGACGGGACGCATGCTTAACATCCTAAGAAAGTGAAGGAAGATCCTCCACTATCTCATTTCCCACATATAAGGCTCATACGCAATACATGTTAATCCTTTATTAAGTATTTTATTTTTGTTTTGAGATGAGAAAGAGAAACTCAAAGGTAAGAAAACACTAAAGGGAATCTAATTTGTTCCTAATGTTATCATGCAAAAGTGGCCCTAAAGTCAGGATCAAGAGGGAAGTCTACCTAATGTTGTCATGCATGGATTTCTATCCTAATGTCTCTCCTACCTCTGACTTAATCGAAAATTAAGTGGAGCTAGGAATCCTACAGGATCATGTCATCAGACAAGTAAACACAGGATGAATCAATCATAAAATGAACTAAAAGCAACGAAAGAGTAGACAATGTCAGTCAACAATAATGTCACACAATCAAAGTAAATGAGGAGCTTTAGCCAAGGGGTCATATCAACCGAGGCAAACAAGCTAGCTGTGGTAAATAATGATACTCACCGAATGGTATCGAGAACCATGGAGAGCAGAATAAGAAAGGGGAAGATGTGAATCAGATCACATAAGCATCAACATCGGTCAATGCGAGCTATAGACAAAGCGTGGGGGTTTGATTGCTGAACCCTTATTCCACTTGACGGACTCAATAAAAAGAGTGAGTTATGCTCAAAGCATAACATGAACTGCGAGCTAAGAATGACCTGGGACTAGAAATGGCGGGAGTCAATTGCGGACTCTCATTCCGCCTGATGCCTTCTTTGAGGTCTTACAGGGGAAGGTGGGAATGGGATGCCTCCTTGGAGGTCTTAGGCACAAATGTAAACAATCACAAACAAAGCCTCCTTTGAGGACTTCTAGCATTGTCGGCCAAGTGGCACGGACTCCCAATCCTACTTTTCATGGCATCGAAAGGAAAAATGCGGAATTAGTAAAAGAGAAGAGAAGTGATACCGAACGGATGACCATCCGTAGCACCACAAGCAAAGTGTAAGCAAACCGGCAAACTTCTAGTAACCTAGTATAAATGAACAAGAGTGTTAGAAAGCAAAATGGATCCGTGAAAGGCATGGAACCAAATGCTCTTCAAAAAAACAATAAAACAAGGCCATAAGCCGTAAACAGCAGCAACAACAGCGCTCCAGCACCTGCATAGCTGTAAAAACCGGAAACAAGTAAAAACAGCCTATAACAGCTACTATTCACAGAACAGGGCAGGTGTGTATGCACCCAAATAGAATAGCAACATTCTACAACACACTTTGTCCACAGCAGCTATGTATACAGCAACACCTCCTACCTTTAAACAACTTATCAAGTTAAGTGAGAATCACTACCAAAACAAACTCAAAAGTTAGTCAAAATTCAAATGGACATTGACAATAACAAATAGGTGAAATCAATACTAAAATGTAAACCGTAATTACCCACAAATCTATGCAAAAGACTATTAACAAAGTTAACTAATGAAACTATTAAAAATTAGTCAAAGTTAACATTAAACTCTAAGTATATTCTATGTTAGAATAAAATCAAACCAAACTATATTGATGACCAATTAGTTCAAAGTTGATTCTAATGAACAATTAGTTAGCGGACAATTAAGCCAAAAATCAATGATTAGTGCAATTAAGCAAAAAACAATTAGTGAACTAGTAAGCAAAAAAATCAATTGTTGAGCAATCAAGCTAAAAACGATCATTCAATATTAAAATCTAATCTAATTAATCCCAATTAATCAACCAATAAACCATGCAAGAAGTCAATTAGAAACATGATAAACATCGTCAATCAAATTGAAATTAGTTTCTAAACAAAAGTTAATCGAAATTAACCTTCTAAAAAATTCCAAGCCAAGTGCAATTTCTAATTAAAACTCCTAATCTAATTATTCTCTTCCCCTAGTCAAGAATCAAAACAAACTCAATTTCTAAAGCTAAAGTTTAGAAATCCAAATCACAAATATATTAAATCCTGTATTAGAAATCTAATCTAGGTTAGAGTCAATTCCTAAATACAAAAGATTAAAACTAGTTAATCAAAAATCAAAATTTGAAAACAACCAAAATTGAAAACCTAAATCTAACACTGAAGGCTAATTAACGTCTAATTAGTTTCACATAGTAAAAGAAATGATAAACTAAATAACTAACCGTGGAGTGCAGTAGTGTATAGGGAGGTGTAGGACTGAATCCATGGAGATGATAGACTTTCTGTAGAGGAAAAGCCAGGTCCAATTCGCAAAACCATTGAAAAACCTATCAAGTTATAGCTTCAGAAAAACCCTAGTTCACTAAAACACCACTTCAGCCGCGATTCTCCTCTCTCGATGGCTTCTCATCTTCATCCCTTCATCCGCTCTACTTCTGCGTCGTCTCTAAACTCATCATCTCCGATTGAACAAATCGAAGAACCCAGGCGAATCCCCTTTCCTCACTTTCTCCTTAACTACGTCGCCGCCGTGAGAATCTTACCGGCGATATCGTCTCCTCTGTTTCCGTTCGATTTTACACGACGACGACGAAACGCTACAACAGGTAGGAAGCTCTCTTCAATCTTTTTTTGCAGTTGTTCTTCAATGCTGTTGCGTTCAACTTGTTGTGGAATGTTTTTCCCGGTGCGCAGCGTTGAATGCGTGAGTTCTTGCGTGTGTCGAACATGCGGTCCTGAACGGTTCTGGCTCGATGAAGATCGAAGTACCTTGTTGTGGTTCAGGCAGGTTTTGGAGTGGAAGATAATACAGAGTTGCAGAATGATGCTGATGATGAGGTATGCGCCTCGCTCTTTTTTCTGATCGATACTCCTTGTTGCCATTCGTCTCTTCTTCTACGCGCTCCAATTGACGTTCTTCTTCCTCCGATTCCACCCGCCTACGTTTTCGTATGGATGATAAGTTCTTGAATCTGTTGTTGTTGATTTGATGCAAAATTGCCGAATTTGAAGATGACGAATGATGGAAGGAGCGATGTTGATGAATTCTGCGGATACGGAACCGGTGAAGATAGGTTGAAGGTGTTGAAGGTTGATTACGGAAATTGAAGATGACGAAGGTATGATCCAAGATTGAAGAACAATGGAAGAGCCAAAATCCAAAAGAATGGAGGTTGCAGAAAAGATGAAGGAGAGAGTTTTAGTTAGGATTCTGTTAGGGAAGTTATTTCTGTTAGGTAGTTCTGTGAACTGAACTGTTAGAAATTTTTTGTATGGAATCCGTTTGTGAATTAGTTAGGGAGTATTGGTTAACTGAATTTCTGGTGTAAACTCTGTCATGGATGTTATGGAAGTTCTGCTGTTGTCTTTTTTTTTCACTGCCATGTATTCTTTTTCTTTATGTATGTGAACTGATATGGTTTTTTAAACGGATTTAAAATGGAATTGGTTTAGTAATTTGAATATGAATCAAAGAGTGGATTGTAAATGGACTAGAAATGTGAATGTGGATGATGCAATTGGATAAAACTAGGTTTGAAAATGGATATTGGGTAATTGGATTTACAAATGAGATTGGATTTAAGGAATTGGATAGAGAAATGGTTTAACATGGTATTTGAAAATGGTTTAGGTTTGAAATGAAACTTGGGATTTGAATTAACTACGGTTTAGGAAGGTGGATGATTGATAATGGATTGGATAATGGATGTGGAGTTAAATTAGTTTTAAAGATGAATGTGGGTTGAAAAATGGATATGTATTTTATTTGGTTTAATGGATACGAAATGGATTGTAAATGGATTTAAAGTGGAATTGGTTTAGTAATTTGGATATTTGAAAATGAACATGGATTTGTGGATAATGGTTTGAATAAATGGATATTAGTAGAAAAGTGGTTTATGGTTAGAGGGGATGGGCTTGTAATCCACATGAACAATCCTAACGTGCTCCTTAAGAATGTTGATCCTTTTGAATGTCCTCAAACCAAATTTCAAATCCAAATCAAATTCACTTTCTTGATGGACCTCCAGTGCCATTTTCAAATTCACATAAACCCGTATTTCAGGAAACAAACAATAAGCAATGGAGAGAACAACAATATCCTAACCCCAGTATGAGCCCACGACTTGATCTCTTCCATGAGTACCTAAAATGTCCCCACTGTGAAACCCTGACCACCACTGATACTCTTGAGAAACTTGAAGAAGATAAACTTGATGAGAATTCAACCCTGAATGAAGATGAGAGTCTCACAACAAGAGAGAATCCTGAGCCTGCACATGATACCTTGATCCCACGCCCTAGGAGCCCATGCAAATGTATGAATATGAGTATGACCTAATGAAGATGAAATGTGAACATAAGCCAGTTAGTGTTAAAAGTAAGAGGGCAAATTTCGAGGTGTTACAGCTGCCCCTATTCAAACTTCTTGGATCTGAGGGTATGGAAGCGAAAATTTCCAGACAATCGAGATACATGGAGATTGAATACTAAAATAACCTGGAAATTTGCAGACCGTGGGGATAACGAAATAGAGTTGTAAACGAGGACGGCCGCAGACGAACTCGAAAAGGAAGACCAGCCACAGACGGGCTACCCAACAAAACTAAAACGAGAATGGCCACAGACGAACTCGAAAAGGAAGACCGGCCCCAGACGGGCTACCCAACAAAAGAATACGAGGACGGCCGAAGGCGAACTCGAAAAGGAAGACCAAGCCGAATGTGGACTTTGCTGGGGATAAAGTGAAATAAACTCTTCTGAGTTATGCCATCTCTACTGAGGAAGAGGACTTGGTTTCACAAAATAAGTCAGACGAGAACTGACTACCAGGCGAGAACTGGATTTCACGAAATAAATCAGACGAGAAATGACTACCAGGCGAGAACTAGATTTCACAAAATAAGTCAGATGAGAACTGACTACCAGGCGAGAACTGGATTTCACCAAATAAGTCAGACGAGAACTGACTACCCGACGAGAACTGGGTTTCACCAAATAAGTCAGACGAGAACTGACTACCAGGCGAGAACTGGATTTCACCAAATAAGTCAGACGAGAACTGACTACCAGACGAGAACTAGGTTTCACCAAATAAGTTAGACGAGAACTGACTACCAGACGAGAACTGGGTTTCACCAAATAAGTCAGACGAGAACTGACTACCAGACAAGAACTAGATTTCACCAAATAAGTCAGACGAGAACTGACTACCAGACGAGAATTAGATTTCACCAAATAAGTCAGACGAAAACTGACTACCAGACGAGAACTGGGTTTACAAAAGAGATTGGCCAATCCAAGGCAAACTCCTAGCAAAGATACGGTCATGAACCGAAAGGGTGAGAGGTAGAATCAACAGACTTACAACCCACAGATAAGATGACTCCGCTGGGGAAAGGAGAACTCTAAATAAAAGACTTTGCCGGGGAGCACAGGTAGGATGAACACCTTCCTCGGCGATCTCACCGAGGATAAAGCAAAATCTCCTGAGTTATGCCATCTCTGCTGAGAAAGAGAACTGACAAACAAAATCTCCTGAGTTATGCCATCTCTACTGAGAAAGAGAACTGGCAAACAAAATCTCCTGAATTATGCCATCTCTGCTGAGAAAGAGAACTGGCAAAGAAAGTATCAAACTTGGCTTATGCTCCGAATGCATATGTTTGAATTTTTCTATGGCGTAATGCTCCATACGAAATGGAAATGCTACGCGTTTAGGAGGATGCCATGCAAGGATGCTTATGCAATGCAAAAGAAATGTCTCAGCAAAATAAATGCTGAAGACCAAGGCAGCTCCACTGGGGGTGACAAACTAAATTGTCCTCTGAATTAAAAGATCCTGTTGAGGAAGATTTCACTAAAAGACTTCTTGATCACACACTCTGCTGGAGATGAAATCCCAAAAGAACATCCACTCTACTGGGGATTATACATAACTCTTTGAAAAGGAAACCAAGACCTGAATCAGAAGAGTGCCAAATATCACTTGGACTCAAAACTTGCTGGGGATATTAACCATCGTTGAACAAACTGCTGCGAGGATTACCACCAAACTCTGCTTGGGGAGACAAATCACCAATACTAGACCCGCTGGGGACACCATTGGACTTAACCTGCTGCTGGGGAAATGAATTCGCCCTTATCCTGTCGTTGCTGGTGAAAACACGTTTCCTTACTGTCCGAGGGGAATACACACCAATACTCTGCGGGGAAGACAACATCTTTGTCTCGGGAGTATGCTCCACAAACCTCCTTTGGTGACAAAACAACATCCATCCTAAAGCAATCCACTTTAGATGCTGGCTGGGGAACAATATTTTGTACTCTTACTGGGGAGAGTGACAATCTGATAAGGATGATGAAACCTCAATGCCAGAGAGAACAACTCTGCTGGGGAGAAAAGTCAACGAAACCTGCCGAGGGATATCATGAGCTTAACCTACTGTTGCAGGAAAGAATTTACCCTGCTAAAGATCAGAGCGTGCCGTTGCTGACGGAATTACACTTCCTGGCCTGCTGAGGAAAGTGAGTACCAGACTCTGTGGGGAAAATAAAGTCTTTTCAAAAGACATCCAACACCTCTTCTGTGGGAGATACAACCACATTCACCTCGGAGCAATCCACTTTTGACTGCTTGCTGGGGAGTAATAAACCAGCCATGACTTCGGTTGGGGAACACAATCCTCTATACTCTTGCTGGGGAGAGTAAGCTCTGCTAAAGATGATGAACTTTCAGTGCTGGGGAGAGAAACTCTACTGGGGAAAACAAATTTGTTACCCTGCAGCCATATGGTAAACTGAACCATTTCTATGTTCATAAACGGTCTTTTGAACTCTCCACTTACCCCAGACCACCAGGTCTAAGGAAGAAATCATCTCAAGAGGATTTTATAGAAGACCGGGCATTCACACTGCCCCAGGGTCTTCAAACTCTTGGAGAGATTTGTCAGATCTCGACGCAACTGCCCCAGACTTCATAATCCATGAAGTAAATTACCTCGAAAGGATTTGTAATGACTTGAAAATACTCTGCCCCAGTATTCTGAACTTTGAAGAGGTGTTTTCAATTAACCGTCTTCAGGAGTGGACAAATTTTCACGCTCTAGAGGTGACCTGCGCCAAGTCTTGAAGAAACTTTGCCCTTGACTGATCTTACAGAGATTTGTCAAATCGACCTGATTGCCCCATATTAAGTGCTTATGGAGAGATTTATTGAATCTCGACGTAATTGCCCCAGTTTGGCTGCTTCTTATCACCATTTATCGGGAACCTCTAGGCTGCGCACAGTCTCTTGGCCACATACCCCTTGACGTGACTGTCCTTCGAAGTTTTCACCATCTCAACTTAGCGTGATCGAGCTTCTCGACTGACGTTCATTGCGTAAGCTTCTTTGGTGTCAAACACATGCAAGTAGAAAATGTTTATTATGAGAATGACAATTCTAATGCAACACTTGTGTTAACCTTGAAGTTTTATTGAAAATGCGTCGCCAAGCCTCGTGAACGAATCACTATCTGGGATGCGACATTGATTTTTGAATTGAAAACAATACGCACATGCAATAACAACAAAAATATTATTAGCATAACCCATAGGAGTCAGGAACGCTATCTCGCTGAAGTACGCCTTCAGATAAAACCCTGCTTCAATTAAGACTTTTAAGGGTTGTAACATGGTCTGGTTCATAGTTTGAGAACAAAGGATTTATGGCTCAAAGTTTATCGGTGCCCACCCACTCTTCGTGATGTTCTCCACTCCTATGTTCAACTAATCTGACATAACTGCTCATCTCTCGAAAGGTATTATGATCCTTAAGGAACCCATGCAATCGATGGTTTGAAACCCGATGAGGTTTTGGAGCAACAGTCACCCTTTTTTTCTTTTGTGTCTGTAGCCACATGACTTTGTTCTTATTTGAGGATTTTTCTTTTGTAATCCTTTTCCGCTTTCACCCTTTTTTTTTATTTCCCTGATTTTGCCTGGACTGATTCTTTTTGAATCTTTCGATCTTGAAGTCCAGCGGGATGCCTTAACTTTTACCTAAGTCGCTCGTTTTCAAGTTTCGACTTAGCAGGCTTTCTTTCTCTTTTTATTTTTTTATTTTTATTATTATTATTATTTTTTGAACAAATCGTGTGACACTGGCTTGTCTGACTTGTTTGAAATGGTTGTGACTGCCTCACTCCTTGATTATTGATGGATAACCATTGTAGTTTCGCATCTCTTGACCTTTTGACGGTGGAATAGAAGGTAATGGATCCTCAGGTGTACACTCCTTTTGAAATTTGAACGCTCGGTCAAATTAACTAATGCCTACCCTACCCCTGGGTTAAATGTGAGGGTTTTTTCATATGAAAAGAAACTCTAACTTCAAGGCTCAAAGGGTTAACGAGGGTCTATCTCCCTTATATCTCCAGTGTTTGGGGATTTGAAACAATGCATGTACATCCTCAACAGGGTTTTATCCGAAAGCATACAACCAAAGATTTTGCATTTTTCCCTCATCATCCTCCCTCAAGAGTTTAGGCAAGAAAGTTGGTATTGCAATGCATATAAACATGATATGAGTGCATAAAAGTAAAGTACTTCAGGAACAACACATTCATTATATTAAAATCATCAATCAAAACACAAACAAGTTTTTACATGCAGACAGTGTTTAAACAAACAAATGAAAGCTACATATGAAAATGCAGTAAAGAAACTGATGACTGTCGTTATTGAGAAGACTTGACTCCGCTTGGACTACTGGCTTTAGGAGATGACCCTTGAAGTCTTCAAATAGATGAGAGGTCGACATGCACAACCAAGTCTCCTTCTGGAAATGATATGTACCCTTTGTCAATCAATTGTTGCACTTTGGCCTGGAAGGCTTTACAATCTTCGGTTGAGTGTCCCATAGATCCTCCATGATATCAACATTGTACATAGGGATTGTACCCCGGAGGGTATGGTTCTGGAACAGGCTTCAAAGTCTTGGGCTCCACCAATGAATTTTGAACCAGGTGTGGCAAGAGTTGACTGTACGACATGGGAACTGGATGAAGAGGAGCATTCCTTCTTTCCAAGTTGTTGCGAGGCCTATGCTAATTCTGACGCTGATACTTCTGTTGTTGAGGAGCATAAGGTTGTTGGTACTGAATGACATTAGTCTCTCCTTCTTCCCCCCTGTAACGTTTCTTTGCACTTTCAGAAGAATCGGAAGCACCTTGAATCTTTCCCATTTTGATTCCGCTTTCGACCATTTCTCCCACTAAGATAAAGTCGGCAAACTTTCCGGGCATACAAGGTACGATCTTTTCATAATAATGACCTTGCAGGGTAGCCATAAACATACTTATCATCTCCCGCTCTAACATGGGAGGCTGTACCCTTGCTGCCAATTCCCGCCACCTCTGGGCGTACTCCTTAAAGCTTTCATTATTCTTCTGCGACAAGTTTTGCAACTGTGTCCTATTTGGAGCCATATCAGTATTGTACTGATAGTGCTTAAAAAAAGCTTCTACCAACTACCTCCAGTTTCGAACATGGGACCTCTCCAACTGCATGTACCATTCCAAAGATGCCCCAGTCAAGCTATCTTGGAAGAAATGCATCATTAACTTTTCGTCCTTAGAATATGCAGCCATTTTCCTCGCATAGGCCCGGACATGAGTCTTTGGTCAAGTAACACCATTATATTTCTCGAAAGTAGGCGCCTGAAACTTGTACGGAATCTTGACACTAGGGACCAGTCCCAAATCGTCCAAATCCATACCCATGGAATTCTGATTCATAACCCCTTTCAACTGCTCTTCAATCATCCTGATTCTTTGACCATTATCAAGTCGAGGGTCAGCATCCCCACTTGGAAGAGAAAACACATCATCCTGTTGATCACCATGGCGATGGCCATGTACTGCGCAGATACTGTTTCCTCCCCTTACTATAGAAGGAATCACGAAATTCTCTCCTCCGCTCGGAGGGATAACAACAGAAGGAACGGGAATACCTCCGCCAGGAGGACCAGTATGGACACCATTACCGTTAACACCTCCCCCGGAGGAATAGCACCAGTATGAACACCCCCATGCATAACGACATCCTCATCGACTCTAGCAATCAGAGGCTGGACCAGAGTCCTTAACTGCTCTTGACCTTGAGCAACACCTTGCATTAACTCCATAAACTAAGCCATGCGAGTCTGCATCTCAATCAACTCGGCTTGCATCTGATCCATGACTTTTTTTGATTTTGCTTAATTAGGACACGACTTAAAAAGATTGAATCTGTAACCATGGAGAAAACCTGATCGGGATCAAAAGGCCAACCTCAAACACCTGCCATGCATATGAGTATGGAAATGCAATGTAAATTCCATGTTTGAATATTTCCAAGGAATCAATCCGCTTTGATTCAAGCTTTTTCACAGAAGAACCATAAGAAATGAATGGAAATGCTCAGCAGCGAGTCTCAAATTTAATATCCCTTGGAAATACAAGAATATGTATGCAAAAATGATGATGCAGATGCAACAGACATGGGATCAAGGCTTCCACAAAGCTCTGGATAAGTGTTGTGCTACTGTCTGAATAGGTTCACAGGTATGCTCTGAAGAGAATACCGGAACACCGGAATATCTGAATAATCAGAATACCAGAAGGCCAGCATATCGGCATAATCAGAATACCAGAATGCCAGGGTGCCAGAATAATCAGAATACCAGAATATCGGCATAATCAGAATCTCAGAATACCAGGCTGATAAGTTTGCACTGATAAGAGAACCAGAATACTAGGTAGGATGAAAGTCAAGGTTACCTGCAAACTTGTAAACAACCCGCCCCTCTCCCATGTGGGTACTAGAAAACCGAGGATCCTCAGTATCCCGGGCTCTCAAGTCGAGAAATGATGATACGTTCACCATTTCTGGTTTGGCATCATCATCAATCGAGGAGGCCTCAACTGATTTCCCTCAAAAAAGATATCCTATAGCAAGTTCCCAACATTGGGTCCTCGGATCAAGAATGTGTAATGGGTTTTCCATTTCTGGTATGCCATTATCACACCTCGGGAGGAGTGCCGCAACTGAGTCCTCGGGAATGGTCACCAGAGTCGACAACTTTCTAGGTTAACACCCTGAAATGCACAAGGCACGCAAATCTGAACATCTCCCAAGAAAACCTCATCTGGTTGTTGATTTTGTGTAAACCATACGTACCAAGATGCTAAATAGGCCACACTACTTTCCACTCTAGTCCTATGTGTACATTCAAGCCTGTGTAATGGGCTTATCTCTCAGAATACCCTGCCCACCAAACAGAAAAACCAGCACAGTCCAGCATAATAATGATATGTAATGCCGTAAATGCAATAAAAACAATAATACAGCAAGATACAGTAAAGCAGTAATACTATAAATAGCAATACAGTAAAACAACAAAATACAACACTACAGCTCCACAAAAACACCCACTGAAACAAAAACAGACAAGCGCTAGGAATGACTCGCTTAGGGAGATATCTCATCTTCCCCAGCAGAGTCGTCAGCTGTCGCTCCCGGGATTTTCATCCAAGTACAAACGCGAAAGTGGCGCGGAAACAGAGTCGCCAACAATGTGTATTTATCCCAAGAGAGGGAAAGGAAACACTGCATAAACCCGAGGGAAAGAAAAGAGCAAGGTCTCGCAACCAAGAAAAACGGGTAAGGGAGTCGGTTACGCGAAGGGAAGGTGTTAGCACCCCACACATCCATCGTACTCGATGGGATCCACGCTTGTTGTCTCGATCAAAGGGTGTCGTCATCTGGAGCTCCACTGCTAGTGGACCGGAGAAGGAACGAGAACGGAAAAGAACGGAGAAAAGAAGAAGAAAAGAAAAAGAAGCGACTCGATAGGACATCCTCGGAGTCCTAGGCCTACGTATTCCCTCGGGAACGGGAAAGTCAGAGTCAACGTAGTTCGGACACGAACTTGGGGGAGGTTCGCCGTCTCGTGCCTACGTATCCTCAATCTAACCAGAAGGAGGAAATCAGAGCAGTCGTAGTTCGACTTAACCAAGTCTGTATTTTTTATGAGCGACGTTAAGTTCGCGTCCGGCAGTTAGGGTCGATGCCTGTTTGCGACGAGACGGAAGTAACGTGCCCTTTTCTGAAAAATGAGGTTTGAAACTTAACGATCCCGAAGGATAAAAGGTTTAAATTTTTTTGTGTTTTTTAGACAGAACTGTTTTTGAAGTTAATTCATAACTTGCATTGCACCCAAGTCTACAACATAGGATCGAATGTCTCGCGTATCGACCCAAGACGGGACGCATGCTTAACATCCTAAGAAAGTGAAGGAAGATCCTCCATTATCTCATTTCCCACATATAAGGCTCGTACGCAATACATGTTAATCCTTTATTAAGTATTTTATTTTTGTTTTGAGATGAGAAAGAGAAACTCAAAGGTAAGAAAACATTAAAGGGAATCTAATTTTTTCCTAATGTTATCATGCAAAAGTGGCCCTAAGGTCAGGATCAAGAGGGAAGTCTACCTAATGTTGTCATGCATGGATTGCTATCTTAATGTCTCTCCTACCTCCGACTTAATCAAAAATTAAGTGGAGCTAGGAATCCTACAAAATCATGTCATCAGACAAGTAAACACAGGATGAATCAATCATAAAATGAACTAAAGGCAACGAAAGAGTAAACATTGTCAGTCAACAATAATGTCACACAATCAAAGTAAAAGGGGAGCTTTAGCCAATGGGTCATATCAACCGAGGCAAATAAGCTAGCTGTGGGAAATAATGATACTCACCCAATGGTATCGAGAACCATGGAGAGCAGAATAAGAAAGGGGAAGATGTGAATCAGATCATATAAGCATCAGCATCGGTCAATGCGAGCTATAGGCAAAGCGTGGCGGTTTGATTGCCGAACCCTTATTCTACTTGACGGACTCAATAACAAGAGTGAGTTATGCTCAAAGCATCAACATGAAATGTGAGTTAAGAACGACCTGGGACTAGAAATGGCGGGAGTCGATTGCGGACTCTCATTTTGCCTGATGCCTTCTTTGAGGTCTTACAGGGAAAGGTGGGAATGGGATGCCTCCTTGGAGGTCTTAGGCACAAATGTAAGCAATCACAAATAGAGCCTCCGTTGAGGACTTCCAGCATTGCCGGCCAAGTGGCGCGGACTCCCAATCCTACTTCTCATGGCATCGAAAGGAAAAATGCGGAATTTGTAAAAGAGAAGAGAAGTGATACCGAACGGATGACCAACCGTAGCACCACAAGCAAAGTGTAAGCAAACCGGAAAACTTCTAGTAACCTAGTATAAATGAACAAGAGTGTTAGAAAGTGAAATGGATCCGTGAAAGGCATGGAACCAAATGCTCTTCAAAAACACAATAAAACAAGGCCATAAGCCGTAAATAGCAGCAACAACAGCGCTCCAGCACCTGCATAGCTGTAAAAATCGAAAACAAGTAAAAATAGCCTATAACAGCTACTATTCACAGAACAGGGCAGGTGTGTATGCACCCAAACAGAATAGCAACATTCTACAGCACACTTTGTTCACAGCAGCTATGTATACAGCAGCACCTCCTACCTTTAAACAACTTATCAGGTTTAGTGAGAATCACTACCAAAACAAACTCAAAAGTTAGTCAAAATTCAAATGGACATTGACAATAACAAATAGGTGAAATCCATACTAAAATGTAAACCGTAATTACCCACAAATCTATGCAAAAGACTATTAACAAAGTTAACTAATGAAACTATTAAAAATTAGTCAAAGTTAACATTAAACTCTAAGTATATTCTATGTTAGAACAAAATCAAACCAAACTATATTGATGACCAATTAGTTCAAAGTTGATTCTAATGAACAATTAGTTAGCGGACAATTAAGCCAAAAATCAATGATTAGTGCAATTAAGCAAAAAACAATTAGTGAACTAGTAAGCAAAAAAATCAATTGTTGAGCAATCAAGCTAAAAACGATCATTCAATATTAAAATCTAATCTAATTACTCCTAATTAATCAACCAATAAACCATGCAAGAAGTCAATTAGAAACATGGTTAACATCGTCAATCAAATTGAAATTAGTTTCTAAACAAAAGTTAATCGAAATTAACCTTCTAAAAAATTCCAAGCCAAGTGCAATTTCTAATTAAAACTCCTAATCTAATTATTCTCTTCCCCTAGTCAAGAATCAAAACAAACTCAATTTCTAAAGCTAAAGTTTAGAAATCCAAATCACAACTATATTAATTCCAGTACTAGAAATCTAATCTAAGTTAGAGTCAATTGCTAAATACAAAAGATTAAAACTAGTTAATCAAAAATCAAAATTTGAAAACAACCAAAATTGAAAACCTAAATCTAACACTGAAGTCTAATTAACGTCTAATTAGTTTCACATAGCAAAAGAAATGATAAACTAAATAACTAACCGTGGAGTGCAGTAGTGTATAGGGAGGTGTAGGACTGAATCCATGGAGATGATAGTCTTTCTGTAGAGGAAAAGCCCGGTCCAATTCGCAAAACCATTGAAAAACCTATCAAGTTATAGCTTCAGAAAAACCCTAGTTCACTAAAACACCACTTCAGCCACGATTCTCCTCTCTCGACGGCTTTTCATCTTCATCCCTTCATCCGCTCTACCTCTGCGCCGTCTCTAAACTCATCATCCCCGATCGAACAAATCAAAGAACCCAGGCGAATCCTCTTTCCTCACTTTCTCCTTAACTACACCGCCGTCATGAGAATGTTACCGGCGATATCGTCTCCTCCGTTTCCGTTCGATTTTACGCGAGGACGACGAAACGCTACAACAGGTAGGAAGCTCTCTTCAATCTTTCTTTGTAGTTGTTCTTCAATGCTGTTGCATTCAATTTGTTGTGGAATGTTTTTGCAGGTGCGCAACGTTGAATGCGTGAGTTCTTGCGTGTGTCGAACATGCGCTACTGAACGGTTCTGGCTCGATGAAGATCGAAGTACCTTGTTGTGGTTCAGGCAGGTTTTGGAGTGGAAGATATTACAGAGTTGCAGAATGATGCTGATGATGAGGTATGCGCCTCGCTCTTCTTTCTGATCGATACTCCTTGTTGCCATTCGTCTCTTCTTCTTCGCGATCCAATTGACGTTCTTCTTCCTCCGATTCCACTAGCCTACGTTTTCGTATTGATGATAAGTTATTGAATCTGTTGTTGTTGATTTGATGTAGAATTGCCGGATTTGAAGATGACGAATGACGGAAGGTGCGATGTTGATGAATTCTGCGGATACGGAAGCGATGAAGATAGGTTGAAGGTTGATTACGGAAATTGAAGATGACGAAGGTATGATCCAAGAGTGAAGAACAATGGAAGAGCCAAAATCCAAAAGAATGGAGGTTGCAGAAAAGATGAAGGAGAGAGTTTTAGTTAGGATTCTGTTAGGGAAGTTATTTCTGTTAGGTAGTTCTGTGAACTGAAGTGTTAGAAATATTTTGTATGGAATCCGTTTGTGAATTGGTTAGGGAGTATTGGTTAACTGAATTTCTGGTGTAAACTTTGTCATGGATGTTATGGAAGTTCTGCTGTTGTCTTTTTTTTTCACTGCCATGTATTCTTTTTCTTTATGTATGTGAACTGATATGGTTTTTTAAACGGATTTAAAATGGAATTGGTTTAGTAATTTGGATATGAATCTAAGAGTGGATTGTAAATGGACTTGAAATGTGAATGTGGATGATGAAATTGGATAAAATTAGGTTTGAAAATGAATATTGGGTAATTGGATTTACAAATGAGATTGTATTTAAGGAATTGGATAGAGAAATGGTTTAACATGGTATTTGAAAATGGTTTAGGTTTGAAATGAAACTTGGGATTTGAATTAACTACGATTTAGGGAGGTGGATGATTGATAATGGATTGGATAATGGATGTGGAGTTAAATTGGTTTTAAAGATGAATGTGGGTTGAAAAATGGATATGTATTTTATTTGGTTTAATGGATACGAAATGGATTGTAAATGGATTTAAAGTGGAATTGGTTTAGTAATTTGGATATTTGAAAATGAACATGGATTTGTGGATAATGGTTTGAATAAATGGATATTAGTAGAAAAGTGGTTTACGGTTAGAGGGGATGTGCTTGTAATCCACATGAACAATCCTAACGTGCTCCTTAAGAATGTTGATCCTTTTGAATGTCCTCAAACCAAATTTCAAATCGAAATCAAATTCACTTTCTTGATGGACCTCCAGTGCCATTTTCAAATTCACATAAACTCGTATTTCAGGCAACAAACAATAAGCAATGGAAAGAACAACAATATCCTAACCCCAGTATGAGCCCACGACTTGATCTCTTCCATGAGTACCAAAAATGTCCCCACTGTGAAACCCTGACCACCACTGATACTCTTGAGAAACTTGAAGAAGATAAACTTGATGAGAATTCAACCCTGAATGAAGATGAGAGTCTCACAACAAGAGAGAATCCTGAGCCTGCACATGATACCATGATCTCACGCCGTAGGAGCCCATGCAAATGTATGAATATGAGTATGACCTAATGAAGATGAAATGTGAACATAAGCCAGTTAGTGTTAAAAGTAAGAGGGCAAATTTCGAGGTGTTACACTTTGGTGTACTCAAACTAAGCACAAATGAGCTCTATTTATAGTAGAGCAAGTTTGTTTTGCAAGCAATAGTGAATGGCAACTGCAGCAGGCCTTTGGGCAATGTTATGCAAAAGGAATCTTAAGTCTCCTCTAGCAATGGCTAGAGGTTAGGGCACAGGCCTATAGTTCTTTGATTCAGAGCTTATCCTTGACTCATTCAGTTAGGAATGTATCAGTCCATGCCACCTTGGTGTATCCATTAAATGCATTGCAACAAAATTGGAGTCTCGACACCTTTTTAACTCTTTTAGGTTTGGCATGCTACTTGTAGATTCTTGGACTTTGGAGGCTTGGAAATCAGATCATCCCCCTTGGATTTGATCCTCAGATGTGTGCATATTGATGACAAGGCTTAGATTTATCAAATTTGGACAAATCGAGCAAAATGCACAAAATCTGCCAAATCTGTCTTGAAAAAATCAGTTCATGATGCCATGTTTCAAGGGTTGTATCTCCTTGCTCAAATGGCATTTGGAGATGATCTGGTACTTGTTGGAAAGCCCTCATGGCATTCTTTAACTTTGATGTCCACCCCTAGACCTGGTTTGACTTGGATCAAGGTGAAAAATGTCCCTACATTTTGGAAAAAGTAACGCAGATTCTGACTTAGTGAAAATTTCACTAAGTGTTGGAAAAATGTCATTTTCATGTTTTCAGCCATTTTGATCACTCCATAACTTAAAATCCATGAGGAATTGGAATGAGCTGTAGTTGAAGCTTTTAAAGTATTCCATGAGAGCTACAAATCCAGCTTTGGACCATGCAAAATGGTTTCTTGGATCTCAAGTTATGGTCCTTGGAAGTTGGTACCCTAGCCACTTTGTTCCATAACTTAGAAAAATTCTAAGTTTTTTATGGTTACCCCTTTTACAAGTTAACTTACTTTTTCTGATTTTTATTGATGAATGATGATTCCAATCACATTTTAACATTGTTTTAGGGTTAAAGAACCTTGGTTGACTAAAAATCCAAAAAGTCAAACTTTGGATTTTTGTACAGTTGACTTTTTATCGGATGAAATCCAAACTGTGCGATCCTTTGTGAAATCAAGTCCTTGACCTAAGTCAAACCTAATGGATGGATTCCATAGGTGTTATAGGGTGTATTGAATCATGTTCCAAGGTTTGGGAGCATGTCTGGGTCAAAAGTCAAAGGTACAGTTCACTTTTCCCTCGAAACCCTAATTGTGGTCCTGATGAAATTGAAACTTGTAGATCAAGCTTATTGGATCAATCTATTGTTGCAAATGGATCAATGTAGTGTATTGGAGACCCTCAAATCATGTATTGAGGTCTTGGCTCATGTTTTGTCCCAAAAGTCAACTTAGGGGTGAATTAGGTCAAGAAACCCTAATTCCTGATTTTTGATGAATGCATCCCCTGAGGTTAAATTGACTTGATGATTGGGTCCATGAGATCCCTTGGAGTATCTTGGGTTGTGCTTTGAAGCATTGGCTCATGCCCAGAGAAATATTTTCAACTGGAGGCCTTAGTTGACCAAAACCCTAATTTGGTGACACTGGCGATCCTGAGGCTTGATCCACTTGGAATGTTGTAACCTTGTGCTTGATTCTTGATGTGGGAGTCCTCTTGATCCTTTGTGGATGTTTGAGATGTTAGACAAGTTGAAGATCATGTCATTTCTTGATTGATCCTTTGTCTAAGTGCTCTGAGAGGGCTTGAAACCCTAATTTCTGATTATGGTGAATACTTAACCATCTTTGAGGAGATTGATGAGGCATGTAAGTACATCCATATTGTGATGATGATTTGCACAATGATGGGAAACCTTTGTGGTCAAAACTTGGGGTATGACAGAAAGCAAAACTCTGAGTGAGGATTCTTCATATGACTTATACTGGGAACAGTAAAAAATGAATCTCTGCATGGGTATTGACACCAGGGAGAGGTGGTCCTCAAAACTACTCAACTGCATGGCCATAACATAATCATCTAGAGAAGATCTGGATTGAGACATAGTTGGGGAAAAACCGAACAACACTCGTCTGGAGAAAACTCAAACCGATATTCAACTAAGAAATACTGGATCTTATGAGTCCATCACATCATAACAAACTTTTGAAGGAACCCATCATCCTGTCAATAACTGGTTATATGAACAAACTTTGCTGAGGAAATATCAACAACCCTATTGGGGAAATATCAACAAACTCTACTGGGGATCTGTCAATAAATTCTACCAGAGAGGTAAGAACGAATCCTGATGGGGAAAACACTATGCTTTGTGCTTCACGATTTTACTGTTCTTGGAGTAACCGTTAACATTCCTTTTTGTATTCATAAATCAAAGGAAAATGTTTTTATAATTTTCAAAAATTTAAATCAATTATTCACATTTTGTTTGAAGAATCATCATCAGCAATAAATGAAATTTTGCAAACAGAAACAAAGTAAGAATTGCAAATAAAAGGACAAAGGCTCGAATTTTATTAATAGAATGGTAGTCCGCAAATGGCATAACTCCGTGGATCTTTACAAAGTTTGAAAAATGGTAAATACATGGAAAGGATTACATTGAAATATAATGACCATTATTCTCCCTAACAACTTTGAATACCACTATGCTAAAAACTTCAGCTGAGGATAATTGAAACAAAATCCTTGATAGACGGTGTTGCTTCAAATGATCAAGACTGGCCACCGGGATGATTATTTTTGTTTTTGTCTCTAATTTTTGTCTGTACCGCCCTTTCGGGTTTTTAGCCCACCGAGACACTCACTTATACCTAAGCCGCCCTTTCGGGTTTTCAACTTAGCGAGCTGTTCTTTTTATTTTTTAGGCGAAGTATTTCTTGACTGCATCAGCATTCACAGGACGAGTGAACTCTTCACCATCCATAGTTGTAAGAAATAATGCACCGCCAGAGAAGGCTCTCTTAACAACATATGGGCCTTCATAATTAAGAGTCTACTTGCCCCTAGAATCAGTGGTAGATGTAGCACGATTTTTATGGTTTCGAATCACTATCGCTTTGGTACTACAGTTCGATTCATTTTTTATCCTGTTGAAGCTAATTAAGGAAGGGAAATAGATGTCTCCAATTAACCCTGCTTGCATACTGAGGTTAAACAGTCAAAACTATTGGTTTACAGATGCTATCAAAAAGGGGCGTCTGTCTTAGGTTATTTGCTTAAAAAACAGTGTTTGGACTATTTGCGAGGTTTTTGGTAAGATGCTAGGTCTGATGCTTCTTGATTCATGTATGGAGGTACTGGATTTTGGGTTTTTGATTAGTATGCTCGCTAAGATTTTGCAATCTTATGCCTAGGTATTCCCGTTTAATGAAACAGGGAAATCAGAGCGATCGTAGTTCCTCCTATTCTATGGGAGGAAAGGGATTTGGTGTCTTGTTCAAAGCCCAAGACATGAAGCTAAAGGTGGTTTGTATCTTATTCAAAGCCCAAGATATGAAGTTAAAGGTTTGACTGTGAGAGAATTTGTCATCTCTAAAGAGGAATTGTCGTTGTTTGTATGTTGTGAGCAAGGCACTAATTTGATGCTAAAAGGTTGATTGACTCAACCGGGGGTTTCTTTATACAAAGCCTAAGAGGAGGCGGGAAGTTTGACTTCTCTGGGGAAAATGTTCTTTCTGTCTTGTACAAAGCCCAAGATTGAGGCTAAAAGGGATTTTGACTCCGTTGAGGAGAATGTAACTTGTATAAAGCCCAAGATGGAGGTTGAAATGGGTTGACTCAACAAGAGAGTACTTTTATCTGTCCTGTAGAAAGCCCAAGATAGAGGCTAAAAAGGTTGACTTAACAAGAAAGTCTTGAGCAGGTGATTAACTCAACAAGAGAGTCTGAAGACTGATTGACTCAACAAGAGAGTCTTTTATACTCAACAAGAAAGTGATATGCTATCTCGTACGAAGCCCGAGATTGAGGCTAAATGGAGATTGACTCAACAAGAGAGTCTTTTATACTCAATAATAGAGTGTTTTTTCTATCTCATACAAAGCCCGAGATTGAGGCCAGAAAAGGATTGACTCAACAAGAGAGTCTTTTATACTCAACAAGAGGGTGTTTTTATATGTCTTGTACAAAGCCCAAGACTGAGGCTAAAGGTGTTTGACTCAACAAGAGAGTTCGAAAAGGTTAACTCCGCTAGGGAGAATCATTTGTACAAAGCCCAAGAGGAGGATGTCTTAATGCTGAGGATTATTGAGATCCTGAAGCGTGTCCAAGTGTGGGGAACACTCATGAGAGAGACTGGGTTTCTACGGGAGATTGATCCAGAGTGATCGGTATTTTTTCCTATTGTTTGGAAGGAACTTGAGAATGTCTTTAAGACTCAATAGGTTTAGACTGTCCAAGTCTAGAGTTTTATCTTTTGTATGATGCCCAAGAAGTGGCACGGGCATTAAGGGATGAGTATCAACCCTAAAATGGCCGGAGCTTTGACGTTGGAAAGACTGCTCTAGCAAAGGATGACTAAGTTCTGTCTTATACCTTTAAGAGGTCCTCAGGGTCCTTGTATTAAGCCTAAGAGAATGCATGAGAACTTCTAAGAAGCCGAGGGGTCCTTGTACAACACCCAAGAGGAGGCGGGGATGCTTTTAGGAAGCCTATGGGTCCCCAAACCAAGAGAAGTTCAAGAAATGCAATTCACAGAGAAGAGATCATTCCAGGAAAGTTTGAGAATTTGGAAAAAACTCAAGAGATGCCATTCATGGAGAAAAGATCTTCTCTGGGGAGTTAGAGTTTCTTTGAAAATTTCTAAGGGTGACAGTCTGAGAAAAGGTTCACCGAGAATACTGCCTTTCTCTTTGTTCCATATTGTTTAACCCCAAGAAAAGGGAAGTCTGTATCTGGAATCCTACGGGGGATCTAGTTTTGTTTGTATTCGAGAGTGACCAATAGGGCTTTACCTAGCTCTAGACGTAGTTTCCGGGGAAAACTCTAAATAACTATACTAGTATTACACAGTAGATATGTGACAAGGATATAAAAGGATATGAAAGAAGACTTATAGTGAAGCATCCCCACAATACAGTTATATACATATGAAAGTGGTAAATGATAGCAGATAAACACTTACCCGTTGTAGAGCTTCCATGTTGTTTTGTTAGTTGTTCAACAAAGAAATTTTGATAACAACATATATTTGAATTCAAAATCAAAGGAGAAAGTGCTTTTAAAAGGTTGTTGGGGCTTACAGCTCAAGGAAAGGGGTCTGGGGCGAGGGGGATTCGAACCCCAGACCTCTTGTGTGCAGTGCGCGCCTCCTACGACTGGGGTGGTGATACATCCGTGTATCAAAGCACACCCACAAATATACAAGGCTTGCCTTGTTTTTGGCCTGACCAAGGAAAGGCAAGGCAAGGTTTTGGCCAAAAACGTGAAGCTTGTAACTTTCTCATTTCTCCATGGATTGGGACAAAATTTAGGTCTATCCTGCCTAGAATTTCAGAAGGAATCCAATGGTGGTGGTGGTTTTTTCCGATGAGGTCCCCATTTTTATAGCCGATTGTGGTTTTGAAATAGGCCTCCATTTGCATTTTCTGTGCTACCTCATGGTACAGGCATGAATCACATGATGAATTGGTCCAAACACTACATATATAACATGTATGAGATGTGTATGATCAGTGGACTTCAAAGCAATGCATATTTCAAAGAGTTCAAGTTGTGATGCTTAACTCTTTAGGAGCTTTTTGGGCAATCTGTCAAGTGCTTTGTTCCAGAAACAATTTGATGCTTTGGACACCCTTAAATGATCCCTTGGAAGCTTTTAGGATGAACTTGTTTATCATTTACACAATTTGATCAAATAAAACAAAATGCACAAATCTGCCTTGTTATAACAGTTGCAGCAAGGTATATTGCCACTGTCATAACTCTTAGCTCAGATGGGATTTGATGGGGTTCTTGACCATTTTGGAAAGCTCTCATATGATACAACACATGTGTGATCATAGTTTGTCTTGACACTTTTTGGATCCAAGTGAAAAATGCCCCTACATTTTGAAAAAAGTGAAACAGATTCTGACTTAGTGAAAATTTCACTAAGTGTTGGAAAAAGTGACATTTCATGTTTTCAGCCATTTTGATCCAACCATAACTCAAAATCCATGATGAATTGGAATGAGGTGTAGTTGACACTTTTAAAGTATGCCATGAGAGATACAAATCCATCTTTGGATCAGCCCAAATGGTTGCTTGGATCTCAAGTTATGATCCTTGGAAGTTGGTACCCTAGCCACTTTGTTCCATAACTTAGAAAATTTCCAAGTTTTTTATGGTTACCCCTTTTACAAGTTATCCCACTTTTCTTGATTTTTCTTGATGAATGATTATTCCAATCACACATTAACATCATTTTAGGGTTAGGGAACCATAATTGATCAAAAAATCAAAAAGTCAAACTTTGACTTTTGGGCACAGTTGACTTTTTATCAGATGAATTCCAAACTGTGCGATCCTCTATAAAATCAAGTCCTTGACCTAAATCAAACTTGATGGATTGATTTCATAGGTGTTATAGGGTGTATTGAATCATGTCCCAAAGTTTGGGAGCATGTCCTGGTCAAAAGTCAAAGGCGCAGTTGACTTTTTTCTGCGAAACCCTAATTGTGGTTCTGATGAACTTGAAACTTATGAATCAAGCTTCTTGGATCAATCCATTGTTGCAAATGGATCAATGTAGTTTTTTAGAGACCCTCAAATCATCTCTTGAGGTCTTGGCTCATACTTTGTCCCAAAAGTTAACTTAGGGGTGAATTAGGTCAAGAAACCCTAATTCCTGATTTTTTATGAATGCATCCCCTAAGGCTAAATTGACTTGATGATTGGGTTTATGAGGTCCCTTAGAGTATTTTGGGTTATGCTTTGAAGCATTGGATCATGCCCAGGGGAAAATTTCCATCTGGAGGCCCTGGTCGACCAAAACCCTAATTTGGTGACACTAGCGATCTTGAGGCCTAATCCACTTGGAATGTTGCAGCCTTGTGCTTGATCCTTGATGTCGGAGTCCTCTTGATCCATTTTGGATGTTTGAGAGGTTTAGAAAAGTTGAAGATCATGTCATTCCTTGATTGATCCTTTGTCTAAGAGTTCTGGGAGGGCTTGAAACCCTAAGTTTCATTGTAGTGGATGCCCACCCATCTTTGGGGGCACTAATGAGGCACAAAGGTACATCCATATTGTGATGATGATTTGCACAATGATGGGAAATCTTAGTGGTCAAAATTTGGGGTATGACAGATGCCCCTATTTAATCTTCTTGGACCCGAAGGTGTGAATGGCGAAGGTATTCGGGCATTTGGGATGCAAGAGGATTAAATATCGGAATACCTGAAATTTTGATGGTGGTTATGAATGGCAGTTCGCTCATCCATCTTCTTTTGCTAAGCACTGATACTTAGAAAAGGTAAAACTTCCCCTTGATCCTGGTCTCCTTCCAAGGAACTGGTCACGGTTTCTGATGTAAACTTCCCCTCTATCCTGGTTTCCTACCAAGGAACTGGTCTTAGTTTCTAAAATATACTTTCCCTCGATCCTGGTTTCCTACCAAGGAATTGGTCTTAGTTTCTGATATAAGCTTCCCCTCGATCTTGGTTTCCTACCAAGGAACTAGTTTTAGTTTCTGATATAAACTTCCCCTCGATCCTGGTTTCCTACCAAGGAACTGGTCTTAGTTTCTGATATAAACTTCCCCTCGATCCTGGTTTCCTACCAAGGAACTGGTCTCAGTTTATTTTGTCAATAAACTTTCTTGAAAAGGGACGCTATTTGTAGCGGTTTTCATCAAACTTCTCGCCGAATTTTCCTGGGGAGATGTTATTTGATGGAAAAGGTTTTGATGTCAGACTTGCTGGGAAACCCATTCGTCTGAGTTGTAGAGGTGCACAAACTTCTCTGTTTCGAAGACGCCATTTGTTGACTCTACCGGGGAAAGCAAGTCTCTTGAAAGACTGTTTTCCGCTTGGGGGTATTACGTCATACTTTTCCCGCGGTCTTCTCGGAGAAATTCCATGTGATGCAATCCAATTTGGAGGTGATGATGACCTTTTCGTCAGGGAATTTCTGGAGGGAAAACTGCTATATTGCCGAAGCTTTGATTATGAGGCTTTCTCTGGGGATTTTCCTTAATCCGAGAAAGCGAAGATATCATCTTCAATGGCGAAGAGTGATGTTTGTCGAGAGTCATTCTTGCTTTTCATAGGTTCAAGTTATGAAAGGGGTTAAATAACAACCTTCAATCAAGAAATAAGCTGGAGGAGAGGTTGTTCCGGCACGACGTTTCCTGACAAGGAAAGAACCAACAACTCGATTGAGAGGACTTTTATCACTTGGGAACAAGACCGACTAGAGTGATAGTGATGCAATATGAATATGAATGAATAAAAAATGCATGATGTATGTATGTTTATGCTGAGAAAACTGACATGACATACAGACTAACGGATGAACACGACTGGATACTCGGCCACTGCGGGGGACGAAGAGGTGCCACTGGGTTCAAAATAGCAATTCTACCTTGCTTAGGAGAGATAGTCCATGTGGGGAACAACCGTTGGTCGGGCTTAGGAGATGAGAACTCTGCCGGGGATGTCAGACGGAATATTCGCATCTGACACAGCTGACCCTTCATTCAGGTGCACTGGTTTAGAAGGAGTACTTTGATTCTGTACTTTGAAGTTCGATTACTTCTGGAGAAGTGATCAACGTTCTTTCGATGTTCAACAGTCAAAAGAAATTGCCATCTTTATTTAAAAGCAGAAAAAGTTTGACAAGTAAATTCATTTTTTTTGTTTTATTTCAAGAATCGTTAACCACATTAAAACGTCATTCTGTAAAGCTAAAACAAATGAGAATTGCAAACAAAAGCACTAGGGCTCAAATTTTATTGATAGGATGGAAATCGGCCAAGCGCCTGATTCCATAGAGTATTTTCAAAATTAGAAAATGGTAATTTAAGGGAAAGGGCTACATTGAAACATAACGACCGTTATCCTTCTACCAACTTTGAATTCTGGGCATCCTGAGCTTCTGTCGAAGATGACCTTGACCGACGTTTTCCTGACCGATGGCATTACTGCTGCTGAGGGATTTGCCCCTTTGTTGAACATAGTTACTTGCCATTATCCCTTATTTTTTCCTGGATTGTACTGTGATGTTTCCAATCCACCGGGATTATTTTTGATTATGTCTCTAATTTTTACCTGGACCACCCTTTCGGGTTTTCAATCCACCGAGACGTTTTTTTTTTTTAATTTAGGCGAAGTATTTCTTGACTACGTCAACATTTGTGGGGTAGGAAAATTCCTCTCCGTTCATGGTTGCGAGTCTCAAGGCTCCGCCTGAGAAGGCTTTCTTGACCACATAGGGGCCGTCATAGTTTAGGGTCCACTTGCCCCGAGAATCAGTGAGAAATGATTGTATCTTCTTGAGCACAAGGTCTCCTTTCCTGAAGACGCGAGGTCAGACCTTTTTGTCAAACACCCTCTTCATTCTCTACTGATACAACTGACCATGGCATAGAGCCATTATCCACTTTTCTTCAATCAGATTCAGTTCATCGTGTCAAGTTTGACACCATTCAGCCTCTGTTAGCTTAGCTTCCATCAATACCCGGATTGATGGGATCTCTACTTCTATGGGGATCACTACTTCCATGCCATATACTAGAGAGAAAGGGGTTGCCCCTGTTGAAGTGCAGACATATGTGCGATAACCGTGAAGAGCAAAGGGTAGCATCTCGTGCCAATCTTTGTAGGTTATAACCATCTTTTGAACAATCTTCTTGATGTTCTTGTTAGTCGCTTCTACCGCTCCGTTCATCTTAGGCCGGTAGGGAGATGAGTTATGGTGTTCGATCTTGAACTCAGCGCACAACTCTTTTATCATCTTGTTGTTCAAGTTGGATCCATTATCGGTAATGATCTGGCTCGGAACACCATAACGGCAGATGATATTTTTTTTGATAAAGCGGACCACGACTTGTTCGGTTACATTGGCGTATGACGCTGCTTCGACCCACTTGGTGAAGTAATCAATGGTCACCAGGATGAACCGATGTTCGTTCTAAGCTTTAGGTTCGATCATGCCAATCATGTTGATTCCCCATATGGAAAAAGGTCATAGGGAAGAGAGAACTTTGAGATGCGTTGGCGGTACATGAATTTTGTCTGAGTATATCTGACACTTGTAACACGTCCTCATGTACTTGTAGCAATCGGATTCCATGGTCAACCAATAGTACCCTGCTCTTAGAATCTTTCTCGCCATTGTGTGACTGTTGGCATGAGTGCCAAAGGATCCTTCATGAATTTTTTTTATCAACATGTTTGCCTCTGGTCTGTCTACACATCGAAGCAAGACCATGTCAAAGTTTCTCTTATAGAGTGTATCACCGCTCAGGAAGAAACTGCCTGCCAGCCTTCTGAGGGTTTTTCTGTCTTTTCTGAACGCCCCAGGAGGGTACTCTTATTTATGAAGGAAGCAATTGATATCGTGAAACCAAGGTTTGTCGTCTATGACGGCTTCAATCGTGAAGTTGTAAGCGGGCCGTTCAAGCCGCATTATGTCAATCTTAGGTATGTCGTTCCATTGACCTACACTAATCATGGAAGAGAGAGTGGCCAATGCATCAGCCATGTGATTTTCTTCACGAGGGATATGGTGAAACTCGATTCTGTCGAAGAAGGGTAACAACCTTCTCGCGTAGTCTTTGTAAGGAATTAGTCCTGATTGGTATGTGTTCCAATCTCCTTTGATCTGATTGATAACCAGGGCTGAGGCTCCATATACATTCAAGTTCTTAATTCTCAAATCGATTGCTTCTTCGAGACCCATGATACAAGCTTCGTATTCGGCCTCGTTGTTTGTACACTTGAATGTCAGTCTGGAAGTGAAAGGAACGTGGGTACCCTGAGGTGTTATAATGATTGCCCCAATCCCATTTCCATAATGATTGACAACTCCGTCAAAAATAAGTCCCAACTGGGAACCTGGTTCTGGACCTTCACTGGGTAGCAGTTCATCGCAATCTTTCATTTTTAAGTACATGACATCTTCGTCTGGAAAGTCAAAACCGACTGATTCCTGATCGTCAATCGGTTAATGAGCCAAATGATCGGCTAAAATACTTCCTTTAATGGCTTTCTGAGCGTGGTACTCGATGTCGTATTCTGATATCAACATCTGCCAACGGGAAATCCTTCCTGTGAGAGCAGGCTTTTCAAAGACGTACTTGATCGGATCTATTTCGGAGATTAACCAAGTAGTGTGATGAATCATGTACTGGCGAAGACGTTTGGCTGCCCAAGCCAAAGCACAACAAGTTTTCTCAAGCATAGTATACCGGGTTTCACACTCAGTGAACTTCTTGCTCAAATAGTAAATGGCAGACTCTTTTCTTTTGGTTTTGTCTTGTTGGCCAAGTACACAACCCATTGAGTCTTCCAAGACTGTTAAGTAGATGATCAGTGGTCTTCCTTCCACTGGAGGTGATAGAATTAGTGGGTTCAACAGGTATTCTTTGATACTGTCGAAGGCGATTTGGCAATCTTCTATCCAAATGCAGTCCTGATTCTTTTTGAGTAATTTGAAGATTGGCGCACACGTCGCGGTTATGAGGAATATAAATCTGGAGATGTAGTTCAAACATCCCAGGAATCCCCTGACTTGTTTTTCAGTCTTTGGAGAAGGTATTTCTTGAATGGCCTTGACCTTGTCAGGATCAACCTCAATTCCTTTCTGGCTGCCGATAAATCCTAGCAGTTTCCCTGAACAGACACCGAAAGTGCACTTGTCGGGATTCAAGCGGAGTTTATACTTTCTCAAACGCTCGAATAGTTTTGACAGGTGGGTCACATGCTCCTCTTCTATTTTAGATTTAGCAATCATATCATCGACATACACTTCGATTTCCTTGTGTATCATGTCATGGAACAGAGTATTCATGGACCTTTGATAGGTTGCCCCGACATTCTTCAACCCGAACGACATTACCTTGTAACAAAAAGTACCCCATGGGGTGATGAACGAAGTTTTCTCCATGTCTTTCTACGCCATTTTGATCTGATTATAGCCCGAGAATCCATCCATAAAGGAGAATACTTTGAATTTCGCTGTAATGTCTACCAGCATGTCAATGTGTGGTAAAGGAAAGTCGTCCTTTGGACTAGACTTGTTTAGATCTCTTTAATCCACACACATTCTGACATTTCCATCCTTTTTCGGAACGGGTACGATGTTGGCTAACCATTGAGGATATTCTGATGTAGCGAGGAAACCCGCGTCAATCTGTTTCTGTACCTCCTCTTTGATTTTGATGGCCATGTCTGGATGAGTCCGTCTCAACCTTTATTTTACTGGCAGACATTCTGATCTTAACGGTAGATGATGTTCTACGATGCTGGTATCCAACCCTGGCATGTCCTGATAGGACCAAGCGAATGCATCGGGAAACACTTTGAGAAGTTTTATCAAGTCATCTTTGACAGTTGGACAGAGTAGTGCGTCAATCTTGACTTCTTTTCTCTCTTCCTCTGAGCCCAAGTTGACTGTTTCCAATGGCTCCTTGTGAGGTTTAATGGACCTTTCCTCTTGTCTGAGTAATCGGGAGATCTCTTCTGGAATTTCATCGTCATCTTCTTCTTCAGCCCCAAATACCGGGAATTCAAAGTTGGGAGAAGGCATTGGATCGTATATTTCAACATGGTTTAAAATAAGCAATCTGCATGACGTGATGATTTGTGACTAGAAGAGACAGAGAGAAATGCAAGAGTGTGTGCAGTGTATTTTATTTGGAAAACTGATTGTTTATTGTTTTTTGAGTTATTTTTTAGGATTACCATTTTCTGAAAAAGTGAAAAGAGAAAACAGCAATAAATGCGGAAATTACAGAACGGCGTTATTTTATTTATGATTTAGTCGATTCTTGAAACTACAACCCTATAAAACAAAACTCTGTTGCTTTGGGTGAAGCGAAGAGGGATATTTACAAAAAGTGAGCCCTATCAAAACATCTGTTTCACCTGGGCGGGGTGAAAGGTTAAAACAAAGATGGCCATTAGTTTGACTTATGAACAATCTTCGGAACATCGACTACAACCCATTGGTGGCGAACTCCTCGGTGAATCACAAAGTCTGGTACCTTCCTTGATTTGCCTTCAGAAATAACGCTGATTTCTGGCGGAGCAGGATCATTGGAATTTGTTTCCCAGGCAGAGTTGTCGTAGGAGGATTCCTCAGTTGTATTTTCCATAGTATTTGTGCTCTGAGGCAAATCTCCCCATCCAGTTAGCTGGATGTCTTCGAGCCTGATACAAGAGCTTTCAGGAGCAGTGTACTTGACCAAGAAGTCGTACCTGCCACTCGGCTGTCCTAAGGTGTCCCACACTTCTTTGGAACTGGAGGAGTCATCTCTCTCGATGACATTGACCTCGGGAAAAGCATAGTTAATGAATTCTAGTCTTGCAAATTTTGCAAATTCATCGTCGCACTAGATATTTTCTGAATGACCTGAGTGTTGATCCCATGACATGGTGGGGACGCAGGTATTCTTTTCAATGATGCTCAGCTAATTTTCATTGTTCGGCTGATTTTCTTGCCCCAAGTCTCCTGGGTACGGCTGCCAGATAGGCAGACCATCCATCAGGCCATAATAGTCGTGGTCAAAGCTGTATTTCATCAGAGTGCCTTCCTCTAATGAGTTTGGTGGAGCACGACATCCTTCTGGATCACAATCTCCATATATCATTTTGATATCTGACCTTAGTATAAATCTCGGACTCTGTGCGAGATAGAAAAATGGCATAGTAACTTCTTCCTGAGATATATAACCGTCCTCATTAAGATATGACTTCCATTCCTCATCCGTGTCAGAGGAATCTCCCTCGTTGATGGTATGTACTTCTTGAGACACTGGGTGAAGGAAACCTCCACTATGGAAGAAGTCCTGAATGGGATGAAAACTTTCATCGTTAGTAGCAGTCTGGGTACATGTTGCAGAAAAACCAAGACCTTTCTTTTTCTTGTTATCTGTAGGAATGACAAGCTGTCCCCATCCTTTTGCATTGTTACCTTTGATTACTTCGAGAGCCTCTTTGTATGAGGAAATCGACGTTCCTCTTTCTGATTGGCTGTCGTTGCTCACCGAAAGTGCCTGGAACTGAGTTCCAACAACCTCCTCGGGTTCTAGACAAGTGGACAATGATAGGTTACTCACAATCAAGGCTTGTTCTCCACAGACCATGACGAGTTGGTCATTCTTGACAAACTTCAGCTTTTGATGAAGTGTCGAAGTGACCGCCCCAGCCTGGTGTATCCAAGGTCTTCCCAATAAACAGTTGTATGTTGCCCGGATGTCCATGACCTGGAAAGTGACTAGGAAAGTGTGAGGACCGATAGTTATAGGAAGGTCGACTTCGCCGATAACTATTTTTCTGGACCCGTCAAATGCTTTGACGCCGACCTCACTGCCTCTCATCGGAGATCCTTTGAATGATAGTCGCATTAGAGTGGACTTCGGCATAACGTTGAGAGCTGATCCAGTGTCTACCAGTACACTGGCTAAAGCATCGTCCTGGCAATTGACTGTGAAATTGAGCGCCATGTTGTTACTTTTGCCTTCTTCTGGCAATTCCTCATCGCTAAACCCCAAGTTATTGTAGGAGGTGATGTTAGAGACGATACTGTCAAATTTCCTTATCGACACATCCTGTTCCACAAAGGCCTGATCTAAGACTTTCTGTAGAGCCTCTCTGCGGGCTTCGGAACTGAGTAAAAGAGATTACGCAGAGATATTTGAAGGAGTTTGTAACAGCTGATCAACAATGTTGTACTCACTCCTTTGGATGAGCTTTAGCATCTCATCATTGTTCTTTGAAAGGTCGGGATCACTGGATTGACCGACTGGTGGATTGGGAACTTCCGTTTGAGGTTCCTTTTCTCTGTTAGGTTCTCCAACTCTTTGGTTGAAGATTCGACCGCTCTGTGTTACTCGACTGATGTTTGCAATATTCACGACGGAGGGTAATGGAATTTCCTTTCCATTCTCAATTGTTGTTGCACCGTATTTGTAAGGGATAACTTTATCAGACTTGTAGGGCACTGGTCCCAGTAGATAGATAACTATAGGAGCCTTCTGATTTCTATGACTGTCGTAAGTAACTTCAATTAATTCCCGGTTAAGAACCTTTGATTCTTCAAGTAGAGGGATGATGGTACAAACATATTTGGTCCTTTCGTGATCAGAGATCATGACAACATCCTTAATCTGATCAACGAAATAGTCTGGCGTCCAGTTGATTGATCCAGAACTTGGACATGGTTGAATCTCCTTGCGGTCCAACAGACTTTGAAGAGCTGCTCGCACGAGGTATCATCCTTGGTTATTTTGCGAGCAAACTCTACAGCGTTCATAGTTGTGTGGTGGCACCTGGCCACATCCGCTCTGTATGCATTGTAACCTCACTAGATCTGTTTCCATTGATCGAACTTCCTGACTTTGATGCCTAGTAGGGTTTCCATTAATCATACTGACTTGTTGTGTGTCTTCGTTCATATAGATTAGAAGCCACCAGTGGTTTAAAAAGTGTTGCAAAGTTCTTTGAACGAGAGCACACCCTTGGTTACTCTCACAACATACTTTACAGCTCAGATAATCATGTGAAGTGAGAAAACCGAGTTGGACCTGCCTGTCGTGTAACTCCACCAAACTGGTATTCATCAAACGAATATTGAAGATTTGAATCATGTTGATCTGATAAGGGTTTCTATCATGGTAGTCCTGAATCCACCCAAGATCCATCTGACGCTGGAGGGCCTCTTGTACAAAAGAGCATCCCTGTTTATTTCCCGAGCAAGTCATACAGGAATTGTAATCGTGCCGCGGCAGATTATGATACTGGCTTTGCCTTGAGTGCATTGCCACCAAGTTGACATTCATCGCACGGATGTCGTGGTTTTGAATGATGTTGGAATTTGCATAAGTCATGTTGACCCCACGAACTTGATGCTCTTGGATCCATCTGAGATCCAATTGTTCCTGTAGAGCTTATTGCACCACAGAACATCCTTGATTGTTTTTAGAGCAGATATCACACTGATGATAATTATGAGGTGGCACATGGCCGTATCCACTCTGTGTACAATGCATCTTGACCAAGTTGGCCCTCAATAAGAGTACATCATGAATTTGATAGCTGTTATTGGACTCTCCCTCTATCAAATTTACCGCAGCTTTCTCGTGTTGAGGCAGCGGGTTCTTGAGAACATTCGGATTCGTATCTTTGAGAGATAAGACCCCGCTCCTAACAAGGTTTTGCACATCAGATTTGAAACTGAGACAATTTTCTATGTTATGCCCTCGTCCTCCTTAGTGGTAAGGGCAAGTCTGATCCGCTTTGAATCAAAAAGGTAGATTTTCCGGTACTGTAAGAGGAGACCTGGTTTGAACATGTCCCTTGACCAGTAAGAGTGGAAATAAATCTGCGTACAACATTAGTATAAGGTCGAACCCTGGCGGTCGCTTTGTACGATTGTTGTTATATGGAGGACGAGCCTACTAAAGAGGGTGTTGTGTCCTTTGCTGATATTATTGTTGATTCGGTTGGCTCTGAGCAACCTGAGGTTGATACGTAGGAACAGGCGCAGGGTTGATAGCAGGAGTTACAGCTGCTACTTGTTGGTACCGTCTCCTTTGCTTTCCGAGAGAGATATTGCCAATATCTTGCTCTTTTTTCTTAGGGAGAGCACTACCGTATCGTTTTGCACTACTTGATGATCCAGCTTCTTTAACTAAACGTCCTTCTCGAACTGCTTTCTCAAGACGAACTCCCATGCCTACCATTTCAGTAAAGTCACTAGGCGCACTGGCGACCATTCGGTCGTAGTAAAATGAGCTCAAGGTCTTTAAGAAGATCTTTGTCATATCTTTTTCCTCAAGAGGTGGACAAATCTGGGCGGCAATTTCACGCCATCTCTGAGCGTACTCCTTAAAGGTTTCCTTGTCCTTCTGCAACATGGCTTTGAGTTGATCTCTATCTGGTGCCATATCTAGGTTATACTTATATTGTTGAACAAAGGCAGTGCCAAGATCTCTGAATGTGCCGATCTTAGTGCGGTTTAAACCCATGTACCATTTGAGTGCGGCACCGGTTAAACTATCCTGAAAATAGTGAATCATTAGCTCTTGGTTCTTTGTCTGAGTTGACATTCGCCGAGCATACATCACCAAATGGCTTTGAGGGCAAGAGTTACCCATGTACTTTTCAAATTCGGACACTTTGAATTTGTGCGGAACCTTAACATTGGGGACCAAACAAAGGTCTGCGACGTCCTTTCCGAATAGATCCTGACTGCGAATGGCTTGCAGTTCTTTATGCATTTCTAGGAACTGTTCCTGCAACTCATTCATTCTGCCAAACATACTTTCGTTTCCACCAGAAGGTATCTGTGGAATCTGTCCTTCCGGGACAGTGTGTACCACAGGTGGTGGTATAGTCATCATGACAATGACTCTAGATCCTTCCCTCTCCCGAAGTCTGTAACCTTCAGGAGTTGCTGTCATGCCCCTGGCATTTTCGCTTTCCCAAAGTTTGTAACCTTCAGGCCCAGCGGCTCTTGTTGCGGTTCCCTAATCTTCAGTGATCGGCAGAACATATCCTTCCGGGATATAGTTAATAGGCATGCACTAGGTACGATCTTTCGGCATTTTGTACCTAGGATCATACTTTTCCACTATGGGTGTTGATGTGATCTCTGAGATCACAGTCATTTGTTATTGCATCTGAGCTTTTGATAGAGCTTGCATGTCGTTATGAAGCTTTCTCAAATCCTCTTTCAGAGTGTCGATCTCTTCCCTCAACTCTATGTTCTCTTCCTCGAGATCATCCATCTTTTTCTGTCGATTGGCCTGAGTATTGTACGAATGAGACAGTTTGACTCTAGAATCGAGACGCAAACGTGAATTTGTAGGTAATAAGAATGTGTTACGTGAGAATGATGAATGCAATAATTATATTTTAATTAATTTTTGCTTAATCAAAATAAACTTCGACAATTGGACTGCAAATATCAAACAGTGGGGAAACCCCGTTTTATTGAATTCAAAGATTACGGAAATGGAAATACAGTAATTTACATAGTGCTGTAAAAGGAAATCTAACTTATGGGTCCCGAGTCCTCTCTGAGGAGAGCTCTGGTGCTTGAGCCGTTGTCTGGTTGTCATTCCTTTGCCAAGTGAAAGGAGCGAGAAAATTCCTTTGGTCATCCTGATTTTCTACAACATGTTGCTCTAAAATCTCAATTAGAGAATCTTTTTCTTTTAACAGTTGTTGTATTTTCTTGCACTCTACATTGAGAATACGGTACTTATTATTCCAAGACCTCTTCTCCGTTTGAACTTTGTTGAGAGTAACCTGAAGTTTTTCCGTATTAGATATAAAATAAAGGACAAGGTCCCTTAATGGAAGAACTTCCTGGCGAGGGTAAGGCATCCTCAGCTTGAGAGCTCTAGTCTGTACCCAGTGGAGATAAGGTTCCACCGAGACACAGTCTGATTTTCCTAAAGACTCTCTTCCTTTCTTATGAACGTGCTTCCAGGCATGCACTATTTTTGTCTTTAGTGCCCTGTCATTTTATCCTTCCTTGAAGAAGATACCTTTCAGATGAGCACTACGCGGGACATGCCTCATCGGGTATCCAAATTGACGACGAACCAAAACTGGATGATAATTAATTCCTTCTTTAATTCCTATGAGGGGTACATTTGGGAAATTTCCACAACGGTCACTGATCCTGATCTCGTCATAGATTCGGTTGTACAAATCGATCTCAGAGTTGGTAAGAGACATGATTCTCTGCGACCAATGTAAAGTATTCTTAGGATCCCAAAATGCAGAAGACTTGGGCAAGTGGGAAATGAACCATTTGTTCAGCAGGGGTACGCAACATGTGATCATTCCTCCGCTATACAAATTCCTTAAGTGTACCGAATGATAAGCATCTGTGAGCAAGGTCGGTACAGGGCTTCCAATTAGAAAAATCTTAATGGCGTTGATATCTACAAAGTTATTGATGTTGGGAAACAAAAACAAACCGTAGGTAAGCAAAACAAAGATGCTTTCGAAAGCGGCCACGTTCCTTATACTAGCAAAGTACAAAGCTTTCTTCATTAAGAACTGGGCTGGAAAACCCTGAATTCCACCCTTAGTGGTCATGTGAGTCCTGACTTCTGACTCGTCCAAATAGATTGCTCTTGCAATGTTTTGATCCTTTGGAATTTCTTCCTGTCCAGAAAAAGGAGCTTGGTCAGTAATATGAAAATCAGTCAGGTGAGAGTACTCCTCTAGTGTTGGTGCTAGCTGATAATCTGGGAATGTGAAACAGTGATAGACCAGTTCGTAGAACTGGATTAGTGTGGACAGGATTCCTTCGATTACATGGAGCCTTAACAGAGACAGCAGTCCTCCATATTTGGCTCTGAAAGCCTCAGGGTTGGTTATCATCCTCGCCAGACCTCTTAAATCCTCTAGTTTTGGAACCTTGAAGGTATACTTATGAGTCTTCCTTCTACTGAAATCCATTAGCAATCTCTTTATCTGACATTTGCAATCATTGTCTTAGTTTAATTTGAAAAAAAGAGAGACTAGAAGAGAAAGTTTTTCTTTGTTTTAATGTTTTTTAAATGAATGTATGAATGCAGCACACAAAAACATAGAAAAAACATGGGGTCAAAGGGTCGGTGTCATGAAGTCAAGGCTCTACCCATCCCCAAAGGTTTATACTGGTGATTTTTTGTACCTGTCCTCAAAATCACTGACCCCTCTTGGGATAAAGACAGCAAGCGGATCGCCAGCGAGTTGTAGTATCTTAGAGTAATCTCAGATGAGGGTAGTATCGCGTGACAACTATTTCTGATAGCTTCCGCACTATAAAATGGTTTCAGTCTACTAAAATCCTCAGCTTCTCGGTTAACCCAATGGAACAATCTGCTTTCAACAACCGAAGTCGTATAGGCATTGAATCCGCAAAGGGCATCTCCACTGATTTGATGGTCAACCGGGACCTCTTATCTGGGATTCACTCCCCGTAAGATTACCCATATAATGCCATCACTTATCTTAGGTGTATACTTAATTTTTCCACATGCGGCATCACACGCATTCCCATTAGCTGAAAAGTAAACACGGATATCAATTAGGAAAAGCAGTATATATATTTGTCTTAACATCCTAGACCTCTATAATCCTATGATCCTAACAGACAATGACTCCACAGTAGAGTCGTCATTTTTGTGACACTTTGTGAACTTAAGGTCTTCTACCTAAGCCTGTAAGAGAGAAATGCCTCCCACTATGGTCGCCATTTTTCTGTAGCCCGATTTTTGTGGTTTCGAATCACTATCACTTTGGTACTACAGTTCGATTCATTTTTTATCCTGTTGAAGCTGATTAAGGAAGGGAAATAGATGTCTCCAATTAACCCTGCTTGCATACTGAGGTTAAACAATCAAAACTGTTGGTTTACAGTTGCTATCAAAAAGGGGGGTCTATCTTAGGTTATTTGCTTAAAAAACAGTGTCTGGACTATTTCGAGGTTTTTGGTAAGATGTTAGGTCTGATGCTTCTTGATTGATGTATGGAGGTACTGGATTTTGGGTTTTTGATTAGTATGCTCTCTAATATTTTGCAATCTTATGCCTACGTATTCCCGTTTAACGAAACAGGGAAATAAGAGCGATCGTAGTTCCTCCTATTCTATGGGAGGAAAGGGATTTTTTTGGTGTCTTATTCAAAGCCCAAGACTTGAAGCTAAAGGTGGTTTATATCTTGTTCACATCCCAAGATATGAAGCTAAAGGTGGTTTGTATCTTGTTCAAAGCCCAAGATATGAAGCTAAAGGTTTGACTGAGAGAGAATTTGTCATCTCTAAAGAGGAATTGTCGATGTTTGTATGATGTGAGATGGGCACTAATTTGATGCTAAAAGGTTGATTGACTCAACTGGGGGTTTCTTTATACAAAGCCTAAGAGGAGGCGGGAAGTTTGACTTCTCCGGGGAAAATGTTCTTTCTGTCTTGTACAAAGCCCAAGATTGAGGCTAAAAGGGATTTTGACTCCGTTGAGGAGAATGTGTCTTGTATAAAGCCCAAGATAGAGGCCGAAACGGTTTGACTCTACAAGAGAGTACTTTTATCTGTCTTGTAGAAAGCCCAAGACAGAGGCTAAAAAGGTTGACTCAACAAGAGAGTCTTGAGCAGGTGATTGACTCAACAAGAGAGTCTTTTATACTCAACAAGAGAGTGATATGCTATCTCGTACGAAGCCCGAGATTGAGGCTAAAAGGAGATTGACTCAACAAGCGAGTCTTTTTTACTCAACAAGAGAGTGTTTTTTCTATCTCGTACAAAGCCCGAGATTGAGGCCAGAAAGGGATTGACTCAACAAGAGAGTCTTTTATACTCAACAAGAGAGTGTTTTTATATGTCTTGTACAAAGCCTAAGATGGAGGCTAAAGGTGTTTGACTCAACAAGAGAGTTTAAAAAGGTTAGCTCCGCTAGGGAGAATCATTTGCACAAAGCCCAAGAGGAGGTTGTCTTAATGATGAGGATTATTGAGATCCTAAAGCGTGTCCAAGTGTGGGGAACTCTCATAAGAGAGACCGGGTTTCTGCGGGAGATTGATCCAGAGTGATCGGTATTTTTACCTATTGTTTGAAAGGAACTTGAGAATGTCTTTGAGACTCAAGAGGTTTAGACTATCCAAGTCTAGAGTTTTATCTTTTGTATGATGTCCAAGAGGAGGCACGGGCATTAAGGGATGAGTATCAACCCTAAAATGGCTGGAGCTTTGACGCTAGAAAGACTGCTCTTGCAAAGGATGACTAAGTTCTGTCTTATACCTTTAAGAGGTCGTCAGGGTCCTTGTATTAAGCCCAAGAGAAGGCATGAGAACTTCTAAGAAGCCGAGGGGTCCTTGTACAATGCCCAAGAGGAGGCGGGGATGCTTTTAGGAAGCCTGTGGGTCCCCAAACCAAGAGAACTTCAAGAAATGCAATTCACAGAGAAGAGGTCATTCCAGGAAAGTTCGAAAATTTGGAAGAAACTCAAGAGATGCCATTCACGGAGAAAAGGTTCACCGAGAATACTGCCTTTCTCTTTGTTCCATATTGTTTGACCCCGAGAGAAGGCAAGACTGTATCTGGAATCCTACGGGGGATCTAGTTTTGTTTGTATTCGAGAGTGACCAACAAGGCTTTACCTAGCTCTAGATGTAGTTGCCGGGGAAAACTCTGAATAACTATACTAGTATTACACAGTGGATATGTGACAAGGATATAAAAGGATGTGAAAGAAGACTTACAATGAAGCAGCCCCACAATACATTTATATACATATGAAAGCGGATAAACACTTACCCGTTGTAGAGCTTCCATGCTGTTTTGTTAGTTGTTTAACAAATAAATTTTGGTAAAAACATATATTTGAATTCAAAATTAAAGGATAAAGTGCTTTGAAATGGTTGTTGAGGCTTACAGCTCAAGGAGAGGCCCAAGTTTTAACGATGATCGCACCGTTGTTTTGAAAACTGTACAGAGGGACTTATACAATATGTGAGGCCCAAAAAGTTTTTAGGTACAAGGGGATGGGTCTTACAACTCTATTAGAGACCCAAAGATTTATTTTAAATAAAAGAAATGGGACTTACAACACGAGGGTAGGCCCAGGGTTATTTGTTAAAAAGGCGACGATCGCGCCGTTGTTTTTGAAAATACAGTGGGACTTATACAATGGTTGAGGCCCAAAAAGTGGTGTATTTACAAAGGGGATGGGTTTTACACTCTAATAGAGGCAAAAAAAAGTTTTTAAATAAAAGAAATGGGACTTACAACATGAGGGTAGGCCCAGATGATTTGATTTTTGAACTGGCGATTGCGCAGAGATTTTTCTTTTAACGCAGAGGGACTTATACAATATCTGAGGCCCAAAATTGTTTTGGTTAAAAGGGGATTGGGTTTTACACTCTATTAGAGGCCTATGAGTGTTTGAAAATGATAGATGAGGGTGGAATCGATCAAAACCCTAATTTCATCATTTTTAAAAGTGAATTCTTAAAGAAAATCAATAAAAAATGATAAAACACCAAATAAGCTTGAATAAACAACTTGTGATTTTTTTGTTAAGGTTTGAAAAATGAGGTTTTAACCACAAGATGAATTAAAACTCATTTGGTTTTGATTTTTCAAGATGAATATTCACTTTTAAAATGTTTTAAAACAATTAAAAATGAATTTATTCATAAAAATACCAACTATATTAAATAAATAATATAAATTTGATTTTTTATGGAATAAAATATTTCAACATTTTTGTATTTTTTTTCAAAAAGAATCAATAAAAAATAATTAAAATTGAGGGAGTTATTAATTTTTCAAATCATTAAAAACAATAAGAAAAATAATAGAATAATGGAAAAAACATTAAAAAGGGGTCTGGGGCGAGGGGGATTCGAACCCCAAACCTCTTGTGTACAGTACGCGCCTCCTACCACTGGGGTGGTGATACATCCGTGTATCAAAGCCCACCCACAAATATACAAGGCTTGCCTTGTTTTTGGCCTGGCCAAGGCAAGGCAAGGCAAGGTTTGGCCAAAAACGTGAAGCTTGTAACTTTCTCATTTCTCCATGGATTGAGACAAAATTTAGATCTATCCTGCCTATAATTTCACAAGGAATCCAATGGTGGTGGTGGTTTTTTCAGATGAGGTCTCCATTTTAAAACCCGATAGTGGTTTTGAAATAGGCCTCCATTTGCATTTTCTGTGCTACCTCATGGTACATGCATGAATCACATGATGAATTGGTCCAAACATAACATATATAACATGTATGAGATGTATATGATCAGTGGACTTCAAAGCAATGCATATTTCAAAGAGTTCAAGTTGTGATGCTTACCTCTTTAGGAGCTTTTTGGGCAATCTGTCAAGTGCTTTGTTCCATAAACAATTTGATGCTTTGGACACCCTCAAATGATCCCTTGTAAGCTTTTAGGATGATTGGAAATAGCTGGAAACCTCAGGAATGGAAACTGGCCCTTTCTTGCAAAAGGGGCAAAAGTGACCAAAATAGCAACTCTCTCAAATGGTGTTCCAGATGTGGGGAACCATTTGGGACAGTTCAAGGATGATATTTGGAGTGTGTTTGAGGCTTTATCTGGTTTTGAAAGTGACTGAATCAAGACATGGCTTGAAAAGTGCAAAAAAGTCCTATTTTGAGGTTTTGAGAAGGGACTTTGAGGTTTTGGTGTTTTAGGTCACTTTTGAGAGTTTGAATAGCTTAGATATGACATATTGGATGTATTTGGATCATGATCTGTGATGGAATTGCTCTCTAACTCAAAAACTCAGAGTTACCTTGCTAAAGAAGGTATTTTTGCCTAGAGAAAGAGATTTTGAGGAAAGCAAGTGTTGTAGTGCTTTGGTGTACTCAAACTAAGCACAAATGAGCTCTATTTATAGTAGAGCAAGTTTGTTTTGCAAGCAATAGTGAATGGAGGCTGCTGCAGACCTTTGGCCAATATGAGCATTTTGGAATCTCAAGTCTCCTCTAGCCATTGACTAGAGGTTAGAGCATAGGCCTTTGTTTCCCTAGTTCAGAGATCATCCTTGGCTCATTCAGTTGGAAATGGCTCAGTTCATGCCACCTTGGTGCATCCATTGAATGCTCCAAAACAAAATTGGAGTCTTGTCCCCTCTTTAGGGTTTTTTAGGTTTTGCATACTATTTTTAGTTCTAAAGACTTGGGAGGCTTATAGATCAGTGTTTGTCCCTCCTTGGTCCCTCCTTGAGGTGTTCAGATGGATAAACTTGTTTGTCATTTGCACAATTTGATCAAATCGAGCAAAATGCACAAATCTGCCTTGTTATGACAGTTACAGCAAGGTATATTGCCACTGTCATAACTCTTAGCTCAGATGGGATTTGATGGGGTTCTTGACCATTTTGGAAAGCTCTCATATGATACAACACATGTGTGATCATAGTTTGTCTTGACACTTTTCGGATCCAAGTGAAAAATGCCCCTACATTTTGAAAAAAGTGAAACAGATTCTGACTTAGAAAAAATTTCACTAAGTGTTGGAAAAAGTGACATTTCATGTTTTCAGCCATTTTGATCCAACCATGACTCAAAATCCATGATGAATTGGAATGAGGTGTAGTTGACACTTTTAAAGTATGCCATGAGAGCCACAAATCCATCTTTGGATCAGCCCAAATGGTTGCTTGGATCTCAAGTTATGATCCTTGGAAGTTGGTACCCTAGCCACTTTGTTCCATAACTTAGAAAATTTCTAAGTTTTTTATAGTTACCCCTTTTACAAGTTATCCCACTTTTCTTTATTTTTCTTGATGAATGATGATTCCAATCACACATTAACATCATTTTAAGGTTAGGGAACCATAATTGATCAAAAAATCAAAAAGTCAAACTTTGACTTTTGGGCACAGTTGACTTTTTATCAGATGAATTCAAAACTGTGCGATCCTCAATGAAATTAAGTCCTTGACCTAAATCAAACTTGATGGATTGATTTCATAGGTTTTATAGGGTGTATTGAATCATGTCCCAAGGTTTGGGAGCATGTCCTGGTCAAAAGTCAAAGGCACAGTTGACTTTTTTCCGCGAAACCCTAACTGTGGTTCTGATGAACTTGAAACTTGTGAATCAAACTTCTTGGATCAATCCATTGTTGTAAATGGATCAATGTAGTTTGTTAGAGACCCTCAAATCATATCTTGAGGTCTTGGCTCATGCTTTATCCCTAAATTCAACTTAGGGGTAAATTAGGTCAAGAAACCATAATTCCTGATTTTTTATGAATGCATCCCCTGAGGCTAAATTGACTTGATGATTGGGTTTATGAGGTCCCTTAGAGTATTTTGGGTTATGCTTTGAAGCATTGGCTCATGCCCAGAGGAAAATTTCCATCTGGAGGCCCTTGTCGACCAAAACCCTAATTTGGTGACACTGTCAATCTTGTGGCTTAATCCACTTGGAATGTTACAGCCTTGTGCTTGATCCTTGATGTGGGAGTCTTATTGATCCATTGTGGCTATTTGAGAGGTTTAGACAAGTTGAAGATCATGTCATTCCTTGATTGATCCTTTGTCTAAGAGTTCTGAGAGGGCTTGAAACCCTAAGTTTGATTGTAGTGGATGCTCACCCATCTTTGGGGAGACTAATGAGGCACAAAGGTACATCCATATTGTGATGATGATTTGCATAATGATGGGAAATCTTAGTGGTCAAAATTTGGGGTATGACAGTAAAAGTCGATATCTTTTTTAGCACGAGGTCGCCTTCTCTGAGTACACGAGGTCAAACCTTTTTGTCAAAAGCTTTCTTCATTCTCTGTTGATACAGTTGGCCATGACATAAGGCCGTCATTCTTTTCTCTTCAATCAAATTCAACTGGTCGTATCTACTCTAACACCATTCAGCCTCAAACAATTCAGCTTCCATCAAAACTCTCATAGAAGGGATTTCAAGTTCTACCGGGAGCATTGCTTCCATACCATAAACAAGAGAGAAAGGGGTTGCCCCTGTTGAAGTGCGGACGGATGTACGATACCCATGTAGAGCAAAAGGGAGCATCTCATGCCAATCCTTGTATGTAACAACCATCTTCTAAATGATCTTCTTAATGTTCTTATTAGCAGCTTCAATAACCCCATTCATCTTAGGTATGTAAGGACAAGAATTATGATGCTCAATCTTAAACTCATCGCATAATTCCTTCATCATCTTGTTGTTCAGATTCGACCCATTATCAGTGATAATCTTGCTCGAAACACCATACCGACAGATGATTTGGTTCTTGATAAACTGGACCACTACTTGCTTGGTCACATTGGCATATGATACCGCTTCTACCCACTTGGTAAAATAGTCAATAGCCACCAATATGAAACGGTGTCCGTTTGACGCTTTAGGCTCAATCATTCCAATCATATCAATGCCCCGCATGGAGAAAGGCCGTGGAGAAGAGATAACACTGAGAGGAGTTGGAGGCACATGAAATTTGTCAGCATAAACCTGCCATTTATGACATTTTTTCATATATTTGCAACAGTCAGATTCCATTGTCAGCCAATAGTAACCTGCCCTTAACATTTTCTTAGACATTACATGTCCATTGGCATGGGTACGATAGGATCCTTCATGAAATTCTTTCATTAACATGTCTGACTCGTGTCAATCCACGCATCTGAGCAAAACCATGTCGTAATTTCTCTTATACAGCACATCATCATTCAATAAGAAACTACCAGCCAATCTTCTCAAAGTCTTCTTATCCTTCTTGGATGCCCCAAGTGGGTACTCTTGATTCAGAAGAAAACATTTAATATCATAATACCATGGTTTATCATCAATGACCTCTTCAACCGCAAAGACATGAGCTGGTCTATCGAGAAGCATAACATTAATTTTCAGCACATCGTTCCACCGATTCACCACAGGCATGGAGGATAAAGTTGCTAAAGCATCTGCCATTCAATTCTCTACTCTGGGTATATGGTGAAATTCAGCCTTATTGAAGAAAGTTGACAACCTTCTTGCATAATCTCAATAAGGAATTAATCTGATTAATCACCAGGGTTGAATCTCCGTATACATCAAGAATCTTGATTCTTAAATCAATAGCTTCTTCCAAGCCCATAATGCACGCTTCATACTCAGCCGCATTATTTGTGCAAGTGAACATCAACCTTGCAGTGAAAGGAATATGAGAACCATGAGGAGTAACAATTATTGCCCCAATACCATTGTCATACTCATTAACAGCTCCATCAAAAATCAAACCCCATCAGGATCCAGGATCCGACCCTTCCTCAGGTAATGGTTGCTCACAATCTTTAACCTTTAGATACATCACATACTCATCAGGGAAATCAAACCTGATAGGTTGATAATCATCAATTGGCTGGTGTGCCAGATGGTCAGCCAAAACACTTCCTTTTATCGCTTTTTGAATTCGGTACTCGATATCATATTCTGACAACAACATTTGCCAACGTGCAATCCAACCAGTCAGAGCATGCTTTTCAAAAATATACTTGATTGGATCCATTTTGGATATCAACTAAGTAGTATGATTCAACATATACTGGCGGAGGCGCTTGGCAGCCCAAGCTAAAACACATGTATTTTCAATCATTGAGTACTGAGACTCACAATCGGTGAACTTATTGCTCAAATAATAAATGGAAAATTCTTTTCGACCAGATTCATCTTGCTATCCCAGAACACAACCCATAGACTCTTCTAGCACAATCAAATACATGATCAGAGGTTTTCTTCCACAGGAGGAGACAAAATCGGATGTTCAAGCAGATACTCTTTAATACTATCAAAAGCTTTCTGACAATCCTCTGTCCAGACACAACTCTGATCTTTGCGGAGAAGCTTGAAGATTGGCGCACATGTGGCAGTCATATTGGATATAAATCGTGAGATATAGTTCAATTGTCCCAAGAATCCTCTTACTTGTTTTTCTATTTTGGGCGTAGGCATTTCCTAAATAGATTTAAATTTACCAGGATTAACTTCAATGCCTTTTTGGCTGACAATAAAGCCCAACAACTTTCCAGAACGAACACCAAAAGTGCATTTATTAGGATTCAAACGGAGCTTAAACTTTCTCAAACGTTGAAACAGCTTCAATAAGTACTCAATATGATCTTCTTCAGTCTTCGACTTACAAATCATATTATCCACATAGACCTCAATTTATTTATGCATCATATAATGGAACAGAGTGGTCATAGCTCTCTGGTACATTACACCAGCATTTTTCAAACCGAAAGGCATCACTCTGTAACAGAATGTTCCCCAGGGTGTAATGAATGTTGTCTTTTCCATATCCTCGGGTGCCATATTTATTTGATTATAACCGTAAAATCCATCCATAAAGGAAAATATATTGAACTTAGCAGTATTTTCTACTAGCATATCAATGTGTGGCAGTGGAAAATCATCTTTCGGACTGGCTTTATTCAAATCTCTATAGTCAACACACATTCGGACTTTTCTGTCTTTCTTTCGAACAGGCACAATATTGGCCACCCATTGAGGATACTCAGTAGTCACAAGAAAACCAACATCAATCTGCTTTTGAACCTCCTCTTTGATCTTGACAGCCATGTCGGGATGGGTTCTTCTCAATTTCTGCTTCAAAGGCGGACATTCAGGGTTCAACAACAATCTATGCTCCACAATATCAATATCAAGACCAGGCATGTCTTGATAGGACCAAGCAAACACGTCAACATATTCTCTAAGAAGTTCTACTATCCTCTTCTTAACATCTGATAGAAGCAGTGACCCGATCTTGACTTCTTTCTTATCATCATCTGAACCAATTTAACCCATTCCACCGACTATTCATGAGGCTGAATGGTCTTTTCCTCGTGCTCAAGCAATCAAGAAATTTCATCTGGAATCTCCTCAATATCCTCTTCTTCAGCTCCAAACACAGGGAACTCAAAGTTGGGAGAGGGCATAGGGTCATTATTTTCAATGGGTTTAACAATCAATCCACACAATGATTTTATGTTTGATTTTAGAATATGAACAAGAAGTGCAAGTATTATGCAGATAAAAGTGATTATCACATTATTATTATTTTGGTTTTTTATGTTATCATTTTTCAGAAATAAAACAAAAAGGGAAAAACATAATATGGATAAACAAAATAACATTTTATTGATGATGATAAAATTTGAAACAATGCCCACACAAATTCACTTTCACCTTGGGCAAAGTGAAAAGATTTTTGAATGAAACAATATCAAATTACTTTGAAATATGAATAACAGTGGGAACATCAACAACTATCCAATTCTGGCAGATCTGTACATGCGTCACGAAATTGAGAAGTTCTTCCTCTTCATCATCTTCAATGATGGCACTGACTTCACATTCGAGTTCCTTAAGCCTCGGCCGAGGGGAATAAAAGGGCACATATGCATCCTCTGTCTCAGAACTGTATCCAGGATCTTCCAAATAAGGCTCCCAATCTTGAGCAGGAATGGAATCATTTTCAGAGCCATCTAAGATGTACTCTTCAGAGTCGTCTTCAAGAATTGCAGTTGTAGAATGATCTATACCAGGACAACCTTGAACCATATTGGCAGACGCCATACCATGAATGGGCAACGGGTTTGATTGTACATTAGGATTGGTGTCTTCGAATGATAAAATACCACTTATAACCAATCTTTGCACTTCCATCTTTAGTGGATAACAGTTCTCAATATCATGCCTAGCTCCTCCCTGATGAAAAGCACAATGAGCTTCAGGCTTACACCGCCATGGCGAATTTTTCGGAGCAGCAGGTGGCGCACGGGTCTGGACAAGATTCTTCTGAATTAAACCAAGAAGCAATTATGTATATGTCATCGGAATTGGATCAAAATATTTTTTATAACGGCCTCGTTGATTGTTCTGTTGATTAGAACGTTATTGATGAGCAGCTTGAACAACAAGAGTTAAATTAATAGCAGGCGTAACAGATGCAACATGTTGTTAACATTGATTATTCTTACCATAACTCTTACTGTGTCTTCCACGGGAAATAGCATTGGTCTCACCTTATTTCTTCTTGGCAAGTCCTCCACCATATCTCTTGGAATTTCCAGTAAAATTACCATCTTTTGACAATCGTCCCTCACGGACACCTTCTTCCAATCTCATCCCCATATTAACCATCTCAGTGAAATCACTCGGGGCACTAGCAATCATTCGCTCATAATAGAAAGGACTCAGAGTTTTCAGGAAGATTTTAGTAATCTCTTTTTCTTCTAAAGGAGGATTAATTTGAGCAGCAATCTCGCGCCACCTCTTCACCCAAATCTTTGAAAGTGAGAATTCGAGTACTGTCGAGATTCCCGTATACCATTTCAAGGCTGCACCAGAAAAACTGTCTTGAAAATAGTGAATGAGAAGCTGATAATTATCGGTCTGAGTCGACATCTTACCAGCATACATAGTCAAATGGCTCATCATACAAGAATTACCCTTATACTTTTCAAAGTCAAGGACCTTGAACTTATGTGGGATATTCACATTAGGAACTAGGCATAACTCATGGGCATTCTTCTCAAACAATTCTTTACCCCTCAAAGCATTGATTTCTTTTTGCATTTCAGCAAATTGATTTTGAATCTCTTCCATTTTTTCGTAAGCACTGACATTTTCACTCGGAGAAGTGTGGAAATCGGTTCTTCAAAAGGAACGGTATGAACCACAGGTTACGGTACAGACATTATAGGCTGGACGGTAGGAACAACTGGAATTTTAGGAGGCGGTGGTGGTTGATAACCTTCAGGAACAAAGTTAAGAGGCATGCCCCAGGGGAAGCCAGGAGGCATGGAGTGTTGAGGAACACTAGCAGGCGCCACAAAGATGGGCGCAGAAACAATCTCAGAAATGACTATCCTTTGCATAGGAGTCGAAAGCGGATGAGGAGGGGGTGGTTGATTCTGAGCAGCCACCAATGCTTCCATCATAGCAGTGAGTCTCTCCAAACTATCCTTCAAAGTTGTTACTTCCTCACGAAGCTCACAGTTCTCTTGTTACAATTGAAGACCGAGAGAAACATCAAACACCTGGAAAAGGCAAAAAAATGCACAATGATGCGAATGCTAATGCAAAATGCAAATGTTTCATTCAACTTTCAAGGATCTTTAAAATATAAAGCAATTGCAAACATTGTAAAGAAATAACAACTTTTGAAATATTGATAAACATCCCATTTTATTGAATATTGGAAAGAGCTACACTTGGAAGTACAAGTTACAAAGGATAAAAATACAATAAGACAAAGCTAGATCCTAAAGAGCATCTGATGACGATCCAAGTTAATACTTCCTTCGGAGCCTCTTAATCTTCCTCTCATAGTTATCCTTCATAGCGGTCTTCTCTAACACAAGCTGATCTACAATACCCTTCTAAGCACCAGAAGTAGGAGGATGAGATGATGAAGTAGTAGAGGAAAATAAATCCTATCCATGTCTCTTCACAACATGTCGCTCAAGAAACTCAATCAAGTCATCTTTCTCCTTCATCTGCTTTTACAACTCTAACTTCTCAAGGTTTGAAGCGTAAAACTTGGACTCCCAAAGATCTTTTTCTTCCTTCATCTTGGCCAAAGCATCTTGAAGAGTCTCCACATCTTCAAAAGGAACAGTGAGTGGTGTAGCGACCATTGTAGAGATGGGTTTCTCAAAAGATTAAGGCATTTTGAGCTCCTTAGCTCTCTCCTTCACCCAAAGCGTATAAGGTTCCAAGGCAAGGCAAACTTGTCTCTCAAGCTGTCCTCTACTCATCCTATGAATCATAGTCCACGCATGAGCCATCCTTCTTCTCAAACCAAGAGAGTCATTCCCTCCTTGGAAAACAAACCCTCTAAGTGAATATTTTAGGCTTATCCTTCAACATATAATCAAGCTGACGGCGAGCTAAACTTGGGTTGTAGTTAATTCCACCTTGTGTGCCAAGAAAAGGCACATTGGAGAATTCCCCATAACTATCAATAATATGGACATTATCATAAACATAAAAAGACCAAGTAATGTCAGCATGAGTAAGGGACATGATCCTCTGAGACCACCTTAAACAACTCTTGTTCTCCTTGAAAGCAGATGACTGTGGCAAGTCCAAAATAAACCACTTGTACAACAAAGTGTGCAACAAACGATGGTACCATTCCCCTTAGAAGTCTTATGATGGATGGAGAAGTAAGTATCACCAATTAAAGTCGGAACAGGGTTCCCAATCAAGAAAATCCTAATAGCGTTAACATCCACAAAGTTGTCAACTTTAGGGAATAAGACTAGTCCGTAGATAAGAAAAACAAATATAGCCTTAAACGCCAATGTGCTACCAGCATTAGCAAATAAAGTGGCTTTCCCAATCAAGAACTTAGAAGTCAAACTCTTGATGCCTCCCTTAACCATAAGGTTAGCATCTATATCAGACTTCGTCAAATGGGTGGCTGCAGCAATATCTTGGGGCTTAAGAATTTCCTCCAAATCAGTATAAGGAACCTTATCAGAAACTAGTATACCCAATAGATAAGCATACTCTTCCAAAGTCGGCATGAGCTGATAATTAGGATAAGTAAAGTATCGGTAGACAGGATTATAGAATTGCACTAGGGCGTTCAGAATTCCATTTTCAATGTTGGTAGAAAGAATATATAGAAGTCTCCCACGACGAGATCTGAAGTCTGCACGATCAACTACCAAGGACACTAGCTTTTTCAAATTTGTAAGCTCAGGAGCTCGAAAACCGTACTTCTGAGTGTTTCTCCTTCCAATGTCCATGATCACAATATCTACGATGTTTGCAAGGGAAAATCTCTAAGATCCTTGAAAATTGATTGAAACAAAATGTCCATGAATGCATGAGTGCATGATGCATCAACCACATACAAGATCACACAAAGCACATGGGTTCAAAGGTTCGAGTCACGAGCATGGAGCCAAGGGTGAGAACATCCCACAATGGTATGTACTAGGGTTATATCACCACCTGTGAACAAGGTTCTAAAAAGTTCCTAGAGTCACAGATCCATCTTTTGGATATTATCGGCTTAAATGACTACTCGTCAGCCAACAATATTCTCAAGATAAACTTGTCTGAGTGTGGAATCTGTAGCGAGCGATTTTGGACGTGGTTCTTAAGTACTGTCGCTATGGGGTACTACAGGTCGATTCATTTTTTATCCTATTGAAGCTGATGAAGGAAGGGAAATAGATGTCTCCAATTAACCCTACTTGCATACTGAGTTTAAACAGATGATTGTTGGTTTACAGATGTGGTTTAGATCGTGGGCCTCTCTCTGCTTATTTTGCTAAAAATGGAATGATGGGACTATGTTATTGGTAGGATATTAGGACTGATGCTTTTCGATTGATGTGTGAAGGTACAGGATTTTGGGTTTTTGATTAGTGTGCTCGCTAAGATTTTTCAATCTTATGCCTACGTATTCCCGTTTAACGAAACAGGGAAATCAGAGCGATCGTAGTTCCTCCTATTCTATGGGGGGAAAAAGGGTTGTTTTGGTGTCTTGTTTAAAGCCCAAGACGTGAAGCTAAAAGTGGTTTGTATCTTGTTCAAAGCCCAAGATGTGAAGCTGAAGGGTTTTGACTTTAGAGAGAACTTGTCATCTCTAAAGGGGAATATTTGGTCTGTTTGTCACAACTGTTGGGTGACTGATTATAAAGGAGAATTACTTTAACTGGGATATGTGAATCCAGTAATGCCATAATTTCCTTTATAGGGGATTTTTAACCTAAAGGGGAAGACTTTAACTCAGTTTAGAGCAATGCCATCTTTCCTTAGGAATTTCTCATGCTAAAAGAGGGACAGTGGCATGGATGTAAATAATCCAGAGGCTTGGCGCTTACAGCAATTAGATGGGGGAAAATGAGTTGTTGATGTTTGTATACTGTGAACGAGGCATATATTTTGATGCTAAAAGGTTGATTGACTCAACCGGGGTTTCCTTATACAAAGCCTAAGAGGAGGCTATTGACCCAACAAGAGGGTGTTTTTATGTGTCTCGTATGAAGCCTGAGAGAGAGGCTAAAAGGGTTGACTCAACAAGAGAGTGCTTTTGTATGTGTCTTGTACGAAGCCCAAGACAGAGGCTCAAAGGTTTTGACTCAACATGAGAGTCTTTTATACTCAACAAGATAGTGTTTTTGTATCTCGTACAAAGCCCGAGATGGAGGCTAAAAGGTTTTTGACTCAACAAGAGAGTTTTTGTATCTCATACGAAGCCCGAGATGGAGGCTGAAAATGTTTGACTCAACAAGAGTCTTTTATACTCAACAAGAGAGTGATTTTCTATCTCGTATGAAGCCCGAGATGGAGGCTAAAAGGTGTGACTCAACAAGAGAGTCTTTTATACTCAACAAGAGAGTGTTTTTGTATCTCGTACAAAGCCCAAGATGGAGGCTAAAAGTGGGTGACTCAACAAGAGAGTTTGAAAAGGTTAGCTTCGCCGGGGAGAATCACTTGTACAAAGCCCAAGAAGAGGCTAGTGTACTGGTGACTATTTCAGTTGAGTGACAGGTCCAGTATGTTGGATAAAGAGAAAAACAATTCTTATATGGGTAATGTTGCACTTTGGGATTGATTAGAGGATCATGGTTATTTCCTGTTCTTTTAAGGAAATGAAAAATCCAAAGGGTATTGAGACTGTCCAAGTCTACGGGTGTTTTGAGAAATCGATTCTCAGGTAGTGCATGATCTTTGTATGATGCCCAAGAGAAGGCTGATATGTTAAAGGATGAAGGTCAACCCATTAACTGGTCTGACACTTGACTCAGAAAGACAGCTCTAGCAAATTGATGACTAGGTTCTGTTCCTATACCTGTAGAGGTATCTGGGTCCTTGTACTAAGCCCAAGAGAAGGCATGAGAGCTTTTAAGAAGCCGAAGGGTCCTTGTACAACGCCCAAGAGGAGGCGGGGATGCTTTTAAGAAGCTTGTGGGTCCCCAAATCCCGAGAAATTCAAGACATGCCATTCACCGAGAATAGATCAGGCCAGGAAAGTCTGAGAATTTGGAAGAAACTCAAGAGATGCCATTCACGGAGAAAAGATCATCTCTGGGGAGTAGAGTCTCTTTGACAATTTCTAAGGGTGACAGTCTGAGAAAGGGTTCACTGAGAATGCTGGCTTTCACGTCTCCATATTGTTTAACCCCAAGAGGAGGGAAGACTGTGTCTGGTAATCCTATGGGGATCTAGTGTTGTTTGTATTTAAGAGTGACCAACAGGGCTTTACCAAGTGCTAGACGTAGTTGCTGGGGAAAACTCTAAATAAGTATACTAGTATTACACAGTGGATATATGACGAGTATATAAAAGTTTGTGAATGAAGACTTACAGTGAGTAGCCCCACAATATAGTGTCACTCCCGAAAGATTCGCATCCAACGGTACAAACGCGAGAGTGGCGCAGAAAACACAGAGTCGCCAGCAATGTGTATTTATCCCGAGAGAGGGAAAGGAAACACTGCATAAACCTGGAGAGAAAGGGGGAAAGACATGGTCATCGCAACCATAGTCCGGGTTCGGGAGTCAGTTATATGAGGGGAAGGTGTTAGCACCCCACGCATCCATCGTACTCGATGGGATCCACGCTTGTTGTCTAAACGGAGGGTGAGCTGTCCTACTATCTATGGCTGAACAAAAGAAAACGGGGATGGGGGTGACTAAGACGGACTCGGTAGGACATATTCGATGCCCTAGGCCTACTTACTCCCTCAGTGCGATGGGAAAGTCAGATTCAACGTAGTTCGAACGGGAATTATGGGGGAAGGTTGCTCGCCAAGATAATTGTTGTCTTGTGCCTACATATCCTCAATCGGACGAGAGAGAGGAATCAGAGCTAATGTTGTTCGTGGGTACGACCACAAATGGGTAAGTGTTTTTTACGTGAGCAACGAGCTCTTTTCTGAAAATGAAGTTTGAAACCCAACAATCCTGAAGGATAAAAAGATTTGAATTGGTTTTGTGTTTTTTAGACAGGAGTGTTTTTTTAAGTTAGTTCATAACTTGCATTGCACCAAATTCTAGGGCACAGGGACGAATACTTAACGAATCGTCCCAAGACAGGACGCCCGCTAAGCACTCTAGAAAGATGAGAGGAAGCCCCTCATTTCTCATTCCCCACGCTTAAGGCTCGTGCGCAATACACTTTATCTTTATTAAGTGTTTTCAAGAAGTTTGGAGATGAGAAGAGAGAAGACACAAAGGAAACTCTAAAGGGAAACTAAGAGTCCTAATGTTATCATGCATGGGTAACCTAGGGTTAGTGAGGTTTAGGAGGGACGACTACCCAAAACCTAATGCTAATCCTACTCCAAGTTTAATCAAAAATTAAGCTGGACTAGGTAGCTCTAAAGGGAAAGAATCCATGACTTAAACAAGTCTTGAGATTCATGGGAGGAAGAGAGTGAAAGAGAAGAATGAGAAAGAGAAGGAGAAGATGAGATACAATAAAAGGCAGCAAGCACATCACATCATAAATGTCCAACTCAAATCATCAAAAATGTTTCAAAGATCATGCAAAATAATTCAAGTAAGCATGCAAAGATAAACATGAAAGAAAGACAAACATACTTGTATGGAATGCACAATTAAGCATACATGGACTTTATATCAAGATGAAATGAGAAAAATAAGATGAGGATGAAAACAAGTCAGAACCAAGATCATAACATCATCAACAATTCTCATGTGCAAAAGAAAATCAAAACATGAAACAATATGCACCAAAGAAAGTCCACAAAAGGAACTCAAAGTCCAATTACTTAACACATGCCAAACATGATTCAAACATGATCCACAAATGGCAAAATTTGGTCACAAGGGACCTCAACCAGGGGTAAACATCATATCAAATGCACATGCAAATAATCAAGAAGAAACTCAAGCAAATAGGCATGGCAAGTCAACTTGTGTAAAGAGATGTCAAGATATAATCATGCATAAGTCATTTAAGCACAAATAATCAAACATACATCAAATGACAATTAAAAATTGTGAGATTAAAACTCAAATGACCTAAGTCAGAAGCCAATCACATGTCAAAAGATCTCACAAAAATTCGCAAGTTAAGCACCTCAAACAAATGAGCAAAGATCACATAAGAAACATGACTCAATATGCAAAAGAGAGGGACTAAAATGCAATATGAAATGATTTTAAAAATATGAGAAAAATGTTTTTAAGGACCTCAAGATGTCCTCTGAAAAATACAAAAAGAATGAGATGCAAATCATGTATAGATGATGAGAACAAAAATCAACAAGGCAGGGTGTGCACAAGTGAAGCAATCCAAAAAGAAATTAATTAAACAATTGATTCAGATGCACAAAATAAAATTTGAAAAAATTTTATAAAACCCTAAATATGCTTCATGAATTTTTTTGGGATTTTTGGATGCATTTAATTAATTTTAAAAATTAAAAATGGAAATGCAACAATTAATAAAATAAAAAGAAAGAAATAAACTCAAGGGGGTTCAGATAGCAGCCCAAACACGTTATAAAATGAATTAGATCAAATAAGGGGTGTGCAAGTAGTAAGCCCAAATCAAAAAAGTCCAAGAGTGAAGTCAAACATGAAACACATGGAACCCAGTCAAATATCAGACTCAATCATAACCATAGGATTGATCCAACGCATGCAATCAGGTCAACAGAAGTACACAGTAATCCAAATCAATAGGTAAGATCATACAACCACCATAGCAACCATGCACGCACACACATACAAGTGGTCAGATTTAAAAAAATAAAAGCACGTGAGGGACATATGATTTTTTAATGTGTTGGCATAATCATGACTATCAGATGAATCCAACGCATGTGAACAAGTCAATGGATCATAAAAGCATGCAAGATCAAAGGTCCAGATTTAATGCACATGGTAAATATCATGGATTGACACAGACACATATCACAAATTGAAATAAGAACATAAAAGATCTGGCACACTCAGGACCGTTGGATCAAAGCAATGAACGGTGGGATTGCATCTTCCACCTCTGAAACCCTCACCGGCCAGAAAACAAACCAGGTGTCGGAGCCCTAGCTCCGGTCACCTTCTCCGGTGAACACCAACCATAAAATTACCAGAAATGGCTCATGAGTACATCAAATTAATCAGAATTTCACAAGAATCTCATATATGCAATTAGTTTTCACAAACAACCAACACACAAGCCAAATCGAACAGAATAAGTTTGGATCTAAAAACTTAAATCTCAAAATTCAAACAATCCACACGTCCAAACTCAAAACTAAATAGATCAGCATCATCAGTGAACAACATAGATCATTTTGCAAGCAAGAAAAACAAGTTACATGATCATGAAAAGTATACTAACCTAGAAACTGTAGAGCTCAAAATACACTAAGAACTCCTTCCAAAAGCTGCAGATCTTCCTCTTTTGAGCTCTATTTGCAAAATAAATGCAAATAGAGGCTTGAAATTGGCTGGATCTAAGGTTTTGAACTTGAGCAACTTGAACACGAACTTGATGAAATCCTCACTCTAAGCTCAAACCAAGGGTAGATTCTTGTTCCTCTCACCACACTGATCAATAGTGTGCAAAGAAAACTTCAAAAACTCTCAAGAGAAGAGAGATTCGAAGAGAGAAAAGTTTTGAGGTGAAAATGGATTCTGAGCAAATGAGGGTGCATGACCTAGTTTTGTGCGTGTGAGTAAGCTTATATACTCTCCATTAGACCTCTCATCATGATTAACAATTGATTAAACCCCTGATTAGTGAGTTTTGAGTGGTTTTGCAATATTTGCAATTTGTGTTCAATCCCTTAATTTATTCGTGCACCTTCATGCTTTTCATGATGGATACCTCACACTTGACTTGCTGATCACTTTTCAAAAACAATTGGCCCTTGAATTTGCTTGGATAATGAGATTTGGATCAATTTGTAAATTGTTTATTTGTTAAATAAACCATGTATACGTCACTGTTTGGCATGAAACAAGGGTCAAAATTGGGGCTCATGGCTTGTACTTTGATGGTACAATATGACTTGAAGCAAATGAAGTGATTACAAGTCCTTTTGGATGAAAATGCAAATGGTGGAAAATTGGTACATGTGGAAAACCTCAAAATGCACCTTGCCTTGCCTTAGCCATAACTTGAGTTCTACAAAAGGTATGAACAAGTTCTAGTACTTTTTGGAAAGGGGAGAGAATGATCTTCAACTTTCATGCTTGAGTAAAATTCATTTGAAACTTCTTTGATGATGAAAAGTCAAGTTGAATGTAGTGTAAAAACTTGCCAAAAATGGAAACTTCTCATTATAGGTCATTTTCCAAATTTAGTAACTTTTGTACAAACCCTTGATTCTTGATAAACGGTATGAAACTTGACCCTTGAAGACCATATGAGGATGTGAGACCTTGAAAACCCTGAAGAGAACCTCAAAATTCCACAGTTGACTTCCCCTCTCACTGTTGACTTTTCTTGGTCTACAAGCAATTGATCCACTGAACATCTTTCACAATGAAACACTAGCCAAGTCTTTCCTCCATGAGTACTTGTAAGCATATAGAACCTCATGAGAATGTATTTGAATAAGCAAAACCCATCAAGAAGCCTTTTGGAACCAAAACCCTAATTTGGACCATCTGATTAGGAGAGTGTGGTTCACTTGAAATCTCTTGCCAATCTTGATCTTATGATGATATGATGAACCCCTCAAACCATCTTGAGGCTTGAGACTCCTTTGAGATGAACCAAGTACTTTGATCCCATTCTAAGAACCAATGATATGCACAAATGCTAATGCAAGAAATGCAAAGAAACATAAGCCAGTTAGCTAAAAACAACAAGGCAAATTTTGGGGTGTTACAGCTGCCCCTATTCAATCAACTTGGTCCTGAAGGTATGATAGCAATGGCTGTTATGCGTTCAAAGGATTCACGGAGATTGAATACCAAAAGAAACCTGAAATTTGCAATCCTCAAAGGAGAGGCGACTTCGCTATGGAATAAGCAATAAATGCTGCACTGTCACAAACGAGTGTTAGCTACGTTGGGGATAAACACGGACGGGTGTCAAGGAATCAAAGATATCAGATACGGACGGGTATCGAAAAGATACACGGATGGGTGTAAAAGGGTTCAATACGGATGGGTATCGAAAAGGTACACGGACGAGTGTAAAGAGTTTCAATACGGACGGGTATCAAAAAGGTACACGGACGGGTGTAGAAAGGTTCAATACGGACGGGTATCGAAAAGATACACGGACGGGTGTAAAGGGGTTCAATAAGGACGGGTATCGAAAAGAGATACACGGATGGGTGTAAAAAGGTTCAATACGGACGGGCATCGAAAAGATACACGGACGGGTGTAAAGAGGTTCAATACGGACGGGTATCGAAAAGATACACGGACGGGTGTAAAGAGGTTCAATACGGACGGGTATCGAAAAAATACACGGACGGGTGTAAAGGTTCAATACGGACGGGTATCGAAAAGGTACACGGACGGGTGTAAAAAGGCTTAATACGGACGGGTATCGAAAAGGTACACGGACGGGTGTAAAGAGGATTTAATACGGACGGGTATCGAGAAGGTACACGGACGGGTGTAAAAAGGCTTAATACGGACGGGTATCAAAAAGGTACACGGATGGGTGTAAAGAGGATTCAATACGGACGGGTATTGAAACAAAAAGGTTCAAACACGGACGGGTGCCGAAGGAAACACGGACGAGTGTCTGACGGAAAAAATCTTGAGGGGATAAACCAAAGGACCACCTGGACGAAGGGGTAAAAATGAAAGCATGGATTAACGATCCTGGCAAACAACTCTGCAAGGGAATGTCAAATATTGCTTTGAATGACTAACCCAACACTTATGGAGTAAAGTCGAATGATATTCTCCTGAAATCCTGCTTTCCTGACGAAGGAAAACTCAAACCTGGCTTATGCTTCAGATGCATATGTTTGAATTTTGCCGTAATGCTCTACACGAAGTGGAAATGCTACGCGTTTGGGAGGATGCCATGCAAAAAATGCTTATACGATGCAAAAGACCGTCCCAGCGAAATAAACGCTAAGAACAGAAGCAACTCCATTGAGGACGACAAGCTACATTGTCATCAAACCAAAGAACAAGTTGAGGAAAACTTCACCCTGCTAGGGAAGATCACAATCACCAATTCTGATGGAGATGGACGAATCTCTAAGAAAATACCCTCTCTGTTGGGGAATATCAAGATCAACAACTCTGCTGGAGGTGGACGAAACTCTGAGAGAATACCCACTCAGCCGGGGAGGGAGATGAATACTGAAGATGGAAATTCCTTCGTCGGGGATCACCAAATACTTCAGAACTTGGATTTGACACCTGCCAAAAACGATTGGACTTAAGACCTGCTGGGGATACCAATCACCACCAGACTCTGCTTGGGGATATGAGAACCTTTATCCTGCTAAAGAGTACTGATCATCATCAGCACATCTGCTTGGAAAATAGTAGTTGTCAACATCCACTCTGCTAAGGGATAAACACAAGTTTCCTGACTAGCTGAGAAAAAAAACGACTGCCCCATGTTCTGTGGGGAAACACCATCTTTGATCAAAGAAAATGCTCCATCAATCTCTTGCAGGAGAGGCTGTAAAAAGAACAACTTCTGGCTACCTACTGAGGAAAGACGAGCCAAATCACAACTCTGGATGGGGGTAAACCTCTTATATCCTGCTGAGGAGGACGATCCTCAATGACTCCGCTTGGGGAATCACTTCTTCATACTCTGTTGAGGCAGACGATCCTCGATACTCTGATTGGGGAGAGTAGCAAACTGCTGAGGATGATCAAACTTTAAAGTTGAAGAGAGCAGCTCTATTGGGGAGGTACCAATGAAGATTGGACTTTGAATTACTTGAGATGACTAGATCTGACCGTTGAGGAAGAGAACACTCTGACTCCTTATCGTCTTCTTGACGATATTCTATCGTCTTACCTTGCTGAGAGTGAGGATTCCATCTTTACTGCTAGAGATAAGAAACCTTCATAAAAACCCTCTTCGAACATAGGACAATTATCTGCTTGAGGAAGAATAACAACTCCCACACCTTGCTGGAAAAAGATACCCTCTGGCTCTTTGCTGGAGGGAAAAGACTTCAAAAGTCCCACACTGGGAACAACTCAGTGCTTCAAGTTTCTGCATATTGATTGTCAAAAGCGAAACACAGTTCCTTTAACTCTCCACCTTGCCCCAGACCACAGGGTCTACTTGAAGCAATCATCTTAAGAGGATTTTATAGAAAACCTGGCGTTCAACAATGCCCCAGGGTCTTCAAACTCTTAGAGATGTATCCGGTCTGGACATAACTGTCCCATACTTCATGATTCGTGAAGTAAACCACCTCGAGAGGGTTCGTAATGACTTGAAATTTTCTGCCACAGTATTCTGAACCTTGCAGAGGTGTTATTGATTGACTGTATTCTGAAGGGAAAAACTTCCCGCGCCCTTGAAGTGACCTGCCCCAGTACAAGCCTTGCAGTACATTTGTCTCTGACCGACTAGTCTTCGAGAGATTTACCGAATCTCGACGTAATTGTCCCAGTTTACACGCTTGTGGAGATATTTATCGGATCTCGACATAATTGCCCCAGTTCGAAGAAATTTTCTCAACATGAATGCCCCATGGTTGATTGTACTCTGAAAAGACCTTCTCAACTTGAATGCCCCAGCTTGGCTAAATTTTGAAGAGATTTCCTGGTGTGATTGTCCCAGATTGGTTACATCTCAACACAAATGGCTGGGAACGCCTTTTTCCCACATAATCTTTCAGCAACATGTCCTCTGGAGTCTCAGGCACCTCAACTTGGCCAGTTTAAGCTTCTCGACTGATGTTCATCGTGTAAGCTTCTTTGATGTCAAACAAATGTATGCAAGCAGAAAATATTTATTCTGAGAATGATTATTCAAATGCAACACATATGTTAATCTTGAAGTCCTTATTGAAAATATGTCACACAACCGAGTTACGACACTTATTTTTGAAAGGAAAGCAATACGCACATGCAACACCAACAAAAATCTTATTAGCACAACTCATGGGAGTCAGGAACGCTATCTCGTTGAAGTACGCCTTCAGACTAAACCCTGTTTCAATTAGGACTTTTAAGGGTTGTAGCGTGGTCAGGTTCGCGGTTTGAGAAAAAAGGATTTATGGCTCAAAGTTTATTGGTACCCACCCACTTTTCATGATATTCTCCAGTCCTATGTTCAGCTAATTTGACACAAGCGCTCGTCTCTCAAAAGGTTTCCCGATTCCTAGGGAATCCATGCACCTGGTGATTCGACACCTGACGAGGTTTTAGACTAACAGTCGCCCCTTTTTGTCTTTTGTGTCTATAGTCACACGACTTTGTTCTTATCGAGGATTTTCTTTGTAATCCTTTTGGCTTTTCGCTTTCTCATTCTTTTGCTTTTTGTTCCCAAATTTTTTCCTGGACTGACTCTTTTGAGTTTTCAATTTTGAAGTCCAGCGGGATGCCTTAACTTTTTCCTAAGTCACTTGCTTTCAAGTTTTTCGACTTAGCAGGCTTTTTCTTTTTCTCTTTTTTCTCTTTTTTTTTTAACAAGTCGTGTGACACCGTTTTTCCTGACTTGTTTGAAAGGGTTGTGACTGTTTCACTCTTCGGTTGGTGAGGAGTAACCATTGTGGTTCTACACCTCTTAACCTCTTGATAGTGGAATGGAAGGTAATGGATCCTCAGATGTACACTCCTTCTGAAAGTTGAACACTTGGTCAAACTAACTGATGCCTACCCTGCCCCTGGGTTAAAATTGAGGGTTTTTCGTTTTCAGAAAGAACTCCTACTACTAGGCTCAAAGGGGTTGACAAAGGTCTATCTCCTTATCTCTCCAGTGTTTGTGAATTGGAAACAATGCCTGTACATCCTTAATAGGGTTTTATCCAAAAGCGTACCATTAGAAATCTACGTTTTTACTTCGTCATCCTCCCTCCAAGAGTCTAGGCAAGAAAGATAGTATTGCAGTGCATACAAGCATTTAAAATGAGTGAACACAAATGGAATTCTTCAAGAAAAACATACTCATTGCATTATGATTGTCATTCAGAAACAAACGAGTTCTTACATGCAAGCAATGTTTAAACAAACAAATGAAAGCTACATATGAAAATGCAATAAAGAAACTAATGATTGCCACATAGAGGAAGGCTTGACTCCGTCTGGACTTATTGCTTCTGATGATGTCTTCGCAGCCTCGAGTGCTCACTCTGATAAAGAAGCTTCACCTTGTGGGGGTACCATATGGGGTGATGACCTTTGAGTCAATCAAATCTTGCACCTTGTGCTGGAACACATTACAGTTATCAAGGGTGTGTCCAAACGTTCTCGAATGGAACTCACAGCTAGCATTCATGTCAAAGTCCGGAGGAATAGGGTATGGCACTGGCATGGCATTCCTCGTTTGAATCAGAGAGTTCTTGAGCAGACGAGCAAACAACTGACTATAAGGGATAGGAATAGGATCAAATATCCTCTTGGGCCTTCTTGGTCTCGGTTGCCCTTGCTTCTGATAATTCTGCTATCGATGCTGATTTGGGCGCCTCACCTGCGCTTGCACTTTCCTTTCCACATTTGGCTGAGGCACAAACAAAGGTTGCTGACGTAGAGCTTCTGCAGCAAAAGGTTGTGGAGAAAGTCCATGACATGAGGTGGATCCTGCAAAGAGGGGAGGAGTCTCCACTTCCTTTGCAACAATTAGGGTAAAATCACCTTGTATGCTCACGCCGCCCGACATGAACTCAATTGCCCCTGCATCAATCAAATCCTGGACTTGGTGCTGAAAGGCCCTACATTTCTCCACAGTATGCCCTAGTGCCCCAGAATGGAAATCTCATTGGGCTCTTGCATTGTAGCCTGGTGGGGGATTACCAGTAAGAGGAGCCAAAGTCCTTTTCTGTACCAGTTGCAACTGAAGGAGATGCTGCAATAGCTGAGAATATGGCATAGGGAGCGGATGAAAAACTCTTTCAGGCTGCTTCGGTCTCTGTGCACACTTTTTATTCTTAGGCTTATCTTGGGGGACAAGACCTGGTTGCTGTTGGGAAAGTTCTGGAACCTCATTTTGTGGAAGAGATTCACGAGAAAATCCATGATCTAGCAAAGACCCCAAAGAGATTGGAGGATTAAGGACTTCTGTTGCAGAAGCGAGCACATGACTGTTTTCCTTCTTTAACACTGTGTTCAAAATTTCCATGACCAAACCCATCTGAGTCTTCATCTGATTGACCTCCTCCTTTAGCATCTTCTGGTCTTGCATGAGAGTTTGCATATTCCCCATAAACTGCCCCATCTGGCCTCGCATTTCCCTCAACTCAGCTTGAATTTGCTCCATGATCAACTCTTGAATGGCCTGAGGAGTTAAGTTTACAATTCTGAAAAAAACCAGATCAGGAAACGAATAACCAGCCTTGAACACCTGTTATGCACAGGAGTATGGAACTGCAATGCAAATGCCATGTTCAAATATTTCCAAGGAATCATTCTGTTTTAATTCAAGACTTTTCAGAAGAAACACAAGGAATAAATGGAAATGCTCAACAGTGAGCCTCAACAATGACATCCTTGGAAATACAAGAACATGTATGCAAGAATGATGATGCATATGCAACGGACATGGGATCAAGGTATCCATAAGTTCTGAACAACTGTTGTGCTGATGACTGGATAAGAACCACGACCCAGAAAACCAGAATTTCGGAATACCGAACCACTGAGATAACTAGAAACCCAGATAATCAAACACTGGTGAGAAATCCAGAAAACCGGGTAAGTTGAAGGATTCGGTTTCCTGCAGACTTGCAAACACCCATCCCTTCTCACATGAGGGTTCTAGAAAGGCAAGGATCCTCAATATCACGGGCTCTCAGGTCGAGAAATGATGATACGTTCACCATTTCTAGTTTGGCATCATCATCAATCGAGGAGGCCTCAACTGATTCCCCTAAAAAATAAGGTCATCATATGCGAGTCCCTCAGCATTGGGTCATCGGATCGACAAGTGTAATGGGTTTTCCATTTCTGGTCTGCCATTATCATAGGTCGGGAGGAGAGGCGCAACTGAGGTATCGGAGAAACGACCACCAGAGTCGACAGCTCTCTAGATCAACACCCTAACATGCGCAAGACACACACGTCAGAATGCGTCCCAAGATGGTACGTAGGTCCCACTACTCTCCACTCTAGTCCTAGGGTGTAGTCAAGCCTGGGTATTGGGCTTATCTCTCAGAACAACCCAACCTGCTAAACAGAAACCAGCCAGCACAACACAGCAATATCCAGTATGACAGTAATAAAATGAAATGCAACACAATAAAAGTTGTAAAACAGCAATATACAACATAATAAAGCACAAAAAATAAACACCCCACGAAAAAACAAACAGGCGCTAGGAACGACTCGCTAAAGGGGATGGACCAGCAAGAGGTCAACCAGAGTCCCCAGCAGAGTCGCCAGTTGTCGCTCCCGAAAGATTCGCATCCAACGGTACAAACGCGAGAGTGGCGCAGAAAACACAGAGTCGCCAGCAATGTGCATTTATCCCGAGAGAGGGAAAGGAAACACTGCATAAACCTGAAGAGAAAGGGGGAAAGACATGGTCATCGCAACCATAGTCCGGGTTCGGGAGTCGGTTATTCGAGGGGAAGGTGTTAGCACCCCACGCATCCATCGTACTCGATGGGATCCACGCTTGTTGTCTAAACGAAGGGTGATATGTCCTACTATCTATGGCTGAACAAAAGAAAACGGGGATGGGGGTGACTAAGACGGACTAGGTAGGACATATTCGATGCCCTAGGCCTACGTACTCCCTCAGTACGATGGGAAAGTCAGAGTCAACGTAGTTCGGACGGGAACTGTGGGGGAAGGTTGCTCTCCAAGACAATCGTTGCCTTGTGCCTACATATCCTCAATCGGACGAGAGAGAGGAATCAGAGCTAATGTAGTTTGTGGGTACGACCACGAATGGGTAAGTGTTTTTTATGTGAGCGACGAGCTCTTTTCTGAAAATGAAGTTTGAAACCCAACAATCCCGAAGGATAAAAAGATTTGAATTGGTTTTGTATTTTTTAGACAAAAGTGTTTTTTTAAGTTAGTTCATAACTTGCATTGCACCAAAGTTTAGGGCACAGGGACGAATACTTAACGAATCGTCCCAAGACAGGACGCCCGCTAAGCACTCTAGAAAGATGAGAGGAAGCCCCTCATTTCTAATTCCCCACGCTTAAGGCTCGTGCGATATACACTTTATCTTTATTAAGTATTTTCAAGAAGTTTGGAGATGAGAAGAGAGAAGACACAAAGGAAACTCTAAAGGGAAACTAAGAGTCCTAATGTTATCATGCATGGGTAACCTAGGGTTAGTGAGGTTTATGAGGGACGACTACCCAAAACCTAATGCTAATCCTACTCCAAGTTTAATCAAAAATTAAGCTGGACTAGGTAGCTCTAAAGGGAAAGAATCCAAGACTTAAACAAGTCTTGAGATTCATGGGAGGAAGAGAGTGAAAGAGAAGAATGAGAAAGAGAAGGAGAAGATGAGATACAATAAAAGGCAGCAAGCACATCACATCATAAATGTCCAACTCAAATCATCAAAAATGTTTCAAAGATCATGCAAAACAATTCAAGTAAGCATGCAAAGATAAACATGAAAGAAAGACAAACATACTTGTATGGAATGCATAATTAAGCATACATGGACTTCATATCAAGATGAAATGAGAAAAATAAGATGAGGATTAAAACAAGTCAGAACAAAGATCATAACATCATCAACAATTCTCATGTGCAAAAGAAAATCAAAACATGAAACAATATGCACCAAAGAAAGTCCATAAAAGGAACTCAAAGTCCAATTACTTAACACATGCCAAACATGATTCAAACATGATCCAGAAATGGAAAAATTTGGTCACAAGGGACCTCAACCAGGGGTAAACATCAAATCAAATGTACATGCAAAGAATCAAGAAGAAACTCAAGCAAATAGGCATGGCAAGTCAACTTGTGTAAAGAGATGTCAAGATATAATCATGCATAAGTTATTTAAGCACAAATAATCAAACATACATCAAATGACAATAAAAAATTGTGAGATTAAAACTCAAATGACCTAAGTCGGAAGCCAATCACATGTCAAAAGATCTCACAAAAATTTGCAAGTTAAGCACCTCAAACAAATGAGCAAAGATCACATAAGAAACATGACTCAATATGCAAAAGAGAGGGACTAAAATGCAATATGAAATGATTTTAAAAATATGAGAAAAATGTTTTTAAGGACCTCAAGACGTCCTCTGAAAAATTCAAAAAGAATGAGATGCAAATCATGTATAGATGATGAGAACAAAAATCAACAAGGCAGGGTGTGCACAAGTGAAGCAATCCAAAAAGAAATTAATTAAACAATTGATTCAGATGCACAAAATAAAATAAAAATGAAAAATAAAATTTGTCAAAATTTTATAAACCCTAAATATGCTTCAAGAATTTTTTTGGGATTTTTGGATGCATTTAATTAATTTTAAAAATTAAAAATGGAAATGCAACAATTAAGAAAATAAAAAGAAAGAAATAAACTCAAGGGGGTTCAGATAGCAGCCCAAAGACGTTATAAAATGAATTGAATCAAATAAGGGGGGTGCAAGTAGTAAGCCTAAATCAAAAAGTCCAAGAGCAAAGTCAAACATGAAACACATGGAACCCAGTCAAATATCAGACTCAATCATAACCATAGGATTGATCCAACGCATGCAATCAGGTCAACAAAAGTACACAGTAATCCAGATCAACAGGCAATATCATACAACCACCATAGCAACCATGCACGCACACACATACAAGTGGTCAGATTTAAAAAATAAAAGCACGTGAGAGACATATGTTTTTTTAATGTGTTAGCATAATCATGATTATCAGATGAATCCAACGCATGTGAACAAGTCAATGGATCTTAAAAGCATGGAAGATCAAAGGTCCAGATTTAATGCACATGGTAAATATCATGGATTGACACACACGCATATCACAAATTAAAATAAGAACATAAAAGATCTGGCACACTCAGGACCATTGGATCAAAGCAATGAACGGTGGGATTGCATCTTCCACCTCTGAAACCCTCACCGGCCAGAAAACATACCAGGTGCTGGAGCCCTAGCTCCGGTCACCTTCACCGGTGAACACCAACCATAAAATTACCAAAAATGGCTCATGAGTACATCAAATTAATCAGAATTTCACAAGGATCTCATATATGCAATTAGTTTTCACAAACAACCAACACACAAGCCAAATCGAACAGAATAAGTTTGGATCTAAAAACTTAAATCTTAAAATTCAAACAATCCACACGTCCAAACTCAAAACTAAATAGATCAGCATCATCAGTGAACATCATAGATCATTTTGCAAGCAAGAAAAACAAGTTACATGATCATGAAAAGTATGCTAACCTGGAAACTGTAGAGCTCAAAATACACTAAGAACTCCTTCCAAAAGCTGCAGATCTTCCTCTTTTGAGCTCTATTTGCAAAATAAATGCAAATAGAGGCTTGAAATTGGCTGGATCTAACAATTGATTAAACCCCTGATTAGTGAGTTTTGAGTGGTTTTGCAATTTTTGCAATTTGTGTTCAATCCCTTATTTTATTCGTGCACCTTCATGCTTTTCATGATGGATACCTCACACTTGACTTGCTGATCACTTTTCAAAAACAATTGGGCCTTGAATTTGCTTGGATAATGAGATTTGGATCAATTTGCAAATTGTTTATTTGTTAAATACACCATGTATATGTCACGGTTTGGCATGAAACAAGGGTCAAAATTGGTGCTCATGGCTTGTACTTTGATGGTACAATATGACTTGAAGCAATTGAAGTGATTACAAGTCCTTTTAGATGAAAATACAAATGGTGGAAAATTGGTACATGTGGAAAACCTCAAAATGCACCTTGCCTTGCCTTAGCCATAACTTGAGTTCTACAAAAGGTATGAACATGTTCTAGTACTTTTTGGAAAGGGGAGAGAATGATCTTCAACTTTCATGTTTGAGTGAAATTCACTTGAAACTTCTTTGATGATGAAAAGTTAAGTTGAATGTAGTGTAAAAACTTGCCAAAAATGGAAACTTCTCATTATAGGTCATTTTCCAAATTTAGTAACTTTTGTACAAACCCTTGATTCTTGATAAATGGTATGAAACTTGACCCTTGAAGACCATATGAGGATGTGAGACCTTGAAAACCCTGAAGAGAACCTCAAAATTCCACAGTTGACTTCCCCTCTCACTGTTGACTATTCTTGGTCTACAAGCAATTGATCCACTGAACATCTTTCACAATGAAACACTAGCCAAGTCTTTCCTCCATGAGTACTTGTAAGCATATAGAACCTCATGAGAATGTATTTTAACAAGCAAAACCCATCAAGAAGCCTTTTGGAACCAAAACCCTAATTTGGACCATCTGATTAGAAGAGTGTGGTTCACTTGAAATCTCTTGCCAATCTTGATCTTATGATGATATGATGAACCCCTCAAACCATCTTGATGCTTGAGACTCCTTTGAGATGAACCAAGTACCTTGATCCCATGCTAAGAACCAATGCTATGCACAAATGCTAATGCAAGAAATGCAAAGAAACATAAGCCAGTTAGCTAAAAACAACAAGGCAAATTTTGGGGTGTTACATACAGTTATATATATATATATATATATATATATATATATATATATATATATATATATATATTATATATTATATATATATAAATAAATATATGAAAGCGGATAAAGAAAGCGGGTAAACACTTACTCGGTTGTAGAGCTTCCATGCTGTTTTGTTAGTTGTTCAACAAAGAAAGCTTTGATAACAATATTATATTCAAAATCAAAGGAGAAAGTGCGTTGAAAAAAGATCGGGGCTTACAGCTCAGGGAGAGGCCCAATTTTATTAGTGATTGCACTGTTGTTTTGTACATTGTACAGGAACTTATACAAGTGACTGAGACCCGAAAAGGTTTTCTGTACAAAGGGATGGGTCTTACACTCTCTCAAGAGGCCCAAAGGTTTATCTTTATATAAGTGGTGGGGCTTATAGCTCAAGGAGAGGCCCAAATGTTAATTTAGAAAGGCGACGATCGCGTCGAACTTTTTGATGGTGTTGGAACTTATACAATAAGTGAGGCCCAAATTATTTTGGTTTTCAAAAAGGGTTGGGTCTTACACTCTACTAGTGGCCTAATGATTTTTAAAGAATGGGGCTTATAACACGAGGGTAGGCCCAAGGGTTTGATTTTTGAACTGGCGATCGCGCCGAGATTTTCTTTTAACGCAAAGGGGCTTATACAATATCTGAGGCCCAAAATTGTTTTGGTTAAAAGGGGATTGGGTCTTACACTCTATTAGAGGCCCAAAATATTTTGAATGGGTCTTATAGCTCGGGGAGAGGCCCAAATGGTTTATTTTAAACGGACGATGATCGCGCCGAACTTTTGAAATACAACGGGACTTATACAACATTTGAGGCCCAAAATTGTTTGTATTTACAAAGGATTGGGTCTTACACTCTATTAGAGGCCCAAAGTGTTTGAAAAAAGTTTGATGAGGGTTGAATTAATCAAAAACCCTAATTTGTTTCCAAAGTGTATTTTAATTGAATAAAAATACAATTGAAATGATCAAAATTGTTACACATGTGGAAAACAAATTGTGATCTTGGATTAATGTTTCATAAATCAGGTTTTGATCCACAAAATGATTGGAAATCACTAAAATTTGAAAAATCAAGAAAAAGGAAATATTTTAAATGTCAAAAACGAGTAAAATATTAATTCTTTACAAAAATATCAAGTATATGAAATAAATAAAAATATTGGGATTTTTTGGGAAAATAAAATATTTTAACATTTTTGTGAATTATTAAAAAAAGAATCAACTCAAAATCATTAAAACTCAGAGAGAAATTAATTTTTGAATCAATTAAATAAAATCACAAAATTCAAATATTCAAATATTTGAAAAACGGCTCCAAGAACATGGTAAGAACACACGCCCTTCCTCTGTTTCTGCAGATTTGCATTTTCTATCCAATCTCACTGAATACTTGATGATATCATGCAATCTACATATCAATCTACTCGTTTCAACCTCACGATCATGTTTATGGTCTTTAATTTCATTTATTTTAAACATGGAATAAGAAATCAAAGAGAAACTTCAAGAACCCTAAAATTTGCATGAAGGTTCAGAAATTCCATACACGATTCAAACAATGCAATTGATTAAGGGAAAACACTCCATGCATGATCATGAACATATGGCCAAATTATTGTGCAGCAAAAATTGCATGGATCATAGAGTTAGAAGAGCTCATGCTTACCTCTTGCAGCTGGTGATCGTGTTTTGCGTTAGAGGTGTTACAGCTTGGTTCCAAGGTTATGGACAGCTTCCCTAGGTGCTATGGAGTGTGTCTGGGTGCTTGGAGTGGATTGATTTGAGCTGGAACTTGATTTGGCACCTCGACTACAAATCTGTCAAAGGCTTGAGCAGTTGGCTGGTGATTTTGTGATTTTGATCTTCCAGATGTTATGTGAGTGTTTGGATTACTTCTATATGATGTTTATGAGGTGTGTGTGTGTGTGATTGGTTTGATTGGAATAGCTCTCAAACTCAAAACCCGATAGTGACTTGCTTTGGAATGCAATTTTGGAGTGAAAGAAGAGATTTTGAGGAAAACATCTGTTAGATGGATTTGGTGTACTCAAACTGATCACAAATAAGCTCTATTTATAGTAGATAAAGTTTGTTTTGCAAGGAATAGTGAATGGCAACTGCTGCATAGGTTTGGCCAATGTTGAGCAATGAGAATCCAAGTCTCCTCTAGCCATTGACTAGAGGTTAAAGCATAGGCTGCTGGTCCCCTTGGTCTTGGATAAGTCTTGACTGAATTCAGTTGGAAATGGCTCAGTCCATGCCACCTTGGTGCTTCCATTGAATGCTCCAAAACAAAATTGGAGTCTTGTCCCTCTTTTAGGCATTTCTAGGTTTGGCATGCTATTTTTGGTTCCAAAGACTTGGGAGGCTTGGGATCAGAGTTGGTTCCTCCTTGCTCCCCCCTTGAGGTGTTCATATGGATAGAGTTGCTTGCCCTTTGCAAAATTTGAGCAAATTGAGCAAAACTCTAAAATCTGCCTTGCCATGACAGTTTGCAGCAAGGCATATTGGCATTGTCATATCTCAAGGCTCAAGTGGAATTTGATGGAGTTCTTGGCCATTTTGGAAAGTCCTCATATGATACAACAACTGTTTGATAATAATTGGTTTTGATACTTTTTGGATCCAAGTGAAAAATGCCCCTACATTTGGATAAAAAGTAAGGAAAATTCTGACTTAGTGAAAATTTCACTAAGTGTTGGAAAAAAGTGACATTTTCACTTTTTGTGATTTTGATCATTCCATAACTCAAAATCCATGATGAATTGGAATGAGGTGTAGTTGAAGCTTTTGTAGAGGGCCATGAGAGCTACAAATCCAGCTTTGGATGGGGAAAAATGGCCTTGTGGTTTAGGAGTTATGATCCTCCAAAGTTGGTACCCTAGCCATTTTATTCCATAACTTAGAAATATTTCTAAGTTTTTATAGTTACCCCTTTTACAAGTTATCCCACTTTTCTTGATTTTTCTTGATGAATGATGATTCCAATCATACATTAACATCATTTTTGGGTTAAGGAACCATAATTGTGAAAAATCTCAAAAAGTCAAAGTTTGACTTTTGTGCACCGTTGACTTTTTATTAGATGAATTCCAAACTGTGTGATCCTCTATGAAATCAAGTCCATGACCTAAATCAAACTTGATGGATTGATTTCATAGGTGTTATAGGGTGTATTGAATCATGTCCTAGGATTTGGGAGCATGTCTTGGTCAAAAGTCAAAGGTACAGTTGACTTTTCTCGCGAAACCCTAATTGTGGTTCAGATGAAATTGAAACTTGTTGCTAAAGCTTCTTAGATCAATTCATTATTGAAAATGGATCAATGTAGTTTATTGGAGACCCTCAAATCCTCTCTTGAGGTCTTGGCTCATGCTTTGCCCCAAAAGTCAACTTAGGGGTGAATTAGGTCAAGAAACCCTAATTCCTGATCTTTTGTGAATGCATCCCCTGAGGTCAAATTGACTTGATGATTGGGTTCATGATGTCCCTTGGAGAATTTTAGGATATGTTTTGAAGCCTTGGCTCATTCCCAGAGGAAAATTCCCCCTCTGGAGGCCCTGGTCGACCAAACCCTAATTTGGTGACACTGGCAATTTTGAGGCTTAATCCACTCAGAATGTTGCAGCCTTGTGCTTAATACTTGGAGTGGGAGTCCTCTTGATCCATTGTGGATGTTTGAGAGGCTATACAAGTTGAAGATCATGTCAATTCTTGATTGATTCTTTGCCTATGCACTCAGAGAGGTCCTGAAATTCTAATTTTGATTGTAGTGAATGCTCACCCATCTTTGGGGAGACTAATGGTTCTTCTATATTGTGATGATGATTTACACAATGATGGGAAATATTAGTGGTCAAAATTAGGGGTATGACAGATGCCCCTATTTAATCTTCTTGGACCCGAAGGTGTGAATGGCGAAGGTATTCGGGCATTCGGGGTGCAAGAGGATTAAATATCGGAATACCCGAAATTTTGATAGTGGTTAAGACTAGCCGTTTGTGCATCCTTCTTCTTTTGCTAAGCAATGATGCTTAGAAAAGGTAAACTTCCCCTCGATCATGGTTTCCTACCAAGGAACTGGTCTTAGTTTCTGAAATGAACTTCCCCTCGATCCTGGTTTCCTACCAAGGAGCTGGTCTCAGTTTCTGATTTAAACTTCCCCTTGGTCCTGGTTTCCTACCAAGAAACTGGTCTCAGTTGCTGAAATAAACTTCCCCTCGATCCTGGTTTCCTACCAAGGAACTGGTCTCAGTTTCTGAAATAACCTTCCCCTCGATCCTGGTTTCCTACCAAGGAATTGGTCTCAGTTTCTTTTGTCAATAAAATTTCTTGACAAAGGACGCTGTGTGTAGCGATTTTCCTCAAACTTCTCGCCGAATTTTCTTGGGGAGATACCATTTGATAGGAAAAGTTTTGATGTCAGACTTGCTGGGGAACCCATCTGTCTGAGCTGTAGAGGTACACAAACTTCTCTGTTGGAGATGTCATTTGTTGACTCTATCGGGGAAAACAAGTCTCTTGAGAGACTGCTTTCGCTTGGGGATATCGCATCATACTTTTCTCGGAGATCTTTTCGGAGAAATGCCATATGATGTGATCCAATTTTGAGGTGCTGATGACTACATTAACATTGACTCTCCGGAGAGCAAAAATCAATGTGTTGCTGAAAGTCTTTAGTTGTGAGGCTTTCTTTGGGGATTTTCCTTAATCTGGGAAAACAAATATATCATCTTCAATGGCGAAGAGTGACATTTGTCAAAAGTTTCTCTGGTCTTCTCAGAGGTTCAAGTTATCAAAGTGGTCAAGGGCCAACTCTAATCCAGAAATAAACTGGAGGAGAGAGATAGTGCAGACGCAACATTTCCTGACGAGGAAAGAACTGACAACTCGATTGAGAGGACTTTTATCACTAGGGGATAAGACCGACTAAAGTGATAGTGATGCAATATGAATATGAATGTAAATCAATAATGCATGATGCATGTATGTATATGCTGACAAAACTGACACGACATACAGACTAGTAGATGAACACGAATGGATACTCGGCCACACTGGGAGATGAAAAGTACCGTTGGTTCAAGATAGCAATTCTGCCTTGCTTAGGAGAAAGTAGTTCCCACGGGGAAAAACCGTTGGTCGGGATTAGGAGTTAAGAACTCTGTCGGAGATGTCAGATGGAGTATTCACATCTGACATAACTGATCCTTCGTTTAGGCGCACTGGTTTAGAAGGAGTACTTTGATTCTGCACTTTGAAGTTCGCTTACTTTTGGCGAAGCGATCGATGTTCTTTTGATGTTCGACAGTCAAAAGAAATTGTCATCTTTATTTTAAAAGCAGAAAAACTTTACAAGTAAATTCATTTTTAATTTATTTCAAGAACCGTTGATCATGTTAAAATGTCGTTCTATAAAGCTAAAACAAATAAGAATTTCAAACAAAAGCACAAGGGCTCAAATTTTATTGATAGGATGGAAATCAGCCAAGCGCGTGATTCCATAGAGTATTTACAAAGTTTGAAAATGGTAATTTAAGGAAAAAGGCTACATTGAAATATAACGACCGCTACCCTTCTACCAACTTTGAATTCAGGACATCCTGAGCTTCTGTCGAAGATAGCCTTGACTGGAGTTTTTCCTGATGGATGGCACTACTGTTGCTGAGTTGAACTGATCAGATGTAGTTACTTGCCATTATCCCTAACTTTTGCCTGGATTGTACTTTGAGATTTCCAATCCACCGGGATGATTTTTTTTTTATTATGTCTCTAAATTTTGCCTGGACCGCCATTTCGAGTTTTCAATCCACCGAGACGTTTTTTTTATTTTTTTTAGTTTAGGAAAAGTATTTTTTGACTACATCAACATTTGTGGGGTGGGCCAATTCCTCTCCGTCCATGGTTGCAAGTCTCAAGGCACCGCCTGAGAAAGCTTTCTTGACCACATAGGGGCCGTCATAGTTCGGGGTCCACTTGCCCCGAGAATCAATGAGGAATGATTATATCTTCTTGAGCACGAGGTCTCCTTTCCTGAAGACACGAGGTCGAACCTTTTTGTCAAACGCCTTCTTCATTCTTTGCTGATACAACTGACCATGGCATAGTGCCGTTATTCATTTTTCCTCGATCAGATTTAGTTCGTCGTGTCGACCTTGACACCATTCAGCTTCTGTAACCTTAGTTTCCATCAATACCCGGATTGATGGGATCTCTACTTCTATGGGGAGCACTGCTCCATGCCATATACTAGAGAGAAAGGGGTAGCCCCTGTTGAAGTGCGGACAGATAATGGATCTAACTTGAACAACAAGATGATGAAGGGGTTGTGTGCTGATTTCAGGATCGAACACCATAACTCATCTCCCTACCGACCCAAGATGAACGGAGCGGTAGAAGCGGCTAACAAGAACATCAAGAAATTTGTTCAAAAGATGGTTGTAACCTACAAAGATTGGCACGAGACACCATAACGGCAGATGATATTGTTTTTGATAAATTGGACCACCACTTGTCAGGTTACATTGGCGTATGACGCTGCTTCGACCCACTTGGTGAAGTAATCAATGGCTACCAGGATGAACCGATCTCCGTTTGACGCCTTAGGTTCAATCATGCCGATCATGTCGATTCCCCATATGGAAAAAGGCCACGGGGAGGAGAGAACTTTGAGATGTGTTGGCGGTACATGGATTTTGTCGGAGTATATCTGACACTTGTGACACCTTCTCATGTAATTGTAGTAGTCGGATTCCATGGTCAACCAGTAGTACTCTGCTCTCAGAATTTTTCTCGCCATTGTGTATCAATTGGCATGAGTGCCAAAGGATCCTTCGTGAATTTCTTTTATCAACATGTCTGCTTCTGGTCTGTCTATGCATCGGGGCAAGACCATGTCAAAGTTCCTCTTATAGAGTGTATCGCCGCTCAGGAAGAAGCTATCAGCCAGTCTTCTGAGGATTTTTTTGTCCTTCCTTAGTACCCCAGGTGGGTACTCTTATTTCTGAAGGAAGCATTTTATATCGTGATACCAAGGTTTGTCGTCTATGACTGCTTCAACTGTGAAGATGTAAGCGGGTCGTTCAAGGCGCATTATGTCAATCTTAGGTAGGTCCTTCCATTGACCTACACTAATCATGGAAGAGAGGGTGGCTAGTGCATTAGCCATGCGATTCTCTTCACGAGGGATATGATGAAACTCAATTCTGTTGAAGAATGGTAACAACCTCCTCGCATAGTCTTTGTAAGGAATCAATCCGGATTGGTATGTTTTCAAATCTCCTTTGATCTGATTGGCGACAAAAGCTGAGTCGCCATATACATCCAAGTTCTTGATCCTTAAGTCGATCACTTCTTCGAGACCCATGATACAAGCTTCGTATTTGGCCTCGTTGTTTGTGCACTTGAATGTAAGTATGGAAGTGAAAGGACATCTTCGTCTGGGAAGTCAAACCCGATTGATTCCTGATCGTCAATCGGTTGATGACCCTAATGATCATCTAAAATACTTCCCTTAACGGCTTTCTGAGCGTGGTATTCGATGTCGTATTCTGATAACAACATCTGCCAACGGGCAATCCTTCCCGTGAGAGCAGGTTTTTCAAAGACATACTTGATTGGATCCATTTCTGAGATTAACCAAGTAGTGTGACGAATCATGTACTGGCGAAGACGTTTCGCTGCCCAAGCCAAAGCGCAACAAGTTTTCTCAAGCATAGTGTACCGAGTCTCGCAGTCGGTGAATTTCTTGCTCAAATAGTAAACGTCAGTCTCTTTCCTTTTTGTTTCATCTTGTTGGCCAAGTACACAACCCATGGAGTCCTCTAGGACTGTTAAGTAGATGATCAGCAGTCTTCCTTCCACTGGAGGTGATAGAATCGGCAGATTCAACAGGTATTCCTTAATACTGTCGAAGGAAGTTTGGCAATCTTCTGTCCAAACGCAGTCCTGTTTCTTTTTTAGTAATTTGAAGATCGGCGCACATGTCGTGGTCATGAGGAATATGAATCTGGAGATGTAGTTCAAACGTCCCAGGAATCCTCTGACTTGTTTTTCAGTTTTCGGAGAAGGCATTTCTTGAATGGCTTTGACCTTGTCAGGATCAACCTCAATTCCTTTTTGGCTGACGATGAACCCTAAGAGTTTCCCTGAACGGACACCGAAGGTGCACTTGTTGGGATTCAAGCAGAGTTTGTACTTTCTCAACCGCTCGAATAGTTTTGTCAGGTGGGTCACATGCTCCTCTTCGGTTTTTGATTTAGCAATCATGTCATCGACATATACCACAATTTCCTTGTGTATCATGTCATGAAACAGAGTAGTCATGGCCCTATGATAGGTTGCCCCGGCGTTCTTCAAATCGAAAGACATTACCTTGTAACAAAAGGTCCCCCATGGGGTAATGAACAAAGTTTTCTCCATGTATTTCGGTGCCATTTTTATCTGATTATAGCCCGAGAATCCATCCATGAAGGAGAAAACTTTGAACTTTGCTGTACTGTCTACCAGCATGTCAATGTGTGGTAAAGGAAAGTCGTCCTTTGGACTAGCCTTGTTTAGATGTCTGTAGTCTACACATATTCCGACCTTTCCGTCCTTTTTCGAAATGGGTACTATGTTGGCTAACCATTAAGGATACTCCGATGTGGCGAGGAAACCTGCGTCAATATGTTTCTATACCTCCTCTTTGATTTTGATGGCCATGTCTGGGTGAGTCCGTCTCAACCTCTGTTTTACTGGCGGACATTCTGACCGTAACGGTAAATGATGTTCCACGATGCTGGCATCCAACCCTGGCATGTCCTGATAGGACCAAGCGAATACATCGGGAAACTCTTTGAGAAGCTTTGTTAAACTCTCTTTGGCAGTTGGACTGAGTAGTGCCCCGATCCTGATTTCTTTTCTCTCTTTTTCTGAACCCACGTTGATCGTTTCCAACGGCTCTTTGTGAGGTTCAATGGACCTTTCCTCCAGTCTGAGTAATTGAGAGATCTCTTCTGGAATTTCATCGTCAACTTCTTCTTCAGCCCCAAATACAGGGAACTCAAAGTTGGGAGAAGGCATCAGATCGTATGTTTCAATGGGGTTTAAAACAAGCAATCTGCATGACGTGATGATTTATGTTTGGAAGAGATAGAGAAAATGCAAGTGTGTGTGCAATGTTTTTTGAAAACTGCTTGTATTTATGATTGATTTGTTTTTTAGGATTACCATTTTCGGAAAAAGCAAAAAGAAAACCGCAATTAATGCGAAAATTACAGAACGACGTTATTTTATTTATGATTTGTCGTTTCTTGAAACTACAACCCTATAAAATAAAACTCTGTTGCTTTGGGCGAAGTGAAGAGGGATATTTAAAGAAAACGAGCCCTATCAAAACATCCGTTTCACCTGGGCAGGGTGAAAGGTTAAAGACAGCAATTACTTTGACTTATGAACAATCTTCAGAACATTGACTGCAACCCATTGGCGGTGAACTCCTCGGTGAATCACAAAGTTTGGTACTTTCCTTGATTTGTCTTCAGAAATAACACTGATTTCTGGTGGAGCAGGATCATTGGAATCTGTCTCCCAGGCAGAGTTGTCGTTGGAGGATTCCTCTGTTGTATTTTGCATAGTATTTGTGCTCTCAGGCAAATCTCCCCATCCAGTTGGCTGGATGTCTTCGAGCCTGATACGAGAGCTTTCAGGAGCGGTGCATTTGATCATGAAGTCAAATTTTCCACTTGGTTGTCCTAAGGTGTCCCACACTTCTTTGGAACTGGAGGGGTCAACTCTCTCGATGACGTTGACCTCAGGAAAAGCGTAGTTGATGAATTCTAGTCCGGCAAGCTTTGCCAATTCATCGTCGTACTGGATAGGTTCTGAATAACCTGAGTGTTGATCCCATGACATGGTGGGGACACAGGTATTTTTTTCACTGATGCTCAGCTGATTTTCATTGTTCGGCTGATTCTCTTGCCCCAAGTCTCTTAGGTACGGCTGCCAGATAGGCAGGCCATCCATCGGGCCATAATAGTCGTGGTCAAAGTTGTATTTCATCGGAGTGTCTTCCTTTAATTATTTTGGCAGAGCATGGCATCCTTCTGGATCACAATCTCCATATATCATTTCGACGTCTGACCTCGGTATAAATCTCGGACTCTGTGCGGGATAGCAAAAGGGCGTAGGCACCTCTTCCTGAGACATATAACCGTCCTCGTTGAGATAGAACTTCCATTCCTCATCCGTATCGAAGGGATCTCCCTCGTTGATGGTATGGACTGCTTGAGGCACTGGGTGAAGGAAACCTCCATTGTGGAAGAAGTCCTGAATGGGATGAAGACTTTCATCGTTAGCAGCTGTCTGGGTTCAGGTTGCAGAAAAACTAAGACCCTTCTTTGTTTTACTATCAGTAGGAATGACAAGTTGTCTCCATCCTTTTGCATTGTTATTCTCTATCACTTCGAGAGCATCTCTGTATGAGGAAATCGAGGTTCCTTTTTCTGATTGATTCTCATTGCTTACCGACAGTGCTTGGAACTGAGTTCCAACAACCTCCTCGGGTTCTACAAAAGTAGATAATGACAAGTTTCTCACGAGCAAGGCTTGCTCCCCATAGACCGTGATGAGTTGATCGTTCTTGACAAACTTCAGTTTCTGGTGAAGTGTCGAAGTGACTGCCCCAGCCTGGTGTATCCAAGGTCTTCCTAATAAACAGCTGTATGCTGCTCGGACGTCCATGACCTGGAAAGTGATTTGGAAAGTGTGAGGACCGATAGTTATAGAAAGGTCGACTTCGCCGATAACTGCTTTCTGAGACCCGTCAAATGCTTTGACGATGACCTCACTGCCTTTCATCGGGGGTCCTTTGAATGATAGTCGCATTAAAGTGGACTTCGGCATAACATTGATGGTCGATCCTGTGTCTACCAGTACGCTGGCTAAAGCATCGTCCTGGCAGTTAACTGTGATATTGAGCGCCATGTTGTGGCTTTTACCCCCTCTTGCAAATCCTCATCACTGAATCCTATGTTGTTGCAGGAAGTGATGTTAGAGATGATGCTATCGAACTGTCGTATTGACACGTCCTGTTCCACAAAGGCCTGTTCTAAGACTTACTGTAGAGCCTCTTTGTGGGCTTCGGAACTGAGTAAAAGTGATAGCACTGAGATCTTTGACGGAGTTTGTAATAGCTGATCAACAATGTTGTATTCACTCCTTTGGATGAGCTTCAGCATCTCATCAATGTTTTTTGAAAGGTCGGGATTACTGGATTGACCGACTGGTGGATCGGGAGCTTCTGTCGGAAGTTCCTTTTCTTTGTTAGGTTCCCTAACTCCTCGGTTAAAGATTCGACTGCTCCGTGTTACTCGACTGATGTCTGCAACATTCACGATGGAGGGTAATGGAATTTCCTTTCCATTATCGATTATTGTTGCATCGTATTTGTAAGGGATCGCCTTAGCTGATTCATACGGTAATGGTCCCGGCAGATAGATAACTACAGGAGCCTTTTTATTTTTCTGACTGTCGTAAATAACTTCAATCAGTTCCTTGCTAAGAACTTTTAATTCGTCCAGTAGAGGAATGATGGTACAAACATCCTTGTTCCTCTCAGGGTCAAAGATTACAACCACGTCTTTGATTTGATCTGCAAAGTAGTCCGGCGTCCAGTCAATGGACACCGAAGCTAGGTATGGGTGAATCTCCTTGCGATCCAACTGACCTTGAAGGGCTGCTCGCATGAGGTAACATCCTTGGTTATTTTCCGAACAGACTCTACAACATTCATAGTTGTGTGGTGGCACATGGCCACGCCCGCTTTGAATGCAGTGTAACCTCACTAGATCTGTTTCCATAGATCGGACATCCAGACTTTGATGTCTAGTAGGGTTCCCATCAACCACACTAATTTGTTGCGTGTTTTCATCCATATAGATTGGAAGCCACCAGTGGTTTAACAAGTGTTGTAAAGTTCTTTGAACGAGAGCGCACCCTTGGTTACTCTCACAACATCTTTTACAGTTCTGATAATTATGTGAAGTGAGAAAACCAAGTTGGACCTGCCTGGCATGTAACTCCACCAAGCTGGTATTCATCAGACGAATATCAAATATTTGAATCATGTTGATCTGATAGGGATTCCTATCACGGTAGTCTTGGATCCATCCAAGATCCATCTGACACTGGAGGGCCTCTTGTACAAAAGAGCATCCCTGTTTGTTTACCGAGCAAGTCAGGCAGGAATTATAATCGTGCCGCGGCAGATTATGATATTGGCTTTGCCTTGAGTGCATCGCCACCAAGTTGACATTCATTGTACGGATGTCGTTGTTCTGAATGGCGTTGGAATTCATATAGGTCATGCTGACTCCACGAACACGATGCTCTTGGATCCATCTGAGATCCAATGATTCCTGTAGAGCTGATTGCAGCACAGAACATCCTTGATTATTTTTAGAGCAGATATCACACTGGTGATAATTATGAGGTGGCACATGGCCATATCTGCTCTGTCTACAATGCATCTTGACCAGATTGAACCTTACCAAGAGTACATCATGAATTTGATAGGTGTTGTTAGACTCTCCCTCGATCAAATTGGCTGCAGCCTTCTCGTGTTGAGGCAGCGGGTTTGTGAGAACATTCAGATTCATATCTTTGAAAGATAAGACCCCGCTCCTAACAAGTTTTTGCACATCGGATTTGAAACTGAGACAATTCTCTATGTTATACCCTGGTCCTCCTTGATGGTAAGAACAAGTCTGATCCGCTTTGAACCAAAAAGGTGGATTTTTCCGGTACTGTAAGAGGAGACTTAGTCTGGACGTTCCCCTTGACCAGTAGTAATGGAAACAGTTCGGCGTACAACATGGGTATAGGGTCAAACCCTGGTGATCGCGTTGTACGATTGTTGTTGTACGGAGGACGAGTCTGCTGAAGAGACTGTTGTGTCCTTTGCTAAAATTGCTGTTGATTTGGTTGGCTCTGCGCAACCTGAGGTTAATACGTAGGAATGGGCGTGGGATTGGTACCAGGAATTACAGCTGCTACTGGTTGATATCGTCGCCTTTGCTTTCCGAGAGAGATATTCCTGATATCTTGCTCTTTTTTCTTAGGGAGAGCACTACCGTATCGTTTTGTACTACTTGATGATCCAACGTCTTTTACTAAACTTCCTTCTCGGACAGCTTCCTCAAGGAGAACTCCCATGCCCACCATCTCGGTGAAGTCGCTGGGCGCACTGGCGACCATTCTGTCGTAGTAAAATGAGCTTAAGTTCTTTAAGAAGATCTTTGTCATCTCTTTTTCCTCAAGAGGTGGACAAATCTGAGCGGAAATTTCACGCCATCTTTGAGCGTACTCCTTAAAGGTTTCCTTGTCCTTTTGTGACATTGATCTGAGTTGATCTCTGTCCGGTGCCATGTCCAAATGGTATTTATATTGTTGAACGAAAGCAGCGCCAAGATCTCTAAAGGTGCAGATCGTAGCGCGGTTTAAACCCATGTACCATTTGAGTGCGGCACCGGTTAAACTATCCTGAAAGTAATGAATTAGTAGCTCCTGGTTCTTTGTCTGCGCTTACATTCGCCGGGCGTACATCACTAAATGACTCTGAGGGCAAGATTTACCCTTGTATTTTTCAAAGTCGAGCACTTGGAATTTGTGTGGAACTTTCACATTGGGGACCAAGCGGAGGTCTGCGGCGTCCTTTCCAAATAGATCTTGACCACGAAGGGTTTGTAGTTCTTTCTGCATTTCCAGGAACTATTCCTGGAATTCATTCATTCTGTCGAACATACTATCGTTTCCACCAGAGTGTATCTGTGGAATCTGTCCTTCCGGGACAGTGTGTACCACGGGCGGTGGTATAGTCATTATGGCCGAGACTCTCGGTGCCTCCCGAAGTTTGTAACCTTCAGAAGTTGCTATCATGCCCATGGCATCTTCACTTTCCCGAAGTTTGTAACCTTCAGGCCCAGCGGTTCCTGCTGCGGTTCCCTGATCCTCAGTGATCGACGGAACATATCCTTCCAGGATATAGTTGAGTGGCATGCCCCAGGGGCAATCTTTCGGCATCTTGTACCTTGGATCATACTTCTCCCCTATGGGCGTTGATGTGATCTCCGAGATCACAGTCCTTTGTTATTGCATCTGAGCTTCTAATAGATCTTGCATGTCATTATGAAGCTTTCTCAGATCCTCTTTCAGAGTGTTGATCTCTTCTCTCAACTCTCTGTTCTCTTCCTTGAGATCATCCATCTTTTTCTGACGATTGGCCCGAGTATTGTACGAATGAGACAATTTGACTCTAGAATCGAGATGCAAACGTGAGATTCGTAGGTAAGAAGAATGCATTTATGAGAATGATGAATGCAATGATTATTAATTATTTTTTTATTCAAAGTAAACTTCGACAATTAGATTGCAAATATCAAACAGTGGGGAAACCCCATTTTATTGAATTCAAAGGATTGCGAAAATGAAAATACAGTAGATTACAAAGTGCTGGAAAAGGAAATATAAACTAATGGGTCCTGAGTCGTCTCTGAAGAGAGCTCAAGTGCTGGTTCGAGTGTTTTCCTTTTCTTTGACCGGGGCTCTTGGGCCGTTGTCGGGTTGTCATTCCTTTGCCAAGTGAAAAGAGCGAGAAAATTCCTTTGGTCATCCTGATTCTCTACAGCATGTTGCTCTAGAATCTCAATCAGGGCATCTTTTTCTCTTAACAGTTGCTATATTTTCCTGCACTCCACATTGAGAATACGGTACTTGTTCCTCCAAGACCTCTTCTCCTGCTGAACTTTCTGAGAGTAACCTGAAGTTTTTCCGTCTTAGACATAAAATAAAGGTCAGAGTCCCTTAATGGAAGAACTTCCTGACGAGGGTAAGGCATCCTCAGCTTGAGAGCTCTAGTTTGTACCCAATGGAGATAAGGCTCCATCGAGACACAGTCCGGTTTTCCTAGAGACTCTTTTCCTATCCTATGAACGTGTTTCCAAGCGTGCACTATTTCCGTCCTTAGTGCCCTGTCATTTTCTCCTTCGTTGAAGAAAAGACCTTCCAGATGAGCATTCTGTGGGATGTGCCTCATCGGGTATCCGAATTGACGACGAACGAGAATTGGATGATAGTTTATTCCCCCCTTAGTTCCTATAAGGGGTACATTTGGGAAATTTCCACAATGGTCAATGATCTTGATCCCATCGTAGATTCAATTGTACCAATCGATGTCAGAGTTGGTAAGAGACATGATTCACTACGACCAACGTAAAGTATTCTTTTGATCCCAAAATGTAGTAGACTTGGCCAAATGGGAAGTGAACCATTTGTATAGCAGGGGTACACAGCACGTGATCATTCCTCCGCTGTATAAATTCCTTAAGTGTACTGAATGATACGCATCTGCGAGTAACGTCGGTACGGGGTTTCCAATCAGGAAAATCTTAATGGCGTTGATATCTACAAAGTTATCGATGTTGGGAAACAAAAATAACCCATAGGTGAGTAAAACAAAGATGCTCTCGAAAGCGGCCACGTTCCCTATACTAGCAAAGTATAGAGCTTTCTTTGTCAAGAACTGGGCTGGAAAACCCTGGATGCCACCCTTAGTGGTTATGTGAGTCCTGACTTCTGACTCGTCCAAATAAATTGCTCTTGCAATGGTTTGATCCTTTGGAATTTCTTCCAGTCCAGAAAAGGGAGCTTGATCAGTAATATGTAAATCAGTCAGGTGAGAGTACTCCTCCAGCGTTGGTGCAAGCTGATAATCTGGGAATGTGAAACAGTGATAGACCGGATCGTAGAACTGGATTAGCGTGGACAGGATTCCTTCGATTACATGGACCCTTAATAGAGACAGTAATCCTCCATACTTAGCTCTGAAAGCCTTATGGTTGGTGATCATTCTCGCCAAACCTCTCAAATCCTCTAGTTTTGGAACCTTGAAGGTGTACTTATGAGTTTTCCTTCTACCGAAATCCATTAGCGCAATCTCCTTTCTCTGCTATTTGCAATCATTGTCTTAGTTTAATTTGAAAAGGAGAGACTAGAAGAGAAGATTTTCTTTGTCTTAATGTTTTCTTTAAATGAATGTATGAATGCAGCACACAAAAACATAGAAAAACATGGGGTCAAAGGGTCGGTGTCATGAAGTCAAGGCTCTACCCCCCCCCCCCCAAAGGTTTATACTGGTGATTTTTTGTACCTGTCTCTCAAAGTCATTGATTCCCTTAGAGATAACATCAGCGGGCCGGGAACCGTGCTAGGTGATGTATCTTAGAGCAATCTCAGATGAGGGTAGTATCGTGTGACAACTATTTCCGATAGCTTCCGCACTACAAAATGGCTTAAGTCTGCTAAAAACCTCAGCTTCTCAGATAACCCAGTCGACCACACTACTTTTAACAACCGAAGTCGTATAAGCAATGTATTTGCAAAGGGAGTCTCCACTGAGTTTGATGGTCGATCGGGGGCTCTTAATTGGAATTCACTCCCAGTAAGATTACCCGCATTTCCATCACCTATCTTAGGTGTATACTCAATCTTTCCACATGCGGCATCACACGCATTCCCATTAGCAGAAAAATAAACACAGATATCATTTAGGAAAAGAAGTATATATATTTATCTTAACCATCCTAGACCTCTAGTCTTATGATCCTATACAGACAATGACTCCCCAGCAGAGTCGTCATTTTTGTGACATGAATTTAGGGTTTCAACCAGAGATATAAGAGGACAAAACCCTTCGGCCCCACGGTGGGCGCCATTTTTCTGTAGCGAGCGATTTTCGACGTGGTTCTTAAGCACTGTTGCTCTGCGGTGTCGCTCCCGGGATTTTCATCCAAGTACAAACGCGAAAGTGGCACCGAAACAGAGTCGCCAGCAATGTGTATTTATCCCAAGAGAGGGAAAGGAAACACTGCATAAACCTAAGGGAAAGGAAAGAGCATGGTCTTACGACCAAGAGAATTGGGTTCGGGAGTCGGTTACGCGAGGGGAAGGTATTAGCACCCCCACGCGTCCATCGTACCCGATGGGATCCACGCTTGCTTGTCTCGATCAAAGGGTGTCGTCAACTGGAGCTTCGCTGCTCAGAACTGGAAAAGATAGGTAGACAGGAAGGGAGGAAAAAAGAAAGGAGAGAGAACAAGAAGAAAATGTAGGGAAAATAAAAGAAGAGCTCGAATGGGCCCTACCTCACTGCCTGCGTATCTCATCGGGAACATGAGAATTAGAGCGACGTAGTTCCCCTCAGCTAAGGGAAAGTTGTTTGTATTTTTTAGTGGAAACGTCAGAATGCGCGTTTCAGCAGTTAGGTGTTGCAGCTCGCTGTAGGGAGACTTAGGCGTTACCTGTTTGCGGTAGAACGAACATGACAAATCCTTAAGGACTAGAATGAAGGAGATGAGAAGAGAATTTGTTTGTTTTTGTATTTTAGAAAGAAGTGTTTTGATTATTCTTGTGTTTTGTAACACACATTGTATTTAAGTCCTTCATATAGGATCGAATGCCTTGCATATCGACCCAAGACGGGACGTACGCTAAACATTCTAAGAAAATGAGAGAAGACCCCTCACCTCCTTATTCACATATGAAAGGCTCAAATACAATGCATGCTATGCCTTTTATTAAGTGTTTTTGATTTTGTTTTAAGGTGAGAAGAAAAGAGACTCAAATGGTTGAGAAAGGTAAAATCTAATGAGGGAAACTAAGACTCAAATCCTAAAATTATCATACATGGATGTTCTCATGGTTAATGTGGTTTAAGAAACCTAATCCTAAGAGAAAGGAGAAGAAGAATGAATTAAACAACTCACTTCTAAAGTAGAAGATGAGTTATAACTCCAAAGGGGGAAGAAAGAAGTTATTCAAGGAAAGCATATAAATGCTTATCATGATCACAAGTAGAAAGATTAAAGGAGATAAGAGAAAATGGAAGAAAGAAGTGTATGTGGAAGCATATCCACACACTTACTTACCATTAACACCTACATGAAAAGGTTAGTTCAAAAACTATTTACAAGTAGTGAAATAAGGAAAGAATACCAAAGTAATGATTAAACAAATTTAGAATAAATGAATAAAGAGCCTAAGAGATGAAAATCTTTCAAGGTCAGAACCTATGCTCTAAGGACATTCTCTAATGTTAAGATATTAAACATGAACTAACTATGCACAATCAAATGTCCTAAACATCAAAGACGTGCACTTGGGAAGGAATATATGAAGAACGAGTGGAAATGCAAAATGAACATGAAATAATGCTTCACAAAAGATAAAGGTCAGAACCATATACCATTTATAAATGTCTCACAATGCATATGAATCATCATACAAATCATGGATGCAATGATAAAAATAGAGGAAGTAAGGTGAAGAAGAGATAAGGAGAAGAAACAAATTCCATTATATGCACAAATTTACATGTTAAGGATGTGTATCATATGGAATGATTAATGAATGCATATGGACAGTGGCATACTATTAATGAGATGCAAATGGAAGGTATGAAATGGCATACAAAAATGCACACATAAGACATATAGAGCTTAAGAAGAGATAGGATGCAAGTTTAATTCAATCAAGTTCATGTAATGGAACAAATTGAAACAAGCATATTTAAGTGGCAAGAAGTGAAAGCAAATGACCTATAATCATGGTTTAAGATGACCTATAATATCATACAAATGAGCTATAATATCGTACAAATGAGCACAAAAGGTGGCACAAGTGCCTCATCAAAATCATATGAGAATGAAGTAGAAGAATGTGCATACATGTAACTTCAAATGCAAGGCATCAAACAAATATCAAAGCACATGATAAAATTGTAAAAATAGGTCTTCAACAAACCAAGTCAGAAGCAAAAACATGTATAAAAAACTCATGGCAAAACTCAAAAGAAAAGTGCATCAAAAGGCCTCATGAAAACACATTGAAACACACCACAAAAATGCTCAAATAAGAACTCCTAAACACATGATAAAATGACTTTAAAAATCAAAAGAAAATTTCCTTAGATGCTTTAATGTGTTATCTATCCAATGCAAAAATAATAGATGAAAAATAGTGTGTGAAATGAGAGAAATAAAATGTACAAGTTTGAGTATCAATGAAGAACCTCATTCAAAAAGAAATTGAAAAGAAAATATGGAAATAGGATCCAAAATTAGTAAAATCAGAATTAAAAATAATAGAAAATTAATTAAATGTGTAAAGATGTCACATGAATTTATTTTGAATTTTTCAATGCGTTTTGGTATTTTTAATGAAGTGAAATGAAAACTATATATGAAAGAAAAATAAAAATACAAAAGAAATGGAGTGGGGTGCAGAAAAAGTAAAAGGTACGTTCAAAATGATTGGGCCCAAATTCAGGGGTGTGTGAAAACTAATCTGAATCCAAGTCCAAATGTGCGCGTATGTGTACAAACATATGATGCACCTTCAGTCAAGTGTTGACTCACAGATAGCCATATGATTGAATCAAAGTCAAATCATCAAAGAAGTATTCAAGATGAATGGTCCAGATAAGATGCACATGCTAGCAAACATACGCACGCACACGTGGAAGCATCAGAACTCAAAAATGAAGCACTTGAGAGAGAGGATGCATCATTTATGTGTTGGCACAATATCAAGCGTTTGATGAAAATGAATCGGACGGACGTGTTTTAAACCTGGCCTAAAACCCTAAACGCCTCCTCACCGGCCGGAGAATGACCTCCGGTCATCTTCTCCTGCCATCTCCGGCAACTGTGAACACTACATAATTCCAGAAATGAGCAAAATGCACACCATTCGAAAGCTGAAGTTATGTATATTAAGAATCTGGCTTCAAAATTCACAAATCATATGCACACAAAGAGAATCGAACACATCAATTTTGCCCTAAAATTTACAACTATGCTCCTAATGAGCCTATCACTAGCCGGAAGTTTTACATTGCTTATAGTAAGCTCAAATCAACATGAAATACACTATAATCAGTGATTTAATACCGGAAAAAATTGAGAAATGATGAAACTGAACTTGAAGAAACTTTGGATCTTCAAGAATACCAGAGAGAAGCACTTGATCTTGAGTTTAAGTTGAGCAAAATAAATGCTATTGGAAGCTTCGATTCTTGATGGAAACTGAGATTCAGCTTGAGAAATATTGCTCCACGTGATGTTGATTCAACTTGCTCTTTGATGAACACTTGATGATGACAGTGATGAGAGATGAGTGAAGATGATGATGAAATTGATGATGAAATTGCGCAGTGATAGAGAGAGAGAAAGTTCGGAGAGAAATCTTGAAATGTTTTTGGATTGAGAGTGAAAAATGAAGTGTTGTTGTTCAATTCTATGAGATTTTGAATTATATAGGTGTGGTCAGAACTTAACTATGGTGGTTAATTGAGTTAGTTAAGTGAGTTTGGGAAGGGTTAACTGAGTTCAACCTAACTAACTGAGTTAAGTTAGTTAGGGGCGAGTTGGGAAGGTTAGCTATGGTGTGGAGAGTTCATGATGCTATGGTGAGGATGAGAATGAATGGTGTTGATGTTGTGTTGCTGCAGAAACTTGTAGAGCAAGTTTCCCACCTTTCCTCTTTGATGTATGGTGGATAGTGCGTCATGTATGTGTAGGGGAATGTGTTTGTTCAAATGGAGTAATGTGGAGGAGTGTGTAAAGTGTAGGCGTGCAAACTGATTTTTAACAACACCAATGTTGCAGCATGGTTTTAATGCGACCAATGGATTTTGAGGGTGACTATCTTCATGTGTAGTGCATGGTTTGATGAGATTCAAGTGTCATTGGATTAAGGAGACATAAGAGAACAAGATTGGTGTTGATATGAGATCAAATGGTGGTTGGTAAGATGGTGTAAAATGACTTGTAACATAAGAATATGGGACTGCATCATGGGCACGCGTGACTTGCATGGTATGCATGGCAATGGCTAGTGAATTTTAGCATGAACACATCAACTTTGGACCACTATAACTCCATCATAACTTGCTCAAATGAAAAAATGTCCAACATCAAAGTTGAAGAGGACATTGAGAGGAACAACTTTGATGTTCAAAATTTTTTCATTTAAAGCTTCCTTCAATGATAAAAATGGCATGACATTTAGTACACCAAGTGTTTGATGAAATTATGGCCTATGGGCTTGAACTTGCCTTGCCATGACTTGGTTTTTGCCTTGATTTTACCAAACTTTGATTGATCATAACTCCCTCAATTTTGATCCAATGGAAGAGTTCTTTATATGGATTTGATGCTTAGAATATGAACTTTAATTGGCTCAACTTGGGCCTGAAGTTTGGAGCTTTTATCTTGAAGAAAGGAAACCTCAAAGTGTGGTACAAAATGGTCCAAACTTGCCATTTTTGGAAACCCTAAGTTTCTAAAAATGGAAACTTTGTACATTTCTTGATTTTTCATGATTCCTCCATCATTTCTTGATCAAATCTTGTCCATTGACCATATGTAACTTAAATTTCATGAATTTGACCTTGAAAAGTCAGGAGTTGACTTTTTCCACTGCACAGTTGACTTTTTCCCCAATTTCTTGGTTTTCAAGCAACTGACCAATTGAACCTCTTCTGAAAGGAACCAATGGGCAGTATTCCATCCTTAGATACTTGATATCATGTAGAAAACATTGAGATCAAGTTTGAACCAAAATTTCATCAGGAGAATGCTTAAACCATAAACCCTAATTTGGACTATTTTGTTAGGAGGTGATGCACTGCCCCATCTTCTTGATGAATTCCCATCTTCTAATGACTTGTGGGATCCATTGAGATCATGTGAGATGTAAGAGACCCTTGAGACTTGTTAGGAGACCCTTGGCTCTTGTTCTATGGCTTGGGATAGTCAATGCTCTACAATCCACTGAATACATGCCCTTATGCAAGATGCAATGCAATGCTTTATGTTTTATTTTTCTATGCTTGAATGTAATGCAATGAAATGAAAGCATATGCTAAATGGTATGAAAAATTAGAGGGCAAATTTTGGGGTATTACAGCTGCCCTTATTCAATCACTGTAGACCTGAATGGATGATAGCGATTGCTGTCAGCCTTTCATGGTATGGAGGGATTGAATACCGAAAATAACCAGAAAATTTGCACTCTGTGGAGAAGAAGAAAAGGGATATAAACCCAACCAAATGAACTCTGCTTGTATAAAAACTATGATGGGAAGAATAACACTGGAGAGATGTCTTTTAATTGACACTAGATGACTACTAGCTTGCCACGTTGCGGGTGGACTTTAACAACGTCTTTTATACGACGCCAGACGACTACTGGCTTGCCACACTGCGGGTGGACTTTAACAATGTCTTTTGGAACGACGCCAGATGACTACTGGCTTGCCACGCTGTGGGTGGACTTTAACAACGTCTTTTGTACGACGCCAGACGACTACTGGCCTGCCACACTACGGATGGACTTTAAGAATGTCTTTTGGCATGACGCTAGACGACTACTGGCTTGCCACACTGCGGGTGGACTTTAAGAATGTCTTTTGGAACGACGCTAGATGACTACTGGCTTGCCACACTATGGGTGGACTTTAAGAATGTCTTTTGGAACGATGCCAGATGACTACTGGCTTGCCACACTGCGGGTGGACTTTCGCCAATCTACGGTTGGACCTTGCCGATTTGCCACCCTAAGATGGACTTTTTCCAATCTACAGTTGGACTTTTGTGGATTTGCCACCCTTAGATGGACTTTTGCCAATCTGCGGTTGGACTTTGCTGATTTGCCACCCTTAGATGGACTTTTGCCAATCTGCGGTTGGACTTAGCATGCTTTGCCACCCTAAGATGGACTTTTGCCAATCTGCGGTTGGACTTAGCTTGCTTTGCCACCCTAAGATGGACTTTTTCCAATCTGCGGTTGGACTTTGCTTTGTCTTTTGAATAAAATCGGACAAATGCCGACGGGCCACGCTGCGGGTGGGCTTTTGAAAGATGCCTTTTGGGATGAAGTCAGTTGACTACAGACTGGCCACACTGCGGGTGGACTTTTGCAAAAATTCAACACTGGATTACGCTCTACATACATATCAGACATCCCTGCTGACTCTGTTGAGGAACAATGATCAATGATTTGACCTTAGAGACTCCTGAAAGGATGGTGTCTCTGCTGGAGAATGACTGAACAATCTGTCTACTCCAAATTGACACGCTTGCCAAAAATAAATTGGACTTTGAGATATAGGGAAGTGATGACTCTGCCAGGAATTATTTCATCTGCCTGGGGATGAATTCTGATTATAGCAACTCCGCTGGAAGAATGATAACTTTCCGACTTGGCGGGGGAAAGAATGTACTTACACTCTGCTGAGGAAGAGATTATATTGATCTGATAAACCTCGGCGGGGAGAAAAAACAACTCAGCTGGGGAGTATTGCTGACAAGATTCAATTCTGAACTTTGTGGGGATACAACTGCCGGAAATACGATCTTGCAGAGGATCGGAGCTACTCCGTCAGGGATACGCAAATCCTAGTTGGAAGACGTTCTGTTGCGATATGCTGGGAAAGAAAATCCCTAGAGATCTGCTGGGAAAACATAAAAACCCACGGTAATCTATTGAGGAACAAAGCTATCGAGCTTAGAATAAGTACCACGATGTCCCACACTAGGAAAACCTTCCCCTTGACGACTCCACTGAGGATAATGAGTTTACAACAAACTCTACTGGGGAGAACTGCTTCAAAGCGTCTCGTGCTGGGGATGCCCCTTAAGAGGATTTTACAGAAGACTAAGCATCTTTAAACTCTTAAGAAAATGCCGGGACTTGAGCTAGACATATTAACCGGGAGGCCACTCTGCTGGGGATAATAGATATGGAACATCTCTTACCGGAGGGATTTCACGGTGCCCCATGTTTCGGAGGGTCACAAACTCACTTTTGCCCCAGATTACAAGGCTGATATGAAGAAATCGTCCCAAGAGGATTTTACAAAAGGTTTGGCATCTTCAAACTCCTTGACACTCACTGAGTCTCGAACATTATCTGCGAGGTCTGCGAAGTAACTCTACTGAGGAATTTATAACCGTTATTGACACAGAAAAGCTTGTAGCTGTTGGAAGTACTGAATGGGAGAATCGACTTAATAAGATACCACGATACCTAGTGGTAATTAACTTGTCAATATCGAATCGTCGTGAGCGACCGTCAGCCGAATGATGGACTCGATCCGTAAACGTTGTGACAAAAGGATGACATGCGAACCTTTTCCTGCACCTGACTGCCCCAGTATTCTGCATGGGAATAAGTGACTACTCGTCTAGGAGGAATGACCCTTGTGCTTGAAATCACCTGGACCTATTACCTGCAACAAAAGAATACACACACTTGCCCCGGAATATTGCGTGGTTTGAATCCACCATCCAGGATTAATTAACATTCAAAGTAATTTTAAATGTTTTTCTGCGCATGTTATTGTAAATCCACAATGTTTTCAAATGCAATGTTTTATCAAAAATTCGGATGTTTTTGCAACCAAAGCAGTAAAACAAAATAAGAAGCTTTTGACTGAAATTCAATTTATTGATTGAAATGCCCAGAATAGGCAAGTACAACAGGAAGCAAACCCTGGAAAAAGGAGATTGTTGTAAATTGAGAAAAGAAACTATCCTAATGGCAATGTGAAAACGGCATTCCACTGAGTTTCAATTCTGCTATGACCAGTATGTCTTCAAAACTCCCCGACCTTGCCTTCTGAGGAGTGATCAGACCGATTCCTACCCTTCGGAATGTCAGTTGCTGAAACGGTAATGGAGTACAGATAACTCAGACCGTAATCATTCGCTTAAATCCCTCTTTTGCGTGGACCGCCCTTTCGGGTTTTCAATCCACCGGGATACCCTTTTTTGCCTGAGTTATCCTTGCGGATTTTCAACTCACCGGGTGTACAATTTTTTTTTATTTTATCCCTAATTTTTGCCCGAACCTTTTTATTCTGTTTTTATCGTTCGCCGGGATACCCTTTTTTGCCTGGACTTTTCTCTCTTTTTTTTTGTCCAGCGGGTCTCTTTATGCAAAATATTTTTTGACTACGTCTGAGTTAACAGGGGATGAAAAATCTTCGCCATCCATGGTTGTAAGTAATAAGGCTCCGCCCGAGAAGACCTTTTTAACCACGAATGGACCTTCATAGTTAGGAGTCCATTTGTCCCTGTGATTTGTACTAGGAGGAAGGATCCTTTTGAGTACCACATCTCCAACTTTGTAAACCCGAGGACGCACCTTTTGGTCGAATGCCTGCTTCATCCTCCGCTGGTATAACTGCCCATGACACACAGCTGCCAGTCGTTTCTCTTCAATAAGGCTCAACTGATTAAATCTGGCACGAACCCACTTAGCTTCGTCTAACTTGACATCCATCATGACTCTTAGGGATGGAATCTCAACTTCAACCGGTAACACTGCCTCCATACCGTATACAAGTAAGAATGGTGTTGCCCCAGTGGACGTGCGTACTGACGTTCGGTACCCATGCAAGGCGAACGGTAACATCTCATGCCAATCTTTATATGTGACAACCATTTTCTGCACAATCTTCTTAATATTCTTGTTAGCCGCCTCCACAGCGCCATTCATCTTCGGGCGATACGAAGAAGAATTGTGATGTTCAATTTTGAAGTCCCAGCACAGCTCAGCCATCATTTTGTTATTCATATTAGAACCATTATCAGTAATGATTCTCTCGGGCACTCCGTAGCGACAAACGATATCCCGTTTCAGGATACGAGCTACCACTTGCTTAGTGACGTTGGCATAAGACGCTGCTTCAACCCATTTAGTGAAATAATCAATGGCGACCAAGATGAAATGATGGCCGTTTGAAGTAGTAGGCTCAATTTTCCCAATCATATCAATGCCCCACATTGCAAAGGGCCAAGGCGAGGATATGACACTCAACGGATTTGGAGGCACATGCACTTTGTCTGCATACATTTGGCACTTGTGACATTTGCGGCGGTACTTGCAATAATCTGTCTCCATTGTCAACCAATAATACCCCGACCTCAATAGTTTCTTTGCCATTGCATGTCCTCCGGCTTGGGTACCGAAAGAGCCTTCATGAACTTCCTGCATTAACAGGTCTGCTTCGTGTCTATCCACGCATCTGAGCAGAACCATGTCAAAATTCCATTTGTACAACACGTCATCTTGGATCAGGAAGAAGCTACCAGACAACCTTCTCAATGTCTTCTTATCTTTGGTAGATGCCCCTGGCGGGTACTCTTGACTTTTCAAGAAACACTTGATATCATGAAACCATGGCTTGTCATCAGACGTTGCATCGACAGCAAACACAAATGTAGGTCTGTCAAGACGAGACACTTCAATCTTGGGCACATGGTTCCACCTTTGCACCTTGATCATAGAAGACAATGTGGCCAAGGCATCAGCAAACTTATTCTCATCTCGAGGAATATGGTACAGCTTCACTGTTGTGAAAAATGTCAACAATCTTCTCGTATAATCTCTATACGGAACTAGATGCGCCTGGTGCGTGTACCAACTCCCTTTCACTTGATTAATTACCAAAGCTAAATCACCGAAAATATCGAGGGTCTTAATTCGCAAATTAATCGCCTCCTTAATCCCCATTATACAAGCTTCATACTCTGCTTCATTGTTGGTGCATCAGAAAGTTACTCAGGCAGTGAAAGGCATATGAACACCTTCCGACGTGACAAGAACTGCTCCAACTCCGCATTCATTCATGTTGACAGCCCCATCAAACATCAAACTCCATTTGGATTTAGGGTCTGGCCCCTCCTTCGGGAGTGGTTCCTCGTAATCTTTAGCTTTGAGAAACATGATGTCCTCATCAGGGAAATCAAATTTCATGGGTTGGTAATCATCAATCGACTGTTGTGCAAGATAGTCTGACAAGATACTTCCTTTGATGGCTTTCTGAGAAGTATATTGAATATCATATTCTGTCAAAACCATTTGCCACCGTGCAACTTTGCCTGTTAGTGCTGGTTTCTCGAAAATGTACTTGACAGGATCCATTTTGGAAATCAACAAAGTTGTGTGCCTGAGCATATACTGCCTCAATCGCTTAGCAGCCCATGCAAGTGCACAGCATGTCTTCTCAAGCATTAAGTACCGGGACTCGCAGTCATTGAACTTTTTGCTCAGGTAGTAGATATCATGCTCCTTCCTACCTGTCTCGTCGTGTTGACCGAGAACACAACCCATAGAACCTTCAAGCACTGTCAAATACATTATCAAAGGTCTCCCTGGAACCGGAGGCATGAGAATTGGAGGTTCCTGCAAGTATTCTTTTATCTTACCGAATGCCACTTGGCAATCGTCATTCCACCTAACCGTTTGATCTTTCCTTAGCAGTTTGAATATTGGTTCACATGTGGCTGTTAGGTGAGATATGAACCTTGCAATGTAGTTCAATCTTCCTAAGAAACCACAAACCTCTTTTTCTGTTCTCGGTTCAGGCATCTCTTGTATTGCTTTAACCTTGGCAGGATCAACCTCAATTCCTTTTTCACTTACGACGAAACCCAGCAGCTTTCCAGAACGTACCCCGAAAGTGCACTTGTTCAGATTCAACCTCAAGCAGAACTTTCTCAACCTTTCAAACAACTTTTTAAAATTAATCAGATGTTCTTCCTCCGTTCGCGACTTGGCAATCATGTCATCCACATAACATTCAATCTCTTTGTGAATCAAGTCGTGAAATAATGTTACCATTGCCCGCTAATACGTTGCCCCTGCGTTTTTCAACCCAAAAGGCATCACTTTATAACAGTATGTACCCCATGGGGTAATGAACGTGGTCTTCTCCATATCCTCAGGTGCCATCTTAATCTGGTTGTACCCGGAGAAACCGTCCATAAACGAGAACACTAAAAACTGAGTTGTATTATCAACCAGCACGTCGATGTGAGGTAGTGGGAAATCATCTTTCGGACTTGCTCTGTTAAGATCTCGATAATCCACACATATTCTAACCTTTTCGTCCTTCTTTGGTATCGGCACGATGTTGGCAACCCAAGGAGGATAATTGGTCACAGCAAGAAACCCTGCATCCCACTGCTTCTGAACCTCTTCTTTAATTTTTATAGCCATATCGGGATGAGTCCGACGAAGTTTCTACTTGACTGGCGGGCATTCTTTTCTCAATGGCAGCCTGTGCACAACAATATCGGTATCCAATCCCTGCATGTTCTGATACGACCAGGCGAAGATATCAACATATTCACACAACATTTCAGTCAAAGCTTTCTTTACATCTGCTTGCAGGCTGGCGCCAATCTTGATCTCTTTCTTAACATCCTCAGTACCAATGTTGATGATCTCTATGGTCTCTTGATGAGGCTGGATGGCCCTTTACTCTTGTTTTAACAATCTGGCCAGTTCCTCAGGGAGTTCACAGCCTTTCTCATCCCCTTCTTCGGCTTGATAAATCGGTTTGTCAAAGTCATACATAGCCATAGCAAAACCGTTATCAATGAAATCCGGAGGGTCAAGTCTGCACGAACGGGTTCATGCTTTATTTTAGAATTTATTTTAGAACAAAAAGAAATGAAACATTGCCATTTTTAATTTTTTGTGCAAAAATAAAAAATGAAAGACAGGGAACAAAATTTGAGTGCAAAACGTCCTTTATTAATGATTAAACTTGCAAATGAAAATGGGTGGCCCTACAAATGAATCTGAACGCCTTGGGCAGAGCACTAAATTTTAACATGCATTATGATTAAAGAAAAACAAAGAAAATTACTCTGTTTGAAGAGTAACTTGGAGGATTTCTTCAACGGACCAGTTTTGCAGTTGCTGTCCCGAGGCACGTGGGTGTACCCAATTGTCTAAGTCACCGTCACTGTCAATGCCATCTTCTGTAGCTGCACAAGATTGGTCTGGGTAAATGATTCCCCCACTGCTGAAAGTGATGGGTCCACTGTACTTTGCAACTGAATCCATAGAGGGTTGATAGCCAATACCAAACTTGTCCTCCTTCATTGATGTCTCTATCAACTTGCCCCAGCCTTGGGCATTACCTGCTCTAACAACCTCGACAGCTTGCTTATAAGACGAAATGGACGTGCCGGCTCTATCTGGTGTAGGGGAAGATTGAGGCCCTTTATCAATGTTCACTGCCTTGAACGACTGGCAAAGCATTTCCTGGATCTCCCCATCCATCTCAACATACTTGAATGTGGACAAATGACTGACAAAAATGTCCTCTTCACCACACACAGTCACTACTTGTCCCTCAAACTCGTATTTTATCTTCTGATGTAATGTGGATGTAACAGCCTCGGCCGCATGAATCCATGGGTGACCTAATAAACAGTTGTACGCAGGCTGTATATCCATCACGTGGAATATAGACTTGAACACTTGAGGTCCAATTTGCACAGGTAATTCCACTTCTCCAAACACAGATCTTTCCGTCCCATCGAACGCTCTGACCACCAAATCACTAGGCCTTAATATCAATCCATCAACCTCCAACTTCATCAGCGCCTTCTTAGGCAAGACATTGAGCGAGGAACCAGTGTCCACCAACACGTGGGACAACACTGCACCCTTACACTCCATTGTAATATGCAGAGCTTTGTTGTGGTTTCTACCTTCAGACGTCAAATCCCGGCTCGTGAAACCCAATCCATGACTGACATTGACATTAGAAATCACACTCTCGAGCTGATTGATGGTAATTTCCTGTGGAACATAGCCTCTCTTCAACACTTTTAGCAATGCCTCTCGGCGCGTATCAGAGCACATCAATAATGACAAAATTGAGATCTTTGAGGGCGTCTGGTTTAATTGATCGACAATTTTGTAATCACTTTTCTTTATTATTCTCATAAATTCTTCTACCTCCTTGCCAAAGGTAATCTTGGGCTCTGTCTCAGGCACGGGCACACTCTCAGCCACCTGTTTTCCTTTAGCTTTCGCTGGTGCCTCAACTTCTTTATCACTTCGAAGGGTTTGGGGAGCAAACAACCTTCCACTCCTGGTAAAGCCACCTATACCACCCACGTTATCAATATTTGAACTGGCCGATGCCCCGACTTCCTGCTTTTTCCCCTCATAGTACACATCTGCCCCATAGTGCCATGGGATTCCTTTCTTAGAGGTAAATGGAACTGGTCCTGGCACCATGATGGTAATAGGACTGGGTCTTTTCGGCACAATGCTTACTACAGGAGCTGCCCTTGCAGGTTCCTGAATTTCAGCAGGAGTATAATAAATGGTCACAGTTGACACTTCGTCAATATCTTTCACAACCCGGTCAAACTGTAGATGGCCTTCATTGATCAGATTCTGCAAACCAACTCTTAATTTATCACTGCCATTCTCTTGACCCATACACTCAGAACAATCTTGGTCACAACCCAGGAGCACCTGTCCCTTCAACAGACGATCTTTCACAACCAGCAATGAAGTCTTCACCTGATTGATATCTGCCACCAAGTTCAATCTCTTTCCATCCTCAATGGCGTGCACATCTGCCACACCGTGATTAGGCATGGGGTTCTGGAGAACATTAGGAGGTAGAGAAAAATTGATTGCTTTAGCATCTATCAGATCTTGCACCTTATTTTGAAATGCCCAGCACTTTTCGGTGGTGTGCCCCAGAGCACCTGAATGGAAAATCGCAGCGAGCATTAGCATCATAATTAGGTGGCAAGTTACCAGCAGCAGGAGGTCTCATGGTACGAAGCTCAACCAACTTCAATTGGAGTAACTGGGGTAACAATGCTGAGTAGGTCATAGGGAGAGGTTCAATCTTGCGGTCCCTCTGCCTAGACCTTTGTTGGAAAGGAGGTTGCTGCTGAGCCTGCTGTTGTGGCTGTTGTTGCTGAACAGATGGTGTTGGGATCATTACTGTATCTACATGGTGATAAGCTTGAGAACTTCCTTTTCCCCGTCCTCTATACACAGCGTTTGTCTGGCCTTCTCTCCTTTTCTGACCATTAGCAAAAGGTTTCTTTGTTTCGGAAGAACCAGCACCACTTATATCTTGAATCTTCCCGAGTTTCAACAGACTCTCGATCCTTTCACCAGCAATCACGATATCAGAAAATCCTGTTGATGGACAAGCAGCCAATCTGTCAAGAAATGTCCCTTGCAGGGTGCCCATGAACATATCTGCCATTTCTCGCTCAAGCAAAGGAGGTTGAACCTGGGAGGCCATTTCTCTCCACCTTTGAGCATATTCCTTGAAACTTTCCTTAGCATTCTGCGACAACCCTTGCAGTTGAGTGCGGTTGGGAGCCATGTTGATATTATACTAATATTGCTTCAGAAACGCTTCTGCCAGATATTTCCAGCTTCTCACAGCAGCTCTGTTCAATTTCATGTACCAAGTCAATAAAGCTCCAGCCAAACTGTCTTGAAAGTAATGCATCCAAAACTTCTCGTCATCAGTGTGGGCTGAGATCCTTCCAAAATAAGCCTGAATATGTGTCTGGGGACACGTATTGCCATGATATTTGTCAAAAGTGGGTGGCTTGAACTTTGGAGGAATTCTGACCCCTGGTACCAGACCCAAATTATTAACATCAATACCCAGAGAATTCTTACACTCCATAGCCCTGATTTTCTCAGCCAGATCATCATACCTTCTATCATTGGGATTACCCATATCAGCATCCAGCAGGGTAAATTGATCTTCCTGAGCATCTTCCTGAACAACACCAGCATTTCTGACATTTCCATTACCCAGATTACCATTAGGAGGAGGATTGCCAACAGGAGGAGGAGTGTCATGTGTCTGTGAATTGTCAACCTGATTACCTGCCAGCTGGTCTCTGGACGCTCGACCAGAAGTCTCAATCTCTCTTGAGTTTGTGCCATACCAGTCATGAGAGTCATGAACTGGTCCATGCGTGCCCTCATCTTAGCCAAATCATTCTGCATTTGATCCATGATCTTAGCTTGATTTCTACGAGTTGCGTATCTGTGGACGTGATTCTCAGCTATAATGCCTGAAACCAAATAAAGGTTAGAGACCCTGCAACGAGTACCTGAAAAGCAAGCAACAAAATGCAAAATGATATGCAATGCAATGCAAATTCCATGTTTATCATTTCCGAGGTGCTCTACACCCTGATTCCAATCTTAACCACAGAAATCTGAAGATCAGAAATCGTGATGTGAAGAGACGTGTCGTGGGTATGTGCTTGTGTACAGATAACAGCCAAAGGAACCTTTCTGAATAAACTGCTCATTTCAATTAAAAAAACCTGACGTACGCATAGCGTTCAACAATGAGTTCTGACATCATACATCAAAATAGTGGATTCATCAACAAGCCTGATGATATCCATCAACAAAATTACATTAAGAAAGGAGAGAAAAAACTGTCAATCTGATAGCTCTAAATCCTTCAACTTTTTGCTTGAATACTTGACTCCCTCGAAGAGTATGCGAGTGCGCTGGTGATTTGGTCTTTCGATTAACTCCTTAATCAGAACATCTCTCTTTGCTAGAGCCTCAGTCAACGAGTCCATATGCATCAGGAGAGCTTCATCATCACAGACTCCTTTGTGCCTCTTCACACCGGCTTGCATCTTGAGTTTCCCCATATCTGCCATAGCCTCTTCAAGCTCCTTCTTGGAAGTCTTCAGCTCCCCTCTGGCACTTACCAATTGCTCTTGACTTTTACCAAGGTTCTCCCGATACTTTCTCCTTTGTTCATGTGCCTTTTTAAGCTTGTCATCCTTGATCTTTAGCTGTTCCTGCAACTCTGCATTTTCGATCATAACCTCATCCCAGGCTTGCTGCAACTTGGCTAGCGTGTCCTTGGTCTGAGCTAAAGTCTGTTTAGTCTTCTTATGAGCTTGAGTGGCAGCATCGGCACCTTTACTAATTTTCTGGAAATGTTGAGCTCTTTCGGCAAAATCCTTTTCTCTTGCAGCTAAGATTCTTTCGGTGTCTTGGGCTTTATGCTCCAATTCTTTGTTGGCATGCAAAGCGTTTTGAAGAAGACTACTCAGATCTGAATTCTCCACCCGAAGCTCCTTTACCAACTTTTGTAGCTTGTCAAACTCCTCGATGGCTACCGTGGTAGGCTGCTCTGGCATTACAGGATAGAGGGGGTTCCTTTGAAAAAGGCAAGAATAACTCGTTCACCTTCATTTCAAACCATCTTTCATACTCAGGATAAGATCTGCAATCCATTTTCCCAAAAACTGTTTTTCCTGTTTTACGCTGGTGATCTCAAGCATTCACAATTTCTCGCAACATTTCCTCATTTTCAGTCCCTGTAAAGAACAAAGATTTCTCAACATCCCGATCTGTGGGAGGAGACCTGGAAGCGTGTCCAAACTATCTAATGGCCATGATCGGGTTATAGTTGATTCCCCCTTTCCTGCCAATTAGAGGCACATTGGGAAAGTTCCCACAACTGGTGATAATCTCTATTCCCATCAACTTACGATCGAACCAGACAATGTTATCAGCAGTTAATCCCATTATCCGCTTGGACCATTTTAAGGAATCCTTTGTTTCTACAAAAGCACCTGCATGAGGTAAATGTTTCAAAAACCAATGAGATAAAAGTGGAGTGCAACAATTGACAGATCCTCCCCTTCTTTTTTCATTCTTGAAGTGGACCGAGTAGTAAAAATCTCCTAACAAAGTGGGAACCGGATTTTTGAGAACAAAAACTCTTATAGCCTGCATATCCACAAAATCTTGTTGATTAGGGAAAAGAACAATGCCATATATGCACAAAGCCAGGATGGAATTATAAACTGCCCAATTCTTTGCTTCATCAGCCTCTTGAGCTTGGTCAGTAAGAAAGGCTAAGTGAAAACCTTTGAATCCATTTTTGATAGCCACATTTTCTTTTAGCACTGAATCTTTCACCTGTACCGCAGCTGCAATCTCCTCTATGCTAGGATGACTACCAGAAAAGAATGGCACTGCTGATTCGACCGGAATTCCCAAAATAAATGAGAACTCTTCCAAAGTAGGCATCAAAATGTAATCAGGAAAGAGAAAACATCTTAGCGAAGGCTCATAAAACTGTAACAACGTGTGAAGAGCATCATGTTCATACTGTGTGATTCTGCCGACCATCTCAACTAATTTCCCATATTTCTTCTGGAAGTTGACAAGAACACCCGGGTCAGCCATAACTATCACCTTATGCAGTAAATCCAAAGTAGGTTCTGGGAACTTATATGCAACATTGCTCTTTCTCTTGAGAATTGTCTCTGTCGAGCCCATTGATTGTAATCAGAAGTGTAATAAGCACCTGTAAATGACAAACATGAATGTTATGACATGATAATGCAATGCAAAAGGGCATGGTATCAGCGTGCTCTGTGTCTGTGCTGGACTGTGTGCACGGTGTCTGTACAAATATGAGAATAGTACTGTAGATAGAAAGCCACTGACTCTAACAAGTTACATCATCTGTCTGTGAAAATAACAGGATATCAGGGTATGTGGGAGGCATGGTCACCTGCAAACCTGTAAACACCCGCCCATACTCATATGTGGGTACTAAAACAACGGTTCCTCAGTTTCGGATTTTCTATTTTGAGAAGCAATAGCACATTCATCCCTAGGATACAATGTTATAGCCAAACAAAGAGATCGTCCACTGATTCCCCAAAAATAAAGGCCATCCTATGCAAGTTCCAAAGTGGGCCCTCGGGTGCGAATGGGTTTGCCACAGAATGTGGGCTGCCACTGTCACCACTAAAGAGGGATGTTTCCACTAAGGTCCTCAATGATCGGTCACCAGAGTCGACAAATTTCTAGGTTAACACTCCGAAATGCACAAGACGCACAAATCAGAGCATCTCCCAAGAAAACCTCGTCTGGTTGTGAATTTCGTGTAAACCATACGTACCAAGACGCTATGTAGGCCACACTACCGTCCACTCTAGTCCTATGTATGTACTCAAGCCTGTGTAATGGGCTTATCTCTCAGAATACCCATCCCGCCAAACAGAAAACCAGCACAGCACAGTCCAGTATAATAATGATATGTAATGTAAAAATGCGATAAATACAGTAATATAGTAAAGCAATAATACAGTAAACAACAATACCATAAAAACAGTAAATACAACATCAAAGTAAACACCCAATGAAAGAAAAATAGATAAGCGCTAAGATTGACTCGCTTAGGAAACCAGAGATTCTGGGTTCGATCCCCAGCAGAGTCTCCAGTTGTCGCTCCCGGGATTTTCATCCAAGTACAAACACGAAAGTGGCACCGAAACAGAGTCGCCAGCAATGTGTATTTATCCCAAGAGAGGGAAAGGAAACACTGGATAAACCAGAGGGAAAGGAAAGAGCATGGTCTTGCGACCAAGAGAATTGGGTTCGGGAGTCGGTTACGCGAGGGGAAGGTATTAGCACCCCCACGCGTCCATCGTACCCGATGGGATCCACGCTTGCTTGTCTCGATCAAAGGGTGTCGTCAACTGGAGCTTCGCTGCTGAGAACTGGAAAAGAAAGGTAGACAGGAAGGGAGGAAAAAAGAAAGGAGAGAGAACAAGAAGCAAATGTAGGGAAAATAAAAGAAGAGCTCGAATGGGCCCTACCCCACTGCCTACGTATCTCATCGGGAACATGAGAATCAGAGTGACGTAGTTCCCCTCAGCTAAGGGAAAGTTGTTTGTATTTTTTAGTGGAAACGTCAGAAGGCGCGTTCCAGCAGTTAGGTGTTGCATGACGAATCCTTAAGGACTAGAATGAAGGAGATGAGAAGAGAATTTGTTTGTTTTTGTATTTTAGAAAGAAGTGTTTTGATTATTCTTGTGTTTTGTAACACACATTGTATTTAAGTCCTTCATATAGGATCGAATGCCTCGCATATCGACCCAAGACGGGACGTACACTAAACATCCTAAGAAAATGAGAGAAGACCCCTCACCTCCTTATTCCCACATGAAAGGCTCAAATACAATGCATGCTATGCCTTTTATTAAGTGTTTTTGATTTTGTTTTAAGGTGAGAAGAAAAGAGACTCAAATGGTTGAGAAAGGTAAAATCTAATGAGGGAGACTAAGACTCAAACCCTAAAATTATCATACATGGATGTTCCTATGGTTAATGCGGTTTAAGAAACCTAATCCTAAGATAAAGGAGAAGAAGAATGAATTAAACAACTCACTTCTAAAGTAGAAGATGAGTTATAACTCCAAAGGGGGAAGAAAGAAGTTATTCAAGGAAAGCATATAAATGCTTATCATGATCACAAGTAGAAAGATTAAAGGAGATAAGAGAAAATGGAAGAAAGAAGTGTATGTGGAAGCATATCCACACACTTACTTACCATTAACACCTACATGAAAAGGTTAGTTCAAAAACTATTTACAAGTAGTGAAATAAGGAAAGAATACCAAAGTAATGATTAAACAAATTAAGAATCAATGAATAAAGATCCTAAGAGATGAAAATCTTTCAAGGTCAGAACCTATGCTCTAAGGACATTTTCTAATGTTAAGATATTAACCATGAACTAACTATGCACAATCAAATGTCCTAAACATCAAATAAGTGCACTAGGGAAGGAATAGATGAAGAATGAGTGCAAATGAAAAATGAACATGCAATAATGCTTCACAAAAGATCAAGGTCAGAACCATATACCATTTATAAATGTCTCACAATGCATATGAATCATCATACAAATCATGGATGCAATGATACAAATAGAGGAAGTAAGATGAAGAAGAGATAAGGAGAAGTAACAAATTCCATTATATGCACAAATTTACATGTTAAGGATGTGTATCATATGGAATGATTAATGAATGCATATGGGCAGTGGCATACTATTAATGAGATGCAAATGGAAGGTATGAAATGGCATACAAAAATGCACACATAAGACATGTAGAGCTTAAGAAGAGATATGATGCAAGTTTAATTCAATCAAGTTCATGTAATGGAACAAATTGAAACAAGCATATTTAAGTGGCAAGAAGTGAAAGCAAGTGACCTATAATCATGGTTTAAGATGACCTATAATATCATACAAATGAGCTATAATATCATACAAATGAGCATAAAAGGTGGCACAAGTGCCTCATCAAAATCATATGAGAATGAAGTAGAAGAATGTGCATACATGTAACTTCAAATGCAATGTATCAAACAAATATCAAAGCACATGAGAAAATTGTAAAAATAGGTCTTAAACAAACCAAGTCATAAGCAAAAACATGTATAAAAAACTCATGGCAAAACTCAAAAGAAAAGTGCATCAAAAGGCCTCATGAAACCACATTGAAACACATCACAAAAATGCTCAAATAAGAACTCCTAAACACATGATAAAATGACTTTAAAAATCAAAAGAAAATTTCCTTAGATGCTTTAATGTGTTATCTATCCAATTCAAAAATAATAGATGAAAAATAGTGTGTGAAATGAGAGAAATAAAATGTACAAGTTTGAGTATCAATGAAGAACCTCATTCAAAAAGAAATTGAAAAGAAAATATGGAAATGGGATCCAAAATTAGTAAAATCAGAATTAAAAAAATAGAAAATTAATTAAATGTGTAAAGATGTCACATGAATTTATTTAGAATTTTTCAATGTGTTTTGGTATTTTTAATGAAGTGAAATGAAAACTATATATGTAAGAAAAATAAAAATACAAAAGAAATGGAGTGGGGTGCAGAAAAAGTAAAAGGTACGTTCAAAATGATTGGGCCCAAATTCAGGGGTGTGTGAAAACTAATCTGAATCCAAGTCCAAATGTGTGCGTGTGTGTACAAACATATGATGCACCTTTAGTCATGTGTTGACTCACAGATAGCCATATGATTGAATCAAAGTGTTGACTCACATGCTAGCAAACATACGCACGCACACGTGGAAGCATCAGAACTCAAAAATGAAGCATGTGAGAGAGAGGATGGATCATTTATGTGTTGGCACAATATCAAGCGTTGGATGAAAATGAATCGGACAGACGTGTTTTAAACCTGGCCTAAAACCCTAAACGTCTCCTCACCGGCCGGAGAATGACCTTCGGTCATCTTCTCCGGCCATCTTCGGCAACTGTGAACACTACATAATTCCATAAATGAGCAAAATGCACACCATTCGAAAGCTGAAGTTATGTATATTAAGAATCTGGCTTCAAAATTCACAAATCATATGCACACAAAGAGAATCGAACGCATCAATTTTGCCCTAAAATTTACAACTATGCTCCTAATGAGCCTATCACTAGCCGAAAGTTTTACATTGCTTATAGTAAGCTCAAATCAACATGAAATACACTATAATCAGTGATTTAATACCAGAAAAAATTGAGAAATGATGAACCTGAACTTGAAGAAACTTTGGATCTACAAGAATACCAGAGAGAAGCACATGATCTTGAGCTTAACTTGAGCAAAATAAATGTTATTGGAAGCTTCGATTCTTGATGGAAACTGAGATTCAGCTTGAGAAATATTGCTCCACGTGATGTTGATTCAACTTGCTCTTTGATGAACACTTGATGATGACAGTGATGAGAGATGAGTGAATATGATGATGAAATTGCGCATTGATAGAGAGAGAGAAAGTTCAGAGAGAAATCTTGAAATGTTTTTGGAGTGAGAGTGAAAAATGAAGTGTTGTTGTTGAATTTTGTGAGATTTTGAATTATATAGGTGTGGTCAGAACTTAACTATGGTGGTTAATTGAGTTAGTTAAGTGAGTTTGGGAAGGGTTAACTGAGTTCAACCTAACTAACTAAGTTAAGTTAGTTAGGGGCGAGTTGGGAAGGTTAGCTATGGTGTGGAGAGTTCATGATGCTATGGTGAGGATGAGAATGAATGGTGTTGATGTTGTGTTGCTACAGAAACTTGTAGAGCAAGTTTCCCACCTTTCCTCTTTGATGTATGGTGGATAGTGCGTCATGTATGTGTAGGGGAATATGTTTGTTCAAATGGAGTAATGTGGAGGAGTGTGAAAAGTGTAGGCGTGCAAACTAATTTTTAACAACACCAATGTTGCAGCATGGTTTTAATGCGACCAAGGGATTTTGAGGGTGACTATCTTCATGTGTGGTGCATGGTTTGATGAGATTCAAGTGTCATTGGATTAAGGAGACATAAGAGATCAAGATTGGTGTTGAAATGAGATCAAATGGAGGTTGGTAATATGGTGTAAAATGACTTGTAACATAAGAATATAGGACTGCATCATGGGCACGCGTGACCTGCATGGTATGCATGGCAATGGCTAGTGAATTTCAGCATGAACACATCAACTTTGGACTACTATAACGCCATCATAACTTGCTCAAATGGAAAAATGTCCAACATCAAAGTTTAAGAGGACATTGGGAGGAACAACTTTGATGTTCAACATTTTTTCATTTGAAGCTTCCTTCAATGAGAAAAATGGTTTGACATTTGGCACACCAAGTGTTTGATGAAATTATGGCCTATGGGCCTGAATTTGCCTTGCCATGACTTGGTTTTTTCCTTGATTTTACCAAACTTTGATTGATCATAAGTCCCTCAATTTTGATCCAATGGAAGATTTTGAAATTCTGGTATAACAGATCCCAGATGTCCAACATGATGTCGAGACATCTGGTCTGACATAAACAGCAAGGCAATTATAGACAATTAAATAAGTTGATGAAAAGAAAAGTGCACACAGATCCTCAATCAAATCTTTAATTAAATCTTCTATTAAATCTAATTATTCTCCATATCTTTTTGCATGAAAATAGTAACAATATCTGCTCAATATAAGATTGCAACAGAATATATTTGTCCCATGATATTCGCCTGCAATCTCTCCACCAGATCTTATCAAAACACACTTAAACAAATGCAGCCATAACAAAACACATCAGACTGATGTTCTGATGTTCTGTCAACTGATGTCAAGATATCAGGTTTAACATCAACATACAAAACTGTAACCCTTCTGAACTTAACATCAACTCAATGTTAAGAACTCATGCTAAGACATCAGACATATGACATCATTAACAACACCATTGTTTTACCAAAATTCCAGCCAATACAAGAACTAACAATCTCCCCCTTTGGCTAATTTTGGCTAAAATAATCTCAGCCTAGACCAGAGATACCAGCCACGGAAAAACACCATACAAACTAACATCAGCACACAACTAGCAGCAACAACTCCCCCTCAAAACTGCAACCAGCAAAACAGCTGCACAAACTACACACTCCCCCTCAAGCCTAGAACCACAACAGACAACTAGGAAACAATTAGGCTAACTCTCCCCCTTTTTAGCCACAATTGGACAAACTCTGAATCTGCCAACCAACATACTCAGAACAAAATCCAGACTCAACAGCTACTACTGTACATTCTCTCCCCCTTTTTGGCCAAAAATTGACAAACATTGGTGTAAATATATACTTCTGATTCAATCCATTGACACACAAATCTATAGAACCAGGTCTAAACTATCAAGTACAACATGAACTTCACCAGTAACACAATGTCACGACATCTTGTCTAACATTACAATCTGGATAAACAACTTCTTCAACAAAAGATCAACTCTCCCTATCGAAGATAACTAGTGCTCCTTTGCAAGAAGAACACCTTAAATGAATGGAAAACATAAGACTCATCTTCATGTCTTCAAGAGCGCACCCTCTGGTTAACACACCTGCTGAACGCATTCACAAAATGCTTAATCCTCAAACAATCCAAGTACCACACTAGTACAGACAGAAGTTCTCTCCTTATATTTCACAACTGATGCTCCTTGACCAGTACATCATAGCCTTTGGAAAATCCAGACACAGTCTTCATCCATCCAGTCAGGAATGCTTCACACAATCATCCACAAGTTCTGAAGCACACTCACAATGCCTTCCACTGAACTCTAAGTAAACTCCTCTTACTTAGAATTAATAACACACATCAAGACAAGTGTGACATCTTCCATCAACAAAGACCCTCACAAAGTTTTTCCAAAACTGCATAAAATTGTCTTCAGACTTCTCCTCAGAAGCATGTGCGCACAGGATACAAACAATTAGCTTCACATGGCTAGAACCATTCATGTCCACACCAACATGCCATCCAACAGCCTAATGGCATAACATGTTATCTGAAATTATCTCCTTATAAGAGGCAATCAATCTCCACAAGCTTGATCAGCATGCAAGCTTCACAATATATGCACCTTTGCTGCAGAATCCATAGACAAGTACTCCCCCTGTCATGGTTAACTAATGCTCTAGATGGAGATGAACATTTGAGAACACTTGCTAAGTACATTCACATACTGTACTTTCACTTTTGGAGAACACAACCAAGTATCCTGACTTGTTTGACACTACTCACAGACTCCACAAATTCTCTGCTTTACTGAGATCTAATCTCTTCAAGAGATACTTGTAGCAGAAGAAGGAAAAAATCTCTAAAAAAATGTTCTGATCAGATCACATCACAATCCCTCTACCATTACATCCACCAGTAGTTGTTGATACTAGTGAAGTCTTCAAAATTAGTCACATTCTAATTCACATAGTCAGAAACATCTCTTCTGACAAAAATGCTTGAGCATCCAACTCCACACGCACACTCTCTCTGAAGCAAAGAGTTCAGACTGAAAATTAGTATACTCACATGATTCCCTCTTGGTTTGTTATCTTCACATGCTCCAAAACTCCACATCTTGCCAGGCTGATCAACTACTCTCTAGCATGACTTGACAATAGGGCCATGTCCCCTTCACAGGCTTTTCTTCTGCCTTTAGCGATACACATCCAATCATCTATCTTTGACATTTGGATCAATTGATGAATATCCACATTCAGATTTTCAAGCAATCAATACCTGATCTACTTCAGTCTTCTCTACATTCTCCTTCCAAAGCAGACCTTCTACTTCATCATTCTCCCGTATGATTAGGTAGATTCTCTTTAGATACAATGTAGGTAATCATCCCAGATAATGTCCTATCACAAGTTAGAACATCTTCCACACACTAAAACATCAACACCATGATTCTTGATATGCTCCACCAACTGGACTTACTCTAGCATAGTAATCCAAAGAACCAGAGAAATAAACTCTCATCCACCTTCAAGAAAAATAATCTCCTTGAGTCTTCAACTCATCACCCTTCTGCCCAAGAGTAACTTGTTCCAAGACAATCCTGAATAATAACCAGCTGCCACACTCTGATTATCTTGATTCTTCGAATTCACTTCTGAGATCAACCAAATGCCACAGTTTGATCACCTCAAGCATGAATCCTCATATGAAAACAGCCAAATGCCACATTTTGACCTTTTTCACGTTTGTCAGAACTCTCACAAAGATATTCTGATCCACCAAGGAAACCAGATCTTCAAGTCACAAGTTCCAATTGCTCAATAACAAACACACTTAGACTCCCTAAGCCATGGTCATGTAACATCTTCTCCTTCCTGCAGCTCCTGCAAACTGCCATGAGAACAATCTTTTTGAAGCATCCTATTGTTCATTCCTGGAGATCACCCTATCAAAAGCTGATGTGCCACATCACCAGTTGAGACTTCTGATGTTAAGCTAGATGTCAGAATATTATGTCACCCAACTGTTGAATTCAGCTCTACCTTCTCCCACTCAGAAGAACCTCCTCCCTTTGCAGAAACAGATTTCCATGCTCTCATAGACTTGATTCAACAATCAAGTTTGAGTAGACAGCCTCCACCCTGCTTAGAAACTCCAAAGACTTCAAACCTACCATATCTGAATCTTCAGAAAATAAGTAGTCCAAGACTACCCCATAGCAATACTAAAGAAAGTCACTTCCCTTAGTAGAGCCGTCAGTAGAAAGCCAGAGATAACTGCCACTTATCCTCGACCTTTACAACCAGAGTAAACACCATGATCCAAACCACTTAGATCAGAAATAAACTGATCCAAGCTGTAACCAACAAGATTATGATGTCTTCATAGTCTTTCGTCTTCATCTTCAATAGCACCACCATCTGGACAAGTCATTCACAATACTTTCTAGGAACAGATGCTAAGCAATAATCCCAGGTCAACACCTAGGCGACTTGTGAACGAATGTTGAACCACTCCCATGATCTCCAAACCTCTGATGAAAAGATGCTAAAATAATTGACAGAACATCCTTAATCTTGTCTTTCAAGGATAATCAATTAAATACTTGTGAATATCACAAATAGCAATTGATCTTAAATCTCTGTTGTTTAACCCTTCTTCAGATTCTAGCATCTTCTGAATCTTCTTCATGACAACCAATATGACAAACATTCATACCAAAAACGCCTTCCAGGTTAGGTCAGTGTCTTGATCTTTCACTCCACCCTGAGCAAAGAACTGAAGTGATGTTTCAACATCTACTAGGATTTGGAGACTACAACCATAGTAATCCACACATATCTCTTGCAGCGAACACACGAGAACATATCAACATCTTATCAACTTCCAAGATCAGACCAACAAAACTGCAGTAACTTGCATAACACACTCTTCCAGAAGCTTCTTCTTATAAGCACAAGGGTCAGACCTCTCGTCTAACTTAAGAGTGATAACATACCATAGACAATCTGCTACTTCCAATCCTTCAAGCCACAAAATTGAAAAAGCTTATGCATACACCAATTGACCACAGGCTGATTTACACTGCTACTGCACACAAACTCTTGGATGCATTTTCCCTATAAAATTGTCCTCAGACATTTTAGCTTAAACAAGGATCATCTCCTTCTCTTCTGCTATCAAGATTACTACCTTTTCTTCAACCAGCACAGCTGAGATGCTATGACATTATGAACAGCATCTCAAAAATTGTTCAACTTCACAGCTTCAGTGATCCTTCAGAACATCTACAATCTAATAGGACTTTGACTCAGCATTTACCATAAACTGCTGATGTGTAGCACGATGTCGAGACATTAGGATTGACATATCAAGCTCAGCTTCTTTCTTGAGAAACTTCCTCCAGTTCATGATTTTGAAAATCAGAAACATGTATCTTCACAAGAGAATTCATCTTCAGATATACCAGAACTACATTGGACACCATAACCAGGAAGATCTCCTAATTAGGTCACCATAAATACGCTTAAGAGATAACTTATCAAGATCTTCACTCCCGCGTGAAAGATTTGACAGTGATACTCTTTTGCTTTGGCTCCACCCTCTTCTTTCATCATCAATGTTCTGGACAGATTGGTCTTCAATACCTAATTTGAAATATATTCTTCTTCTGCTGAGGAGACCAAACTCTAAAGTCTTTCCAAGAAAATACCTTCCTAAAGTCTCACCACCAGGGTTACATCAGATACCATGCACCGGAACACACAACAACTCCTCAACACTCTTCAGGCACTACTCAATAATCCTTGCACACCATCACCATAATCCAAGTGCCAAAAAAAATTTGAAAATAAATCAAACTCACAACAGCAATTCTCCACCAAAGCTACACACCTGATAACAACAGACAGGTCCAATACATACCCTGTCATGAATATTCCATCCTTCACTTCAAGGGATCAAACAAACAGCTATATGAACTGACCAAGTCCATAACTCAACAAAACTATCTTCCTTGCTCATGAACCAGAAAGTATATTCCCTAGATCTCATCCTGAAACACACAGGATGCCTGCTCTGATACCAATTGAAATTATGGTATAACAGATCCCAGATGTCCTACATGATGTCGAGACATCTGGTCAGACATAAACAGCAAGGCAATTATAGACAATTAAATAAGTTGCTGAAAAGAAAAGTGCACACAGAATTTGTTCACCCAGTTCGGTCTCACAACCTACATCTGGGGGCATACCAAGCCAGGAAGGAAGTCCACTATTAGCAGTATTAAATAACAGACTCAACAATACCAGTTGATAATCTACTCACTTAATCCCTACCCAATGACCCTTCTACCTAAGTTCTCCCTAGGTAAGAGACTCCATCTCACTTCCAATCATCGCAATGATGTCTAGCAGTCAACATCTCAGTTACTGCATCAACAGCTTGATTTCCAACAACTCTTCAAACACATAAAAATAGAAGATACACTCCTATAACAATACCTAGACATGACCCTCATGACTAAGAACAATGCTTAGAGTTGCTTAACAGCTTCCTCTAAGACCAATACATCTCTTACCTACAGGCTTAGAGATAAACATGATGACCATCCCACAAACTGGGTGGTTCATCAAACAACACATCCCTTATTGTTTACATGATGGATGGCTTTCTAAAACTAGGTTACAATGCTTCTATTTATAACCTATTTCCCAACTGGATTTGGGCCTTCAAATCACAACAAATCAACCGCTACAAATCTGCAAAAGATTCTGCCACTAAATAGATCTTCAATCAAATATTCAATTAAATCTTCTATTAAATCTAATTATTCTCCATATCTTTTGGCATGAAAATAGTAACAATATCTGCTCAATATAAGATTGCAACAGAATATATTTGTCCCATGATATTCGCCTGCAATCTCTCCACCAGATATTCTCAAAACACACTTAAACAAATGCAGCCCTAACAAAACACATCAGACTGATGTTCTGTCAACTGATGTCAAGACATCAGGTTTAACATCAGCATACAAAACTGCAACCCTTCTGAACTTAACATCAACTCAATGTTAAGAACTCATGTTAAGACATCAGACATATGACATCATTAACAACACCATTGTTTTACCAAAATTCCAGCCAATACAAGAACTAACAGAGTTCTTTATATGGATTTGAAGCTTAGAATGTGAAATTTAATTGGCTCAACTTGGGCCTGAAGTTTGGAGCTTTTATCTTGAAGAAAGGAAACCTCAAAGTGTGGTACAAAATGGTCCAAACTTGCCATTTTTGGAAACCCTGAGTTTCTAAAAAGGGAAACTTTGTACATTTCTTGATTTTTCATGATTCCTCCATCATTTCTTGATCAAATATTGTCCATTGACCATATGTAACTTGAATTTCATGAATTTGACCTTGAAAAGTCAAGAGTTGACTTTTTCCACTGCACAATTGACTTTTTCCCCAATTTCTTGGTTTTCAAGCAACTGACCAATTGAACCTCTTCTGAAAGGAACCAATGGGCAATCTTCCATCCTTAGATACTTGATATCATGTAGAAAACATTGAGATCAAGTTTGAACCAAAATTTCATCAGGAGAATGCTTAAACCATAAACCCTAATTTGGACTGTTTTGTTAGGAGGTGATGCACTGCCCCATCTTCTTGATGAATTCCCATCTTCCAATGACTTGTGGGATCCATTGAGATCATGTGAGATGTAAGAGACCCTTGAGACTTGTTAGGAGACCCTTGGCTCTTGTTCTATGGCTTGGGATAGTCAATCCTCTGCAATCCACTAATCACATGCCCTTATGCAAGATGCAATGCAATGCTTTATGTGTTATTTTTCTATGCTTGAATGTAATGTAATGAAATGAAAGCATATGCTAAATGGTATGAAAAATGAGAGGGCAAATTTTGGGGTATTACATGGGGTACTACAGGTCGATTCATTTTTTATCCTATTGAAGCTGATGAAGGAAGGGAAATAGATGTCTCCAATTAACCCTGCTTGCATACTGAGTTTAAACAGATGACTGTTGGTTTACAGATGCGGTTTAGATCGTGGGCCTCTCTCTGCTTATTTTTCTAAAAATTGAATGATGGGACTATGCTATTGGTAGGATGTTAGGACTGATGCTTTTCGATTGATGTGTGAAGGTACGGGATTTTTGGTTTTTGATTAGTTTGCTCGCTAAGATTTTTCAATCTTATGCCTACGTATTCCCGTTTAACGAAACAGGGAAATCAGAGCGATCGTAGTTCCTCCTATTCTATGGGAGGAAAAATGGTTGTTTTGGTGTCTTGTTTAAAGCCCAATACGTGAAACTAAAAGTGGTTTGTATCTTGTTCAAAGCCCAAGATGTGAAGCTGAAGGGTTTTGACTTTAGAGAGAATTTGTCATCTCTAAAGGGGGATATTTGGTCTGTTTGTCACAACTGTTGGGTGACTGATTATAAAGGAGAATTACTTTAACTGGGATATGTGAATCCAGTAATGCCATAATTTCCTTTATAGGGGATTTTTAACCTGAAGGGGAAGACTTTAACTCAGTTTAGAGAAATGTCATCTTTCCTTAGGAATTTCTCATGCTAAAAGAGGGACAGTGGCTGGATGTAAATAATCTAGAGGCCTGCCGCTTACAGCAATTAGATGGGGGGAAAAGGAGTCTTTGATGTTTGTATACTGTGAACGAGGCACATATTTTAATGCTAAAAGGTTCATTGACTCAACCGGGGTTTCCTTATACAAAGCCTAAGAGGAGGCTATTGACCCAACAAGAGGGTGTTTTTACGTGTCTCGTACGAAGCCCGAGAGAGAGGCTAAAAGGGTTGACTCAACAAAAGAGTGCTTTTGTATGTGCCTTGTACGAAGCCCAAGATGGAGGCTCAAAGGTTTTGACTCAACATGAGAGTCTTTTATACTCAACAAGAGAGTGTTTTTGTATCTCGTACAAAGCCCGAGATGGAGGCTAAAAGGTTTTTGACTCAACAAGAGAGTTTTTGTATCTCGTACAAAGCCTGAGATGGAGGCTGAAAATGTTTGACTCAACAAGAGTGTCTTTTATACTCAACAAGAGAGTGATTTTCTATCTCGTACGAAGCCCGAGATGGAGGCTAAAAGGTGTGACTAAATAAGAGAGACTTTTATACTCAACAAGAGAGTGTTTTGTATCTCGTGCAAAGCCCGAGATGGAGGCTAAAACTGGGTGACTCAATAAGAGAGTCTGAAAAGGTTAGATTCGCCGGGGAGAATCATTTGTACAAAGCCCAAGAGGAGGCTAGTGTGCTGGTGACTGTTTCAGTTGAGTGACAGGTCCAGTATGTTGGATAAAGAGAAAATCAGTTCTTATATGGGTAATGTTGCACTTTTGGATTAATCAGAGGATCATGGTTATTTCCTGTTCTTTTAAGGAAATGGGAAATCCAAAGGGTATTGAGACTGTCCAAGTCTACGGGTGTTTTGAGAAATCGATTCTCTGGTAGTGCATGATCTTTGTATGATGCCCAAGAGAAGGCTGGTATGTTAAGGGATGAAGGTCAGCCCATTAACTGGACTGACACTTGACTCAGAAACACAGCTCTAGCAAATTGATGACTAGGTTATGTTCCTATACTTGTAGAGGTCTCTGGGTCCTTGTACTAAGCCCAAGAGAAGGCATGATAGCTTTTAAGAAGCCGAAGGGTCCTTGTACAACGCCTAAGAGGAGGCAGGGATGCTTTTAAGAACCCTGTGGGTCCCCAAACCCCAATAATTTCAAGACATGCCATTCACCAAGAATAGATCAAGCCAGGAAAGTCTGAGAATTTGGAAGAAACTCAAGAGATGCCATTCACGGAGAAAAGATCATCTCCGGGGAGTAGAGTCTCTTTGACAATTTCTAAGGGTGACAGTCTGAGAAAGGGTTCGCTGAGAATGTTGGCTTTCACGTCTCCATATTGTTTAACCCCAAGAGGAGGGAAGACTGTGTCTGGTAATCCTATGGGGATCTAGTTTTGTTTGTATTTAAGAGTGACCAACAGGGCTTTACCTAGTGCTAGACGTAGTTGCCGAGAAAAACTCTAAATAACTATACTAGTATTACACAGTGGATATATGACGAGTATATAAAATTTTGTGAAAGAAGACTTACAGTGAGCAGTCCCACAATACAGTTATATATATATATATATATATATATATATGAAAGCGGATAAAGAAAGCAGGTAAACACTTACTCGGTTGTAGAGCTTCCATGCTATTTTGTTAGTTATTAAACAAAGAAAGCTTTGATAACAATATTATATTCAAAATCAAAGGAGAAAGTGCGTTGAAAAGAGATCGGGGCTTACAGCTCAGGGAGAGGCCCAAATTTTATCAGTGATTGCACTGTTGTTTTGTACATTGTACAGGGACTTATACAAGTGACTGAGGCCCAAAAAGGTTTTATGTACAAAGGGATGGGTCTTACACTCTCTCAAGAGGCCCAAAGGTTTATTTTTGTACAAGTGGTGGGGCTTATACCTCAAGGAGAGGCCCAAATGTTTATTTAAAAAGGCGACGATCGCGTCAAACTTTTTGATGGTGACAGGACTTATACAATAAGTGAGGCCCAAATTATTTTGGTTTTCGAAAAGGGTTGGGTCTTACACTGTACTAGAGGCCTAATGATTTTTAAAGAATGGGGCTTATAACATGAGGGTAGGCCCAAGGGTTTGATTTTTGAACTGGAGATGGCGCCGAGATTTTCTTTTAACGCAAAGGGACTTATACAATATCTGTGGCCTAAAATTGTTTTGGTTAAAAGGGGATTGGGTCTTACACTCTATTAGAGGCTCAAAATATTTTGAATGGGTCTTATAGCTCGGGGAGAGGCCCAAATGGTTTGTTTTAAATGGCGATGATCGCGCCGAACTTTTGAAATACAACAGGACTTATACAACATTTGAGGCCCAAAATTGTTTGTATTTATAAACGATTGGGTCTTACACTCTATTAGAGGCCCAAAGTGTTTGAAAAAAGTTTGATGAGGGTTGAATTAATCAAAAACCCTAATTTGTTTCCAAAGTGTATTTTAATTGAATAAAAATTCAATTAAAATGATCAAAATTGTTAAACATGTGGAAAACAAATTGTGAAATTGGATTAATGTTTCAAAAATCAGGTTTTGATCCACAAAATGATTGGAAATCACTAAAATTTGAAAAATCAAGAAAGAGGAAATATTTTAAATGTCAAAAACAAGTAAAATATTAATTCTTTACAAAAATATCAAGTATATGAAATAAATAATATTTTTGGGATTTTTTGGGAAAATAAAATATTTTAACATTTTTGTGAATTATTAAAAAAAGAATCAACTCAAAATCATTAAAACTCAGAGAGGAATTAATTTTTGAATCAATTAAATAAAATCACAAAATTCAAATATTCAAATATTTGAAAAAGGGTGCCAAGAACACGCGCCCTTCCTCTGTTTCTGCAGATTTTCGTTTTCTATCCAATCTCACTGAATACTTGATGATATCATGCAATCTACATATCAATCTACTCGTTTCAACCTCACGATCATGTCTATGGTCTTTAATTTCATTTATTTTAAACATGGAATAAGAAATCAAAGAGAAACCTCAAGAACCCTAAAATTTGCATGAAGGTTCAGAAATTCCATACACAATTCAAACAATGCAATTGATTGAGGGAAAACACTCCATGCATGATCATAAACATATGGCCACATTATTTTGCAACAAAAATTGCATGGATCATAGAGTTAGAAGAGCTCATGCTTACCTCTTGCAGCTGGTGATCGTGTTTTGTGTTAGAGGTGTTACAGCTTGGTTCCAAGGTTATGGACAGCTTCCCTAGGTGCTATGGAGTGTGTCTGGGTGCTTGGAGTGGATTGATTTGAGCTAGAACTTGATTTGCCACCTCAACTGCAAATCTGTCAAAGGCTTGAGCAGTTGGCTGGTGATTTTGTGATTTTGATGTTCCTGATGTTATGTGAGTGTTTGGATTACTTCTATATGATGTTTATGAGGTGTGTGTGATTGGTTTGATTGGAATAGCTCTCAAACTCAAAACCCGATAGTGACTTGCTTTGGATGGCAATTTTGGAGTGAAAGAAGAGATTTTGAGGAAAGCATCTGTTAGATGGATTTGGTGTACTCAAACTGATCACAAATGAGCTCTATTTATAGTAGAGCAAGTTTGTTTTGCAAGGAATAGTGAATGGCAACTGCTGCATAGGTTTGGCCAATGTGGAGCATTGAGAATCCAAGTCTCCTCTAGCCATTGACTAGAGGTTAGGGCACAGGCTGCTGGTCCCCTTGGTCTTGGATAAGTCTTGACTGAATTCAGTTGGAAATGGCTCAGTCCATGCCACCTTGGTGCTTCCATTGAATACTCCAAAACAAAATTGGAGTCTTGTCCCTCTTTTAGGCATTTCTAGGTTTGGCATGCTATTTTTGGTTCCAAAGACTTGGGAGGCTTGGGATCAGAGTTGGTTCCTCCTTGGTCCCCCCTTGAGGTGTTCAGATGGATAGAGTTGCTTACCCTTTGTAAAATTTGAGCAAATCGAGAAAAACTCTAAAATCTTCCTTGCCATGGCAGTTTGCAGTAAGGCATATTGGCATTGTCATATCTCATGGCTCAAGTGGAATTTGATGGAGTTCTTGGCCATTTTGGAAAGCCCTCATATGATACAACAATTGTTTGATCATAATTGGTTTTGATACTTATTGGATCCAAGTGAAAAATGCCCCTACATTGGGAAAAAAAGTAAGACAGATTCTGACTTAGTGAAAATTTCACTAAGTGTTGGAAAAAAGTGACATTTTCACTTTTTGTGATTTTGATCATTCTATAACTCAAAATCCATGATGAATTGGAATAAGGTGTAGTTGAAGCTTTTGTAGAGGGCCATAAGATCTACAAATCCAGCTTTGGATGGGGGAAAATGGCCTTGTGGTTTAGGAGTTTTGATCCTCCAAAGTTGGTACCCTAGCCACTTTATTCCATAACATAGAAAATTTTCTAAGTTTTTATGGTTACCCCTTTTACAAGTTATCCCACTTTTCTTGATTTTTCTTGATGAATGATGATTCCAATCATACATTAACATCATTTTAGGGTTAAGGAACCATAATTGTGAAAAATCTCAAAAAGTCAAAGTTTGACTTTTGTGAACAGTTGACTTTTTATCAGATGAATTCCAAACTGTGCGATCCTCTATGAAATCAAGTCCTTGACCTAAATCAAACTTGATGGATTGATTTAATAGGTGTTATAGGGTGTATTGAATCATGTCCTAGTGTTTGGGAGCATGTCTTGGTCAAAAGTCAAAGGTACTGTTGACTTTTCTCGCGAAACCCTAATTGTGGTTCAGATGAAATTGAAACTTGTTGCTCAAGCTTATTGGATCAATCCATTGTTGCAAATGGATCAATGTAGTTTATTGGAGACCCCCAAATCCTCTCTTGAGGTCTTGGCTCATGCTTTGCCCCAAAAGTCAACTTAGGGGTGAATTAGGTCAAGAAACCCTAATTCCTGATCTTTTGTGAATGCATCCCCTGAGGTCAAATTGACTTGATGATTGGGTTCATGGTGTCCCTTGGAGTATTTTAGGATATGTTTTGAAGCCTTGGCTCATGCCCAGAGGAAAATTCCCCTCTGGAGGCCCTGGTCGACCAAACCCTAATTTGGTGACACTAGCAATTTTGAGGCTTAATCCACTCAGAATGTTGCAACCTTGTGCTTAATCCTTGGAGTGGGAGTCCGCTTGATCCATTATGGATGTTTGAGAGGCTAGACAAGTTGAAGATCATGTCAATTCTTGATTGATCCTTTGCCTAAGCACTCAGAGAGGGCCTGAAACCCTAATTTTGATTGTAGTGAATGCTCACCCATTTTTGGGGAGACTAATGGTTCTTCCATATTGTGATGATGATTTGCACAATGATGGGAAATCTTAGTGGTCAAAATTTGGGGTATGACAGTATCGCGTAACAACTAATTCAAGTCTACACCTGAATAGCCACCCCACCACGTCCTAATAAGGCCAAGATGGGTTAAAGTGTTCTACGGTCCTCAGCTTCTCAGGGTCCTAGGTCGGAAAAAGTAATGCCAAATATGACTACTCGTATGACATCAGTAATCCCAAAGGGGCCTCCACTGAGTAGGGGGTCTCAAGTCAGCTTAGTAAGGACTACTCCATGTAAGCCGAACAAGACTATACCACCCTCCTATCATAAGTGCACTCAAGTTCGGGTATAGGAATTATCTCACCACACAGAGATCACCAAGCACCCAAACAGAACAAGCAATAACAAACAAACCAAACAAATTAGCGCAAATAAAACAAAGTACGTTGAACCCGCTAAGAACCAGAGTCCCCAGCAGAGTTGCCACTTTTCTGTAGCGGTAAAAATTGTGAGTGTAAGCTATTGATTAACTTAACTCATGAAGCAAGAGTCGCCACCGCACTTTTATTTTATCCAAAAGGAAAGGAAAAAGAGCGAACAAAACCTAAAGAGTTCTAAAACAAGAACAAATAAACAGAGACAGGGTAAGGGGGTTGGTTACGCTAAGGGAAGGTGTTAGCACCCATAACGTCTATAGTACTCTATAGGAACCCTTTGAAATATCTACGCTTTTTGGTTTGAAAAGGTTTGTTTGAAAAGAGATTGGGGAGATGAGAAAAGAAATATTTTTTAAGATTTTTGTGTTTAAAGAGACTTATCGCTTCATGCCTACGTACCCACAAAGTGCAATATAGGATCAAAACCTCGTAGTTCGTGGTACAAATAACAAAAATTATTGGTTATGATTCATTTTATCTTGAAAAGACAACTTGTCATTCTCAAGAGATAATACTCAACTAATTACCCAATGGTATGCGAAAGAGGCATTTGCATCACATTAAGATGGAGGATTTGCTTGGATTAAAATCAACAAGACTAATCAATTCAACATCATAGTGGAAAATGACCATACTTTACACAAAAACCATGGTTAGGAGCTTTACAACTCATCAAATAAAATGATTCATGTCTAATCTTTTTTGAAAAATAAAAAAAAAGTGCACAAAAGCACAAAAAGTTTGAATAAGTTTTGTATTTTTTATGTCTCTTTGAAATTAGTCAAAGTATGATTAACATTGATTGACATTTATTTAAAGAAAATCAAGTTTGAAAATCACTTGAAGAAAGTCATGGTTTTGTTATAAAAGAGATTTTAAGTTTGAAAACAAGAAGGTTTTGAAAAAGACAGAAGATTTTGAAAATTAAAGAAGGGGTAGAGAAGAAGAGATTATCCTATTGCATAAAGATAAAAGCTAAGGATAAGAATGGTCTAACCACACAAGTAAGCTCCATAGCATAAGCATTATTTCCTTTAGATAGGCCTTGACCAAAATAAATCTTCAAAGGAAAACTTCAAGTATACAAAATTCAAGGTTTTCCATCACAAACTTCCAAGCATAGGTTAGGATCCTAATTTTAAGTCCAAAGTTCCATGTCCAAATGCAATGGATAGTAACCATAGTTCAACATTATGAGAACAAGTTTTTTAGGGGTTTAAGCCTTTATTAGTGTTTTTTGGTCCAAATGGACAAAAGGAAAAGAGCAAAAGCATAAACAAATGGTCCAATCAGACAAAGGGAAAATAGCGGAAACATAAACAAATGATATGATATGATATGATAAAGCATAAAAAATAAAGAGAGATAGGGAGCGAGAAGGAAGCATAAACAAAATTAGTACAATAATATTGTTAGTGAGTTAGTGATTATTTGTTAGAACAAATGATCAACGATGGTTAAATGATGAACTTAGGCCAAAGTTAATGAAGACTCATTAGAGGATTCATAAAATCAAATCCTCCTAACAACAAGTTTCATAAGTAATAAACCCAAGACAAATAATCAACCATACTTGAACTTTCAAACATAAGTTTGAGCCACGAAAGATCATTTTTCGATACGGGACACATGTAGCGCTATGTTAAGCAATCGTAGCACAATCTATGAGGAAGATCATACTATGGGAGGCCGGTCAATAACAATGTTAGTGCAAATGCATGCTAGAGAAGTGATATGTAGATCACTCTCTGAAAGCAATAACACACGAAAAGAAAAGAGGTGACGATCTCATCTTCATCAAGAACATAAAATAAGTTCCAATGATATCGAAGATTTTCATCGATCAAAAGGAAAAAAGAAGAAGGGAGGGGAAAGCCAAATTGAATTACAAATTCAAGACCATTCCATCTTTAAATTCATCCACTCATTTTGGTGGATTAAAGCACTAAACATATCATTAACTCAAAGCACCTAAAATGAATTGAACAATTCACTTTAAAGATAGATTTGAATTAGTGAATGTTTATCCAACTTCATCTACACCCTAAGTCCAGTGAATTTTGAAATTCTGGCACAGATATCAGTTGTCCTACACAGATGTTGAGACACTGATATCCAACACAATGAACAAGTTAACAATAATAATAATAGTGCAGAAAGTAAAGAACACAGTGATATGTTTACCCAGTTCGGATCAACAATCCTACTCTGGGGGCTTCCAAGCCAGGGACGAAATCAATATACGATAGTATCAATTCACAGATCATACAGCAACCACACCCGGTTACAATCCACTCACTTAATCACTACCCTTCCTATGACTTCTACCTAAGACTCACCTAGGTATGAGGCCCTCCTCAAATCCCTCTTCAATCACAAACCGTGACTGATTCCTTTCAACACAAGTAACAAGACGAAAGCCACACTTTCAAAACACACAATTCTCAATACTTCAAAGCTTATGAGAATTGACACACAAGAAACTCAATGCTTAGAAGCTTATGAGTAACTGACAGAACTTACAACACAAAATCAGTCCTTGTACTGTTATCAGAATGATACCAGTTAGGCTCACAAATAACACTTAAAAACCCTAACAAAACACACGTAAGTTCCACACCTAAACTAGGTTTACACCAGTCAATATATAGCAATAAACTGGACTGGATTGGGCTTCAAAACGCAGCAAAGAGACTGCACACACTTCTGCAAAATAAACTCCAAGAAAATAGGTCTTCAATCTAAAGTTTCCTAATATGTCTCCATATTTAGAAAACGCTGAAAATCCGAAAACCAACACACAAAAACTCAACCTAAAATACTTTGGATGCCACATAGGATAACTAAATATTCATAGAATATTCAGTAACAAATACCAACACCAGAATCTTCCTTTTAAACCAAAAACAGACGCGATGTCCTATGATCCAGGATGGGACATCTTTATCCGACATGTTAAATGCAGAATATTAGAACGTCTTGATTCAACATCTTGCTGCTAGAATAGTTTTAGCAAAATAAATGCCAACCACAAAATCAAAGAAATAACAATCTCCCCCTTTGGCTTATTTTGGCTAAAACTACACACCAAACAATCTTGCAAAGATAACACAAGCAAAACATCCATATCAAAGACAGCAGTGAAAAACAATAATACCAACACACAACACAGCAAAGCAGCAAAAAAAACTCCCCCTCAACTGCTGCAGCATTCAACATTCTCCCCCTCAGTTGCAGCAACACTTAACATCATCCCCCTTAGCTGCAGCAACAGCACAAGCACACCACCAGCACACTATGGTATCAGAGCCATCACACCCTCAAGCACCCTTGTACTGAATTTCAAAATTGCGTGGCTTATACTGGTTTTGAAATTCTGATACCACAAGCACACCACCAGCACACTACTCCCCCTTTTTAGCCATAAATATGACAAAGGCAAGTAGAACAGTTCAAAACAAAAACATAATATAGCAAAAGATAAATTTAAGAAGTAGAGACAGAGATATAGTTATCCTAGGTGTTCAGTCAAAACAAAACAAGCAAAAAAAATCATCTTCTGCAGATATTCTGCAGTTATTCTGCAGCACCATCATCATCTTCATCTGACCCAGATTCTGCAATTTCTTCACCCTCTCCATCAGTCTCAGCATCAATATCACCACTCCCAGATACAGAGTCATCTGAACCCTGTTCACTCTCTCTATCAGATCCACCAGAGGCATCACCTTCATCAGTTTCTTGGTCTTTACCAACTGTTCCAGCAGAAGCATTCTTTTTCTCCATGAAAGTTTTAATTAACTGTTCAAGTTTGTACTTCCTAGCAGTGTCTTTTCTGATGGAATCTTCCAGTTCCTTGCACGTCTCTTGTAGTTGTGCAATCACTTTATCATCAAAGGTAGCATGACTGGAAGTTTGAGAAGATGTCCCAACAATGTCTGAAACATGTGCCCCACCAAGTAACTTGTAGTGTAGGGACAAAGGAGGTTTTCTTTTGAGGGCATTGTCACTTCCTAACAAAAGGTTAGGAAACTGATCTAAAATAACACCACAGATCAGGGATGGAAAGTAAATAGGCATCTTGACAGCAGTTGGACTTGCTTGTTTCAAGATTTGTTCAAAGATGTATGTCCAAAAATCAAAAGAGACCTTTTTCCCAATAGCATAGATGAACCTACCAAGTATGGAGGAAATAGTAGATGTATGATTGGTAGGAACCCAATTCACAACAGCAATCCTATGGAGAATAGCATATTTAACACTCAGTTTTCCAGAGGACAACTTTTCTTCATTTGGCCGGTGTTTAATACAACCACCCGTAATCTCCTTACATACTTCATTGTCTGTGACCTCTAACTCAGGCTGAGGTTCTTCACACCTGCCCAGAAAGTTATTGATTACTTCAGGAGAAAAAATGACGACTTTTCCTCTCACAGACACTTTTCTGAAGTTGTTACTCCTGTTATCGTCACAATCTTCAGGAATATTCACAACAAATTCCTTGACTAATTTCTCATAGCAGGGTCCTATCTTGGACACAGTTCTCATCAACCCAGCAACTGCAATAAGATCCATGATTTCTTTGTATTTAATGAAATCCTTACCCAGCTCTCTCTCCAAGGCAATCCTCCTTTGATCCACAACTCTCCACCTATCTGCATTCCTTGCAGAACCATCAGCATAGGTCTTTTTGCATGTAGAGTTTTTCACACCAATGATGTCTTGAACATCTGTTGCAGCATCATATTCAGACTCACTGTGAGCAGTGACTTTTCTCTTCTTAGTGGGGACAACAACCTTACTCCATTGTTTAGGAGGCCCAACTCCAACTTTTCCCTTGGTACTATCCACACCTCCAGACTTTCTATGCAGTTTTGCAGACTTTGAACCTTCAATCATAACAGATTTCTCTCTTCTTCTCTTAATTCTCCTTAACATCCCAGCAATGGGTTCCTCATCAGAAGTGAGATCATTAACATTAATAACTACATCGGCTTTCTTTTTACTCCTTCTTTCGTGATCCACATGAATGGGGACACCATCATCAGTCCTATCTGTAGGGCTGCCATTGGCATTTCCTGTCAAGGATGTTGGAACATCAGACCCAACATCTGTATCAACTCCACTCAAAATCTTGGCAACAAAATTCCTAAGTTCCTTATCCTTTTTTACTACATCAGCATCAGTAGGATTCTTGTTTATACCACATGATTCGGTAGCATTCTTCTTTTCAATCAAACCTGACTTAGACCCTTTTTCAGACAAGTTTTTTCTAGGGCTTATTTGGTCTGCATATAAACTATTCATCGAGTGAACTTTCTTCCTAGATGAAAAAGGTTTAGACTTCTTACCAGGAATATTGACATCCATTGAGTGAGGAACTTGTCGTTTTCCTTTAGGATCAGCCGGTACAACGTTCAAGGGAGAAATATCAAGCACAAGATCTGAGAGGTTGATCATTCGAAGTGATTCATCTACTCCAGCATTGGTCCGAGGAGATCCTGAGTTATCAGGAGAGCCATGCATGGATTCTGATGCATGATGTTGAGACATTTTTGATTGATAACAAGGCACAATATTGAGGATGTTAAGAGAAAACCCTAAAGCCCGTGAACTTTGGAGAGAAAGGGAAAGAGGAATTTTTGTAAGATATGTTTGATATAGGTAGAGTGTGTTTTCCTGCCTATTTATACTTTTGAGAAGTGGGCCCAGAAAAGCGCGGCAGTCACAAACTTTGAACACCCGATTCGCCTCAAATGTGCATCCATCAAAGTTTCCTTTTAAATTTTCCGCGCTGACATACTTACTAAGTTTAATCTTATTATCACAGTTCACCATGCTAACATTTTGAGTTGCTTTAAAATTGATCAACACCTATGTAGCGAGCGATTTTGGACGCGGTTGCGAAGCGCTATCGCTCTTTGGTGCCTACAACTCGATTCATTTTTTATCCCATTAAAGCTGATGAAGGAAGGGAAATAGATGTCTCAAATTAACCCTGCTTGCAAACTGAGTTTAAACAGCGGTCTATTAGGTTACAGATGCTACAAAGATTCGGGGTCTCTATCGGGTTTATTTTTTTAAAAGTGGTGGGAGGTTTAGATGTTAGGACGGATGCTTCTTGATAGATATGTGAGAGTATGAGATTTTGGGTTTTTGTTTAGTGTGCTCGCTAAGATTTTTCTTTCAATCTTATGCCTATGTATTCCCGTTTACCGAAACAGGGAAATCAGAGCGTTCGTAGTTCCTCCTATTCTATGGGAGGAAATGGTATTTGGTGTCTTGTTCAAAGCCCAAGACGTGAAGCGAAAGGTAGTTTGTATCTTGTTCAAAGCCCAAGATGTGAAGCTGAAGGGTTTGACTTTAGAGAGAATTTGTCATCTCTAAAGAAGGGTTTGTCTGTCACTACTGTTGGGTGACTGGTTATAAAGGAGAATTACTTTAACTGGGATATGTGAATCCGGCAATGCCATAATTTCCTTTATAGGGGATTTTAACCTGAAGGAGAAGACTTTAACTCAGTGTAGAGCAATGCTATCTTTCCTTAGGAATTTCTCATGCTAAAAGAGGGACAGTGGCATGGATGTAGATGATCCAGAGGCTTGCCGCTTACAGCAATTAGATGAAGGGGAAGGAGTTGTTGATGTTTTTGTACTATGAACGAGGCACAACTTTGATGCTAAAAGGTTGATTGGATCAACCAGTGGTTTTCTTATACAAAGCCTAAGAGGAGGCTATTATGTGTCTCGTACAAAGCCCGAGAGAGAGGCTAAAAGGTTTTTGACTCGACGATAGAGTCTTTTGGTATCTCGTATAAAGCCCCAGATGGAGGCTATTTGACTCAACAAGAGAGTTTTTTTGTATCTCGTACAAAGCCCGAGATGGAGGTTAAAATTTGTTTGGCTCAATAAGAACCTTTTTGTATCTCGTATAAAGCCCGAGATGGAGGCGAAAGGGGTGATTGACTCAACGAGGGAGTCTCTTATGTGTCTCGTACAAAGCCCGAGAGAGAGGCTAAATGTTGTTTGACTCCGCTGGGGAGAATCATTGTATCAAGCCCAAGAGGAGGCTAATATGACTGTTTCAGTTGAGTGACAGGTCCAGTATACTGATTTTGAAAGAGAAAATCAGTTCTTATATGAACAACACTATACTCAAGGCTTTGATTTGAGGATCCAGGTTATTCCTGTTCTTTAAGGAAGTGGGAAATCCGAAGGGTATTGAGACTGTCCGAGTCTACGGGTTTTCTTCCTATTTAACGAAGGGGTCACTTGAGAATGTCTTGAAGACTCAAGGAGATTAGACTGTCCAAGTCTAGAGTTTCATCTTTTGTACTATGCTTTGAGAAACAGTAGTAGACTCTTTGAAAGGACTGTTCTATGCAGATGATTAAGTTATGTTCCTATACCTCTAGAAGGTCGTCGGGACAATTTGTACGAAGCCAAAGAGGAGGCTAGAAACTTTTAAGAAGCCGAGAGGTCCTTGTACGAAGCCCAAGAGGAGGCGGGGATGCTTTTAGGAAGCCTGTGGGTCCTTGTACGATGCCCAAGAGGAGGCCGATGCTTTTAAGAAGCCGATGGGTCCCCAAACCCCGAGAAATTCAAGACAGGTTATTCACGAGGAATAGATCAATCAAGGAAAGTTCGAGAATTTGGAAGAAACTCAAGAGATTCCATTCACGGAGAAAAGATCATCTCTGGGGAATAGAGTTTCTTGACAAGTGCTTTTAAGAAGCCTGTGGGTCCCCAAACCCCGAGAAATTCAAGACATGCCATTCACCAAGAATAGATCAAGCCAGGAAAGTTCGAGAATTTGGAAGAAACTCAAGAGATGCAATTCACGGAGAAGAGATCATCTCTGGGGAGTAGAGTTTCTTTGACAACTTCTACAAGTGACAGTCTATGAAAGGGTTCACCGAGAATGCTGCCTTTCATATCTCCATATTGTTTAACCCCAAGAGGAGGGAAGACTGTGTCTGGTAATCCTATGGGGATCTAGTTTTGACTATTTAAGAGTGATCAGCGAGCTTAATGCTAGACGTAGTTGTCGTGGAAACTCTAAATATATATATACTATTATTACACAGTTGATATGAGTTTATGAAAGAAGACTTACAGCGAAACAGCCCCACAATACAGTTATATGCATATGAAGGCGGTAAATGAAAGCGTGTAAACACTTACTCGGTTGTAGAGCTTCCATGCTGTTTGGTTAGTTGTTCAACAAAGAAAGATTGAAAACAATAGTATATTTCAAAATCAAAGGAGAAAGTGCTTTGAAAAAGAAAGATTTGGGGCTTACAGCTCAAGGAGAGGCCCAGGGTTTTATCAGTGAGTGCACTGTTTGAATTTGTACAGAGGGACTTATACAAGTGACTGAGGCCCAAAAATTGTTTTCTGTACAAAGGGATGGGTCTTACACTCTCTCAAGAGGCCCAAAAAGTTTTAAAAGAGTGAGAGTGGGGCTTATAACACGAGGGTAGGCCCAGATGATTTTTCGTTTTAAAATGGCAATCGCGCCGAGGTTTTCTTTTAACGCAAAGGGTCTTATACAATATCTGAGGCCCAAAGTGTTTTGGTTAAAAGGGGGTTGGATCTTACACTCTATTAGAGGCCCAAAAGTTTTGAATGGGTCTTATAGCTCAAGGAGAGGCCCAGATGGTTTATCTTTAAACTGGCGACGATCGTGCCGAATTTAAAAATGTACAGAGGGACTTATACAATAAGTGAGGCCCAAAAATGATTTGGTCAAAAAAAGGATTGGGTCTTACACTCTATTAGAGGCCCAAAGTGTTTTGGAAATGATTTATGAGGGTTGAATTAATCCAAAAACCCTAATTTGTTTTCAAAATGTGTTTTAATTGAATAAAAATTCAATTAAAATGATCAAAATTGTTTAACATATGAAAAACAAATTGTGATCTTGGATTAATGCTTAAAAAATTAAGTATTGACCTACAAAATAATTAGAAGGCATTAAAAGTTGCAAAATCAAGGTGGAAAAAATATTTTAAATGTCAAAAATAATTAAAACATTAATTCTTTGCAAAAATATCAATTATATGAAATAAATAATATTTTTGGATTTTTTTGGGAAAATAAAATATTTTAACATTTTTGTGAATTATTAAAAAAAGAATCAACTCAAAATCATTAAAACTCAGAGAGAAATTAATTTTTGAATCAATTAAATAAAATCACAAAATTCAAATATTTGAATTTTCAAAAAATGGCGCCAAGAACACACCAAGAACACGCGCGTGTTCTGGGTTTGCCTAGATTTGCATTTTCTCTTCAATCTCACTGAATACTTGATCATATCATGTAATCCACATACCAATCATCTCGTTTCAACCTCACGATCATGTCTATGGTATTTAATTTCATTTAAATTAAACATATAACAATAAATCATGAAAAATCCTCAAGAACCCTAATTTCTGCATGAAGGCTAGGATTTTTTATACACGATTCAAACAATGCAATTAATTGAGGGGAAACATTCCATGCATGATTATGAACATATGGCCAAATTATTGTGCAGCAAAAATTGCAAGGATCATAGAGTTAGAAGAGCTCATGCTTACCTTTTACAGCTGGTGATCGTGTTTTGTGATGGAGGTGTTACAGCTAGGTTCCAATGATCTGGATAGCTTCCCTAGGTGCCATGGAGTGTGTATGAATGCTTGGAATGGGTTGAAATGATCTGGAACTTGAGATGGTACCCCAACTACAAATCTGTCAAGAACCTGAGCAATTGGCTGGTGATTTTGTGAAATCTGTGTTCCAAATGTTATGTGAGTGTTTGGATCACTTCTATATGATGTATATGAGGTGTGTGTGTGTGTGTGATTGGTTTGATTGGAAAAGCTCTCAAACTCAAAACCCGATAGTGACTTGCCTTAGAAGGCAAAATTGGAGTGAAAGAAGAGATTTTGAGGAAAGCATCTGTTTGATGGCTTTGGTGTACTCAAACTGGTCACAATTGAGCTCTATTTATAGTAGAGCAAGTTTGCTTTGCAAGGAATAGTGAATGGCAACTGCTGAGTAGGTTTGGCCAATGTTGGCAAATGAAAATCCAAGTCTCCTCTAGCCATTGACTAGAGTTTAGGGCACAGGCTGCTGGTCCCCTTGGTATTGGATAAGTCTTGACTGAATTTAGTTGAGAATGGCTGAGTCCATGCCACCTTTATGCTTCCATTGAATGCTCCAATCCAAAATTGGAGTCTTGTCCCTATTTTGGCAATTCTAGGTTCAACATGCTATTTCTTGTTCCAAAGACTTTGGAGGCTTGGCTCAGTGATTGTCCCCTTTAGATTCAATCCTCAGAGGTGTCCAAGTGGATAGGAGCATTTGGATTTGGCTGATTTTGGCAAATCGACCAAAAGTATAAAAATCTGCCTTGCCTTGGCAGATTTCAGCAAGGCAACTTGCCAATGTCATATCTCATGACTCAAATTGAATTTGGTAATGTTCTTGGCCATTTTGGAAAGCCCTTACATGATACAACAACTTTTTGAACATGTTTGGTTTTGATCTCTTTTGAATCCAAGTGAAAAATCCCCCTACATTTGGCAAAAAGTAAGGTAAAATCTGACTTAGTGAAATTTTCACTAAGTGTTGGAACAAAGTGACTTTTCTTGATTTTGATCACTCCATAACTCAAAATCCATGAGGAATTTGGACATAGGTCAGTATGAAGCTTTTGTAGAGGGCAATGAGATCTACAAATCAAGCTTTGAATGGGGAACAATGGCCTTGTGGTTTAGGAGTTATGGTCCTCCAAAGTTGGCACATTAGTGTCACTTTTTCCATAACTTAGAAAATTTTCTAAGTTTTTATGGTTACCCCTTTTACAAGTTATCCCACTTTCTTTGATTTTTCTTGATGAATGATGATTCCAATCATACATTAACATCATTTTAGGGTTAAAAATCCATTTTGGTGAAAAATCTCAAAAAGTCAAAGTTGACTTTTGTGCACAGTTGAGTTTTTATCAGATGAATTCCAAACTGTGGAATTCTCCATGAAATCATGTCCTTGACCTAAATCAAACTTGATGGACATGTTCCATGGGTGTCATAGGGTATATTGAATCATGTCTTAGGGCTTGGGAGCATGTCTTGGTCAAAAGTCAAAGTTACAGTTGACTTTCCTCGCGAAACCCTAATTGTGGTGCAGATGAAATTGAGACTTGTTGCTCAAGCTTCTTGGATTAATCCATTGTTCCAAATGGATCAATATAGTTCATTAGAGACCCTCAAACCCTCTCTTGAGGTCTTGGCTCATGATTTGCCCTAAAAGTCAACTTAGGGGTGAATTAGGTCAAGAAACCTTAATTCCTGATTTTTTATGAATGCATCCCCTGAGGCAAAATTGACCTGATGATTGGGTCCATGAGGTCCCATGAAGTATATTAGGTTAAGTTTTGGATCATTGGCTTGTGCCCAGATGAAAAATCTCCATCTGGAGGCCCTGGTCGACCAAAACCCTAATTTGGTGACACTGTCGATCTTGAGACTTGATCCACCTAGAAGGGAGAAGCCTTGTGCTTGATCCTTGAAGTGGGAGTCCTTTTAATCCATTGTGGATATTTGAGAGGTTAGACAAGTTGAAGATCATGTCATTCCTTGATTGATCTTTTGTCTAAGGCTCTGAGAGGGCTTGAAACCCTAATTTTGATTGTAATGGATGCTCACCCATCTTTGGGGAGACTGATGAAGTATGATGGTTCCTCCATATTATGATGATGATTTTCACAATGATGGGAAATCTTAGTGGTCAAAATTTGGGGTATGACAGATGCCCCTATTTAATCTTCTTGGACCCGAAGGTGTGAATGACGAAGGTATTCGGGCATTCGGGGTGCAAGAGGATTAAATATCAGAATACCCAAAATTTTGATGGTGGTTATGAATGGTAGCTTACGCATTCATCTTCTTTAGCTAAGCGATGATGCTTAGAAAAGGTAAACTTCCCCTCGATCCTGGTCTTCAGCCAAGGAGCTGGTCTCAGTTTTCTTTTGAAATAAACCTCCCCTCGATCCTGGTTTCCTACCAAGGAACTGGTCTTAGTTTCTTTTGTCAACTTCCCCTCGATCCTGGTTTCCTACCAAGGAATTGGTCTCAGTTTCTGAAGTAAACTTCCCCTCGATCCTAGTTTCCTACCAAGGAACTGGTCTAAGTTTCTGATGTAAACTTCCCCTCGATCCTGGTTTCCTACCAAGGAACTGGTCTCAGTGTCTTTTGTCAATAAGCTTTATTGACAAGGGACGCTATTCGTAGCGGTTTTCCTCAAACTTCTCGCCGAATTTTCCTGGGGAGATGCCATTTGACGAAAAAATTTGATGTCAGAGTTGCTGGGGAACCCAATCGTCTGAGTTGTAGCGTTGCACAAACTTCTCTGTTGGAGACGCCATTTGCCGACTCTATCTGGGGAAAGCGAGTCTCTTGAGAGGCTGCTTCTGCGTGGGATCTTACATCATACTTTTCTCGGGATCTTCCCGGAGAAATGCCATATGATGGGGTCTAATTTTGAGGTGTCGGTGACCTTTTCATCAGCGATCTTTTCGGAGCGAAACTGGCATGCTGCCGAATCTCTGATTACGAGGCTTTCTCTATGGATTTTCCTTAATCCTGGAAAGCAAGGATATCATCTTCAATGGCGAAGAGTGATGCTGACTGAAAGTTCCTCTGGTTTTTCAGAGGTTCTAGTTATCAAAGTGGTCAAGGGCCAACTTCCTTCCAGAAATAAACTGGAGGCGAGGTTGTTCAAACGCAGCGTTTCCTGACGAGGCAAGAACTGACAACTCGATTGAGAGAACTTCTATCACTAGGGGACAATACCGACTAGAGTGATATTGATACGATATGAAATGTGAATGCAAATCAATAATGCATGATGTATGTATGTATATGCTGACAAAACTGACGCGACACACAAACTAAAAGATGAACATGACTGGATACGCGGCCATCGCGGGGCGAAAAAGTTTCGCTGGTTCAAGATAGCAATTCCACCTTGCTTAGGAGAGATAGTCCCTATTGGGGAGCTATGTTGGTCGGGCTTAGGAGATAAGAACTCAGCCGAGGCGTGTCAGACGAAATAAGGTCTCCGACACAGTTGATTCCTTCATTCAGGTGTACTGGGTTAGAAGGAGTACTTTGATTCTGCACTTTGAAATTCAAACGCCTTTGGAGACGCAATCGACGTTCTTTCGATGTTCAACAGTCAAAAGCAATTGCCATCTTTAATTTAAAAGAAGAAAAAGTTTTAACAGGTAAATTCATTTTCGTTTCATTTCAAGAATCGCTAATCATGTTAAAACGCCATTCTGTAAAGCTAAAACAAATAAGAATTACAAACAAAAGCACAAGGGCTCAAATTTTATTGTTAAGATGGAGATTAGCCAAACGCGTGATTCCAAAGAGTATATACAAAGTTTGAAAATGGTAATTTACAGGGAAAAGGGTTACGTTGAAACATAACGACCACTATCCTTCTACCAACTTTGAATTCGGGGCATCCTGAGCTTCTGTCGAAGATGACCTTGACTGGAGTTTTCCTCCGATGGATGGTGTAACTGTCGCTGAGGGACTTGCCTCTGTTGAACATAGTTACTTGCCATTATCCCTAATTTTTGCCTAGATTGTACTATGAGATTTCCAATCCATCGGGATGATTTTTTTTTCATGTCTCTAACTTTTTCCTGGACCGCCCTTTCGGGTTTTCAATCCACCGAGACATTTTTTTTTAGTTTAGACGAAGTATTTCTTGACTACATCAACATTTGTGGGGTAGGAAAATTCTTCTCCGTCCATGGTTGCAAGTCTCAAGGCGCCACCTGAGAAAGCTTTCGTGACCACATAGGGGCCATCATAATTTGGGGTCCATTTGCCCCGAGAATCAGTGAGAAATAATTGTATCTTCTTGAGCACAAGGTCTCCTTTCCTAAAGATGCGGGGTCGAACCTTTTTGTCGAACGCCTTCTTCATTCTCTGTTGATACAATTGACCATGGCATAGTGTCGTTATTCTCTTTTCTTCGATCAGATTCAGTTCGTCGTGTCGGCTTTGACACCATTCAGCTTCGGTGAGCTTAGCTTCCATCAATACTCGGATTGATGGGATCTCTACTTCTATGGGGAGCACTGCTTCCATGCCATATACTAGAGAGAAAGGGGTTGCCCCTGTTGAAGTGCGGACAGATGTCCGATAACCGTGAAGAGCAAAGGGTAGCATCTTGTGCCAGTCTTTGTAGGTTACAACCATCTTTTGAACGATCTTCTTGATGTTCTTATTGACCGCTTCTACCGCTCCGTTCATCTTGGGTTGGTAGGGAGATGAGTTATGGTGTTCCATCTTGAACTCTGTGCACAACTCTTTCATCATCTTATTGTTCAAGTTAGATCCATTATCAGTAATGATCTGGTTTGGAACACCATAACGGCAGATGATATTGTTTTTGATAAATCGGACCACCATGTCGGGTTACATTGGCGAATGACGCTGCTTCGACCCACTTAGTGAAGTAGTCAATGGCTACTAGGATGAACCAATGTCTGTTTGAAGCCTTAGGTTCGATCAAGCCAATTATGTCGATTCCCCATATGGAAAAAGGCCACGGGGAAGAGAGAACTTTGAGATGCGATGGCGGTACATGAATTTTGTCGGAGTATATCTGACACTTGTGACACCTCCTCATGTACTTGAAGCAGTTGGATTCCATGGTCAACCAATAGTACCCTGCTCTTAGGATTTTTCTCGCCATTGTGTGTCCGTTGGCATGAGTGCCAAAGGATCCTTCATGAATTTCTTTCATAAGCATGTCTGCCTCTAGTTTGTCTACGCATCGGAGCAAGACCAAGTCAAAATTCCTCTTATAAAGAGTGTCACCGCTCAGGAAGAAGTTTCCAGCCAATCTTCTGAGGGTTTTTCTGTCTTTTCTGAGTGCCCCAGATGGGTACTCTTGTTTCTGAAGGAAGCATTTGATATCGTGATACCAAGGTTTATCGTCTATGACTGCTTCGATCGTGAAGACGTAGGCGGACCGTTCAAGGCGCATTATGTCGATCTTAGGTAGGTCGTTCCATTGACCTACACTAATCATGGAAGAGATAGTGGCTAATGCATCAGCCATGTGATTCTCATCACGAGGGATGTGGTGAAACTCAACTCTGTTAAAGAAGGGTAACAACCTTCTTGCATAGTCCTTGTAAGGAATCAGTCCTGATTGGTATGTGTTCCAATCTCCTTTTATTTGATTGATAACCAGGGCTAAGTCGCCATATACGTCCAAGTTTTTGATCCTTAAATCAATCGCTTCTTCGAGACCCATAATACAAGCTTCGTATTCGGCCTCGTTGTTCGTACATTTGAACGTAAGTAGAGCGGTGAAAGGAAAGTGGGTACCCTGAGGGGTAACAATGATTGCCCCAATTTCGTTTCCATAATGATTAACTGCTCCATCAAAGATAAGTCCCCATTGGGAACCTGGTTCTGGCCCTTCACTGGGTAGCGGTTCATCGCAGTCTTTTATTTTTAGATACATGACATCTTCGTCTGGGAAGTCAAACCCGACTGATTCCTGATTGTCAATCGGTTGATGAGACAAATGGTCGGCTAAAATACTTCCTTTAACGGCTTTTTGAGCGTGGTACTCTATGTCATATTCTGATAGCAACATCTGCCAACGGGAAATTCTTCCCGTGAGAGCAGGCTTTTCGAAGACATACTTGATTGGATCCATTTCTAAGATTAACCAAGTAGTATGACGAATCATGTATTGGCGAAGACGTTTGGCTGCCCAAGCCAAAGCGCAACAAGTTTTCTCAAGCATCGTGTACTGAGTTTCGCAGTCGGTGAATTTCTTGCTCATATAGTAGATGGCAGACTCTTTCCGTTTGGTTTCGTATTGTTGGCCAAGTACACATCCCATTGAGTCCTCTAGGACTGTGAGGTAGATGATCAGTGGTCTTCCTTCCACTGGAGGTGATAGAATCGGAGGATTCAACAGATATTCCTTGATACTGTCGAAGGCGGTTTGACAATCTTCTGACCAAACGCAATCCTGGTTCTTTTTGAGTAATTTGAAGATCTGCGCACATGTGGCGGTCATGAGGAATATGAATCTGGAGATGTAGTTCAAACGTCCCAAGAATCCTCTGACTTGTTTTTCAGTTTTCGGAGAAGGTATTTCTCGGATGGCCTTGACCTTGTTAGGATCGACCTCAATCCCTTTCTGGCTGACGATGAACCCTAAGAGTTTCCCCGAACAGACACCGAAGGTGCACTTGTTGGGATTCAAGCGGAGTTTGTATTTTCTCGAACGCTCAAATAGTTTCGACAGGTGGGTCACATGCTCCTCTTCTGTCTTAGCTTTTGCAATCATGTCATCGACATATACCTCTATCTCTTTGTGTATCATGTCATGAAACAGAGTAGTCATGGCCCTTTGATAGGTTTCCCCGGCGTTCCTCAAACCGAATGGCATGTCAATGTGTTTGCCCCATGGGGTAATGAACGAAGTTTTCTCCATGTCTTTCGGCACCATTTTGATTTGGTTATAGCCCGAGAATCCATCCATGAAGGAGAAAACTTTGAACTTTACTGTACTGTCAACCAGCATGTCAATGTGTGGTAAAGGAAAGTCGTCCTTTGGACTTGCCTTATTCAGATTCCTATAATCAACACACATTCTGACCTTTCCGTCCTTTTTGGGAACAGGTACGATGTTGGCTAACCATTGAGGATATTCTGATGTGGCGAGGAAACCTGCGTCGATCTGTTTCTGTACCTCCTCTTTGATTTTTGAAATTCTAGCACAGATATCAGATGTCCAACACAGATGTTGAGACACTGATATCCAACACAATGAACAAGATAGAAATAAAAATAACAGTGCAGAAAGTAAATAACACAGTGATATGTTTACCCAGTTCGGATCAACAATCCTACTCTGGGGGCTACCAAGCCAGGGACGAAACCAATATACGATAGTATCAATTCACAGATCATACAATTACCGAATAATCTTGTCACTTAATCACTACCCTTCCTATGACTTCTACCTAAGAGTCACCTAGGTATGAGGCCCTCCTCAAATCCCTCTGCAACCACAACCTGTGATTGGTATCTTTCCACACAAGTAACAAACCGAAAGTCACACTTTCAAAACACACAATTCTCAATACTTCAAAGCTTATGAGAATTGACACTTAAGAAACTCAATGCTTAAAAGCTTATGAGTAACTGACAGAACTTACAACACAAAAACCAGTCCTTATATTGTTATCAGAATGATACCAGTTAGGCTCACAAAATTCACTCGAAAACCCTAACAAAAACACATGTAAGTTCCACACCTAAACTAGGTTTACATCAGTCAATATATAGCATTTAATCTGGACTGAATTGGGCTTCAAAAACGCAGCAAATAGACTGCTCACAAATCTGCAAAATAACCTCCAACAAAATAGGTCTTCAATCCAAAGTTTCCTAATATGTCTCCATAATTAGAAACAGCTGAAAATCCGAAAAACCAACATATAACCACAATCCAAAAATGCTTTGGATGCCACATAGGATAACCAAATATTCACAGAATATTTAGTAACAATTCCCAGCAACAGAATCTTCTTTAAAAACTGAATCCAAACATGATGTCCTATGAGCAGGTATGGGACATCTTCATTCGACATGTTAAATGCAGCAAATTAGAACTTCATGTTTCAACTTCTTGCTGCTAGAATAGTTTTAGCAAAATAAATGCCAACCACAAAAGCACGGAAATAAAAATCTCCCCCTTTGGCTTATTTTGGCTAAAACTACACACAAAAAAACTTGTAAAGAAGCACAAAAACATCCATATCAGACAGCAGCGAAATACCAACATCACACAGCAAAAAAAAAATCCAGCATAGCAGCACTCCCCTTCAGCTGCATACAACACACAACACACAACCAACACATCATAGCAGCATAGTAAAACTCCCCCTCAATGCAACAACATTCCACAAACTCCCCCTCAACTACTGCAGTAGCACAAGCACACAAGCACCCCCACACAAACATACTACTCCCCATTTTTAGCCATAAATATGACAAAGGCAAGTAGAACAAGTTATAAGTAAAACACAACAAGGTTAAAGTTCAGAAGAGATACATAGAAAAGCTATTTTAGGTGTTCAGACAAAAACAACAAAAGCAAAATAAAACTTCTTCAGAAATTTTGCCATTATTCTGCAGCACCATCATCGTCAGATTCTGCAATGTCTTCACTCTATCCATCAGCAACAGCATCAGTATCAGTATCACCACTCCTAGATCCTGAGTCATCTGAACTCTGTTCACACTCTCTATCAGATTCAACAGAGGCATCACCTTCAGCAGTTCCTTGGTCTTTACCAGCTGTCCCAGCAGAAGCATTCCTCTTCTCCATGAAGGTTTTGATTAACTGTTCGAGTTTGGCCTTCCGAGCAGTGTCTCTTCTAATGGAATCTTCCAGTTCCTTGCACGTTTCTTGCAGCTGTGCAATGACTTCATCATCAAGATTAGCATGTCTGGAAGTTTGTGAAGATGTCCAACAATGTCTGAAACATGTGCTTCACCAAGTAGCTTGTAGTGAAGAGACAGAGGAGGTTTTCTTTTGAGCGCAGTGTCACCCCTCAACACAAGATTAGGACACTGATCTAGAATAATACCACAGATCAAGGAAGGGAAACAGATAGGCATCTTGACAGCAGGTGAGCTAGCTTGTTTCAGAATCTGTTCAAAGATGTATGATCCAAAATCAAAAGAAATCTTTTTCCCGATAGCACACATGAATCTGCCAAGTGTGGAGGAAATAGTAGATGTATGATTGGTAGGAACCCAATTCACAACAGCAATCCGGTGGAGGATGGCATATTTGACACTCAGTTTTCCAGACGACAACTTCTTTTCATTTGGCCAGTGTCTAATGCACCCACCTGTGATCTCCTTGCAAACAATATTGTCTGTAACCTCTAACTCAGGTTAAGGTTCCTTACACCTGCCCAGATAGTTGTTGATAATTTCAGGAGAAAAAATGACAGCTTCTACTCTCACAGACACTTTTCTGAGGTTGTCACCCTTGTTCTCATCACACTCTTCAGATATATTCACCACAAATTCCTTGACTAGATTGCCATAGTAGGGTCCCATCTTGGACACCGTTCTCATCAATCCAGCCGCTGCAATGAGATCCATGATTTCTTTGTACTTATCGAAATCCTTCCCCAACTCTCTCTCCAGAGAAATCCTCCTTTGATCTACAATTCTCCATCTATTTGCATTTCTCATAGAGCTTTCAACATAAGTCTTTTTGCTGGTGGAGGTTTTCATACCAATGATGTCCTGGACATCTGTTGCAACTTCATAGTTAAACTCACTGTGAACATTGATTTTTCTCTTCTTAGTGGGCCCTACAACCTTGCTCCATTGTTTAGAAGGCCCTGCTCGAACTTTTCCCTCCCCACCTCCAGATTTTCCACGCAGTTTTGAGGACTTGGAGCCTTCACTTATCACAGTTTTTTCTCTTCTTCTCTTAATTTTTCTCAGCATTCCAGCAATAGGTTCCTCATCAGAAGTGAGGTCATCAACATTAATAACATCATCAGTCCTTACATCAGCTTTCCTTTTACTCCTTCTTTCACGGTCCACATGGATTGGGACACCATCATCAGTCCTATCAGTAGGGCTGCTATGGACATTTTCAGTCAAGGATGTTGGAACATCAGACCCGACATCTTTCTCGACTCCACTCAGAACCGCGGCAACAAATCTCCTAAGTACCTTATCCCTTTTGACAACATCATCATCAGTGGAATTCTTGTTCACACCACATGATTTAGTAACCTTGTTCTTCTTAACTAAGCCAGATTTAGACCCCTTTTCTGCCACGTTTTTCCTAGGGCTTACTTGGTCAGCATACAAACTAGTCATGGAGTGGACTTTCTTCCTAGGTGAAAGAGGTTTAGAATTCTTACCTGGAATATTGACATTCGTTGTGTGAGAAGCTTGTTGTTTGCCTTTAGGGTCAGCCGGCACAACATTCAAAGGAGCAATATCTAGCACTAGATCAGAGAGATTGATCATCCAGAGTGATTCATCATCTTCAGCATTGATTCGTGGGGAACCAGAGTTATCAGAGGAGCCGTGCATGGATTCAGAGTTATGATGTTGAGACATGTTTAATTGATCACACGGTACACTATTGAGAATGTTAGGAGAAAACCCTAAGACACGTGAACTTTGAAGAGAAAGGGCAAGAGGAATTTGTGTAGAATAAGTTTGCTGAAAATATGGTGTGTTTGCCCGCCTATTTATACTTTTGAGGATTGGGCCCAGAGAAGAGCGGATTCACAGACTTTGAGTACCTGATTCGCCTCAAATGTACATTTATCAAATTCTCCTTCTAAACTTACCTTGCTGGCATACTTACTAAGTTTAAACTCATTATTACAGTTCACCATGCAAACATTATGAGTTGCTTTACAATTTATCAGCACCTGTTCTAACTTAATAGTCCGTCCAATAGCTTTCTCAGTCTCCAAGCCTATTCCAGTGTTCTCAGAACTCCAAAGATAACAATTTTCAGACGCTCTCTTACCTTTCATGATAACCTTACCCTTCTTATTTGTTATCAGACATTCAGAATTGGTAAAGTTGACCTTGAGACCTTGATCACATAGTTGGCTTATGCTGATCAAGTTTGCATCTAAGCCTTCAACAAGTAATACCTCCTCCAGATTGGGTCGACCTTCACAGTCCAGTTTTCCAACACCTATTACTCTCCCTTTTGATCCATTACCAAAGGTCACGTAGTTAACAGGATGAGACTTAACATCTGACAGACATCCCATGATACCAGTCATGTGCCTGGAACATCCACTGTCGAAGTACCACTTTTCCCTTGCAAAGACACTGAAGGACTTATGAACTATGTGTTCCTCTGCAGTACTCTTAGGAGTCCACACTTTCGTTGCTCCAACCCACTCTTGTTTCCTACTAGACTGTAGCCCAGTCTTGGGGTAGCCATATAATCTGTAGCAGAAGGGTTTTATATAGCCAAACCTTCCACAATAGTGGCATTTCCATCTTTGATTCTTTCTTCTTGTGAAATTCTTCTGATGTCTGTGAGGATGTTGCAACATGTTATACGACATCTTTAGTTCTTTCTTAGGTTGAACAGGTGTCACTTCAGGCCATTTTCCCTTGTCCATCTCGCTGGAACTTTCAAACCCAAGACCCCTAACATCTCCAACATCTCTCCCTGACTTCAGAATCTCATCAAGCACATCAGAGCTGCTATTAAGCATTCTAACTGTCTTGATGACACTATCCAGTTTAGAGTTCAAAACAACCACTTCAGTTTTTAGATCAGAGATAGTAGCCAAATGCTCTACCTGTTCAGCTTTTAGATGAGCAATAATTTTCTTTTGTTCTTCTTTCTGCTGACACACTTCTTCACTTCTAATGCATAAGTTCTTATAGGAAGCAACTAGCTCTTCAAAAGTAAGATCATCACTGACTGATTCTTCATCAGACTCGCACACACCTGTTAATGATGTGACCCTCTTTCCAGACTTCTCATCAGTTTCAGTTTCAGAGTCATCTTCTGACCATGAGACTGATAGCCCCTTCTTTTGCCTCTTGAGATATGTGGGGCACTCAGACTTTATGTGCCTAAAACCTTCACACTCATGACACTGAGCTCCTCTCTCTTGGTTGGAATTATCTTCAGTACTGGTATTTCTCCCAGCATTCTGATTCTTATTGATGTCAGATGGCTTGTCCCTAACATTTGATCTTGACTTCCAATCCACCCTTCTGAGTATTTTGTTAAATTGTTTGCCAAGTAACACCAGATCTTCTGAGAGGCCTTCATCTCTGTCCAGATTACTTTCCCTTTCTGAATCACTTGCCTTTGACACAAAAGCTATACTCTTCTTCTTTTCAGTCTTTTCACTGATCCCCAATTCAAATGTTTGAAGTGATCCCACAAGTTCATCCACTTTCATCTTATCTATGTCCTGAGCTTCCTCAATAGCAGTCACTTTCATGTCAAATCTCTTAGGTAGAGATCTGAGGATTTTTCTGACCAGTTTGCTGTCAGACATCTTTTCACCTAGAGCACTTGAAGCATTAGCTATCTCAATAATGTTCATGTGAAAGTCATGAATGCTCTCATCTTCCTTCATCTTCAAATTTTCAAACCTGGTAGTGAGAATCTGAAGTTTTAACATCTTCACTTTTGAGGTCCCTACATGAGCAATCTTCAAGACCTGCCAAGCCTCTTTAGCAATGGTGCAGTGTTCAATCAACCTGAAGATATTCTTGTTCACACCATTGAACAATGCATTCATGGCTTTGGAATTTCGCACGGACCCTTTGGAATCTGCATCATCCCAGTCTTCCTCTTCCTTCACCACATCAGTAGGGGTACCTTTTTCATCTTTAACCTTTGGGGGCTCCCATCCTTTTATAACAGCTTTCCACGCTTGATCATCCATGGATTTGATGAATGCTATCATCCTTAGTTTCCAATAGTCATAGTTGGAACCATCAAGCAAAGGTGGTTTGTTCAAAAATCCTCCATCCTTGTCCATTGTACCAGAAAGTACCTTCCCTGAATCTCACCCAGAACCAAATAAGGGTGCAAGCTCTTGATGCCAATTGAAATTCTGGCATAGATATCAGATGTCCTACACAGATGTTGAGACACTGATATCCAACACAATGAACAAGATAGCAATAAAAATAACAGTGCAGAAAGTAAATAACACAGTGATATGTTTACCCAGTTCGGATCAACAATCCTACTCTGGGGGCTACCAAGCCAGGGACGAAACCAATATACGATAGTATCAATTCACAGATCATACAATTACCGAATAATCTGCTCACTTAATCAATACCCTTCCTATGACTTCTACCTAAGACTCACCTAGGTATGAGGCCCTCCTCAAATCCCTCTGCAACCACAACCCGTGATTGGTATCTTTCCACACAAGTAACAAACCGAAAGTCACACTTTCAAAACACACAATTCTCAATACTTCAAAGCTTATGAGAATTGACACTTAAGAAACTCAATGCTTAAAAGCTTATGAGTAACTGACAGAACTTACAACACAAAAACCAGTCCTTATATTGTTATCAGAATGATACCAGTTAGGCTCACAAAATTCACTCGAAAACCCTAACAAAAACACATGTAAGTTCCACACCTAAACTAGGTTTACATCAGTCAATATATAGCATTTAATCTGGACTGAATTGGGCTTCAAAAACGCAGCAAATAGACTGCTCACAAATCTGCAAAATAACCTCCAACAAAATAGGTCTTCAATCCAAAGTTTCCTAATATGTCTCCATAATTAGAAACATCTAAAAATCCGAAAAACTAACATATAACCATAATCCAAAAATGCTTTGGATGCCACATAGGATAACCAAATATTCACAGAATATTTAGTAACAATTCACAGCAACAGAATCTGCTTTAAAAACTGAATCCAAACACGATGTCCTATGAGCAGGTATGGGACATCTTCATTCGACATGTTAAATGCAGCAAATTAGAACTTCATGTTTCAACTTCTTGCTGCTAGAATAGTTTTAGCAAAATAAATGCCAACCACAAAAGCACAGAAATAACAATTTTGATGGCCATGTCCGGGTGAGTCCGTCTCAACCTTTGCTTTACTGGCGGACATTCCAATCTTAACGGTAAGTGATGTTCCACGATGCTGGTATCCAACCCTGGCATATCCTGATAGGACCAAGCGAATACATCGGGGAATTCTTTGAGAAGCTTTATCAAACTCTCTTTGGCAGTTGGACTGAGCAGTGCCCCAACCCTGATTTCTTTTCTCTCCTTTTCTGAACCCAAGTTTACCGTTTCCAACGGTTCTTTGTGAGGTTCAATGGACCTTTCCTCTTGTCTGAGTAATTGGGAGATCTCTTCTGGAATTTTGTCGTCATTTTCTTCTTCAGCCTCGAATACCGGGAACTCAAAGTTGGGAGAAGGCATCGGATCGTATGTTTCAACGGGGTTTAAAACAAGCAATCTGCATGACGTGATGATTCGTGTTTAGAAGAGATAGAGAGAATGCAAGTGTGTGCAGTGTATTTATTTTATTACTGCTTGTTTTTATTATTGAATTGTTTTTTAGGATTACTATTTTCTGAAAAAGCAAAAAGAGAAAACAACAATTAATGCGGAAATTACAGAACGACGTTATTTTATTAATGAACAAGTCGATTCTTGAAACTACAGCCCTATAAAAAAAAAGTCTGTCGCTTTGGGCAAAGCGAAGAGGGAAATTTACAGAAAGCGAGCCCTATCAAAACATCCGTTTCACCTGGGCAGGGTGAAAGGTTAAAAGATGGCAATTAGTTTGACTGGTGAACGACCTTCGGAACATCGACAGCAACCCATTGGCGGCGAACTCCTTGGTGAATCACAAAGTCTGGTACTTTCCTTGATTTGTCTTCAGAAATAACGCTGATTTCTGGCGGAGCAGGATCATTGGAATCTGTCTCCCAGGCAGAGTTGTCGTAGGAGAATTCCTCTGTTGTATTTTGCATAGCATTTGTGCTCTCAGTTGTATCTCCCCATCCAGTTGGCTGGATATCTTCGAGACTGATACGAGAGCTTTCGGGAGCGGTGTACTTGACCATATAGTCGTATTTTCCACTTGGTTCTCCCAGAGTGTCCCACACTTCTTTGGAATTGGAGGAGTCATCCCTCTCGATGACGTTGACCTCGGGAAAAGCATAGTTGATGAATTCAAGTCCTGCAAACGTTGCGAATTCATCGTCATGTTGATTAGTTTCAGAATGACCTGAGTGTTGATCCCATGACATGGTGGGGACACAGGTATTCTGTTCGATGATGCTCAGTTGATTTTCGTTACTCGGCTGACTTTCTTGCCCCAAGTCTCCTAGGTAAGGTTGCCACATTGGCAGACCATCCATTGGGCCATAGTAGGTGTAGTCAAATTGATCTTTCATCAGAGTGTCCTCCTCTAATGAATTTGGCAGAGCACGACATCCTTCCGGATCACAGTCTCCGTATATCATTTCAACATCTGACCTTGGTATAAATCTCGAACTCTATGCAGGATAGCAAAATGGTATAGGCACCTCTTCCTGAGAAATATAACCGTCCTCGTTAAGGTAGGACTTCCATTCTTCATCTGTGTTAGAGGGATCTTCCTCATTGATAGCATGTACTGCTTAAGACACTGGGTGAAGGAAACCTCCACTGTGGAAGAAGTTTTGAAGGGGATGAAGACTTTCATCGTTGGAAGCTGTCCGGGTACAGGTTGCAAAAAAACCAAGACCCTTCTTTGTTTTATTGTAAATAGGAATGACAAGTTGTCCCCATCCAGTTGTATCGGTACTCTCGACCGCTTTGATATCATCGTTGTATGAAGAAATGGAAGTTCCTTCTTTGAACTGATTGTTCTTGCTCACCGACAGTGCTTGGAATTGAGTTCCAATAACCTCCTCGAGTTCTATACCAGTAGATGATGACAAGTTACTTACAAGCAAGGCTTGTTCCCCACAAACTGTGACAAGTTGATCGTTCTTGACGAACTTTAGCTTTTGGTGAAGGGTTGAAGTAACCGCTCCATCATGATGTATCCAAGGTCTTCCTAATAAACAACTGTACGTTGCCCGGATGTCCATGACCTGGAAAGTGACTTGGAAAGTATGAGGACCAATAGTTATGGGAAGATCAACTTCGCCAATAACTATTTTTCTGGATCCGTCGAACGCTTTGATGACGACCTCGCTGATTCTCATCGAAGGGCCTTTGAATGATAATTGCATCAAAGTGGACTTCGGCATAACATTCAGGGTTGACCCTGTGTCTACCAGTACGCTGGCTAAAGCATCGTCCTGGCAGTTGACTGTGATATTGAGCGCCATGTTATGACGACGACCCTCTTCAGGTAATTCCTCATCACTAAACCCCAAATTATTGCAGGAAGTGATGTTAGAGACAATACTATCGAACTGTCTGATTGTTACATCCTGTTCCACAAAGGCTTGCCCCAAGACTTTATGTAGAGCCTCCCTATGCGCTTCTGAACTGAGTAACAGTGATAACACAGAGATCTTTGAAGGAGTTTGTAACAGTTGATCGACAATGTTTTATTCACTCCTTTGGATGAGCTTCAGCATCTCATCATTATTTTTCGAAAGGTCGGGATTACTGGATTGACCGACTGATGGATCAGGAGCTTCTGTCTGAAGTTCCTTTTCCTTGTTAGGTTCTCCAACTCCTCGGTTGAAGATTCGACCGCTCCGTGTTACACGACTGACGTCTGCAATATTCACGACGGAGGGTAATGGAATTTCCTTTCCATTTTCAATTGTTGTTGCACCGTATTTGTAAGGGATAGCCTTAGTTGATTCATACGGTAGTGGTCCCGATAGATAGATGACTATGGGAACCTTCTGATTTTTCTGACCACCATAAGTAACCTCGATCCATTCCCGGTTGGGAATTCTAGATTCGTCAAGTAGAGGGATGATGGTAAAAACATTCCTGGTCCTATGATGACCAGAGATTGTGACAACATCCTCGACTTGATTGGCAAGGTAGTTCGGCGTCCAGTTGATGGGTCCAGAACCCGGATATGGGCGAATCTCTCCACGATCCACCTGACCCTGAAGAGCTGCTCTCACAAGGTAACACCCTTGGTTACTTTCCGAACAGACGCTACAACGGTCATAATTTTGTGGTGGCACCTGGCCATGCCCACTTTGAATACAATGTAACCTCACTAGGTTAGCTTCCACAGATCGGACATCCTGACTTTGACGCCGAGTAGGATTCCTGTTACTGATACTAATCTGCTGAGTATCTTCATCCATGTAGATTAGCATCCACCAATGATTTAACAAGTGCCGAAGTGCCTCCTGGACAAGGGTACAACCACGATCATTTTCGCAACCTGCTTTACAGCTTTGATAGTCGTGTGATATTAAGAATCCGAGTCGGACTTGCTCAGCATGTAACTCTACTAAGTTGGTATTCATCACGCGAATATCAAAGATCTGAACCATGTTGATCTGATAAGGGTTCCTATCATGGTAGTCTTGGATCCATCCAAGATCCATCTGACGCTGGAGGGCCTCTTGTACAAAAGAGCATCCCTGTTTGTTTACCGAGCAAGTCAGACAGGAACTGTAAAGTGCCGCGGCAGATTATGATACCGGCTTTGCCTTGAGTGCATCGCCACCAAGTTGACATTCATTGCACAGATGTCGTGGTTCTGAATGACGTTGGAATTCGTATAGACCATGTTAACTCCACGAACTCGGTGCTCTTGGATCCATCCGAGATCCATTTGTTCCTGTATAGCTGCTTGCACTACAGAACATCCTTGATTGCTTTTAGAGCAGACATCACATTGATGATAATTATGAGGTGGCACATGGCCATATCCACTCTGTCTACAATGCATCTTGACCAAATTGGTTTTCAATAAGAGTACATCTTGAATTTGATAGACATTGTTAGACTCTCCCTCTATCAGGTTGAGTGCAACTTTCTCGTGTTGAGGCAGCGGGTTCGTGAGAACATTGGGATTCATATCTTTGAAAGATAAGAGCCTGCTCCTAATAAGCTTTTGCACGTCAGATTTGAAATTGAGACAATTCTCTATGTTATGCCCTGATCCTCCTTGATGATAAGGGCATGTCTGATCCACCTTAAACCAAAAAGGCAGATTTTTCGGTACTGTAAGAGGAGACTTAGTCTGGATGTGCCCCTTAACCAATAGTAACGGAAATAGTTCTGAGTACAACATGGGTATAGGATCAAACCCTGGTGGCCGCATTGTACGGTTGTTGTTATATGGAGGACGAGCCTGCTGAAGAGGCTGTTGTGTCCTTTGCTGATTAGGTTGCCTCTACGCAACCTGAGGTTGATACATAGGGATAGGCGCAGGGCTGATAGCAGGAGTTACAGCTGCTACTGGTTGATAACTTCTCCTTTTCTTTCCGAGAGATATTCCGAATATCTTGCTCTTTTTTCTTAGGGAGAGCACTACCGTATCATTTTGTACTACTCGATGATCTAGCATCTTTTACCAAACGTCCTTCTCGAACGGCTTCCTCAAGATGTACGCCCATACCCACCATCTCGGTGAAATCACTGGGTGCACTGGCAACCATTCTGTCATAGTAAAATGAGCTTAAGATTTTTAAGAAGATCTTTGTCATCTCTTTTTCCTCAAGAGGTGGACAAATCTGAGCGGCAATTTCGCGCCACCTTTGAGCATACTCCTTAAAGGTTTCCTTGTCCTTTTGTGACATTGATCTGAGTTGATCTTTGTCCGGTGCCATGTCCAAATTGTATTTGTATTGTTGGATGAAGGCAGTACCAAGATCTCTGAATGTACTGATCGTAGTACGGTTTAAACCCATGTACCATTTTAATGCAGCACTGGTTAAACTATCCTGAAAGTGGTGAATCAGTAGGTCATGATTCTCCGTCTGAGCTGACATTGGCCGAGCGTACATCACCAGATGGCTCTGAGGGCAAGAGTTACCCTTGTATTTTTCAAAGTCGGGCACTTGGAACTTGTGCGGAACTTTCACATTGGGGACCAGACAAAGGTCTGAGGCGTCCTTTCCAAATAGATCCTGACCACGAATGGCTTGCAGTTCCTTCTGCATTTCTAAGAACTATTCCTGGAATTCATCCATTCGGTCAAACATAGTTTCCTTTTTACCAGAAGGTATCTGTGGAATCTGTCCTTCCGGGATAGTGTGCACCATAGGGGGTGGTACCGTGACTACGGCAGTGAGTCTTGGCATTTCCCGAAGTTTGTAACCTTCAGGAGTCTTCAGTATGCCCCTGGCATCTTCGCTTTCCCGAAGTTTGTAACCTTCAGGCCCAGCGGCTTCAGTTGTGATTCCCTGATCTTCAGTGATCGGCAGAACATATCCTTCTGGGATATAGTTAACAGGCATGCCCCAGGGACGACCTTTCAGCATTTGATACCTAGGATCATACTTCTCCACTACGGGCGTTAAGGTGATCTCTGAGATCACAGTCCTTTGTAGATGAGCTTCTACCATGGCTTGCATGTCGTTACCAAGCTTTCTCATATCCTCTCTCAGAGCGTCGATCTCTTCTTTCGACTCTTTGTTTTCTTCCTCAAGATCATCCATCTTTTTCTGACGATTGGCCTGAGTATTATACGAATGAGATAGTTTGACTCTAGAATCGAGACACAAACGTGAGATTCGTAGAGAAGGAGAATACGCGATGTGAGAATGATGAATGCAATGATTATATTAATTGTTTTTTGGTTTAATCAAAATAAACTTCGACAATTAGATTGCAAATATCAAACAGTGGGGAAATCCCTTTTTATTGAATTTCAAAGAATTGCGGAAACAAAAATACAGTAGATTACAAAGTGCAGAAATAGAAACCTAAGCTAATGGGTCCCGAGAGAACTCGGGTGCTAATTCTGGTATCTTCCTTTTCTTTGACCGAGGCTCTTGGGCCGTTGTCGGGTTGTCATTCCTTTGCCAGGTGAAAGGAGTGAGCAAATTCCTTTGGTCATCTTGATTCTCTACAGCATGTTGCTCCAAAATTTCAATCAGAGCATCTTTCTCTTTCAGTAGTTGTTGTATTTTGATGCACTCTATGTCGAGGGTGCTACTTGTTCTTCCAAGACCTTCTCTCCTTTTGAACTTTGTTGAGAGTAAACTGAAGCTTTTCAGTTTCCGTCATGAAGTACATGACAGATTCTCTCGGCGGAAGAATTTCGTAATGAGGATAAGGCATTTTTAGCTTGAGAGCTCTAGTTTGTACCCAATGGAGATAAGGCTCCACCGAGACACAGTCTGGTTTTCCCAGAGACTCTCGTCCTTTCTTATGAACGTGTTTCCAAGCGTGCACTATTTTCGTCTTTAGTGCTCTGTCATTTTCTCCTTCCTTGAAGAAAAGACCTTCCATATGAGCATTCAGCGGAATATGCCTTATCGAGTATCCAAACTGACGGCGAACCAATATCGGACGATAGTTGATTCCTCCCTTAGTTCCTATAAGGGGTACGTTGGGGAAGTTTCCACAACAATCAATGATTTTGATTCCATCATAGATCCTATTGCACCAATCTATATCAGAGTTGGTGAGGGACGTGATCTTCTGCGACCAACGTAAGGCACTCTTGTGATCCCAAAAAGCAGCAGACTTGGGCAAGTGGGAGATAAACCATTTGTAAAGCAAAGGTACACAGCATGTGATCTCCCCTCCGCTGTATAAATTTCCCAAGTGTATAGAATGATACGCATCTGCGAGCAAAGTCGGTATAGGGTTTCCAATGAGAAAAACCTTAATGGAGTTGATATCGACGAAGTTATTGATGTTGGGAAACAAAAATAACCCATAGGTGAGCAAGACAAAGATGCTTTCAAAAGCAGTCTCGTTCCCTATACTGACAAAATACAGGGCTTTCTTTATCAAGAACTGTGCTGGTAAACCTTGGATGCCACCCTTAGCGGTCATGTGAGTCCTGACCTCAGACTCGTCCAAATGAATTGCTCTTGCAATGGTCTGATTCTTTAGAATTTCTTCCAGTCCAGAAAATGGAGCTCGATCAGTGATATGTAAATCGATCAGATGAGAATATTCCTCCAGCGTTGGTGCTAGCAGGTAATCCGGGAACGTAAAGCAGTGATAAACTGGATCGTAGAATTGAACGAGCGCGTCCATGATTCCCTCAATCACATGGACCCTTAACAGAGGTAGCAGACCTCCGTACTTGGCTCTGAAAGCCTCTTGGTTTGTGATCATTCTTGCCAAACCTCTTAAATCCTCTAGCTTTGGAACCTTGAAGGTGTACTTATGAGTTCTCCTTCTACCGAAATCCATTAGCACAATCCTTTTCTCTGATATTTGCAATCACAGTCTTAGTTTATTTTGAAAAACAGAGAGACTAGAAGAGAAATTTTTTTAATGTTTTAACATTTTTTAAATGAATGCATGAATGCAGCACACAAAAACATAGAAAAAACATGGGGTCAAAGGGTCGTTGTCATGAAGTCAAGGCTCTACCCATCCCCAAAGGTTTATACTAGGGTGATTTTTGTACCTGTACTCATTATCATCAGCTCCTCCCAGGAAAGCAAAACAACAAGCGGATCGCCAGCGAGTTGTAGAGCAATCTTAGAGTAAGTGCCATTCACCGAGAATAGATCACCAGCCTCAAATGAGGGTAGTATCGCGTGAAAACTATTTCCGTTAGTTTCCGGACTACAAAAGGGTTGGCTCCTCAGCTTCTTAGACATCACAATCGCCCCATTGCCTATGAGAGGGAATGGGTTGCATTGGTCAGCCTTCACTGAGGTTGATGGTCGACCTCGTCGCCATCACTTATCTTAAGTGTATACTCAATCTTTCCACATGCGGCATCACACGCATTCCCATTAGCAGAAAAATAAATAGGTATAGCAATTAGGAAAAGTAGTATATATATTTGTCCTAAACATCCTAGACCTTTAAAGCTATGAATCCTAAGTTCCTGACAGAAAATGGGTTCCCCGACGGAAGCCCCAATCTGTGGTTTCATACAAGTGAAGAGAAAAAAGGTTAAGAGCCCCACGGTGGGCGCCACTTTTAAAGTTTCCACCTGATAGATGGGAAGAGAACAAGATCTCGCTACAAAGGTGAGATAGATCCCAAAGAATTCCCCAGTGAAGTCGCCATTTTTCTGTAGCGAGCGATTTTGGACGTGGTTGCGAAGTGCTATCGCTCTTTGGTGCCTACAGCTCGATTCATTTTTATCCTATTAAAGCTGATGAAGGAAGGGAAATAGATGTCTCAAATTAACCCTGCTTGCAAACTGAGTTTAAACAGCGGTCTGTTAGGTTACAGATGCTACAAAGATTCGGGGTCTCTATCGGGTTTATTTTTTTAAAAGTGGTGGGAGGTTTAGATGTTAGGACGGATGCTTCTTGATAGATATGCGAGAGTATGAGATTTCAGGTTTTTGTTTAGTGTGCTCGCTAAGATTTTTCTTTCAATCTTATGCCTACGTATTCCCATTTACCGAAACAGGGAAATCAGAGCGTTTGTAGTTCCTCCTATTCTATGGGAGGAAATGGTATTTGGTGTCTTATTCAAAGCCCAAGACGTGAAACGAAAGGTAGTTTGTATCTTGTTCAAAGCCCAAGATGTGAAGCTGAAGGGGTTTGACTTTAGAGAGAATTTGTCATCTCTAAAGAAGGGTTTGTCTGTCACAACTGTTGGGTGACTGGTTATAACGGAGAATTACTTTAACCGGGATATGTGAATCCGGCAATGCCATAATTTCCTTTATAGGGGATTTTAACCTGAAGGAGAAGACTTTAACTCAGTGTAGAGCAATGCTATCTTTCCTTAGGAATTTCTCATGCTAAAAGAGGGACAGTGGCATGGATGTAGATGATCCAGAGGCTTGCCGCTTACAGCAATTAGATGAAGGGGAAGGAGTTGTTGATGTTTTTGTATTGTGAACGAGGCACATCTTTGATGCTAAAAGGTTGATTGGATCAACCAGTGGTTTTCTTATACAAAGCCTAAGAGGAGGCTATTATGTGTCTCGTACAAAGCCCGAGAGAGAGGCTAAAAGGTTTTTGACTCGACGATAGAGTCTTTTGGTATCTCGTATAAAGCCCGAGATGGAGGCTATTTGACTCAACAAGAGAGTTTTTTTGTATCTCGTACAAAGCCCGAGATGGAGGCTAAAATTTGTTTGGCTCAATAAGAACCTTTTTGTATCTCGTATAAAGCCCGAGATGGAGGCGAAAGGGGTGATTGACTCAACGAGGGAGTCTCTTATGTGTCTCGTACAAAGCCCGAGAGAGAGGCTAAACGTTGTTTGACTCCACTGGGGAGAATCATTGTACAAAGTCCAAGAGGAGGCTAATATGACTGTTTTAGTTGAGTGACAGGTCCAGTATACTGATTTTGAAAGAGAAAATCAGTTCTTATATGAGCAACACCGTACTCAAGGCTTTGATTCGAGGATCCGGGTTATTCTTGTTCTTTAAGGAAGTGGGAAATCCGAAGGGTATTGAGATTGTCCGAGTCTACGGGTTTTCTTCCTATTTAACGAATGGGTCACTTGAGAATGTCTTGAAGACTCAAGGAGATTAGACTGTCCAAGTCTAGAGTTTCATCTTTTGTACTATGCTTTGAGAAACAGTAGTAGACTATATGAAAGAACTGTTCTATGCAGATGATTAAGTTATGTTCCTATACCTCTAGAAGGTCGTCGGGACAATTTGTACGAAGCCCAAGAGGAGGCTGGAAACTTTTAAGAAGCCGAGAGGTCCTTTTACGAATCCCAAGAGGAGGTGGGGATGCTTTTAGGAAGCCTGTGGGTCCTTGTACGATGCCCAAGAGGAGGCCGATGCTTTTAAGAAGCCGATGGGTCCCCAAACCCCGAGAAATTCAAGACAGGCTATTCACGAGGAATAGATCAAGCCAGGAAAGTTCGAGAATTTGGAAGAAACTCAAGAGATTCCATTCACGGAGAAAAGATCATCTCTGGGGAATAGAGTTTCTTGACAAGTGCTTTTAAGAAGCCTGTGGGTCCCCAAACCCCGAGAAATTCAAGACATGCCATTCACCAAGAATAGATCAAGCCAGGAAAGTTCGAGAATTTGGAAGAAACTCAAGAGATGCAATTCACGGAGAAGAGATCATCTCTGGGGAGTAGAGTTTCTTTGACAACTTCTACAAGTGACAGTCTATGAAAGGGTTCACCGAGAATGCTACCTTTCATATCTCCATATTGTTTAACCCCAAGAGGAGGGAAGACTGTGTCTGGTAATCCTATGGGGATCTAGTTTTGACTATTTAAGAGTGATCAATGGGCTTAATGCTAGACGTAGTTGTCGGGGAAACTCTAAATATCTATACTATTATTACACAGTTGATATGAGTTTATGAAAGAAGACTTACAGCGAAATAGCCCCACAATACAGTTATATGTATATGAAGGCGGTAAATGAAAGCGTGTAAACACTTACTCGGTTGTAGAGCTTCCATGTTGTTTGGTTAGTTGTTCAACAAAGAAAGATTCAAAACAACAGTATATTTCAAAATCAAAGGAAAAAGTGCTTTGCAAAAGAAAGATTTGGGGCTTACAGCTCAAGGAGAGTCCCAGGGTTTTATCATTTAGCGCACTGTTTGAATTTGTACAGAGGGACTTATACAAGTGACTGAGGCCCAAAAATTGTTTTCTGTACAAAGGGATGGGTCTTACACTCTCTCAAGAGGCACAAAAAGTTTTAAAAGAGTGAGAGTGGGGCTTATAACACGAGGGTAGGCCCAGATATTTTTCGTTTTAAAATGGCGATCGCACTGAGGTTTTCTTTTAACGCAAAGGGGCTTATACAATATCTGAGGCCCAAAGTGTTTTGGTTAAAAGGGGGTTGGGTCTTACACTCTATTAGAGGCACAAAAGTTTTGAATGGGTCTTATAGCTCAAGGAGAGGCCCAGATGGTTTATCTTTAAACTGGCGACGATCGTGCCGAATTTAAAAATGTACAGAGGGACTTATACAATAAGTGAGGCCCAAAAATGATTTGGTCAAAAAAAGGATTGGGTCTTACACTCTATTAGAGGCCCAAAGTGTTTTGAAAATGATTTATGAGGGTTGAATTAATCCAAAAACCCTAATTTGTTTTCAAAATGTGTTTTAATTGAATAAAAATTCAATTAAAATGATCAAAATTGTTTAACATATGAAAAACAAATTGTGATCTTGGATTAATGCTTCAAAAATTAAGTATTGACCTACAAAATAATTAGAAGGCATTAAAAGTTGCAAAATCAAGGTGGAAAAAATATTTTAAATGTCAAAAACAATTAAAACATTAATTCTTTGCAAAAATAACAATTATATAAAATAAATAATATTTTTGGATTTTTTTGGGAAAATAAAATATTTTAACATTTTTGTGAATTATTAAAAAAAGAATCAACTCAAAATCATTAAAACTCAGAGAGAAATAAATTTTTGAATCAATTAAATAAAATCACGAAATTCAAATATTTGAATTTTCAAAAAATGGCGCCAAGAACACACCAAGAACACGCGCGTGTTCTGGGTTTGCCCAGATTTGCATTTTCTCTTCAATCTCACTGAATACTTGATCATATCATGTAATCCACATACTAATCAACTCGTTTCAACCTCACGATCATGTCTATGGTATTTAATTTCATTTAAATTAAACATATAACAAGAAATCATGAAAAATCCTCAAGAACCCTAATTTCTGCATGAAGGCTAGGATTTTTGATACACGATTCAAACAATGCAATTAATTAAGGGGAAACATTCCATGCATGATTATGAACATATGGCCAAATTATTGTGCAGCAAAAATTGCAAGGATCATAGAGTTAGAAGAGCTCATGCTTACCTCTTGCAGCTGGTGATCGTGTTTTGTGTTGGAGGTGTTACAGCTAGGTTCCAATGATCTGGATAGCTTCCCTAGGTGCCATGGAGTGTGTATGAATGCTTGGAATGGATTGAAATGATCTGGAACTTGAGATGGTACCCCAACTGCAAATCTGTCAAGAACCTGAGCAATTGGCTGGTGATTTTGTGAAATCTATGTTCCAGATGTTATGTGAGTGTTTGGATCACTTCTATATGATGTATATGAGGTGTGTGTGTGATTGGTTTGATTAGAAAAGCTCTCAAACTCAAAACCCGATAGTGACTTGCCTTAGAAGGCAAAATTGGAGTGAAAGAAGAGATTTTGAGGAAAGCATCTATTTGATGGCTTTGGTGTACTCAAACTGATCACAATTGAGCTCTATTTATAGTAGAGCAAGTTTGTTTTGCAAGGAATAGTGAATGGCAACTGCTGAGTAGGTTTGGCCAATGTTGGCAAATGAAAATCCAAGTCTCCTCTAGCCATTGACTAGAGGTTAGGGCACAGGCTGCTGGTCCCCTTGGTCTTGGATAAGTCTTGACTGAATTTAGTTGAGAATGGCTCAGTCCATGCCACCTTTATGCTTCCATTGAATTCTCCAATCCAAAATTGGAGTCTTGTCCCTATTTTGGCAATTCTAGGTTCAACATGCTATTTCTTGTTCCAAAGACTTTGGAGGCTTGGCTCAGTGATTGTCCCCTTTAGATTCAATCCTCAGAGGTGTCCAAGTGGATAGGAGCATTTGGATTTGGCTGATTTTGGCAAATCGACCAAAAGTGTAAAAATCTGCCTTGCCTTGGCAGATTTCAGCAAGGCGACTTGCCAATGTCATATCTCATGACTCAAATTGAATTTGGTAATGTTCTTGGCCATTTTGGAAAGCCCTTACATGATACAACAACTGTTTGAACATGTTTGGTTTTGATCTCTTTTGAATCCAAGTGAAAAATCCCCCTACATTTGGCAAAAAGTAAGGTAAAATCTGACTTAGTGAAATTTTCACAAAGTGTTGGAACAAAGTGACTTTTCTTGATTTTGATCACTCCATAACTCAAAATCCATGAGGAATTTGGACATAGGTCAGTATGAAGCTTTTGTAGAGGGCAATGAGATCTATAAATCAATCTTTGAATGGGGAACAATGGCCTTGTGGTTTAGGAGTTATGGTCCTCCAAAGTTGGCACATTAGTGTCACTTTTTCCATAACTTAGAAATTTTTCTAAGTTTTTATGGTTACCCCTTTTACAAGTTATCCCACTTTCTTTGATTTTTGTTGATGAATGATGATTCAAATCATACATTAACATCATTTTAGGGTTAAAAATCCATTTTGGTGAAAAATCTTTAAAAGTCAAAGTTGACTTTTGTGCACAGTTGACTTTTTATCAGATGAATTCCAAACTGTGCAATTCTCCATGAAATCGTGTCCTTGACCTAAATCAAACTTGATGGACATGTTCCATGGGTGTCATAGGGTATATTGAATCATGTCTTAGGGCTTGGGAGCATGTCTTGGTCAAAAGTCAAAGTTACAGTTGACTTTCCTCGCGAAACCCTAATTGTGGTGCAGATGAAATTGAGACTTGTTGCTCAAGCTTCTTGGATTAATCCATTGTTCCAAATGGATCAATATAGTTCATTAGAGACCCTAAAACCCTCTCTTGAGGTCTTGGCTCATGATTTGCACTAAAAGTTAACTTAGGGGTGATTAGGTCAAGAAACCCTAATTCCTGATTTTTGATGAATGCATCCCCTGAGGCAAAATTGACCTGATGATCGGGTCCATGAGGTCCCATGAAGTATATTAGGTTAAGTTTTGGATCATTGGCTTGTGCCCAGATGATAATTTTCCATCTGGAGTCCCTGGTCGACCAAAACCCTAATTTGGTGACACTGTCGATCTTGAGACTTGATCCACCTAGAAGGGAGCAGACTTGTGCTTGATCCTTGAAGTGAGAGTCCTTTTGATCCATTGTGGATGTTTGAGAGGTTAGACAAGTTGAAGATCATGTCATTCCTTGATTGATCTTTTGTCTAAGGCTCTGAGAGGGCTTGAAACCCTAATTTTGATTGTAGTGGATGCTCACCCATCTTTGGGGAGACTGATGAAGTATGATGGTTCCTCCATATTGTGATGATGATTTTCACAATGATGGGAAATCTTAGTGGTCAAAATTTGGGGTATGACAACCTGTTCTAACTCAGTATTCTTTCCAATAGCTTTCTTAGTTTCCAAGCATATTGCAGTGCTCTCAGACCTCCACAAATAACAATTATCAGATGCTCTCTCGCCTCTCATGACAACCTTACCCTTCTCATTTGTTATCAGACATTCAGAACTGGTAAAGTTGACCCTGAGACCCTGATCACATAGTTGACTTATGCTTATCAAGTTTGCATCTAAGCCTTCAACAAGTAATACCTCCTCCAGATTGGGTTGTCCTGTACAGTCCAATTTTCCAACAACCATTACTCTCCCTTTTGATCCATTACCAAAGGTCACATAGTTAATAGAATGAGACTTAACATCTGACAAACATCCCTTGACACCAGTCATATGCCTAGAACATCCACTATCAAAGTACCACTTTTCTTTTGTAGAGACTCTGAAAGACTTGTGAGCTATGTGTTCTTCCATAGTATTCTTGGGAGTCCACACCTTCTTTGCTCCAACCCAATCCTGTTCCCTACTAGACTGTAACCCAGTTTTGGGGTAGCCATATAATCTGTAGCAAAAGGGTTTTACATGGCCAAACCTTCCACAATAGTGACATCTCCATCTTTGATTCTTTCTTCTTGTGCAATTCTTCTGATGTCTGTGAGGATGTTGCAACATGTTATATGGCGTCTTCAATTCTTTCTTAAATTGAGCAGGTGTCACTTCAGGCCATTTTCCCTTGTCTATCTCACTTGAACTTTCAAACCCAATACCACTAACATTTCCAACGTCTCTCCCAGACTTCAGAATCTCATCAAGCACATCAGAGCTACTATTGAGCATTCTGACAGTCTTGATCACATTGTCCAGTTTTGAATTCAGAACAACCACTTCACTTTTCAGATCAGAGATAGTAGACAAATACTCTACCTTTTCAGCTTTTAGATGAGCGATAACTCTCTTTTGTTCTTCTCTCTGCTGACATACTTCTTCACTTTTAATGCATAAATTCTTATAGGAAGCCGCCAGCTCTTCAAAGGTAAGTTCTTCGCTGACTGACTCTTCATCAGACTCACACACACCTGTTAATGTTGTAACCGGCTTTCCAGACTTCTCATCAGTTTCAGTTTCAGAGTCATCTTCTGACCATGAAACTGATAACCCCTTCTTTTGCCTCTTGAGATAAGTGGGACACTCAGATTTTATGTGCCCAAAGCCTTCACACTCATGACACTGAGCTTTTTTCCCTTGGTTGAAATTTTCTTCAGTACTGGCATTTCTCCCAGCATTCTAGTTTTTGCTGATGCCGAATGGCTTGTCCCTAACAATTGATCTTGACTTCCAATCCATCCTTCTGAACACTTTGTTGAATTGTTTTCCAAGTAACACCAGGTCTTCTGAAAGGCCTTCATCTCTGTCTAGATTACTTTCATCTTCTGAGTCACCTGCCTTTGACACAAAATCTATACTCTTCTTCTTTTCAGACCTTTCACTGATCCCCAATTCAAATGTTTGAAGTGATCCCACAAGTTCATCCACTTTCATCTTATCTATGTCCTGAGCTTCTTCTATAGCAGTCACTTTCATGTCATATCTCTTAGGTAGAGATCTGAGGATTTTTCGGACCAGTTTGCTATCAGACATCTTTTCACCTAGGGAACTTGAAGCATTAGCTATCTCAATAATGTTTATGTGAAAGTCATGAATGCTCTCATCTTCCTTCATCTTCAAATTCTCAAACTTGGTAGTGAGAATCTGAAGTTTTGACATCTTCACCTTTGAAGTCCCTTCATGAGCAACCTTCAAGACCTGCCAAGCCTCTTTTGCAATCGTACAGTGTTCAATCAACCTGAAGATATTTTTGTTAACACCATTAAACAATGCATTCGTGGCTTTGGAATTTCCCAAAGACCCTTTGTAGTCTGCATCATCCCAGTATTCCTCTTCCTTCACCACATCAGTAGGATTACCTTCTCCATCTCTAACCTTTGGGGGTTCCCATCCTTTGATAACAGCTTTCCATGCTTGATCATCCATGGATTTGATGAATGCTACCATCCTTGGTTTCCAGTAGTCATAGTTGGAACCATCAAGCAGAGGTGGTTTGTTCAAAAACCCTCAATCCTTGTCAATTGCACATGAAAGTACCTTCCCTGAATCTCACCCAGAACCAAACAAGGGTGCAAGCTCTGATACCAATTGAAATTCTGGCACAGATATCAGATGTCCTACACAGATGTTGAGACACTGATATCCAACACAATGAACAAGTTAACAATAATAATAACAGTGCAGAAAGTAAAGAACACAGTGATATGTTTACCCAGTTCAGATCAACAATCCTACTCTGGGGGCTACCAAGCCAGGGACGAAATCAATATACGATAGTATCAATTCACAGATCATACAGCAACCACACTCGGTTATAATCTGCTCACTTAATCACTACCCTTCCTATGACTTCTACCTAAGACTCACCTAGGTATGAGGCCCTCCTCAAATCCCTCTTCAATCACAAACCGTGACTGGTTCCTTTCAACACAAGTAACAAGACAAAAGCCACACTTTCAAAACACACAATTCTCAATACTTCAAAGCTTATGAGAATTGACACACAAGAAACTCAATGCTTAGAAGCTTATGAGTAACTGACAGAACTTACAACACAAAATCAGTCCTTGTACTGTTATCAGAATGATACCAGTTAGGCTCACAAATAACACTTAAAAACCCTAACAAAACACACGTAAGTTCCACACCTAAACTAGGTTTACACCAGTCAATATTTAGCAATAAACTGGACTGGATTGGGCTTCAAAACGCAGCAAAGAGACTGCACACACTTCTGCAAAATAAACTCCAAGAAAATAGGTCTTCAATCTAAAGTTTTCTAATATGTCTCCATATTTAGAAAATGCTGAAAATCCGAAAACCAACACACAAAAACTCAACCCAAAATACTTTGGATGCCACATAGGATAACTAAATATTCATAGAATATTCAGTAACAAATACCAACACCAGAATCTTCCTTTTAAACCAAAAACAGACGCGATGTCCTACGATCCAGGATGGGGCATCTTTATCCGACATGTTAAATGCAGAATATTAGAAAGTCTTGATTCAACATCTTGCTGCTAGAATAGTTTTAGCAAAATAAATGCCAACCACAAAATCAAAGAAATAACAAATTTTAAGAGGAATATGACCTTTAAAAGTGTAATCCAAAGCAAAAATAAAAGGAAATGGAAGAAAAAGAGAAATGAACCAAAACAGTCCCAAAATAGAGCCAAAAACACACTCTGGACACTAGATAATTGATTACCCAAATGCTGGAAATCGATTACCACTAATAAAAAGGCAAATACAGGTGCAGAAACAGTGTGTAATCGATTACCACTAGGAAGGTAATCGATTACACCTACTAAAACTGCAGAAAAAAAGTTTAAAAAATGCAAAATCCTTGATTAATCATTTCTTCAAACACCTCATGATCAAGGATGCAATTGTGCATGAAAAATAAAGTAAAACAACAGCAACTAACACCAATGGGACACAAATTGCAAGATCTAAAGATCAAGCAAAAAGAATCAGCAATAGATCACATTGTGAAGGATGTATCAAGAACAACAATGGTGGATCAAGAGTTTACCACTTCAAATCTGAAAATTCTTAAAATCAACTCCAAGAACCACACTCCAAAGCTTTGATCTACAAAAATTGATGGTGAAAAAGTTAATGAATGAAGGTTTAGCTCAAAGATTAGTAAGTTTTAATGATGAACTTAATAACTTTCAATGGAAGAAAGAGCTTTGGTGAATTTGGGTAGATGAAGAATTGAGAGAAATTTTTGCAAGGTGAATTTGGCTATCAAAAGCTTGATGAATGAATGAAATGAAGCCTCTATTTATAGGATTTAGGCTTGGAAATTTTGGTGGGTTGGAGTTTGGTTTGGAACTAAAATTAAGCTTGGAATTTAAATTTGGAGGAAAAATCAAGATCAAGTGGTGATTAATGAGGGTGTATGGTGGGAATTAATTATGATGAGGTAGGGGAATTAAAATGAGGTGATTTGAAATATTCTCATGATGAAATGAAGTGAATTTAGTGTTAATCGATTAACCATATAGTGTTAATCGATTAACACATATAGTGTTAATCGATTAACACAGCAAAAAATGTGAAATTTTGCCTTTTTTGTGTTTTGTCTTGGCTCTGGTGTAGCGTGTGATTTTTGTCGGTGACGCGACCACCTTATCGCCATTGGTTAGAATTGGGTGCTACATTCTAATTTCTTATTTATCCTCTGAAGCTGGAAAGGAAAGGGAAGTTATCTAAAACTAACCTTGCACAAATATTTTCTTTAACAAATGCTAGGAGATTGGGGGAGTCCGGGGTCAGATTATACAATAGGGAGCTATCAATTACCCATCCTATATATGGTTATCCATATATCATTAGCAATTTCTACTGTTTTCTACTTACTGGTGTTTGTCTGTCATGGGTTGGGAAAGTTTCTCCTTTGGGAATTGTTCGAGAGAGAGTATTTTTGTTAATGTCGGGTTTTTTCGATGTTTTTGGTAAGGTACTGGACCTAAGGTTTTTGATTGGTGTGCTCACTAAGATTTCTCAATCATATGCCTACTTATTCCCTTTAAAGAAAACAAGGAAATCAGAGCAATCGTAGTTCCTCCTATTCTATGGGAGGAAAGAGATGTTTGGTGTCTTGTTCAAAGCCCAAGATTGAAGCTAAAGGTTTTTTGTGTCTTGTTCAAAGCCCAAGATTGAAGCTAAAGGGTTTGACAAAGAGAGAATTTGTCATCTCTAAGGGAGATATCTCATCTGTTTATCACAGTTGTTGGGTGACTGATTATAAAGGAGAATTACTTTAACTGGAATATATGGAATCCAGCAATGCCATAATTTCTTTTATAAGGGATTTGTCCTGAAGGAGAAAACTTTAACTCAGTGTTGAGCAATGCCATTTTTCCTTAGGAATCTTCCATGCTAAGAGAGGGACATTGACTTGGATGTAAATAATCCAGAGGCTTGCCACTTACAGCAATTAGATGAAAGAAAGGGATTTACCAGGATAAGAGATGGACTGCAGCTTGGATATTTGAATCAACAAGTGTGTCACTTACAACAGTTATCTGGGGTTAAGGTTTGTTTAATTTTCTGTTTTGATGTGTGATTATACAGAGAAATGTCTTCCTACAGAGATATTTTTGATTTCCTCTAAGGGGATGTTGGTTTTTTTGTGTGCCTTAATCAAAGCCCAAGGTTGAAGCTAAAAGGTCGACTCTATTTAGGGAGTTTTATATCTGTCTTGTACAAACCCCAAGATTGAGGCTGAAAAGAGACTGACTCTTTTGGGGATATCATTATACAAAGCCTAAGAGGAGGTTGTACATTGACTTTTTCTGGGGAAATATTTTACCTGTCTTGTACAAAGCCCAAGATTGAGGCTAAAGAGGATTGACCCTACTGCCGAGAAGTTTTATCGGTCTTGTACAAAGCCCAAGATTGAGGCTAAACAGTTTTGACTCCACTGGGGAAGTTTTATTAGTGTCTTGTACGAAGCCCAAGATTGAGGCTAAAGGGATATTGACTCTGCTCAGGGAGATCATTATATAAAGCCTAAGAGGAGGCTAGAAGGATTTGACTTCTTTGGAGAGAGTTTATATGTGTCTTGTACAAAGCCCAAGATTGAGGCTAAAAGGATTCGACTGACTCAGCTGAGGATATTTGTAGGTGTCTTGTACAAAGCCCAAGATTGAGGCTAAAAAGGCTGAGGGAAAATCATTATACAAAGCCTAAGAGGAGGCTGGTTGGGGAATTTCTTATATAAAGCCTAAGAGGAGGCTAACTTCTGCCGAGGATTATTGAGATCCAAAGACAGGTCCAAATTGGGGAATCAACTCTTGCTGAGGATAGAAGAGTTGAAATATCAGAGACCATGAGGTTCTGATTGAGGGTTTATTGATAGTAATTAGACCCTAGTTGGGGAATTTAAAGTGAGGGTTTAAATGTTGAATTTTAAAACCTATAGAGGTTTTAACTCTGTTGTACATTGATCAGGGTTTTTTCCTGTGTTTTTAGGAAACTTAAGGGTTTCTGGAGATCCAAAAAGGAGGTGAGACTTTCCAAGTCTATTGGTATGAAGAGGTTAACTCTTAACTGGAGAATGATCTTTGTATGATGCCTAAGAGGAGGCAGAGACTGTCCAAGTCTGCTTGTATAAACCCCAAGAGGAGGCTGGTGTTTTAAGGGATGAGAATCAACCCTAAATTGGTCTGATGTTTTGACTCTTTGGAAGACTGCTCTAACAAAGGATGACTAGGTTTTGTCCTATACCTGTAAGAGGTCTTTGGATCCTTGTATTAAGCCCAATAGGAGGCATGAGAACTTCTAAGAAGCCAGAGGGTCCTTGTACAAAGCCCAAGAGGAGGTTGGGGGTGCTTTTAGGAAGCCTATGGGTCCAAACCTAAGAAAAGTTCAAGAAAGGTTTCACCTGGAATTAATCCTTTCTTTAGTGAACAAGTCTAGAGTTTGAAGAAATTCAAGAGAGGTTACACCGGGAATTAATCCTCTCTGGGGGAAATGAATTTCTTAGACAAATTTCTAGATAGTGCCAGTCTTGAGAAAAGTTTCACCGGGAATAATGCCTTTCTCTGTTCCATATTGTATAAGCCCAAGAGGAGGCAAGACTGTATCTGGAATTTCCTACGGGGAACTAGTTTTGACTGTGTTGAAAGAGTGACCACTGGTTTGATCTAATCTTAGACCTAATTGTCGGGGAAAACTCTAAGCAAGTAGTATACAGGCACATATATATACAGATGAAATATATTCAAGTATGTAAAAGAAAGCTGATAGAACTTACAAGTGAGCAAGCTTCCAGTACTACAGCTGTATGATTTATTATTCAAGAAATTAAAGAAAGTTTTGATAACAACTATGAATTTGAATCTAAATCAAAAGGGGAAGTTATTTTGAAAAGAAGATTGGGGCTTATACTCAAGGAGAGGCCCAAAGTGATTTAAAAGACAAAAGAATGGGGCTTACAACTCAGGGAGAGGCCCTGGTGATTTTGTTTAAAAAGTGACGATCGCGCCGCAGTTTTAGAAAACACAGTGGGACAAATACAATGACTGAGGCCCAAAATGGTTTTTTATTTACAAAGGGCTGGGTCTTACACTCTATTAGAGGCCCAAAAGTGTTTTAAAAATCATTTGTAAGAGTGAAAATAATCAAAACCCTAATTTGATAAAAACAATGTATTTTAATTGGAATAAAAAACATTTTAAATGATCAAAATTATCAAACATGTATGAAAAAAAAGTTGTGATCATGGATAAATGTTTGAAAAATCATGTTTTGTCCATAGAATGATTTGAAAATCATTTGAATTTGGAAAAATCAGAAGAAAAAAAAAAGAAATATTTTCAAATGTTTAAAAACAAATAAAATAAATTCTTTGTGAAAATATTAAATAAATAATATTTTTGGGAAATTTTTGTAGAATAAAATATTTTAACATTTTTATGAATTTTGGAAAAAAGAACCAATCAAAAATAATTAAAATTTGATGGAGAAATTAATTTTGGAAGTTATTAAAAGAATGTGAAGAAAATGAAAGAAAACAAGCGGAAAAAAATACGGAATGGTCCTCCCAAGGCTTGAACCCACGCCCTTGGGGTGGAGTGTTTAAAATCTTACCATCTGAGCCAAGTGCGTTGTCTGATAGAGAATGGAAAGAGTAGATAATATATGAAAAATCCTTTGAAAATGGTTTAAAAAAATAAACCCAAAAGGTCTGGGGCGAGGGAGATTCGAACCCCAGACCTCTCGCTCGCTACACACTTAAAACCAGCTGATCAACCACTGGGGCGCAATGCCAATTCAAATATATAGTGGCAAGTGTATAATATATACTAAAAATGAGTTTGATCCTGAAGAATGGCGCCATGGACACCACCTTCTTCAAGCTCGTGCAAGACCATCCCTATCTCACTCAATTTGCAACCATTTGACATGAAGTAAACACCAAAATCATACGTTTTTCAACAAGGAACATGATGGCAATATTTAATTTCATTTGTTTTTAGTGTATCAAAAGAAATTGTCTGAAAGCACATATAAACCCTAACTAATCATTTTAAAATTAAATTCCATATGATCATGATATGAAGCAATTAATTGAGGGGAAATGATCTATTAACATCTAGAAACACAATGGTAACTTGAAAACATGTTTATGATGCATGGTTCATTGAGTTCAATTTTAAGGAAGCTTACCTTGCAAGTGAGAATCAAATTCTGGCTTGGAGGTGTTACAGATGTGTTCCAATGATCTGGACAGCTTCCTTGACCTCTATGGATGGTGTTCCAATGCTTAGATTGATTTGAAAACCTCTGGATTGGTTAACTTGATCCAACCTACAACTACCTTGTAACTTTGAGAAATTGAGGGGTGAGTTGATGATTTGGATGTTTCAGAAACTTGGTGAGTATTTAGATCACTTCCATAAGAAGTATATGAAGTGTTTGAGTGGCTAGTTTGGATGGAATTGCTCAGATATGAGCAAATTTGATTTCTCACTCTCTTGGTTTTTGAAAATTGGAGTGAGAGCAAGAAGAGTGTGAAAACAAGTTTGGTATTGTTTTGGTGTGATCTGAATGAGGCAATGTGACATCTATTTATAGGTGATCAAGTTTTTTCTTGGTGGAATAGTGTTGCAGCAATGGATAAGAGCTCACTAAATGCATTTTGGCAAGGTGTGCTTACTTCTCATGCAAGGTACCATAGCTCTCTAAGTAGCATAGCCAACTTTTGACCAATTCCACATTCCTCAGATGTTTTAATTGTTGTTTATGCATGAACCATGACTGAGGAGAGTAGCTTTGTTAAAAGTGCACTATTGCACATAAATGCACTTTGAATTCCAAGTCTTTGTACAAAGACTCATTATGCCACATGATAAAGTTCTTAGCATCTTGGCCTAATTCTGCAGGTTTGATATGATCATATTGAGTGTTTGTGGCATAGTGATAATTGTTTCTTGTCTCAAACTCGAGTATAGCACAAAAACAAACAAACTGGTCTTCCAAACCAATTGCAGCAGCATGACTTTGAGCTACCATATCTCTTGGTTTCCATGGAGTTTTTCCATGCTTATGGACTCTTTGAATTGCTAGCAAGATGCACAATAACTTTGATGTTTACATTTGAGATTGATTCATCTTGCAACTAGGTGAAAAAGTTCTCCAGGTTTTGGTATTTTCCCTAAAATCTGTCTTGGACAGAATTTTGTCTAAGTGTTGGAAAAGGGGTATTTTCATGTTTTAGTGATTTTGCTCCATTCATAACTCAAAATCCATGAATATTTGGAATGAGATGTAGTTGACATATTTGAAGTATGTAAGATGAACTTTCATATGAGCTTTGAATGGGAGAAAAAAAGCCTTGTGGTTTAGGAGTTATGACCTTGCAAAGTTGGTATAAAATCACTTTTGTTCCATAACTTAGAAAATTTTTTTTGCAAGAAACCTCACTTTTCCTGATTTTTCTTAATGAATGATGATCAATACCATACATTAACATTATTTTTGACTTAGGCGAACCATATTTGTGAAAAATTCCAAAAAGTCAAACTTGATTTTGGGCACCGTTGACTTTTTGCCAGATGAACTCCAAACTGTGTAATCCTTTGTGCAATCAAGTTCTTGTCCCAATTGAAACCTAATGTATGGATTCTATAGGTATTTTAGGATGTCTTGAATCATGTCCCAAGGTTTGGGAGCATGTCTTGGTCAAAATGTCAAAGATACAGTTGACTTTTTCCTCAAAACCCTAATTGTGGTCTAGATGAAAATGAAACTTTTGAATCAAGCTTCTTGGATCAATCCATTGTTGTAAATGGATAAATGTGGTGTGATTAAGGTCCTCAAATCATGTCTTGAGGTTTTAGCTCATGCTTTGTCCCAAAAGTCAACTTAGGGGTGAATTAGGTCAAGAAACCCTAATTTCCTGATTTTTTATGAATGTATCCCCTGAGGCTAATTTGACTTGATGATGGGACTCATAAGGTTCCTTGGAGTATCTTGGGTTGTGCTTTGAAGCATTGGCTCATGGCCCGAAGAAATTTTTCATCTGGAGGCCTTGGTCGACCAAAACCCTAATCTGGTGACACTGGCGATCTTGAGGCTTGATCCACTTGGAATGTTGCAACTTTGTGCTTGATTCTTGATATGGGAGTCCTCTTGATACTTTATGGGTGTTTGAGAGGTTATAAAAGTTGAAGAACATGTCATTTCTTGATTGATCCTTTGTCTAAGTACTCTGAGAGGGCAAAAACCCTGTTTCTTGATTGTGGTGAATGCTCAACCATCTTTAAGGAGATTGATGAGGCACGAAGGTACGTCCATATTGTGGTGATGATTTGCACAATAATGGGAAATCTTGGTGGTCAGAATTTGGGGTATGACATCTGGCTCGATTCTTTTTACTTGTCAAAGAAGGCATGGAAATAAACACATGAACCTTGGAGTCTCTTGAATAATAATCAATTAAATCTTGGAAAGTCTTGATCAGATGATTTTTGAATTGTTGGCAGATCAACTTTGACTATTTTTAGATGGAATTCATTCGAGCTGAGGAACCGATTTTGATATCCTTGATCCAAATTCTTCCTGAAAAAGTTAGTAAAGGAAAAAACAAACACTTTTTTTTTCAATTAATAGTTAGTAAACATAAACAAATACAAACATCAAGCAAACAAGATAACAGGGGTGCTTGGCGATCTCACTCAAGAACAAACCTTCAGAGAGGGGCAAGAAAACCAAAGCTTGTGATCTTGTTTGTGGTATGCAATGCAAATGATATGTGGGATCTTAGGGGTAAAATTTAGGTTATTACAGAGGCGTTATGAAGTCTTGTATCGGAGAGAGATCTTACTAATTAGGTACGCTGATGCCTTGACCATGTCATCTTTAGGCATAAGAGAAAGTGTCAGATTCATGTTCAACCAAATCAGCTGGGACCGTTTTTCAGTTACTAGAAACGCCACTTAACAAAACCCCACTTTAGAGTTTCTGAGTTCTTTCACATATTGCATACGCCGAGGATTAGGTTTTAACAGGGGTCTAACCACTTTTAGGCTGTTCGGATACACCTACCGTTACAATCACCGAGATATGGCCGACATGCTAGGAATCCCTAATGGCCCTGATGTCCATACAGAAGTTCCTAATGATATGCTTATGAAATATGACCTTGATAACTTCTGGGGTAGCATTTCTAGGCAAGATAATCTAGAGCCAGACTCTATGCATACCAACATGATCCACAACCCCGCCATTAGGTATTTCTATATGGTCCTAGCTCATACCCTTTTTGGAAAATGTGATAACATTACCAATGTGTCCCAAGAAGAACTATTCATCATGTTCTCTATCTTTTAGTCCAGGCCTGTCACCGTCACAACCTTCATGCTCGCAAACTTTGATAGAATTGCTTAGGAAACCGTATGGCCCATTTTAATATAACGGCTTGTCACAATGATAGTTATAGCCATAAGTCTTCGAACTCCTTTGTCTCACCTTACCCATCTAGGAGGAATTAAGCCGAGGAACATTGAGTTTTGCTTAAATAGACGCTTTATAAGAAGTAGAGGACCTAATGAGTATGAGTTACTGATTAACCTTGACGTGGTCTACCACTTTACCCTGCCCAATCATGAAAGGACAAACGTCCATAATCGTGACAATTGGTTGTTTGACTTAGAAGGTCAGGATGAGTCACCCACACCACCTCAGATCCCACCAATCCCTGAATACCACTCAACCCCTCTCTATGATGCCTCCTCTTCTTCTTCTTCAGCTGGTGCCCCCCTCTTGCGAACGCAATGCAGAGATAAACGCCTTAAGAACTTAACTTATCGCTCTCCGTCGCGACTTCCAAGACTATACTGATGTGATGCCCGAGTGAAACTAGCGGGATTATACCTGAGTGAATCTGACACTCAAAGATACAACAGAGTCGCCACTGAACTTTATTTGGTCCCAAAGGACAGGGAAAATATCGATAAAACCCAAGGGGAAGAGAAATGGGTAAGGGTGTCGGTTATGCGAGAGGAAGGTATTAGCACCCCACGCATCCGTCGTACTCGACGGGAACAATTTTGCTTACTTCTACGCTCGGATGGGTTATCTATCTAAAGGTTACTAGCTAAAGAGGAAAATAAAAGAGACGAAGAAAGTGCTCATGGAGGATTGGCACCCTCATGCCTACGTATGCTCATAATGCAATAAGGAATTCAGAGCTCCGTAGTTCATGGAACCAAGGAAGAAAAGGAGAAAAGAGGAAGAAGATTGGAAGAAGGTTGAAAACGAAAAAAGGTTGCTCGCCAAGATCTCGCAATCTCGTGCCTACGTATCCTCATAGTGCAATGAGGAAATCAGAGCTCTATAGTTCGGGGAACCAAGACGGAGAAAGAAAGGAAAATGAAGTCACAACCAGGAGCGGAAAGCAAAGGATGGTGACGACTCCATTTGGGAGAAAAGCAAAAGAACGACATCAAAACTAAGAGATAGAGATAAAGAAAGAAGGAGTAAGAGCAAGGATGTTGAATCAAGATAAGGTGTTGGACCCGCAGGGGATTCAGTATGTTAACTAATAAACAGTGGTTAACCGAAGAAAGAGAAGATTACGACTCTGAGGGGGAAAAAGGAAATTGGTTTTAATAGACAGACTGTGATCAACCAAAAGGAGAGAGTGTTGAACCAAGAGAAGGTTGCAAACCCAACAAGAGAGAAATTGGTTCTAACATACGGACTGTGATTAACCAAAGGATCGGGTGTCGAACCAAGCGAAGGTTGTTAATCCAACAAGGAAGAGATAGATTGGTCTTAACAGACGGACTATGATTAACCAAAGGATCGGGTGTTGAACCAAGCGAAGGTTGCTAACCCAGCAAGGAACATATAGATTAGTCTTAACAGACAGACTATGATTAACCAAAGTGTCGCTCCCGGGATTTTCATCCAGGTACAAACGCGAAAGTGGCGGAGAAACAGAGTCGCCAGCAATGTGTATTTATCCCAAGAGAGGGAAAGGGAACACTGCGTAAACCTGAGGGGAGGAAAAAGCATGGTCTCGCGACCAAGAGAAACGGGTAAGGGAGTGGGTTACGCGAGGGGAAGGTGTTAGCACCCCACGCGTCCATCGTACTCGATGGGATCCACGCTAGTTGTCTCGATCAAAGGGTGTCGTCATCTGGAGCTCCACTGCTACTAGAAAGGAAAAAGAACGGGAACGGAAAAGAACGAAGAGACAAAGAAGTAAAGAAAAAGAAGTGACTCGATAGAACATCGTTTTCCTATGCCTACGTATTCCCTCGTGCAATGGGAAAGTCAGAGTCAACGTAGTTCGGACACGAACTAAGGGGGAGGTTGCTCGACAAGACATCGCTGCCTTGTGCCTACGTATCCTCAATCTAACCAGAAGGAGGAAATCAGAGTAGTCGTAGTTCGACCTAACAAGGTCTTAGTGTTTTTTATGAGCGACGTTAAGTTCGCGTCCGACAGTTAAGGTCGATGCCTGTTTGCGATAGAACGGAAAATAACATGCTCTTTTCTGAAAATAGGTTTGAAACTTAACAATCCCGAAGGATAAAAAGGTTTGAGTTTGTTTTGTGTTTTTTAGACAAGAAGTGGATTGAAGTTAGTTTGCAACTTGCATTGCACCCAAGTCTACAACATAGGAACGAATACGTCGCGTATCGTCCCCAACGGGACGTACACTAAGTACCCTAGAAGAATGAAGGGAGACCCCCCATACCTCACTTTCCAAATATAAGGCTCGTGCCCAATACACGTTAACCTTTATTAAGTGTTTTAGAAAAGTTATGAGATGAGAAGAGAAGACTCAAGTTAAAAAGAAAACACTAAGGGGAAACTAAATGTTCCTAATGTTATCATGCAAAGGTGGCCCTAAGGGGAGGTTTAAGAATAACCTGAGTCTAAAGAAGAGAGAGGGATAGCACTACCTAATACTTATCCTACCTCACCTTAATCAAAAATTAAGGATGAGCTAGGATCCCAAAAGGTGTGAGAAAGTTGTACACAAAGCATTATATCATGCTATTCATAAAAGGAAAAGACAAGTAAGATAGATGAGAGATGAAAGAAGAGATGAACATGGATAACCATCCACATGTTCAAGCACCTTACCTATGCCCCTACATAAAAGGTTAGTACCAAATGATTACAAGTAATGAATACAAGTATCAAAAGTAAACCAAACAAATGCTAGTTGCTTTAAGAAGACAACTTGAAAAGCAAACAAATGCTAAACCAAAAGGGAAGAGTCATAAGAGTTAAGGAACATTTAAAGTCAGTAGGTACATACCAAGGGATCCTACTAAGGTAAACATACCAAAATAATGCAAACAAAATCAAGTTATGCCTCAAAAGCTCACACAAATACAAGTTATACCATACCTATGCAAGATGAATGCAAATGAATCATGAACATGAATAAATGCATATGCAAGCATCAAAGTCAGAAGTGAATGACATTTATTAAGGCATGGAGATGTCGTTAAGATGGCATGTGATCCATAGATGCAAGCTGTAACGCTCCAGTTTTTGTTAGAGTTATTTAATCGAGTCGATTTAATTATTTTTGTTTTTATATTATTTTATTTTTGAATTTTTTTTGGCAATATATTATTTTTCATCGTTATTATGTTTTATCGCGTTTTGGGAGCGTTTGCAAGATATTTGAGTGTAGGGGTATTTTGGTTATTTTACTTATTTTTCTTAAGTTAGAAACTTAAAGAGAAAAAAAGAGCGAAAATAGTAAGGAAGGAAAAGAGAAAGAAGGAAAAGAGAAAGGAAAGAAGAAAAAAGAGGAAAACTTGGGGTTTAAGGAATCGAATCAACCGACATTTCAAAACACGATTAATCGGGTAAAGGTGTGAAACTCGATTATTCTATGCTTGTGTATGATTATGTATGTATGTATTTGTTTGTTGTTGGGTTGAAATTGAATAGAGAACTAAAACCATTAATATGTTGAGATTGTTAGAATTTGACATAATTTGTGTCGGAAATCATGTTTTAAGGTTCCTTATTGTTGATACATGTTAGATATATGTTGTTGTGCATTCAATTGGTAATTTACTGATGTTTAGGTGAGATTTGGGAGAGAAACTGGATGAATTTCGCAGCAGAAATTCTGCAGGAAAATTCTGGGTTTTCGCTGCCCATACGCGTAACAGGCAAGGCAATACGCGTATTGGTTAGGGCAATACGCGTATGGCAAGGGGAAAATATGGGCTTTACGCGTATGAAACCCATTTTGCACGGCCCTCTGCTGAAATGCATAATGGTACGCGTACTTGGCAAGGCAATACGCGTAAATAGGAAGGCAATACACGTACGGAGTTTTTAGTGGAATTTTTGGGGAGAAATTAGTCTCTGCCCATACGCGTAGCACTTAGGGCATTACGCGTATGGATGAGCGAGTGAACTGGGCAATACGCGTATGGCCCATGGCAATACGCGTAGGACCAGAGAGGGTGTAGATTTGTTTCCGATTTCGCGTCTGATGCCGTAACTTTTGATCCGTAACTCGGATCGAGGCGTTCTTGGTACCGTTGGGAAGCTTATGGAATGTTCTTTCTTATTAAAATGGTTTTGATATTGTTGGCCGATTTAATTGTGTCGGGAATTTGGAAATGTGTCGTTTTGTCGACTTTTACCGTCTTAATTGTGTGTACTTGATGTGTTATCAAGCAATAAGCTTTTGATATATGATGTATGACTTGTGCACTGTGGTATGATGTAAATGCATATGATGAAATGTTGTGATGATGGTTTGTGGCCTAAGGGCAAGTAAATGCGTTGTGATTGTGGTTGATTGTATATGCATGATTATGGATGTTGGAATGGTTCACATGGATGTGTATAAGTATGTATTTGATTGTCATGGGTCATTGTATGCCAAGCATCATGATATGCATTCTTGTGATGTCGTGTGCCCTAGTGGGTGTGAGCGACGAAACGGTTCCAGAGGGAATCCGCTATAACATCATATGCCTTATACAAAGAGGTGTGAGCGATGATTATAGATGATCGTGTGCCTTATACAAAGAGGTGTGAGCGATCGGGTCGTGTGCCTTATACAAAGAGGTGTGAGCGATCCATAAACGTCGTGTGCCTTATACAAAGAGGTGTGAGCGACGGGGGAACATCGTTTGCCCGACGCGGAGTTACACTAAGTAACAAGCGATGATTCCAATAATTCCTGAGTGAATTAATGATGAGAATGATGGATGGAACGGTACCGCATTGCATTTGCATAGAGTCGTTGTGTCGGTCTCTTTGCATTTGCATAAATCATGAATGGATTGATTTTGTGTGGAATTATGAATGGAATTGGTGAGTTGATATATATATATATATATATATATATATATATATATATATATATATATATATATATATATATATATGTTGGTGGTAAATGTATTGTGCATGAGTGATATTCCTTTGTGACGGATATATGAGATATGATTTGTGTTGTTTTGTATTTGAATTATGGTGTAAGTTGTGGTGAGAGTGTTTTACATGTGTATTTTGTGTTATTATATAATTGTAGGCAATTATATTATAATTGTGTTTCTCACCCTTCTGCTATTTTGAATGCTCTATAAGGAATTGCAAATTAGATGCTGGAGGTCTTTTTGTGAAGCTTAAGTCTTCATTCTTTTCTCGGTCGGCTCTAATATGTAGCTCCGGGTAGTCGGGGAGATCGTTATGTGGTTATTTGTATATGTATATATGTTCTTTGGATTATACATGTATGTATGACAGACAAACTTTTATGTTATATATATATGAGATTCAGCTGCAGATTTTTTGCTTTTATTCTGTATCTGAATTGTGGGTGTTAGGAACTGAGTTCCTCTGTTATGTGCTACCTGATTGTTGCATATCTATATGAGCAGGTTGTTGTATTTTGTTTCAATTGATGTGACGCCTCCGTCTATGCCATGAATGTTTTAATTATACTCTGATTTATTTGTTATTGCTTTATTTGCTCGGGGTTTGGATTGGGGGTGTTACATTAAGTGGTATCAGAGCCAGTTTGTGCCAGTTTGTGTCAGTTTGTGCCAGTTCATGCCAGTCCGTGTCGGTCTTTGAGTTTAGGGTGAGCTGTTTATTTAACCATAGTTGCTGTTATTGGATATGAACAAAATATGGCTGGTAGGAATGACGCTGCTCTTGCTGCTGCTATGCAAGCTATGGCTCAGGCTGTGCGGGGTGAACCTAATGCTAGTGGGAATTATGAGTTCAGGAAGAACAAACCGCCTGTCTTCAAGGGGAGACATGATCCTGATGGCGCTCAGATTTGGCTTAAGGAGATTGAAAGAATATTTCGAGTGATGGACTGTGCTGAGGAACATAAGGTGAGACTGGGTACTCACATGTTGCAGGAGAAGGCTGATGATTGGTGGGTTAGTAAGCGCCATGTGTGGGAAGCTACAGGTGAAGTTGTCACTTGGGCTTTGTTTAGCGGTGAGTTTTTAAGGAAGTATTTTCCTGAAGATGTTAGAGGAAAGAAAGAGATAGAGTTCTTGGAGTTGAAACAGGGTAACATGTCTGTTGTGGATTACACTGCTAAGTTTGTAGAGCTTGTTCAGTTTTATCCACATTATGCTGAAGCAACTACGGAGTTTTCCAAATGTGTGAAGTTTGAGAACGGGTTGCGTCTTGAGATCAAACAGGCAATTGGTTATTAAAGGATTAGGAGGTTTTCGTATTTGGTGGATTGTTGTAGAATTTATGAGGAGGATAGCAAAGCTCGTTCTATTCATTATAAGAGTGTGAACGAAAGGAAAGGAAAGTAATTGTTTCGTGGTGGTCCTTATGTGTCACCAACTGACAAGGGTAAGCAAAGGGGTAATTTTGATAAAAGGCCAAGTGGGGGAGGTATGTCTAATCCTCTGAGATGTTATAGGTGTGGTGACTTAGGACATCGTCAGTTTGAATGTAGAAAGGATATGAGGAAGTGTTCCAATTATGGAGGTTTAGGACATGTAACAGCTGAGTGCAAGAAGAATGTGGTGAAGTGTTTCAACTGTGGGGAAGTATGCGATTGTGTATTGATTATCACCAGCTGAATAAGGTGACAATTAAGAATAAGTATCCTCTTCCAAGAATTGATGATCTGATGGACCAGTTGGTAGGTGCGTGTGTGTTTAGTAAAATTGATTTGAGGTCAAGTTATCATCAGATTAGAGTGAAAGAGGAAGATATTCAGAAGACGGCTTTTAGGACACGATACGGACATTACGAATATTCTGTGATGCCGTTCGGGGTTTCTAATGCGCCAGGAGTGTTTATGGAGTATATGAATCGCATTTTTCATGAGCATTTGGATCAATTTGTTGTTGTGTTTATTGATGACATCTTGATTTATTCTAAGTCTCGGGAGGAACATGCGGAGCATTTGCGTATTGTGTTGTAGATTTTGAAGGAGAAGCGACTTTATGCCAAGTTGTCTAAGTGTGAGTTCTGGTTGTTAGAAGTGAGTTTTCTTGGGCATGTGATTTCAGGTAATGGTATTGTTGTGGATCCATCCAAAGTAGATGCAGTTCTACAATGGGAGGCTCCTAGATCAGTTACGGAAATTAGAAGCTTTTTGGGTTTAGCTGGATATTATCGAAGATTCATTGAAGGCTTTTCCAAGTTAGCATTTCCTTTGACCCAGCTGACTTGTAAAGGTCAAGCGTTCATTTGGGATATTCAGTGTGAGGAAAGTTTTAGTGAGCTAAAGAGAAGATTGACTACAGCTCCGATTTTGGTCTTATCGAATCCTACTGAACCGTTTGTGGTGTATTGTGATGCATCTTTGAGTGGTTTAGGTGGAGTATTGATGCAAGAAGGTAAGGTTGTGGCTTATGCTTCGAGGCAATTGCGGGTTCATGAGAAGAATTACCCTACTCATGATTTGGAATTAGCGGCGGTGGTTTTTGTGTTGAAAATTTGGAGGCATTATCTCTACGGTGCAAGATTCGAAGTCTTTAGTGATCATAAAAGTTTGAAATACTTGTTTGATCAGAAAGAGTTGAATATGAGGCAACGGAGATGGTTGGAATTTTTGAAGGACTACGATTTTGGCTTTAATTACCATCCCGGTAAAGCTAATGTGGTAGCCGATGCGTTAAGCCAGAAATCTTTGCATATGTCCGCTTTGATGGTTAAAGAGTGGGAAATTTTGGAAGCATTTAGAGATTTGAGTTTGGTGTGTGAATTGACATCTGATAGCGTGAGGCTTGGTATGTTAAAGGTTACTAATGATTTTCTGTCGACCGTTAGCAAGAAGCAGAAGTTGGATGTGAAATTTGTTGATTTGTTGATGGTTGGAGATAAAGGTGTGAATGGTGACTTTAAAGTGGATGATAAGGGTGTTTTGAGATTCTGTGGTAGAATTTGTATTCCTGATGATTCAGACTTGAAAAGGATGATTTTAGAGGAAGGACACCGGAGTAGTTTGAGTATACATCCGGGAGCTAATAAGATGTATCAAGATTTGAAGAAGATCTTTTGATGGTCCGAATTAAAGAGGGATGTGGCTCAGTATGTTTATGCGTGTTTGATGTGTCACAAGTCGAAGGTAGAACATCAGAAGCCTAGTGGATTATTGCAACCGTTGGATATTCCAGAGTGGAAATGGGACAGCATTTCTATGGATTTTGTGACAGGGTTGCCGAATACACAGAGGGGACATAATGCCATTTGGGTGGTTGTGGATAGGCTGACTAAATCGGCGCATTTCATTCTGATTGACATCAGTTTTTCTTTGGAGAGGTTGGCTGAGATTTATATCTGTGTGATTGTGAAGCTACATGGTGTTCCGTTGTGTATTGTTTCAGATCGAGATCCGAGGTTTACTTCCAGATTTTGGGAAAGTTTGCAAAAGGCGTTAGGTTCCAAGTTGAGATTGAGTTCTGCTTATCATCCTCAGACGGATGGTCAGACTGAGAGAACTATTTAGTCATTGGAAGATTTGCTGAGAGCTTGTGTTCTTGAGCAAGGTGGTGCTTGGGATAGTTATCTTTCGTTGGTGGAATTCACGTATAACAACAGTTTCCATTCAAGTATTGGAATGGCACCTTTTGAAGCATTGTACGGAAGGAGATGTCGAACACCTTTGTGTTGGCATGAATCGGGTGAGAGTTCGGTGGTTGGACCGGAGTTAGTGCAACAGACTACGGAAAAGGTGAAACTTATTCGTGAGAAAATGAAGGCTTCTCAGAGTAGGCAGAAGAGTTATCATGATCGAAGGAGGAAAGATCTTGAGTTTCAAGAAGGCGATCATGTATTTTTGAGAGTTACACCGGTGACGGGTGTTGGGCGTGCATTGAAGTCGAAGAAGCTTACTTCTCAGTTTATTGGTCCTTACCAGATATCCGCAAGAGTGGGTACTGTGGCTTATCGGGTGGCGTTGCCACCAAATCTTTCGAAATTGCACGATGTGTTCCATGTTTCACAGCTTCGGACGTATGTTCCGGATCCGTCACTTGTGATTCCGATGGATGAGGTTGAGGTAAGGGAGAACCTTACGGTTGAGGCATTACCGGTGAGAATTTTGGATTGCGAGTTGAAGCAGTTAAGAGGCAAGGATATTGCGCTTGTGAAAGTAGCGTGGGGAGGCGCTACTGAGGGCAATTTGACTTGGGAGTTGGAGAGTCGGATGCGGGAGTCGTATCCGGAGTTGTTCGTCTCAGGTATTATTTTCGAGGACGAAAATTTCTAAGTGGGGGAGAGTTGTAACACCCCAGTTTTTGTTAGAGTTATTTAATCAAGTCGATTTAATTATTTTTGTTTTTATATTATTTTATTTTTGACTTTTATTTGGCAATATATTATTTATCATCGTTATTATGTTTTATCGTGTTTTGGGAACGTTTGCGAGATATTTGAGTGTAGGGGTATTTTGGTCATTTTACTTATTTTTCTTAAGTTAGAAACTTTAAGAGAAAAAAAGAGCGAAAATAGTAAGGAAGGAAAAGAGAAAGAAGGAAAAGAGAAAGAAGGAAAAGAGAAAGGAAAGAAGAAAAAAGAGGAAAACTTGGGGTTTAAGGAATCGAATCAACCGACATTTCAAAACACGATTAATCGGGTAAGGGTGCGAAACTCGATTATTCTATGCTTGTGTATGATTATGTATGTATATATTTGTTTGTTGTTGGGTTGAAATTGAATAAAGAACTAAAACCATTAATATGTTGAGATTTTTAGAATTTGACATAATTTGTGTCGGAAATCATGTTTTAAGGTTCCTTATTGTTGATACATGTTAGATATATGTTGTTGTGCATTCAATTGGTAATTTGCTGATGTTTAGGTGAGATTTCGGAAAGAAATTGGATGAATTTCGGAGGAGAAATTATGCAGGAAAATTCTGGGTTTTCGCTACCCATACGCGTAACAGGCAAGGCAATACGCGTATTGGTTAGGCCAATACGCGTATGGCAAGGGGAAAATGTGGGCATTACGCGTATGAAACCCATTTTGCACAGCCCTCTGCTAAAATGCGTAATGGTACGCGTACTTGGAAAGGCAATATGCGTACGGGTTTTTAGTGGAATTTTTTGGGAGAAATTAGTCTCTGCCCATACGCGTAGCACTTAGGGCATTACGCGTATGGATGGGCGAGCAAACTAGGCAATACGCGTATGGCCCCAGGCAATACACGTAGGACCAGAGAGGGTGCAGATTTGTTTCCGATTTCGCGTCCGATGCCGTAACATTTGATCCGTAACTCGGATCGAGGCGTTCTTGGAACCGTTGGGAAGCTTATGGAATGTTCTTTCTTATTAAAATGGTTTTGATATTGGTGGCCGATTTAATTGTGTCAGGAATTTGGAAATGTGTCATTTTGCCGACTTTTACCGTCTTAATTGTGTGTACTTGATGTGTTATCATGCAATATGCTTTTGATATATGATGTATGACTTGTGCACTGCGGTATGATGTAAATGCATGTGATGAAATGTTGTGATGATGGTTTGTGGCCTAAGGGCAAGTAAATGCATTGTGATTGTGGTTGATTGTATATGCATGATTATGGATGTTGGAATGGTTCACATGGATGTGTATAAGTATGCATTTGATTGTCATGGGTCATTGTATGCCAAGCATCATGATATCCATTCTTGTGATGTCGTGTGCCCTAGTGGGTGTGAGCGATGAAACGGTTCCAGAGGGAATCCGCTATAACATCGTGTGCCTTATACAAAGAGGTGTGAGCGATGATTATAGATGATCGTGTGCCTTATACAAAGAGGTGTGAGCGATCGAGTCGTGTGCCTTATACAAAGAGGTGTGAGAGATCCATAAACATCGTGTGCCTTATACAAAGAGGTGTGAGCGACGGGAGAACATCGTTTGCCCGACGGGGAGTTACACTAAGTAACAAGCGATGATTCCAATAATTCTTGAGTGAATTAATGATGAGAATGATGGATGGAACGGTACCGCATTGCATTTGCATAGAGTCGTTGTGTCGGTCTCTTTGCATTTGCATAAATCATGAATGGATTAATTTTGTGTGGAATTGTGAATGGAATTGGTGAGTTGATACATATATATATATATATATATATATATATATATATATATATATATATATATATGTAGGTGATAAATGTATTGTGCATGAGTGATATGCCTTTGTGACGGATATATGAGATATGATTTGTGTTGTTTTGTATTTGAATTATGGTGTAAGTTGTGGTGAGAGTGTTTTACATGTGTATTTTGTGTTATTATATAATTGTAGGCAATTATATTATAATTGTGTTTCTCACCCTTCTGCTGTTTTGAATGCTCTATAAGGCATTGCAAATTAGATGCTGGAGGTCTTTTTGTGAAGCTTAGGTCTTTATTCTTTTGTCGGTCGGCTCTGATATGTAGCACCGGGTAGTCGGGGAGATCGTTATGTGGTTATTTGTATATGTATATATGTTCTTTGGATTGCATATGTATGACTCTGTATATGACAGACAAACTTTTATGTTATATATATATGAGATTCAGCTGCAGATTTTCCGGTTTTATTCTGTATCTGAATTGTGGGTGTTAGGAACTGAGTTCCTTTATTATGTGCTACCTGATTGTTGTATATCTATATGAATAGGTTGTTGTATTTTGTTTCAATTGATGTGACGCCTCTTTCTATGCCATGAATGTTTTAATTATACTCTGATTTATTTGTTATCTCTTTATTTGCTCGGGGTTTAGATTGGGGGTGTTACACAAGCATTGATCAAGTAGGAGGAAGTGGTAGCAAACATCATCCAAGTTCATACATTGATGCATACTTGTAATGCAAGTAAGGAATGGAAGTGCAAGATGAACATACTTGGGAATGGATGCAATTCAGTAGCACATGACATTTAATATGACATTTAGAAGTCAAGAATGCACATACAAAATCCACACAAGTGTCATGTTAAAGCACATAGAAGATTAGAAGTAAGCATGTTCAAGTTAGGTCAAACAAGTTCTTATGTGTTCATGAAGTTAAGAAGCATGTAAGATGATGTTAGAAGTCATGGCATATGGTTGAAAATGATCACAAACAGAAGTGGAATCATGTTTTTATGAATGTACAAGATCATGCAAGTGTTGGTGCAAACAATTGATCAAAGAAGAACAAGTAAGAATGCACAATTACACAACACCTTTCAAGTTAAGCAAGTGTATACAAGTCATGTAAAGGTGGACTTTGAATTACCTATAACATGAGAAAAGTGACCTATAATGTGCCTAGCAAATGATGTCAAAGTATCTCAACAATTTCCAAAGATGGTTGCATACAATGCACACCAAAACCCTAGCATATGATCTCTAACATTCACACAAACAAACATGCTTTCATACAATCCCTAAGGTCATGTTAGAAGGATGAGAAAAATTGAGAAAACGCAAGCAAACTGAGGCGCAATCAGTGTGCAAACATGTCTCAAAAAGATAGCTCAAAATTCATTATGAATCATGCACAAACATGCCTTACAATCTCATACAAGTCACACAAACAAAGTACCCAAAGATGGCATTCAAAAGTCAATCAAAAATGACCTAAAAAATCTATGAAAAATGTATGAGATGCCTTGATATAGCACACAAGCATGTATCAATTGATACGCAAAAATTCACTTCACAACTATGTCAAACAAATCAAAGATGGAGCATGTATCATGAGTAAATGCACATACAAAAGAAATTAGAAGAAAATTCATGAAAATATAGCAAACAATGCTAAAATCAGGAAATAAAATATGTAAAAATTATTTAAATGCCTTATAATGCTCCGTGAATTTTTGGAATTTTATCATGCTCAAAAGTATTTTTTTTTTAAATTAAAAATGAAACAAATAGGAAAAAGAAAAATAAAAATAAAAGGAAATGACCAGGGGGTGTAACATTAGCAAAAACCCAGTTAAAATGCGCTTGGGCTCAGAGAAGGAGGGTGTGAATATCAATCAAGGCCCAATCTAATATTACACGCATGGCATATGGATCAATCAATGCATTGACTCAATACCAGCCATCAGATCAAGTCAACAAATGGTGATCATGGAGAGTATGATGATCCAATGATTCACAACTCACGCACATGTTACAAAAAGGTGCATCAACCACGTGGGATAAAAAATGAAGTTAGAATGAGGCACGTGCATGGGATTATCCTCATTAATGCGCTGGCACGTTTACGTGCCTTAGATCAAAACAGATCAAACGGCTAGGATATGTTCTAACCTGAAAACCCTAAGTATGAAGCTCAACCACAGACCACCGTCCGGAGAAGACTCCGGTCGTCTTCTCCGGCCAACCTCCACCGTGGCAAAAGTTTCAGTCGCCTAGAAAATCACAAAACCTACATCAAACTGGCCCTCATGCTATGGAGATCACAGATTCACGTTCAGTTTCCACAATGAATTCACACACAGAGAGAAACGAAGGTCAATATCTTGCCCTAACTTTTAGATCTATGCTCCTAAGGAGCCTATCAACTAGCCAGATTCACAAGAACTTCTATTAAGCTCCAAAACACAAGGAAACAAGTTCAAAACACCTTAACATGCAAGAGAAAAAGAAACTGAACCTGAACCGTAGGAGATCTTCAAGCACAAGAAAACTAGAGGAGCACGATCCTTACTCTTTAGAGACTTCTACTGGCCAAATAAAGGCTATAGAGAGGCTTGAAATCTCTTGCAATCAGTTTAGAAAAGTGAAGAAAATTGAAGTCCAATGCTATGTTCCAAAATCTTCACACCATGGATGATTGATCAAAGATGACGATGAAGAATAGTAGAGATCTTTTGATGAAGATGAAGCTTCGAGGATCAGAGAAATTTGAGATAGAGAGAGAGAGTGTGAAACTTTGAGGAAAAGTGAAGAATGATTTAAGCCACCCTAAAATTCAGTTAGGAGTTTGTTTATATATGTTGAGCTAGCTGTTAACCACCTTGGTTAACAGTTAGAACTCTGGTTAGAAGACAGTTAGAAGCTGAGTTGGTTTTTAATTCAATGTGGAGATGGAGCATGATATCATGGTGTGGCTTAAGATAAATGGTGGTGATGTAATGTTAACAGGCTGCACCAATATAGCTTGCTTGGCAAGTTTCTCATTCTTTCCCTTGTTTGAACAAAGATGGTAATGAAGGTACATGTGCATGTGTGTATGTGAGAGGTTTGTTTAGCTCAAAATGGCAATGTATGGCATGGTATGGTTGATGTATGTGAAGCATACGCATGAAAATAAGAAAAATCTGTTGACTGGATTGCTTGCTTGTGGTGGAAGGAAACAGCTAGTATGAGGGTGAGTTTAGAACATCAAATCTCCATGACCATAGGATGAAAATGGTTGGTTTTTGGTCATTTGGAAAGAGGTCATGGAGTACAACAAGGTAGATGTTCAAAACAATTGTAAATGGAACCTCTAACATACTAAAAAATGATCATGAAGATGTGTGTACATAACTGCATAGGCGTGTCACCCTGACCTGCCTCGACCAGCTCATGTGCATGGGGGATAGATCAGTTAGGGGTCTCCACTTTGAACCAATATATCTCTCACATGGTTGATCAGATGAAAAATTGTTCAACATTAAAGTTGAAGAGGAGATGGAGGGGAACAATATTGATGTTGAACATTTTTCAAATTGAAGCCTCCATCAATGAGATATTTGCCCTTGAAATTGGACACAACATGCACACCAAGTGTTTTGAAAATAACTGCGTGCTAACTGGTCATGACTTGCTATTTTGCCTTGAATTGTCTCAACTTTAATCCACCATATCTCTCAATTTTAATCCAATGAGGATGTTCTTGGTATGGTTTTGAAGCTTGGAATGTGAACTTTTGATAGGCCTCCCTAACTTTTCAATTTGGTGCTTGGAACATGGAGAAAGAATGCCCTAAAGTTGGGTGCTCACCTTGCTAAAACTTGCCATAAATGGAAACCCTAATTTCTATTTTTGGCAACCTTTCACATTTCTTGATTTTTGATGAATCTCTTGATTATTTGTGATCAAATCTTCACTAATGATCATATTTGAGATGAGGAACATGAAATTGACCTCAAAAAGTCAAGAGTTGACTTTTTCCTCTGCACAGCTGACTTTTCCCCAATTCTCCAGATTCTCAACCAATTTATCAATGGAAACCCTTCCAAACCAAATTGATTGACAATTCTCCAATCTTAGACACTTAAGGACATGAGGAATACCATAGAATCAAGTCTTGCCTAAAAAATCAGAAATAAACTGATTTTAGGGCAAACCCTAGTTTTGGTGCCCTCAGTTTAGGAAGAATCAGCACATCCTCCAAATCCAAATTCCTCTGAGTATGATGTGTATCCTCTCAAACAATGATGAGATATGCCATTTGGAGATGATAAAAGCTCAAAGATCTTGCCCATTGGGGTGTTATACTCAAGAATCCCAAAACCCTAATTTTGCATTGGTTAGGAGAAGGTGGTTCCCTTGAGATTTCTTGTCAAGCTTGATCATATGATAGAGTGATGAATCTCTTAAGATCTCTTGAGGCTCGAGGCTCCTTGGATTGGGTTTAGATACGTTGATCCCATGCTAAGGCCAGTGATATGCAAAGATGATAATGCAAAAAAATGCAATGAAACATAAGCCAGTTAGTGTTAAAAACATGAGGGCAAATTTTGAGGTGTTACAGCTGCCCCTATTCAAACTTCTTGGATCTGAGGGTATGATAGCAACGGTTTTCAGACAATCAGGATACACGGAGTTTGAATACCAAAATAACCTAGAAATTTGCAACCTGTGGGGGGTAATGAAATAGGGTGTTTACAAGAACGGCCGAAGGCGAACTCGAAAAGGTATACCGGTCGAAGGCAGGTTAACAAACAACAATAGTACGAGGTCGGCCGAAGGCGAACTCAAAAAGGAAATGCCAGCCGAAGGTGGAATGTCAAACAAAGGTAGACCGGCCAAAGGCGCGCTAACAAACAGAACAACACGAGGACGGCCGAAGGCGAACTCGAAAAGAAACACCAGCCAAAGGAGGAATTTCAACCAAAGGTAGACCGGCCGAATGCGGGCTAACAAACAGAACAACACGAGGACGGCCGAAGGAGAATTCAAAAAGAAATACCAGCCGAAGGAGGAATTCTGCGGGAGACAAGATAATACGAGGACGGCCGAAGGCGAACTCGAAAAGAAAGACCGGCCGAAGGTGGACCATGTTGGGGAGGAAGGGAAAATCGGCCGAAGGCAGGCTAATCAACAAAAGGATACGAGAACGGCCGAAGGCGAACACGAAAAGAAAGGCCCTGCCGAAGGTGGACTTTCAAAGAAAGGCTATGCCGAAGGTAGACTTTCAAACAAAGGATACGAGGACGGCCAAAGACGAACTCGAAAAGAAAGGCCAAGCCGGAGGTGGACTTTCAAACCCAACAATACGAGACCAAGCCAACGGTGGACTCGAAAAAAAAGACCGAGCCGAAGGTGGACTTTCAAAGAAAGGCTATGCCAAAGGTAGACTTTCAAACAAAGGATACGAGGACGACCAAAGATGAACTTGAAAAGAAAGGCCAAGCCGGAGGTGGACTTTCAAACCCAACAATACGAGACCAAGCCAAAGGTGGACTCGAAAAGAAAGGCTAAGCCGGAGGTGGACTTTCAAACCCAACAATACGAGACCAAGCCAAAGGTGGACTCGAAAAGAAAGACCGAGCCGAAGGTGGACTTTCAAAGAAAGGCTATGCCAAAGGTAGACTTTCAAACAAAGGATACCAGGACGGCCAAAGGCGAACTCGAAAAGAAAGGCCAAGCCGGAGGTGGACTTTCAAACCCAACAATACGAGACCAAGCCAAAGGTTGACTCGAAAAGAAAGGCCACACCGAAGGTGGACTTTCAAAGAAAGGTTATGCCGAAGGTAGACTTTCAAACAAAGGATACGAGGATGACCAAAGGTGAACTCGAAAAGAAAGGCCAGGCTGGAGGTGGACTTTCAACCCAACATTACGAGACCAAGCCAAACGTGGACTCGAAAAGAAAGACCGAGCCGAAGGTGGACTTTCAAAGAAAGGCTAAGCCGAAGGTAGACTCTCAAACAAAGGATACAAGGATGACCGAAGGTGAACTCGAAAAGAAAGGCCAAGCCGAAGGTGGACTTTCAAACCCAACAATACGAGACCAAGCCAAAGGTGGACTCGAAAAGAAAGACCAAGCCGAAGGTGGACTTTCAAAGAAAGACTAAGCTGCATGTAGACTCTCAAACAAAGGATACGGGGACGACCAAAGACGAACTCGAAAAGAAAGGCCAAGCTGGAGGTGGACTTTCAAACCCAACAATACGAGACCAAGCCAAAGGTGGACTCGAAAAGAAAGACCGAGCCGAAGGTTGACTTTCAAAGAAAGACTATGCCGAAGGTAGACTCTCAAACAAAGGATACGAGGACGGCCAAAGGCGAACTCGAAAAGAAAGGCCAAGCCGAAGGTGGACTTTCAAACCCAACAATACGAGACCAAGCCAAAGGTGGACTCGAAAAGAAAGGCCAAGCCAGAGGTGGACTATCAAACCCAACAATACGAGACCAAGCCAAAGGTGGACTCGAAAAGAAAGACCGAGCCGAAGGTGGTCTTTCAAAGAAAGGCTATGCTGAAGGTAGACTTTCAAACAAAGGATACGAGGATGACCGAAGGTGAACTCGAAAAGAAAGGTCAAGCCGAAGGTGGACTTTCAAACCCAACAATACGAGACCAAGCCAAAGGGAGACTCAAAAAGAAAGATCGAGCCAAAGGTGGACTTTCAAAGAAAGGCTAAGTAGAATTAACAGATCTACAAAGATGACTCCGTTGGGGAAAAGAGAAACCTAAATAGACAACTCTGTAGGGGAGTACAGGAAGGAACAACAGTAGGAAGGACGAATCCACTAGTTGCGGTGTAATGTCAAACAACATCTCCTGAATTACGTCTCTTTCTGCTGGGGAAAGAAACTGGTAACAGATATCAAACCTGGCTTATGCTTCGAATGCATATGTTTGAATTTTCCTATGGCGTAATGCTCCATACAAATGGAAATGCTACGCATTTGGGAGGATGCCATGCAAGAATGCTTATGCAATGCAAAAGAAGCGTCTCAGCAAAACAAATGCTGAAGACGAAGGAAACTCCACGGGGATGACAAACTAAATTGTCCTCTGAATTCAAAGATCCTGCTGAGGAAGATTCCACTGAATGACTTCCTGATCATAAACTCTTCTGGTGATGAAGACTCCGAGAGAAATTCCACTCTGTTGGAGATGAATATTGAAGATGGAACCCAAGAAATTTCTCTCCGCTGGAGATTACCCGTGGCTTCTACCAAAGACAAAACTCAAAACATGGATCTGAAATATGCCAATAACAATTGGACTTAAACTTTCTGGGGATGTCAACCGCTGTTGAACAAACCACTGTGAAGATCACCATCAAACTCTGTTTGGAGAGACAAGTCAATAATACTGAACCTGCTTGGGGATATTACTGGAATTAACCTGCTGCTGGGAGACATCTGTACCTTCACCCTGCTAGGGAGTACTAGCCATTACCAGCACGTCTGCTTGGAGAATGGTGATTGACGACACCAACTCTGCTAGGGGATACCATCAAGCTCACTCATCTGTTGGGGATCAGACTATACCGTTGCTGGTGAGAAGACATTTCCTGACTAGCTGAAGAAAATAGGTGCTTAGACCCTGTGGGGGATGCAACAACATTAACTTCTGGCTGCTTACTAAGAGAGTAATCAATCACAACTCTAGCTGGGGAAATATTCCTCTGTACTCTGGTTGGGGAGATCAACAACCAGCTGAGGAGGATGAAATTTCAATGTTGAGGAGAGTAACTCTACTGGGGAGAAACAATATTAGGTGCTTCACGCCTCTGCTGATCAACTACATACTAGTCTCCATACCCGACCAACGGTCCCTTGAACTTTCCACTTGCCCCAGACCACGGGGTCTAATCATCTCACGAGGATTTTATAGAAGACCGGGCGTTCACACTGCCCCAGGGTCTTCAAACTCTTGGAGAGATTTATCAGATCTCGACATAACTGCCCCAGACTGCATATCTACAAAGTAACTTGCCTCGAAAGGGTTTGTAGTGACTGAAAATATTATGTCCCGGTATCTCGTACCTTGACGATGTGTTTTCAATTAACCGTCTTCAGGAGTGGACAACTTCTCATGCTCTAGAGGTGGCCTGCCCCAAGCCTTGAAGAAACTTTGCCACTAACTGATCTTACAGGGATTTGTCAAATCGACCTGGTTGCCCCTGTTTGGCTACTTTAGGGAGAGTTTTCAGTGTGATTGCTCCAGATTGGCTGCATCTTATCACCATTTATCGGGAACCCCCCGGGCTGAGCACAACCTCTTGGCCACATACCCCTTGACATGACTGTCCTTCAGAGTTTTCACCATCTCAACTTGGCGTGATCGAGCTTCTCAAATGATGTTTATCATGTAAGCTTCTTTGATATCAAACACATGCAAGCAGAAAATGTTTATTATGAGAATGACAATTCTAATGCAACACTCGTGTTAATCTTGAAGTTTTTGAAAATGTGTCGCCAAGCTTTGTGAACGAATCACTAGCTGGGATGCGACATTGATTTTTGAATGGAAAAACAATACACACATGCAATACCAACAAAAATCTTATTAGCACAACTCATAGGAGTCAGGAACGCTATCTCGCTGAAGTGCACTTTTGGAATAAACCTTGCTTAAATTAGGACTTTTAAGGGTTGTAGCGTAGCCTGGTTCACGGTTTTGAGAAAAAAGGATTTAAGGCTCAAAATTTATCGATGCCCACCCACTCTTTGTGATGTTCTCCAGTCCTATGTACAGCTAATCTGACACAAGCGCTCATCTCTCAAAAAGATTTTGTGATCTTTAAGGAACCCATGCAATTGATGGTTTGAGACCAGATGAGGTTTTGGATCAATAATCACCCTTTTTGTCTGTTGTGTCTGTAGCCACACGACTTTGTTCTTATCGAGGACTTTCTTTTGTAATCCTTTTGCTTTTCGCTTTTCATCCTTTTGCTTTTTGATCCCTAATTTTTGCCTGGACTGAATCTTTTGAGTTTTCAATTTTGAAGCCCAGCGGGATGCCCTAACTTTTGCCTAAGTCGGTTGTTTTCAAGTTTTGACTTAGCGAGCTTTCTTTCTTCTTTTTTTTTTTCTTTGAACAAATCGTGTGACACTGTTTTGTCAGACTTACTTGAAAGGGTTGTGACTGCCTCACTCCTTGGTCGATGAGGGATAACCATTGTGGTTTCACATCTCTTGACCTCTTGATGGTGGAAAGAAAGGTAATGGATCCTCAGATGCACACTCCTTTTAAAAGCTGAACGCTCAGTCAAATTACTGACAACTACCCTGCCCATGGGTTAAGTGTAAGGGTTTTTTCGTACGAAAGAAACTCCTACTTCAAGGCTCAAAAGGGTTAACGAGGGTCTATCTCCCTTATATATCCAGTGTTTAGGGATTTGAAACAATGTTTGTACATCCTCAACAGAGTTCTATCCAAAAACATACAACCAAAGACTTTTGCGTTTTCATCTCATCATCCTCCCTCAAAGAGTTCTAGACAAGAAAGTTGGTATTGCAGTGCATATATACATGATATGAGTGCATAAAAGTAAATTACTTCAAGAACAACACATTCATTGCATTAAAATCATCATTCAAAACACAAACAAGTTTTTACATGCAGATGATGCGTGTTATCCACAAGTATACGGATTGCGTCAGAGTAATATAAAAGATTTATCGATCCCACAGAGACCAATGTCAATCTATCGATTGCTATTGTTACGTTGTTTATCTAAGGCTAATGAATATCGGAGTAAAAATTTTCTACTAAACGAAAATAAAAATAAATCAGATAAATACTATACTAGAATGTAATTCACATCAATCAAACAATACTCCTATCATCTAAATAGTAACACTTACGGGGCAATGTTTTCTTCTTTGAAAAGAGTTAATTAAAAAGGATCCGCCATGTTAGCGTGATCGGAACCAGACCTAACCTTTAATCTATACCAGCCGCTCACGCTGCATCGGTCGCTTCTTGCATTAAAGTGATAAAGTCCTTTTTTATGTAATTACCTCTAAGACTTAGTTAAAAAGTGCTTTCGATTGAAAATATTTTATACCAAAGGGTTTCCGGCATATGCTCGGCCAACTGGATCCTAAATCTATAAACGCGTCCGAAAATAGTTTTAAAACCTCTTTCTAATAATATAAAACTTTCCTAGTTAATCAATAAAGTGCTTCCGCTGTATTTATCAATTAACAACTAACAAACTCTTTTCTAAAATGCCGAACGGCTTTCGATCTTACCCGATCTAGTCACAGTCATTACGCAAACAAAAACACGGTCTCATTTACGTAATGACCGATCAATTGAAGTTCATAAGAGTTTAATTAAAATAAAAAAATAGCTCCTAAAGTATTTCTAAAGAGATGTCATGTGGAGCACCTTCAGAACGACGATCCTCACATCCCAGCACAAGGGATTTAGCTAGACATAGTAATTGAGAACATAAAGATAAATTGATTTGCAAAGTAAGGCATATTTAAGATAAAAACGTGCGAAGTGTGAGAGTGTATTTCGAGAGAGTGAACACAAGTGTCACGCTTAAGTTCAGTTCCAAGAGACACAGATCACACAGATAAATAAAATAATAAGGTAATGGCAGAGATGGAAAATAAACGAATATAAAGCAGTGCAGGAAAATAAATAATATAAAAGCGATGTGGATAAAATAAATTGTAATTTATAAAAGAAACCTCCTCCAAAGCGGAGACTGAATCTGGTACAGATGCTGGAAAATAAATTGCGGGAAAGTAAATAGCTCCTAACTATGATTGCTCCAATCCAACTAACAACTATAGTGCAATAACCCCTCGATATGATGGATTATTACTTTACAAAGTGAACTCTATGCCTATGTTGAAAACTAAGATTGGATGATTAGAAAGTGAAAATACAAGTCCTTATATAGAAAACTCAAAGTTATAACTGCCTCTAATCATAATGAAAAAACATTTAAAAACTAATTTCTTCGAGTGTAACTGCTTCAGGCGTTTCTGACTGTTTCCTCATTACAACAGTCGGCGCCCGCCGACCCCTGCTCCGCGTCCGCCGAGTGTACTTTGGAAGGAGAAACGTCTTTTGTGACCGTTGGCGTGTGAGTGAAGTTATTATGCAAACGGCGTCCTCCTTGGCGTCCGCTGAGTGAAATGGCTAGTATACATTTTACACAAGAAATCTTCATTTTAGCTCTGTTTTGCTTCATTTTCTTATTGTAGGCTCGAATCAGGCAATATATCTGAAAGTAAAACAAAATACCATAATAGCAAAGGAAAATAACAGATAAACAACTAAAAACATGTGAAATCAGAGTCAAATATACAGTGTAATTTGGTGTTATCAAATTCTCCCACACTTAAACCTTTGCTTGTCCTCAAGCAAACTTTCATAAACTGAAATAGGAAAAACAGCAAACATACGAGTATCTAATCCTGGCTAAGAACTTAAGTTTGATCAATGATACATTGGTAGGTACTAACTCATGAACCAAGGGTATCGTAATCACACTTTCCGCGATTTTATGGGTCATAAGTTTCTCTCCTATACAAACCAATCCGAACCATGATGTTATACTTAGGCCTATCTTACTCATTCCTTTCTTACCCCTTTTCATTCGAGCGCAATCACATTAAGCCCGTTATCTTTCACTCGCATGGTGAACATAACCTGTGGTAATCCTGATCCTTTTATATCAATGACTTGATATATTTTTTTTTCTTTTTGGATATATAATTTTTCATGCAAAAATATTTTCTAAAGATACTTTAGTATCTTCTTGGATTTTTCTTTTTTTTTTTTTTGCAGGATCTTACCTATTTGCATCGGTTTGTCACTTAGCGGTGGCTAAGATGGTGCTGACTGCTAGGATAAACTATTTAAGGGTAAGTGATGAAGGGTGAGATTTTAAGGTCATAGTATAAAAAACTGGATAAAGGCTCCTATATTTGAGAAACTTACGGTGTAAAAACGATATCGATTTTTCAAAAAGGTTTTCCCAAGCCCTTGCATATGATCTTACTTGTTCTAATAGCCCAAATTTTCAAAATAAATGTTGTTTTCTTTAAAAAAAAAATTGTTAAGGCTCAAGAATTGGAAGAATAGATAAACTACACAAAATGACTCGTTAAGCACATTTTAAAACAAACTAAACTATACTAGAAAGTATAAAAATAAAGACAACTAAAAATAGTAAATATCTCCTCCCACACTTAAACCGAGCATTGTCCTCAATGTTTCGATAAAAGTAAGAAGGGGATAGGTAAAACCTAGCAATCAATCATGTCGGCCACTGGGGCCCTCTCCATCCTGCTCTGAACGTTTGGGACGACGGCTCCTACTGCGGTGTCGGGCGGTATGTGACAACTCCATCTGGTCAATCCTCTCTATTAGAGAGGCATTTTGACTTCTAAGTGCTTGGAAACTCTCAAGAGTGGATTGCTGTGACACCCGCATAAAATCCATCATCTCTTGCTGCTATTGGTACATGGCATAGAATAGGCCATCACGCTCTTCTTCTTTGACTTGTTGTGCTTGCCACAGTTCTTGAGTGATATAAAATCCGGAAGAAGTACCTACAGGATGATCAGTAACAGGTGGGGTGTGTGTAGGTGATACACGAATGGGGGACTGCTCCATATGGTCATATTCATCATCTGTCTCATTTCCTTCGTCCTCGGGGATGTTTGGAAGTAATGGGCCTAAAATAGGAGCAGCCTTCAAATCATAGAGCCAGTTTTCTCTTTTACGCACATCAATGCGTATTGAACAAGGTAAGGCGACACTCGGGATGGCAGCATTGCGAACCATGAGGATATAGCCTCCTTCCAGCCTCGTTTTGCATAAACGCATATCTCGCAGAAATTTTAAATCAATTGTGCAAGGAGGAAGTGGTTCCAATGTGGCCAACTCAGCGTCCAGGTGGAGGGCTCGTGCAATGAAGGTAATCAACCCTCCAAATGACATGGTGTTGCCCTTTTTCTCAATTCCCCTCATATGTGATATCATAAATGGTACAGGATTTAATCTTCTTCTAAGTAAAGCAGCCTGTAAAAATATAAATTCTTTGGAATTCATCTTGTTAGAGTTTTCACGAGCAAAAATAGTATCAGCTAATAAGAGGCGAAATACCCGTATGGCCGGGTTATGAATGTCAGAAGCCAAATTTCCATCAAAGGAGCAAGTGGTTTGGCCTGAGATGTTTCTCCACAGTTGAAAGGCCTAAGTTGACCAATTTGTGTCTATGGGTGCCTCACAGGCTGCACCATTCCCAAAATGGAATCCTAATAACTCAGAAAGTGCATCAGTGGTATAAATGTATTCAACATTGAACATCCTAAATCTCACTGTGCCTACTGTGCTGGCAGTGTTTTCTCTGACAGTGTACTCCAAAGAACTCAAAAATTCGCGGGTTAGCTTTTCGTAGGTAGGCACCTTGCGAATAAAAATATTCTCTAATTTCAAATTTTGTAACAGATAAAATACGCTAAATCTTATACCAAGGTTATACAGACAAATATCATTAATGTACCTCGTCACAAGAATGTTGCGTGTCCGAAGTCTCTCCCATTTTTTCCATTGCTTGACTCCGTCATCTCCATCTCGAAAATGATGTTTTCTTGGTTCTCTGCTGCCATTGTTGAAGTGAAATGAAGGTTTGGTGATGGAGAATGGGTAATTTTTGTTTTTGTAGATTTTGGTGAAATCTATGGTTTTTATAGAGATAATGTGTAATGGAAGGTGTAATGGCAGTGGGGAAGTTATGAAATGAGGGATTTTAATGGTTTAATGGGGTTTTATGGTGATTGAAATCAGAATTTTTGGAGGTAGAAGATGAAGAGAGTGGCAAAAATGGGGGTTTTCTTATTCTGGTCCGTTTAAAACCCAGAACGCCTCCGCGTTCGCCGAGAGGGGTCCGCGTCCGCGAACTGTGTTAACTGGGCTGGCACGGGTTTGGGCTTTGATTAGTCCATGTGTGAAACATTTTGTTTATTATTTTATATATTTGTAAAATATGATTGTAGGAATTAAATAACAATTCTAAAAATTATTATTATTTTTTTTTTCTAGAATGAAATAAATTTTTCTTTTTATATTTTTATATATTTTTTTTATAATACCTACAGATTTTAATAATGAAGATATTTATTATAGCTTGAAATAATATAACACTCACATAAAGCATATGGTTGCCATGATTCTAGTAACAATAACGATGGAAAATAAAATCTACTAATAGTCTGATAATAAAGATAATAACAATAAAGATAGAAATGCGGTAAAAATAAACGATCATAACAAGCATGTGGTAAGTCTCCTCCACACAAAGTGCGAGCTATGCCCCAGAGCTCCTGAATATCTTCTAGGAAGACTGACGGCAGACACCCTGAGTCATGTGAGGACAAGGTGCTCGTGCCTCTGCAAGCTGGCGTTTGAGATCGCAAATCTCCTGCTCCAAAAGATCATATGATGAAGCGTTTGTTGCGTCTGAGATCTGTATCTGTAAGGTAAGCTCGGTGCATTCTTCGCGAAGAGAAATGATCTCCTTGCGCATAGCGTCAAACTCTGAATATATGTCTCTGCGTTACAGATTAACGTTAGAGGAATAAACAGTAGTCCTTTCAGGATAGGGTGTAGGGTGGTATTCAGGCACAGGGTGGTTCCTAGGTCTGATGGGTGTCTCGTCTTGGCCTTCCAAAGCGTATGACCAGTTAGCTCTATCATGGACACTTGTTCGTGTATGGTTTGGCAAACCAAAGTAGTGAATGACTTCGTTGTCTATTAGGAGCTTAAAGTTATTTGCACTAAAGAATGCTCTCCTGATAAGACCACGGTCAAGGCAATGATGAATGTCAATTAAGGTGTAGCCACAATGGGAGTTAAGATGAGTTAGCTTGTTGGCTAGACCTAGGGCATAAGCTATGTGTGTAATAGTACCGCTTACATGGATGGGTCCTCTAGAAGATGCAGCATTCAAATATAGGTTGTACATCAGAAAATTACCACTGGCTAATGGTCGTGACTCAGCAGTACAAAAGAGCATCAGGATCTCTTCTGTAGTAACTTGGTTCTCGGTTTCACTTCTACCAAAGAAAGTCTCAGCTAGGATCATTTGGAAATAACGGAAAGCTGGGTTGTGGATTTTGTTTTCTAATTGGGTGGAAGGATCAGGTCCTCCTCCACTGGTGATTTTGCTCCAGAATAGGTCAAGCTCATCTTGCATAACATTGGTTTCATGCATAAAATGGATTGCATCCAAGCCACATTAAAAACCAAGTATTCTAGCAAAATCTCTGTGGTTAAGGGCATACTCATTTCCAAATAGTCTGAATCTTATGCTTCCACTTTTGTAACCTCTTCCACTATAAGGGTCATAAATGAGTGAACTGAGGAACTCTAAGGTTAGATGCTTATAGGTTACATTCATAGCTTCGGAATACTCATCCCACTGGAGCTGGTGACAAAGGTACCTCACACTAGCCTCAATACCTAAAGATGTTAGACAGTTTGGGTCAGGGTACCTAGTGGGTAGGATTGGTCTCTCAGAAAGGACTACGTATTTCTTCCTCTGTTCGTCATCTCTAAACACAATGTGCATGTCATCATAGCTCTGCATCCTGCAAAGAAAGTTAGTGTGGAATGTCTGAGATGATGTGATCTGTAACTTGTAAACATAGACATTGCATAAGTCAATCACGTTAGAAAAAAAATAATATAAATAATAAATATTTTTCTTTTTCTGAAATAAATTCTATGCATAAATAAGAAAGATAACGAAAAGAAAATCGTGGGTTGCCTCCCACGCAGCGCTTGTTTAACGTCGTTAGCTTGACGACTGAAGAACTTACGTTGTGGATGTTTCTATAGGTGGGTCTATCAGAGTGTGACCAGAGTAGTAAGTAGGTATGTCACCTCCATAGTAGGGTTTTAATCTTTGTCCATTCACTAGAAAGGGACTACATGAATGATTTGCAATTTCAAATGCTCCAGATTTCAGTACTTTGGTGACCTCATAGGGTCCAGTCCATCTTGAGCGTAACTTACCTGGAAACAATCGTAACCTAGAATTGAAAAGAAGATCAGGGTCGCCTACGTTGAACTCTTTTTTGAGAATCCTTTTGTCATGCCATGCTTTGGTTCTCTCTTTATATATTACGGCATTTTCATAAGCATTTTGGCGTAACTCTTCTAATTTATGAATATCTATAATTCGTTTATCTCCGGCTGTAAAGTAATCCATATTAAGGGCTTTTATGGCCCAGTAGGCCTTATGTTCAAGCTCAAAGGGTAAATGGCAAGATTTTTCGTAGACTAATTGATATGGGGTTGTTCCTATATGGGTTTTGAAAGTGGTCCTATAAGCCCACAAGGCTTCTTGTAGTTTTAAGGACCAATCTTTTCTAGAGATTGATATGGTTTTCTCTAAGATTTGTTTTATTTCCCTATTAGAGACTTCCACTTGTCCACTAGTCTGTGGGTGGTAAGGTGTGGCTACTCGGTGTTTCACTCCGTATTTCTTTAATAGGTTCTCAAATATCCTAGATATGAAATGCGATCCTCCATCGCTTATAACCAAACGAGGTACTCCAAACCTAGGGAAAATATAGTTTTTAAATAGTTTAAAGACTACACGAGTATCGTTGGTGGGTGCAGCTATGGCCTCAATCCATTTGGATACATAATCAACGGCTACTAAGATATACTTGTTTCCCATCGAAGATGGAAAAGGTCCCATAAAATCTATACCCCAAACATCGAAGAGTTCTACCTCCTGAATATTTTTCAAAGGCATTTCATCTCTTCTTGAGACGTTCCCAGTGCGTTGGCATCTGTCACATCTTACAATGTAGGCATGAACATCGCGCCATAACGTTGGCCAGAAAAGACCTGCTTGAAGTATTTTAGCGCATGTTTTGGACGAGCCTAGATGTCCACCTTTTGGTGAAGAGTGACAATGTTGAATTATAGTTTCTACTTCTTCTTCAGGGACACAGCGACAGAAAATGCCATCTGCGCCTCTCTTGAATAGAAGGGGTTTGTCCCAATAGAAGTGTTTTACGTCATGAAAGAACTTTTTCTTCTGTCGGTAATTTAGATCAGGGGGTATGATATCAGCTGCTAGATAATTAACAAAATCTGCATACCAAGGTACGGTTGTCACTGCGAATGTTTTTTCAATGTCTACTTCTAAATAAGGGTCAGAATCATCATCGTGGATGGTTCTAACTGCTTCTACTAATCTATCGTATGCGAAATCATCATTGATAGGAACAAGATCTGGTTTTAGATATTCAAGCCTTGAGAGGTGGTCAGCGACCACATTTTCAGTGCCTTTCTTATCTCGGATTTCCAAATCAAATTCTTGAAGTAAAAGGATCCAGCGTAGTAATCTAGGCTTAGCGTCCTTTTTGCTTAATAGATATCTTATCGCAGCATGATCAGTGTAGACTATGATTTTTTGCTCCTACTAAATAGGATCGGAATTTGTCGATTGCAAAGACTACTGCCAGGAGTTCCTTCTCAGTTGTGGCATAATTCAGCTGAGCCGCATCCAAAGTTCTACTGGCGTAGTAAATTACATGGAGTTTCTTATCCTTCTTTTGTCCTAAAACAGTGCCTATAGCGTAATCGCTAGCATCGCACATAATTTCAAAAGGTTGATTCCAATCAGGTGGTTGAATTATAGGTGCGGAAATCAGTGCTTGTTTTAGGTATTTAAAGGCTTCAAGACATTTATCATCGAATTTGAATTCGGCGTCTTTCATAAGTAAGTTGGTTAATGGTTTAGTTATTTTGGAGAAGTCTTTAATGAAGCGTCGGTAGAAACCGGCGTGTCCAAGAAAACTTCAAACTTCTCTAATGGTTTTGGGTGGTTGAAGGTTTTCTATTACTTCTATTTTAGCCTTATCGACCTCGATGCCTCTTTCGGACACTATGTGTCCCAGTACTATGCCTTTAGTCACCATAAAATGACATTTTTCCCAATTTAGAACAAGGTTGACTTCTACGCATCTTTCCAGGATTTTCTCGAGGTTTGTTAAACAGTTTTTAAAACTGGATCCACATACCGAGAAATCGTCCATAAATACTTCCATGATCTCATCAAGGAAATCTGCGAAGATTGACATCATACAGCGTTGGAAGGTAGCTGGGGCATTGCATAGTCCAAATGGCATTCGTCTGTAAGCAAATGTTCCATAGGGGTATGTAAAGGTTGTTTCCTCCTGATCGTCGGGGTGAATGGGTATTTGGAAAAATCCTGAGTATCCGTCTAAATAACAAAAGTAAGAATGCCTAGCTAAACGTTCGAGCATTTGATCAATGAATGGAAGCGGGAAGTGATCTTTCCTAGTTACCTTATTGAGCTTTCTGTAATCGATACACATCCGCCAACCATTTTCTACACGTTTGGCTATTTGTTCTCCTTTTTCGTTTTGTGCAACGGTGACCCCTCCTTTCTTAGGTACCACATGTACGGGGCTTACCCATTTACTATCAGATATTTGGTATATTATTCCAGCCTCTAACAACTTTAACACTTCCTTTTTTACTACATCGCTCATTATAGGATTTATCCTTCGTTGATGTTCTCTGGAGGGTTTAGTGTCTTCCTCCAGCATAATTCAGTGCATACACACAGAAGGACTTATTCCTTTGAGATCGAAAATTTTATAACCCAGAGCTGAGGGATATCTTCTTAAAACATCCAAGAGTTGATTGGTTTCAGGACCATCTAACGTGGCACTGACTATGACTGGGCGATTTAATTCTTCATCTAAGAACTCATATCTTAAATTCTTAGGTAGCTCCTTAAGCTCTATTGATGGTTTTTTGGGACATGGCATATTATCTGGGGTAAGTGCCAAGCATTCATAAAGACTGTTATCTATATAAGGTTCATGTAAGCGTTCTAATCCGTCGTCGTCCATTATGAGGATCGAAGGTAGTTTGATGGTTTCTACTGGATCTTCTTTATCTAATTCTCTTATGTATTCATCAATTATATCAATGACATAACATGAGTCATCTATGGCTGGTGCATTTAAGAATTGGGATAGTATAAATTCTACTTTCTCATTACCTACCTCGAATGTCATTTTTTCCTTTTTTGACATCAATTATAGCTCCAGTTGTTGATAAGAAGGGTCTACCTAAAAGGATTGGGATTTCATCGTCTTCTTTAATGTCCATTACCACGAAATCTGTTGGAATATAAAGTTGACCAAGTCTAACTGGAACGTCCTCCAAAATGCCAATTGGATATTTAACTGGTCTGTCGGCTAATTGGAGAGACATCCTAGTTGGTTGTATTTCTCCTAGGTTTAACCTTTTACAAACGGCTAAGGGCATTAAGCTTACACTTGCTCCTAAGTCCAGAAGTGCTTTATCTATAACTTGGTTTCCCAAAACACAAGGTATAGAAAAACTTCCCGGGTCTTTCTCTTTCTTAGCAAGCTTATTCTCAGGGATTGAATTACATTTTATAGGTTTAGGATCTTCTAATCTTCATTTATTGGTTAGAATGTCTTTAAGGAAATTGAAATAAGATAGTATTTGGGTAATAGCTTTGGTGAATGGAATCTTTACATGGAGTTTCTCAATCACTTTTATGAATTTCTTATATTGGTTATCCAATTTGGTTTGTTTAAGTCTTTGTGGGTATGGAATCAGAGGTTTGTAAGGAGGAGGTGGTACATAAACTTTTTCATTCTCTTCTTTTTCCTTCTCCTTAACTTCCGTATCTTTAGATTTCTCAGGTTCCACTGATTTCTCAACTTCTTTCTCAGGTGTGGTCACAACCTTTTTTCTAGGAGGTTCTAGATTGTTCAACCTAGGGTTTATAGGCCCATCGTAAGTGGTTCCGCTCCTTAGGGCTATAGCATTAGCATGCCCTTTAGGGTTAGGTTGAGGTTGTCCAGGAAATTGTCCTCCTGGTGTAGCATGAGTAGATTGTTGTTATGCTACTTGAAAGATTTGGGTTTCAAACATTTTGTTATGGGTAATTACATAATCGAGTTTAGTACCCAACTGAGTAATTAGTCCATTTATGTGAACGTTTTGGTTCATGAACTCCTTGTTCTATTGTAATTGATTTGAGATGAATTCGTCCATCTTTTTCTCAAAATTTGATTTCTGAGGGGCATATGTTGCAGATTGGTTGGGTCTTTGAGTTTGGAAACCGGGTGGTCTTTGAGGTGTTGAATTTTGAGTGGGGTTATTATTCTTATAGGAAAGATTTGGGTGAGTCCTCCATCCAGGGTTATATGTGTTTGAATAAGGGTTTCCTTGAGTGTAATTTACCTGATCTGTGGGACTTTCGGCTAGCAGGTTGCATTCAGCCATGGTATGTCCTAGGGTTCCACAGATTTCACATCCGGGTTGTATTGCTGCTACAGTTGTTGTGGGGTTGATAGTTAGGTTTTCTACTTTTTGGGCTATAGCGTCCATTTTTTAGTTCATATGGTCAAAACAACTTACTTCATACACACCTCCTTTGGTCTCTTTCATATCTACTTGTGCTCGTTCGGTCCCCCATTGGTAGTGGTTTTGTGCCATATCCTCAATGAGAGCGCTAGCTTCGGCGTAGGGTTTGTTCATTAGAGCGCCACCAGCGGAAGCGTCTATGGTCATTTTAGTGTTGTACATGAGTCCATTATAAAAGGTATGGATTATGAGCCATTGTTCTAAGCCATGATGTAGACATGCTCTTAATAGCTCCTTATATCTTTCCCAAGCGTCGAAAAGTGATTCTCCCTCGCTTTGGGTAAATCGGGTTATTTGGTTTCGTAAGACATCAGTTTTACTCGGTGGAAAGTATCTAGCAAGGTATACTTTCTTTAGGTCATTCCAAGTGGTTATAGAGTTGGCTGGAAGGGAATCTAACCATGATCGGGCTCTATCTCTGAGAGAAAATGGAAATAGTCTTAGACGTATTGCCTCAGGAGGAGCTCCGTTCGCTTTTAAGGTATCGGCTAGTTGAATAAAGACTTTAAGATGTTGGTTCGGGTTTTTCGTAGGAAGACCTGCGAACTGGTTCTGTTGAACTAATTGTAACATAGATGGTTTTAATTCGAAGTTATTGGCTGGTATAGCTGGGTTAACTATACTAGAATGAGGTTCTTCGTTAGAGGGTAAGGCAAAATCCTTAAGAGGTTTAGAATTTTCTTCTTCTGCCATTGCTTTTTTAAGTTTTCGAAGTAAAAGACGAGCTCGGGCGTAACGTTCAGGCTCTTCTAAAGGATCAACTAAGTTTCCGGTACTGCGAGTTCTTCGCATTTACCGGCTAAGGGACGCCTTAGTCTAGACGGTGTAACAATAGGGTACGAAATTTTGACGTAATTGGTCCCCGGAAACGGCGCCAAAAACTTGATGCGTGTTATCCGCAAGTATACGGATTGCGTCAGATCGATCCCACAGAGACCAATGTAAATCTATCGATTGTTATTGTTACGTTGTTTATCTAAGGCTAATGAATATCGTAGTAAAAGTTTTCTACTAAACGAAAATAAAAATAAATCAGATAAATACTATACTAGAATGTAATTCACATCAATCAAACAATACTCCTATCATCTAAATAGTAACACTTACGGGGCAATGTTTTCTTCATTGAAAAAGAGTTAATTAAAAATGATCTGCCGTGTTAGCGTGATCGGAACCAGACCTAACCTTTAATCTATACAAGCCGCTCACGCTGCACCGGTCGCTCCTTGCGTTAAAGTGATAAAGTCCTTTTTTATGTAATTACCTCTAAGACTTAGTTAAAAAGTGCTTTCGATTAAAAATATTTTATACCAAAGGGTTTCCGGCATATGTTCGGCCAACCGGATCCTAAATCTATAAACGCGTCCGAAAATAGTTTTAAAACCTCTTTCTAATAATATAAAACTTTCCTAGTTAATCAATAAAGTGCTTCCGCTATATTTATCAATTAACAACTAACAAACTCTTTTCTAAAATGTCGGACGGCTTTCGATCTTACCCGATCTAGTCACAGTCATTACGCAAACAAAAACACGATCTCATTTACGTAATGACCGATCAATTGAAGTTCATAAGAGTTTAATTAAAATAAAAAATAGCTCCTAAAGTATTTCTAAAGAGATGTCATGTGGAGCACCGTCAGAACGACGATCCTCACATCCCAGCACAAGGGATTTAGCTAGACATAGTAATTGAGAACATAAAGATAAATTGATTTGCAAAGTAAGGCATATTTAAGATAAAAACGTGCGAAGTGTGAGAGTGTATTTCGAGAGAGTGAACACAAGTGTCACACTTAAGTTCAGTTCCAAGAGACACAGATCACACAGATAAATAAAATAATAAGGTAATGGCAGAGACGGAAAATAAACGAATATAAAGCAGTGCATGAAAATAAATAATATAAAAGCGATGTGGATAAAATAAATAGTAATTTATAAAAGAAACCTCCTCCAAAGCGGAGACTGAATCTGGTACAGATGCTGGAAAATAAATTGCGGGAAAGTAAATAGCTCCTAACTATGATTGCTCCAATCCAACTAACAACTATAGTGCAATAACCCCTCGATATGACGGATTATTACTTTACAAAGTGAACTCTATGCCTATGTTGAAAACTAATATTGGATGATTAGAAAGTGAAAATACAAGTCCTTATATAGAAAACTCAAAGTTGTAACTGCCTCTAATCATAATGAAAAAACGTTTAAAAACTAATTTCTTCGAGTGTAACTGCTTCAGGCGTTTCTGACCGTTTCCTCATTACAACAGTCGGCGCCCGCCGACCCCTGCTCCGCGTCCGCCGAGTGTACTTTGGAAGGAGAAACGTCTTTTGTGACCGTTGGCGTGTGAGTGAAGTTATTATGCAAACGGCGTCCTCCTTGGCGTCCGCTGAGTGAAATGGCTAGTATACAGTTTACACAAGAAATCTTCATTTTAGCTCTGTTTTGCTTCATTTTCTTACTGTAGGCTCGAATCAGGCAATATATCTGAAAATAAAACAAAATACCATAATAGCAAAGGAAAATAACAAATAAACAACTAAAAACATGTGAAATCAGAGTCAAATATACAGTGTAATTTAGTGCTATCAGCAGGCAATGTTTAAACAAACAAATGAAAGCTACATATGAAAATGTAGTAAAGAAACTGATGATTGCCATTATTGAGGAGGTTTGACTCCGTCTGGACTTGTTTCTTCTGATGACGCTCTTACGATCTGGTGCTTACTCTGATAAAAAGGCTTCACCTCACGAGGTTACCATCTTGGGTGATGACCTTTGAGTCGATCAAATCTTGCACCTTGTGTTGGAATGCATTACAGTCGTTAATTCTGTGCCCAAATGTTCCTGAGTTGAACTCGCACCTAGCATTCATGTCATAGTCCGGAGGAATAGGGTACGGCACTGGCGTGGTTCTCTTCAGCTGAATCAGAGAGCTTTTTGAGCAGGCGAGCGAACAACTGGCTATAAGAAATAGGAATGGGATCAAATATCATCTTGGGCCATCTGGGTCTGAGTTGCCCCTGTTGTTGATAGTTCTGCTGCCGGTGCTGATTCGGACGCCCAATCTTCCCCTGCACTTTCCTTTCTGTATTCGGCTGAGGCACAAATAAGGGTTGCTGACGTAGAACTTCTTAAGCATAAGGCTGTGGAAGAGATCTATGACATGAGGTGGATCCTACAGAAAGGGAAGGAGTCCCTACTTCCTTTGCAACAATGGGAGTAAAATCACCTTGTTTACCAGTGCCAACTGACGTAAACTTGATTGCCTCTGAATCAATGAGCTTTTGGACTTTATGCTTGAACCTTGTACAATTCTCAACATTGTGACCATGTGCCCCAGAGTGGAATTCGCATCTAGCATTAGCATTAGGTCCCAGAGGAATCTTTGTTGAAAGAGGTCCCAAACTAACACGTTCAACCAGTTTGAGCTCGAGCAGATAAGAAAGCAATTGCGCATACGGCATTGGAATGGGATCAAACTTCTTCTTAGGCCTCTCTGGCCTAGGATCCTCTTGGGGAGCAAGAAGTGATTGCTGATGGGAAAGAACTGAAACTTCAATTTATGGAAGGGATTCACAAGGCAAACCATGATCCAGAGAAGACTCCACATATATGGAAGGAGTAAGGACTTCTGTTGCAGAGGCGAGCACATGATTGTTTTCCTTCTTTAACATCGTATTCAAGATTTCCATGACCAGGCCCTCTGAGTCTTCATCTGGTTGACTTCCTCTCTTAGCAACTTCTGTCCTTGGGACATGGCCAGCATATCTTCCCCGAATTGCCTCCTCTGAATCTTCATTTCAATCACTTCTGCATGGAGTTGTTCCATGGCTATCCTCTGATTATCACAGGATGAGTAGTGGTGGTAGGTCAAGCTGTCAATTCCGAAGATAATACCAAGTCAGAATGAGAAATCCGCTCCTGAGCACCTCCTATGCGTATGAGTATGCGAATACAAATGCCATGCTCGAATATTTCCAAGGAATCATTATACTTTGATTCAAGTTTTTTTCAGAAGAACCACAGGAAATAGACGGAAATGCTCAACAGCGAGTCTCAAAGTTAATATCCCTTAGAAATACAAGAACATGTATGCAAAAATTGATGAAGCAAATGCAACAGACATGGGATCAAGGCTTCCATAAAGCTCTGTACTGATGTGCTACTGAATGGATAAAACCCAGAATATCAGAAACCCCAAAATCCAAAGTAACGGCTCTTTCAAAATACCAGAATACCAGGATGATAAGCTTGCACTAATAGGAAATCCAGAATACCAGGTAGGTTGAAGGTTACGGTTACCTTCAGACCTGCAAACACCCATCCCCTCTCACATGTGGGTTCTAGAAAACCGAGGATCCTCAATATCACTGACTCTCAGGTCGAGAAATGATGATACGTTCACCATTTCTGGTTTGGCATCATCATCAATCGAGGAGGCCTCAATTGATTCCCCTCAAAAAGGATATCCTATAGCAAGTTCCAGCATTGGGTCCTCGGATCGAGAATGCGTAATGGGTTTTCCATTTCTGGTCTGCCATTATCACATCTCGGGAGGAGTGCCGCAACTGAGTCCCCGGGAATGGTCACCAGAGTTGACAGTTCCTCAAGAGAATAACTACTAGCCTGTATCAACATACAGTAGCAGATATCTCCAGATAGAACCTCGTCTGGTTGTAGGTCTCGTGAACACCCGCACGTGGCCAACACCACGGGAGCGTCACGCCTGCCCACGCTAATACCTATGTGTATGCTCAAGCCTGGGTAGTGGGCTTATCTCTCAGAAATCCCAACCTGCCAAACAGAAAATTCAGTCCAGCATAATAATGAAATGCAAATGCATAAATACAGTAAAACTGTAAAACAGTAATACAGTAATATACAATAAAACAAAGCACCACAATAAACACACAATGAAAAGAAACAGACAAGCGCTAGGATTGACTCGCAAAAGGGATAGACCAGCAAGAGGTCAACCAATCCCCAGCAGAGTCGCCAGCTATCGCTCCCGGGATTTTCATCCAGGTACAAATGCGAAAGTGGCGCAGAAACAGAGTCGCCAGCAATGTGTATTTATCCCAAGAGAGGGAAAGGGAACACTGCGTAAACCTGAGGGAAAGAAAAAGCATGGTCTCGCGACCAAGAGAAACGGGTAAGGGAGTCGGTTACGCGAGGGGAAGGTGTTAGCACCCCACGCATCCATCGTACTCGATGGGATCCACGCTAGTTGTCTCGATCAAAGGGTGTCGTCATCTGGAGCTCCACTGCTACTGGAAAGGAAAAGGAACGGGAACGGAAAAGAAAGAAGAGATGAAGAAGCAAAGAAAAAGAAGTGACTCGATAGGACATCGTCGTCCTATGCCTACGTATTCCCTCGTGCAATGGGAAAGTCAGAGTCAACGTAGTTCGGACACGAACTAAGAGGGAGGTTGGTCGCCAAGACATCGCCGCCTTGTGCCTACGTATCCTCAATCTAACCAGAAGGAGGAAATCAGAGCAGTCGTAGTTCGACCTAACAAGGTCTTAGTGTTTTTTATGAGCGACGTTCAGTTCGCGTCTGGTAGTTAGGGTCGATGCCTGTTTGCGACAGAACGGAAAATAACGTGCTCTTTTCTAAAAATAGGTTTGAAACTTAACAATCCCGAAGGATAAAAAGGTTTGAGTTTGTTTTGTGTTTTTTAGACAAGAAGTGGATTGAAGTTAGTTCGCAACTTGCATTGCACCCAAGTCTACAACATAGGAACGAATACGTCGCATATCGTCCCCAACGGGACGTACACTAAGTACCCTAGAAGAATGAAGGGAGACCCCCCATACCTCACTTTCCAAATATAAGGCTCATGCACAATACACGTTAACCTTTATTAAGTGTTTTAGAAAAGTTATGAGATGAGAAGAGAAGACTCAAGTTAAAAAGAAAACACTAAGGGGAAACTAAATGTTCCAAATGTTATCATGCAAAGGTGGCCCTAAGGGGAGGTTTAAGAACAACCTAAGTCTAAAGAAGAGAGAGGGATAGCACTACCTAATGCTTATCCTACCTCACCTTAATCAAAAATTAAGGATGAGCTAGGATCCCAAAAGGTGTGAGAAAATTGTACACAAAGCATTATATCATGCTATTCACAAAAGGAAAAAACAAGTAAGATAGATGAGAGATGAAAGAAGAGATGAACATGGATAACCATCCACATGTTCAAGCACCTTACCTCTGCCCCTACATAAAAGGTTAGTACCAAATGATTACAAGTAATGAATACAAGTATCAAAAGTAAACCAAACAAATGCTAGTTGCTTTAAGAAGACAACTTGAAAAGCAAACAAATGCTAAACCAAAAGGGAAGAGTCCTAAGAGTTAAGGAACATTTAAAGTCAGTAGGTACATACCAAGGGATCCTACTAAGGTAAACATTCCAAACTAAAGCAAACAAAATCAAGCTATGCATCAAAAGCTCACACAAATACAAGTTATACCATACCTATGCAAGATGAATGCAAATGAATCATGAACATGAATAAATGCATATGCAAGCATCAAAGTCAAAAGTGAATGACATTTACTAAGGCATGGAGATGTCATTAAGATGGCATGTGATCCATAGATGCAAGCATTGATCAAGTAGGAGGAAGTGGTAGCAAACATCATCCAAGTTCATACATTGATGCATACTTGTAATGCAAGTAAGGAATGGAAGTGCAAGATGAACATACTTGGGAATGGATGCAAGTCAGTAGCACATGACATTTAAGATGACATTTAGAAGTCAATAATGCACATACAAAATCCACACAAGTGTCATGTTGAAGCACATAGAAGATTAGAAGTAAGCATGTTCAAGTTAGGTCAAACAAGTTCTTATGTGTTCATGAAGTTAAGAAGCATGTAAGATGATGTTAGAAGTCATGGAATATGGTTGAAAATAATCAAAAATGGAAGTGGAATCATGTTTTCATGAATGTACAAGATCATGCAAGTGTTGGTACAAAAAATTGATCAAAGAAGAACAAGTAAGAATGCACAATTACACAACACCTTTCAAGTTAAGCAAGTGTATACAAGTCATGTAAAGGTGGACTTTGAATGATATATAACATGAGAAAAGTAACCTATAATGTGCCTAGAAAATGATGTCAAAGCATCTCAACAATTGTCAAAGATGGTTGCATACAATGCACACCAAAACCCTAGCATATGATCTCTAACATTCACACAAACAAACATGCTTTCATACAATCCCTAAGGTCATGTTAGAAGGATGAGAAAAAATTGAGAAACGGAAAGCAAATTGAGGCGCAATCAGTGTGCAAACATGTCTAAAAAAGATAGCTCAAAATTCATTAATAATCATGCACAAACATGCCTTACAATCTCATACAAGTCACACAAACAAAGTACCCAAAGATGGCATTCAAAAGTCAATAAAAAATGACCTAAAAAATCTATGAAAAATGTATGCGATGCCTTGATATAGCAAACAAGCATGTATCAATTGATATGCAAAAGTTCACTTCACAACTATATCAAACAAATCAAAGATGAAGCATGTATCATGAGTAAATGCACATACAAAAGAAATTAGAAGAAAATTCATGAAAATATAGAAAACTATGCTAAAATCGGGAAATAAAATATGTAAAAATTATTTAAATGCGTTATAATGCTCCATGAATTTTTGGGAATTTTATCATGCTCAAAAGTATTTTTTTTAAATTAAAAATTAAACAAATAGGAAAAAGAAAAATAAAAATAAAAGGAAATGACCAGGGGGTGTAACATTAGCAAAAACCCAGTTAAAATGCGCTTGGGCTCAGAGAAGGAGGGTGTGAATATCAATCAAGGCCCAGTTCAATATTACACGCTCAGATAAGGTGCATGGCATGTGGATTAGTCAATGCATTGACTCAATACTAGCCATCAGATCAAGTCAACAAATGGTGATCATGGAGAGTATGATGATCCAATGATTCACAACTCACGCACATGTTACAAAAAGGTGCATCAACCATGTGGGATCAAAAACGAAGTCAGAATGAGGCACGTGCGTGGGATCATCCTCATTAATGCGCTGGCAGGTTTACGTGCCTTAGATAAAAATAGATCAAACAGCTGGGATATGTTCTAACCTGAAAACCCTAAGTATGAAGCTCAACCTCAGACCACCGGCCGTAGAGGACTCTGGTCGTCTTCTCCGGCCAACCTCCACCGTGGCAAAAGTTGCAGTCGCCCAGAAAATCACAAAACCTACATCAAACTGACCCTCATGCTATGGAGATCACAGATTCACGTTCAGTTTACACAATGAATTCACACACAGAGAGAAACGAAGGTCAACATCTTGCCCTAACTTTTAGATCTATGCTCCTAAGGAGCCTATCAACTAGCCAGATTCACAAGAACTTCTATTAAGCTCCAAAACACAAGGAAGCAAGTTTAAAACACCTTAACATGCAAGAGAAAAAGAAACTGAACCTGAACCTTAGGAGATCTTCAAGCACAAGAAAACTAGAGGAGCACGATCCTTACTCTTTGGAGACTTCTACTAGTAAAATAAAGTCTATAGAGAGGCTTTGAAATCTTTTGCAATCAGTTGAGAAAAGTGAATAAAATTGAAGTCCAAAGCTATATTCCAAAACCTTCACACCATGGATGATTGATCAAAGATGACGATGAAGAATAGTAGAGATCTTTTGATGAAGATGAAGCTTCGAGGATCAGAGAAATTTGAGAGAGAGTGTGTGAAACTTTGAGGAAAAGTGAAGAATGATTCAAGCCACCCTGAAATTCAGTTAGGAGTTTGTTTATATATGCTGAGTTAACTGTTGACCACCTTGGTTAACAGTTAGAACTCTGGTTAGGAGAGAGTTAGAAGCTGAGTTAGTTTTTAATTCAATGTGGAGAGGGAGCATGATATCATGGTGTGGCTTAAGATAAATGGTGGTGATGTAATGTTAATAGGCTACAGCAATACAGCTTGCTTGGCAAGTTTCTCCTTCTTTCCCTTGTTTGAACAAAGTTGGTAATGAAGGTACATGTGCATGTGTGTATGTGAGAGGTTTTTTTAGCTCAAAATGGCAATGTATGGCATGGTATGGTTGATGTATGTGAAGCATACGCATGAAAACAAGAAAAATCTGTTGACTGAATTGCTTGCTTATGGTGGAAGGAAACAGCTAGTATGAGGGTGAGTTTAGAACATCATAACTCCATGACCATGGGATGAAAATGGTTGGTTTTTGGTCATTTGGAAAGAGGTCATGGAGTACAACAAGGTTGATGTTCAAAACAATTGTAAATGGAACCTCTAACATACTAAAAAATGATCATGAAGATGTGTGTACATAACTGCATAGGCATGTCACCCTGACCTGCCTCGACCAGCTCATGTGCATGGGGGATAGATCAGTTAGGGGTCTCCACTTTGAACCAATATATCTCTCACATGGTTGATCAGATGAAAAATTGTTTAACATCAAATTTGAAGAGGAGATGGAGGGGAACAATATTGATGTTGAACATTTTTCAATTTGAAGCCTCCATCAATGAGATATTTTCCCTTGAACTTGGACACAACATGCACACCAAGTGTTTGTGAAAATAACTGCGTGCTGACTGGTCAGGACTTGCCATTTTGCCTTGATTTGTCTCAACTTTAATCCATCATATCTCTCTCAATTTTAATCCAATGAGGATGTTCTTGGTATGGTTTTGAAGTTTGGAATGTGAACTTTTGATAGGCATCCCTAACTTTTCAATTTGGTGCTTGGAACATGGAGAAAGAATGCCCTAAAGTTGGGTGCTCACCTTGCCAAAACTTGCCATAAATGGAAACCTTAATTTCTATTTTTGGCAACCTTTCACATTTCTTGATTTTTGATGAATCTCTTGATTATTCTTGATCAAATCTTCACCAATGATCATATTTGAGATGAGGAACATGAAATTGACCTCAAAAAGTCAAGAGTTGACTTTTTCCTCTGCACAGTTGACTTTTCCCCAATTCTCCTGATTCTCAACCAATTGATCAATGGAAACCCTTCCAAACCAAATTGATGGACAATTCTCCAATCTTAGACACTTAAGGACATGAGGAATACCATAGAATCAAGTTTTGCCCAAAAAATCAGAAATAAACTAATTTTTGGGCAAACCCTAGTTTTGGTGCCCTCAGTCTAGGAAGAATCAGCACATCCTCCAAATCTAAATTCCTCTAAGTATGATGTGTATCCTCTCAAACAATGATGAGATATGCCATTTGGAGATGATAAAAGCTCAAAGATCTTGCCCATTGGGGTGTTATACTCAAGAATCCCAAAACCCTAATTTTGCATTGATTAGGAGAAGGTGGTTCCCTTGAGATTTCTTGTCAAGCTTGATCATATGATAGAGTGATAAATCTCTTAAGATCTCTTGAGGCTCGAGGATCCTTGGACTGGGTTTAGATACCTTGATCCCATTCTAAGGCCAATGATATGCAAAGATGATAATGCAAAAAAATGCAATGAAACATAAGCCAGTTATTGTTAAATACATGAGGGAAAATTTTGAGGTGTTACACAAAGGAACGGGTGTGGAACCAAGCGAAGGTTGTGACCCAAGAGAACGAGTGTAGAACCAAGCGAAGGTTATGACCTAAGAGAATGGATGTGGAACCAAGTGAAGGTTATGACCTAAGAGAATGGGTGTGGAACCAAGCGAGGGTTGTGACCTAAGAGAACGAGTATGGAACTAAGCGAAGGTTGTAACCCAAGAGAATGGGTGTGGAACAAAGTGATGGTTGTGACCCAAGAGAATGGGTGTGGAACCAAGCGAATGTTGTGACCCAAGAGAAAAGGTGTAGAACCAAGCAAAGGTTTTGACCCAAGAGAATGGGTGTGGAACCAAGTGAAGGTTGTGACCCAAGAGAACAGGTGTGAAACTAAGCGAAGGTTGTGATCCAAGAGAACGGGTGTAGAACCAAGCGAAGGTTGTGACCCAAGTGAACGAGTGTGGAACCAAGCGAAGGTTGTTAACCCAAGAAGTTCGGTATATTTACTAACAGACTATCGTTAACCAAAGCAAAGGGTATCAAACCAAGAGAAGGTTGATAACCCAAAGGGGACTCAATATATTAACTGAAGGGCAGTACTTAACAGAGGAAAAGGCATCTGAACCAAGAGAAGGTTGTGACCCAAGAGAACGGGTGTGGAACCAAGAGAAGGTTATGACCCAAGATAATGGGTGTGGAACCAAGCGAAGGTTGTGACCCAAGAGAACGGGTGTAGAACCAAGAGAAGGTTGTGACCCAAGAGAACGGGTGTGGAACCAGGTGAAGGCTGTGACCCAAGAGAACAGGTGTGGAACAGAGCGAAGGTTGTGACCGAAGAGAACTGGTGTAGAACCAAGCGAAGGTTGTGACCCAAGTGAACGGGTGTGGAACCAACCGATGGTTGTTAACCCAAGAGGTTTGGTTTATTTACTGACAGGTTGTCGTTAACCAAAGCGATGGGTATCAAACCAAGAGAAGGTTGATAACCCAAAGGGGACTCGATATATTAACTGAAGGGCAGTACTTAACAGAGGAAAGGGTATCTTAACCAAGAGAAGATTGTGACCCAATAGAACGGGTGTGGAACCAAGCGAAGGTTGTGACCCAAGAGAATGGGTGTAGAACCAAGCGAAGGTTGTGACCCAAGAGAATGGGTGTGGAACCAAGTGAAGGCTGTAACCCAAGAGAACAGGTGTGGAACCAAGCGAAGGTTGTGACCCAAGAGAACGGGTGTAGAACCAAGCGAAGGTTGTGACCCATGTGAACGGGTGTGGAACCAAGTGAAGGTTGTTAACCCAAGAGGTTCGGTATATTTACTGACAGGCTGTCGTTAACCAAAGCGAAGGGTATCAAACCAAGAGAAAGTTGATAACCCAAAGGGGACTCGATATATTAACTGAAGGGCAGTACCTAACAGAGGAAAGGGTATCAGAACCAAGAGAAGGTTTTGACCCAAGAGAACAGGTGTGGAACCAAGTGAAGGTTGTGACCCAAGAGAATGGGTGTGGAACCAAGCGAAGGTTGTAACCCAAAAGAATGGGTGTGGAACCAAGCGAAGGTGGGAATGCAAAGAGATAGATTAGTTTTGACAAAAGGACTGTGATTAACCAAAAGAACGAGTGATTAACCAAGAGATGATTAACCCAAGGAGAGAAATATTGGTTTTGAAAAATGGACTATGATCAACCAACAGAACGGGTGATTAACCAAGAGGTGATTTACCCAAGGAAAGATTGGTTTTTACAGACGAAGTGTGATTAACCAAAAGAATGGGTGATTAACCAAGAGGTGATTAACCCAAGGAAAGATTGAAAGGGTATGAGTGGTCAAGGATCAACTCTGTTGAGGATAGAGAGATACTATAGTCTGGAGATAGAGACGATTATTCCATGCACAAGTTCATTTGTCCCCTACCCAAAATAACCAGAATGAGTATAGGAATTCTTCACTCTCGTCCCTTCTCTAGCACCCAAAGTATAATGCAGGAATTAAAACCGACAGAGTAACGACGCAATTTGTACAGTGCTCCAGCTTGTTGTGCAAACGTCTGACATAGAAAGGGATCAAGAAAGAGAGGCTCTAAAGAGATCCTAAAGAGAAGAGCAAGAGACAATTAATTAATTAAAACAAGGTTTCGATTAACTAATAAAAGGGAGGAAATTGTCAATAATCTTTCAAACAAGTCAAAAGATTATCAAAGCAAGTGTGGGAATAAAGTTTGAATAAGATTAAATTTGCTCAATGAAGAACAAATCTATTTCCTCAAGTTGAAATTGCAAAGCATTAATAAGACAAATTAACATGCATCACTAAGCATAATCATGTTAACACATAAGCAAAAAATGTGAACAAAGGTTCTTCAAACATTGATGAAATTGTATAATAATCAAGGAAAATCATGCAATTAATCGAGCAAAAATTATTGTAAGCATGTGATAAGCTAAAACAGTAGCATGTACATGAATACAAGTAAGCATGTAAAAGTAAATGAATAAAACATGCAAAACAGCCCCAAATAGCAAGTTTTTGGCCAAAAATGTCAGTGGTAATCGGTTACTTCATGAGGTAACCAGTTACATCATGAAAAAAATGACTTCCAGGGGTGCTGCAGGGGTGAAGTAACCGGTTACTTCATAAAGTAACTAGTTACCTCAACAAAGAACAACAAAAGCAGAATTTCCAAAAGCACTTTTCAGAATCACTAATTGCACGTAATCGTAGTGTAACATAGCATGGAAGTAGATGAAAAATTCATGTTAATTCATAGCAATTAGGAATCAATAAAATCAAGCATGCAAAGCAATCGTTCAAGCAACGGAAAAGCGATTAAACGCTATATTGCAAAAACGCGAAATAGTTCGAAAGCGGTAAAATAAGCAGAAATTCACCAACCTACAAGGCTGAGGTTTGCCTTGGTGATTATTGTGCATAAAATGTGACGTAAAAAAGCAAATAAAATCAGAGAATTCAAAGATCCTTAGCAATCTGTAGCAAAAACTGAAAAAAAAAACGCGATAAATGCTTCAAATCCGAATTTGCACCAAAACTCTTGCAATGATAAACTTCCAAAGCTTGAAATGAAGTAAATGATGATGTTGCTACAGAATTCAGAGATGAAATGGATATGAATGGAGGTATACCTCAAAGAATAGTAAGTTCAATGTGAAGCTTGCTAAGCTTTAATGGTGGAAAGAGCTCTAGTGAGGCTTGGTGAAGAATATGAAGATGATTGAGAGAGACAGTTGCAGAAAATTCAGAGAATGAGAGTGAAGTTTCAGAGCAAAATGAGATAATGATCAAGGATCCTTTGCAACAATGTGAAGGTTTGCTTAAATAGAGTGTAGGTTTAGAGTGAGGTATGCTTGGAATTAGGTTTAGGGTTAGTTAAGAGTGGTTTGGCATTTGGTTAGGAGTTAGTTAGACCCAACTCACTGAGTTGGGGTCTAACTTGGTTAGTTATTTGTTAAGTCGGTTGGAGAATCCCAATGCAACTCACTTGATCAAATGGTTCACATGCTTGGAAATGGTGGTGCATGATGAGTTTTATTATTGGTGATGTATTGGAGCAAATGCAAGTGTTATCTTGAAGTGTCTAGAACCTTCCACATAATGCTAGAACAATGTAGAGCAAAAGAATGTGATGAGAGCCACTGCAGTGTGAAGGAACAGCTGAAAATTTTCATAATATGCACATGTAACCGGTTACATCATGAGGTAACCAGTTACCTAATGCAGAACTTGACTTCCTGGGCTAAAAAATGATGATGTAACCGGTTACTTCATGAGGTAACCGGTTACCTCAGGCAAAACTTCACTTTTTTGCTTGAAATGGAGTGCTTTAGTCGTGGTTCCGCATTTTAACCTTGTGCTTTGATATATAGGCATAGAAATCCCGTTGTTTTGCTTGTATTGATACTTTGACGACTTAGTGAGGAACATATTCATAGCCTTGGGATTCGATGGGGATTTGAGCATATACCTGCAAGGAATTCACAGATAAAAAATGTTGATGCGTATGCTAGGAATGAAAGTGCACATGCTTATGAAAAAATAAAAAATGAGAGGTTAAATTTTGGGTTACGATAGTTGTCCCTATTTAATCCTCTTGGACCTGAATGCATGAATTATGACAGCTTTTCGAATATTCGAGGTGGAAGGAGATTAAATAAAAAGAGTAGCACAAAGATTTGGTCATTGGCGATGGTAGTTGTAGCTCCGATTTTCGTGACGCGACCACTACCACATTTGGTGCTACTTTCTGATTTCTAATATTTATCCTATGATGGTTAAAAGGAAGGGGGAGATATCGTAAACTAACCATGCTCGTAAGTGTTTTTTTCTTACAAATGCTAAGAGATCTGGAATCGGGGGTTGGTTATACTGAGGGAAGCTATTATCACCCTGAGTATCTATAGTAATCTATAGGAACCTTAATTGCATATATTTCTAATGTTGAATTACTTGTTTGCTTAAGTTTATTTGCTGCTAAATTGAGAAAGTTTCTCCTTTGTGAATACTGAGGAAATGTTTTTGTTGTTTTATGGTTTTCTGTTGTTTTTTGGAGGGTACGTAAACCTAAGGTTTTTTATTAGTATGCTCGCTAAGATCTCACAATCTTATGCCTACGTATTCCCGAAAAGAGAATTGGGAATTTAGAGCGTTCGTAGTTCCTCCTAATCTATGGGAGGAAAAAGAAATTATTGTGTATCTTATTTAAAGCCCAAGATGATGAAGCTAAAAGTGTATTTGAAAGATTTGACAAATTGTCATCTTTAAGGGAGATATCTCACCTATTCACTACAATCATTTGAGAGTGATGTCATAAGGGAAAGAGCTTTGAACTTGTTGTGTTAAGCAATGCCACTTTTTCCTTTATGAATTCTTTACAAACTAATAGAAGGACCTTAACTTGGATATAGAATCAACAAGTGTGCCACTTATATCAATTATATGAAAGAAAAATTTGGACCATGATAAGAGAAGGACTCCAGCTTGGATGTTGAATCAACAAGTGTGCCACTTACATCAGTTATATGGAAAAAGTTTTGATTTGTTTAATTTGAATTGTAGTGATTAGAAGAGGTATCTTCCTACAGAGATGACTTAAAGTCTCATTTGTGAGGAGATGGGTTTATTTAGGTACCTTGATTGAAGCCCAAGATATGAAGCTGAAAAAGATTGACTCAACTGGGGAGTTTTATCTGTCTTGTACAAAGCCCAAGGTTGAGGCTAAAATATTTATTGTGTATCTGATTAAGACATGACTTATGCTTTTAAGAAGCCTGAGGGTCCATGTATGAAGCCCAAGAGGAGGTTGTCTTGCTAGGGAGATTCTTTGTATGATGGCCAAGAGGAGGAAATGATGTTTGTATAAGGCCCAAGAGGAGGCCAGGGAACTAGTTGTTTGAACTAAGTTGTGATTTTGGAGGGATCCTATTCTTTGACTTATGATCTAAATTAAGGATGATGTAAATGTCAAGAGAAACTTAACAAATTATGAACAAACATGATTGAAGATTTACAAGTATAGACATTTATATGACATGTTTGAATTCATGGAAGATTTTGCATCTTTAGGATTTTTGAATGCTTATTTGTGTGTTTTGTTCTATTCACAAAAGGTGTTGGGTCTTACACTCTTGACAGAGGCCCAAGTTTTATTGAAAAGAAAAGAAAAGGTGGTGGGTCTTACACTCTTAACAGAGGCCCAAAGATTTATTCTTATATACAAACGTGTTGGTTCTTACACTCTAAGCAGAGGCTCATTATTATTTTTGTTTTGAAAATAGAAGATGATTTTCAAAGAGATGGATGGGACTTAAACTCTGAGTAGAGGCCCAAGGAGTTTTGAAAATGTAATTGAAAGAGTGATGGGTCTTACACTCTAATAGAGGCCCAAGGAGTTTTGACAATGTAATTAAAAGTGTGATGGGTCTTACACTCTAACAAATATCAAGGATTTAAAACAATTGATTTGAAAAATGTGAAAAATGATGGGTTTTACAGTCTAATAGAGGCCCAAAATTTTTTGTTTTAAATTTGAAAAGATGATGTGCATTTCAAATAGATGTGTTTATTAGGGTAGAAGTTTATGAAGGAACTATTTGAACATGTAAGCAAGGTTACAAGTTGAACATATTAAGATAATCAAACATTCATGTTAGGGTTTAAATCATGGTTTTAAACAAGGTGGAAACATCACAAAATTTCATACAAATAAACATGTATATAAAAGCATTTTCAGGGCAAAGTTAAAATGTTTTAGGAGCATATAGACATGGTATGATCAACACAAAGGCACTTAAACATATCAAAGTCATGTAAACATGGAATAAAATCAACATGTTAAGACAAAGGATAAAAAAAATTCATGGCATGATTGAAAGTTCATCATTCATTCACATGTAAACATAAACTTGAAAACGCATTAAAATCAAGTAAGTGTCACACCCTAATTTTTAACCCTAAGATCCCATCTCTTTAGGTCAAGCATCTCATGCATAGCAAACCATTTTGTTGCTTTATTTTTGTTTGTTTTTGTCTACTTTTGAATTAGGGCTCACCTCAAAGGGCCTCAAGGGTTTAGCCAATCAAGTCTAGAGGACATAATCAGTAAAGAAAGTCCTCATACACATAGGAGGCTCATTCCCAGCAAAGAAACAAACACAAGACGGTCTTACATTGAGCTCCACAAGGTCTCATTGGTACCTAATCAAGAATTAGGGTTTCCTCAAGGAAAAGTCAACTGCACCCATGGATCTTGGTCAAGAACTAGCCACAAGCACTAAGACATGATCCAAAACTCATGACACCCATGAAGTCCATATGAGAGGTCCAAGTAGCCCAGAAGATGTATTGGTTGGTTGAAGATCAAGTTGGAGTTGCGTTTATTCAAGGAAGTCAATTGTGTCTCTGGAAAGTCAAACTCAAAGATTAAGGTCAATCATGATTCTTGACCCATTACCTTGAGTGTGCTTGTGATTTTTTAAATCAAAGGAAGTCAAGAGGAAACATAAAGTCAAGAAGTTTGAAAGATTAGGGTTTTGGAAAGAAGTTTTTAAGGTTGAGAATCTCAATATGTATCCACTTTGTAACATCTATAACTTCTTCATCCTTAATCCAATTGGAGCAAATTAGCTGTCAAATTGAAGAGGACACAATGTACTTCAAGTTTGAAGAAAGAAAAGTGTTCAAGAGATTCATGGATTTCAAGATATGGAGGCCTAAAGTTAAAAATCAAGGATGTGAAATCTTGTACTTAGAAATTTTTCTAAGTATGAAATCTCAATTTCATTGACCAATCTTACAAGGCATTTTTCACCATGATACAAGCTTTATTTCAATTTTCCTTGGTCATGAAAGTAGTAGAGTGTTCTTCTAGCTTTATTTTGAGTACAAGAACTCTTCCATTGGATGTGTACAACTCAAGTTATAAAGTCACCAAGTTAAGGTTTTTCACTTGACAAGTTTTGGTAATTTCATGGTCCAATCTTCCAAGGCATTTTTCATCATGATACAAGCTTTGTTTCAATTTTCCTTGGACATGAAAGTTGTAGATCTCTTTCCAAGCTTTCCATCCATTACTAAAACTTCTCATTTGGACAAATATTCATCAAGTTACAATGCTTCAAAGTTGGTGTCATGAATATGTCAAATTCCATAACTTAGAATTTTTCTATGTTCTCATTTGTGACATATTGATGGACATGTTTTACACCTCATTTTTCTCATGGATCCATACCTTGTTTCAAGTTGATTCAAACATGACATTTGCGCTCCCTTCTTCCTAGTTTCCATTAAACCTAAAACCTCCCCATTTGAATCAAAATCCATGGAGTTATAATGGCTCAAAGTGGTGTCCAAACATTGAATTCACAACAATGCACAATGTCATTTCTCATGCACACCTTAAAGTCAAATTTTGGTGATCACATGAGTACTCCAATTCATGCGCATAGTTGGTTATGTTTCTCCCCAAACTTTGCTAAAAAGAGGTCTTCCTTGTATGACATGAATAAAGTATCATGTAACATTTCCATGAAAGAAATAGGATAGACTTGTGCAGAAAACTTGCTGCTCTTCCCTCTTTTCATGCTGCCATTATGAACACAATGAAACTTGCTGTCATGAAAAGAAGAAAAGGATGTTTCTTTTTTTTAGTTTCTTTTTCTCTACTCAACAAGGGTCAATAGCATTGACCGTGTTTTTTTCATGAAAAAACTAGCAATAGCCTTTTAATTGAGAGAGAGATGCTAGCTAGTGGTCTTCGCAGTAGGGGTGGACAATCGGTCGGTTACGGCCGGTTTCGGGCCCAAAACTTAAATTCGACGTAAACCACGGTTTTATTTTTATGGCCCAATTTCGACCGATAAAATTTTGGTTTTCGTCAGATTCGGTTAAGTCGGTTTGTCGGTTAAGTCAGATCGGTTTAATATTTATTAGAAAAAATTTATAAAAATGAATTTTTTAATTTTTGTATAAAAAATATTAAATTTTTAGAATAAAACTATTTTTTAATAAAAATTATTATTACGGAATAATATTTTTAATATTATTTGACATTAATTTTGATCATTATCATACTTTAACCGATAAACTAAATAATATACAAAATTTTATATTTCATATCTTATATTTTTGGGAGTATACAATGCAATCATCAATTTATAAAAATGATACTATCCTGCAATATTATGAATCTCATTTTTATAGTGAGTCATTTATATAGAAATAAAAATAAATAAAAAAATATATTAAGTAACTCTATAACATCCAAATTAAGCAACTGAACCAACCCGACACCCGACCCGATCCGATCCATTTATACAAAAATGACAACGGATCGATCAGTTTTAATCGGTCGGTTCAAATTTGTCCACCCCTACTTCGCAGGAAAAGAAAAGTAGGTGAAGCCATATTTCAAAAAGGATTTACAAGAGGGGCACTTGCTTTGAGGGAAAGTACATGATACGAATTTAAAAGGGAAAGGACCAACGGTCATATTTTATTATTTTTCCCATCATCAACATCACCTCATTTACCTGCATAAAGAGACCTTTTCAAGGTAACCTTCAGGAACCCTCTTGATATCACGTCACTTGCTTCATCCCAAACACACCACCTTCTGCTACATAAACACAACACGTTTTTTTTTTCTGCGACAAAGACAAACCATTTCTCCTTCATATAAACTTCACTCTTTCATGCGTTGCAAGGTGAAAAAAGGAAAACCGTTCAGAATTTCCTGCATATATTCAACAACACAAAGCAAGCCACTACCACTTTCCTTCTAAAAAACTCCTAAACACCATCTACCTCATCAAACTCACAACAACCACCACCATGCGAACATAACAACAGCGGACCACCTCCTTCACATTTCTCCCTTCATCTTCTATTTCTCCGCCGAACATCGTTTTTTGCCGCTACTGTGAACTTCCAGCTATTTTCATCACCTTTCCTCACCACCTCGGAGCGATATTGACTCAACAAGGTCGGACTTCATGTAGGATTGGTTCATAGCAGCTTGTTCGAGTTTTCATCATCGTCGGTAATTCTGAACCGTTTTAGTTTCATGTTCATTTCTTGTCAGTTTTGTAGTTACTAAAGAACACTTGTTGTATGTTGTTTGTTTGTTGTTTGTTTTATGTGTGGAGTATTGTCTTACAGTGTGTCATATTCTCAGTTCGAATTCGTTGCGATATGCTGGATTTTTTTACGTTGTGAGTTTGTCCATATTATGTGCAGCATGTTATGTTTACTCTGTGAATAATATCCTCGCGAGAATGTCGTTTCGTGTGTAGTGTATAAGGTCACTTGTTGAATGTTATGTTCATTGTGTGCATCATGATGTTATTAGCGGAGATCATTTTTGTTTGTAGTTCGTGATAGATTTCCTCTCCCCGTGTTGTTGTCATGTGTGTCGGTGAATCATGTGTTTTACCTTGCTGTTATTTTCGTGTGAGAAGAGATCCTACTGCTATTATGTTGGGATGAATAAAGCATTGCGCATGAGGGTACTCGAGTCTTGTTGCTAGCATGCAATCTACGTTATACGTATATGTGTGTTTGTATGTTTACGTTAGTCACAACATCATGAGGATGTTTGCACGTGCTCACATGACGGTATTTCATGTACCGTGTTCGTACGTAAGGATGTTTGTTTTGCTGTTGGGAGCATGTGACATTGATAGCATAAGTACAGTAAGTTACTTATTTGTTTTTTGTGAATAGCATGTTGTATTGAGTGTGATAACACATGAGTTCATGGGTTCGTGGCGTGATTGGTTTTGCCTCTGTATGTTGACAATGGTGCGATTGGTTTCAAAGAGGAACATGAGTTCGTGGTTTCATTTGGCTTATGGTGATAGTTTTCATGGCTTGTGGTTTTGTTGTGAGCTGTATGTGTGTGTTTGTCGTTTGCCAAGAAAAACATTTTTTTTTCAGCGAGGTGGCTTTTGTTGTACAGTAACGTGAGCATGAGTAAGATAGTAACGTGTGCATGAGTTGGTTTTGTTCTAAAAAGTACATGTGATGCTTATCCCTTTTATTCGTCTCATTAGTTTAATGTTAGAGTTTAAATCTTACACTAACTGAATGTACATGTTTTGTTTATTTACACTATCCATTTGTTGTTTTATATAATTAAAAAATGTTTTAATTTTTTTTAATTAGCTATTTATCCGAATGTAAAGAAAATTGAAAAAAATATACTTATTCTTTTTTTCTGTTTCTTCTTATATTCATAAAAAAAATCTAAAAAAAATATATTCCATTCTAATTGTCTTTTAGACATACGATTTTTATGTATCTTTTAGTTCATGCATGATGCTTTGCCTTGTGAGTTGACCACATGCTTCGATTTTGCTTTTGTTTGTCCATGATCTCGATGTTGATGTTTGAGGCCTTGCTGTTTACTCATTATATATTATCCCCATAATGCCTATCTTATTTTAGGCTCACTTGTAGTTTTCGAATCTCCTTGATTACCTTCCCCTTTCCAACACTTGTTTTACAAGTAGTTGCCCATTCTTCCAAAGGAAAACTTACCTTGTTGACTCTTTAGTCATCTTCTAGATAGTTTAGATTTCTTTTTAGGCTAGGTCCTTATTCCTTTTAGGATATTTTCCCCTTTAGGATAGTTTCCCTTAGGATATTAACTTTAGACAACTTACAGTTAGTCCCTCTTTTTCTCCCATGAGAGAAGTAGACATGAGTCATCCCTAGTTGAGATGTAAATCTCCTACCCCATGACATAGCTGAGAAAGTTGTAGATTTTTTCCACTCGAGAGAGATATGTGGCATACTCGTCGATCCGATATCCGAGTCAGAGTCTTTCACTTAATGTGAAGCAAGATCCATCTTCCACGTGTTTGTGGTGGTTTCAGTTGAGTTTTTCCTTCAGATGACGACTTGTCTCTTCTCCTAAACCAATCAACAAACCCTGTTTACTCTTATTGAGGGGAACTACGAGTGCTCTGATTCTTTTAGACAAGATACGTAGGCACGAGATGCGACATCTTGGCGAGCACACTTAGTGTAGATACCCCTAGGTCTTTTCTTTTCACCCCTTAGCAAACAGATAACATATGACACATTAAAACAAGAGGTTCCTGTAGAGTACTACAGATACCTAGTGATCGGAGATGACCAGAAGGAGATCGTTGCGGCCTTCGTGTAGGGCAAGTGCAGCTGCTTGTTGGAGAAAAAAGGGGGTGGAGGTACCTGCAAGGTACTCCGATGCCAAAGTAAGTATTTGGTCAAAGAAAAGGGGAAAGCAAGTAAGAGTAGTCAAGTATATGATTCGTGATACCTGCCCCTCTCTAATGAGGGGGTTTCTATAGATAAATTGTGGCGAGCAAAGCGCGTGGTCTTCTAACTGTTCCCGCAATATCCGGTGAGGCGGCTGGTCGTGTGACCTATTCTGCGCGTGAGGGGGACACGCCCAACGGTCATGTTGTGCCCAACGGCTATATTGTGCATATTGGGCCTGTTCGCCAGTTATGCTGGATTGGGCCTGGCCCTTAAGGGCAGGAAGCCCTGCCCAGTCCAGAACAGGAGCCCCCCAAGTCATTGCTCTGTTGTAGAGTAATGACTTAGGCAGCTGTTACTCGTACCGTCGGGCAGGTGGTAGATCGCATGGAGTGCTTCATTCGTGCCCCTCGACGTGGTCGTCAGTTTTTAGCGTGAAAACGATGATCAGGACCTGCAACGTCTTCGGAGAGATGGCTGTTTTTCGGCGAACATATCTGCTCGGAAGTGTTCACTTTGACGAGGAGGTTCGTTCGTAGGCCAGGCGTTGTTGCATTTGTGTGCCGACCAGATGTGGTCGTTAGTTTCTAGCGCGCGATGTCGACCAGGAGTTTCGTCCTCCTCGTGGAGATGAGGGTTTCTGCTCGTGGATATGTTCGTTATAACGGGGAGACTTGCTCGCGGGAGTTCGAGGGTTGATGAATTTTTTGCGTTGAACCAGGCGAAGAGTTTTTGTGACACGTGGTGTGTATCTATGGCCCTTGTCAGTCCTAGGGGCGTATAGGCTATGATGACCCTCACGATTCCCCACGATCTAATGGTTATAAAAAGGTGGGGGGCGGTTTCATTTTCATAATTTCCCAAGTTTTTCACTCTTTTCTCTCGCTTGCTCTGCAATTTGTCTTCGCCGGAGCTTCTCTTCGCCACCGTCAACTTCTTCTTCTACTTGTAAGTTCCCTCTTCCCGTTCGTGTATTTTTATGAGTTTTCCGGTAGAAGTTCATACTTTTCGGTGGAACTTCATGTGTTTATTGATGAACACATGAATTCCCGGAAATTCCATGAAGAACATGATGAATCTCTAGAATTTTGTAGAAATTGTTAGCGTAGATCTTTGTAGAATCTAGTTAGGTGTAGAATTTAGTTTGTAGCCGGGCACTAGGCCTGTTCGGACATTGGAGTGATTCCGGGACGACCACGTATCATTGCATGTGCCTCTGTGAGTCTTGGTCGCGGGGACCTTCTATCTAAGTTGATTGTAGACATTTTAGACGAGCATATGGTTGTCCTCGGGTTCGTTAACGCCCTTTCACTTGATCAGTGGTGGAAGGGTGGATTTGATCATGGACGTCAAATTCACTTCTCTTCTTCTGCTTTTCAGGTGGAAATGGTCGAACCCCGTGATGACGTTGTGCCCGACGCCCAGGAGGTGCCCGAGGATCCCGGTGTGTCCGCTGACTATTCGAATATCAAGGTCGCGGGAGGGTACCTTGAATGGCTTGGACACGAGCCTTTGTCTTTTCGATCAACCCTCTCCGAGGAGGAGATACGGGATTTCGACCTGTTGGAATTGCGCGACGAGGATACTCCACGGGTCTGGAAAGCTTTTCGTCCCGGGGAGCACGATAGAATCTGTTCCGCGTATCCGGGACTTCGCTTTCCCATGTATGAATTTGCGTTTACGGAGGCCAAGATGCGTCTTCCTTTCACTGATTTCCAATCGTCTTTGTTCACCTACTTGGAGTTGTGCCCGTCCCAGCTTCATCCGAACGCTTTGGCTTTTATAAGGGCCTTTGAGTTGGTGTGCCGTTATCTACAAATCGGGGCGACCACGGACCTCTTCTTCTGCCTCTTCCAGATTCAGCGGAGCACGGCGGGGTCGAAGCAGAGTTGGGTATCGTTCAAGCAACAGAGTAGGCTGTTCTGGCCGTATTCTGATTCGATACGTAACTGTAAGGATAGGTTTCTGGTCGTGAGGCCTATGACTGAGGAGGTGAGAAGGAGCATTTCGACCATCGAGAGGGTGATGGTGGATGGTCGGGAAAGGGATAGTGTTGTCTCTATTTTCCCTTTGGAATGGGTCTTTACCCATTTTAGACGCCGAACAGATCAGTTCCTGGTGAAGCATGAGCAGCTTTGCCCGGCTGATAAGGAGTCGTATAGGATCCTTCACGCTTACGTGGAGAGCTTCTCTCCGGCCTACGTCGTCGATCGGGACGGGAATCAGCTGGTCGGGGAGGATGGCCCTGTCCGAGCAGCTAGATATATTAATGTCAAAGCTCTCCTTGAGTGTGATAACGATGACGATGCTATGACCCTGCTTGGTATGCTTCACTGTTTTGTTCTATCTCTTTAAGTTTTTCTTGTCCTGATTTGTTATGTGTCTTCGCAGGTATGATGGCTAATATGCGAGAACGTTTGATGAGGTCGCAGGCGGCCAAAGTCCATAGGAAAGCGACCGCAGGTGCCAAGACCGGTGCAGCCAAGCAGACGGAGATAGAGAGTTTTACCGCTGGACCTTCCCCTGAGCCGGAGAGAACCTCAACGCCGCTGACCCCGGAGGGTTCCCGTAAACGGAAGAGAGATGCCGCGGGGACTTCTGTAGCCGCTGGTCCGGGCGGGTCTGGCGTCGGACACCTTATTCTCCCCGCCTGTTATACTCGTCAGGATTTGTTCGCTGAAGGGGATTCGATTGAAGTACCTGAGTCTGAAGGCATGGCTATCCTGAATGCCAATTCTAAAGCGAGGAGGAAACAGTTGTGCCAGGATGCGGCGGGCATGTTTAGGGTTCTTGAAGCTGCCCTTGTCCTCGCAGATGACGAAGCTGCTACTCGGGCGAGCCTCGTGACATCTAAGAACAGAGTAGCCGAGCTGGAGGTAGAAAACAACCGGCTGTTTAATGATTTGAAGCAGTTCGAAGGTCACCAGGAGGCCAAAGTGCTGCTCCAGGAGGAGGTGACTCAGCTAAAGCTGGCCGCGCTCAAAGCCGGCGAGGAGAGGAAGAAGATGCAGGCGAGGATCGCTGAGTTGGAAGGTCTGACTTCAGCCGTTCAGGACGAAAACGATGATGAGCAAGCCTTGAAGTCACGGGCTGATCTGATCGGGAGGATCAGGATCCTTGGCGAGGACAACCTAAAAGCGGCTGAGTTCGGCTTCAACGCGGAAAAAGAGCAGATGGTGGCCCTCAACTCCGACGTTCAGCTCCTGACAGATGGAATGGGTCTGTTCAACACGGTAGTGGACGGCAAAGTTGTCCCCGCAGAGGAGGAAAGTGAAGTCGTAGGGTAGGACTTTGTTTTTGGCATGTTTTGTGGGCCTGCGTGCCCTTATGAATTTGTATTTATCACTTTGTATGGGCGCTGCCCCTTTTTTGTATTTGTGACATTATCTGGCCGTGGCCGGTACGTTAATATATTTGGATTTTGTGGACGTTGTGTTGTGAATTTGCTCTGTTTGTTTATATGTATGTGCATGCTCGGATAAGCAAGGAACCTACCGAGGAGGGCGACGTGGTTTTGCCCGTGATGAGACTAGGACTTCGTTTGAGGTACTAGTTTCATAGGCTTGGACTGTTCCCATCGCGAGCTGGGTGTCCTGCCTGAACGGTGCGGCAACGGCGGAGCTCGGTTGAGGTATCCCCGTTGTGCGCAGGATCTGCTCGTTCAATGAGCAGAAGCTGGCCGGCGTTGTAATACGTGTCATGCTTCACCAGGGCATGATACGAAGGTCGCGCAATTCTCCCCGTTTTGGGTTGATTGTGTCGGCGACTTATCTATCCTCGTAGTTAAGGACTTAGCTATAGTATTGCTTGAGCTTTTCAGAATTCCATGGTCGAGCAAATTGTTTTTCGTCCAGTGTTTCCAAGTAATACGCTCCCGTGCCCATTTTGGACTTGACCCTGTAAGGTCCTTCCCAGTTCGCTGCCAGTTTCCCTTCGCGAGAATCCTTCTGGTTTCTGCGCAGGACCAGGCTGCCTACGGGAAAGTCACGTTTTATGACCCTGGCGTCGTGTCGCAACGTTATTTGTTGTTTTAACGTGGCCTCGCGGAGGGCAGCCCCTGATCTTATTTCTTCGACCAGATCGAGCTCCTCACGTAGAGCCTCGTCGTTCATTTCTTCGTCGAGGGGAGCTTATGTCCTTCTCGAGGGTTCCCTTATCTCCACCGGTATTACCGCCTCTGTTCCATACGATAGTCAGAAAGGGGTTTCCCCGGTGGTGGAGTGAGGTGTCGTCCTGTACGCCCAGAGGACGCTGTGGAGCTCCTCGACCCACCTCTTCTTGGCCTCGCCTAGTCTTCGCTTCAATCCGCGTAGGATTATTCTGTTCGCGGCCTCCGCTTGCCCATTGGTCTGGGGATGCTCGACCGAAGTAAAGTGTTGTTTCGTTCCTAATTTGGCGACGAAGTCTTGGAATTTTCTGTCCGTGAATTGGGTTCCATTGTCGGTCACGAGGGCCTGCGGTACCCCGAATCTGGCGAGGACGTTTCTTTTGTAGAAACGCAGTATGTTGAAGGCTGTGATCTTGGCGAGCGCTTCGGCTTCGATCCATTTTGTGAAGTAGTCGACGGCCACGATTAGGAATTTATTTTGATAAGATCCTATTGTAAAGGGGCCTAGGATGTCCATCCCCCACCAGGCGAAGGGCCACGGCGAGGAGAGGGTCTTCAACTCGTTGGGGGGTGCCAAATGCATGTCCCCGTGGCGCTGGCAACGGTCACATTTTTGCACGTGTTCTTTGGCGTCTTGCTGCATGGTCGGCCAGTAATATCCTGCGCGCAAAGCTTTTCGAGCCAAGGATCTTCCCCCTAAGTGTTGTGCGTTGATGCCCTCGTGGATTTCTTGTAGGATTTCGGGGACCTGGGCCTTGCCGACACACTTTAATAGGGGGATGGAGAATCCTCGTCGGTATAACTTGTCCTCGATCAGTATGTACGAGCAGGCTCGTCGTTTAATTACACTGGCTTCCTTACTGTCTTCGGGAAGTTCCCCATTGGTGAGGTAATTGTATACCGGGGTCATCCAGCAATGGGGGTCTCCGATGACGTTAACATCTACCAGGTTGGATTTTGTAATGCTCGGGCTGACCAGTGTTTCTTGTATGACAGATTTGTTTCCGCCTTTTTTCCTGGTGCTGGCTAATTTGGAGAGGATGTCTGCTCGGGTATTCTGTTCGCGCGGGACGTGCTTGACTTCCCATGCTTCAAACTCCGCCATTTTGTCTTTTACCACGGCCAAGTATTCGGCGAGTTGGTCGTTTTTTGCCTGGAATTCTCCTCGCACTTGAGACGCCACGAGTTGGGAATCAGTGCAGATTTTTATTTTCTTCGCGCCGACGTCTTTGGCTAGTCGTAATCCTGCGAGGAAGGCCTCATATTCGGCTTGATTGTTGGATGTATTGAATGAGAGGACCAGGGACACTTCGATCAGGGTCCCCTCTTCGCTTTCGAGGATTATTCCTGCTCCACTGCCCGAGGGGCTTGATGCGCCATCCACGTAGATGATCCACCTCTGTGTTCCTCCCGGGGGGACGGTTCTGGGGTCATCTCTGCCACGAAGTCGGCCAGGACCTGTGCCTTGAGGGCTTTCCTCCCTTCGTAGTGAATATCGAACTCGGCCAGTTTGAGGGACCATTTTAGCTTCCTGCCCGCCATATCTGGTCGGGTTAACAGCTGTCTAATAGGCTGGTCGGTCCTGACAACGACAGTGTGTGCCAGGAAGTAATATCTGAGTCTCCTCGCGGCGATTATGAGGGCAAGGGCTACCCGTTCTATCTGCGTGTACCTAACTTCGGGTCCTTGTAGGGCTTTACTGGTGAAGTAGATGGGTTTCTGCCCGGTAGTAGTTTCGCGAATAAGTGCTGCACTTACTGCTTCGTTGGCCACAGAGAGATATAGGTATATGGTTTCTCCGCGGTCTGGTTGTGACAATACTGGTGGGGCAGATAGAGCTTGTTTGAAATGGGTAAGGGCCTGCTCGCATTCGTCCGTCCACTCGAAATTTGCCTCCTTCCTAAGTAATTTAAAGAAGGGCAGGGCGTGCTGGGCGGACTTGCTTACGAAGCGAGCAAGGGACGCGAGCATCCCGCTTAGGGATTGTATCGCCTTCTTCGACCGCGGTGTGGGGAATTCTACGAGTGCCCGGCATTTGTCTGGGTTTGCCTCTATGCCTCTTTCAGTGAGGTAAAATCCGAGGAATTTCCCTGCTCGTACACCGAAGGTGCATTTTTCTGGATTAAAACGCATTTTACACTTTCGAGTTTGGTCGAACACCTTGCGCAAGTGGGTGGTGTGGTCGGATTCCTCTTGGGATTTGACGATGATATCGTCCATGTATACTTCGAGCATGTCTCCGATTTCTGATCGGAAGACTTTGTTCATCATGCGCTGGTATGTGGCACGGCGTTTTTTAGTCCAAAGGGCATTACGTTATAGTAATAATTTCCCGAGGGGGTCATGAATGCTGTGTATCTCTTGTCCTCGTCGGCCATTGGGATTTGGTTGTATCCCAAATATGCGTCCATGAAGGACAAGAGCTTGAAACCGGCAGAATTGTCTACGAGCTTATCTATGCTCGGCAGTGGATATGCGTCTTTCGGGCAAGCCCGGTTGAGATCGGTGTAGTCAATGCACATACGCCACTTTCCATTACTCTTTTTAACAAGTACAATATTTGAGAGCCAGGTCGTATACCTGGCCTCGGAAATAAAATTTGCCTCTAAGAGGTCTTGTACAAGTTTTTCGGCAGCCTGTGCCTTTTCCTCGGACTGTTTCCTTCTTCGCTGGGCGATGGCGCGGGCAGCTGGATCGATTGTCAAGTGGTGACAGGCAGTTTCTGGATCCAAACCGGGCATGTCTGCTGCACTCCAAGCGAACAGGTCGGCGTTGTCGTCGAGACATGCTTTCAACTCCCTCTTGACCTCTTCGGGGAGGCCAGCGCCGATCTTTACTCCCCTGTTGGGGTTGTTACTGAAGGTGATGACTTCGAACTCTCCATCTGGGACTGGTCGCAGAGGCGCAGGCGAGGGGGAGCGCGTTGCTCCCGATTTACTATCCTCGCCCCGATCTTCGTGTCCTTCAGCGAGCCTGCTGTCGAGGTCAATGGTGTGTACGGGAAGAGTGGGTTTTTTCCCTGGCTGGCCCTCCTCTCCCGGAACTTCGTCTTCTCTGGTGCGCTTTGTCGACGTCGTTGTTGTCGCTATCTGGTTCTGACCTTTGGTCGCGGCCTCGAAGCACCTGCGAGCAGCTTCAATATCGTCGTGTAGAGTTGCGATATGTCCCTTCTCCGTGTAGTACTTTAGCTTGAGATGGACTGTCGAGGGGACAGCGACGAGCTCGGCAAGAGCTGGTCTGCCCAGGATGCATTGATAGAGCGACGGACAATCGATGACCAGGAACTGCGTTTTGATTGTCCGCGATGCTTCTTCCTCGCCAAGCGTGACTGGAATTTCTACGTAACCCCAGGGTCGGGCAGTTGCTCCATTGAATCCTTGGAGATCAGATCCTACGTACGGAGAGAGATTAGACTTATTTAGCTTCAGCGCGTGGAACAGGCTGGAGTACATGATGTCCACAGAGCTGCCCTGGTCGACCAGGATTCTCCGCACATCAGTAGATGATAATCTCGCCCGGATCAGGAGAGGGATGTGGGAGTTCGGCGACCCTCCAGGGAGTTCCTCTCTGTAGAACGTGATGGGTTGTGATCGTCCTTTTCCCTTGCCGACCGTGCATAACTGGTCGGGGCTGCTATCGATCAACTGTTCAAACTTTCGTCTGACGGAACCGACCGTGAGCCCGTGGTACCCCCCACATGAGATAACCATGGCTGTAGGAAACGCTTCACAGGTGCTGTGTGTGAATGCCTGGGAAGTCGGGTCGATGTGACTTGGGATGAAAAAGTCCTCTGGTCGGCTGATGGACATTGCGACCTGTGGGGGGGGACTGGAGGGTGTTGACTCTGTTTCTTTCTTTTTATCAGTCGCGTCACGTCGGGAGGATTCCCCCTTCTTCACGTACTGTTTCAGATATCCCTCTTTGATGAGGATCTCTATAGCGTCTTTAAGGTGCACGCAGTCTTCTGTTACGTGCCCGTGGCTACGATGGAAACGACAATACTTACTCTTGTCGACGCTCCCTTTGGCCGAGGTCGGTTTAGGGAACTGGACACCTCCTTGTTTGAACTCGGTGTTGATACAGTCGGATAGAATACGTTCTCGTGAGGTAGTGAGCACAGTGTATTCATTAAATCGGCCAGCTGTCCCTTTGTCTTCACGAGGACGCTCCTCTCGTCGCTTCTCCTTGCCTTTACGAGATGGCTCTAACTCTTCCTTTTTGAGTGCTCGGGGCGCTTCCCGATCCCTTGCGTCGCGGGCACGATATGCAGCTTCTTTCTCCTCGTACCGGATGTAATCTTTGGCCATGTGGAGAAGCTCTGTCAGCATTCGGGGAGCTTCGATCCTGACAGCTTTGCGGAAGTCGCTCTTCGGGCGGAGTCCTTTCTCGAGGAGGTATTTCTTTATATGGTCGGAAGTTCTGACTTCCACTGCTTCCTTATTAAACCTCTCGATGTACTCCCGCAGAGGCTTTTCTCGGCCTTGTATGATGGCTTCTAAGGTTGCCTCCGTCTTTGGATGTCGTCGGGAGGCTGTGAAATGGCGGGTGAACTGGCCTTTGAGGTCGCGCCAAGATGAGATGGATCCTCGAGGGAGCCTTTTGAACCATGCCATTGCACCTTTCCTCAAGGTGGTGGGAAATATCTTGCACCGGATGGCTCCGGAGACACCATGGTACTGGAGCATAGCTTCGATGTTCTCTAGGTGCTCGTGAGGATCTGATGTGCCATCGTACGTTGCCAGCGTGGGAGGTTTCTCTAACCCGCGGGGAATCCGGGTGTCTACGATGTTCCTCGTGAACGGGCCTTGAACTTCGTCGTCACTGCTAGAGCTGTGGGAGAATGACGGAGAAAGGCTGTGGTCGCAGCTATGACTGCGGCGCGGAGAGTGTCCGCAAATATGCCTGTGCTCGTACCTGTCCGAGCGTCGATGTCTTTTGGAAGCAGGGGAGTGCCTAGTTGTCCTAGGAGAACGACGATGCCGGCGAGCATGGTCGGGTGTTGGACTCCTTGATCTTGATTGTTCCTTGACCGGGGAGGGGCTATCCCATTTCCGAAGCGTGGTGCTCTTGAAGGGTGTGCTCGAGGGCGCTGATCTTTTCTCCCTGCTGGATGATGAAACGATTGGAATTATTCAGAGAGGCGATGAGCGTTGCGGTGGTCGGATCAGCGCCTTGAGGAACCGGAATGGGCTCGAAGGAAAGTTCCACGGCTTGCGCTCGTGGTCTTTGTTCGTCGGGCTTTGGGGAAGCCGGTCCACCGTTGCGCTGGACGTTCTCGGCTGGGACGCTCCCGACGATAGCGTCGATACGGGCAGCGGTGGTCAAAGGTTCTTGGACATCGCTCTTAATGCAAGCCATGATGATCTGGGATTTTTGGAGAGATGAAAGCTTTGGTCTTTTGGATGAAAAGATGAGGGATCTTGATTCGAAAAGACGGGGGAGCTGGTTTCCCACAGACGGCGCCACTGATCGGAGATGACCAGAAGGTGATCGTCGCGGCCTTCGTGTAGGGCAAGTGCAGCTGCTTGTTGGAAAAAAAGGGGGTGGAGGTACCTGCAAGGTACTCCGATGCCAAAGTAAGTATTTGGTCAAAGAAAAGGGGAAAGCAAGTAAGAGTAGTCAAGTATATGATTCGTGATACCTGCCCCTCTCTAATGAGGGGGTTTTTATAGATAAATGGTGGCGAGCAAAGCACGTGGTCTTCTAACTGTTCCCGCAATATCCGGTGAGGCGGCTGGTCGTGTGACCTATTCTGCGCGTGAGGGGGACACGCCCAACGGTCATGTTGTGCCCAACGGCTATATTGTGCATATTGGGCCTGTTCGCCAGTTATGCTGGATTGGGCCTGGCCCTTAAGGGCAGGAAGCCCTGCCCAGTCCAGAACACCTAGGATGCTGGCACCTTCCCTAGGTATAACCAACCCTCGAACCTTAGATCTCTTGCATTGCTTTGCATTGCAATTAGGGCTTTCGATCTTTCCCCTCTCCTTTGGATAAATCAAAGACCGGTGGTGAATTATGATATGTGATTCAAGTTAATTCAATAGCTTGATATCCGATTCTCACCGCGACAATAAGGACAAGGATGTACAAATTCACAATAAGATTTAAGGTTCATACAAGATGTATATGGTTCAAACAAGTCATTATGAGCAAGGAAAGGCAAGGAACCATTCAAAAGAATCAAGAAGAAACTTAAGAAACCCTAAAACAATCACATACTTTAAGCACTCATAAATATGAGAAAAATAATTATCTTTGATATTTTCTTTTTACAACTAGAAAATAGATATTATCATGAACAATTTGCAAAAAGAATGGGTTTAAAATGATAAAAAAAATTAGAAAGTTATGATAGTTTGAAAATACAAAGGGAAATGAGAAAATAAGTGATTAAAAAAAATGGAAAGGGTCCTCATGGGTGTTGAACCCAGGCTCCCTTGCTTGCAGCACAAAATAATAGCCAACTCTAATACATGCGCATAGTGATAATATGGTGAGGGCACAATAATATATTTGAAAACCAATTGAAAAATCAGAAAATAAAAAAGAACTGGGACGAGGGGGATTCGAACCCTAGTTCTGGTAGGCATAGGTACACAAGGGCGCGCAGGTTTAACCACTGGGGTGGTGATACATCCGTGTATCAAACCACCCCCATAAATTAATAAGGGTGGAAAAGACCTATGATTAGAACAAGACAAGTGTAACACCCCACTTTCCCAAAGTATATAATATAGAGATATTATCAATAAAATCAGAGTTTACTACAACCAGTAAGGTGTCACTTCGTTAAAAATCAACATACTGAATCTCTTTTCATTTGAAGGAATAAAAACAGCGGAAAAACAAGTATTTATCTAATTTACGGCCACATGCCAACTACATCAAAATAAAACCCACATTAAACGTGGTCCACCATAAATTCAGTAAAAATGAAAGATACGTAACAAATGAATGATGAATAAAGAATAACAAATAATAAAATCCCCAAATCCTGTGTTACGTATCATAGCGACTCCTAAGACTCGATCAGGCAACACGCACTCCATGCACACTCAAGTACCTGAATTATCTGTACTTCCGAAGAAGCACAGACACAACAACAAAGGGGTGAGAACTACATTCAATAATAAACGGTGAATAATACATATTAAGGGTAGTAACTCACAGTCATTCACACAATCACATAATCATGACACACTTGTCATTTTCAATTATCATTCAATCAACATGTAATAACAATGCAATGTGACCCAACAAATGACACAATGCATGTGGTACCAATATCACCAAGGTTTATTCAATCGAACCCGGATAAATCACATACACCCCTACTTGGCAATGATTTATCCCACCACACTCCACATTGGAGTTCGGATGAATCACATACACTCCTCCTGAGCAATGATTCATCACCACCGATACACCATGAATGCATGACATCAATATGCATATAATTCATGTATAACCATAATCATACAATCCCACGATCCTCCTGATCACAATCAATCCATAACACCACAGAAAACACCTCACACGATGTTAATTAGCTAATTACCAATTAATTCACCAAAATTACTAAATCAATTATTTTTATCACCCATCCTACATTTCTCAAGGTCTGGCATCTATCCCCAACCTCTCAAACCAAAAGAAACCACTTCGGAGGCGAAAACGGGAAAGAAATCGCGAAACGGTAAAATTCTTTACACTTGCTGGCCATACGCGTATTGCCTTGTGCCATACGCGTATTGCCCAGCTCGCTCACCCAACCATACGCGTATCCTACGTGTACCGCCTCTCCTCCCACCCTGCCATACGCGTATTGCCCTACCTATTACGCGTATGGGCAGAGACCTGTTTTCTCTATCAAATTCCATTTCCAGACCTAATACGCGTATTCCCTCCTCATACGCGTAAGGCCAGACCTCCATACGCGTACCGTTACGCGTATGGGCAGAGGGTCGTGCCAATCCTCCTTTTTGGCCCTCCCATACGCGTATTGCCTCCCTCCTGGGCCAGCATTACGCGTAACACCCTCTCCATTATGCATAAGGCCAGATCTATTAAGCAAATGGACTTTCTCCACACCAATCTGAATTCTGCTATGAGATTCTCACTTTTTCACTCCAATCCAGTCCTAAACTTGTTTCTACATCAGTTTTAGGTCCTATTCTTCATTCTTACTTCTTTTACCTATTATTACTAATCAAAATTATGGTCTTAGGTCTAGTCTCGTTCCCTCAACCTGCATCAAAACAAATCTCCCACAACATGCATTCATACAGCAGCAACAGTACAAATTTATACATGAAAATCATACTATCATCAACGATTCAATACATATCAGAGACCAAACATTCATATCATACTCAGAATCTCATCAACTACAAAATATACGAAAATCCTACGAGGGAAAGGACCCCTCACTACCCCTTTCACGCTATTATCACCTGTATTGAACCCATTCTCCCCCTTACCTTGAATTCTTGATTAAATCCTGCGAAAATTAATGGAGATCCTAGCCCTAGCACCCTTGTCCTTCTCTTGTTCTTCTTTCTCTAACCTTTTCTCTTTTTACGTGAAAACTGTTTTGTCTCACTAAACTCCCCCTAATTCTAATTAATCAGATTTTATTTAATTAATAAAAATAATAATAATAATAATAGTCCTAATAATAATAATAAGAATAATAATACTAATAACATTATTAACCATATTTCTATTATTATTTTCACTGCTATATCATTATTATTAAGCTAAGGTCGCTAATCCCCACTAATTAAATAAGGCACTACCCTTCACTCACCCTTAACAAGGCCAAAACAATACAAATTAATGCATGACGATTAAATAATTAAAATGGGGTGTTACAAATCTCCCCCACTTAAATTATTTTCGTCCTCGAAAATGTACCTGATGGAAATAGCTCCGGATACGACTCTCGCATCCTGCTCTCCAGCTCCCAGGTCACACTTCCCCTAGCAGCCCCTCCCCAAGGTACTCTCACCAAAGGGATCTCCTTTCCTCTGAGTTGTTTCATCTTGCGATCCTCGATCCTTATCGGCATCGCCTCCATAGTAAGATTATCCCTGATCTGCACCTCATCCCTCGGGATAACATGAGATGGATCAGGTACATACTTTCGAAGTTGCGACACATTAAACACGTCATGCAAGTTCGAAAGTTCAGGCGGCAACGCCGCCCTGTAAGCAACTGCACCAACCCTCTGCAAGATCTGATATGGTCCAATAAACTTAGGATCCAGCTTCTTCGATTTCAATGCACGTCCAACACCAGTCACTGGGTTAACTCTCAGGAACACGTGATCACCTTCACTGAATTCCAAGTCTTTCTTCCGATTATCATGTTAGCTTTTCTTCCAACTTTGAGACGTTTTCATTTTCTCGCGGATCATCTGAATTGTCTCGGTAGTCTGTTGCACAATCTCAGGTCCAAGCACCACATTTTACCAGTCTCATACCGACACAGAGGCGTCCTACACCTCCTACCATACAAAGCTTCGAAATAAACAACCTGTAACTTCACAATTATCCTGATATAAATCTCTGCCAGCTTTGACAACGGGAAGCTGATGTTAATTGGTATAAAATGAGCGGATTTCGTAAGTCGATCCACCACTACACAAATAGCATCAAAGCCTCTCGCCGTATTTGGTAACCTAGTAACAAAATCCATAGTAATACTGTCCCACTTCCATTCCGGAATCTCTAACGGTTGCATTAATCCCGAAGGCTTCTGGTGCTCCACTTTTGACTTCTGACATGTCAAACAAGCATAGACAAACTGAGCTATATCCCTCTTCATACCGGACCACCAAAACAACCTCTTCAAGTCATGATACACTTTCATAGCTCCCGGATGAATACTCAAGTTACTCCGGTGGATCTCCTCCAAGATTGCTTTCTTTATTTCCGCATTATCTGGTACACAAATTCTGCCCCGGAACCTCAATACACTAACATTATCCACTTTAAAATCACCATTAGGATCACCTCCTTCTGTAGGCCTCAAGTCCACCAGCTTCACATCAAGCTTCTGATTTTCTTTAATTACATCCAAAAAGTTGTTATTCACCTTCAGCATACCCAATTTAACACTCTTCGGTGTAGTTTCACAAACCATGCTCAAGTCTCTGAACTGCTCAACCAACTCCATTTCTTTCACCATCAATGCTGACATATGAATTGTCTTCCTACTGAGAGCATCTGCTACAACATTAGCTTTTCCCGGATGGTAACTCAAATTAAAATCATAATCCTTCAAGAACTCTAACCACCTTCTCTGCCTCATATTCAACTCCTTCTGATCGAATAAATATTTGAGACTCTTGTGGTCACTGAATACTTCAAATCTTGATCCACAAATAATGTCGCCAAATTTTTAATACAAAAACCACTGCAGCTAATTCAAGATCATGAGTAGGATAGTTCCTCTCATGCACCCTCAACTGCCGTGAAGCATATGACACCACTTTGCCATCTTGCATTAACACACGGCCTAATCCCATCTTAGATGCATCACAATACACTACAAAAGGATCATTTGGACTTGGTAGAATTAACACTGGTGATGTAGTCAATTTCTTCTTCAGTTCCTCAAAACTTTCCTCACGGGCAGCATCCCAAACAAAAGCTTGATTCTTTCTGGTTAACTGCGTCAACGGTAACGCCAAATTAGAAAACCCTTCAATGAATCTTCTATAGTATCCTGCCAAACCCAAAAAGCTTCTAATCTCCGTCGTTGTCGTCGGAGCTTCCCACTGAAGTACTTCACTTATTTTAGATGGATCCACCGCTATACCATCACCAGAAATAACATGACCCAAGAAACTCACCGTCTTCAACCAGAATTTACACTTCAAGAACTTTACAAACAATTTATTATCTTTCAACACCTGCAATGCGGTTCTCAGGTGTCCTACATGATCTTCGTCAGACTTAGAATAAATTAGCATGTCATCAATGAATACTACAATAAACTGGTCCAGATAAGAGTGGAAGATACGATTCATATACTCCATAAACACCCCCGGCGCATTAGACACTCCGAAAGGCATTACTGCATATTCGTAATGTCCATAGCGAGTTCTAAATGCAGTCTTCTGAATATCACCTTCCTTTACTCTAATCTGATGGTAACCCGACCTCAAATCAATTTTGCTGAAAACACGAGCTCCTACAAGCTGATCCATTAAGTCATCAATCCTCGGAAGTGGATACTTATTCTTAATGGCCATTTTATTCAACTGACGGTAATCAATGCACAGACGCATACTACCATCCTTCTTTTTCACCAACAACACTGGAGCTCCCCAGGCGACACACTCGGTCTAATAAACTTCTTATCGAGCAACTCTCCAATCTGAGATTTCAACTCTGCCAACTCTGATGCAGACATCCTATACGGCGCCATAGAGATAGGTCTGGTACCCGGTACAAGATCAATAGTAAATTCAACTTCCCTTGTCGGAGGCAACTCTGAAATGTCATCTGGAAATACTTCAGGAAATTCATTCACCACTGGTAATTCATTGACTTAAGTCTTACTTTCAACCGATAACGAGGCAAACACTGCAAACATCTTCACTTCATCCTCCAACAACGTCCTCAACTCCTTGCTAGATAACGAATCCGCCAATGCTTCCTCTTCAGGAGTAAGAAACACTAACGTCTTCCTGAAGCAATCAATATAAACTCGGTTGAACTCCAACCAGTTCATCCCTAAAATAACATCGAGATTACCGAGTGGCAAACAAATCAAGTCCACTCTGAAATCTCTACCAAACATAGTCAGCGGACACTTCGAACACACCAAGGAAGTAACCTCAGAACCAATAGATGGAGTTTCAATCATCATCCTATGATCTAGAGTAGACGGCAAAATCCCTAGTCTCTTCACACAATCAACAGAAATAAACGAGTGGGTTGCACCCGTGTCAATGATAGCAATCAAAGGAATATCATTAATAAAGCAAGTACTTTGACGAAACGCTCCTCATCAGTGGATTGGGCTCCCACCAAGGCAAATACTTTTCCACTGGCCTGAGCTTTCTTTGGCTTCTCACAGTGAGCGCTGATGTGGCCCTTTTCTCCACAGTTATAATAGGTAGGCATAGTGGCTTTACAATCAGCTATAACATGACCTGGTCGACCACACTTGAAACACTTCTTCACCTCATTTGGACAGTTATTAGCACGGTGACCCGCACCACCACATCTGAAACACTTGAGAGTATCAGATTCTACTCCTTTCTCCTTTGGTTTCTTCCCCACATCAGTTTTCTGTTTCCCCTTATCAGCTGGAGCACTATAAGGAGTACCTCCAAACCTCTGCTTACCCTTCTTCTCATTCACAGCCTTGTAATGAGCAATTTTGGCTTTGTTATCGTTGTCATAGATTCTGCTTCTGCTTACCAGTTATGGATAATTTCTTATTTTCTGACAAGCAATGCCCAGTTTGATCTCGGGGCGTAGCCCATTCTCAAACTTCAAGCACTTCGAAGTCATAGCTTCTTCAGTATTGTAATGAGCACAATACTGTACCAATTCCTCAAATCGGGCAGCATATTCAGCAACTGTCTTATCACCCTATTTCAGCTCCAGAAATTCAACTTCCTTTGCACTACGAATATCTTCTGGAAAATACTTTTCCAGAAACTCAGCTTGAAACACTGTCCAAGTAATCTCAGTACCCACAGCTTCCAACCTCTGACTACTATTGTCCCACTAGGCTTCAGCCTCTCCTTCCAGTATATGAGTACCAAACCGTACCTTCTGAGCATCACTGCATCCCATGGTTATGAAGATCTTCTCAACAACCTTCATCCATTTATGTGCAGCCTCTAGGTCAAAAATACCTCCCTCATATGTCGGCGGCTTATTGCTCTGAAACTGTGCTAGGTCGTGGAACTGCGCACCCCCAGCCTGATTGGTGTTCTCTACCGCTTGTGCCATGGCTTGCATAGTAGCAGCAAGAGCAGCATCTTTCCTTCCTGCCATACTGTTCAACAAACAACATACGGTCAGAACACATAACTCACTCCTATTCTAAGGACAGACTTTACTACTCAACCTGACCGGACGGCCCGACCTGCTCTGATACCAATTGTAACACCCCACTTTCCCAAAGTATATAATATAGAGATATTATCAATAAAATCAGAGTTTACTACAACCAGTAAGGTGTCACTTCGTTAAAAATCAACATACTGAATCTCTTTTCATTCGAAGGAATAAAAACAGTGAAAAAACAAGTATTTATCCAATTTACGGCCACATGCCAACTACATCAAAATAAAACCCACATTAAACGTGGTCCACCATAAATTCAGTAAAAATGAAAGATACGTAACAAATGAATGATGAATAAAGAATAACAAATAATAAAATCCCCAAATCCCGTGTTACGTATCAGAGCGACTCCTAAGACTCGATCAGGCAACACGCACTCCATGCACACTCAAGTACCTGGATTATCTGTACTTCCGAAGAAGTACAAACACAACAACAAAGGGGTGAGAACTACATTCAATAATAAACGGTGAATAATACATATTAAGGGTAGTTACTCACAGTCATTCACACAATCACATAATCACGACACACTTGTCATTTTCAATTATCATTCAATCAACATGCAATAACATTGCAATGTGACCCAACAAATGACACAATGCATGTGGTACCAATATCACCAAGGTTCATTCAATCGAACCCAGATAAATCACATACACCCCTACTTGGCAATGATTTATCCCACCACACTCCACATTGGAGTTCGGATGAATCACATACACACTCCTCCTGAGCAATGATTCATCACCACCGACACACCATGAATGCATGACATCAATCTGCATATAATTCATGTATAACCATAATCAAACAATCCCACGATCCTCCTGATCACAATCAATCCATAACACCGCAGAAAACACCTCACACGACGTTAATTAGATAATTACCAATTAATTCACCAAAATTACTAAATCAATTATTTTTGTCACTCATCCTACATTTCTCAAGGTCTGACATCTATCCCCAACCTCTCAAACCAAAAGAAACCACTTCGGACGCGAAAACGGGAAAGAAATCGCGAAACGGTAAAATTCTGCACACTTGCTGGCCATACGCGTATCGCCTTGTGCCATACGCGTATTTCCCAGCTCGCTCGCCCAACCATACGCGTATCCTACGCGTACTGCCTCTCCTCCCACCCTGCCATACGCGTATGGGCAGAGACCTGTTTTCTCCATCAAATTCCATTTCCAGACCCTATACGTGTATTCCCTCCTCATACGCGTAAGGCCAGATCTCCATACGCGTACCGTTACGCGTATGGGCAGAGGGTCGTGCCAATCCTCCTTTTTGGCCCTCCCATACGTGTATTGCCTCCCTCCTGGGTCGGCATTACGCGTAACACCCTCTCCATTACGCGTAAGGCCAGATCTATTACGCAAATGGACTTTCTCCACACCAGTCTGAATTCTGCTACGGGATTCTCACTTTTTCACTCCAATCCAGTCCTAAACTTGTTTCTACATCATTTTTAGGTCCTATTCTTCATTCTTACTTCTTTTACCTATTATTACTAGTCAAAATTATGGGTCTTAGGTCTTGTCTCGTTCCCTCAACTTGCATCAAAACAAATCTGCCACAACATGCATTCATACAGCAGCAACAGTACAAATTTATACATGAAAATCATACTATCATCAATGATTCAATACATATCAGAGATCAAACATTCATATCATACTCAAAATCTCATCAACTACAAAACATACGAAAATCCTACGAGGGAAAGGACCCCTCACTACCCCTTTCACGCTATTATCACCTGTATTGAACCCATTCTCCCCCTTACCTCGAATTCTTGATTAAATCCTGCGAAAATTGATGGAGATCCTAGCCCTAGCACCCTTGTCCTTCTCTTGTTCTTCTTTCTCTAACCTTTTCTCTTTTTACGTGGAAACTGTTTTGTCTCACTAAACTCCCCCTAATTCTAATTAATCAGATTTTATTTAATTAATAAAAAAAAAAAAAATAATAATAATAATAATAGTCCTAATAATAATAATAATAAGAATAATAATACTAATAACATTATTAACCATATTACTATTATTATTTTCACTGCTATATCATTATTATTAAGCTAAGGTCGCAAATCCCCACTAATTAAATAAGGCACTACCCTTCACCCACCCTTAACAAGGCCAAAACAATACAAATTAACATACGACGATTAAATAATTAAAATGGGGTGTTACAACAAGGGCGTCATGGCTAGCTTGCCCAAGGTTTTCAAGTTTGTGTCCATTTGCAAGAAGGATCATATCTCCCTCATTTCTCCATGAAATTTAAAAGTGTAAAGACCTAGCTTGCCTAAAATTTCACAAGAAACACAGTGGTGGTCTTGGTTTTATCAAAATATGTGTCTGTTAGTTCTTGTGTTAGCTAGAATTTTGGTAAAACAAAGTTGTTCAATGTTGATGTCACATGGGTGATGTATTAACATTGAGTCTTAACATTGGATAATGTTAAGTGTTTAAGTTGTTGAAGTTTTGAAGTCTGATGTCACCTGCGATGTCATGACATCAGATATGTAGATCATTAAAACATCAGGTTTGAGATGTTTTTAGGGTTAAGCGTATTAGCTGGAATTTGGGAGAGCTGTTAGAGTTATTGGATGCGAATATCTTGGAGAAGATATTTTCTATTGCAAACAGATTTGATGCAGATTTGTAGGAGTGTTTAAAGGCTGAAGATTTAAGAAGATTTTGAGAGAAAATCTGTTTTGAAGATTCAGTTTTAAATAACAAATCAGGTCAGATATTATAGCAGGTCCAAGCCCAAATCAAATAGCTATATAAAGCGCATCAATCCTGAAGGAAAAGTAACGAAGAAAGAGAGCTAAAGATTGAGAGTCGTTTGTGTCTTCATGTATGTGTTGTAAACCATTCTAGTGTGAATTGGTGTTGTTGTTTTGAGTTGTTCTTGATCAAAGCTGTGAACCAGAATCAAGTTGTGTTTTTCAAAGTGTGTGATCTTTGAATTATATCACTGAAGTGATTTAGGGATTTTGTAGTGTTCTCATACCTAAGTGGTCTCTTAGGTAGAAGGTTCATTAAGTAGTGATTAAGTTTAGGAGATGTCAACTAGGTTGTTGAGTCTGTAAATTAATTCTACTGATAGTGAAATTCATCCCTGGCTTGGTAGCCCCCAGAGTAATTTGTTTAACTAAACTGGGTGAACAATTCTTTGTGTCTTTTCTGTTGTGTTATATTGTCCATTGCAGAGTGTGTTGTTGTGACATCACACGTAACATCACATATCTGGTACCAGAATTTCAATTGGTATCAGAGCAGGCATCCTGCTCTGCATCTGGGTGAGATCTAGGGCTGATACTTTCTGGTAAGATGGACAAGGAAGTTGGTGGATTTGTGAATAGACCCCCGATTTTGGATGGATCTAATTATGATTATTGGAAACCAAGGATGATTACCTTTTTGAAATCCTTGGACAGCAGGGCTTGGAAGGCTATCATAAAAGAATGGAAAGCACCTGTTGTTGTTGAGAAAGATGATGCTGGGAAAGAAAAAGAAGGCAGCTCAAAACTGAAACCTGAAGAAGAATGGACCATGGAAGAAGATGAGCTTGCCCTTGGTAATTCCAAAGCTTTAAACGCTATTTTCAATGGAGTTAATAAGAACATATTCAGGTTGATCAATACCTGTGAAGTTGCTAAGGAGGCTTGGGACATCTTGAAGACTACTCATGAAGGAACTTCAAAGGTTAAGATGTCAAGACTTCAACTTCTGACATCAAAGTTTGAAAGTCTAAAGATGAAGGAAGATGAAACTATTCATGACTTTCATATGAGTATTCTTGAGCTGTCTAATGCCTCTAGTGCTCTTGGAGAGAAGATGACTGAAGAAAAGCTGGTGAGGAAAATCCTTAGATCCCTTCCCAAGAGGTATAAGATGAAGGTGACTGCAATTGAAGAAGCTCAAGACATCAGCAAAATGAAGGTTGATGAGCTTATTGGATCTCTTCAAACATTTGAGCTAGGGTTAAGTGAAGAGGAACCTGAAAAGAAGTCCAAGAGTATAGCTTTGGTTTCCAGTTCTGAAGAAGCCAAGAAAGGGAAAGAGGATGATTATCAGGAGGAGCTGTCTCAGGCAATTGCTTTGCTGGGAAAACAGTTCAACAAAGTTATGAAGAGGATAAATTGGAGTTATAATCCCAATGTCAAGAACATTACTTCTGACATCAACAGATCAGGAGAACAAGGGTAGAAGTCTAAAGATGAAGAAAAGTCCAGTAATGACAAAGGGATACAATGCTATGAGTGTGAAGGGTATGGACATGTCAAGAAGGAATGTCCTACTTTTCTAAAGAAGCAGAAAGGGTTATCATCTTTTTGGTCTGACAGTGAGAGTGAATCTGAAGAAAATTCAGATAAACTTGTTAGAGCTATGGATGGGGTTTATGAGTCAGATGATGATTCTTGTGATGATGAGGTTACTTATGATGAACTTGCTGTCACTTATAAAGATCTTTTCATAAGAAGTGAACAAGTGTGTCTTGAAGGAGAAAAGCTGAAGAAAACCATAATACAGTTAAAAGCTGAAAAGACTGAACTTGAATCTGAAGTCAGTATGCCTAACTATAAACTGGACTCTATGACCAAAACTATCAGAATGTTGAACAATGGTACTGATGCTCTAGACAACATTCTTAGTATTGGGAAGATGGCTGCAGACAAATGTGGTTTGGGATTCACCAATGATGCAGGTTCTAATGATGTTATCACCTCCAAACCAGTGATGTTAAAATAGATGTTAAAACATCATGACAGAACTCCGTCTAAGAAGAAATACAGGCACTGGAGATGTCACCATTGTGGATGTTTTGGACACGTTAAGGCTTATTGTTATAAGCTACATGGATATCCACAGAAGGCTCATCAGGTTGTTCCCAGACAGAACTGTCACAAAGGAAGGCAAGTTACCAAGCCTAAGAAGCAATGGGTCCCTAAAGTTAAGGTTACCAGCTTGATAGCTCACACTTCTTTAAGGGTTTCTACCAAAGAAGATTGGTACTTTGACAGTGTGTGTTTAAGGCACATGACTGGAGTTAAGAATCTGTTGGTAGATGTGAAGCTTCATTCTTCAGGCCATGTTACATTTGGTGACGAGGTCAAAGGAGAGATCAAGGGGATTGGTAAACTGAACTGTGTTGGTGCTCCCAGACTGGATGATGTTCTTCTTGTTAAAGGACTGACAGTAAATTTGATTAGCATTAGTCAATTTTGTGATCAAGGATTCAAAGTAGACTTTACAAAGTCTGAATGCATTGTCAAAGATGATAAAGGAGAAGTCATTATGAAGGGAGTCAGGTCTAAGGACAATTGTTATGTTTGGGTGCCACAAGACTCAAATTCTTCCACTTGTGTTTTTGCTAAAGAAGATGGTGTCAAAATCTGGCATCAGAAGTTGGGACATCTTCACCTAAAGGGAATGAAGAGAATCATCTCCTCAGAAGCAGTCAGAGGAATTCCCAAACTTAATATTGAGGAAGGAAAAGTTTTTGGAGACTGTCAAAAAGGGAAGCAGACAAAGATGTCTCATCCGAAGCTTCAACATGACACCACCTCCAAGGTCTTGGAACTACTTCATATGGACTTGATGGGACCTATGCAGGTTGAAAGTCTGGGTGGAAAGAAATATGCGTATGTAGTTGTGGATGACCATTCAAGGTACACCTGGGTGAGCTTCATCAAAGACAAATCAGAGGTGTTTGATGTTTTTAAAGATCTTTGTCAAAGACTCCAAAGAGAATAGGAGAGTAATGTTATCAGGATAAGGAGTGACCATGGAAGAGAGTTTGAGAATAGCAAGTTTGTAGAATTTTGCTCTGCTGAAGGTATAAGTCATGAGTTTTCATCTCCTATTACTCCTCAGCAAAATGGAGTAGTTGAGAGGAAGAACATAACTATCCAAGAGTCTGCTAGAGCTATTATCCATGCCAAGAAACTTCCCTAACATTTCTGGGCTGAAGCCATGAATACTGCCTGCTACATTCACAACAGGGTTACTCTGAGAAGAGGCACTTCATCCACTCTGTATGAACTATGGAAGGGAAGAAAACCTAATGTTAAATACTTTCATGTTTTTGGAAGTAGATGTTATATTCTGGCTGATAGAGAACAGAGAAGAAAATTGGATTCCAAAAGTGATGAAGGAATATTTTTGGGATACTCTACCAACAGCAGAGCATATAGGGTTTTCAACTCTAGAACCAAGGTGATGATGGAGTCCATCAATGTGGTGATTGATGACAATGATAAGCAGGAAGATGATGATGTCCTAGATGATGTTGGAACATCAGTTGGTGAAGTTGCACCAGAAGCTGAAGACAGAAGTTCAACTCCTAGTGTTGCTGCTGCTGAGCCTGAATCTGAGCAACCTCATAAAGATCCTTCTATCAGAGTGCAGAAGGACCACCCAAAGGAGCTTATTATAGGTGATCCAAATTCTGGAGTGAGGACTAGGTCAAGAGAAGTTGTAGCAAGTTCATGTTTTGTCTCCAAAATTAAGCCAAAGAATGTCAAGGAAGCATTGACTGATGAGTTTTGGATTAATGCCATGCATGAAGAGCTGGAACAATTCAAAAGGAATTAAGTGTGGGATCTTGTACCAAGGCCTGATGGAGTTAATGTGATAGGCACCAAGTGGATTTACAAGAATAAATCTGATGAACAAGGAGTGGTCACCAGAAACAAGGCCAGATTAGTTGCTCAGGGATACACTCAGGTTGAAGGAATTGATTATGATGAAACCTTTGCTCCTGTGGCAAGACTAGAATCTATCAGATTGCTCTTAGGGGTGGCTTGTAATTTCAAATTCAAGCTTTTTCAGATGGATGTTAAGAGTGCCTTCTTGAATGGTTACTTAAATGAAGAGGTGTATGTTGATCAACCAAAAGGATTTATTGATCCAACATTTCCTGACCATGTGTACAAACTAAGGAAAGCTCTATATGGGTTGAAGTAAGCACCAAGAGCTTGGTATGAAAGGCTTACTGAATTCCTGGTTGTGAATGGCTACAGAAAAGGAGGGATTGACAAGACTTTGTTTGTTAAAAAGGAAGGAGGAAAACTGATGATAGCTCAAATCTATGTTGATGACATAGTATTTGGTGGGATGTCAGATGCAATGGTGAAACATTTTGTGGAACAGATGCAGTCTGAGTTTGAAATGAGTCTTGTTGGTGAGCTAAACTATTTTCTTGGTCTACAAGTTAGACAAATGGAGGACTCCATGTTCATTTCTCAGAGCAAGTATGCAAAGAACATAGTGAAGAAGTTTGGTCTAGAGAATCCTAATCATAAGAGGACTCCTGCTCCTACTCATTTAAAATTATCCAAGGATGAACATGGAGTTAGTGTGGATCAAAGTTTATATAGAAGCATGATTGGGAGTCTTTTGTATCTCACAGCTAGCAGACCTGACATTTCTTTTACTGTTGGAGTTTGTGCCAGATATCAATTTGAGCCTAAGGTTAGTCACTTGAATCAAGTGAAGAGGATCCTGAAATATGTTAATGGCACTAGTGACTATGGGATGTTGTATAGTCATGGATCTGGGACTGAGTTAAGGGGATATTGTGATGCTGACTGGGCTGGGAGTGCTGATGATAGGAAAAGCACTTCAGGAGGTTGTTTCTTCATTGGGAATAATCTAAATTCTTGGTTTAGTAAGAAGCAGAACTGTGTGTCTCTTTCTACTGCTGAGGCCGAGTACATAGCAGCAGGGAGTAGTTGCTCTCAACTAGTGTGGATGAAGCAAATGCTGAGTGAATACAATGTCAAGCAAGATGTCATGACATTGTACTGTGATAATTTGAGTGCTATCAATATCTTTAAGAATCCTATTCAACATAGCAGAACTAAGCATATTGATATAAGGCATCATTTTATAAGAGATTTGGTAGAGGATAAAGTAGTTTCCTTGGAACATGTTGCTACAGATAAACAGTTAGCTGATATCTTCACTAAAGCATTAGATGCAAACCAATTTGAAAGTTTGAGAAGTAAATTGGGAATTTGCATTTATGAAGATTAAATGTGCTAGAGAGTGTATTAAGCAGTTGTATTCTTTATTAGATATTGATTTTATTCAACTGCTGAAGGCATACATGTTTGAAGTACATCAATAGTTACAGATTATCCCAACCCGCTGCATCTAGAAAAGTTTTCCAATCTTCATCCCATTCATTATCAGAAGCATGGTGCTGCATTGGGGGTTTCTTGATGGTTTTTGTCTCTGCATGTTTTCTTGTTCTTGTTGCTCCTGAAGAAGTTCCATCTGTTGTCTGTGTTTTGCTCTTCTTCTTCAGTGGATCTGGTTTCTTGTCCTCCTGCTTGAGGTTCTTTGCTGCATCTTTGGAGTTTGACTAGCTCATTCTGGGTTGCTGTATGGTGCTGCTAGAAGGAAGAAAGGCTTGTTTTTGTAATGCAAACAAGGAGCATTGTTTGTATCGCCTGACCAGTCAAGGTGTTGGAACTTGTTTTTTATGGGGAAAGCTTGGTGTTTGACTGTGTCATTTATTAAGTCAGGACATTGTGTTTGGTGATTGTCCAATTGTGGCTAAAAAGGGGGAGAGTTAGCCTAGCCTTTGTGTGTAGAGTGTGACCTATCTCAGTTCTGGTGTGCATGTTGAACAGCTGTTTATGCTGGTTCTGGTTTTGAGGGGGAGTTTGCCCTTTGTTGATAGGTGGTGTGCAGCATTTTGATGTGGGAGCTGTTTGTTTTAAAAATTTTATCCGCTGCTGAAGTCTCTGATGTTGCAGAGATTGTTTTAGCCAAAATTAGCCAAAGGGGGAGATTGGTAGTTCTTGTGTTGGCTAGAATTTTGGAAAAACAAAGTTGTTCAATGTTGATGTCACATGGGTGATGTCTTAACATTGAGTCTTAACATTGGATAATGTTAAGTGTTTAAGTTGTTGAAGTTTTGAAGTCTGATGTCACATGCGATGTCATGACATCAGATATGCAGATCATTAAAACATCAGGTTTGAGATGTTTTTAGGGTTAAGCGTATTAGCTGGAATTTGGGAGAGCTGTTAGAGTTATTGGATGCGAATATCTTGGAGAAGATATTTTCTGTTGCAAACAGATTTGATGCAGATTTGTAGGAGTGTTTAAAGGCTGAAGATTTAAGAAGATTTTGAGAGAAAATCTGTTTTGAAGATTCAGTTTTAAATAACAAATCAGGTCAGATATTGTAGCAGGTCCAAACCCAAATCAAATAGCTATATAAAGCGCATCAATCCTGAAGGAAAAGTAACGAAGAAAGAGAGCTAAAGACTGAGAGTCGTTTGTGTCTTCGTGTATGTGTTGTAAACCATTCTAGTGTGAATTGGTGGTGTTGTTTTGAGTTGTTCTTGATCAAAGCTGTGAAGCAGAATCAAGTTGTGTTTTTCAAAGTGTGTGATCTTTGAATTATATCACTGAAGTGATTTAGGGATTGAGTAGTGTTCTCATACCTAAGTGGTCTCTTAGGTAGAAGGTTCATTAAGTAGTGATTATGTTTAGGAGATGTCAACTAGGTTGTTGAGTCTGTAAATTAATTCTACTGATAGTGAAATTCATCCTTGGCTTGGTAGCCCCCAGAGTAAGTTGTTTAACTGAACTGGGTGAACAATTCTTTGTGTCTTTTCTGTTGTGTTATATTGTCCATTGCAGAGTGTGTTGTTGTGACATCACACGTAACATCACATATCTGGTACCAGAATTTCAGTGTCTATTTCAAAACCTGATAGTGGTTCTTAAAATGGTAAGGTTTTGCAAGTTCTATGCTATACCACCATACAATTAATAATAAAGTCACAAAATGGTTCAAATATAACATAAATAAAATATATGATATGATCATGATCAATGTACATCAAAGCAAAGCATATTTCTCAAAGTTCAAGTTCTTAGGAAGCTTACCTCTTGAAGCTCTCTTATCAATTTGCAAGAAACTTGTTACATAAGTAAACAAATTTTTTGGACACCACCAATACACCTTATAGAAGCTTCTTGGATGCTTGGAATCAAAGGGGAACTTCTAGAACAGAATCTGGCTCCTTCTTGCAAAATGTGTCAAAAGTGTTCAAAATGGAAACTCTATCAAATGGTGTTACAGTTGAGAAACTCTTGTTGGAACAGTTTAGGGATGTTATTTAGAGAGTATTTAGAGTGTTGTTTGGTTTTGAAATGGACAGGATCAAGACATGGCTTGAAAAATGTAGAAAAGTCAAAATATGAGGTTTTGATAGTTGAATTTCTGATTTTGGTGGTTTGAGATGAAGATGAGGGTTTGGACACCTTCAAGGGATGATTTGTGATGTGTTTGGATGGTTATTTGAGTGGTTTAGGCTCTAGTTTTGAAAATTCTAAAGTTGCTCTTTGAAACTTTGAAAACTTGAAGTAAAGAGGGAGAATGAGAAAACAAGTCTTTGGTATTATTTTGGTGTCTTTTAATTGATGCAAAATGACCTTTATTTATAGGAGAACTGATTTGTTTTGGATTAATAGTGTTGGATGATGAGGGAGCATGCTATTATCCAATGGATATAGCCATGTAGCTCTAACTTAAAGGCTAAGGTACCAAAAGTCTTCTATAGCATGACTAGAATCTTGACTCAATTGCCATTTGCAGGTTTGAACACTTATTATTTTTGAACTGATATGAATTGGTGTGGCTCATTTCATGCCAATTCAATGATTCACATAAATGTACAAAAACATAATTGAATTCATGGCTTTGTAATGATGGTTTTCACATGCTAAGAGGTAGGATCCTTGACTTATGGTTCAAAGTTGAAGATATTATGTGATTCAACAAGATTCCTTCTGATCTTGGAGGATGACAAGGCTTATAAAGTGACAAATTTGAAAGTGAAAATCGTGTGACACAAGTAATGCACCAATGTTGTTTTAAAAATCAGTTTGATCATGGCATATTGTGAGGATCATATCTCCTTGCTCAAATGGAATCAATGAATGTTCTTGTACTTTTTGGAAAGTTGAGATATCCTACTTTAATTTTGATATTTGCATTTGGTCTTAATTCATCTGGGATCTTGGAGAAAAATGACATCAAAGTTAGTGAAAACACAAAAGAGATTCTGCCTAAAAAATTTCTAAGTGTCAAAGTTCAAAAAGTCTTGAAACCCTAACATCATGGCTTCATATCTCAAAATCTATGCATTTTTTGGGGATGATTCAGCCCAGAAATCTTGTTGTATGGAAGAAGATCTATCATTTGAGCTTTGTAGTGCATAAAATGGTTTCCTGGATCACAAGTTATGGCCATGTAAAGTTAGGTACTTGAACATGAATTTCCATAACTTACTGAAATTTCCAATTCTTCCAATTTTGTTTCTTTTGCAAGTAACATTGATTTCTTGATCAATCCTTGATTAAATGAAACTATGGATCTTATTTTATTGAATAATAGTCCTTGATGATCAATTTTGCTCAAAAAGTCAAACTTTGACTTTGGGTATCAGATGAGTTTTGTGCAGAGAAACCCTAATTCCTTATTTTTTAATGAATGAATATCCCAAGGTGATTTTAAACATATGAATGGTCTTAAATGGTATATTTGAGTGTCTTGAATCATTTTCCAAGGTTTGAGATCATGCCTTGCTCAAAAGTCAAAGGTATAGTTGACTTTTCATCAAAACCCTAGTTTGTGGCTCAGATGGATTTGAATTCTTGCATTGTTGTGAATCAAATTCTTTGAATCAATACAATCATATGAATGGACTAATATGATATATTTGAGGTCCTTGAAAGATATTTTTAGGTCTTGGATCATGCCTTGCTCCACATGTCACCCCAGGGATTGAACTAGGTCAAAAACCCTAATTTTGGTGCACTGAGGGTCTTGAGGCTTGATGGGCTTGTCATGATGTAATTTTGCACTTGATTATTGATGAGTGAAAGTTCTTGATCTTCATGGATGATATAGGGTCTTGTGGTGTTGAATATGATACTTATCCCTTGATAATTCACGTGCTTGAGTTTTAGGGGGGTCACCTAACCTGTGAAGCAAGTAAGCACACATATCTTGTACTTGTGGGGGGTTAGTGATGCATGAAGGTATATTCATATGATATGAAAATAATGTGGAATCTTGTGGTCAAAATTTAGGGTATGACAGTAGTGTATGGAATGGTGAATGTGTAGAGAGTCTGATTAAGTGGGAATTTGGTTGAATATCTCCTAGGGAGATAAATCAGTCAACGGGGGATATGATTGATGCATATGATGAATGCAATGTATGTTTAGTTTTACATGATATGTGAGATTATGCTATGCAACGATGCAGTTTATGGTACAATGTCGTAGGTCAGTAGGTTCTAGATGGACCATAGAGAAATAAAAAGATTCTAGATGGACCAGAGAAAACTAGAAAGGTTCTGGACGGACCAGAGAGAATAAAAAGATTATGGACGGACTAGAAAACTAGAAAGGTTCTGGACAGACCATAGAGAAGGAAAAGACTTTGGACAGACCAAAGGAAGGAAAAGACTTTGGATGGACCAAAGGATAAGTAAAAGGGCTTTGGATTGGCCAAAGGATAAGGAAAAGACTTTGGACGGCCCAAAGGAAGGAAAAAACTTTGGACCGACCAAAGAAAAGAAAAGACTTTGGACGGACCAAAGGATAAGGAAAAGGATTTGGACGGACCAAAGGAAGGAAAAGACTTTGGACGGACCAAAGAAAAGAAAAGACTTTGGACGGACCAAAGGATAAGGAAAAGGCTTTGGACAAACCAAAGAAAAGGAGAAGACTTTGGACGAACCAAAGGAGAGGAGAAGACTTTGGACGGACAAAAGGATAAAGAAAAGACTTTGGACGGACCAAAGGAAGGAAAAGACTTTGGATGGACCAAAGGATAAGGAAAAGGCTTTGGACAAACCAAAGATAAGGAAAAGGCTTTGAATAGACCAAAGGAAGGAACAGACTTTGGACGGAACAAAGGAATGAAAAGACTTTGGACGGACGAAAGGTAAGGAAAATACTTTGAACAGACCAAAGATAAGGAAAAGACTTTTGATGGACCAAAGATAAGGAAAAGGCCTTGGACGGACCAAAGGATAAGGAAAAGGCTTTGGACGGACCAAAGATAAGGAAAAGGCTTTGGACGGACCAAAGGAATGAAAAGACTTACAAACACAGGGATCAGGAAAGCTTGAATCTGACCGATGCTAAGGATACAGGTTTGAACTTGCATGGCGTAATGCCCCGCTTTAGAAAATATGATATGCATTTAGGGATGAAATGTTATGCGATGATGATTACTATATGCAGAATGTCAGCTGCAAATCAAGTTGGTGTTTTAGGGAGAGGCCAAGTAAAGACACTAAGCAAGTTTGGATTTTGGATTTGTCAATAATGTTGGCTTTAGTTTTTCAGGTTTTCTTCATGAGGCTTCATGCTATGCTAGATGAATGATATGCATGAGTGTAGCGACATGATTAATACATGAGGATGATCTATGCCATGGTTTTGGAAGGTTCACCAGGTGCTCCTGTTGCGGGGGTGAGAGATTTAGGGCTAAGATGCATGTCATAAAGACGTGATTCTCCGACACCTACTCCAGGCTCACCAGTTATTGATGTACCATTGCTTTGGCTCGAAACAGGGAGAGAACTTGTACCTATCTCTGCCCTAGTCTGTCAGGTACTTGCACATGGACTACCTTATTTGCAAGTTATGAAGTGATCATGTCATAGGATGATCTGGATTTAACTTGCCCCAACGTCTTAAAAATTTATGCCCCTGATTAACTATTTCTTGGAGCGATTGAATTTTTGTGCTCTCGGGGTGGCTTGCCGTAGTATGAGCCCTGAAGTGATTTTTTCATGGTTGACTGACCTTGGAGGGTATGCCCCTGAACAACTGATCTCGAAGAGATTTGACGTGATTTCCCCAGACTAACTGAATCTTAGACCGGCTTTCCTGTTTGGTCAATAAAGTCATCAGGTGATTTGCCCCTTGGCATGATCAAACGTTCCATTGTGCAAGCTTTTCTTGATGTCAAACACCTGTTTACAGGTAGAAATGTTCATTTTGAAAATGATGATACTAATGTTATGCATATGCCAGTTTCAAAATCTAAGCATGATCAATAAGATTATGACATATTGTGAATGGATCACCATTTAGAATGCCATATCAATACCAACACAGATGATAATCAAATCTTTAGGAGTTAGCTTTGACATGATCCCACTGTAGTATGCTTTCGAAATATGTAACACCTCAAAATTTTCCCTCCTTTTCTTCACCTTTTTTGGCTTATGCTTCATTTCATTTGCATCTTCATTTATGCATTGCATTGGTTCTATGACATAAGATTAAGGTATCTTTGGTTGTCCTCAAGAGGAAGAGGTGGTTTTCAAATCAATGAGCAAAGAGATAGTCTCAACATCATGGTATTCTCAAGCTACAAGGATATTCATACTCTTCAAAGCATCTCAACAAGTTCACCCAATCATCTGGTGATTAGGGTTTTAATGGTTTCAAGGGATTCATCTGATCAAGCTCCTAGTGGCTCTGAGCTAGGGTTTTGGGTCAAAGGCTACTTGTGTTTGTTTTCTTGAGCATGACAAGGTTTCATGGTTCAATTTACATCTCAAGGGTCTTATATACGCCTCATGGTTCATCACAAATCATTTCAAGAGTTTCTGAAGTGGATAGAGGAGGCATTGGATTCATCGAATTGAAAAGTCAACGGATGCCCTACAAAGGTCAACTCTTGAGTTCTTGGGTCATATTTGGGCATTTCAAGTCATCTTACATGTTATTATGAGGTTTGGTCAAGAGAAATCAAGAGAAATCATAAAATCAGGAGAAGTTATTAAATTAGGGTTTTGAGAATTTTTCTAAGTATGGAAGAATTCATGTTCATGAAGCTCTCTTGTAAAATTCATAACTTTATCATCCTTGACCCAAATGATGCAAAACTTGTACTCAAATTGAAGATGACGTTACATACTACAAGTTTGTAGAAAAAGAAATTTCAAAAGATGCATAGATCAAGAGTTATGATGGCATAAAGTTGAGAAAAGTAAGATTCAAAATGTTCAATACTTAGAATTTTTCTAAGTATAGAAATTAAGCTTGGAGGGCATGTTTTCAAGTCCATTTTTCTTGATGTTTCACGATTTAATTCAAATTTCCTCCAACATGAAAGTTGTTCGTCATTCTTCAATCTTTCTTTTGATAATAAGAACTCTCCATTTGGATCATTAGAACTCAAGTTATGATGTCTCAACGTTATGGTTTTCACGTTGTCAAATTTTTAGGTCATGGATCAATGTCATGAAGCTAGTTTCAAGTGCCTTTTACATCACTTTCCAAGCATTATTTCACTTTGCTTTCAACATGAAACTTGTTCTCCTTTCTTCCTACTTTCTTTTGGTACCAAATTCTAATCAATTGAAGCCAAATTCATCATGATGTGATTACACAAAGTTAGCCATGTAGACATTGTTCTTGGTACATCATGTTCTCATGCTTCTTGACATATTTGTGAACTTCATGCAACATGATCATGTACGCAGCAAAATCGCGTGCATGGCATCATTTTGATTGCCAAAAATGCCTAGACAATATGCCAATCCCTTGCACCATAATTCAAATAGTTTTGCCAAAATAAGAAAGAATGAAATGAGCAAAACCTTGCCTAATCTCCATTTCCCATGTGCCATATTCATTCACACCTTTCATGTTGATCCTAACCTCATTTCTTCACTCTTTTTTATCACAACAAACCTCATGCCAAACCTCCTTCCAAACCTCAATTCGTGCCACACATATGTGCACCTATTTCTTCATTTTCACTTCCAAACCAAAGCAACAAACTTCCAATCCTTTGCTTCATTCCCTAGCCTATTTCCAACCCTAAACAGATCATATAAAAGCTTATTTAATTCCAAATTCATTTATTCACACACTTTTTCAGATCTGAGTTCAAAAACCTCTTAAGAATTTCTCATCCTCGAGCTGCTCCCTTCTTCAAGTTTTATTGTTTTTTCTTGCTCTTTCCATCATTGTTGAGGCTTGGAGGAGGTTTTTGAAGCATTAGAAGCAAGGAAAACAAGAAGCATTGGACTTACTCCATTAGGTAACATCAGAATTTCTCAAGCTTTTCATGCTAGATCTATGAGTGTTTAGGGCTCATTCTGGTTGCATCTGAAGCCCTACCTATGGTAGGCTTTGTTTGCACATGTTGTTGTGCTGTTTAGTTGAATTTTAGTATGTGTATTTGAATTTTCATGCTCGTTTTTCTCTATGATGCAATGGTTGTTTGTGAAAAATGATGATGGATTTGAGCTCTACATAGGATTTTGTGTGGGGTGGTGGTTTTATTTCATGATTCTAGGCAATTTGTGGTGGCTCCGGTGGCCAGCTCGCCGGAGAAGACGACCAGAGCTAGGGCTCCGGCGTCTGAAGGCGAGGCATAAGATGATGTGGCCTTGGCGACACATTTTGAATTTGAATTATATTGCGTGTCTTACTTATATTTGTTTGCCTGGCTGACTGGATGCCACGTCAATTAATGAAATCCACATGGCATGCTGATTGTGTTTGAATAGGACTAGGCTTGTTCCTTTTTTATATTCTCCCCCCCCCCCCCTTATTTTGGCCCATGCGTGCTGTAACTGATCCCTAGTTCATTCTAAATTGCTATTACACCCCTCCTTGCATCATTTATTCATTTTATTTTATTTCTTTTCATTTTATTTTTAATTGTTCCAACCACATGAAAAATATTTAAAAATACATTTCTAATTATTTAATGTCTTGAGGTATTTTTAATATTTTTTATTTTATTTTTCAATTATTTTTATATTTTATTTGAATTTTATAATGCAAGGTGTTTTCCATGTTTACCCTTGGAATTAGGGTTTGATCATTGATGCTTTGTGCTTGCCCTCTTGATCCAATTATTTGGCCATGCTTTGATACTTGAATGATAAATGTTTGAGTGTTGTTTTGGTACTTGGATGATGAATTTTTGTATGAATTCTTATGGATTTAATTTACCCTCGATATATGCTCGATTGACGAAATATCTTGAACGTGTTGGATGATTTTGAGGATGCACTTGTGCAATTCTCTTTGGGATTTCTTTTATACTTGATCTTTATTGATTTTCCATGAGTTAGAGCCTTAGATCCATATTTTTTTGGTCATTTAACTATTTTTTATTGAGGCTTCAACTGGATGTTGTGTTGAGCATGATACTTGTTTGTTCTTGCCTTAGTCCTTTGAGTTTTGCTCTTTTGTATGATCCCTTGATGTTCATAACTCCTATGTGACTTGAATGACTTATTTGAGGTTCTGACCTTCATGTCTTGATGCCCATTGCATGGTCATTTGTCTCCTTTTACTTCTCATGATTATTTGTTCCTTTTGAGGTTGATGTTAAATGATGCTAACCTAGTTGTTGATGCATTCTTTGAACATGATTCTTGGTGTTTCTTTCTTGATATTTTGACCTTGATTTTGAATTGATGTTCATGTTTTTGCTACTGCCTCTTCTTGGATTCATACCCTAATTTCACATGTTTGATCCTTTGTGGTTTGTTTTCATGAGATAATTGTTGACAATTGCATAGCATTTGATGTGATTCATGTTTGTTGCTTTTGTATTCTTCTCTTCATATTTGAGATGTGTTGATCTTGATATGATATAGCTACTGACCTTTGTTGAATCTTATCTTGCCTGATCCATTTTTCTTTGGCATGCTGATTGATGATGCTTGATTTATGTTTCAAATCATGAATGCTTGTGCACTAGTTGTGTGTCTTTGCGTAGGTTCTTGAACTTTAATGTGTGAATCCTTTGAGCATGACATGTAATGATTGAAGTATGTGCATAAGTGTTTACTTTGTCCATCTTGATTTTCTTGGTTCATATGATAAGCATGTCTTGATTTTGGCATTGTTGTTTGACACTTAAGAATTGATTGTTGAATCTTCTTACCTTGTGTTACTTTAACATCTTTGCTCTTTATCTCCTTTCTTTTTCTTTAAGTCTTAAACTTATTAGTGTTGTATGTGATTGAGTTGTGTAATGTTTACTTGTGCTTTGGTCACATGCTCCCCTAAGGCTCCTAGTCCAACTTAATTTTTGATTAAGTTTGGAGTAGGATAGACATTAGGCTCTCAATCCTTTGCATGACAACATTAAGTTAGCTCCATCTCTTGTATGATAAAATTAGGTAGACTTCCCTTTCTCATCTTCAACTATAGGACCATTTGGCATGACAACATCTAGGTGTGAGTTCCCTTAGATTTTTCCTTTGCCCTTTGAGTCTTTTTCTTCTCTTTCAAATCAAACCAAAACACATAATAATTACGATGAATATTGTACATCATGAGCCTTAAGTACATGGGAAATGATGAGTGGAAGTCTCTCCTTACTTCTTCTAGAGTGCTTAGCATACGTCCCGTTTGGGGGCGATCTTGCAAAGCATTAGCTCCTATGTCATAGACTTTAGTGCAATACACATCTCAAACAAAGTTAATTCATTTCTTTAAAATCTTTGAACAAATTCAAATCATTTTTTCCTTCGGGATTTTCCTTCAAACCTTTTCAGAAAGGGCGTGTTATTTTCGTTCTACCGCAAACAGACCTCGACCCTAACTGTTGGAATGCAAACTTAGCGTCGCTCATAAAAGACACTTAGCCACCCGTGGTAGCCACGAACTACAATGCTCTAATTTCTTCATTATCGTCTGAATGAAGATACGTAGGCACAAGACGGTGAAGTCTTGGCAAGCACCCTTCCCCATTTCACCCGTAGTCGTCTGAACTACGTTGACTCTGACTTTCCCATTGCACGAAGGAATACGTAAGCATAGGACAGCGAAGTCCTATCGAGTCTCCTTTGTTTCCCCCTTTTTATTTTGTTAGCAAGTAGGCTTTAGACAAACACACCCATTGATTAGAACAACAAGAGTGGATCACGTTGAGTACAACGGACGTGAGGGGTGTTAACACCTTCCTCTCGCGTTATCGACTCTCGAACCCGGAATTTGGTTGCGAGACCATGTTCTTTCCCTTTTTGAGGTTTCTTCGATCATTTCCTTTCCCCCGTCGGGATAAATAACGTTTAGTGGCGACTCTGTTTTTCCTATGGTTGTTTTTTGCGTTGCGACAAAATAAACCCTGCTTCAATTAGGTCTTTTGAGGGTTGTAACGTGGCTTGGTTCACGGTTTCGGAAAGAAAGGATACCAGGCTCAAAATCTATTTTGTCCCACCCCTTCTCCTTGATGTTCTCCAGTCCTATGCTCAATTAGCTCGACACAAGCGTTCACTTTTCAAGAAGGGTTTGGAATGGTATAGGTGATGTTGAAGGAACCAATGAGGTATTCGGAGTGGCAGTCACTCACCTTTTGTTTTTGTTTGTTTGAATTCACACGAATTTGCTCTTACTAAGGATTATTCCTTTTGATTCTCTTTTTTGCTCTTTTTGTTTTTCCAAATTTTTGCGTAGACTGATTTTTTTGAGTTTGCAATCTACCGGGATGCCCTAATTTTTGCCTAAGTCTCTTGTTTTTGACTTAGCAGACTTTTTTCATTTTTTTCTTGCTTTTGTGATTTTGATTTTTTTGGAACAAATCATGTGACATTTGTTTGTTTGATAAAGGGTTGTAACTGCCTCGCTCCTTTGATCGGTGAGGGATATCCATTATGGATTTGTGATTTTCCAACCTCGCATGAGGGATAGGGTGTGGTTGATCCTAAAATGGGGTACTCCTTTTGAAATTTAAATGCACGGTCAAACTAACTGAAGACTACCCTGCCCCTGGTTAAGATTGAGGGTTTTTTTTGTACATAAAGAAACTCCTACTTCAAGGCCCAAAGGAGTTGACTAGGGATTATCTTCCTTATAACTCCGGTGTTTGGAAATAGAAACAATGCCTTACATCGTCAACAAGATTTTTGTTGAATTCCAAACTTGCTTTAAATTGATCCTTAATTATTGGCATTTTTCAACTCTTTTGTGTTGTTTTGTTAGATTTACTCCACGATATCATGTTATTATTCAATATTGTTGAAAATACCTTTGGTTGCTTTGATTTGTGTGTTATTGTGCAAAAATTAGGCATTAAAGCATCAAAGTGTGAGACATAAGCAATTGGACAAGAAAGCCAAAGGAAGAGAAGAATATCAGCATGTTCGTTGTGCCAACAACCAGCGAGAAGTGCTAGTGAATGTTCTCTTTGAGAACTCATGGTGAAGTCCCAACGAACCCTCTCAATTGAGAGGCAGTAAGGAAAAGACACTAAGTTTCCTATGCGAACTGGTAGCAAATGTTCACTGGGCAAGGTCTCAGCGAAGGACCAGCGAACCATCCCAAACTTGAGGCAGTAGCTAAATGACCATAAATTCGTTGTGCGAACTTGTAGCAAAGTAGCTCGTAGTGCGAAGAATTGCTCGTACAACGAACTTCAGATATTTCTCAGCGGCGGTTTAACTGCTCAGAGGCACATCAGGTGCCTAAAAGTGAGTTCGCTGGGCGAAGAAAGGGTTCGCAGTGCGAACATGACAGATCCCAAAAGTACTACATAAGTATTTTTCACATTTTTTAGGTATAATAACCCATTTTTACACACAAGAACTTTAATTTCTCAGATTTCTTCACCAAAAGGTGATATTTTGCAAATAGAAGTTGGATTCGCATCCGAGTTCGATTCTTCGACGTGGATGTTCATTCATCTTCTTCCAAAACTTGTAAAGCAAGCTACCATGGTTATGGTTAGCTAATTTCCTTTGTATCAAAGGTAGAGGTAGTATACCATTAGCTTGTATGTATTTCTTTTGATTGGCCTTGTATGTGAACAAGTGATGATTAATATATGATGAATATTTTTGTTCTTAATGATCCATTATTGTTTTGTAAAACTCTAGACATAGATTTTGTGAAACCTGACCTAAAATATTCATCTATCGATTTATAGATTGGAGAAATCGGTCTATGGTCGATAGTTGCTTTGTGTTGAACTTAAAGCTTACTATATTGGTTGTTATATGTGTCGCAGCGCGAAAAAACAACTGGCGGAAAAACAGAGTCGCCACCGAACGTTATTTATCCCGACGGGGAAAGGAAACGATCAAAGAAACCTAAAAAAGGGAAAGGAACATGGTCTCGCAACCAAATCCTGGGTTCGGGAGTCGATTACGCGAGAGAAAAGTATTAGCACCCCTTCGCGTCCGTTGTACTCAACGGGATCCACGCTTGTTGTTCTAATCAAAGGTTGTGTTATCTAAAGCTCTACTACTAAACAGAAACAACAAGGGAAGAACAAAAGGATAATTGATAGGACTTCTTCGTCCTAGGCCTACGTATTCCCTCATGCAATGGGAAAGTCAGAATCAATGTTGTTCGGAGGACTACAGGTGAATGGGGGAAGGTTGCTCACCAAGACTTCAACGTCTTGTGCCTACGTATCCTCAATCGGACGGGAAATAGGAAATCAGAGTGATCGTAGTTCGACATACGAGTCAATAAGTGTTTTTTATGAGCGGCGTTAAGTTCGGTTCCAGCAGTTAGAGCTAATGCCTGTTTGCGGTAGAACGGAAATAACGTACTCTTTCTGAAAAATGGTTTGATAGACAATCCCAAAAGATAAAATGATTTGCATTTGGTTTGTGAGTTTTAACAGAAGTGGATTGACTTTGTTTGAAATGTGCATCACACTAAATTTTATGACATAGGATCGAGTACTTCACGCTAACGATCCAAACATCTCACGCACAAAGTACCCTAAGATGAGGTTAGAAATGCATCCGCTCATCTTTTCCCATGTGCTTTGATTTTGATTTTGGTTCGTGGCGCACAATGCACATCATATTTATTAAGTGTTTTGATTTTGTTTTGAGAGTATCATACCCCAAATTTTGATCACTAAGATTCCCATCATTGTTCAAATCATCATCACAATATGGATGAACCATTAGTCTCCCCAAAGATGGGTGAGCATCCACTACAATAAAAAATTAGGGTTCAAGCCCTCTCAGAGCTCTTAGACAAAGGATCAATCAAGGAATAACATGATCTTCAACTTGTCTAAACCTCTCCAACATCTACAATGGATCAAGAGGACTCCCACTTCAAGGATTAAGCACAAGGCTGCTCCCTTCTAAGTGGATCAAGCCCCCAAGATCGCCAGTGTCACCAAATTAGGGTTTTGGTCGACCAGGGCCTCCAGATGGAAATTCTCCTCTGGGCATGAGCCAATTCTATAAGGCATAACCTATGATGCTCCAAGGGACATCATAAACCCAATCACCAAGTCAATTTAGCCTCAGGGGATGCATACATCAAAAATCAGGAATTTGGGTTTCTTGACCTAATTCACCCCTAAGTTGAATTTTGGGACAAATCATGAGCCAAGACCTCAAGGGAGGATTTGAGTGTCTCTAACACACTACATTGATCCATTTGCAACAATGGATTAATCCAAGAAGCTTGAGCAACAAGTTTCAATTTCATCTGAACCACAGTTAGGGTTTTGCGAGAAAAGTCAATTGTAGCTTTGACTTTTGACCAGGACATACTCCCAAACCCAAGGACATGAATCAATATACCCTATAACACCCATGGAACATGTCCATCAAGTTTGATTTAGGTCAAAGACATGATTTCCTAAAGGATTGCACAGTTTGGAATTCATCTGATAAAAAGTCAACTGTGCACAAAAGTCAAACTTTGACTTTTTGAGATTTTTCACAAAAATGGTTTTTTAACCCTAAAATGATGTTAAGGTATGATTTGAATCATCATTCATCAATAAAAATCAAGAAAAGTGGGATAACTTGTAAAAGGGGTAACCATAAAAACTTAGAAAATTTTCTAAGTTATGAATAAAGTGGCAAGGGTACCATCTTTGGGGGATCATAACTCCTAAAACACAAGGCCATTCTTCCCCATCCAAAGCTAGATTTGTAGCTCTCATTACCCTCTACAAAAGCTCCAACTACACCTCATTCCAATTCATTGTGGATTCTGAGTTATGATTGGGCCAAAATGACTAAAACATGAAAATACATCATTTTCCAACACTTAGAAAAATTCTGGCCAAGGCAGATTTGGTTGGAAACACCAAAACTTGTGAGATATTTTCACATAGTTGCAAGCTGAATCAAGTCCATAGGTAAACATCAATGTTGTTGCAAATGTTACCAAGAATCCAAAGAGCTTATCAGCATGAATTAATTCAACTTGAGCCAAGAGAAATCCATGCCCAAAGTCAGGCTGCTACAAGCTGTTTTGGAAAAATCAGTTTGCATGTTTGCTTGCTACACACGATTTCTGAATCAAAACTGAGGATCATCATGCCACATGTACTCAAACCAATCACAATGCATCTGATCCAACCTACAAAGCTGAGTCACAAAGCCAAGGAATCTTCCAACTTGAAGTTCACGCATTTTGGCACATTTTGCCTTGAATTCAAAGGGCATTAATATGGAATAGTGCATTATCAAGATTATCACTCTCCTCAGTCAAGTTCTCTGATTAAACAACAATTAAAATGACTAAGGAATGTGATTTCAGTCAAGGCATAGCTGATCTATTTGGAGCAGTTGTTACACCTAATGCAAGAGGCATTTATGTCCAACCAATCCCTTTGAAGGTGATCTGATCCAGCAACCATTCACTATTCCTCCAAGACAAGAGTTGATCACCTATAAATAGAGGTTCCAATGGATCATTCAAGGCACGCCAAAGCACCTTATAGCACTGCTTTCTCTCATTCTCTCTTAAGTGACAAATTTCCTTATTTTTGAGCAACCACCATCGGGTTTTGAGTTGCAGCCCTAAGCAATCCATTCCAATTGCTCAGACACATCACATATGATGTATTTGAGGTGTCCAAACACTTAAACACCAACTGTAACACCCCTAGCTCAAAATCACCCTACAACCAAGCCATTATGCCTCAATTATGTAGTTGGAGTTCTCCAACTTTATCCAAAGGTTTTCAGAGTGTTCCAAAGCTTGCAACACACTCCACTACATCCATTGAAGCTGTAAGGATCATCAAATTTCTTCTGGAACACCATCTGTGCAGAGTTCCATTTCAGCTTGCATCAAGGTAAGCCTCAAAACTTCAACTTCATGATCCATGCATATTTTCTCGCATGATATTTTTGCCAATTGATTTCCATCATATGCTGAGTATTTCGCCTCAAAAAATTTGATCATAGCACTCATAATCATGTCTGCTCGATTGCTTTTGCAAAATTAGGGTTCATACGACCACAAAGATATAACTTGCTATACACTGAAAATAAATAAAATTGAGTATTGCCATCTTATTCCTTGTGAAAAAACGCATGAGTTTGGTGTTTGAATCATGTCAAATGGTTGAGAAACGAGAGAGATAGAGGGCTTCATGCACGAGCTGGAGGAAGAAGATGGCCATGGCGCCATTGTTCAAGTTTTCCAACCAAGTTCTCTATATATTTATCATTTGTCATACTATATTTGAATTGGCATTGCGTCCCAGTGGTTGATTAGCTGGTTTTGTGTGTATTGGCAAGCAAGAGGTCTGGGGTTCGAATCCCCCTTGCCCCAGATCTCTTTTTTACCACTTTTTCTTGTTTTTTTGTTATTTTTCATTTTTATTTTAAATGATTTGAAAAATTAATAACTCACTCAATTTTAATTATTTTTTATTGGTTCTTTTTGCAAAAAAATCACAAAAATATTGAAATATTTTATTCCCCAAAAAAATTAGATTTATATTATTTATTTAATATAATTAGTATTTTTTGTGAATAAATACCTTTTTATTTGTTTTTAAACCCTTTTAAAAATAAATATTCATGTTGGAAAATCAACACCAAATAGGTTTTAATTCATCTTGTGATTGAAACCTCATTTTTCAAACCTAAAACCAAAATCACAAGTTGTTTATTCAAACTTATTTGGAATTTGTATCATTTTAATTAATTTTCTTTGAATAATTACTTTAAAAATGGTGAAATTAGGGTTTTTGTTGATTTTCACCCTAACAAACTTTTCAAACTTCGGGCCTCTATTAGAATGTAAGACTCATCCCCATTGTAAGTACAAACCTATTTTGGGCCTCAGATATTGTATAAGTCCCACGGTATTTTTAAAAATCCCGGCGCGATCGCCGTTTTCAAAACAAAAAACATATGGGCCTCTCCTTGAGCTGTAAGCCCCATCACTTGTACAAAAATAAATTATCGGGCTTCTAATAGAGTGTAAGACCCAATCCTTTGTAAATACAAACAATTTTTGGGCCTCAGTCATTGTGTAAGACCCACGGTGTTTTCAAAACCTCGGCGCGATCGTCGCCCTTTTCAAAATAAACCATGGGCTTCTCCTTGAGCTATAAGACCCAACTTTGTTCACTTTCAATCGTTTTGGGCCTCTTGAGAGAGTGTAAGACTCACAACTTTGTACAGAAAACCTTTCTCGGGCCTCAGTCACTTGTATAAGTCCCTGTACAAAACGACAGTGCAATCCCTCTGTACAAAACCCTGGGCCTCTCCTTGAGCTTTAAGCCCCAATTTTCCTTTTAAAAGCACTTTCTCCTTTGATTTTGTAATATACTATTTTCAACTTTTCTTTGTTGAACAACTAACCATACAGCATGGAAGCTCTACAACCGAGTAAGTGTTTACCCGCTTTCATTTACTGCTTTCATATGTATATAACTGTACTGTGGGGCTGTTTCACTGTAAGTCTTCTTTCATAAACTCATATCAACTGTGTAATAATAGTATAGATATTTAGAGTTTCCCCGGCAACTACGTCTAGAACTAGACAAAACTTCGTCTCCTTACAACAATTTTAGATAACTAGATCTAAGATCTTCCCCCCTTTTGAACAGTTCATATACAGAAGGCCAATGTTCCAAGTGAAACCCCTTCTGGAACTGTTCATCAGCCTCCTCTTGGGCTTAGTGCAAGGACCCACTGGCTTCCTAAAAGCATCCCCGCCTCCTCTTGGGCGTTGTACAAGGACCCGTCGGCTTCTTAGAAGTTTTCACAGCCTCCTCTTAGGCTTCGTATAATGATTCTCCCTCCGGGAAGATAGCCTCCTCTTGGGCTTCGTACAAATTGTCCCTCGGCTTCTTAAAAGTTTCCAGCCTCCTTTTGGGCTTCGTACAAATTGTCCTGACGACCTCCTAGAGGTATAGGAACAGAAATTAGTCATCTTAATAGAACAATCTTTCAAAGAGTCTAGATCTTGCCACTGCAACTGTACTGTCCCTTAATTTCACTTAAGTATAGTACAAAAGATAAAACTCTAGACTTGGATAGTCTAAGACCCTTGAGTCTCAAAGACATTCTCAAGCCCCTTTCAAGAATGGGAAGAACACCCACAGACTCGGACAGTCTCAATACCATTTGGATTTCCTATTTCCTTAAAGAACAGGAAATAACCTTGATCCTCCGATCAGTGCCAAAGCACAGCCTTACCTTTAATCTTCATAAGAACTGATTTTCTCTTTTAACCAACATACTGGACCTGTCACTCAACTGAAACAGTTACCATAGCCTCCTCTTGGGCTATGTACAATGATTCTCCCCAGCGGAGCTAACCTTTAGCCTCCATCTCGGGCTTTGTACGAGATACAAAACACTCTCTTGTTGAGTATAAAAGACTCTCTTATTGAGTCACTAACCTTTACCCTCCATCTCGGGCTTCATATGAGATACAAAAACACTCTCTTGTTGAGTATAAAAAGACTCTCTTGTTGAGTCACTACCCTTTTAGCCTCCATCTCGGGCTTCGTACGAGATACAAAATCACCTTTAGCCTCCATCTCGGGCTTCGTACGAGATACAAAATCACTCTCTTGTTGAGTATAAAAAGACTCTCTTGTTGACTCGATCACCTTTAGCCTCCATCTCGGGCTTCGTACGAGATACAAAATCACTCTCTTGTTGAGTACAAAAGACTCTCTTGTTAAGTTGATCCCTTTAGCCTCCGTCTTGGACCTCGTACAAGACACATATAAAAACACTCTCTTGTTGAGTCAACCCTTTTAGCCTCTACCTCAGGCTTCGTACGAGACTCATAAAAACACCCTCTTGTTGGCCCAATAGCCTCCTCTTAGGCTTTGTATAAGAAAACCCCGGTTGAGCCAATCAACCTTTTAGCATCAAAAGTTGTGCCTCGTTCACAGTATACAAACATCAATAACTCCTCTCCCTTCATCTAATTGCTGTAAACGGCAAGCCTCTGGATTATTTACATCCACGCCACTGTCCCTCTTTTAGCAAAAGGAATTCCTAAGGAAAGATAGCATTGCTCTAAACTGAGTTAAAGTCTTCTCCTTCAGGTTAAAAATCCCCTATAAAGGAAATTATGGCGTTGCTGGATTCACATATCCCAGTTAAAGTAATTCTTATTTATAATTAGTCACCTAACAGTTGTGACAAACAGAACCCCTTTAGAGGTGACAAATTCTCTCTAAAGTCAAAACCCTTTAGCTTCACATCTTGGGCTTCAAACAAGATACAAATAGACCCTTCAGCTTCACATCTTGGGCTTTGAACAAGATATAAACCACTTTTAGCTTCACGTCTTGGGCTTTGAACAAGACACCAAAACACCATTTCCTCCCATAGAATAGGAGGAACTACGATCGCTCTGATTTCCCTGTTTCGGTAAACGGGAATACGTAGGCATAAGATTGAAAGAGAAATTTTAGTGAGCACACCACGTCGAAAACCTCAGGTCATAAACCCTCATATACCAATGTCGCTCCCGAAAGATTCGCATCCAACGGTACAAACGCGAGAGTGGCGCGGAAAATAGAGAGTCGCCAGCAATGTGTATTTATCCCAAGAGAGGGAAAGTAAACACTGCGTAAACCTGAGGGGAAAGGATAGAGCATGGTCTTGCGACCAAGAGAACTGGGTTCGGGAGTCGATTACGCGCGAGGAAGGTATTAGCACCCCCACGCGTCCATCGTACCCGATGGGATCCACGCTTGCTTGTCTCGATCAAAGGGTGTCGTCAACTGGAGCTTCGCTGCTCCTGGAAAGGAAAAGGGACTGCTAGCTGGAGAACTGGAAAAGGAAGGGAGAGAGAAAGAGAAACAAATGTAGGGAAAATAAAAGAAGTTCTCACATGGGCCCTACCCCACTGCCTACGTATCTCATCGGGAGCATGAGAATCAGAGCGACGTAGTTCCCCTCACTAGGGGTGGATTGTGTTTTTTAATGGAACGGCTAACGTTCTAGCTCAGGTGTTGCAGCTCGCTGTATGGAGACTTAGGCGTTACCGTCTTGCAAGAGAACGAGTAGGAGCACGTTCGTACGTTGAGAGGGAGTGAGATGAGAGAAGAATTCCCGAAGGAAAGACGTTATTGTTTGTTTGAAGTTTTTTAAGCAAGAAGTGTTTTTTACAGTTATTTGTAACTTGCATTGAACCAAAGTCTTAAATACAGGAACGAATACTTCGCGCATCGTCCCCAACAGGACGTACACTAGGTATCCTAGAAGAATGAGAGGAAGTCCCTCATTCCCAACTTCCCACATAGAAGGCTCAAGCGCAATACACGTTAACCTTTATTAAATGTTTTCAAGAAGTTTTGAGATGAGAAGAGAGAAAACGCAAAGGAAACTCTAAAGGGAGACTAAAAGTCCTAATGTTATCATGTATGGATGTCCTATGGTTAGTGAGGCTTAGGAGAAAGGACTACCTAAAACCTAATGCTAATCCTACTCCAAGCTTAATCAAAAATTAAGTTGGACTAGGTAGCTCTAAAGGGAAAGAATCCAAGACTTGAACAAGTCTTGAGATTCATGGGATGAGAAAGAGTGAAAGAGAAGAAAAGAGAAGAAGAAGAAGAGAGATGAGATACAATAAGTGGCAGCAAGCACATCATATCATAAATTTCCAACTCAAATCAACAATCATGTTTCAAAGATCAATGCAAAACAATTCAAGTAAGCATGCAAAGATAAACATGAAAGAATGCAAGCATACTTGTATGAAATGCACAATTAAGCATACATGGACTTCATATCAAAATGAAATGAGAAAGGCAAGATGAATATGAAGACAAGTCAGAACCAATATCATATTATCATCAACAATTCTTGTGTGCAAAAGTGATTCAAAACATGAAGCATTATGATCCAAAGAAATTCACAAAAGGAAAGGTAATGATATTCATCATACAATTCAAACCAAATGCATTCAAGCATGCTCAAGTGAAATGAAAACCAAGTATAGAACTCAAGAGGCAGTAGCATATGCATCAATATCATATCAAAACCAAACTCAAGTCATACAAGTCTAAACATCAATCAACACTTTCAAAACATTCACCAAAGTAAACTACAAAAAGATGACAAAGTTCCAACACTTAAGCATACTCAAACATGATTCAAACATGATCCAAAAATTGCAAAATTTAGTCTCAAAGGACCTCAACCAGGGGTAAACAACATATCAAAAGCGCATGCAAAGAAACACAAAGGAACTCAATCAATTTGGCATGGCAAATCAACTTGTGCAAAGAGATGTCAAGAGATGATCATGCATAAGTCACTTAAGTACAAATAAGCAAACATGTATCATATGACATTCAGAAATTGTGAAATTAAAACTCCAATGATTTAGGACAGAAGAAAATCACATGTTAAAATATCTCACAAAAATTCACAAGTTAAGCAACTCAAACAATTAAGCAAAGATCAAGTAAGCACCATGATTCAATATGCAAAAGAGAGGGACCAAAATGCAATATGAAAAAGTTTTAAAACTGAAAAAAAAAAAATTTTATGCACTTCAGAATGTCATCTAACAAATGCAAAAAGAATGAATTGAAAATCATGTATAGATGATGAGAAATAAATTCTACAAGTAGAAGTGTGCACATGTGAAACAAATCAAAAAGAAAATCAATTAAACAATTAATTAATACACCAAAAATAAAATAAAATAAGAAAATAAATTTGGAAAAAATTTTATAAAACTAAAAAGAAGCTTCATGAATTTTTTCAGGATTTTTGAATGCATAAAAATGATTTTAAAAATTAAAATGCAAATGCAACAAATGATAACAATAAAAATAAAGAAATAACCAAGAGGGGCTCAGATAGCAAGCATGGCACGTTGGAAATAAGAGATGGGCTTAAACTGGGGTGCAAAAAGCAAGGCCCAAGGCCAATGGTCCACTAGCGAAGGTCAAAGGAAAACAATGGAATTCAGTCAACATTCAGATTCAAATAGGACCACAAGATCAATCTCACGCTCACCACTTAGTCAATCCAAATAAAATGTAGTCATGATCAATGGTTCAGATTAAGAACACACCATAATTAACATATACACACGCACACCAAAGCATTCAGGCACAATAGAACCCCCATGTGATAGGCACGTGTCTATTTTAATGTGTTGTCAAGCCTACAGCCACATGATTAATCAAACACATCAGAATCAGTCAACAATTCACATAGTAATTAAGATAAGAGGTTGTGATCAAAGGCACATGATAGCAACCATGGGTTAGCAAACACACAAACATTAAAATAAAAATCAGAAAATAGAAAACATGGCACAACATGGACCAATGGATCAAACGAATCAACGGCTAAAACTTCATCTTCTTCCCTTAAACCCTTGCCGGACGGAGAAATAACCAGTCGCCGGAGCTGGGGCTCCGGTCACCCTCTCCGGTGAGCTCCAACACCACACTTTTCCAGAAATGACAAATGAGTATACCACTCGAACCAGATTTCCACAAGGAACTCAAATATCAAATCCATTTCATCAGATAATAAACACACATTGAGAATCGAATGAACACATCTTTAGATCTAAAACTTTAAATCCACATTACACACAATTCACACGTCCAAATTTCAAACAAAATAGATCAGAATGATTAGTGAACATCATAGATCATAATGCACACAAGAAAACTGAGTTCTATGAGTATGAAATCAACACCAACCTGAACCTTGTAAAACTTGAAATCCACCAAGAAATCCCTCCAAAAGCTGCAGATCTTCCTCTTTTGAACTCTATTTGCAAAATAAATGCAAATAAAGGCTTGAATCTGGCTAGATCTAGAAGTTTGAAGATGATCCCTCTTGAAACCAACTTGATGAAAAACTCACTCTAAGCTTAAACCACTGGAAGATTCTTGCTCTACTCTCTTCACTGATCAAGAATGTGGAAGAAATTCTTCAGAAAGCCTTATGGAGAGGGAGAATCGAAGGAGAGAAAGTGTGGAGTGAAAAATGGATTATGAGCAAATAAGAGTGCATGACCTAATTTTGGAGGCATGAGTTAGCTTATATACTCTCCATTAGTCCACTGATTGTGATTAGCAAGTGGTTAATCCTTTTGTTAGTGAGATTTGGATGAATTTGCAATTTTGCATTTTGTATCACCACCACTAATCCACATGTGCTAAGTCCTTGATGAAAGCATGATTCACTTGCATTCCACTTGCTAACCACACCTGAATTGTACTTGGGCCTTGCAATGACTTGGTTGGTGAGTTTTGAATCAATTTGCATTTTTGAACTTTGTTGAATAAGTGAGAAATAAGTCATGGAATGAATTGATTCAAATGCCAAAAATTCTCCTCTTGACTTGTATTTTGATGTTGTAGTATGAAATGAAGCAAATGGTAAAATTACAAGTCCTTTTGAATGAAAATGCAAATGGTGGAAAATTTGACATATGAGAAATCCATGAAATGCACCTTGCATAGTGTAATACCCCAAAATTTGCTCTTCCCTTTTGGCATCATAGCATGGCATTATCATTTATCATATCATATCCATCTCATTAGCATTGCATTGCATTTAACATAGAAAAATGAAGCATGGCATCCTTCTTACCATCAGGGCATGTGGTCGAGTGGAAGGTGGACAATCAAGGAATCATTCAAAGCACAAAAAGGTCAATCAAGTTGGCTCTAGGCAAGCCAAGAGGTCTCTCATGTCTCATACTATCTCAATTGATCTTCCAAAACCTCAAGGAAGTGAGATTCAATGGGAGATTGAAGCACTACATCTTTCACTATGCAAGAAGTCCAAAAATTGAAGGAAAATCCTCAAAAGAGATAGCTCATTGATTCAAAATCATCCTCAAGTGGCATATCCCATCATCCTTTAAAGGGATACACAACATACTCTGAGGAATTTGAAATTGAAGACTGCATTTTTTCCTCCTAACCAGAGGGGGTCAAGATTAGGGTTTCCAATTAAATCAGGGTATCTTTGATTTTTTGGACAAAACTTGATGTCATGGTATTCCATATGTCCCTAAGTGTATGTATGTGGAAAATTGCATCTCAATTGGTTTTGGAGGTGGTTCAATTGGAAGAAAGATCAAGAATCAGAGAAATTTGGGGCCAAGTCAAATAATCAGAGGAAAAAGTCAACTCTTGACTTTTTGAGCCCAAAATCATGAAATTCATGTTACATATGTCCAATGTACAAAATTTGGTCAAGAAACTCCAAAGGAATCATGAAAAAATCAAGATGTGGAAAGTTGCCATTTTTGGATGAAGTAGGGTTACTAAAAATAGCAAGTTTTGGCCATTTTGCATCAGAATTTGAACCAAGGCCATTTAAATTTGGAGCACCAAACGAAAAATCCACTCTGCCTCAATGAAAGATCTTGTTTTAAGCTTCAAATCCATGTGTGGAACATCTCCATTGGATAAAAATTGAGTGAGATATGATTGATCAAAGTTGGAGGAAAGTAGGCCAAAAACCATGTCTTGACCAAGCTTGGCCAGGTCTGCGCGCAGTCATTTTTACAAACGGGTGGTGGGCCAAATGTCCATTCATTTTTCTCATGGTTAAAGGCCTCTAATGAGAAAATTTTCAACATCAAAGTTGTTCTATGTAGTCTTGTCTTCAATGTTCATGTTGGACAAATTTTGATTTGACCAAGTTATGAAATAGAAAGATGGGTCTAAAGTTGGTGTGATTATGCTGAAAATCACTAGGCCAACTTGCCATGCCATGCCCCAAATTGCTCGCCCATGCATCAGTTTGCTTTACATCTGTTTATGGTCATTTTTAGGCATGTTCCAAGCATCATTTCCATTCAATTTTCACACCAAACATGTAGCATTACATCTCCTCTTTCCAATGACTCCTAAAACACACCAATTCATTCATTGAGTAGAGAGAAAAACTTCCTCAAACCACCTCATGTTGATACTGATGCATTGACAGACTGGTGCACGATTTTGGTTCACACACACCCCAAACACTTCATCACATCAGCTTTCCACATTAAACCAAACACACATGACTTACACATTGCACACTTGCCTTGGCATACATGAGAATGGAAAGAAACAAACTTGCTGAGCAAGTTTCTGCTACAACCAGCCGTGCCTTCATTTTCTTTTCACCTCCACCATAGCATATCATGAGTTGCCATCACCATATCATTGCTCTCCCTAACTAACTTGACTCAGTTAGTTAGGGATGACTCACCCAAACCACCATGACTCAGCTGACTCACTCAGTTAACTATGGTTAGCTCACACTATAAATAAAAACTTCACTCTCAAATTTCATTCCTAACTTCATTTTCTCACATTCAACTCAGAAATTCTCTCGATTCTCTCTCAATTCCTCCACATTGCAACTGATTTTCAAACTCCATTTCATTCATCTTCCTCATCTTCATCTCAGAATATCTCTGATTCTATCTCCATTTTCATCACATTGCAACTGTTTTGAAGCTTGGATATCAACTCTCCTCCACTGAAGCATCATTCATTCTCTGCATCTAAGCCTTTATTTGGCCAAAAGAAACTCAAAGAAGAAGCAACATCTCTGGTTTTTCTGAAGAACACATCAAGATCATAAATCTTCAGGTACGAATTTCTTCCCTTATAGACCTAATGTGAAGATGTTATCAGGTTCTTGATGCTTCATATAAGCTCAAGAACTTGTCTGGCTAGTTGATAGGCCTTTAGAGGCATAGTTGAAATGTTAGGGCAAATATTCATATGCTCGATTCTCCCATTTCATGAACTTTTTGTATGTTTTGTCACTGGATTCATGCTCTACATTACTTCCTCTTCATTTTGGTATACTGTTTGTAAGATTCTGGGAGAATTGAAGTTGCAGACGGTGGCGTGTGACCGGAGAAGGTGACCGGAGGTCCCTCTCCGGCCGGTGGTTTTTGGTTAGGGTTTTGTTTGCAGTTTAAATCATGGCCGTTGATGTGTTCTAATCGTGTGGTGAGGAGCGTGCCAACACATTAAAATGCACATGCACCTCACGTGTGATTTTCTGAATTTTTTTTAAACATTGTGTGGTATGGTACATGGTAGTGTGTATGGACATTCACATGTGCGCGTTGATGTTGTTTACTTTGACTGGATGTTGACTGTGACTTGATCCAATGGCTTGTGTGGTTTTGACTATTGTTGACTGAAGAGCATGGTAGTTATTGTGGATTGCGCGTGTAATGGACTTAGTCAGATTGCTACCCACACCCCCCTGCTTTAAGGCCCAAATGATTTTGAACTGTCCAATTGCTATGTTCATACCCCCTTCCATTTCCACGTTTTTTTATTTTATTTCCTTTTTTTGTACATGTTTGCTTTCCATTTATTAAAAATACCAAAACATATAATAAAATTCTACAAAAATTCATGTGTATTCTTAAAACATTTAGGAAATTTTCTATGATTTTATTTTCTGATTTTATGACCATTTTGCCCCTGTTCCATTATTTCTTTTGAATTTCCATTTGCATGCATACTTAATGTGACATATGATTTTGTGCATTTTTGTTCTTGATCATAAAAAATGATTTTGATGCCTTTCTTTTTGTATTGTGGTCACAATATGTTGAGGTATGTTTGAGATTTATGAGATGATTTTTAAGTCTTTTTTGGATGATTTTTGATGTGTTGCTTTGAGCATGAATGCATGAAACTTCCATGAGACTTTGACCTAATTGTTGAGTGACTTTGGTTCTGATTCATTGCTTGTGGACTTGATATGTTAGTGACATGTGTTTAAGGTGTTTGATTGGTGAAAGTCATAATTTTTGAAGCATGTTTGCTATTTGTTTGAAGCATGAAGTTTAACTTGTTCATTTTGTGAATGCATGCCTCATGTTTGGTTTGCTTGATCATGAAGGCACTTGTGCCATGAGTTGTGGTTTTGTTTGAGGATGTATAGCATGTTAATTGACTTCTGATTGTGACATTTGGGTTACATCTTTGCATGTTTGATGTTTATCTTGCACCTTAAGTCACTTGTTTCACAAGTATGAACCACATTCACATCACTTCACCTTTTCTCCTTTGCTTCTTGTTGGATTGAGATTTTGTTTGCATGATTTGGTATGCTCATTTAGGATAACATTAGGTTGTGTAAATATGAGTTACATTCTGACTGGGAAGCATGTATAGCATTTAATCTCATTTTACTTTGTTTGTCAACTTGTTTGAATTTGATTTGTTCATTATACCTTCTTACTTTACTTGTAAGTGATTGTGCTAACCATGTAGGGGCTTTGGTAAGTTTCAATTGAGTGTGGATAAGGAATCCACATTCAACTTCTATCCTTTCTCTTTTACAATTCCATTTGGTGTTTTGCTAAGCACTTATGTGCTTTCTTTTAATAACTCATTACTTTCCCTTTTGAATTACAATTCATCTTCCACTTTGGAAGTGAATTGTTTAATTCTTTCTTTCTTTAGACTTTAGGTTGAAACCTCACAAACCTTTAGGATCACTCTCTTTAATCTTCAATTAGGATTGAGTCTTAGTCCATATAGGTTTTACCTTTTCTCCTCTCTTGAGTCTTTCATCTTCTCATCTCAAAGAAAATTCAAAACATATAATAAAGGTAAGCATTTATTGCATTTAGGCCTTTCATATAAAGAAAAGATTATAAGGGGTCTTCTCTTGTAATCTTAGAATGTGTAGCATATAGCCCATCTTGGGTCAATGTGTTAAACATTTGATCTTGTATGAGGGACTTAAATGCAATACTTGTTGAAGGTGCAAATAATAAAAAACACTTCTTCACTTCATAATCAACAAAACATTTAATAAACACAAGTATGCTAGTGTGTTTGGACCTTGATAATTGGAACTAAGTGTGAGGGTCTTCTTCACCCTTAGTGTGCTTTCTTACCCATTCCATCTTGGAATGTGAGAAGGTACACATTCCAATGACTAAGATCCAGATACACTGTCATATGCAAACAAATCCAAAGCACTTCCTTCTAAAAGACAAAAACAAACAATAACGTCTTTCCTTCGGGAATTCTTTTCTCATCTCATTCATTCTCAACGCACGAACGCGCTTCTACTCGTTCTCTTGCAAGATGGTAACGCACTCGGACCAGCGAGCCTGCAACACCTGAGCTAGAACGTAAGCCGTTCCCTAAAATACAAATAATTCATCCCCAGTGAGGGGAACTACGTCGCTCTGATTCTCATGCTCCCGATGAGATACGTAGGCAGTGGGGTAGGGCCCATGCGAGCACTTCTTTTATTTTCCCTACATTTGTTTCTCGTTCCTTTTCCAGTTCTCTTTTCGTTCCTTTTCCGGTATCCTTTCTTTACACCCTTTGATCGAGGCAAGCAAGCGTGGATCCCATCGGGTACGATGGACGCGAGGGGGTGCTAATACCTTCCTCTTGCGTAACCGACTCCCGAACCCAGTTCTCTTGGTCGCGAGACCATGCTTTTCCTTTCTCTCAGGTTTACGCGGTGTTTCCTTTCCCTCTCATGGGATAAATACACATTGCTGGCGACTCTGTTTCGGTGCCACTTTCGCGTTTGTACTAGGATGAAAATCCCGGGAGCGACAGCTGGCGACTCTGCTGGGGACCGAACCCAGAATCTCTGGTTTCCTTAGCGAGTCAATCCTAGCGCTTGTTTGTTTTTCTTTCGTTGGGTGTTTACTGTTGTGCTGTATTTACTGTTTTATTGTATGGTTATTTACTGCTTTACTGTACATTACTGTATTTACCGCATTTTAGCATTTTCATTTCACATGATATATTATGCTATACTGGACTGTGTTGTTTTCTGTTTGGCGGGATGGGTGTTCTGAGAGATAAGCCCACTACCAAGGCTTGAGTACATACATAGGTATTAGAGTGGATAGTCATGACGCTTGCGTGGTGGTGACCACGTATTGTTGTTCATGAGACCCACAACCAGACGAGGTTCTATCAGGAGCTTTCTGCTACTGCATGTTATGCAGGCCAGTGGTTATTCTCTTGAGGAACTGTCGACTCTGGTGACCATTCCCGAGGACTCAGTTGCGGCACTCCTCCCGAGTTGTGACAGTGGCAGACCACATTCCGTGGCAAACCCATTGCACACTCTCGATCCGAGGACCCAATGCTGGGAACTTGCTATAGGACATCCTTTTTTTTGAAAGAGAATCAGCGGAGGCACTCCTCGATTGGCGATAGTACTGTACCCTGAGGGATGAATGTACTATTGCTTCTCGACCTCAGTGCCAGAAGCTGAGGACCTTTTTGTTTTGGAGAATCAGTTGAGGCCTCCTCGATTGATGATGATGCCAAACCAGAAATGGTGAACGTATCATCATTTCTCGACCTGAGAGCCCGGGATACTGAACATCCTAGTACCCACATGTGAGAAGGGCGGGTTGTTTACAGGTTTGCAGGTAACCATGACCTCCTACATACCCGGTTTTCTATCATCATTGCACCGAAAGGAAGTTTCATCCTATTGTATTCAGATGGTTCTTATCTATGGTTCTATATTAGTCTCAGAGCTACACTGACACCGTTCACAGTTCAGCACAGACACCTGATTACCTGATCACATTGCCCTTTGCATTGCATTATCATATCCTAACATACATGTTTATTCATTTCCAGGTGCATATATTACCCTTGATTCCAGTCATCAGGTCTCTGCAAAGATGAACACTAAAGAGAGGAAGAATATCATCAGCTATAAGTTCCTTACGCCTACTTTAGGCCCTATTGTTGTGCTGAAGGGAATGGCGAGCCCTGCAGCACGAGAAGCTTTTGAAGAGAAATATGGGTGGATTTTATCTATGGTCCGTAATGTCAGTGATTATGAAGCCAGAGGTCTCCATACGTTGATGCAGTTCTATGATCCGCCTCTGAGGTGTTTTGTATTTCCAGACTATGTGTTGGTTCCTACCTTGGAGGAGTATTCCAACATGTTGGGGATTGTTATCAAGGAGGAGCCCCCTTTCTTTGGATCGGTGGGGGATCTTGACTTTGGGAAGTTGGCTGGTGCTCTTTATTTGAGCAAATCAGAATTAAGTGACAATGTCTCCAACAAAGGAAAGATTCGTGGTTACAAGTTGGAATATCTGATTAAGAAGGCCCAGGAAGCAGCTAAAGGCGAGAATTGGCTTGTTTTTAATGCTCTGCTAGCCCTTTGTATATACGGCATAGTGTTGTTTCCCAACGAGCCGGATTTTATTGATACAGACGCTATACGAATATTCATGATGAAGAACCCGGTGCCAACGCTACTGGGAGATCTTCACTACTCATTGTACAACCGAAATGAAAAGAAAAGAGGAGGGATAATTCGTTGTTGTGCACCCTTGTTCTATAAGTGGTTTGCGGGCCGTTTACCACAATCAGGGGCTTTTGTGGATTCCAAAGATTCTCTAGAGTGGAAACAGCGTTTAATGGGATTGGTGGCCAAGGACATCGTATGGGTGGATCATGGGCTGATTGGTAAGAATATTATCCACAGTTGTGGTAAGTTCCCTAACGTTCCACTGATAGGAAGACTGGGTGGGATTAACTACAATCCTTCCTTGGCCATTCGACAATTTGGGTATGCCCTGACAGGTCCGCCTATTAAGAGAGATGTGGAGGAGTCCCTCTATTTTCATACGTCAGAAGGATGGGAAGCAGCACAGAAAGCTTCTGAAAGCTGGGGTAGCATACTGAAAAAGGGGAAAGTTACTCTAGGAAAGCCTAACAACCGGGTTTATCCAGCATATGAAGAGTGGGTGAAGAAAAGAGTTGAAGATTTTCTCTTGCCTTTTGGTAAGGCACCCCTTTTGTATCCGGAGAATGAGAAAGCAAGAAGCCCTGCTACTGTGGAAGAAGTTGACAAGTTGCAAGCTTTGGTGAAAAAGCTCCAAGGAGAGAATTCCGAGTTGAGTAGCCGTCTTCAGAATGCTCTACATGCCAACAAAGAGCTGGAGCGGAAAGCCCAAGATGCTGAACAAATCCTAACTGCAAAAGAAAAAGACTTTGCTGGAAGAGCACAACATTTCCGGAAGATTAGTAAAGGTGCTGATGATGCTACTCAAGCCCACAAGCAAACCAAACAGGCGTTAGCACAGACCAAAGAAAAGTTAACAAAGTTTCAGCACGCTTGGGACGAAGTTAGGATAGAGAATGCTGAATTACAGGAACAGTTGCAGATTAAGGACGAAGAGCTTGAAAAGGCGCATGAGCAGAGGAGAAAGTATCGGGAAAGCCTCGGTAAGAGTCAAGAACAGCTAGAAGAAGCTAGAGGTGAGCTGAGGAATACCAAGAAAGAGCTTGAAGAAGTCATGATAGAAAGGGAGATACTCAAGACGCAAGCCGGCATAAAGAGACACAAAGGAGTGTGTGATGACGAGGCTCTGATGCTGCACATGGGTTCTTTAACTGAAGCTCTTGAGAAAAGGGATGTCTTGATCAAAGAGATGATTGAAAAGCCGAATCACCAGCGTACCCGTATACTTTTTGAGGAGATCAAATACTCAAGTGATAAGCTGAAGGGTGTGGAATTGTCAGATTGATGTTCTTTTCCCTGTATTTTGTTATTAATGGTTACCATCAGGCTTGTTGATGGATCCATTTTTCCTTGTATTGCATTTGCGGTTGAACCTTTCTTAAATGTACTTGAATATTTCGTTGAATGAGTATAAGCAGTTTTATTCAGAATTATTCCTTATCAGATAGCTGCGCACAAGCACATGACCACGACACGTCTCTTTATATCACAATTTCTGGTCTTCAGATTTCTGTGGTTGGATTGGAATCAGGGTATAAAGTACCTCGGAAATGACAAACATGGCATTGCATGGCATTGCATATCATTTTGCATTTTTTTGTTACTTGCTTTTCAGGTACTCGTTGCGGGGTCTCTAACCTGTATTTGATTTCAGGCAGTATAGCGGAGAGTCATATTCACCGATATTCGACGCGAAGGAACCAAGTAAGAATCATGGATCAAGTGCAAAGTGATTTGGCGGAAATGAGGGCGCGTATGGACCAGTTCATGACCCTCATGACTGGCATGGCGCAAAATCAGGAGAGACTGAGGCTTCTGGTAGAGCGTCCCGACAATGGGCCCGAAGGTGATCATCATGAAAATTCACAGGGACATGGCATTCCTCCTCCCGGTGGCAACCCTCCTCCTGGTGGTAACAATCGGGGTAATGGAAATGGTAGGCATGCTGGTGTTACTCTTGAAGATACTCTGGAAGACCAATTTACTCTACTAGATGCTGATGTGGGTAATCAAGGGGATCGAAGGTATGATGAGTTAGCAGAGAAGATCAGGGCCATAGAATGCAAGAACTCTATGGGTATTGATGTTACCAGCTTGGGGCTGGTCTCAGGAGTCAGAATTCCCCCTAAATTCAAGCCTCCCACTTTTGATAAGTATCACGGCAATGCGTGTCCCCAAACGCATCTTCAAGCTTACTTTGGGAAGATTTCAGCCCATACGGATGACGAGAAGCTATGGATGCACTATTTTCAGGACAGTCTGGCGGGGGCGTCTTTGACCTGGTACATGAAGTTGAGTAGAGCTGCTGTGAAGAATTGGAAAGATCTGGCAGAAGCGTTCCTGAAGCAATACCAATATAATATTGACATGGCGCCCAACCGCACCCAATTGCAGGGATTGTCACAAAATGCCAAGGAGAGTTTCAAAGAATATGCACAGAGGTGGAGGGAAATGGCTGCCCAGGTCCAACCTCCCTTGTCAGACAGAGAAATGGCAGATATGTTCATGGGCACCTTGCAAGGGGCCTATCTGGATAGATTAGCTGCTTGTCCGTCAACTGGATTTGCTGATATTGTGATTGCGGGAGAAAGAATAGAAAGTCTGTTAAAGCTTGGAAAGATCCAGGATGTGAGTGGGGCTGGCTCTTCGGGGACGAAGAAACCGTTCGCTAGTAACCAGAAAAGAAGAGAAGGTGATACGAATGCTGTGTTTAGAGGACGAGGCAGAGGGTGTTCTCGAGCTTATTATCAGGTAGATGCTGTGACAATCCCCACACCGTCTGTTCAGAAACAACAACCCCAACAACAAGTTCAGCAGCAACAGCAACAACCTTTTTCTCAGCAAAGGTCTAGACAAAGGGATCGTAAGATGGATCCTCTCCCTATGACTTATGCCGCGCTGTTGCCCCGGCTACTCGAGTTAAAGTTGGTAGAACTCCGTACTATGAAAGCTCCGGTTGCTGGAAACCTGCCACCTAACTTCGATGCTAATGCTCGTTGTGAGTTCCACTCAGGTGCTCAGGGGCACTCCATTGAAAAATGCTGGGCTTTCCATCATAAAGTACAAGATTTGATTGATGCTAAAGCCATCAATTTCTCTCCCGCTCCTAATATTACTCAGCATCCCATGCCTGATCATAGTGCAGCAAATGTGTACGCTATTGAAGATGGGAGGAGATTGAATTTGGTGTTAGACGTTCATCAAGTGAAAACTTCTTTGTTGGTTGTAAAAGATCGTTTATTGAAGGGACAGGTGTTCCCGGGCTGTAATCAAGATTGCCCTGAGTGCATGAATCAGGATAACGGCTGTGATAAGTTGAAGACGGGTTTACAGAATCTGATCGATGAAGGATGTCTACAGTTCGACAGAGTCGTGAAAGACACTGATGAGATATCGACCGTGACCATCTATTACACTCCCGCTGAGATTCAAATGCCGGTCAATGCAGTTCCCGTGGCGAGTGTTGCGCCAGAAGGGCCCAGTCCTGTCACTATCACGATGCCAGGACCGATTCCGTTCACATCCACGAAAGCTATCCCATGGCACTATGGGGCAGATGTATATTACGAAGGTAAAAAGCAGGAAGTTGAGCCGTCAGTCAGCCCAAATATTGATAATGTAGGGGGTGTAGGGGGCTTTACAAGGAGTGGAAGGTTGTTCGCTCCCCAAACCTTGAGAAGTGATAAAGAGGCAGAAGCCGCAGCAAAGGCTAAAGGTAAACAGGTGGTTGAAAGTGCGCCTACACCTGAAGCAGAGACAAAGATTATTTTTGATAAGGAAATGGAAGAATTTATGAAGATAATCAAGAAAAGCGATTATAAGATTGTGGACCAACTGAATCAGACCCCTTCAAAGATTTCAATCTTGTCACTATTGATGTGCTCTGATGCGCACCGACAGGCGTTGTTGAAAGTGTTGAAGAGTGCGTACGTGCCACAAGAAATTACTGTTAATCAGCTCGAGGGCGTAATCTCCAATGTTAATGTTAGCCATGGCTTGGGCTTTACAAGTAGAGATTTGACTGTTGAAGGAAGAAACCATAATAAGGCTTTGCATATCACGATGGAGTGTAAGGGCGCAGTGTTATCTCATGTACTGGTAGACACTGGTTCATCACTCAATGTCTTGCCCAAGAAGGCATTAATGAAGCTGGAAGTTGATGGTTTGATCTTAAGGCCTAGTGAATTGGTGGTCAGAGCATTCGATGGGACCCGACGATCTGTGTTTGGTGAGGTGGAATTGCCCGTACAAATTGGACCACAGGTATTCAAATCCACGTTCCACGTAATGGACATACAACCTGCATATAGCTGCCTATTGGGACGCCCTTGGATTCACGGAGCCGGGGCTGTTACTTCTACTCTACATCAAAAGCTGAAGTATGAGTTTGAAGGGCAGGTTGTGACAGTGTGTGGGGAAGAAGACATCTTTGTGAGTCACTTGTCCACGTTCAAGTACATTGAAATGGATGGGGAAATTCATGAGATGCTGTGCCAATCATTCGAAGCAGTCAATATTGACGATGCACCTGAGTCTTCTTCTGTACCAGTTGGGGCTGGTACCTCCATTTCATCTTACAAACAAGCTGTCGAGGTCGTCAGGGCAGGCAACGCCCAAGGTTGGGGCAGGTTGATAGAGACCCCAATGAAGGAAGACAAATTTGGTATTGGTTATCATCCCTCTACAACTTCAGATGCGGGGAGCAGGGGACCCATTACTTTCAATAGTGGGGAATTATCTACATGGACCAGTCTTGTGCAGCCACGGAGGATAGTGTTGACAGTAATTGTGACCTGGACAACTGGGTACGCCCTCATGCTTCGGGACAACAAGTGCAGAACTGGTTCGTTGAAGAAGTCATCCGGGTTACTCTTCAGACAGAGTAATTTTTCTTTGTTTTTTCTAACCATAATGCATGACAAAATCTTGCGCTCTGCCCAAGGCGTATAGATTCATTTGTAGGGCCACCATGGTTGCATTTGCAATGTTTAATCATTAATAAAGGACGTTTTGCAATCAAATTTTGTTCTCTGTCTTTCAGTTTTTATTTTTGCACAAAAAATATAAAATGGCAATGTTTCATTTTCTTTTGTTTCGCTTAAAAATAAATTCTAAAATAAGGCATGAACCCGTTCATGCAGACTTGATCCTCCGGATACCACTGATAACGATTTTGATATGGCCATGTATGACTTTGACAATCCGATTTATCAAGCCGAAGAAGGGGATGAGAAAGATTGTGAACTTTCTGAAGAACTGGCCAGATTGTTGAAACAAGAGGAAAGGGTCATCCAGCCTCATCAGGAGACGGTAGAAATCATCAATATTGGTACCAAGGACGCCAAGAAAGAGATCAGGATTGGTGCCAGCTTGCAAGCAGATGTGAAGCAAACTTTGACGGAAATGTTGCGCGAGTATGTTGACATCTTCGCCTGGTCGTATCAAGACATGCCGGGGTTGGATACGGGTATTGTCGTGCACAGGCTACCATTGAGAGAAGAATGTCCGCCAGTCAAGCAGAAACTTCGTCGGACTCACCCCGACATGGCTTTAAAGATTAAGGAGGAAGTCCAGAAGCAGTGGGATGCTGGTTTTCTTGCTGTGACAAAGTATCCTCCATGGGTAGCCAACATCGTGCCAGTACCGAAGAAAGATGGAAAAGTGAGAATGTGTGTGGATTATCGAGATCTTAATAAAGCTAGCCCGAAAGATGATTTTCCACTACCTCATATTGATGTGCTGGTCGACAATACAGCTCAATTTTCAGTGTTCTCCTTTATGGACGGTTTCTCCGGGTACAACCAGATCAAGATGGCACCTGAAGATATGGAGAAGACCACGTTCATTACTCCGTGCGGTACATATTGTTATAAAGTAATGCCTTTTGGGTTGAAAAACGCAGGGGCAACGTACCAGCGGGCGATGGTGACATTGTTTCATGACTTGATTCATAAGGAGATCGAATGTTATGTAGATGATATGATTGCCAAGTCGAGAACAGAAGAGGAACATCTGGTTAACCTGAAAAAGCTGTTTGAAAGGTTGAGAAAGTTCCGTCTGAGATTAAATCCAAACAAGTGCACGTTTGGGGTGCGTTCTGGAAAGTTGTTAGGTTTCATTGTGAGCGAAAGAGGAATCGAGGTTGATCCTGCCAAGGTGAAAGCAATACAAGAAATGCCTGAACCGAGAACAGAAAAAGAGGTTCGTGGTTTCTTGGGTAGATTGAACTACATTGCGAGGTTCATATCTCACCTAACAGCCACGTGTGAACCAATATTTAAATTGTTGAGGAAAGATCAAACGGTCAGGTGGAATGACGATTGCCAATTGGCATTCGATAAGATAAAAGAATACTTGCAGGAACCTCCGATTCTAATGCCTCCAGTTGAAGGGAGACCGCTGATAATGTATCTGACAGTGCTTGAAGGTTCCATGGGTTGTGTTCTCGGTCAGCATGACGAGACAGGTAGGAAGGAGCATGCTATTTACTACCTGAGCAAAAAGTTCAATGATTGTGAGTCCCGATACTCAATGCTTGAAAAGACATGCTGTGCGCTTGCATGGGCCGCTAAGCGATTGAGGCAATATATGGTTAGGCACACGACCTTGTTGATTTCAAAAATGGATCCTATCAAGTACATTTTCGAGAAGCCAGCATTGACAGGCAGAGTTGCACGGTGGCAAATGGTCTTGACAGAGTATGACGTTCAGTACACTTCACAAAAGGCCATCAAAGGAAGTATCTTGTCTGACTATCTTGCGCAACAGCCGATTGATGATTACCAACCCATGAAATTTGACTTCCCTGATGAGGACATCATGTTTCTCAAAGCTAAAGACTGCGAGGAACCACTTCCGGAGGAGGGGCCAGACCCTGAATCCAAATGGAGTCTGATGTTTGATGGGGCTGTCAATATGAATGGGTGCGGAGTTGGAGCAGTTCTTATCACGCCGGAAGGTGTTCATATGCCTTTCACTGCCCGAATAACTTTCGGGTGCACCAACAATGAAGCAGAGTATGAAGCTTGTATAATGGGGATCGAGGAGGCGATTAATCTACGGATTAAAACCCTTGATATATTCGGTGATTCAGCTTTGGTAATCAATCAAGTGAAAGGGGGTTGGTACACGCACCAAGCAAATCTAGTGCCGTATAGAGATTATACGAGGAGATTGCTGACGTTTTTCACAACAGTGAAACTGTACCATATTCCTCGAGATGAGAATAGGTTCGCTGATGCCTTGGCCACTTTGTCTTCCATGATCAAAGTGCAAAGATGGAACCATGCACCTAAGATTGAGGTATCCCGCCTTGACAGACCAGCATTTGTGTTTGCGGTCGATGCAACGTCTGATGTCAAGCCATGGTTTCATGACATTAAGTGTTTCTTGAAAAGTCAAGAGTACCCGTCCGGGGCATCGTCCAAAGACAGGAAGACGTTGAGAAGGTTAGCTGGTAGTTTCTTCCTGAACAAAGATGGCGTGCTGTATAAAAGAAATTTTGACACGGTCCTGCTTAGATGTGTGGATAGACATGAAGCAGACTTGTTGATGATTGAAGTGCACGAAGGCTCTTTCGGTACCCATGCCGGAGGGCAGGCAATGGCTAAAAAGTTGTTAAGGTCGGGATATTACTGGTTGACTATGGAGTCAGATTGTTGCAAATATGCCCGCAAATGCCATAAATGCCAGATCTACGCAGATAAAGTGCATGTACCTCCAAACCCGTTGAGTATCATGTCGTCGCCTTGGCCGTTTGCCATGTGGGGCATTGATATGATCGGAAAGATTGAGCCTACAGCTTCTAATGGTCATCGTTTCATCTTGGTGGCGATTGATTATTTCACCAAATGGGTTGAAGCTGCATCCTATGCCAATGTTACAAAACAAGTGGTCGCTCGTTTCTTAAAACGGGATATCATTTGCCGATATGGAGTTCCCGAAAGAATCATTACTGATAATGGTTCTAATTTGAACAATAAGATGATGGCTGAGTTATGCCGGGACTTCAAAATCGAACATCACAATTCTTCTCCGTACCGCCCAAAGATGAATGGCGCGGTCGAAGCGGCCAACAAAAATATCAAGAAGATTGTGCAGAAGATGGTGGTCACGTACAAAGATTGGCATGAGATGTTACCATTTGCTTTACATGGGTATCGAACGTCGGTACGCACGTCCACTGGGGCAACCCCATTCTCACTTGTATATGGTATGGAGGCAGTGCTACCGGTTGAAGTAGAGATTCCGTCCCTCAGAGTCATGATGGATGTTAAGCTAGATGAAGCTGAATGGGTACGAGCCAGATTTGATCAGTTGAGCCTTATTGAGGAAAAGCGATTGGCGGCTGTATGTCATGGGCAATTATATCAGCGCAGAATGAAACAGGCATTTGACCAGAAGGTGCGTCCTCGGGTTTATAAAGTCGGAGATGTGGTACTCAAAAGGATCCTTCCTCCCAATACAGATCACAGGGGCAAATGGACTCCTAATTATGAAGGTCCATTCGTGGTTAAAAAGGTCTTTTCGGGCGGAGCTTTATTGCTTACAACCATGGATGGCGAAGACTTTTCATCCCCTGTCAACTCGGACGTAGTCAAAAAATACTTCGCATGAATAGACCCGCTGGATAATAAAAATAAAAAAAATCCAGGCAAAAAAGGGCATCCCGGCGAACCAAAAACAGAATAAGGTTCGGGCAAAAATTAGGGATATAATTGAAAAAATTGTACACCCGGTAAGTTGAAAACCCGAAAGGGCAACTTAGGCAAAAAAGGGTATCCTGGTGGATCGAAAACCTGAAAGGGCGGTCCACACAAAAGAGGGATTTAAGCGAATGACTACAGTTTGAGTTATCTGTACCCATTACCGTTTGAACAACTGACGTTCTGAAGGATAGGAATCGGTCTGATCATTCCTCAGAAGGCAAGGTCGGGGAGTTTTGAAGACATACTGGTCATAACAGAATGGAAACTCAGTGGAATTCCGTTTTCACATTGCCATTAGGATAGTTTCTTTTCTCAATTTTCAGCGATCACCTCTTTCCAGGGATTGCTTCCGGATGTAATTGCCTATTCTGGGCTCTCAGTCAATAAATTGAATTTCAATAAAAAGCCTCCTATTTTTGTTTTATTGCTTTGTTTGCAAAAACGTCCTAATTTTTGATAAAACATTGCATTTGAAAACATGGCAGCCTTGCAATAACATGCGCAGAAAAAATATTTGAAATTACTTCGAATGTTGAATACTCCCGGATGGTGGATTCTAGCCACGCAATATTCGGGGCATGTGGGCATATTCTTTTGTTGCAGGTAGCAGGTGCAGATGATTTTAAGCACAAGACTAGCAATAAATCACTCCACGCAAAAGACTGGGGCAATTATGGGTAAGGAGATCGGCGTTCGTCGGGTCGATCTCAGTGAATTAAGTTCAACTGGGTACCGTTGTATCTTATTAAGTCGATTCTCTCATTCAGTACTTCCAACAACTACAAGCTTTTCCGTGTCGATAACGGTCACAGATTCCCCAAAAGGGTGGTCTCGTCGACACCGAAACTGATGGTCATTATCCCCAGCGAAGTCACAAGAGTTGGAAGAGGCTAGATCTTCTGTAAAATCCTCTTAGGACATCCGCTTCGGGGACAAATTGTTGGTTTTCTTAAGCATGGGGCATGTTGTTTCCCCAGCATGAAGTGGATCACCCCCCAGTAGAGTTTGATGGTCATTATCCCCAGCGAAGTCGCAGGAGTTTGAAGAAGCTAAATCTTCCGTAAGATCCTCTCATGACATCCTCTTCGGGGACAAATTGTTTGGTTCCCCAGCATGAAGTGTTGATCATCCCCAGTAGAGTTTGAGGACAGTTGGTCTTCTGTAAAATCCTCTCAAAGGGCATTCCCCAGCACGAGACGTTTTAAAGCAGTTTCCTCCAGCAGAGTTTGTTATAAACTCGTCATCCCCAACGGAATTGTCTAAAGGAAAGCTCGCCTAACATGGGGCATTGTGGTACTTATCCTAAGCTTGACAGTCATATTCTGCGGCAGACTACTGTGGATTGGCTTTGAGTTTCCCCAAAGGACTCTTTCCTAGCAAGTTGCAGGGGAATTTTCTAACCAGGATTTGCATATCCCTGGCAGAGTAGCCCTGATATCCAGCAAGATCGTATCTCTGGTCATGGTATCCCCACAAAGGTCAGCATCGAATCTTGTCAGCAATACTCCCCAGCTGAGTTGTCGTTCTCCCCGCAGAGGTTTATCAGATCGACAGAATCTATTCCTCAACAAGGATGGTACAGCCTTTCCCCAGCCGGGTCAGAAGGTTGATAATCCCTATAAAGGATCTTGGGTTGAATAAATCCCCAAGCAGAGTTTTAATGGCTCATTTCCCCAGCAGGACGTCATTTAAAAATTCTCATCCCCAGCGGAATCGCTGTGACCAGAATTCATTCCCCCAAACAGATGGAATAATTCCTGGCAGGGTCGTCATTCCCTCATATCTTAAAGTCCAATTTATTTTTGGCAAGCTTGACAATTCGAAGCAGACGGATTGTTCATCCATTCGCCAGCAGAGATATTATCCTCTCAGGAACCTCTAAAGTCAAATCATTAGTCTTTGCTCCTCAGCAGAGTCAGCATAGATGTCTGACACAGATGCAGAGAGTAATGCAATTTTGCAAATTCTAAAAGTCCAACAGTGGATTGGCAAAAGTCCGTCTTCGGGTGGCAAAAGTCCAACAGTGGATTGGCAAAAGTCCGTCTTCGGGTGGCAAAAGTCCAACAGTGGATTGGCAAAAGTCCGTCTTCGGGTGGCAAAAGTCCAACAGTGGATTGGCAAAAGTCCATCTTCGGGTGGCAAAGCAGCTAAAAGTCCAACAGTGGATTGGCAAAAGTCCGTCTTCGGGTGGCAAAAGTCCAACAGTGGATTGGCGAAAGGTCCATCTAAGGGTGGCATATTCCAAAAGTCCAACAGTGGATTGGCAAAAGTCCGTCTTCGGGTGGCAAAAGTCCAACAGTGGATTGGCAAAAGTCCGTCTTCGGGTGGCAAAAGTCCAACAGTGGATTGGCAAAAGTCCATCTTCGGGTGGCACGAAGCTGCAAAGTCCACCAGTAGCGTGGCAGGCCAGTAGTCGTCTGGAATTGCATAAAAGACATTATTAAAGTCCACCAGTAGTGTGGCAAGCCAGTAGTCGTCTGGCGTCGTTCAAAAAGACATTTCCAAAGTCCACCAGTAGCGTGGCAGTCCAGTAGTCGTCTGGAATTGCATAAAAGACATTATTAAAGTCCACCATCAGCGTGGCAAGCCAGTAGTCGTCTGGCATCGTTCAAAAGACAGATTTCTCCGACGTTTCGTCGAAGATTCAATCCAGCAGTCTTGTTGGGTTTATATCCCTTTTCTTCTTCACCATCCAGAGCAAATTTTTGGTTATTTTTGGTATTCAATCACTATATACCTTGAAAGTCCGAAAGCAATTGCTTTCAGGCATTCAGGTCTACAGCGCTTGAATAGGGGCAGCTGTAATACCCCAAAATTTGCTCTTCCCTTTTGGCATCATAGCATGGCATTATCATTTATCATATCATATCCATCTCATTAGCATTGCATTGCATTTAACATAGAAAAATGAAGCATGGCATCCTTCTTACCATCAGGGCATGTGGTCGAGTGGAAGGTGGACAATCAAGGAATCATTCAAAGCACAAAAAGGTCAATCAAGTTGGCTCTAGGCAAGCCAAGAGGTCTCTCATGTCTCATACTATCTCAATTGATCTTCCAAAACCTCAAGGAAGTGAGATTCAATGGGAGATTGAAGCACTACATCTTTCACTATGCAAGAAGTCCAAAAATTGAAGGAAAATCCTCAAAAGAGATAGCTCATTGATTCAAAATCATCCTCAAGTGGCATATCCCATCATCCTTTAAAGGGATACACAACATACTCTGAGGAATTTGAAATTGAAGACTGCATTTTTTCCTCCTAACCAGAGGGGGTCAAGATTAGGGTTTCCAATTAAATCAGGGTATCTTTGATTTTTTGGACAAAACTTGATGTCATGGTATTCCATATGTCCCTAAGTGTATGTATGTGGAAAATTGCATCTCAATTGGTTTTGGAGGTGGTTCAATTGGAAGAAAGATCAAGAATCAGAGAAATTTGGGGCCAAGTCAAATAATCAGAGGAAAAAGTCAACTCTTGACTTTTTGAGCCCAAAATCATGAAATTCATGTTACATATGTCCAATGTACAAAATTTGGTCAAGAAACTCCAAAGGAATCATGAAAAAATCAAGATGTGGAAAGTTGCCATTTTTGGATGAAGTAGGGTTACTAAAAATAGCAAGTTTTGGCCATTTTGCATCAGAATTTGAACCAAGGCCATTTAAATTTGGAGCACCAAACGAAAAATCCACTCTGCCTCAATGAAAGATCTTGTTTTAAGCTTCAAATCCATGTGTGGAACATCTCCATTGGATAAAAATTGAGTGAGATATGATTGATCAAAGTTGGAGGAAAGTAGGCCAAAAACCATGTCTTGACCAAGCTTGGCCAGGTCTGCGCGCAGTCATTTTTACAAACGGGTGGTGGGCCAAATGTCCATTCATTTTTCTCATGGTTAAAGGCCTCTAATGAGAAAATTTTCAACATCAAAGTTGTTCTATGTAGTCTTGTCTTCAATGTTCATGTTGGACAAATTTTGATTTGACCAAGTTATGAAATAGAAAGATGGGTCTAAAGTTGGTGTGATTATGCTGAAAATCACTAGGCCAACTTGCCATGCCATGCCCCAAATTGCTCGCCCATGCATCAGTTTGCTTTACATCTGTTTATGGTCATTTTTAGGCATGTTCCAAGCATCATTTCCATTCAATTTTCACACCAAACATGTAGCATTACATCTCCTCTTTCCAATGACTCCTAAAACACACCAATTCATTCATTGAGTAGAGAGAAAAACTTCCTCAAACCACCTCATGTTGATACTGATGCATTGACAGACTGGTGCACGATTTTGGTTCACACACACCCCAAACACTTCATCACATCAGCTTTCCACATTAAACCAAACACACATGACTTACACATTGCACACTTGCCTTGGCATACATGAGAATGGAAAGAAACAAACTTGCTGAGCAAGTTTCTGCTACAACCAGCCGTGCCTTCATTTTCTTTTCACCTCCACCATAGCATATCATGAGTTGCCATCACCATATCATTGCTCTCCCTAACTAACTTGACTCAGTTAGTTAGGGATGACTCACCCAAACCACCATGACTCAGCTGACTCACTCAGTTAACTATGGTTAGCTCACACTATAAATAAAAACTTCACTCTCAAATTTCATTCCTAACTTCATTTTCTCACATTCAACTCAGAAATTCTCTCGATTCTCTCTCAATTCCTCCACATTGCAACTGATTTTCAAACTCCATTTCATTCATCTTCCTCATCTTCATCTCAGAATATCTCTGATTCTATCTCCATTTTCATCACATTGCAACTGTTTTGAAGCTTGGATATCAACTCTCCTCCACTGAAGCATCATTCATTCTCTGCATCTAAGCCTTTATTTGGCCAAAAGAAACTCAAAGAAGAAGCAACATCTCTGGTTTTTCTGAAGAACACATCAAGATCATAAATCTTCAGGTACGAATTTCTTCCCTTATAGACCTAATGTGAAGATGTTATCAGGTTCTTGATGCTTCATATAAGCTCAAGAACTTGTCTGGCTAGTTGATAGGCCTTTAGAGGCATAGTTGAAATGTTAGGGCAAATATTCATATGCTCGATTCTCCCATTTCATGAACTTTTTGTATGTTTTGTCACTGGATTCATGCTCTACATTACTTCCTCTTCATTTTGGTATACTGTTTGTAAGATTCTGGGAGAATTGAAGTTGCAGACGGTGGCGTGTGACCGGAGAAGGTGACCGGAGGTCCCTCTCCGGCCGGTGGTTTTTGGTTAGGGTTTTGTTTGCAGTTTAAATCATGGCCGTTGATGTGTTCTAATCGTGTGGTGAGGAGCGTGCCAACACATTAAAATGCACATGCACCTCACGTGTGATTTTCTGAATTTTTTTTAAACATTGTGTGGTATGGTACATGGTAGTGTGTATGGACATTCACATGTGCGCGTTGATGTTGTTTACTTTGACTGGATGTTGACTGTGACTTGATCCAATGGCTTGTGTGGTTTTGACTATTGTTGACTGAAGAGCATGGTAGTTATTGTGGATTGCGCGTGTAATGGACTTAGTCAGATTGCTACCCACACCCCCCTGCTTTAAGGCCCAAATGATTTTGAACTGTCCAATTGCTATGTTCATACCCCCTTCCATTTCCACGTTTTTTTATTTTATTTCCTTTTTTTGTACATGTTTGCTTTCCATTTATTAAAAATACCAAAACATATAATAAAATTCTACAAAAATTCATGTGTATTCTTAAAACATTTAGGAAATTTTCTATGATTTTATTTTCTGATTTTATGACCATTTTGCCCCTGTTCCATTATTTCTTTTGAATTTCCATTTGCATGCATACTTAATGTGACATATGATTTTGTGCATTTTTGTTCTTGATCATAAAAAATGATTTTGATGCCTTTCTTTTTGTATTGTGGTCACAATATGTTGAGGTATGTTTGAGATTTATGAGATGATTTTTAAGTCTTTTTTGGATGATTTTTGATGTGTTGCTTTGAGCATGAATGCATGAAACTTCCATGAGACTTTGACCTAATTGTTGAGTGACTTTGGTTCTGATTCATTGCTTGTGGACTTGATATGTTAGTGACATGTGTTTAAGGTGTTTGATTGGTGAAAGTCATAATTTTTGAAGCATGTTTGCTATTTGTTTGAAGCATGAAGTTTAACTTGTTCATTTTGTGAATGCATGCCTCATGTTTGGTTTGCTTGATCATGAAGGCACTTGTGCCATGAGTTGTGGTTTTGTTTGAGGATGTATAGCATGTTAATTGACTTCTGATTGTGACATTTGGGTTACATCTTTGCATGTTTGATGTTTATCTTGCACCTTAAGTCACTTGTTTCACAAGTATGAACCACATTCACATCACTTCACCTTTTCTCCTTTGCTTCTTGTTGGATTGAGATTTTGTTTGCATGATTTGGTATGCTCATTTAGGATAACATTAGGTTGTGTAAATATGAGTTACATTCTGACTGGGAAGCATGTATAGCATTTAATCTCATTTTACTTTGTTTGTCAACTTGTTTGAATTTGATTTGTTCATTATACCTTCTTACTTTACTTGTAAGTGATTGTGCTAACCATGTAGGGGCTTTGGTAAGTTTCAATTGAGTGTGGATAAGGAATCCACATTCAACTTCTATCCTTTCTCTTTTACAATTCCATTTGGTGTTTTGCTAAGCACTTATGTGCTTTCTTTTAATAACTCATTACTTTCCCTTTTGAATTACAATTCATCTTCCACTTTGGAAGTGAATTGTTTAATTCTTTCTTTCTTTAGACTTTAGGTTGAAACCTCACAAACCTTTAGGATCACTCTCTTTAATCTTCAATTAGGATTGAGTCTTAGTCCATATAGGTTTTACCTTTTCTCCTCTCTTGAGTCTTTCATCTTCTCATCTCAAAGAAAATTCAAAACATATAATAAAGGTAAGCATTTATTGCATTTAGGCCTTTCATATAAAGAAAAGATTATAAGGGGTCTTCTCTTGTAATCTTAGAATGTGTAGCATATAGCCCATCTTGGGTCAATGTGTTAAACATTTGATCTTGTATGAGGGACTTAAATGCAATACTTGTTGAAGGTGCAAATAATAAAAAACACTTCTTCACTTCATAATCAACAAAACATTTAATAAACACAAGTATGCTAGTGTGTTTGGACCTTGATAATTGGAACTAAGTGTGAGGGTCTTCTTCACCCTTAGTGTGCTTTCTTACCCATTCCATCTTGGAATGTGAGAAGGTACACATTCCAATGACTAAGATCCAGATACACTGTCATATGCAAACAAATCCAAAGCACTTCCTTCTAAAAGACAAAAACAAACAATAACGTCTTTCCTTCGGGAATTCTTTTCTCATCTCATTCATTCTCAACGCACGAACGCGCTTCTACTCGTTCTCTTGCAAGATGGTAACGCACTCGGACCAGCGAGCCTGCAACACCTGAGCTAGAACGTAAGCCGTTCCCTAAAATACAAATAATTCATCCCCAGTGAGGGGAACTACGTCGCTCTGATTCTCATGCTCCCGATGAGATACGTAGGCAGTGGGGTAGGGCCCATGCGAGCACTTCTTTTATTTTCCCTACATTTGTTTCTCGTTCCTTTTCCAGTTCTCTTTTCGTTCCTTTTCCGGTATCCTTTCTTTACACCCTTTGATCGAGGCAAGCAAGCGTGGATCCCATCGGGTACGATGGACGCGAGGGGGTGCTAATACCTTCCTCTTGCGTAACCGACTCCCGAACCCAGTTCTCTTGGTCGCGAGACCATGCTTTTCCTTTCTCTCAGGTTTACGCGGTGTTTCCTTTCCCTCTCATGGGATAAATACACATTGCTGGCGACTCTGTTTCGGTGCCACTTTCGCGTTTGTACTAGGATGAAAATCCCGGGAGCGACACATAGTTTTGACCATAACTTGAGAACCACAAATGGTATGGAGACAAGCTAGTACTTTTTGGAAATGGGAGAGAAAGATCTTCAACTTTCATGTTGGAGGAAAATTAATTTGAAGCTTCCTTGATGATGAAAAGTCAAGTTGAATGTGGTGAAAAAACTGCCAAAAATGGAAAGTTCTCATTATAGGTCATTTTCCAAATTTAGTTACTTTTGCACAAACTCTTGATTCTTGATGAATGGCATGAATCTTGACAATTGAAGACCATATGGGGATCTGATACTTTGAAAACCATGAAGAGAGCCTCAAAATTCCACAGTTGACTTTCTCCTTTACAGTTGACTTTCCTTGGTTCACAAGCAACTAATCCACTGAACATTCTTCACCATGAATTACCAACCAAGCCTTCATCCATGAACACTTGTGAGCATATGGAAACCATAAAAACATGCTTGAATCCCCAAAGTTTTCAAGAAGCTCTCTTGAAACCAAAAACCCTAATTTGGTCCCTCTGGTTAGGAGGGAGAGAATCACTTGCAATCTTTTGCCCTGCTTGATCTTGTGATGATGTGATGAACTCCTCAAACCACCTTGAGGCTTGAGACTCCTATGAGGCTTGTGAGAAACCCTTGGCCCTTATTCTCTTACTCTGGATGATCCACACCTTTGAAAACCACTTGATCTCATGCCCTATGCTGAATGCCATGCTATGCAATCTATGACCTATTATGGAATGTGTAATACCCCAAATTTTGACCACTTAGATTTCCCATCATTGTGAAAATCATCATCACAATATGGATGAACCATCATGCTTCATCAGTCTCCCCAAAGATGGGTGAGCATCCAATACAATCAAAATTAGGGTTTCAAGCCCTCTCTGAGTGCTTAGACAAAGGATCAATCAAGAAATGACATGATCTTCAACTTGTCTAATCTCTTAAACATCCACAATGGATCAAAAAGGACTCTCACTTCAAGGATTAAGCACAAGGCTGCTCCCTTCTAGGTGGATCAAGTCTCAAGATCGACAGTGTCACCAAATTAGGGTTTTGGTCGACCAGGGCCTCCAGATGGAAATTTTCATTTGGGCACAAGGCAATGATCCAAAACATGACCTAATATACTTCATGGAACCTCATGAACCCATGCATCAAGTCAATTTTGCCTCAGGGGATGCATTCATCAAAAATCAGGAATTAGGGTTTCTTGACCTAATTCACCCCTAAGTTGACTTTTGGGATAAACCATGAGCCAAGACCTCAAGACATGATTTGAGGGTCTCTAATATACCATATTGATTCATTTAGAACAATGGATTGATCCAAGAAGCTTGAGCAACAAGTCTCATTTTCATCTGCACCACAATTAGGGTTTTAAGAGAAAAGTCAACTGTAACTTTGACTTTTGACCAAGACATGCTCCCAAACCCTAATACATGATTGAATATACCCTATGACACCCATGGAACATGTCCATCAAGTTTAATTTAGGTCAAGGACATGATTTCCTGAAGAATTGCACAGTTTGGAATTCATCTGATAAAAAGTCAACTGTGCACAAAAGTCAACTTTGACTTTTTGAGATTTTTCACCAAAATGGATTTTTAACCCTAAAATGATGTTAATGTATAATTTGAATCATCATTCATCAAGAAAAATCAAGAAAAGTGAGATAACTTGTAAAAGGGGTAACCATAAAACTTAGAAAATTTTCTAAGTTAAAAAATAAAGTGGCAAAGGTACCAACTTTGGAGGACCATAACTCCTAAACCACAAGGCCATTTTTTCTCATCCAAAGATGGATTTGTAGCCCTCATTACCACCTACAAAAACTTCAACTACAAGTCATTCTAATTCATTAAGGATTTTGAGTTATGGAGTGATCAAAGTGACTGAAAAGTGAAAATGTCACTTTTTCCAACACTTAGTGAAATTTTCACTAAGTCAGAATTTGCCTTCACTTTTTGCCAAATGTAGGGGGATTTTTCACTTGGAATCAAAAGAGATCAAAACCAAACTTGTTCAAACAGTTGTTGTATTATGTAAGAGCTTTCCAAAATGGCCAAGAACATTGCCAAATTTAACCTACATCATGAGATACAACATTGTCAAGTTGCCTTGCTGAAATCTGTCAAAGCAAGGCAGAATTTTCATTTTGGCTCGATTTGCCAAAATCAGCCAATTGCAATTGCTCCAATCCACTTGGACACCTCAGAGGATTGAATCCAAAGGGGACAATCACTGAGCCAAGCCTCCAAGGTCCAAGGAACAAAGAATAGCATGTTGAACCTAGAATGGCCAAAATAGGGACAAGACTTCAAATTTGGAATGAGGCATTCAATGGAACCATCAAGGTGGCATGGACTGAGCCATTCTCATCTGAAATCAGTCAAGACTTATCCAAGACCAAGGGGACCAAAGCTCTGTGCCCTAACCTCTAGTCAATGGCTAGAGGAGACTTTCATTTCCATTGGCCAACATTGAGGAAACCTACTTACCAGCTGCCATGCACTATTCCTTGCAAAACAAACTTGCTCCACTATAAATAGAGCTCAATTGTGGTCAGTTTAAGTACACCAAAGCCATCTAACAGATGTTTTCCTCAAAATCTCTTTCTCTTGGCAAAAATGCCTTTCTTAGCAAGGTAGCTATCGGGTTTTGAGTTTGAGAGCAATTCTGCACAAACCAATCACTCACACACCTCACATACATCACATATGAGCTGATCAAACACTCACATAACATTTGGAACATCAATTTCATGAAATCACCAGCTGGTTGCTCAAATTTTCAAACAAGGTGCAGCTGAGATGCCATAAACTGATCCAGTCCATTTCAATTCAATCCAAGTGTTCAAACACACTCCATATGGTGTAGGGAAGCTGTTCAGATCATCACAACTTGTCTGTAACACCTCCAACTCAAAATCACATCTGCTCTTGCTGTCACGACTTGGAGGTAAGCACATACTTGGTCATCTCTCAATCTATGCATATTTCCTCGCACAATAATTTGGCTATATGTTCATAATCATGCATGGAATGTTTTCCCTCAATTAATTGCATTGTTTGAATCGTGTATCAAAAATCCTAGCCTTCATGCAGAAATTAGGGTTCTTGAGGTATCTTCGTGATTTCTTGTTGTATGTTTAATTTAAATGAAATTAAAGTACATAGACATGATCGTGAGGTTGAGGCGAGCATAATGATATGTGGATTGCATGTTATAATTACGTATTCAGTGAGATTGGATGGAAAATGCAAATCTGGGCAAACTAAAAAACGCGCCTGTTCTTGGTGTTGTTCTTGGCGCCATTTTCATATATTCAAATATTTGAATTGTGTGATTTTGTTTAATTGATTCAAAAATTAATTTCTCTCTGAGTTTTAATGATTTTGAGTTTATTCTTTTTTTAATAATTCACAAAAATGTTAAAATATTTTATTTTATCAAAAAATCCCAAAAATATTATTTATTTCATATAATTGATATTTTTGTAAAGAATTAATATTTTGATTGTTTTTGGCATTTTAAATATTTTTTCTACATTGATTTTGCAACTTTTAATGCTTTCTAATTATTTTGTAGGTCAATACTTAATTTTTGAAGCATTAATCCAAGATCACAATTTGTTTTCCATGTGTTAAACAATTTTTGATCATTTTAATTGAATTTTTATTCAATTAAATACATTTTGAAAACAAATTAGGGTTTTGGATTAATTCAACCCTCATAAATCATTTTCAAAACTCTTTGGGCCTCTATTAGAGTGTAAGACCCAACCCTTTTTTTGACCAAATCATTTTTGGGCCTCACTTATTGTATAAGTCCGGATACCGTCAAAAAACAAACGGTGTGATCGTCACCTTTTCAAAAATCATCTGGGCCTACCCTCGAGTAGTAAGACCCATTTATTTTTCTTCAAAACTTTTTGGGCCTCTTGAGAGAGTGTAAGACCCATCTCCCCTTGTACAAAAACTTTTTGGGCCTCACTCATTGTATAAGTCCCTCTGTACAAGTAAACGGCGCGATCGTTGCCCGTTTAAAAATAAAACTCATTTGGGCCTCTCCTTGAGCTATAAGACCCATTCAAAACACTTTGGGCCTCTATTAGAGTGTAAGACCCAATCCCCCTTTTAACCAAAACATTTTGGGCCTCACTTATTGTATAAGTCCCTCTACGTTAAAAGAAAACCTCGGCGCGATCGCCATTTTTAAACGAAAAATCATTTGGGCCTACCCTCGTGTTATAAGCCCCACTCTTTTCTTTAAACCTTTTTTGGGCCTCTATTAGAGTGTAAGACCCATCCCTTTGTACAGAAAACCTTTTTGGGCCCCAGTCACTTGTATAAATCCCTCTGTACAAATTCAAACAGTGTGCTCACTGATAAAACCCTGGGCCTCTCCTTGAGCTGTAAGCCCCAAATCTTTCTTTTTCAAAGCACTTTCTCCTTTGATTTTGAATATACTGTTGTTTTCAATATTTCTTTGTTGAACAACTAACCAAACAGCATGGAAGCACTACAACCGAGTAAGTGGTTATCGCTTTCATTTACTGCTTTCATATTATAAACTGAATTGTGGGGCTGCTCACTGTAAGTCTCCTTTCATAAACTCATATCTACTGTGTAATAATAGTATAGATATTTCGAGTTTCCCCAGCAACTACGTCTAGAACTAGGTGACGCTGTTTCACTTATTCGTAGAAATAGACGCCTAGATCCCCAATAGGAGCACCAGATACAGTCTTCTCTTCGGCTGTCCTCCTTAGGAATCGTCAAGAAGCTCTACTCCCCAAGATGAATGTATTCTCCGTGAATGGCATATTTGAGTTTCTTCCAAATTCTCGAACTTTCCTGACTTGATCTATTCCTTGTGGATAGCTTGCCTTGAACGTCTCGGGGTTTGGGTACCCATTACGGTCATAATCTTGGACCTTAACTAAGGAACCCTCTTTAAAAGTTAAAAGTCGCTGGATAGTAAACCTCGCATGTTTACCAGTGGTTTTCATCTTTAAAAGAGTTATCTCTCCTAATGGAAAGGAGATGATAGACCCACGGGTTTCTTAAAAGTATCGGCCTCCTCTTGGGCATTATTCAAGGACCCTACGGCTTCTTAGAAGTATTCACAGCCTCCTCTTAGGCTTCGTATAATGATCTCTTCCTTCGGGAATGATAGCCTCCTCTTGGGCTTCGTACAAGGACCCGTCGGCTTCTTAAAAGTTTCCAGCCTCCTCTTGGGCTTCGTACAAATTGTCCCGACGACCTCCTAGAGGTATAGGAACAGAACCTAGTCATCCTCATAGAGCAATCCTTTCATAGAGTCTACTACTGTTCCTCGAAGCATAGTACAAAAGATAAAACTCTAGACACGGACAGTCTAACTTCCTTGAGTCTCAAAGACATTCTCAAGTGACCCCCTTCGTTAAATAGGAAGGAAACCCGCAGACTCGGACAGTCTCAATACCCTTTGGATTTCCCGTTTCCTCAAAGAGAAGGAAATATCCCTGACACTCAAATCAAATCCCTGAGTACAGTGTTGCTCATATAAGAACTGATTTTCTCTTTCAAATCAGTATATTGGATCTGTCACTCAACTGAAACAGTTACAATAGCCTCCATCTCGGGCTTTGTACGAGATACCAAAATTCTCCCCAGTGGAGTCAAAACAACCTTTTCGCCTCTCTCTCGGGCTTTGTACGAGATACAAAAACACTCTATTACTGAGTATAAAAGATTCTCCAACTGAGTCAACTCTTTGCTAGCCTCCTCTTAGGCTTTGTATAACGACATGCCCCACTGGGTCAAAAACTTTTAGCCTCTCTCTCGGGCTTTGTACGAAACACAAAATAGCCTCCTCTTAGGCTTTGTATAATGATTTTCCTAGCGGAAATTAGCCTCCTCTTAGGCTTTGTATAAGAAAACCACTGGTTGATCCAATCGACCTTTTAGCATCAAAGTTGTGCCTCGTTCGCAGTACACAAACATCAACAACTCCTTTCCCTCCATCTAATCGCTGTAAGCGGCAAGCCTTTGGATCATCTATATCCATGCCACTGTCCCTCTTTTAGCATGAGAAATTCCTAAGGAAACATGGCATTGCTCTACACTGAGTTAAAGTCTTCTCCTTCAGGTTAAAACCCTTTCTTCAGAAATTATGGCATTGCTCGGATCCGCGTATCCCAGTTAAAGTAATTCTCCTTCTCCCCTCTTTAGAGATGACAAATTCTCTCTAAAGTCGAGGTATTTCAGCTTCACGTCTTGGGCTTTGAACAAGACACAAATAGACCTTTTAGCTTCACATCTTGGGCTTTGAACAAGATACAAATCACCTTTCGCTTCATGTCTTGGGATTTGAACAAGACACCAAAACACCATTTCCTCCAATAGAATAGGAGGAACTACGAACGCTCTGATTTCCCTGTTTCGGTAAACGGGAATACGTAGGCATAAGATCGAAAGAAAAGATCTTAGCGAGCGCAATCAACAAAAAAACCAAATCCCATATCTCCATCAATCAAAAGCAGTAATTCAAAAGCACCAGTCCTAACATCCTAATCCTTATTCCCCGCCAGAAACATTAAGCCCTAGAAAGAAAGAAACCTGTATTGGGGAAATACGAATAACCAGTACAAAGGCCCCCCACATTGATAGCATCCGTAACCTAACAGACCGCTGTTTAAACTCAGTATGCAAGCAGGGTTAATTGGACCCTTCCTTATTCAGCTCACAATAGGATAAAAAATGAATCGACCTGTAGTTTTAAGCTCAACCGCAGAGAGCGACCAGCGCTTAAGAACCGCGTCCAAAATCGCTCGCTACAGAAAAAATGGCGCCCACCGTGGGGCCTATTCCTTTCTTTTTGCTTCTCTTGTGTGAAAAATTACACAAATGGCGACTCTGCTGGGGAGTCTCCTTTTCTGCCTTAGGGCATCATCCCCGTTTTCTACGGAAAATGGGAACTCTACCAAAGAGAAAAATTGACCTATGCTGGTCCATCTCTTAGGCAGGGAACCACAGATTGGGGCTTCCGCCGGGGAACCCATTTCTGTCAGGAACTTAAGATTCATAGCTTTATAAGTCTAGGATGATTAGGACAAATATATATACTGCTTTTCCTAAATGCTATACGTGTTTATTTTTCTGCTAATGGGAATACGTGTGATGCCGCATGTGGTGAGATTGAGTATACACTTAAGAAAAGCCAACCTTTTTCGTAGTGCGGAAACTATCGAAAATAGTTGTTACGCGATACTACCCTCATTTGAGGCTGGTGATCTATTCTCGGTGAATGGCACTTACTCTAAGATTGCACACAACTCGCTGGCGATCCGTTTGTTGTCTGCCTTCCTGGGAGGAGCTGATGATAATGAGTACAGGTACAAAAATCACTCTAGTATAAACCTTTGGGGATGGGTAGAGCCTTGACTTCATGACAACGACCCTCTGACCCCATGTTTTTTCTATGTTTTTGTGTGCTGCATTCATGCATTCATTTAATAAAACATTAAAACATTCAAAAAACTTCTCTTCTAGTCTCTCTGTTTTTCAAATTAAACTAAGACTGTGATTGCAAATATCAGAGAAAAGGATTACGCTAATGGATTTCGGTAGAAGGAGAACTCACCAGTATACCTTCAAGGTTCCAAAACTAGGGGATTTGAGAAAGTTAGCGAGGATGATCGTTAACCCAGAGGCTTTTAGAGCCTAGCACGGTGGTTTGCTACCACTGTTAAGAGTTCATGTGATTGAGGGAATCATGGATGCGCTCATTCAGTTCTACGATCCGGTTTATCACTGTTTCACATTCCCAGATTACCAGCTAGCACCAACGCTGGAGGAGTATTCTCATATAGCTGATTTACATATCACTGATCGAGCTCCATTTTCTGGACTGGAAGAAATTCCAAAGAATCAGACTATTGCAATAGCAATTCATTTGGACGAGTCTGAGGTCAGGACTCACATGACCACTAAGGGTGGAATCCAAGGTTTGCCAGCCCAGTTCTTGACAAAAAAAGCTCTATACTTCGCTAGTATAGGGAACGGGACTGCTTTTGAAAGCATCTTTGTCTTGCTCACCTATGGGTTATTTTTGTTTCCCAACATCAATAACTTCGTCGATATCAATGCTATTAAGGTTTTTCTCATTGGAAACCCTGTGCCGACTTTGCTAGCAGATGCGTATCATTCTGTACACTTGGAAAATTTGTACAGCGGAGGAGAGATCACATGCTGTGTACCTTTGCTCTACAAATGGTTTTGCAAGAGTGTCTTACGTTAGTCGCAGAAGATCATGTCTCTCACCAATTCCGATATAGATTGGTGTAATAGGATTTATGAAGGAATCAGAATCATTGACCGTTGTGGAAACTTCCCCAGTATACCCCTCATAGGAACTAAAGGAGGAATCAACTATCATCCGATATTAGTTCTTCGTCAATTTGGATACCCGATGAGACACATCCCACTGGGTGTTCATCTGGAAGGTCTTTTCTTCAAAGAAGGAGAAAGTGACAGAGCACTAAAGATGGAAATAGTGCAAGCTTGGAAACATGTTCATAAGAAAGGACGAGAGTCTCTGGGAAAACCGGACTGTGTCTCGGTGGAGCCTTATCTCCATTGGGTACAAACTAGAGCTCTCAAGCTAAAGATGCCTTATCCTCGTTACGGAATTCTTTCGCCGAGGGAAATTGTCATGTACTTCATGACGGAAACTGAAAGGCTTCAGGTTACTCTCAACAAAGTTCAAAAGGAAAGAAGATCTTGGAAGAACAAATACTGCACCCTCGACGTAGAGTGTATCCAAATACAGCAATTACTAAAAGAGAAAGATGCTCTGATTGAAATTTTGGAGCAGCATGCTGTAGAGAATCAAGATGACCAAAGAAATTTGCTCACTCCTTTCACTTGGCAAAGGAATGACAACCCGACAACGGCCCAAGCGCCCCGGTCAAAGAAAAGGAAGATACCAGAATCAGCACCCGGTTTCTCCTCAGAGAGGACTCGGGACCCATTAGTTTAGGTTTCTGTTTCTGCACTTTGTAATCTACTGTATTTCCATTTCTGTAATCCTTTGGAATTCAATAAAAAGGGGTTTCCCCACTGTTTGATATTTGCAATCTAATTGTCGAAGTTTATTTTAATTAAACCTAAAAACAATTAATATAATCATTGCATTCATCATTCTCACATCGCGTATTCTCCTTACCTACGAATCTCACGTTTGTGTCTCGATTCTAGAGTCAAACTGTCTCATTCGTATAATACTCGGGCCAATCGTCAGAAAAAGATGGATGATCTTGAGGAAGAAAACAGAGAGTTGAAAGAAGAGATCGACGCTCTGAGAGAGGATATGAGAAAGCTTCGTAACGACATGCAAGCCATGGCAGAAGCTCAGCTACAAAGAACTGTGATCTCAGAGATCACCTCAACGCCCATCATAGAAAAGTATGATCCTAGGTATCAGATGCCGAAAGATCGTCCTTGGGGCATGCCTGTTAACTATATCCCGGAAGGATATGTTCCGCCGATCACTGAAGATCAGGGAATCGCAACAGAAGCCGCTGGGCCTGAAGGTTACAAACTTCGGGAAAGCGAAGATGCCAAGGGCATACTCAAGACTCCTGAAGGTTACAAACTTCGGGAGGCGCCAAGACTTACTGCCGTAGTCACGGTACCACCCCCTGTGGTGCACACTGTCCCGGAAGGACAGATTCCACAGACACCTTCTGGTAAGAAGGAAACTATGTTTGACAGAATGGATGAATTCCAGGAACAGTTCTTGGAAATGCAGAAAGAGCTGCAAGCCATTCGCGGTCAGGATCTAGTTGGAAAGGACGCCGCAGACCTCTGCTTGGTCCCAAATGTGAAAGTCCCGCACAAGTTCCAAGTGCCCGACTTTGAAAAATACAAGGGTAACTCTTGCCCTCAGAGCCATCTGGTGATGTACGCTCGGCGAATGTCAGTCCAGACGGAGAATCAGGACCTGCTGATTCACTACTTCCAGAATAGTTTAACCGGTGCCGCACTCAATTGGTACATAGGTTTAAACCGTACTACGATCAGTACATTCAGAGATCTTGGTACTGCCTTCGTCCAACAATACAAGTACAATTTGGAGATGGCACCCGACAGGGATCAACTCAGATCAATGTCGCAAAAGGAAAAGGAAACCTTTAAGGAGTATGCTCAAAGGTGGCGTGAAATTGCCGCTCAAATTTGTCCACCTCTTGAGGAAAAAGAGATGACAAAAATCTTCTTAAAGACCTTAAGCTCATTTTACTATGACAGAATGATTGCCAGTGCACCCAGTGATTTCACTGAAATGGTCGGCATGGGTGTACGTCTTGAGGAAGCCGTCCGAGAAGGACGTTTGGTAAAAGACACTGGATCGACGAGCGGTACTAAAAAATACGGTAGTGCTCTCCCTAAGAAAAAAGAGCAAGATATTGGGAATATCTCTCTCGGAAAGCAAAGGCGACATTATCAGCCAGTAGCAGCTGTTACTCCTGTTATCGGCCCCGCGCCTGTTCCTATGTATCAACCTCAGATTGCGCAGAGCCAACCTGACCAACAAAGGACACAACAGCCTCTTCAGCAGGCTCGTCCTCCATATAACAACAACCGTACAACACGGCCACCAGGATTTGATCCTATACCCATAACGTACGCAGAGCTGTTTCCGTTACTGCTGGCTAAGGGGCACATTCAGACTAAGTCTCCCCTTTCAGTTCCGGAAAATCCGCCTTTCTGGTTTAAGGTGGATCAAACATGCCCTTATCATCAAGGAGGTTCAGGTCATAACATTGAGACTTGTCTCAATTTCAAGTCCGACGTCCAAAAGCTTGTTAGGAGCGGGCTCTTATCTTTCAAAGATACGAATCCTAATGTTCTTACGAACCCGCTGCCTCAACACGAGAAAGCTGCAGTCAATCTGATTGAGAAAGAGACTAACAATGTTTATCAAATTCACGATGTACTCTTATTGGGGACCAATCTGGTCAAGATGCATTGTAGACAGAGTGGATATGGCCATGTGCCACCTCATAATTATCACCAGTGTGATATCTGCTCTAAAGACAACCAAGGATGTTCTGTAGTGCAAGCAGCTCTACAGGAACAAATGGATCTCGGATGGATCCAAGAGCACCGAGTTCGTGGAGTTAACATGGTCTCTATGAATTTTAACGTCATTCAAAACCACGACATCTGTGTGATGAATGTCAACTTGGTGGCGATGCACTCAAGGCAAAGCCAGTATCATAATCTGCCACGGCACGATTACAGTTCCTGTCTGATTTGCTCGGTAAACAAACAGGGATGCTCTTTCATACAAGAGGCCCTCCAGCGTCAGATGGATCTTGGATGGATCCAAGACTACCATGTTAGGAACTCCTATCAAATCAACATGGTTCAGATCTTTGACATTCGCGTGATGAATACCAATCTGGTAGAGTTACATGTTGAGCAGGTCCGACTCGGATTCTTAATATCACATGACTATCAAAGCTGTAAAGCGGGTTGCGAAAATGATCGAGGTTGTACCCTTGTCCAGGAGGCGCTTTAGCACTTGTTAAATCACTGGTGGATGCCAATCTATATGGACGAAGATACTCAGCAGATTAGTATCAATAACAGGAATCCTACTCGTCGTCAAAGTCAGGATGTCCGATCAATGGAAGGTAACCTAGTGAGGTTACATTGTATTCAAAGTGGGCGTGGCCAGGTGCCACCACACAACTATGACAGTTGTAGCGTCTGTTCGGAAAGTAACCAAGGGTGTTACCTTGTGAGAGCGGCTCTTCAGGGTCAGGTCGATCGTGGAGAAATTCGTCCATATCCAGGTTCAGGACCCATCATTTGGTCGCCAAACTACCTTGCCGATCAAGTTGAGGATGTTGTCACGATCTCTGGTCATCACCAGATCAGGGATGTTTTTGCCATCGTCCCTCTACTTGACGAATCTAGAGTTCCCAACCGGGAACGGATCAAGGTTACTTATGACGGTCAGAAAAATCAGAAGGTTCCCATAGTCATCTATCTACCGGGGCCACTACCGTATAAATCAGCTAAGGCGATCCCTTACAAATACGGTGCAACAATAATTGAGAATGGAAATGAAATTCCATTACCCTCCGTCGTGAATATTACAGACATCATTCGTGTAACACGGAGTGGTAGAATCTTCAACCGAGGGGTTGGAGAATCCAACAAAGAAAAGGAACTTCAGGCGGAAATTCCTTATCCACCAGTCGGTCAATCTAGTAATCCCGACTTTTCAAAAGACAAAGATGAGATGCTAAAGCTCATCCAAAGGAGTGAATATAACATCGTTGATCAACTGTTACAGACTCCTTCAAAAATCTCAGTATTATCACTGTTACTCAGTTCAGAAGCACACAGAGAGGCTCTACAGAAAGTCTTGGAGCAAGCCTTTGTGGAACAGGATGTAACAATCAGACAATTCGATAGCATTGTCTCTAACATCACTTCCTGCAATAATTTGGGATTTAGTGATGAAGAATTACCTGAAGAGGGTCGCCGTCATAACATGGCGCTCAACATTACAGTTAACTGCCAGGACGATGCTTTAGCCAACGTACTGGTAGACACAGGGTCAGCCCTGAATGTTATGCCAAAGTCCACCTTGATGCAATTATCATTCAAGGGCCCTCCGATGAGAGTTAGCGAGGTCGTCGTCAAAGCATTCGACGGATCCAGAAAAACAGTTATCGGCGAAGTTGATCTTCCCATAACTATTGGTCCTCACACTTTCCAAATCAATTTCCAGGTCATGGACATCCGGGCAATATACAGTTGTTTATTAGGAAGACCTTGGATACATCAGGCTGGAGCGGTCACTTCGACCCTCCACCAAAAGCTAAAGTTCGTCAAGAACGATCAACTTGTCACGGTTTGTGGGGAACAAGCCTTGCTTGTGAGTAACCTATCATCATCTACTTGTGTGGAACCCGACGAGGTTATTGGAACTCAGTTCCAAGCACTATCGGTGAGCAAGAACGATCAATCCGAAGAAGGAACTTCAATTTCTTCATACAAAGATGCTATCAAAGCGGTCGAGAGTACCGATACGACAGGATGGGGACAGCTTGTCATTCCTATTGACAACAAAATAAAGAAGGGTCTTGGTTTTTCTGCAACCTGTACTCAGACAGCTATCAACGATGAAAGTCTTCATCCTCTTCAAAACTTCTTCCACAGTGGAGGTTTTCTTCACCCAATGTCTCAGACAGTTCATGCTATCAATGAGGAAGATCCCTCTGACACAGATGAAGAATGGAAGTCCTACCTTAACAAGGACGGCTATATGTCTCAGGAAGAGGTGCCTATGCCTTTTTGCTTTCCTACAGAAAGTCCGAGATTTATACCAAGATCAGATGTCGAAATGATCTACAGAGATTGTGATCCGGAAGGATGTCGTGCTCCGCCAAATTCATTAGAGGAAGACACTCTGATGAAAGAAAACTCTGATCACAATTATTATGGCCCGATGGATGGCCTGCCAATGTGGCAACCTTACCCAGGAAACTTGGGGCAAGAAAGTCAGCCGAGTAATGAAACTCAGCTGAGCGTCATTGAACAGAATACCTGTGTCCCCGCCATGTCATGGGACCAACATTCAGGTCATTCGGAAACTACTCAACATGAAGATGAATTCGCAACGTTTACGGGACTAGAATTCATCAACTATGCTTTTCCTGAGGTCAACGTCATCGAGAGGGATGACTTCTCCAGTTCCAAAGAAATTTGGGACACTTTGGGACAACCGAGTGGAAAATATGACTATATGGTCAAGTACACCGCTCCCGAAAGCTCTCGTATCAGGCTCGAAGATATCCAGTCAACTGGATGGGGAGATACAGCTGAGAGCACAAATGCTATGCAAAATGCAACAGAGGAATCCTCCTACGATAATTCTGCTTGGGAGACAGATTCCAATGATCCTACTCCACCAGAAATCAGCGTCATTTCTGAAGACAAATCAAGGAAGGTGCCAAACTTTGTGATTCAACGAGGAGTTCGCCGCCAATGGGTTGCTGTCGAGGTTCCGAAGGTCGTTCATCAGTCAAAGTAATTGCCATCTTTAACCTTTCACCCTGCCCAGGTGAAACGGATGTTTTGATAGGGCTCGTTTTCTGTAAATTTCCCTCTTCGCTTTGCCCAAAGCGACAGAGTTTTGTTTTATAGGGCTGTAGTTTCAAGATTCGACTTGTTCATTAATAAAATAACGTCGTTTTGTAATTTCCGCATTAATTGTTGTTTTCTCTTTTTGCTTTTTCAGAAAATGGTAATCCTAAAAAACAATTCAAAAATAAAAACAAGCAGTAAAATCAAAACACTGCACACACTTGCATTTTCTCTATCTCTTCTAAACACGAATCATCACGTCATGCAGATTGCTTGTTTTATACCCCGTTGAAACATATGATCCGATGCCTTCTTCCAACTTTGAGTTCCCGGTATTCGAGGCTGAAGAAGAAAATGACAACGAAATTCCAGAAGAGATCTCCCGACTACTCAGACAAGAGGAAAGGTCCATTGAACCTCACAAAGAGCCGTTGGAAACGGTAAACTTGGGTTCAGAAAAAGAGAGAAAAGAAATCAGGATCGGAGCACTGCTCAGTCCAACTGTCAAAGAAAGTTTGATAAAGCTTCTCAAAGAATTCCCCGATGTATTCGCTTGGTCCTATCAGGATATGCCAGGGTTGGATACCAGCATCGTGGAACATCACTTACCGCTAAGATCGGAATGTCCTCCAGTAAAGCAAAGGTTGAGACGGACTCACCCGGACATGGCCATCAAAATCAAAGAGGAGGTACAGAAACAGATCGACGAGGGTTTCCTCGCTACATCTGAATATCCTCAATGGTTAGCCAACATCGTACCCGTTCCCAAAAAGGATGGAAAGGTCAGAATGTGTGTTGATTACAGAGATCTAAACAAGGCAAGTCCAAAGGACGACTTTCCTTTACCACACATTGACATGCTGCTTGACAGCACAGCAAAGTTCAAAGTATTCTCCTTCATGGATGGATTCTCGGGCTATAACCAGATCAAAATGGTGCCGAAAGACATGGAGAAAACTTCGTTCATTACCCCATGGGGTACCTTTTGTTACAAGGTAATGCCGTTCGGTTTGAAGAATGCCGGGGCAACCTATCAAAGGGCCATGACTACTCTGTTTCATGACATGATACATAAGGAAATCGAGGTATATGTCGATGATTTGATTGCAAAATCAAGATCAGAGGATGAGCACGTTGAACATCTGTCAAAATTGTTCGAACGTCTAAGAAAATTCAAGCTCCGCTTGAATCCCAACAAGTGCACCTTCGGTGTCCGTTCAGGGAAACTACTAGGGTTCATCGTCAGCCAGAAAGGGATTGAGGTTGATCCTGACAAGGTCAAGGCCATTCAAGAAATGCCTTCTCCGAAAACTGAAAAACAAGTCAGAGGATTCCTGGGACGTTTGAACTACATCTCCAGATTCATATTCCTTATGACCGCGACGTGTGCGCCGATTTTCAAATTACTCAAAAAGAACCAGGATTGCGTTTGGTCAGAAGACTGCCAAACTGCCTTCGACAGTATCAAGGAATATCTGTTGAATCCTCCGATTCTATCACCTCCAGTGGAAGGAAGACCACTAATCATTTACCTCACAGTCCTAGAGGACTCAATGGGATGTGTACTTGGCCAACAAGACGAAACTAAAAGGAAAGAGTCTGCCATTTACTATCTAAGCAAGAAATTCACCGACTGCGAAACTCGGTACACGATGCTTGAGAAAACTTGTTGCGCTTTGGCTTGGGCAGCCAAACGTCTTTGCCAGTACATGATTCATCATACTACTTGGTTGGTATCCGAAATGGATCCAATCAAGTACGTTTTCAAAAAACCTGCCCTCACGGGAAGGATTGCCCGTTGGCAGATGTTACTATCAGAATATGACATAGAGTACCACGCTCAGAAAGCCGTTAAAGGAAGTATTATAGCCGATCATTTGGCTCATCAACCGATTGACAATCAAGAATCAATCGGGTTTGACTTCCCAGACGAAGATGTCATGTATCTAAAGATGAAAGATTGCGATGAACCGCTACCCAGTGAAGGGCCAGAACCAGGTTCCCAGTGGGGACTTATCTTTGACGGAGCTATCAATCATTATGGAAATGGAATTGGGGCAATCATTGTTACCCCTCAGGGTTCCCACATTCCTTTCACTACTAGACTTACGTTCAAATGTACGAACAACGAGGCCGAATACGAAGCATGTATTATGGGTCTCGAAGAAGCGATTGATTTAAGGATCAAAAACTTGGACGTATACGGCGACTCAGCCTTGGTTATCAACCAGATCACAGGAGATTGGAACACATACCAATCAGGATTGATTCCTTACAAAGACTATGCAAGAAGGTTGTTACCTTTCTTCAACAGAGTTGAGTTTCATCACATCCCTCGTGATGAGAATCACATGGCTGATGCATTAGCCACTCTCTCTTCCATGATTAGTGTAGGTCGATGGAATGACATACCTAAGATTGACGTTATGCGCCTTGAACGGCCCGCTTACATCTTCGCGATTGAAGCAGTCATAGACGACAGACCTTGGTATCACGATATCAAATGCTTCCTTCAGAAACAAGAGTACCCATCTGGGGCACTCGGAAAAGACAGGAAAACCCTCAGAAGATTGGCTGGAAACTTCTTCCTGAGCGGTGACACTCTTTATAAGAGAAATTTTGACATGGTCTTGCTCCGATGTGTCGACAGACCAGAAGCAGACATGCTCATGAAAGAAATTCATGAAGGATCCTTTGGCACTCATGCCAACGGACACACAATGGCGAGAAAAATTCTCAGGGCCGGGTATTATTGGTTGACCATGGAATCCGACTGCTACAAGTACATGAGGAGGTGTCACAAGTGTCAGATATACTCCGACAAAATTCATATACCGCCATCACATCTCAAAGTTCTTTCTTCCCCGTGGCCTTTTTCCATATGGGGAATCGACATGATTGGTATGATTGAGCCCAAGGCTTCAAACGGACATCGGTTCATCCTGGTAGCCATTGATTATTTCACCAAGTGGGTCGAAGCAGCATCATTCGCCAATGTAACCCGACAAGTGATGGTCCGATTTATCAAAAACAATATCATCTGCCGTTATGGTGTTCCAAGCGAGATCATTACTGATAATGGATCTAACTTTAACAATAAGATGATGAAAGAGTTATGCGCAGAGTTCAAGATTGAACACCATAACTCATCTCCCTACCGACCCAAGATGAACGGAGCGGTAGAAGCGGCTAACAAGAACATCAAGAAGATCGTTCAAAAGATGGTTGTAACCTACAAAGATTGGCATGAGATGCTACCCTTTGCTCTTTATGGTTATCATACATCTGTCCGCACTTCAACAGGGGCTACCCCTTTCTCTCTAGTATATGGCATGGAGGCAGTGCTCCCCATAGAAGTAGAGATCCCATCAATCTGGGTATTGATGGAAGCTAAGCTCACCGAAGCTGAATGGTGTCAAAGTCGACACGACGAACTGAACCTGATCGAAGAAAAGAGAATCACGGCACTATGCCACGGTCAGTTGTATCAGCAAAGAATGAAGAGGGCGTTCGACAAAAAGGTTCGACCTCGTGTCTTCAGAAAAGGAGACCTCGTGCTCAAGAAGATACAATCATTTCTCACTGACTCTCGGAGAAAATGGACCCCAAATTATGATGGCCCCTATGTGGTCACGAAAGCTTTCTCAGGCGGCGCCTTGAGACTTGCAACCATGGACGGAGAGGAATTTGCCTACCCCACGAATGTTGATGTAGTCAAGAAATACTTCGCCTAAACTAAAAAAAAAATGTCTCGGTGGATTGAAAACCCGAAAGGGCGGTCCAGGCAAAAGTTAGAGACAATGCAAAAAAAAGAATCATCCCGATGGATTGGAAATCTCATAGTACAATCCAGGCAAAAGTTAGGGATAATGGCAAGTAACAGCAGTAGTTACATCATCTATCAGAGGAAATCTCCAGTCAAAGGTCATCTTCGACGGAAGCTCAGGATGCCCTGAGTTCAAAGTTGGTAGAAGGATAGTGGTCGTTATGTTTCAACGTAGCCTTTTTCCCTGTAAATTACCATTTTCTAACTTTGTATATACTCTTTGGAATCACGCGTTTGGCTGATCTCCATCTTATCAATAAAATTTGAGCCCTTGTGCTTTTGTTTGTAATTCTTAACTTCTTTTAGCTTTACAGAACGACGTTGTTTAAACTTAATCAGCGATTCTTAAAATAAAACAAAAAATAAATTTACTTGTTAAACTTTTTCTGCTTTTAAATTAAAGATGGCATTTCTTTTGACTGTTGAACATCAGAAGAACATCGATCGCTTCTCCCAAAGTAAGCGGACTTCAAAGTGCAGAATCAAAGTACTCCTTCTAAGCCAGTATGCCTGAATGAAGGGATCAACTGTGTCAGAGACCTTGTTTCGTCTGACACGCCTCGGCCGAGTTCTCATCTCCTAAACCCGATCAACATAGCTCCCAACGGGACTATCTCTCCTAAGCAAGGTGGAATTGCTATTTTGAACCAACGGTACTTCTTCGCCCCGCGATGGCCGAGTATCCAATTGTGTTCATCCATTAGTCTGTATGTCGTGTCTGTTTTGTCAGCATATACATACATACTTCATGCATTTTATTTGCATTCACATTTCATATTGCATCACTATCACTCTAGTCGGTCCTGTCCCCTAGTGGTAGATGTCCTCTCAATCGAGTTGTCAGTTCTTGCCTCGTCAGGAAATACTGTGTCTGAACAACCTCGCTTCCAGTTTAATTCTGGAAAGAAGTTGGTCCTTGACCACTTTGATAACTTGAACCTCTGAAAAGCCAGAGAAAACTTTCAATAAGCATTACTCTTCGCCATGGAAGATGATATCCTTGCTTTCCCGGATTAAGGAAAATCCACAGAGAAAGCCTCGTGATCAGAGATTCGGCAGCATGCCAGTTTTGCTCCGAAAGGACCGCTGATGAAAAGGTCATTGACACCTCAAAATTTGACCCCATCATATGGCGTTTCTCCGGGAAGATCCCGAGAAAAGTATGATGAAAGATCCCAAACGAAAACAGTCTCTCAAGAGACTCACTTTCCCCAGTAGAATCGACAAATGGCGTCTCCAACAGAGAAGTTTGTACAACTCTACAAATCAGAAGACTGGGTTCCCCAGCAAGTCTGACATCAAAACTTTTTCCACTCAAATGGCATCTCCCCAGGAAAATTCGGCGAGAAGTTTGAGGAAAGCCGCTATGAATAGCGTCCCTTGTCAAGAAAGTTTATTGACAAAAGAAACTAAGACCAGTTCCTTGGTAAGAAACCGGGATCGAGGGGAAGTTTAAATCAGAAACTAAGACCAGTTCTTGGTAGGAAACCAGGATCGAGGGGAAGTTTAAATCAGAAACTAAGACCAGTTCTTGGTAGGAAACCAGGATCGAGGGGAAGTTTAAATCAGAAACTAAGACCAGTTCCTTGGTAGGAAACCAGGATCGAGGGGAAGTTTATTTCAAAAGCGACTGAGACCAGTTCCTTGGTAGGAAACCAGGATTGAGGGGAAGTTTACCTTTTCTAAGCATCATCGCTTAGCTAAAGAAGATGAATGCGTAAGCTACCATTCATAACCATCATCAAAATTTCGGATATTCCGATATTTAATCCTCTTGCACCCCGAATGCTCGAATCCCTTCGCCATTCACACCTTCGGGTCCAAGAAGATTAAATAGGGGCATCTGTAATACCCCAAATTTTGACCACTTAGATTTCCCATCATTGTGAAAATCATCATCACAATATGGATGAACCATCATGCTTCATCAGTTTCCCCAAAGATGGGTGAGCATCCAATACAATCAAAATTAGGGTTTCAAGCCCTCTCTGAGTGCTTAGACAAAGGATCAATCAAGAAATGACATGATCTTCAACTTGTCTAATCTCTTAAACATCCACAATGGATTAAAAAGGACTCCCACTTCAAGGATTAAGCACAAGGCTGCTCCCTTCTAGGTGGATCAAGTCTCAAGATCGATAGTGTCACCAAATTAGGGTTTTGGTCGACCAGGGCCTCCAGATGGAAATTTTCATCTGGGCACAAGGCAATGATCCAAAACATGACCTAATATACTTCATGGAACCTCATGAACCCATGCATCAAGTCAATTTTGCCTCAGGGGATGCATTCATCAAAAATCAGGAATTAGGGTTTCTTGACCTAATTCACCCCTAAGTTGACTTTTGGGATAAACCATGAGCCAAGACCTCTAGACATGATTTGAGGGTCTCTAATATACCATATTGATCCATTTAGAACAATGGATTGATCCAAGAAGCTTTAGCAACAAGTCTCATTTTCATCTGCACCACAATTAGGGTTTTAAGAGAAAAGTCAACTGTAACTTTGACTTTTGACCAAGACATGCTCCCAAACCCTAATACATGATTGAATATACCCTATGACACCCATGGAACATGTCCATCAAGTTTGATTTAGGTCAAGGACATGATTTCCTGAAGAATTGCACAGTTTGGAATTCATCTGATAAAAAGTCAACTGTGCACAAAAGTCAACTTTGACTTTTTGAGATTTTTCACCAAAATGGATTTTTAACCCTAAAATGATGTTAATGTATGATTTGAATCATCATTCATCAAGAAAAATCAAGAAAAGTGAGATAACTTGTAAAAGGGGTAACCATAAAACTTAGAAAATTTTCTAAGTTAAAAAATAAAGTGGCAAAGGTACCAACTTTGGAGGACCATAACTCCTAAACCACAAGGCCATTTTTTCTCATCCAAAGATGGATTTGTAGCCCTCATTATCACCTACAAAAACTTCAACTACAAGTCATTCTAATTCATTAAGGATTTTGAGTTATGGAGTGATCAAAGTGGCTGAAAAGTGAAAATGTCACTTTTTCCAACACTTAGTGAAATTTTCACTAAGTCAGAATTTGCCTTCACTTTTTGCCAAATGTAGGGGGATTTTTCACTTGGAATCAAAAGAGATCAAAACCAAACTTGTTCAAACAGTTGTTGTATCATGTAAGAGCTTTCCAAAATGGCCAAGAACATTGCCAAATTCAACCTACATCATGAGATACAACATTGTCAAGTTGCCTTGCTGAAATCTGTCAAAGCAAGGCAGAATTTGCATTTTGGCTCGATTTGCCAAAATCAGCCAATTGCAATTGCTCCAATCCACTTGGACACCTCAGAGGATTGAATCCAAAGGGGACAATCACTGAGCCAAGCCTCCAAGGTCCAAGGAACAAAGAATAGCATGTTGAACCTAGAATGGCCAAAATAGGGACAAGACTTCAAATTTGGAATGAGGCATTCAATGGAACCATCAAGGTGGCATGGACTGAGCCATTCTCATCTGAAATCAGTCAAGACTTATCCAAGACCAAGGGGACCAAAGCTCTGTGCCCTAACCTCTAGTCAATGGCTAGAGGAGACTTTCATTTCCATTGGCCAACATTGAGGAAACCTACTTACCAGCTGCCATGCACTATTCCTTGCAAAACAAACTTGCTCCACTATAAATAGAGCTCAATTGTGGTCAGTTTAAGTACACCAAAGCCATCTAACAGATGCTTTCCTCAAAATCTCTTTCTCTTGGCAAAAATGCCTTTCTTAGCAAGGTAGCTATCGGGTTTTGAGTTTGAGAGCAATTCTGCACAAACCAATCACTCACACACCTCACATACATCACATATGAGCTGATCAAACACTCACATAACATCTGGAACATCAATTTCATGAAATCACCAGCTGGTTGCTCAAATTTTCAAACAAGGTGCAGCTGAGATGCCATAAACTGATCCAGTCCATTTCAATTCAATCCAAGTGTTCAAACACACTCCATATGGTGTAGGGAAGCTGTTCAGATCATCACAACTTGTCTGTAACACCTCCAACTCAAAATCACATCTGCTCTTGCTGTCACGACTTGGAGGTAAGCACATACTTGGTCATCTCTCAATCTATGCATATTTCCTCGCACAATAATTTGGCCATATGTTCATAATCATGCATGGAATGTTTTCCCTCAATTAATTGCATTGTTTGAATCGTGTATCAAAAATCCTAGCCTTCATGCAGAAATTAGGGTTCTTGAGGTCTCTTCGTGATTTCTTGTTGTATGTTTAATTTAAATGAAATTAAAGTACATAGACATGATCGTGAGGTTGAGGCGAGCATAATGATGTGTGGATTGCATGTTATAATTATGTATTCAGTGAGATTGGATGGAAAATGCAAATCTGGGCAAACTGAAAAACGCGCGTGTTCTTGGTGTTGTTCTTGGCGCCATTTTCATATATTCAAATATTTGAATTGTGTGATTTTGTTTAATTGATTCAAAAATTAATTTCTCTCTGAGTTTTAATGATTTTGAGTTTATTCTTTTTTTAATAATTCACAAAAATGTTAAAATATTTTATTTTATCAAAAAATCCCAAAAATATTATTTATTTCATATAATTGATATTTTTGTAAAGAATTAATATTTTGATTGTTTTTGGCATTTTAAATATTTTTTCTACATTGATTTTGCAACTTTTAATGCTTTCTAATTATTTTGTAGGTCAATACTTAATTTTTGAAGCATTAATCCAAGATCACAATTTGTTTTCCATGTGTTAAACAATTTTTGATCATTTTAATTGAATTTTTATTCAATTAAATACATTTTGAAAACAAATTAGGGTTTTGGATTAATTCAACCCTCATAAATCATTTTCAAAACTCTTTGGGCCTCTATTAGAGTGTAAGACCCAACCGTTTTTTTGACCAAATCATTTTTGGGCCTCACTTATTGTATAAGTCCGGATACCGTCAGAAAACAAACGGTGCGATCGTCACCATTTCAAAAATCATCTGAGCCTACCCTCGAGTAGTAAGACCCATTTATTTTTCTTCAAAACTTTTTGGGCCTCTTGAGAGAGTGTAAGACCCATCCCCCCTTGTACAAAAACTTTTTGGGCCTCACTCATTGTATAAGTCCCTCTGTACAAGCAAACGGCGCGATCGTTGCCCGTTTAAAAATAAAACTCATTTGGGCCTCTCCTTGAGCTATAAGACCCATTCAAAACACTTTGGGCCTCTATTAGAGTGTAAGACCCAATCCCCCTTTTAACCAAAACATTTTGGGCCTCACTTATTGTATAAGTCCCTTTGCGTTAAAAGAAAACCTTGGCGCGATCGCCATTTTTAAACGAAAAATCATTTGGGCCTACCCTCGTGTTATAAGCCCCACTCTTTTCTTTAAACCTTTTTTGGGCCTCTATTAGAGTGTAAGACCCATCCCTTTGTACAGAAAACCTTTTTGGGCCCCAGTCACTTGTATAAATCCCTCTGTACAAATTCAAACAGTGTGCTCACTGATAAAACCCTGGGCCTCTCCTTGAGCTGTAAGCCCCAAATCTTTCTTTTTCAAAGCACTTTCTCCTTTGATTTTGAATATACTGTTGTTTTCAATCTTTCTTTGTTGAACAACTAACCAAACAGCATGGAAGCACTACAACCGAGTAAGTGGTTATCACTTTCATTTACTGCTTTCATATTATAAACTGTATTGTGGGGCTGCTCACTGTAAGTCTCCTTTCATAAACTCATATCTACTGCGTAATAATAGTATAGATATTTTGAGTTTCCCCGGCAACTACGTCTAGAACTAGGTGACGTCGTTTCACTTATTCGTAGAAATAGATGCCTAGATCCCCAATAGGAGAACCAGATACAGTCTTCTCTTCGGCTGTCCTCCTTAGGAATCGTCAAGAAGCTCTACTCCCCAAGATGAACGTATTCTCCGTCAATGGCATCTTTGAGTTTCTTCCAAATTCTCAAACTATCCTGACTTGATCTATTCCTTGTGGATAGCTTTCCTTGAACGTCTCGGGGTTTGGGTACCCACTACGGTCATAATCTTGGACCTTAACTAAGGAACCCTCTTTAAAAGTTAAAAGTCGCTGGATAGTAAACCTCGCACGTTTACCAGTGGTTTTCATCTTTAAAAGAGTTATCTCTCCTAATGGAAAGGAGATATAGACCCACGGGCTTCTTAAAAGTATCGGCCTCCTCTTGGGCATTATTCAAGGACCCTACGGCTTCTTAGAAGTATTCACAGCCTCCTCTTAGGCTTCGTATAATGATATCTTCCTTCGGGAATGATAGCCTCCTCTTGGGCTTCGTACAAGGACCCGTCGGCTTCTTAAAAGTTTCCAGCCTCCTCTTGGGCTTCGTACAAATTATCCCGACGACCTCCTAGAGGTATAGGAACAGAACCTAGTCATCCTCATAGAGCAGTCCTTTCATAGAGTCTACTACTGTTCCTCGAAGCATAGTACAAAAGATAAAACTCTAGACAGGGACAGTCTAACTTCCTTGAGTCTCAAAGACATTCTCAAGTGACCCCCTTCGTTAAATAGGAAGGAAACCCGCAGACTCGGACAGTCTCAATACCCTTTGGATTTCCCGTTTCCTTAAAGAGAAGGAAATATCCCTGACACTCAAATCAAATCCCTGAGTACAGTGTTGCTCATATAAGAACTGATTTTCTCTTTTAAATCAGTATATTGGATCTGTCACTCAACTGAAACAGTTACAATAGCCTCCATCTCGGGCTTTGTACGAGATACCAAAATTCTCCCCAGTGGAGTCAAAACAACCTTTTCGCCTCTCTCTCGGGCTTTGTACGAGATACAAAAACACTCTATTACTGAGTATAAAAGATTCTTCAACTGAGTCAACTCTTTGCTAGCCTCCTCTTAGGCTTTGTATAACGACATGCCCCTCTGGGTCAAAATATTTTAGCCTCTTTCTCGGGCTTTGTACGAGACACAAAATAGCCTCCTCTTAGGCTTTGTATAATGATTTTCCTAGCGGAAATTAGCCTCCTCTTAGGCTTTGTATAAGAAAACCACTGGTTGATCCAATCGACCTTTTAGCATCAAAGCTGTGCCTCGTTCGCAGTACACAAACATCAATAACTCGTTTCCCTCCATCTAATCGCTGTAAGCGGCAAGCCTCTGGATCATCTATATCCATGCCACTGTCCCTCTTTTAGCATGAGAAATTCCTAAGGAAAGATGACATTGCTCTACACTGAGTTAAAGTCTTCTCCTACAGGTTAAAACCCTTTCTTCGGAAATTATGGCATTGCTCGGATCCGCGTATCCCAGTTAAAGTAATTCTCCTTCTCCCCTCTTTAGAGATGACAAATTCTCTCTAAAGTCGAGGTATTTCAGTTTCACGTCTTGGGCTTTGAACAAGACACAAATAGACCTTTTAGCTTCACATCTTGGGCTTTGAACAAGATACAAATCACCTTTCGCTTCATGTCTTGGGCTTTGAACAAGACACCAAAACACCATTTCCTCCCATAGAATAGGAGGAACTACGAACGCTCTGATTTCCCTGTTTCGGTAAACGGGAATACGTAGGCATAAGATCGAAAGAAAAGATCTTAGCGAGCGCAATTAACAAAAAAACCAAATCCCATATCTCCATCAATCAAAAGCAGTAATTCAAAAGCACCAGTCCTAACATCCTAATCCTTATTCCTCGCCAGAAACATTAAGCCCTAGAAAGAAAGAAACCTGTATTGGCGAAATACGAATAACCAGTACAAAGGCCCCCCACATTGATAGCATCCGTAACCTAACAGACCGCTGTTTAAACTCAGTATGCAAGCAGGGTTAATTGGAGACATCTATTTCCCTTCCTTATTCAGCCCACAATAGGATAAAAAATGAATTGACCTGTAGTTTTAAGCTCAACCGCAGAGAGCGACCAGCGCTTAAGAACCACGTCCAAAATCGCTCGCTACAGAAAAAATGGCGCCCACCGTGGGGCCTATTCCTTTCTTTCTGCTTCTCTTGTGTGAAAAATTACACAAATGGCGACTCTGCTGGGGAGTCTCCTTTTCTGCCTTAGGGCATCATCCCCGTTTTCTACGGAAAATGGGAACTCTACCGAAGAGAAAGATTGACCTATGCTGGTCCATCTCTTAGGCAGGGAACCACAGATTGGGGCTTCCGCCGGGGAACCCATTTCTGTCAGGAACTTAAGATTCATAGCTTTATAAGTCTAGGATGATTAGGACAAATATATATACTGCTTTTCCTAAATGCTATACGTGTTTATTTTTCTGCTAATGGGAATGCGTGTGATGCCGCATGTGGTGAGATTGAGTATACACTTAAGAAAAGCCAACCTTTTTCGTAGTGTGGAAACTATCGGAAATAGTTGTTACGTGATACTACCCTCATTTGAGGCTGGTGATCTATTCTCGGTGAATGGCACTTACTCTAAGATTGCACACAACTCGCTGGCGATCCGCTTGTTGTCTGCCTTCCTGGGAGGAGCTGATGATAATGAGTACAGGTACAAAAATCACCCTAGTATAAACCTTTGGGGATGGGTAGAGCCTTGACTTCATGACAACGACCCTCTAACCCCATGTTTTTTCTATGTTTTTGTGTGCTGCATTCATGCATTCATTTAATAAAACATTAAAACATTCAAAAAACTTCTCTTCTAGTCTCTCTGTTTTTCAAATTAAACTAAGACTGTGATTGCAAATATCAGAGAAAAGGATTACGCTAATGGATTTCGGTAGAAGGAGAACTCACCAGTATACATTCAAGGTTCCAAAACTAGGGGATTTGAGAAAGTTAGCGAGGACGATCGTTAACCCAGAGGCTTTTAGAGCCAAGCACGGTGGTTTGCTACCACTGTTAAGAGTCCATGTGATTGAGGGAATCATGGATGCGCTCATTCAGTTCTACGATCCGGTTTATCACTGTTTCACATTCCCAGATTACCAGCTAGCACCAACGCTGGAGGAGTATTCTCATCTGGCTGATTTACATATCACTGATCGAGCTCCATTTTCTGGACTGGAAGAAATTCCAAAGAATCAGACTATTGCAATAGCAATTCATTTGGACGAGTCTGAGGTCAGGACTCACATGACCACTAAGGGTGGCATCCAAGGTTTGCCAGCCCAGTTCTTGACAAAAAAAGCTTTATACTTCCCTAGTATAGGGAACGGGACTGCTTTTGAAAGCATCTTTGTCTTGCTCACCTACGGGTTATTTTTGTTTCCCAACATCAATAACTTCGTCGATATCAACGCTATTAAGGTTTTTCTCATTGGAAACCCTGTGCCGACTTTGCTCGCAGATGCATATTATTCTGTACACTTGGGAAATTTGTACAGCGGAGGAGAGATCACATGTTGTGTACCTTTGCTCTACAAATGGTTTTGCAAGAGTGTCTTACGTTGGTCGCAGAAGATCATGTATCTCACCAATTCCGATATAGATTGGAGGGAATTAGAATCATTGACCGTTGTGGAAACTTCCCCAGCATACCCCTCATAGGAACTAAAGGAGGAATCAACTATCATCCGATATTAGTTCTTCGTCAATTTGGATACCCGATGAGACACATCCCACTGGGTGTTCATCTGGAAGGTCTTTTCTTCAAAGAAGGAGAAAGTGACAGAGCACTAAAGATGGAAATAGTGCAAGCTTGGAAACATGTTCATAAGAAAGGACGAGAGTCTCTGGGAAAACCGGACTGTGTCTCGGTGGAGCCTTATCTCCATTGGGTACAAACTATAGCTCTCAAGCTAAAGATGCCTTATCCTCGTTACGGAATTCTTCCACCGAGGGAAATTGTCATGTACTTCATGACGGAAACTGAAAGGCTTCAGGTTACTCTCAACAAAGTTCAAAAGGAAAGAAGATCTTAGAAGAACACATACCGCACCCTCGACGTAGAGTGTATCCAAATACAGCAATTACTAAAAGAGAAAGATGCTCTGATTGAAATTTTGGAGCAGCATGCTGTAGAGAATCAAGATGACCAAAGAAATTTGCTCACTCCTTTCACTTGGCAAAGGAATGACAACCCGACAACGGCCCAAGCGCCCCGGTCAAAGAAAAGGAAGATACCAGAATCAGCACCCGGTTTCTCCTCAGAGAGGACTCGGGACCCATTAGTTTAGGTTTCTGTTTCTGCACTTTGTAATCTACTGTATTTCCATTTCTGTAATCCTTTGGAATTCAATAAAAAGGGGTTTCCCCACTGTTTGATATTTGCAATCTAATTGTCGAAGTTTATTTTAATTAAACCTAAAAACAATTAATATAATCATTGCATTCATCATTCTCACATCGCGTATTCTCCTTACCTACGAATCTCACGTTTGTGTCTCGATTCTAGAGTCAAACTGTCTCATTCGTATAATACTCGGGCCAATCGTCAAAAAAAGATGGATGATCTTGAGGAAGAAAACAGAGAGTTGAAAGAAGAGATCGACGCTCTGAGAGAGGATATTAGAAAGCTTCGTAACGACATGCAAGCCATGGCAGAAGCTCAGCTACAAAGAACTGTGATCTCAGAGATCACCTCAACGCCCATCATAGAAAAGTATGATCCTAGGTATCAGATGCCGAAAGATCGTCCTTGGGGCATGCCTGTTAACTATATCCCGGAAGGATATGTTCCGCCGATCACTGATGATCAGGGAATCGCAACAGAAGCCGTTGGGCCTGAAGGTTACAAACTTCGAGAAAGCGAAGATGCCAGGGGCATACTCAAGACTCCTGAAGGTTACAAACTTCGGGAGGCGCCAAGACTTACTGCCGTAGTCACGGTACCACCCCCTGTGGTGCACACTGTCCCGGAAGGACAGATTCCACAGACACCTTCTGGTAAAAAGGAAACTATGTTTGACAGAATAGATGAATTCCAGGAACAGTTCTTGGAAATGCAGAAAGAGCTGCAAGCCATTCGCGGTCAGGATCTATTTGGAAAGGACGCCGCAGACCTCTGCTTGGTCCCAAATGTGAAAGTCCCGCACAAGTTCCAAGTGCCCGACTTTGAAAAATACAAGGGTAACTCTTGCCCTCAGAGCCATCTGGTGATGTACGCTCGGCGAATGTCAGCCCAGACGGAGAATCAGGACCTGCTGATTCACTACTTCCAGGATAGTTTAACCGGTGCCGCACTCAAATGGTACATGGGTTTAAACCGTACTACGATCAGTACATTCAGAGATCTTGGTACTGCCTTCGTCCAACAATACAAGTACAATTTAGACATGGCACCCGACAGGGATCAACTCAGATCAATGTCGCAAAAGGAAAAGGAAACCTTTAAGGAGTATGCTCAAAGGTGGCGTGAAATTGCCGCTCAAATTTGTCCACCTCTTGAGGAAAAAGAGATGACAAAAATCTTCTTAAAGACCTTAAGCTCATTTTACTATGACCGAATGATTGCCAGTGCACCCAGTGATTTCACCAAAATGGTCGGCATGGGTGTACGTCTTGAGGAAGCCGTCCGAGAAGGACGTTTGGTAAAAGACACTGGATCGACGAGCGGTACTAAAAAATACGGTAGTGCTCTCCCTAAGAAAAAAGAGCAAGATATTGGGAATATCTCTCTCGGAAAGCAAAGGCGACGTTATCAGCCAGTAGCAGCTGTTACTCCTGCTATCGGCCCCGCGCCTGTTCCTATGTATCAACCTCAGATTGCGCAGAGCCAACCTGACCAACAAAGGACACAACAGCCTCTTCAGCAGGCTCGTCCTCCATATAACAACAACCGTACAACACGGCCACCAGGATTTGATCCTATACCCATAACGTACGCAGAGTTGTTTCCGTTACTGCTGGCTAAGGGGCACATTCAGACTAAGTCTCCCCTTTCAGTTCCGGAAAATCCGCCTTTCTGGTTTAAGGTGGATCAAACATGCCCTTATCATCAAGGAGGTTCAGGGCATAACATTGAGACTTGTCTCAATTTCAAGTCCGACGTGCAAAAGCTTGTTAGGAGCGGGCTCTTATCTTTCAAAGATACGAATCCTAATGTTCTTACGAACCCGCTGCCTCAACACGAGAAAGCTGCAGTCAATCTGATTAAGAAAGAGACTAACAATGTCTATCAAATTCACGATGTACTCTTATTGGGGACCAATCTGGTCAAGATGCATTGTAAACAGAGTGGATATGGCCATGTACCACCTCATAATTATCACCAGTGTGATATCTGCTCTAAAGACAACCAAGGATGTTCTGTAGTGCAAGCAGCTCTACAGGAACAAATGGATCTCGGATGGATCCAAGAGCACCGAGTTCGTGGAGTTAACATGGTCTCTATGAATTTTAACGTCATTCAAAACCACGACATCTGTGTGATGAATGTCAACTTGGTGGCGATGCACTCAAGGCAAAGCCAGTATCATAATCTGCCACGGCACGATTACAGTTCCTGTCTGATTTGCTCGGTAAACAAACAGGGATGCTCTTTCATACAAGAGGCCCTCCAGCGTCAGATGGATCTTGGATGGATCCAAGACTACCATGTTAGGAACTCCTATCAAATCAACATGGTTCAGATCTTTGACATTCGCGTGATGAATACCAATCTGGTAGAGTTACATGTTGAGCAGGTCCGACTCGGATTCTTAATATCACATGACTATCAAAGCTGTAAAGCGGGTTGCGAAAACGATCGAGGTTGTACCCTTGTCCAGGAGGCACTTCAGCACTTGTTAAATCACTGGTGGATGCCAATCTATATGGACGAAGATACTCAGCAGATTAGTATCAATAACAGGAATCCTACTCGTCGTCAAAGTCAGGATGTCCGATCAATGGAAGGTAACCTAGTGAGGTTACATTGTATTCAAAGTGGGCGTGGCCAGGTGCCACCACACAACTATGACAGTTGTAGCGTCTGTTCGGAAAGTAACCAAGGGTGTTACCTTGTGAGAGCGGCTCTTCAGGGTCAGGTCGATCGTGGAGAAATTCGTCCATATCCAGGTTCAGGACCCATCATTTGGTCGCCGAACTACCTTGCCGATCAAGTTGAGGATGTTGTCACGATCTCTGGTCATCACCAGATCAGGGATGTTTTTGCCATCGTCCCTCTACTTGACGAATCTAGAGTTCCCAACCGAGAACGGATCGAGGTTACTTATGACGGTCAGAAAAATCAGAAGGTTCCCATAGTCATCTATCTACCGGGGCCACTACCGTATGAATCAGCTAAGGCGATCCCTTACAAATACGGTGCAACAACAATTGAGAATGGAAAGGAAATTCCATTACCCTCCGTCGTGAAAATTGCAGACATCAGTCGTGTAACACGGAGTGGTAGAATCTTCAACCGAGGGGTTGGAGAATCCAACAAAGAAAAGGAACTTCAGGCGGAAATTCCTTATCCACCAGTCGGTCAATCTAGTAATCCCGACTTTTCAAAAGACAAAGATGAGATGCTAAAGCTCATCCAAAGGAGTGAATATAACATCGTTGATCAACTGTTACAGACTCCTTCAAAACTCTCAGTATTATCACTGTTACTCAGTTCAGAAGCACACAGAGAGGCTCTACAGAAAGTCTTGGAGCAAGCCTTTGTGGAACAGGATGTAACAATCAGACAATTTGATAGCATTGTCTCTAACATCACTTCCTGCAATAATTTGGGATTTAGTGATGAAGAATTACCTGAAGAGGGTCGCCGTCATAACATGGCGCTCAACATTACAGTTAACTGCCAGGGCGATGCTTTAGCCAACGTACTGGTAGACACAGGGTCAGCCCTGAATGTTATGCCGAAGTCCACCTTGATGCAATTATCATTCAAGGGCCCTCCGATGAGAGTCAGCGAGGTCGTCGTCAAAGCATTCGACGGATCCAAAAAAACAGTTATCGGCGAAGTTGATCTTCCCATAACTATTGGTCCTCACACTTTCCAAATCAATTTCCAGGTCATGGACATCCGGACAACATACAGTTGTTTATTAGGAAGACCTTGGATACATCAGGCTGGAGCTGTCACTTCGACCCTCCACCAAAAGCTAAAGTTCGTCAAGAACGATCAACTTGTCACGGTTTGTGGGGAACAAGCCTTGCTTGTGAGTAACCTATCATCATCTACTTGTGTGGAACCCGACGAGGTTATTGGAACTCAGTTCCAAGCACTATCGGTGAGCAAGAACGATCAATCCGAAGAAGGAACTTCAATTTCTTCATACAAAGATGCTATCAAAGTGGTCGAGAGTACCGATACGACAGGATGGGGACAGCTTGTCATTCCTATTGACAACAAAACAAAGAAGGGTCTTGGTTTTTCTGTAACCTGTACTCAGACAGCTGTCAATGATGAAAGTCTTCATCCCCTTCAAAACTTCTTCCACAGTGGAGGTTTTCTTCACCCAGTGTCTCAGATAGTTCATGCTATCAATGAGGAAGATCCCTCTGACACAGATGAAGAATGGAAGTCCTACCTTAACAAGGACGGCTATATGTCTCAGGAAGAGGTGCCTATGCCTTTTTGCTTTCCTACAGAAAGTCCGAGATTTATACCAAGATCAGATGTCGAAATGATCTACGGAGATTGTGATCCGGAAGGATGCCGTGCTCCGCCAAATTCATTAGAGGAAGACACTCTGATGAAAGAAAACTCTAATCATAATTACTATGGCCCGATGGATGGCCTACCAATGTGGCAACCTTACCCAGGAAACTTGGGGCAAGAAACTCAGCCGAGTAATGAAACTCAGCTGAGCGTCATTGAACAGAATACCTGTGTCCCTGCCATGTCATGGGATCAACATTCAGCTCATTCGGAAACTACTCAACATGAAGATGAATTCGCAACGTTTGCGGGACTAGAATTCATCAACTATGCTTTTCCTGAGGTCAACGTCATCGAGAGGGATGACTTCTTCAGTTCCAAAGAAATTTGGGACACTTTGGGACAACCGAGTGGAAAATACGACTATATGGTCAAGTACACCGCTCCCGAAAGCTCTCGTATCAGGCTCAAAGATATCCAGTCAACTGGATGGGGAGATACAGCTGAGAGCATAAATGCTATGCAAAATGCAACAAAGGAATCCTCCTACGACAATTCTGCTTGGGAGAAAGATTCCAATGATCCTACTCCACCAGAAATCAGCGTCATTTCTGAAGACAAATCAAGGAAGGTGCCAAACTTTGTGATTCACCGAGGAGTTCGCCGCCAATGGGCTGCTGTCGAGGTTCTGAAGGTCGTTCATCAGTCAAAGTAATTGCCATCTTTAACCTTTCACCCTGCCCAGGTGAAACGGATGTTTTGATAGGGCTCGTTTTCTGTAAATTTCCCTCTTCGCTTTGCCCAAAGCGACAGAGTTTTGTTTTATAGGGCTGTAGTTTCAAGATTCGACTTGTTCATTAATAAAATAACGTCGTTCTGTAATTTCCGCATTAATTGTTGTTTTCTCTTTTTGCTATTTCAGAAAATGGTAATCCTAAAAAACAATTCAAAAATAAAAACAAGCAGTAAAATTAAAACACTGCACACACTTGCATTTTCTCTATCTCTTCTAAACACGAATCATCACGTCATGCAGATTGCTTGTTTTATACCCCGTTGAAACATATGATCCGATGCCTTCTTCCAACTTTGAGTTCCCGGTATTCGAGGCTGAAGAAGAAAATGACAACGAAATTCCAGAAGAGATCTCCCGACTACTAAGACAAGAGGAAAGGTCCATTGAACCTCATAAAGAGCCGTTGGAAACGGTAAACTTGGGTTCAGAAAAAGAGAGAAAAGAAATCAGGATCGGAGCACTGCTCAGTCCAACTGTCAAAGAAAGTTTGATAAAGCTTCTCAAAGAATTCCCCGATGTATTCGCTTGGTCCTATCAGGATATGCCAGGGTTGGATACCAGCATCGTGGAACATCACTTACCGCTAAGATCGGAATGTCCGCCAGTAAAGCAAAGGTTGAGAGGGACTCACCCGGACATGGCCATCAAAATCAAAGAGGAGGTACAGAAACAGATCGACGCGGGTTTCCTCGCTACATCTGAATATCCTCAATGGTTAGCCAACATCGTACCCGTTCCCAAAAAGGATGGAAAGGTCAGAATGTGTGTTGATTACAGAGATCTAAACAAGGCAAGTCCAAAGGACGACTTTCCTTTACCACACATTGACATGTTGCTTGACAGCACAGCAAAGTTCAAAGTATTCTCCTTCATGGATGGATTCTCGGGCTATAACCAGATCAAAATGGCGCCGAAAGACATGGAGAAAACTTCGTTCATTACCCCATGGGGTACCTTTTGTTACAAGGTAATGCCGTTCGGTTTGAAGAATGTCGGGGCAACCTATCAAAGGGCCATGACTACTCTGTTTCATGACATGATACATAAGGAAATCGAGGTATATGTCGATGATTTGATTGCAAAATCAAGAACAGAGGATGAGCACGTTGAACATCTGTCAAAATTGTTCGAACGTCTAAGAAAATTCAAGCTCCGCTTGAATCCCAACAAGTGCACCTTCGGTGTCCGTTCAGGGAAACTACTAGGGTTCATCGTCAGCCAGAAAGGGATTGAGGTTGATCCTGACAAGGTCAAGGCCATTCAAGAAATGCCTTCTCCGAAAACTGAAAAACAAGTCAGTGGATTCCTGGGACGTTTGAACTACATCTCCAGATTCATATTCCTTATGACCGCGACGTGTGCGCCGATTTTCAAATTACTCAAAAAGAACCAGGATTGCGTTTGGTCAGAAGACTGCCAAACTGCCTTCGACAGTATCAAGGAATATCTGTTGAATCCTCCGATTCTATCACCTCCAGTGGAAGGAAGACCACTAATCATTTACCTCACAGTCCTAGAGGACTCAATGGGATGTGTACTTGGCCAACAAGACGAAACTAAAAGGAAAGAGTCTGCCATTTACTATCTAAGCAAGAAATTCACCGACTGCGAAACTCGGTACACGATGCTTGAGAAAACTTGTTGTGCTTTGGCTTGGGCAGCCAAACGTCTTCGCCAGTACATGATTCGTCATACTACTTGGTTGGTATCCGAAATGGATCCAATCAAGTACGTTTTTGAAAAACCTGCTCTCACGGGAAGGATTGCCCGTTGGCAGATGTTACTATCAGAATATGACATAGAGTACCACGCTCAGAAACCCGTTAAAGGAAGTATTTTAGCCGATCATTTGGCTCATCAACCGATTGACAATCAAGAATCAATCGGGTTTGACTTCCCAGACGAAGATGTCATGTATCTAAAGATGAAAGATTGCGATGAACCGCTACCCAGTGAAGGGCCAGAACCAGGTTCCCAGTGGGGACTTATCTTTGACGGAGCTGTCAATCATTACGGAAACGGAATTGGGGCAATCATTGTTACCCCTCAGGGTTCCCACATTCCTTTCACTGCTAGACTTACGTTCAAATGTACGAACAACGAGGCCGAATACGAAGCATGTATTATGGGTCTCGAAGAAGCGATTGATTTAAGGATCAAAAACTTGGACGTATACGGCGACTCAGCCTTGGTTATCAACCAGATCACAGGAGATTGGAACACATACCAATCAGGATTGATTCCTTACAAAGACTATGCAAGAAGGTTGTTACCTTTCTTCAACAGAGTTGAGTTTCATCACATCCCTCGTGATGAGAATCACATGGCTGATGCATTAGCCACTCTCTCTTCCATGATTAGTGTAGGTCGATGGAATGACATACCTAAGATTGACGTTATGCGCCTTGAACGGCCCGCTTACATCTTCGCGATTGAAGCAGTCATAGACGACAAACCTTGGTATCACGATATCAAATACTTCCTTCAGAAACAAGAGTACCCATCTGGGGCACTCGGAAAAGACAGGAAAACCCTCAGAAGATTGGCTGGAAACTTCTTCCTGAGCGGTGACACTCTTTATAAGAGAAATTTTGACATGGTCTTGCTCCGATGTGTCGACAGACCAGAAGCAGACATGCTCATGAAAGAAATCCATGAAGGATCCTTTGGCACTCATGCCAATGGACACACAATGGCGAGAGTGTCACAAGTGTCAGATATACTCCGACAAAATTCATGTACCGCCATCACATCTCAAAGTTCTTTCTTCCCCGTGGCCTTTTTCCATATGGGGAATCGACATGATTGGTATGATTGAGCCCAAGGATTCAAACGGACATCGATTCATCCTGGTAGCCATTGATTATTTCACCAAGTGGGTCGAAGCAGCGTCATTCGCCAATGTAACCCGACAAGTGGTGGTCCGATTTATCAAAAACAATATCATCTGCCGTTATGGTGTTCCAACCGAGATCATTACTGATAATGGATCTAACTTGAACAATAAGATGATGAAAGAGTTATGCGCAGAGTTCAAGATTGAACACCATAACTCATCTCCCTACCGACCCAAGATGAACGGAGCGGTAGAAGCGGCTAACAAGAACATCAAGAAGATCGTTCAAAAGATGGTTGTAACCTACAAAGATTGGCACGAGATGCTACCCTTTGCTCTTCATGGTTATCGCACATCTGTCCGCACTTCAACAGGGGTTATCCCTTTCTCTCTAGTATATGGCATGGAGGCAGTGCTCCCCATAGAAGTAGAGATCCCATCAATCCGGGTATTGATGGAAGCTAAGCTTACCGAAGTTGAATGGTGTCAAAGTCGACACGACGAACTGAACCTGATCGAAGAAAAGAGAATCACGGCACTATGCCACGGTCAGTTGTATCAGCAAAGAATAAAGAGGGCGTTCGACAAAAAGGTTCGACCTCGTGTCTTCAGAAAAGGCGACCTCGTGCTCAAGAAGATACAATCATTTCTCACTGACTCTCGGGGCAAATGGACCCCAAATTATGATGGCCCCTATGTGGTCACGAAAGCTTTCTCAGGCGGCGCCTTGAGACTTGCAACCATGGACGGAGAGGAATTTGCCTACCCCACGAATGTTGATGTAGTCAAGAAATACTTCGCCTAAACTAAAAAAAAAACGTCTCGGTGGATTGAAAACCCGAAAGGGCGGTCCAGGCAAAAGTTAGAGACATGAAAAAAAAAAGAATCATCCCGATGGATTGGAAATCTCATAGTACAATCCGGGAAAAAGTTAGGGATAATGGCAAGTAACTATGTTCAACAGAGGCAAGTCCCTCAGCAGCATCAGCAGTAGTTACATCATCTATCGGAGGAAATCTCCAGTCAAAGGTCATCTTCGACGGAAGCTCAGGATGCCCTGAATTCAAAGTTGGTAAAAGGATAGTGGTCGTTATGTTTCAACGTAGCACTTTTCCCTGTAAATTACCATTTTCTAACTTTGTATATACTCTTTGGAATCACGCGTTTGGCTGATCTCCATCTTATCAATAAAATTTGAGCCCTTGTGCTTTTGTTTGTAATTCTTAACTTGTTTTAGCTTTACAGAACGACGTTGTTTAAACTTAATCAGCGATTCTTGAAATAAAACAAAAAATAAATTTACTTGTTAAACTTTTTCTGCTTTTAAATTAAAGATGGCATTTCTTTTGACTGTTGAACATCAGAAGAACATCGATCGCTTCTCCCGAAGTAAGCGGACTTCAAAGTGCAGAATCAAAGTACTCCTTCTAAGCCAGTATGCCTGAATGAAGGGATCAACTGTGTCAGAGACCTTGTTTCGTCTGACACGCCTCGGCCGAGTTCTCATCTCCTAAGCCCGATCAACATAGCTCCCAACGGGACTATCTCTCCTAAGCAAGGTGGAATTGCTATTTTGAACCAACGGTACTTCTTCGCCCCGCGATGGCCGAGTATCCAATTGTGTTCATCCATTAGTCTGTATGTCGTGTCTGTTTTGTCAGCATATACATACATACTTCATGCATTTTATTTGCATTCACATTTCATATTGCATCACTATCACTCTAGTCGGTCCTGTCCCCTAGTGGTAGAAGTCCTCTCAATCAAGTTGTCAGTTCTTGCCTCGTCAGGAAATACTGTGTCTGAACAACCTCGCTTCCAGTTTAATTCTGGAAAGAAGTTGGTCCTTGACCACTTTGATAACTTGAACCTCTGAAAAGCCAGAGAAAACTTTCAATAAGCATCACTCTTCGCCATTGAAGATGATATCCTTGCTTTCCCGGATTAAGGAAAATCCACAGAGAAAGCCTCGTGATCAGAGATTCGGCAGCATGCCAGTTTTGCTCCGAAAGGACCGCTGATGAAAAGGTCATTGGCACCTCAAAATTTGACCCCATCATATGGCGTTTCTCCGGGAAGATCCCGAGAAAAGTATGATGAAAGATCCCAAACGAAAATAGTCTCTCAAGAGACTCGCTTTCCCCAGTAGAATCGACAAATGGCGTCTCCAACAGAGAAGTTTGTACAACTCTACAAATCAGACGACTGGGTTCCCCAGCAAGTCTGACATCAAAACTTTTTCCACTCAAATGGCATCTCCCCAGGAAAATTCGGCGAGAAGTTTGAGGAAAGCCGCTATGAATAGCGTCCCTTGTCAAGAAAGTTTATTGACAAAAGAAACTAAGACCAGTTCCTTGGTAAGAAACCAGGATCGAGGGGAAGTTTAAATCAGAAACTAAGACCAGTTCTTGGTAGGAAACCAGGATCGAAGGGAAGTTTAAATCAGAAACTAAGACCAGTTCTTGGTAGGAAACCAGGATCGAGGGGAAGTTTAAATCAGAAACTAAGACCAGTTCCTTGGTAGGAAACCAGGATCGAGGGGAAGTTTATTTCAAAAGCGACTGAGACCAGTTCCTTGGTAGGAAACCAGGATCGAGGGGAAGTTTACCTTTTCTAAGCATCATCGCTTAGCTAAAGAAGATGAATACGTAAGCTACCATTCATAACCACCATCAAAATTTCGGATATTCCGATATTTAATCCTCTTGCACCCCGAATGCTCGAATCCCTTCGCCATTCACACCTTCGGGTCCAAGAAGATTAAATAGGGGCATCTGTAATACCCCAAATTTTGACCACTTAGATTTCCCATCATTGTGAAAATCATCATCACAATATGGATGAACCATCATGCTTCATCAGTCTCCCCAAAGATGGGTGAGCATCCAATACAATCAAAATTAGGGTTTCAAGCCCTCTCTGAGTGCTTAGACAAAGGATCAATCAAGAAATGACATGATCTTCAACTTGTCTAATCTCTTAAACATCCACAATGGATCAAAAAGGACTCCCACTTCAAGGATTAAGAACAAGGCTGCTCCCTTCTAGGTGGATCAAGTCTCAAGATCGACAGTGTCACCAAATTAGGGTTTTGGTCGACCAGGGCCTCCAGATGGAAATTTTCATCTGGGCACAAGGCAATGATCCAAAACATGACCTAATATACTTCATGGAACCTCATGAACCCATGCATCAAGTCAATTTTGCCTCAGGGGATGCATTCATCAAAAATCAGGAATTAGGGTTTCTTGACCTAATTCACCCCTAAGTTGACTTTTGGGATAAACCATGAGCCAAGACCTCAAGACATGATTTGAGGGTCTCTAATATACCATATTGATCCATTTAGAACAATGGATTGATCCAAGAAGCTTGAGCAACAAGTCTCATTTTCATCTGCACCACAATTAGGGTTTTAAGAGAAAAGTCAACTGTAACTTTGACTTTTGACCAAGACATGCTCCCAAACCCTAATACATGATTGAATATACCCTATGACACCCATGGAACATGTCCATCAAGTTTGATTTAGGTCAAGGACATGATTTCCTGAAGAATTGCACAGTTTGGAATTCATCTGATAAAAAGTCAACTGTGCACAAAAGTCAACTTTGACTTTTTGAGATTTTTCACCAAAATGGATTTTTAACCCTAAAATGATGTTAATGTATGATTTGAATCATCATTCATCAAGAAAAATCAAGAAAAGTGAGATAACTTGTAAAAGGGGTAACCATAAAACTTAGAAAATTTTCTAAGTTAAAAAATAAAGTGGCAAAGGTACCAACTTTGGAGGACCATAACTCCTAAACCACAAGGCCATTTTTTCTCATCCAAAGATGGATTTGTAGCCCTCATTATCACCTACAAAAACTTCAACTACAAGTCATTCCAATTCATTAAGGATTTTGAGTTATGGAGTGATCAAAGTGGCTGAAAAGTGAAAATGTCACTTTTTCCAACACTTAGTGAAATTTTCACTAAGTCAGAATTTGCCTTCACTTTTTGCCAAATGTAGGGGTATTTTTCACAGGGAATCAAAAGAGATCAAAACCAAACTTGTTCAAAAAGTTGTTGTATCATGTAAGAGCTTTCCAAAATGGCCAAGAACATTGCCAAATTCAACCTACATCATGAGATACAACATTGTCAAGTTGCCTTGCTGAAATCTGTCAAAGCAAGGCAGAATTTGCATTTTGGCTCGATTTGCCAAAATCAGCCAATTACAATTGCTTCAATCCACTTGGACACCTCAGAGGATTGAATCCAAAGGGGACAATCACTGAGCCAAGCCTCCAAGGTCCAAGGAACAAAGAATAGCATGTTGAACCTAGAATGGCCAAAATAGGGACAAGACTTCAAATTTGGAATGAGGCATTCAATGGAACCATCAAGGTGGCATGGACTGAGCCATTCTCATCTGAAATCAGTCAAGACTTATCCAAGACTAAGGGGACCAAAGCTCTGTGCCCTAACCTCTAGTCAATGGCTAGAGGAGACTTTCATTTCCATTGGCCAACATTGAGGAAACCTACTTACCAGCTGCCATGCACTATTCCTTGTAAAACAAACTTGCTCCACTATAAATAGAGCTCAATTGTGGTCAGTTTAAGTACACCAAAGCCATCTAACAGATGCTTTCCTCAAAATCTCTTTCTCTTGGCAAAAATGCCTTTCTTAGAAAGGTAGCTATCGGGTTTTGAGTTTGAGAGCAATTCTGCACAAACCAATCCCTCACACACCTCACATACATCACATATGAGTTGATCAAACACTCACATAACATCTGGAACATCAATTTCATCAAATCACCAGCTGGTTGCTCAAATTTTCAAACAAGGTGCAGTTGAGATGCCATAAACTGATCCAGTCCATTTCAATTCAATCCAAGTGTTCAAACACACTCCATATGGTGTAGGGAAGCTGTTCAGATCATCACAACTTGTCTGTAACACCTCCAACTCAAAATCACATCTGCTCTTGCTGTCACGACTTGGAGGTAAGCACATACTTGGTCATCTCTCAATCTATGCATATTTCCTCGCACAATAATTTGGCCATATGTTCATAATCATGCATGGAATGTTTTCCCTCAATTAATTGCATTGTTTGAATCGTGTATCAAAAATCCTAGCCTTCATGCAGAAATTAGGGTTCTTGAGGTCTCTTCGTGATTTCTTGTTGTATGTTTAATTTAAATGAAATTAAAGTACATAGACATGATCGTGAGGTTGAGGCGAGCATAATGATATGTGGATTGCATGTTATAATTACGTATTCAGTGAGATTGGATGGAAAATGCAAATTTGGGCAAACTGAAAAACGCGCGTGTTCTTGGTGTTGTTCTTGGCGCCATTTTCATATATTCAAATATTTGAATTGTGTGATTTTGTTTAATTGATTCAAAAATTAATTTCTCTCTGAGTTTTAATGATTTTGAGTTGATTCTTTTTTTAATAATTCACAAAAATGTTAAAATATTTTAATTTATCAAAAAATCCCAAAAATATTATTTATTTCATATAATTGATATTTTTGTAAAGAATTAATATTTTGATTGTTTTTGGCATTTTAAATATTTTTTCTACATTGATTTTGCAACTTTTAATGCTTTCTAATTATTTTGTAGGTCAATACTTAATTTTTGAAGCATTAATCCAAGATCACAATTTGTTTTCCATGTGTTAAACAATTTTTGATCATTTTAATTGAATTTTTATTCAATTAAATACATTTTGAAAACAAATTAGGGTTTTGGATTAATTCAACCCTCATAAATCATTTTCAAAACTCTTTGGGCCTCTATTAGAGTGTAAGACCCAACCCTTTTTTTGACCAAATCATTTTTGGGCCTCACTTATTGTATAAGTCCCGATACCGTCAAAAAACAAACGGTGCGATCGTCACCTTTTCAAAAATCATCTGGGCCTACCCTCGAGTAGTAAGACCCATTTATTTTTCTTCAAAACTTTTTGGGCCTCTTGAGAGAGTGTAAGACCCATCACCCCTTGTACAAAAACGTTTTGGGCCTCACTCATTGTATAAGTCCCTCTGTACAAGTAAACGGCGCGATCGTTGCCCGTTTAAAAATAAAACTCATTTGGGCCTCTCCTTGAGCTATAAGACCCATTCAAAACACTTTGGGCCTCTATTAGAGTGTAAGACCCAATCCCCCTTTTAACCAAAACATTTTGGGCCTCACTTATTGTATAAGTCCCTCTGCGTTAAAAGAAAACCTCGGCGCGATCGCCATTTTTAAACGAAAAATTATTTGGGCCTACCCTCGTGTTATAAGCCCCACTCTTTTCTTTAAACCTTTTTTGGGCCTCTATTAGAGTGTAAGACCCATCCCTTTGTACAGAAAACCTTTTTGGGCCCCAGTCACTTGTATAAATCCTTCTGTACAAATTCAAACAGTGTGCTCACTAATAAAACCCTGGGCCTCTCCTTGAGCTGTAAGCCCCAAATCTTTCTTTTTCAAAGCACTTTCTCCTTTGATTTTGAATATACTGTTGTTTTCAATCTTTCTTTGTTGAAAAACTAACCAAACAGCATGGAAGCACTACAACCGAGTAAGTGGTTATCGCTTTCATTTACTGCTTTCATATTATAAACTGTATTGTGGGGCTGCTCACTGTAAGTCTCCTTTCATAAACTCATATCTACTGTGTAATAATAGTATAGATATTTCGAGTTTCCCCGGCAACTACGTCTAGAACTAGGTGACGCCGTTTCACTTATTCGTAGAAATAGACACCTAGATCCCCAATAGGAGCACCAGATACAGTCTTCTCTTCGGCTGTCCTCCTTAGGAATCGTCAAGAAGCTCTACTCCCCAAGATGAATGTATTCTCCGTGAATGGAATCTTTGAGTTTCTTCCAAATTCTCGAACTTTCCTGACTTGATCTATTCCTTGTGGATAGCTTTCCTTGAACGTCTCGGGGTTTGGGTACCCACTACGGTCATAATCTTGGACCTTAACTAAGGAACCCTCTTTAAAAGGTAAAAGTCGCTGGATAGTAAACCTCGCACGTTTACCAGTGGTTTTCATCTTTAAAAGAGTTATCTCTCCTAATGGAAAGGAGACGATAGACCCACGGGCTTCTTAAAAGCATCGGCCTCCTGTTGGGCATTATTCAAGGACCCTACGGCTTCTTAGAAGTATTCACAGCCTCCTCTTAGGCTTCGTATAATGATCTCTTCCTTCAGGAATGATAGCCTCCTCTTGGGCTTCGTACAAGGACCCGTCGGCTTCTTAAAAGTTTCCAGCCTCCTCTTGGGCTTCGTACAAATTGTCCCGACGACCTCCTAGAGGTATAGGAACAGAACCTAGTCATCCTCATAGAGCAGTCCTTTCATAGAGTCTACTACTGTTCCTCAAAGCATAGTACAAAAGATAAAACTCTAGACACGGACAGTCTAACTTCCTTGAGTCTCAAAGACATTCTCAAGTGACCCCCTTCGTTAAATAGGAAGGAAACCCGCAGACTCGGACAGTCTCAATACCCTTTGGATTTCCCGTTTCCTCAAAGAGAAGGAAATATCCCTGACACTCAAATCAAATCCCTGAGTACAGTGTTGCTCATATAAGAACTGGTTTTCTCTTTTAAATCAGTATATTGGATCTGTCACTCAACTGAAACAGTTACAATAGCCTCCATCTCGGGCTTTGTACGAGATACCAAAATTCTCCCCAGTGGAGTCAAAACAACCTTTTCGCCTCTCTCTCGGGCTTTGTACGAGATACAAAAACACTCTATTACTGAGTATAAAAGATTCTCCAACTGAGTCAACTCTTTGCTAGCCTCCTCTTAGGCTTTGTATAACGACATGCCCCACTGGGTCAAAAACTTTTAGCCTCTCTCTCGGGCTTTGTACGAGACACAAAATAGCCTCCTCTTAGGCTTTGTATAATGATTTTCCTAGCGGAAATTAGCCTCCTCTTAGGCTTTGTATAAGAAAACCACTGGTTGATCCAATCGGCCTTTTAGCATCAAAGTTGTGCCTTGTTCGCAGTACACAAACATCAACAACTCCTTTCCCTCCATCTAATCGCTGTAAGCAGCAAGCCTCTGGATCATCTATATCCATGCCACTGTCCCTCTTTTAGCATGAGAAATTCCTAAGGAAAGATGGCATTGCTCTACACTGAGTTAAAGTCTTCTCCTTCAGGATAAAACCCTTTCTTCGGAAATTATGGCATTGCTCGGATCCGCGTATCCCAGTTAAAGTAATTCTCCTTCTCCCCTCTTTAGAGATGACAAATTCTCTCTAAAGTCGAGGTATTTCAGCTTCACGTCTTGGGCTTTGAACAAGACACAAATAGACCTTTTAGCTTCACATCTTGGGCTTTAAACAAGATACAAATCACCTTTCGCTTCATGTCTTGGGCTTTGAACAAGACACCAAAACACCATTTCCTCCCATAGAATAGGAGGAACTACGAACGCTCTGATTTCCCTATTTCGGTAAACGGGAATACGTAGGCATAAGATCGAAAGAAAAGATCTTAGCGAGCGCAATCAACAAAAAAACCAAATCCCATATCTCCATCAATCAAAAGCAGTAATTCAAAAGCACCAGTCCTAACATCCTAATCCTTATTCCCCGCCAGAAACATTAAGCCCTAGAAAGAAAGAAACCTGTATTGGCGAAATACGAATAACCAGTACAAAGGCCCCCCACATTGATAGCATCCGTAACCTAACAGACCGCTGTTTAAACTCAGTATGCAAGCAGGGTTAATTGGAGACATCTATTTCCCTTCCTTATTCAGCTCATAATAGGATAAAAAATGAATCGACCTGTAGTTTTAAGCTCAACCGCAGAGAGCGACCAGCGCTTAAGAACCGCGTCCAAAATCGCTCGCTGCAGAATGCAAAAAGAGTAAAGCATAGACCAATTTATTAAGAAAACAAAGAAGGTAAAGTTTGAGGTATTACAGCTGCCCCTATTCAATCAACTATGAATCTGAATGGATGAAAACAACGGCTATCAGGAATTCAAGATACATAGGGATTGAATACAAAAATAACCGAGAAAATTTGCACTGTGTAGACAAAGAAAAAAGTTGTAAGCAAAGCAATGGTAAGGAAGAAAAGTTGTGAGAGGGAAATTGGAACCATTGGACCCCATAGGAAACCTGTCGGGAGCTGGTGAACAACCTGTCGGGAACTGGTGAGATATCTGTCGGGAACTGGTGAAATACTTGTCGGGAACTGGTGAAATACCTGTCGGGAACTGGTGAGCTCGGACCTATTTTGCCTATCGGGAATGGGCAAGTGTACCTGTCGGGAACTGGCAAGGTTCAAACAAAAGGGAGCTGTCGGGGACGGCTACAGTTTATAACCAAAGCTTACCTATCGGGAATGGGTAACGGGGCCTGTCGGGAACTGGCATGGTTAAAACTCAAAGGAGCGGTCGGGAACGGCTGCAGTTTATAACCAAAGCTTACCTATCGGGAATCGGTAACGGGGCCTGTCGGGAACTGGCATGGTTAAAACTCAAAGGGAGCGGTCAGGAACGGCTGCAGTTTATAACCAAAGCTTACCTATCGGGAATGGGTAACGGGGCCTGTCGGGAACTGGCATGGTTAAAACTCAAAGGGAGCGATCGGGAACGGCTGCAGTTTATAACCAAAGCTTACCTATCGGGAATGGGTAACGGGGCTTGTCGGGAACTGGCATGGTTAAAACTCAAAGGGAGCGGTCGGGAACAGCTGCAGTTTATAACCAAAGCTTACCTATCGGGAATGGGTAACGGGGCCTGTCGGGAACTGGCATGGTTAAAACTCAAAGGGAGCGGTCGGGAACGGCTGCAGTTTATAACCAAGGCTTACCTATCGGGAATGGGCAACGGGGCCTGTCGGGAACTGGCATGGTTAAAACTCAAAGGGAGCGGTCGGGAACGGCTGCAGTTTATAACCAAGGCTTACCTATCGGGAATGGGTCACGGGGCCTGTCGGGAACTGGCATGGTTAAAACTCAAAGGAGTGGTCAGGAACGGCTGCAGGAATCCTATCGGGGATGGTTCCAGGAGACTAGTAAGCTGAGAGATATGACTCTGTGGGGAGAAAAGTGATGAAACCCTTGTACTGCTTTGAAATGTCTGTTGGGGAATGAACTAGGCATTCTTTCCGGCTTTGTCAATAACATAAGGAGCAAAGTTTGGGCTCTCGCACGAGTTATCAAAAACTGGCCTATGCTTCACATGCATATGTTTGAATTTTTCCATGGCATAATGCTCCATCTCGGATGGAAATGCTACGCGTTTTGAGGATGCTATGCACACTATATGCAAAATGCAAAGAGGTCCTCAGCAAAATAAAAGCTGAGGAAAGGAAGGCAACTCCGCTGGGGATAACTAGCTGGATTGACTTCGCGGTCACAAACCATACTGAGGAAGACAAATTGCCCTGACCTCCTGATCTGGGCACTGACCTGACAAACCTGTTGAGGTTGCTGTAGGAAATGATGGGGAGGCATCATCTGAACCAGTCTGCTTAGGGAATAACTACAACCATAGAACTCCGCTGGGGATTAATGAGCTTATAACAAACTCTGCTGGGGAGATGTCCCTTGAGAGGATTTTACAGAAGACCAAGCCTCTTCAAACTCTACTAGGGAAATAAGCTTACAATAAACTTTGCTGGGGAGAATCACTTCAAAGTGTCTCATGCCAGGGAATGTTTCTTAAGAGAATTTTACAGAAGATTCAACATCTTCCAACTCTTAAACTAATACCGAGACTTGAGCTAGGATGCAGTAGTTGGGAGGCCACTCTGTTGGGGATAATAGATTTGGAATACTCCTGCCGGGGGATTTCATGATGCTCCATGCTTGAGATGGTCAACCACTTGCTTTTGCCCCCAAGATACAAGTCTGATCTGAGGAAAATGTCCCAAGAGGATTTTACAGAAGATTCAACATCTCCAAACTCCTGGACACTCACTGAGTCTTGAACATCAGTTGTAAGGCGTGTAAAGCAACTCTACTAGGGAGTTTACAACCGTTATCGACACAGAAAAAGCTTGTAGCTGTTGGAAGTGCTGAATGAGAGAATCGATTTAACAAGATACAATACCACCTATGTGACAACGTCGCCGGGGGATCATGAAGCTCTGTAAATACGCTGGGGATGACTACCTCCAAAAATAGCCTTCCTGCTGAGAAGCTGTCTGCTTGGGGAGGAACGATCATTTGCGCTTCGTAAAGGATTTTGGCTTAAAGACGTCATACATCTTTGCAAACTATCCAGTGAAATCTCCACATCTGCAAACAAAAGAATGTGCGCATATGCCCCAGAATAATCAAACTCTCGGAGAGGTTTCTAGATCTTGACATAACTGCCCCAAACTGCATAGTGTACAAAAGAATTTGCGTCGACAAGATTCATAGAGATTTGCAACACTCTGCCCCAGTATACTGAATCTTGAAGAGGTGTTTTTGATTAACCGTCCTTTGGAGTAGGATAGCTTCTCACGCTCTTGAGGTGGCCTGCCTCAATATAATCCTTGCAGTGATTTTGCCCTTGATTGATTGATCTTTGAGAGATTTGCCTAATCTCGACGTGATTGCCCCAGTTTACACGCTTGTGGAGAGATTTACCGGGTCTCGACATAATTGCCCCAGTTCGAAGAAATTTTCTCAACATGAATGCCCCATCTTGGCTACATTTTGAAGAGATTTCCCGGTGTGATTGTCCCAGATTGGTTACATCTCAACACAAATGGCTGGGAACGCCTTTTTCCCACATAATCTTTCAGCGACATGTCCTCTGGAATCTCAGGCACCTCAACTTGGCCAGTTTAAGCTTCTCGACTGATGTTCACCGTGTAAGCTTCTTTGATGTCAAACACATGCAAGCAGAAAATGTTTATTATGAGAATGACAAATCTAATGCAACACTCATGTTATCCTTGAAGTCCTTATTGAAAATATGTCGCACAACCGAGTTACGACACTTATTTTTGAAAGGAAAGCAATACGCACATGCAACACCAACAAAAATCTTATTAGCACAACTCATGGAAGTCAGGAACGCTGTCTCGTTGAAGTACGTCTTCAGACTAAACTCTGTTTCAATTAGGACTTTTAAGGGTTGTAACGTGGCCTGGTTCACGGTTTTGAGAAAAAAGGATTTATGGCTCAAAGTTTATTGGTACCCACCCACTCTTCATGATATTCTCCAGTCCTATGTTCAGCTAATTTGACACAAGCGCTTGTCTCTCCAAAGGTTTCCCGATTTCTAGGGAATCTATGCAACTGGTGATTCGACACATGACGAGGTTTTTGACTAACAGTCACCCCTTTTTTATTTTGTTCGTGGTCACACGACTTTGTTCTTGCTCGAGGATTTTCTTTGTAATCCTTTTGGCTTTTTGCTTTCTCATTCTTTTGCTTTTTGTTCCCTAATTTTTGCCTGGACTGAATCTTTTGAGTTTTCAATTTTGAAGTCCAGCGGGATGCCTTAACTTTTGCCTAAGTCACTTGCTTCCAAGTTTTTCGACTTAGCAGGCTTTTTCTTTTTCTCTTTTTTTCTTTCCTTTTTTTTTGAACAAGTCGTGTGACACCGTTTTGCCTGACTTGTTTGAAAGGACTGTGACTGTTTCACTCTTCGGTTGGTGAGGAGTAACCATTGTGGTTCTACACCTCTTAACCTCTTGATAGTGGAATGGAAGGTAATGGATCCTCAGATGTACACTCCTTCTGAAAGTTGAACACTTGGTCAAACTAACTGACACCTACCCTGCCCCTGGGTTAAAATTGAGGGTTTTTCGTTTTCAGAAAGAACTTCTACTACTAGGATCAAAGGGGTTGACAAAGGTCTATCTCCTTATCTCTCCAGTGTTTGTGAATTGGAAACAATGCATGTACATCCTTAACAGGGTTTTATCCGAAAGCATACCATTAGAAGTCTGCGTTCTCATTTCGTCATCCTCCCTCCAAGAGTCTAGACAAGAAAGGTTGGTATTGCAGTGCATATAAACATGACATGAGTGCATAAAAGTAAGATACTTCACAAACAAGTTTTTTACATGCAGACAAATGTTTAAACAAACAAAGGAAAGCTACGTATGAAAATTCAATAAAGAAACTAATAATTGCCATTGCTGAGGAGGCTTGGCTCCGACTGGACTGATTGCTTCAGGGAATGTCTTTATAGTCTCAAGTGCTCACTTGGGGAACTTCAGTTAATGTACAGACCCTCTTCAGTGAAAATGATAAACCCCACGTCAATGAGATCTTGCACCTTGTGTCTAAACACCTTGCAATCTTCAATGGTATGCCCCTGTGTCCTCGAGTGATACTCGCATCTAGCACTCTTGTCATAATTCGGAGGAATAGGATACGGAACAGGAGAAGCTTCCTTTAATTCGATCAAAGAGTCTTGAAGTAAACAGGCAAGCAGATAACCGTAAGGAACAGTGATGGAATCAAACTTCCTCTCCTGCCTTCTGGGCTTTTGTTGACTCTTCATATGATAGCTCTATTATCGATACCTACTTGTGCCTACCTCTCGTTCAGGCTCTTTCCTCCTTAAACTTGGCTTAGGAACAGGCAACAGTTGAGGACGAGAGGATTCCAAGACCACCGGTTGCGCGAAAAGCCCCTGACTTGGTGCAACTTCATGAGGGCAAACCGGGATATTCACTTCTTTCGCAGCAACGGGAGTAAGACCACCTTGTACGCTTACGCCGCCCGTCATGAATTCAATTTTTTTCAAGTCAATCAGATCCTGAACCACATGATGAAAGGCTTTACATTTTTCCACATCATGCCCCGGTGCGCCAAAGTGAAAATCACAATGGGCATTTGCATCGTAATCGAATGGTAGCTTTCCACGAGGAGGATTTACCGTCCGAAGTTCAACCAATTGGAGTTGAAGTAAATACCTCAACAGCTGACCAGAAGGCATAGGAATTGGATCAAAGATTCTGTCAGCTTTCTTTGACTTTGGTGGGTACCTATTAGCCTTGGGGTTGTCTTGACAGACGAGAGGTAGCTGCTGACAAGGAAATTCCGGAAACCTAGGTTGTGCAGAAAACATGTGAGGTACATCATCCTTTAGGAGGTATCCCTCAAACAATGGAGGAGAGACAATTCCAACCACGGCCTCAGGCCTTGGAGTATTATCTTTGCTTAACACACCTCTCACAACTTCCATAACCAGACTCATCTGAATCTTCATTTGGTTGACCTTCTCCTTCAGCATTTTCTGGTCTTGAATCAAGGCTTGCATGTCGCCCATAAACTGCCCCATTCGGTTTCGCATTTCCCTCAACTCTGCCTGAATTTGCTCCATCACTCTGCTCTGATTAGACCTGGTAGAATACCGATGAGCTGGTTGATCAATGCTGACTGTTAAAAAGAGAGAGCATAAGAAATCCAGAGAATCCGAGATAACCTGCAATGCAAAAATGGCTATGATTATGCAAATGCGAGTGCAAAATGCAAACAAACATATTTGAACATTTCCAAGGTATATCCTTTGATTCCAATCTTCGAAACCGGGCCAGGGATTGGACACCTCATCGAAAAATAAATCTGAGCTCAGCAATACCACAACATTAAACCAAAGAAACAAAACACAATTCAAATAAAAACCACCAAGGCACAAATATCTGAATCAAACATTCTATTATCAAGATGGCAGAATACATACAAATAAAGTCAATTGTAACCAGTGGTGATTCCATCAACAATCCTGATGGTAACCACAAAAAAGATACACAACAACTACAATTCTACCCCAAACAGACTAGCCTCCACTTCTTCCAGAAGATTCAAAGTGTCAGGATGTGTCGGTCGCATGATCAGCCCTTTGATTAACCTGTTTCTCTTTGCAATCTCCAGTGGTGATTCCATCAACAATCCTGATGGTAACCACAAAAAAGATACACAACAACTACAATTCTACCCCAAACAGACTAGCCTCCACTTCTTCCAGAAGATTCAAAGTGTCAGGATGTGTCGGTCGCATGATCAGCCCTTTGATTAACCTGTTTCTCTTTGCAATCTCTTGGTTCAGTGTTGCAATCTGCTCTTCAGCGATGCTACCTTCATGTCTCACCTTCTTGATTCCAGCTTGTAATTTGAGCTCTTCAATCTTCTTTTGGGATTCTTTCCACTTGTTGAAGAAATGCTTCCCTTTTTCTTTTGCCTTTTGCAGCTCCTTGTTTAATCCCTCGTTTTCGACTTGGACCTCACTCCACATCTCTTGATAAACATCAAGTTCGGTTTCAGTCTTAGCCAAAAGCTTCTTAGTTGTCCTGGTGGTTTTGCTGGATGTCTCTGCTGCCATGCTAAGCTTCTTGAAATGCTGAATTCTGCTATTCAGATCATTTTCTGCCTTCTTCAAACGCTCATTCGACTCTTTAACTTGCCACTTCAGCTCTAAGTTGTCCTGCAAAACTCCTTGCAACTGACTACTCATACCAGAATTTTCTGCTCTCAATTCGTGCACCAACTTCTGTTGCTTGTTGAACTCTTCAATAGGCACAGTAAGTCTTTCCTCCACACCTTCTGGGTACAGCATAGGTGCTCGATCAAAAGGCAAGTAGCACTCCTCAACTCTTTGTTTTATCCAATCCACATAAGGAAGGAAAGCCTGATTGTTAGGTTTGCCCAGAACGGCCTTGCCCTTCTTCAGTATACTACCCCAAGCTTCAGAAGCTTTCTGTGCCTCCTCCAATCCTTCAGATGAGTGAAAATACAATGATTCCTCCACATCTCTCTTAACAGGTGGTCCTACCAGAGCGTAACCAAACTGTCTGACGGCCAAAGAAGGGTTATAGTTAATTCCTCCCTTCCTCCCTATCAAAGGAACATTAGGGTACTTACCACAGCTGTGAATGATATCCTTGCCAAGCAATCCTTGATTTATCCACACGATGTTTTTACTGACCAGTCCCATCAGGCGCTGACTCCACTCTAGAGAATCCTTAGAATCAACAAAAGCACCAGACTGAGGTAGACGACTTGCGAACCATTTATAAAACAATGGAGCGCAGCAATGAACCATCCTTCCTCTCTTCTTTTCATTCCTGTTGTATAAGTCATAATGGAGATCGCCCAACAGGGTTGGCACAAGATTCCTCATCATGAATATCCTGATAGCATCCTCATCCACAAAATCAGGCTCATTGGGGAACAACACAATACCATTAACACAAAGAGCTAACAGTGCGTTGAAAATAACCCATTCTTTATCTTCTGCTGCCTTCTGAGCCTTCTTCGTTAGATACCCCAACTTGAAACCACAGATTTTTCCTTTGTTAGAAATGTTGGCTTCTATCTCTGACTTGCTCAAATAAAAAGCACCGGCCAATTTCCCATAATCCAGGTCTCCTTTTGAACCAAAGAAGGGAGGAACTTCCTTGATAGCAATCCCTAGCATGTTAGAATATTCCTCCAAAGTAGGCACCAACAAATAATTCGGGAACAAAAAACATCTCAGTGGAGGGTCATAGAACTGCATCAGAGTATGAAGACCCTGAAACTCATAATCATCGATGTTGCGAACAAAAGACAGAATCCACCCATACTTCTCCGCGAAAGCATTCAATACTTCAGGACTTACCATTCCCTTCAAGATGGTGAGAGGACCTATTGCTGGCTTGAGAAACTTGTAGATGATAATATCCTTCTTACCTCTTGGAACATCCATCCCTAATACTGCCCTCTGACTGGAATCACGGATTCGGATACAACCTGGAAATGCAAAAATATGAATGTCAGAGAAAAAATGAAATGCAATGCAACACATGGGATCAAGGCATCAAGCATCTGTGCTGAACTGGCTGGACAATCTTGAGGCTCTGTACAAACTCTTGAGTCAAACTTGGATAACAGAATAACCACATTGATACGGCTGTAGAGACAAAGAATCCAAAAACAAATGGGTAGGTAGAAGGTCACGGTCACCTGCAAACATGTAAACAAACCCGCCCTCTCACATGTGGGTACTAAGATCCTCAGTATCTCGGGCTCTCAGGTCGAGAAATGATGATACGTTCACCATTTCTGGTTTGGCATCATCACCAATCGAGGAGGCCTTAACTGATTCACAGAAACGAAGGATCCTCAGCTTCAGAGGTTTGAGAAGCAATAGCACATTCAGCCCGAAGGATACAATGCTACCGCCAATCAAAGAGGTCGTTCGCTGATTCCCCTCAAAAGGAAAACCTATAGCAAGTTCCCAGCATTGGGCCCTCGGGTCGAGAATGTGCAATGGGTTTGCCACAGAACGTGGTCTGCCACTGTCACCTCCCGGGAGGAGTGCCGCAACTGAGTCCTCGGGAATGGTCTCCAGAGTCGACAATCCCTCAAGAGAATACCTACTGGCCTGTACCAACGCACAGTAGCAGGTAGCTCCTGATAGAACCTCGTCTGGTTATGGGTCTCATGAACGATAATACATGGCCACCTCCATGCAAGCGTCACGACTATCCACTCTAAAACCTGTGTGTATGCTCAAGCCTGGGTAGTGGGCTCATCTCTCAGGGCATCCCAACCCGCCAAACAGAAAACCAGCCAGCATAGCACAGTAATATCCAGTATGACAGTAATAAAATACAATGTAATGCAATAAAAACTATAAATATAGTAAAACAAATAAAACAGCAAATACAGTAATATACAACAAAGCAAAGCACCACAAAACCACCCAAAGAAAATAAACAGACAAGCGCTAGGATTGACTCGCTAAAAGGAATGGACCAGTAAGAGGTCAACCAGAGTCCCCAGCAGAGTCGCCAGCTGTCGCTCCCGAAAGATTCGCATCCAACGGTACAAACGCGAGAGTGGCGCAGAAAACAGAGAGTCGCCAGCAATATGTATTTATCCTAAGAGAGGGAAAGGAAGCACTGCGTAAACCTGAGGGGAAAGGATAGAGCATGGTGTTGCGACCAAGAGAACTGGGTTCGGGAGTCGGTTATGCGCGAGGAAGGTATTAGCACCCCCACGCGTCCATCGTACCCGATGGGATCCACGCTTGCTTGTCTTGATCAATGGGTGTCGTCAACTGGAGCTTCGCTGCTGCTGGAAAGGAAAAGGGACTGCTAGTTGGAGAACCGGAAAAGGAAGGGAGAGAGAAAGAGAAAAAAATGTAGGGAAAATAAAAGAAGTGCTCGCATGGGCCTTACCTCACTGCCTACGTATCTCATCGGGAGCATGAGAATCAGAGCAACGTAGTTTCCCTCACTAGGGGTGGATTGTGTTTTTTAATGGAACGGCTAACGTTCTAGCTCAGGTGTTGCAGCTCGCTGTATGGAGACTTAGGCGTTACCGTCTTGCAAGAGAACGAGTAGGAGCACGTTCGTACGTTGAGAGGGAGTGAGATGAGAGAAGAATACCCGAAGGAAAGACGTTATTGTTTGTTTGAAGTTTTTTAAGCAAGAAGTGTTTTTTATAGTTATTTGTAACTTGCATTGAACCAAAGTCTTAAATACAGGAACGAATACTTCGTGCATCGTCCCCAACAGGACGTACACTAGGTATCCTAGAAGAATAAGAGGAAGCCCCTCATTCCCCACTTTCCACATAGAAGGCTCAAGCGCAATACAAGTTAACCTTTATTAAATGTTTTCAAGAAGTTTTGAGATGAGAAGGGAGAAAACGCAAAGGAAACTCTAAAGGGAGACTAAAAGTCCTAATGTTATCATGCATGGATGTCCTATGGTTAGTGAGGCTTAGGAGAAAGGACTACCTAAAACCTAATGCTAATCCTACTCTAAGCTTAATCAAAAATTAAGTTGGACTAGGTAGCTCTAAAGGGAAAGAATCCAAGACTTGAACAAGTCTTGAGATTCATGGGATGAGAAAGAGTGAAAGAGAAGAAAAGAGAAGAAGAAGAAGAGAGATGAGATACAATAAGTGGAAGCAAGCACATCATATCATAAATGTCCAACTCAAATCAACAATCATGTTTCAAAGATCAATGCAAAACAGTTCAAGTAAGCATGTAAAGATAAACATGAAAGAATGCAAGCATACTTGTATGAAATGCACAATTAAGCATACATGGACTTCATATCAAAATGAAATGAGAAAGGCAAGATGAATATGAAGACAAGTCAGAACCAATATCATATTATCATCAACAATTCTTGTGTACAAAAGTGATTCAAAACATGAAGCATTATGATCCAAAGAAGTTCACAAAAGGAAAGGTAATGATATTCATCATACAATTCAAACCAAATGCATTCAAGCATGCTCAAGTGAAATGAAAACCAAGTATAGAACTCAAGAGGAAGTAGCATATGCATCAATATCATATCAAAACCAAATTCAAGTCATACAAGTCCAAACATCAATCAACACTTTCAAAACATGCACCAAAGTAAACTACAAAAAGAGGACAAAGTTCCAACACTTAAGCATACTCAAACATGATTCAAACATGATTCAAACATGATCCACAAATTGCAAAATTTAGTCTCAAAGGACCTCAACCAGGGGTAAACAACATATCAAAAGCTCATACAAAGAAACACAAAGGAACTCAATCAATTTGGCATGGCAAATCAACTTGTGCAAAGAGATGTCAAGAGATGATCATGCATAAGTCACTTAAGCACAAATAAGCAAACATTTATCATATGACATTCAGAAATTGTAAAATTAAAACTCCAATGATTTAGGATAGAAGACAATCACATGTTAAAAGATCACACAAAAATTCACAAGTTAAGCAACTCAAACAATTAAGCAAAGATCAAGTAAGCACCATGATTCAATATGCAAAAGAGAGGAACCAAAATGCAATATGAAAAAGTTTTAAAACTGAAACAAAAATGTTTTTATGCACTTCAGAATGTCATCTAACAAATGCAAAAAGAATGAATTGAAAATCATGTATAGATGATGAGAAATAAATTCTACAAGTAGAAGTGTGCACATGTGAAACAAATCAAAAAGAAAATCAATTAAACAGTTAATTAAGACACCAAAAATAAAATAAATTTGGACAAAATTTTATAAAACTAAAAAGAAGCTTCATGAATTTTTTCAGGATTTTTGAATGCATAAAAATTATTTTAAAAATTAAAATGCAAATGCAAAAAATGATAACAATAAAAATAAAGAAATAACCAAGAGGGGCTCAGATAGCAAGCATGGCACGTTGGAAATAAGAGATGGGCTTAAACTGGGGTGCAAAAATCAAGGCCCAAGGCCAATGGTCCAATAGCGAAGGTCAAAGGAAAATAATGGAATTCAGTCAACATTCAGATTCAAATAGGACCACAAGATCAATCTCACGCTCACCACTTAGTCAATCCAAATAAAATGTAGTCATGATCAATGGTTCAGATTAAGAACACACCATAATTAACATATACACGCGCACAACAAAGCATTCAGGCACAATAGAACCCCCACGTGATAGGCACATGTCTATTTTAATGTGTTGTCAAGCATACAGCCACACGATTAATCAAACACATCAGAATCAGTCAATAATTCACATAGTAATTAAGATAAGAGGTTGTGATCAAAGGCACATGATAGCAACCATGGGTTAGCAAACACACAAACATTAAAATAAAAATCAGAAAATAGAAAACGTGGCACAACGTGGACCAATGGATCAAATGAATCAACGGCTAAAACTTCATCTTCTTCCCTTAAACCCTTGCCGGACGAAGAAATAACCAGTCGCCGGAGCTAGGGCTCCGGTCACCCTCTCCGGTGAGCTCCAACACCACACTTTTCCAGAAATGACAAATGAGTATACCACTCAAACCAGATTTCCACAAGGAACTCAAATATCAAATCCATTTCATCAGATAATAAACACACATTAAGAATCGAATGAAAACATCTTTAGATCTAAAACTTTAAATCCACATTACACACAATTCACACGTCCAAATTTCAAACAAAATAGATCAGAATGATCAGTGAACATCATAGATCATAATGCACACAAGAAAACTGAGTTCTATGAGTATGAAATCAACACCAACCTGAACCTTGTAGAACTTGAAATCCACCAAGAAATCCCTCCAAAAGCTGCAGATCTTCCTCTTTTGAACTCTATTTGTAAAATAAATGCAAATAGAGGCTTGAATCTGGCTAGATCTAGAAGTTTGAAGATGATCCCTCTTGAAACCAACTTGATGAAAAACTCACTCTAAGCTTAAACCACTGGAAGATTCTTGCTCTACTCTCTTCACTGATCAAGAATGTGGAAGAAATTCTTCAGAAAGCCTTATGGAGAGGGAGAATCGAAGGAGAGAAAGTGTGGAGTGAAAAATGGATTCTGAGCAAATGAGAGTGCATGACCTAATTTTGGAGGCATGGGTTAGCTTATATACTCTCCATTAGTCCACTGATTGTGATTAGCAAGTGGTTACTCCTTTTGTTAGTGAGATTTGGATGAATTTGTAACTTTGCATTTTGTATCACCACCACTAATCCACACGTGCTAAGTCCTTGATGAAAGCATGATTCACTTGCATTCCACTTGCTAACCACACCTGAATTGTACTTGGGCCTTGCAATGACTTGGTTGGTGAGTTTTGAATCAATTTGCATTTTTGAACTTTATTGAATAAGTGACAAATAAGTCATGGAATGAATTGATTCAAAGGCCAAAAATGCTCCTCTTGACTTGTATTTTGATGTTGTAGTATGACATGAAGCAAATGGGAACATTACAAGTCCTTTTGAATGAAAATGCAAATGGTGGAAAATTTGACATATGAGAAATCCATGAAATGCACCTTGCATAGTTTTGACCATAACTTGAGAACCACAAATGGTATGGAGACAAGCTAGTACTTTTTGGAAATGGGAGAGAAAGATATTCAACTTTCATGTTGGAGGAAAATTCATTTGAAGCTTCCTTGATGATGAAAAGTCAAGTTGAATGTGGTGAAAAAACTGCCAAAAATGGAAAGTTCTCATTATAGGTCATTTTTCAAATTTAGTAACTTTTGCACAAACTCTTGATTCTTGATGAATGGCATGAATCTTGACAATTGAAGACCATATGAGGATATGAGACTTTGAAAACCATGAAGAGAGCCTCAAAATTCCACAGTTGACTTTCTCCTTTACAATTGACTTTCCTTGGTTCACAAGCAACTAATCCACTGAACATTCTTCACCATGAATTACCAACCAAGCCTTCATCCATGAACACTTGTGAGCATATGGAAACCATAAAAACATGCTTGAATCCCCAAAGTTTTCAAGAAGCTCTCTTGAAACCAAAAACCCTAATTTGGTCCCTCTGGTTAGGAGGGAGAGAATCACTTGCAATCTTTTGCCCTGCTTGATCTTGTGATGATGTGATGAACTCCTCAAACCACCTTGAGGCTTGAGACTCCTATGAGGATTGTGAGAAACCCTTGGCCCTTATTCTCTTGCTCTGGATGATCCACACCTTTGAAAACCACTTGATCCCATGCCCTATGCTGAATGCCATGCTATGCAATCTATGACCTACTATGGAATGCAAAAAGAGTAAAGCATAGACCAATTTATTGAGAAAACAAAGAAGGTAAATTTTGAGGTATTTCAACCAATCAAAACATCCAAGTCTGTATTCCCCATCAAAGGTCTAAACTCGATCAAAATAACCCAAGAGAGGCCCCTCCACATTGATCGCATCTGTAAACCAACAGTCTTGACTGTTTAACCTCAGTTTGCAAAGCAGAGTTAGTTGGAGACATATATTTCCCTTCCTTCATCAGCTTTAATAGGATAAAAAATGAATCGACCTGTAGTCCCCCCCAAAGAGCGGCAGTGCTTAAGAACCACATCTAAAATCGCTCGCTACAGAGAGAAAGAAGAGAGAGGCGCACAGAAGGTCTAAGGGAAACTCTGTCCTATATGTTATCATGCAAAATGGCCCTAAGGTTAGGATGCGAAAGGAATTTCTATCCTAATGTTATCATGCAAAGGATTAGCTCCTAATGTCTATCCTACTCCAAGCTTAATCAAAAAATTAAGTTAAACTTGGGAATCCTGTAAAAGCAAACCAGAACAAAGAAAATAAACCAAAAAACAGCAGCAACAACAGCGCTTCAGCTCAGTACAGCTATAAAATCCAGCAAGTGAACAAGAGAGCATTTAAAAGCTCCTACTTTCATAACATAATAGGTGTAGAATGGAGCAAACATAATGGATACATTTAACATCATGCATAGCTCGGGACAGTAGGTGTAAATGCACAGGCAGCATGTATGTATTAAAAACAAATGCTCATGAATAGGCATCAAGCATGGATAATCATGTAACAACACAACATCAAGTTGAGCACGCATCCAAGATTAATCAATCCACAATAAACATGTCCAACATCCAAGCATAATCATGCATCGCAAGAAATAAACAAAAATGTGCTTTCACATTTAAACAAATGCACATGAATTGCAAACATGAACGAACATCAAGTAAGAGCAATTGCTACGTGTCGTAACCTGAAATTTGACCTCCCTTTTGCCTTTTGCATAAGCATGTGCATCCGCATCGCTGGCATACGCGCTCACACTTTTTTCTTTGTGTTTTTTGTTGCAGGAATATTCAGGTTTTCTAAGCCTGATTAATCACATCCTCACAAGGATATCACATCATCAACACAAGCACAAAACAAAGGTTTCTATGCCTATTCATCAAAGCAAGAGGTTAAAAATCGAAACCTTGGCCACAGCATCATTTTTCAAGCCAATTGGGCATTTTTTAGCCTGGTTAATCGATTAACCATTTGCAGTGCAAATGTGTTAATCAATTAACACGTGTAAAAATGGGCAGAATCTGCTGCTTTTTCATGACAGCAAATTTTCCTCCACATTTTGGGATTCTACTTGGTTCTAGCAGCATGTGGAACATTCTAGACATCTCTAGACATCTCAAGACTATTCAAGACACTCCACTTACATTTATTCCAATGATTAACTATAATTTAAGTGCACCATGTTCCTTGATTTCCAAGTATGTGAACCTTTGGATTTGAAACTTACATTGGGATGTTCCCACCGAGTTAACAAATAACTAAATGAGTAAACCTCTAACTCAGTGAGTTAGATGTAACTAACTCCTAGCCTAATTCCAAACCACCCTAAGCTAGCTCCTAGCCTAATTCCAAACCTCTCACACTCCAAACGAAAACTCTATATAAACAAAGCTTCACTATTTTCACAAGGACCCTCAATCATTTCTCAACCATTTCACACAATTTCTCACACTTCACTCTCAATTCTCTCACATTCTCTCTGAATTTTTCTGCAACTTCTTCATCTTCATCAACATTTTCTTCCCAAACCTCACCATAGCTCTTCACCATTGAAGAATAATCACTTCTACATTGGAAGTGATTATTTCTTGAGCTTAACCTTTATCATCTTGCACTTCTACTTGAGTTTCTGGAGTTTTATTAGCTTTTGGATTCATCTCAAGTGTTTGCTTCAAGATTCTACGGTTCGAATTCGTATTTCGGAAGTTTCGTCGCAATTTGCTCGGTTTCGATACGATTCGGCTACAATTGAAGATTCCTCTAGTTTTCTTTGATTATCTTCATCAAGATCATTTTGCAACAACATCCAAGGCACAACTCAGCCTTGTAGGTTGGTATCTCTTTGCACATTTTCCTGTTTCGAACATTTTCGTATCATTCGTGATATAGTTTCGATACTTTTTGTGTGAGAATTGATTATGCCATTACTTGATCCATGATCTTGATGATTTAATTGATTCCATTTCTGATTATTTTCTATTGTTAAACTTGATTTTCGTGCATAATTGTTTGCCCTAGCATAGGAGTGATTGCACAATCCATAAGTGGCCAAAAGCACTTCTGAAAAACTGTTTTTCTGCCCCTGCTTCAGTGTTAATCTATTAACACTTTGCAGTGTAAAAGTGTTAATCGATTAACCAGTGTAATTTTTTTGTTTTTCAAGTGTTAATTGATTAACACTTTGCAGTGCAAAAAGTGTTAATCGATTAACACTGCTCCAGATTGCAATTTTCATGCTTTTTCAAGTGTGTTTGCTATGCTTTCTTCCTCTAACTTCCATGGATTGATATGCTTGATTTTTATGGATGTTTTAGGTGTCATTTAACTTCTGTTTGAAGCATGATCATGAAATTTCAATGCACGATTTTGATTATGCCATTGTTCACATTCTTGGCATTGTATGAACATGATCATCCTTGCACTTTCTTTGATCACATGATACATGATTTGTGATGCATACTAAGTGTCATTTGGTACTGTTTTGCACTTTCATTCATGTTTGAATGAAGTTTATTCCTCAAAGGATAATCTTAATCTTATATAATCAATAAGCTTAATCTTGTATAATCATAAGTGTCCTTGCACAAAACCCTAATTCAGAGCCACTAGGAGCTTGATCAAATGAATCTCTTGAAATCCTTGAAACCCTTATCCTCAGATGATTGAATGAACTTGTTGAGATACTTTGAAGAGTATGAGAACCTTGTATCTTAAAAATACCATGATGTTGATACCATCTCCTTGCTTATTGCTTTGAGAACTATCCCTCCTCTTGAGGACCACCAAAGATACCTTGATCCCATGTTTAGAATCGATGCTATGCACAAATGAAGATGCAAATGAAATGAAGCATAAGCTAAAAAGGTTAAACAAAGGGAGGGAAAACTTTGGGGTGTTATAGTTTCCCCTATTCAATCGACTTGGATCTGAAGTTATGAAGAGTGACGCCTCTCAGAAATTCAAGGTAGAAGGGGATTGAATACAAAAAGGACCATAAAATTTGCAATCTGCAGGGGGAGGGACGACTCCACTGGGGAACATTATCAACAAAATCACTACGAGAGTTGAGCAATAGAAACTATATACTCAACGCATACAAGTGTTGGGGAATCAATATGGATGAAGTATTGATAAAGTAGAAATTGACACGAACGAGTGACAACTACACCGGGGATGAACACAGACGAGTGTTGAGGGTAACAATGAGAGTCTAAGATCAATACAGACAAGTATTGATTAAACGGAAACAAACACGGGTGAGTATCAAAAGATCACGATGAGTGTCTAAAAATCTAGTATCAATATGAACGAGTATTGTTGAAACTGAAGCAAACACGGAAGATTGTCGAAGATCACAGACGAGTGTCTAAAAAACCAGGATCAATACGGACGAGTATTGATGAAACTGAAGCAAACACGAACGAGTGTCAAAAGATCACAGACGAGTATCTAAAAATATAGGATCAATACTGTTGTACCCCAAATTTTACCCTCTTATATGTCATAACATCTTGCATTTGCATTTAGATTCAATCATCTGTGCATTATTATGTAATCACCATATTTTGCTAGTTTGTTCTTTTATGTGAAAAACAGGGTTTGCACAAAGTCTCCTAAGCCAAGTTCTCACATGATTCAAGGTCTCCTAAGACACTCTTTGATTCCAAACAATCATCACAGGTGTTCACTAACTGAGTGAGAATGATACCTTGAGCCACAAGTTCATCTGACCCCAGATTAGGGTTTTTGACTGAGATTTTTTAGATTTGTAAGACTTTGATCCCCAAAGTGAAGCATTCAAGTTTTTCTCCATCATGGCATGTCTAATTGTTGAGCTAGGACATGAGAAATCAATTTTTGAGAGGTTTCTTGCAAGGAGGGCAATGTTTGGTCCTTGAAACTTTCTAAGTGTGAGAAATTCACTTCTTGTACAAAATTGGGAGGGTCATAACTTTCAAACCACACATCCAAATTGAGTGATTCAAAGCTTAAATGGAAGCTCTTTCCATGATCTTCAAAATGTATTAAAGGACCTCTCTTCAGAAAATGCATGGTTTTTAAGTTATGAGACTTGGAAGATAATTTGCCTTTAGGACTTAGTGAATTTTTCAACTTTTTGCTCCAATTTTGAACACTACTTCATGGCTATTTTCACCTAGTTCCAAACTTCAAATCAAAAATCATTGAACATGAAATTTGTTCCTTCTTCTTCAAGCTTTTCAAGCATATGTGGAACTCCTCATTTGGTTAAGCCAATCTCAAGTTATGATATGTTAAAGTTAGGTGTTTCAATTGATGAAATTTCCATAACTTAGAAATTTTCTAAGTTCTCTTTTTGACAGCCCATGTACTTGATTTCTTGGCATTTTTTCTCAATGATGCAAACCTCATCTCAAGTAGCTTTCCAAATGAAAAATGTTCTATCAAATGCCAACTCTTTAAAGAGCCAAAGAACTCACTAATTGGAGCATTAATCATGGAGAAATTGTGCATCGAAGTGGTCATGGTACAAATGCTACACACACTTGGAAAATTCAGACTTTCATTATTTTGCTACACTACAATTTTGTCACGTTTTTTTAAGTGTTAGACCTTGTTTCATTTTGCTACCAACATGAAAGTGTGCCATGTCAAAATGTGTCATGATACTTCTTGAGTAAATGGTTCTCTTGTGCCAAATAGAAGTTGTTTGTTTTTGTTTCTCTCAATACCAATGTACTCGTGAGAAAAAAGACCACAATGTGGTTTACACTCCTTTGCAAACCTTTCTAGAAGACCTGAACAATGTCTGAGCAAAAGGTAGTAGCAAGTACAAGCAGTTGAGTTGCTTCCACCATTTTCCAACATACAAACCCAGCAAATCGTGCAAAGAGGATTTCATCAAGTACAACCTCTTGTACTTATATATTTGGCAGGATGAAGTGTACCATGGTGTTTAGCAAATAACTATCATCATACACTTTAATCTGCGGGTCCTTGCCATTGTCTTTTCTGACCCAAACCCTAGTTCAAGCAACCTTCACAACTTCACTTGGCTCAAGACTGAAAAGTGGAAAGGGGGCCATGCGTGTAGTATCATGTTTGAGATATTTCTCCCTCGTGCCAAGCCAATGACCACTGAGTTTTCTATGCAAATGAACCATCAGTTCACCTATAAAAGGAGCTACACTCTCATTCACCAACAATCAGAACAAAAAAACCAATACACTTTCTCTTTCCACTTCTTCTACATTAACAATAACAACCACGAGATATCACCACTTCCCTAAAGAAAAAAGCTCGTGAGGATCCCACAACACCAACAGTTTTAACATCATTAACGAGAATGCTACCATATCCTCCACCCAACAACCATCAATACATCAAAAAACACCATCAATACAACATAAAGGTCATTTCCATTCCACAAAATATCACCAGAACATTCAGTCAAGAAAACTCACCAACTTGCAACTTTTTTTTTCTTCGTGCAACCATCAACAACACAAGCAGAACGAGGAGTAACTAAAGCCACTCATAAACACACTACATACCACAAGAACACATCTCATACTCACTACAAATCATTCAAAGCTCCAAAAGGTAAGTTTCTAAGGCCCTGAAACTTATAAATTTACTATGCTAAATGCTTTGCTTCGAGGTTGATTTATATGAACACTATCATGCTTGTGTGTGGTAAAATATGGCCTTCATGTTTAAAGCTTTAAGTTTCGTTGTTGTGAGACTGAGGAGAGCAGCCGTGTGAGATGCATGATGGCACTAATAGTTTGGAACGTGTAAAGATCACATGTCCATTTTGTGCACTTAGGATAGCTTGGAGTGATGATATGATTAGAATGTTAGAAATGTGCAACGTGAGTCTTCATTTACAGTTCATGACAGTTCTGAGCATGTGTTTTGTTGCCATTTTTCTACAAACTCTACTTGTCATTTTGTGTAGTTTAAGGTTTGATGGTATTCTACCATGCAAGCCCTGCGAGTTGACAGCTTATATCATTGTTTTAGTGGAAGAATGAGGGTATAAGGGTTTGAACAAGGTGGTGCCATAACCCTGTTTTGTCACTGGATTTCATGTGTTGTTTCATGTTATGTTTACGTTGCATGAGGGAATAAGATGTGATGAACTGGGATTGGTCTGAGGATTAATTTGTCACTTTGTGACTTAAATGAAGTGGTGACCGATTGAGGTCCATTTATTGATGCGTGTGGTAATGTTTTCGCATGGGCTGGGAGTTTGTTTTTTAATTTTCGCTTGTTTAGTTTAAGTATTACACTGGGTGGCTTATAGAACGGATGTATAGCCACCCTAGTGGTAGACCATACGTGCTGTAACCCAGGGGTCTGGGGTTCGAATCCCCCTCGCCCCAGACGCCCTTTTGCTATTTTATTTCACTTTTTGAGTTACCTTTATGGATTTGGGCCTGGCGTGAATTGCTTCCTGCACCCCCTAGATTCAGGGCCCATGCGCTATAGCTAGCCATTTAGTTCATTTTCAATTTCTAAAACACCCCCCTTTGTTTAATTTCAAATAGCCTTTTTTTTTCTTACTTCAATTTTAATTGTTTGAAATGTTTTCTTTAACTTAAAAAATCCCAAAAAATTCATAAAGACTTTTCAATACTTAATTTAATTTTCCATAATTTTTGTTTTCACTTTTATTTTATTTTCATTTTTATTTCTAAAATTACAAAAAACATGTGTAAACTTTTTCACTTAATTTTGAATCTTCTTTGAAAAATACTTAATCCTTGAGAGTTTTGTAAAGAGTTCTTTGGATTTGTTCTTGATGCATGAGAGAGTTATTTGGAGAGGTTCCTTAACTTTGGTTAGATATTTTTCCCTTAGGGCTTTGTTGTGTCTCTTGACTTCGTTGTTAGGCCTTCTATCTTGAATATTTTGTCTTGGATTTCAACTTTAAGATGCTATCTTTATGAATGTGAATTTATTTATTTATGATTGGTTCATGTTTTTAGGGTTGATCATGCTTAATTGTTGTACATTTCTCTTTGAATTCTTGAACCTGTACTATTCTTTGTAATCTCAATTCACTTGTAACATTCTTGTTCATAAGAAGTAGTTGCCTTCCACTGCCTCCAAAGAAAAGTCTCTATATTGACCTCATAGTCATAGAAAGCTCATTATCATCTTGGCCTCATAGTCATAGGATTCCCTCTTGACCTCATAGTCATAGAGCCATCTTTAACCTTGACCTCATAGTCATAAGTAACCTTTGACCTCATAGTCATAGGTAAGCTTTGACCTCATAGTCATAGCCATTCTCCTTTGACCTCATAGACATAGGATCTTACCTTGGCCTCATGGCCATTCTCCTTTGACCTCATAGACATAGGATCTTACCTTGGCCTCATAGCCATTCTCCTTTGACCTCATAGTCATAGGATCTTATCTTGGCCTCATAGCCATTCTCCTTTAACCTCATAGTCAGAGGATCTTACCTTGGCCTCATAGCCATTCTCCTTTGACCTCATAGTCATAGGATCTTACCTTGGCGTCGTAGCCATTCTCCTTTGACCTCATAGTCATAGGATTTTACCTTGGCCTCATAGCCATTCTCCTTTGTCCTCATAGTCATAGGATCTTACCTTGGCCTCATAGCCATTCTCCCTTAACCTCATAGTCATAGGTAGCATCTTCTCTAGACCTCATAGTCATAGGCCTCATAGCCATTCACCCATCATAACTTAGACTTAGAGAGTTTCTTAAACTCTACATGAGCTCATACTCATTCCCCTTGAAACTTTGGCCATAGTCAATGGTTCCTCTCACCCTTAGTTAGGTGAACTACGGTTGCTCTGATTCTTTAGTCAGATACGTAGGCACAAGATGTGACGTCTTGGCGAGCAAACTTAGTGTACATACCCTTAGGTCTTTACCTTTACCCTTTAGCAAATTCCTTAGCAAGCAAACATAATATAACACAAACATAAACAAGAGCTTCCTAAAAAGTACTACAGATACAGAGGGTGCTAATACCTTCCCTTTGTATAACCAACCCCGAACCTTAGATCTCCCCCCTTTAGGTTTTCTCGATCTTGAACCTTTCCTTTGGATAAATCAAAGTCGGTGGTGAACTTCAAAGTTTTGCGATGCAAGTTAATTAATAGTTTGTTATTCGATTCTCACCGCAACAAAAATGGCGACTCCACTGGGGAATAATGATCTTTGAGGGTTAAACCCACCTTGTTGTGTTTATGTTATTTATGTTTTTCTTGCTTGATTGTACATATCTGTATATATATATATGTCTGCTTGGGTTCTTCTGTGTGCAGGGTACTACTATTGAGTGGTGAGATAAGTCCTAAGCCGGACTTGAGAGCACTTATTATAGGATGATGGTATATTCAAGGAGGCTTTGAGGGAGCCGATTCCTGAAAAAGTTGACTTGAGACACTATCACTCAGTTTAGGCCCTCTTGAGAGCTTAGTCATATTGAGCGAGTCCATTCGTGAAAACATGCTACTCTCGATGTAAGTGCCATCGATACTGAGAACCGTAGTTATTTCCAAACCCCACTTGTCCTTTTAGGATGTAGTGCGGTGACCATGAGGGAGTCTATTTCTGAAATGGTTGTCACGCGATACTACACTCAGACGAGATTCTCTTGAGAATATTATTGATTACCGAGTCATTTGGGAAGTCGATAATATCCGAAGGACGGGTTGTCGACTCTGGGAACTCTTTAGAACCCTATTCTACAGATGACAAACCTATACTACATACCAGTTGGGATGGGTAGACCATGGCTCCATGCTCGTGATCTTCAAACCTAAGCCCTCTCTTGTTTGTTTGTACATATTTGTGAATACCTGTATATGTGTGTTTGTGCATACATTCATTCATGATATCCCTTTGGTTTCAAGGAACTCAGGCGTTCTTTCCTTTGTAAAGATCAATAGGGATCATGGTTCTTAAAAGCAAAAACTTCTTCAGTTTTTCCAAAAAAAAAAATATTTGCAACTTGCCTTTGAGTTCTTTGAAACTATTTGGCTTGCATTTGCATTCCATGCGCATTCGCATTTCATTTGCATTTCTCAATCTTGAGTATCTCTTCCTCTTCTATGTCCAAGATACCTAGCACCTATTCAAGACAATGGCAGCAATGAATGAAGTTCTGAAGAACCAAGAAGTCTTGAAAGAGGAAGTCAGAATCCTCAGATGCCAGATGAATTGGGTTCTGGAAACTTTGCAAGCTCTGATGAAAAAAGAGGAGCACGCTCCCCCTGTCACTCCCAGAGAGGTTGTCAGTTCAGCGCCTATTGTGGATCATTCGACTCAAGAATCTCCTCAGTATCAAGGGCCAGACCACCGTCAACCACGCCCGCATGTACGACCAAGGCCAAGAAAGCCAAGAAGAAATTTCACTCAGCTACCAATGTCGTACAGTCAATTACTGCCAGTTTTGATCAAAGGAGGATTGATAGTGCCAAAAGTATTAAAGCCAGTACCATTTCCGTATCCACCGGGCTTTGACGCCAATGCTCGATGTGACTACCACGCTGGGGCACAGGGGCATTCAACTGAAGACTGTAAGGTGCTCCAGAGTATGGTTCAGAATATATTAGACTCTGAGAGGATCTCATTCACGCCTCAAGGTATTCGAATCAACAACCCTTTGCCATCTCATGTGTTTCTCCCATGCCAAGGATCTGCCTTTGGAGAAACTTCATGCCAGCCAGCATTTGATCTTGGTCTTGTACCAGAATCTCATCGTCACCAGATGTCTATCAAAAGGGCATTCCAACCTCTAACGGTTGTTTCTCCTCGAGGTTCCCAAAACCAAAGCAAGAAGAAGTACCCTATCGAAAGAGGCTAAGTTAACTGACAGTCTATCCCTGTGCCTTTGAGCAAACTCTTCCCACTGTTGATGCAGAACAAGTTGGTAACTCCTCGACTCCTCAACCATCTGCCAGGACCTTGGCATAATCCAAACCTGACTTGTGAATTCCACAAGGGAGCCGAAGGGCATGACTTGGATGGGTGTCGAGCCTTAGAAGCTACTGTGCAAAGGCTGATCTATGACAATGATCTGATCCTTGAAGAAGACCGCCCGGAGATTGAATGCAAATTCCACACTGGGACAATGGGGCATCCCATTGAAGAATGCAAAGAGTTCGAAGCGAGACTGCTAAACCTGCTAAAAACACTACAACCTCCAGAAGGTATATCAGATGTCAATGCCTCAACTCTTGAAGCAAAAGGCAAAAGACTTGTGAGGCCTCTCAAGATTCTTTATCACAAGGAACAAGTGATCAGTGGCAAAGGTGTTCCTCTATATGGGCCCAAAAACTGAAGTCTTCTGAAATAAATTCGCCAAGGCTGGTTGTATTTTGTTCATTTCAGTATTTTCAATTATTTTTCCTTTGAACTTTGAATTTGTACTTGCTTATAAGCTTTGTTGTACTTTCAAATTGGCAAGATTAATGAAATGTTTGTGCACCTTTTGATTAAGTCCATTCGTTTCACTCATTTACTTTTATGCTCATAAAAATAACAAAATATATATCTTTATCTTGTTTCATTCCACTTATCAAATTGTTGTTAAAGCAAAGATTGGGGAGGATGATGAAAACATCATATCCATAATTTGCTGTGGTATGCTTTCGATTAGACTTTGTCGAGGATGTAAGGCATTGTTTCAATTCCTAAACACTGGAGAAATAAGGAAGATAATCCCTCGTTAACTCCTTTGAGCCTAAAAGTAGGAGGTTTCTTTCCTTACACAAAAAACCCTTAAATCTTAACCTGTGGGCAGGGTAGTTCTCAGTTTAACTTGGTTACACATTCGAATGCAATCGCTTCATTCAAGACACCAGTCAGTTCTCTCAAATCAAATGAGTAAATGTTGTACAAGTTGTTCCTCCAAGCAACAAATAAGGAAGGATCGTTGAGAAATCCTAAATCAAAGAATGAGCCGAGTCCCTTTCAAGGAAAAAGCCAAGAAAGATGGGAAGCCCAAAACTTTGCCTTATGCAAAAGGACTTGTACAACAGTTGAAAAGACGAGGTCTCATAACCTCAACAATCAAAAAGAGGTCTCAAAACCTCAGAAGCAAAGAAAAGAAGAGGTCTCAAAACCTCAGAAGCAAAAAAAAAAAAAGAGGTCTCAAAACCTCAGAAGTAAAGAAAAGAAGAGGTCTCATAACCTCAACAAAGACAAGAAGAGGTCTTAAAACCTCAGCAAATAAGGACAATCAAATGCTACAAGGGAGTAATGACTACAAAGGTGTCAACGGTCATCAATTCATTTCCTATGGAAACTTGAATGTATAGCTTAAGTTAATTGAGTATAGGATTGGAGTTCATCACGAAGATGGGGTGGGTACAAATAAACTTTGAGCTTTTATCTTTTGCTTCATAAACCATGAACCAAGCCACGTTACAACCCTTAAAAGACCTAATTGAGGTAAGGTTGTTTTGAAAGCATACTACAGCAAGGTTGATTAACATGACTCCTAATGATCTTTACTATTTGCGTGTGTTGATCACTTCATCTGTCATTCCGTAAATGACTAGATCCACTTTGTTTTTTATTTAATCATTCTACCGTGTGTGTTTCATCAATAAAACTTGATTTCAAAAGCTTGCATGAATTTTGCATTAAAATTGCCAATTTTTAATAAACAATACTTGTTTGCAAAGACAATTCAATGTCAAAGAAATCCCAACAAATGCAGCCAGCTAGGGGATTTTGACTTGATAAAGGAAGTCCAGTCAGGGGCAACCAAGCGGAAGGATATGCCATTCAACCATTCCAAGAGCTATAGAATCAGGGGCAGAACTCTTCGAAATTCAGAATACTGGGGCAAGTCTTCTTGAGGTCATCTTATGACAAGTGTGGACTCTAGTGACCCATCAGCAGGGACAAGTTTGTTTCTCCAGTGGTTTCTACCGCAGTCTGAGTACTTTGTATTATGAATACAGTTGAGTTTGGGCAGTTAATCATTCATGTGGTAATGTTTTTGCATGGGCTGGGAGTTTGTTTTTTAATTTTCGCTTACTTAGTTTAAATATTACACTGGGTGGCTTATACAACGGATGTATAGCCATCCCAGTGGTAGACCATACACGCTGTAACCCGGGGGTCTGGGGTTCGAATCCCCCTCGCCCCAGGCGCCCTTTTGCTATTTTATTTCACTTTTTGAGTTACCTTTATGGATTTGGGTCTGACGTGAATTGATTCCAGCACCCCCTAGATTCAGGGCTCATGCGCTATAGCTAGCCATTTAGTTCATTTTCAATTTCTAAAACACCCCCCTTTGTTTAATTTCAAATAGCCTTTTTTTTTCTTACTTCAATTTTAATTATTTAAAATGTTTTCTTTAACTTAAAAAATCCCAAAAAATTCATAAAGACTTTTCAATGCTTAATTTAATTTTCCATAATTTTTGTTTTCACATTTATTTTATTTTCATTTTAATTTCTAAAATTACAAAAAACATGTGTAAACTTTTTCACTTAATTTTGAATCTTCTTTGAAAAATACTTAATCCTTGAGAGTTTTGTAAAGAGTTCTTTGGATTTGTTCTTGATGCATGAGTTATTAGGAGAGGTTCCTTAACTTTGGTTAGAGATTTTTCCCTTAGGGCTTTGTTGTGTCTCTTGACTTTGTTGTTAGGCCTTCTATCTTGAATATTTTGTCTTGGATTTCAACTTTAAGATGCTATCTTTATGAATGTGAATTAATTTGTTTATGATTGGTTCATGTTTTTAGGGTTGATCATGCTTAATTGTTGTACATTTCTCTTTGAATTCTTGAACCTGTATTATTCTTTGTAATCTCAATTAACTTGTAACATTCTTGTTCATAATAAGTAGTTGCCTTCCCCTCCTTCCAAAGAATAGTCTCTCTATTGACCTCATAGTCATAGAAAGCTCATTATCATCTTGGCCCCATAGTCATAGGATTCCCTCTTGACCTCATAGTCATAGAGCCATCTTTAACCTTGACCTCATAGTCATAGGTAACCTTTGACCTCATAGTCATAGGTAAGCTTTGAACTCATAGTCATAGCCATTCTCCTTTGACCTCATAGACATAGGATCTTACCTTGGCCTCATAGCCATTCTCCTTTGACCTCATAGTCATAGGATCTTACCTTGGCCTCATAGCCATTCTCCTTTGACCTCATAGTCATAGGATCTTACCTTGGCCTCATAGTCATTCTCCTTTGACCTCATAGTCATAGGATCTTACCTTGGCCTCATAGTCATTCTCCTTTGACCTCATAGTCATAGGATCTTACCTTGGCCTTATAGCCATTCTCCTTTGACCTCATAGTCATAGGATCTTACCTTGGCGTCGTAGCCATTCTCCTTGACCTCATAGTCCTAGGATCTTACCTTGGCCTCTAGCCATTCTCCTTTGACCTCATAGTCATAGGATCTTACCTTAGCCTCATAGCCATTCTCCCTTGAGCTCATAGTCGTAGGTAGCATCTTCTCTAGACCTCATAGTCATAGGCCTCATAGCCATTCACCCATCATAACTTAGACTTAGAGAGTTTCTTAAACTCTACATGAGCTCATACTCGTTTCCCTTGGAACTTTGGCCATAGTCAATGGTCCCTCTCACCCTTAGTTAGGTGAACTACGGTTGGTCTAATTCTTTAGTCAGATACGTAGGCACAAGATGCGACGTCTTGGCGAGTAAACTTAGTGTACATACCCTTAGGTCTTTACCTTTACCCTTTAGCAGATTCCTTAGGAAGTAAACATAACATAACACAAACATAAACAAGAGGTTCCTGTAGAGTACTACAGATACAGAGGATGTTAATACCTTCCCTTTGTATAACCAACCCCCGAACCTTATATCTCCCCCCTTTAGGTTTTCTCGATCTTGAACCTTTCTTTTGGATAAATCAAAGTCGGTGGTGAACTTCAAAGTTTTGTGATGCAAGTTAATTAATAGTTTGTTATCCGATTCTCACCGCAACAAATACGGACGAGTATTGATGAAACTGAAGCAAACACAAACGAGTGTCAAAAGATCATGACGAGTGTCTAAAAATCTAGGATCAATACAGACGAAGCATCAAATAAAGGAATCAGACACGGACGAGTGTTGAAAGAACACAGACGAGTGTCTAAGATCAATACGGACAAAGTATTGAAGAAATGAATCAAACACGGACGAGTGTTGAAAATCAATACAGACGAAGTATTGATGAATCAGAAACAAACATGAACGAGTGTTGACTGAAGCCGAGTATCCTGAAAATATCAAGATTGACACATCTAACACCCAAATGATGGGTGAAAAAGTCAAGGATTAATTGCTAAACGAATCTGAGGGGATAATGGAATCCTAGACAGACGACTATGCTAGGTAACGAAGACAATTAAAGGGTAAGACCATTGGATCTACGACCCTACGAATTGGTTAAAGTACCTACTTGGAATACAGTTAAATGACTTCTCCCGAGTTACCTCACTTTCTGCTGGGAAAAGGTTTGGGAAAGAGGGTATCAAACCTGGCTTATGCTTCGAATGCATGTTTGAAATTTTCTATTTCGTAATGCTCCATACAAATGGAAATGCTACGCGATTTAAGGATGCAATACAATGATACTCATGATATGCAGAAGGACACTCCACCGAGAGAAGTGCTGAAGAACTGAAACTAACTCCGCTGAGAAAGACAAAATGAATTTCCTTCGTAGAAATCCAACTGCACTTCCATTCTGCAGGAAAGTAGGAACAACAGACGACTGTTGGGAAATATCACTAGAATTCTGATGAAGGGAGGTGCCAATAGTGATTGGACTTTGACTTGCTGGGGATATCAACAATTATCGGTTTCTACCTGCTGAGGAGATTAATAACCAAATATTCTAGGGAATGATGATCAATTATGTCAACTCTGCTAGGGGACAATGCTGGGTTCACTCCTCTGTTGGGGAATTGTCCTCTGCTCTTACACTGTCAGGGATAAGAGAACACCACTATTGGGGAATGCCAATGATGATTGGGCTTTAACCTGCTGAAGATGCCAAGAATCATCAGGCCTTGAACTGCAGGGAATGATGACCTTGCCAGGGAGGTATCATTAGAACCAACTCTGTTGGGAAGAATACAAAACCATGAGCCTCCACTGGAGAAATTACGCTTCCTAACCTAATGAGGAAAGTATATGCCAGTACTCTGTGTGGAGAAAATCTCTACTGGGGAAGGGAGGTCAAACGAGCCTCTTGTCGGGGATGCAAACATGCTCAGAGGGCACAAACAAACCATCCTTATCCTGTATGGGGACATGAACTTTTGCTGGAGAAAAAACAACCAAATCCAACCCTGGTTGGGGAAACCCAACCTTTGGACTCTCGTTGGGGAGTACAATAAGAAATCATAGCACTCAGCCAAGGATGATACCACCTTAGCGATCTCTACTAGTGAGATATATACCTTCTTATATCTGACCGATGTCCCAATTGTTGTGAGAGGAAAATGGTCTTGCAACGTATGGAGCAACAAAGGAATACCTCAAGTACAATATAACCTATAAAGTAACTTTCCTCAAGATGTGTCACGAAGACTTGATGTATTCTGCCCCAGTATACTGAACCCTGGAGAAGTAATTCTAATTAACCGTCTTTCGGAGAGGATAACTTCTCGCGCTCCTGAAATGTCTTACCACGGTAAGAGCCTCAACATGATTTCCCCAGATTAACTGAACTTTAGAGAGATTTCTCGCCATGACTGCCCCAGACTGGAAACTTCTGATCAAAACTTGCTGGAAATGCACACGCTCGACAGAGTTTCCTAGCTACATGCTCCTCAATATGACTGTTCAGGAATTTTCTCTTGGCAAAGTTAGATTTCTCGACTGAGGCTCATTATAACTTCATTGGCGTCAAGTCCAATGTATGCAAGCAGAAAATGCTTATTCTGAGAATGATAATTCTAATGCAACACACATGTTAATCTTGAAGTTTTTATTGAAAAGATATCGCCAAACCCTGTGAACGAATCACTAGTTAAGACGCGACACTAATCTTTGAATAAAGGACCTTATGCACATGCAATAGCAACAAAAGTCTTTTAGCATAACTCATGGGAGTCAGGAACGCTGTCTCATAGGAAGTATTCCTTCAGAATAAACCTTTCCTCAATTAGGACTTTTGAGAGTCATAACGTGACCTGGTTCACGGTTTGCGAAAAAAAGGATTTATGACTAAAAATTTTGTACCCACCCACTCTTTGTGATGTTCTCCAGTCCTACGTTCAGTTAACTTGACACAAGAGCTCTCCTTTCAAAAGGTTATTGAATGGTAGCATTGATGGTTAAGGAGACCACAAGGTTTTCGGAGTGGCAGTCACTCCTTTTGTCTTTGGTGTCTGTAGTCACACGACTTGCTCTTGCTCGAGGATTTTTCTTTTGTAATCCTTTTTGCTTTTTCTATTTGTTTTTTATTTCCCTGATTTTTCCTGGACTGGTTATTTTGAATTCTTTTTTATTTTGATGTCCAGCGGGATGCTCTAACTTTTTCCTAAGTCATTTGTTTTCCATCTTTTGACTTAGCGGGCTTTCTTTCTCCTTTTTTTTGTTGAACAAATCGTGTGACACTGGCTATCTTGATTTCCATGAAAGAGTTGTGATTACCTCACTCCTTGCGGTGAGGGATAACCATTGTGGTTTCATGCCCCTTGACCTCCAGATGTGTGAGGAACAAAAGGTAATGGATCTTTAGATGCGCACTACTTTTGAACTTTGAATGCTTGGACTAATCAACTGACAACTACCCTGCCCCTGGGTTAAGCTGTGAGGTTTTTTTCCAAATGAAAAGAAACTCCTACTTCTAGGCTCAACAAGGTTAACGAGGATCTATCTCCCTTATATCTCCGGTGTTTGGGGAGTTGAAACAATGTTTGTACATCATCAGCAAGGTTTTATTCCAAAAGCATACGACCAGAAAGTTTGCATTTTCATTTCGTCATCCTCCCTCCAAGAGTTTAAATGGACGTTGGTATTGCAATGCACAAAAATATTTATATGAGTGAATACGCATGGAATACTTCAAGAAAAACATGCTTATTGTATTTAGATTAGCATTCAGAAACAATCAAACTTTTACATGCAAACATAGAATTGACAAACAATGAAAAATACAAATGAAAAATGCAGTAAAGAAGCTGAAAATTGCCATTGTTCAGGAGGCCTGACTCCTTATGGACTTATTACTCCTGACGATATACTTGCAATCTGAGTGCTCACTTGGGAGGCTTCACTTAATGTGTAGACCGTCTGCAGTGAATATGATGACCTTTGAGTCGAACAGATCCTGCACCTGGTGTTTCAGAGCTCTGCAATCTTCGATTGAATAGCCAGATGCCCCTGAATGGAACTCACATCTTGCAGTTACATCATAACCTAGTGGCTGTTAGGCTGGAGCAGCAAAAGTCCTTAACTAAATCAACTGATGCTTGAGGAGCTTTGGAAATAACTGTGCGTACAGCATGGGGATGGCATCAAGTTGCCTTTCAGACTTCTTTGGCCTTTGTCGTTTCTTCTGAGGATGGTTATGATTTAGGCACCCAACCTGTCCGGGCGCTTTCCTCTTCAGATCTAGTCAAGGAACAGAAAAATGTCGCTAGCATGAGGATTCTGAAACCCAAGACTGTGGAATATGCCCCTATCCTGAGGTTGACTCTAGAGAAATGAGAGAAGCATACATCTCTCTTGCAACAACCGGAGCAGGATCACTTCGTGCATCCGTACCACTCGGCGTGAACTTGATTGCCTTTAAATCATTTAAGTTTTGGACCTTATGCTGAAAGGCCTTGCATTTTTCAATACTATGCCCTGGTGCTCTAGAATAGAAGTCACAACGGGCCTTCACGTCATAGCCTGAGGGAAGCTTACCAGCAGGTGGAGCTAGAGTTCGCAACTGAACTAATTGAAGCTGAAGCAGATGTTGCAGCAGCGGTGCATACGCCATTGGGAGAGGATCAAAAACTCTTTCAGGCTTCTTTGGCGTTGATTAATACCCTCCGCTCCTAGGATTCTCTTGGGAGACAGGCAATGGCTGCTGTCGGGAAAGTTCTGGACCCTCAGGTTGTGAAGAAGATCCTTGAGGTACTTCATATTCTGGGAGAGATTTTGACAGAATAGGGGGAATAACACCTTCCGTTGCAGTAGCAGGCGCAAGACTGCCCTCCTTTCTTAACACAGATCTCATGACCTTCATGATCAGGCCCATCTGAGTCTTTAATTGATGAACTTCCTCCCTCAACATTTTTTGACCCTGAGATAAAGCTGGTATGTCCACCATGAACTGACCCATCTGGCTGTGGACTGCCATCAACTATGCTTGAATCTGCTCCATCGCTCTCTTCCGGTTGGCTTAAGTAGGATACTACTGAAAAAGTTGAATCTGTAATTATGAAGAAAATCAGATTAAAATAAAAAATCCGACCACGAACACCTGTTATGCATATGATTATGAGAATGCAATGAAAATGTCATGCTCGAGTATTTCCAGGGTGATCTACACCTTGATTCCAGTTTTATAACAATAATAAACACCAGAGATGGATGGAACACTGATAAAAGTTGCTCATAAATTAACTGAATAGAAAAATAACAACTAGTCAATACATACAGCCCATACAAAGAAGATATAGTCAAATACAATAGCCAATGATCCCAGCCAAAAATCCTGACAGTGATCAAATACAATAGAAGAAAAGCAACTAAGGCATATCCTCAATCTCCACCAGAGACAATCCTCCCCAACCACTACACTCTTTACACTAGGCTTGAACCTCCTTGAACAACTTCTTGGTGTCAGGATGCTTAGGTCTCAGAATTAGCTCCTGAATGAGGACATCACGTCTGTACATGATCCCTCCAAATATCAACACCGCAACTCCTAAGCATCTTCATCGAAAACATCTTTAGTTTTGGGATTCTTTACCTCTACTCGAATCTTAAGCTCCTCGAGGGCTGTCAATGTCTCTTTAAGCTGCTTTTCACTTCTGCACTTGTGAGATGATTCTTCTCTGACCTCTCTTTCTTTGTCTCTAAGTCGTAGCTTCAGCGTTTCAATCTGGTCTTGAAGTTCATCCTCTTTCATTTTGTGAGCAGTCACCGTGGCGTTCCATTGACTATTAAACTTATAAATATCGACACTGGATCTTTCTAAATCCTTCTTCCTTAGTTGAAGTAAACTGTTGGCACTTCTTATATCTTGACCTACCTGTTCCCTGTTCTTGACCTCTTCTGCTAATTCTTTTTCTCTTTTGGTCAATAGTTCTGTCTTCACTTTGGCTACATAAGTGGCTTCGTTCTGATCATGCCCCAAGCCATAGACCTCCCTCTTTAGTTCTTCATTCTCCTTGCGAAGTTCTTCATTTTCAGCCCAGAGTTTGTTATACCTCTCAATCTCCACTGTAGTAGGTTGTTCGATAGCCAACAGATATAGAAGAGTATTTATTGGAAAAGGAAAGTGAACAACTTCAACTCTCTTTTGCAACCACTCCATGTAAGGGGGGTAAGCTTTGCAGTCACTTTTAACTAAGAACGGCTTTCCTTTCCTCTGAATAGTGCCCCAAGCTTTCACATCTCTATTCATGGCTTCAGGATTGCCATTCCACTGTAAAACAAAGATTCCTTCACCTCTTCATCTGTTAGAGGATCCCTCAGCGCATACCCTAACTGTCTCTTGGCAAGGGATGAATTATAGTTAATTCCTCCCCTTATTCCCATGAGAGGAACATTGGGAAACTCCACACAAATGTAAATCAATTCCACTCCCAACAATCTTCTATCAAACCATTGGATATCCTTAGCGACAAGGCTCGTCACCCTTTCTGCCCAATTCAAGGAGTCTTTAGTATCAACAAAAGCGCCATCATGCGGAAGATGGCTCATGAGCCACTTGCAGATAAGAGGAGCACGGCAATAAAGAAGTCCACCTTTCTTCTTATAGTTCCTTGAGTACACTGAGTGATACACATCACCAAGGAGTGTTGGCATGGGATTCTTCATCATAAAAATTCGAATAACATTCATATCTACGAAACCCAGCACATTAGGGAAGATAACAATCTCATAGATACACAAAGCAAGGATGGCATTGAAAGTAGTCCAGCTACAGGCCTCAGCATATACCATAGCTTCACTCACCAAAGACGCGTCTGAATGTGAACTCAAGCCAACAATACGTGTCAAACGCCACGCAAGTCAACAAGAGCCCACTCTAATCCTATGTGTGTACTCAAGCTTGGGTAATAGGCTTATCTCTCATAGAACAAACCCACCCAAAGCACAGCAGCAGCAGAACAATATGATAACAGTAATCAAATGCAAAAAAAAATACAAGTAATATACAACAGATACAACAAATAAATGCACAAAAATAAACACCCAATGAAACAGAAATAGACAAGCTCTAGGATTGACTCGCATAGGGAACCAGAGTCCCCAGCAGAGTCGCCAGCTGTCGCAATGCGAAAATACAACCGGCAGAAAAATAGAGTTGCCACCGAACGTTATTTATCCCAATGGGAAAAAGAAACGATCGAAGAAACCTCAAAAAGGGAAAGGAACATGGTCTCACAACTAAATCCTGGGTTCGGGAGTCGATTACCTGAGAGGAAGGTATTATCACCCCCTCGGGTCCGTTGTGCTCAACGGGATCCACGTTTGTTGTTCTAATAAAAGGGTGTGTTATCTAAAGCTCTACTGTAAAACGAAAACAAAAAGGGAAGAACAAAAGGAGACTCGATTGGACTTCGCCATCCTAGGCCTACGTATTCCCTGGTGCAATGGGAAAGTCAGAGTCAAAGTAGTTCGGAGGACTACGGGTGAATGGGAGAAAGTTGCTCGCCAAGACTTCGTCGTCTTGTGCCTACGTATCCTCAATCGGACGGGAACTAGGAAATCAGAGCGACCGTAGTTTGACATACGAGTCGATAAGTGTTTTTTATGAGCGACGTTAAGTTTGCGTTCCAGCAGTTAGGGTCGATGCCTGTTTGCAGTAGAACGGAAATAACGTACTCTTTCTGAAAATGGTTTGATAGACAATCCCGAAGGATAAAATGATTTGCATTTGGTTTATGAGTTTTAACAGAAGTGGATTGACTTTGTTTGAAATGCGTGTCGCACTAAAGTCTATGACATAGGATCGAGTACTTCGTGCTAACGATCCAAACGTCTCGCGCATAAAGTACCCTAAGATGAGGTTAGAAATGCATTCGCTCATCTTTTTCCATGTGGCGCACAATGTACATCATATTTTTTAAGTGTTTTGATTTTATTTTGAGAGAGAGACGCAAGGAAGGTCTAAGGGAAACTCGGTCCTACATGTTATCATGCAAAATGGCCCTAAGGTTAGGATGCGAAAGGAATTTATATCCGAATGTTATCATGCAAAGGATTAGCTCCTAATGTCTATCTTACTCAAAGCTTAATCAAAAATTAAGATTGACTAGGGAATCCTAAGGGAACATGCAAAAGCAAACCAGAACAAAGAAAATAAACCAAAAACAGCAACAACAACGCTTCAGCTCAGCACAACTATAAAATCCAGCAAGGGAACAAGGGAGCATTTAATAGCTCCTACTTTCAGAAGAGAACAGGTGTAGAATGCAGCTAGCAGAATGGATACATTTAACAGCATGCATAGCTCGGGACAGCAGGTGTAAATGCACAGGCAGCATGTATGTATTCAAAACAAATGCTCATGAATAGGCATCAAGAATGGATAATCATGTAAAAACACAACATCAAGTTGAGCACGCATCTAATATTAATCAATCCACAATAAACATGTCCAACATCCAAGCATAATCATGCATCGCAAGAAATAAATAAAAATGTGCTTTCACATTTAAACAATGCACATGAATTGCAAACATGAACGAACATCAAGTAAGAGCAATTGTTACGCATATACATACAATTAAGCACAAGCAACTAGGCATGAATAAACTCCAATGACATTGCACATTCAAGCATTCACCCAAAGGCGGCATGGATAATTCATCAAATCAATAATTAATCGCTTGAAACAAACACACGTTCACAGAATCGAGAGCAAACATGAACATGAATCATATATCCAGCAAAGTGAGCATTAAGAATGAGCAAACAAATAATCACAACCAAACATCATGAAAGAGGCACCAATAATGCAACACAAATAGATCATGAACACGCCACATGAAAATCAAAACACAATGTGTCGAAGAAACGCAAACATGTTGTCAAATAGGGCAAAATATCTCAAGAAAATTCCATAAATATGCATCATACAAAGTCATGAAACTTAGAGGATCAAAACATGCCAAAACAGCCCTTGAAAACAAAAATTTTCAAACTAGCTGTGATGTAACCGGTTACATGGTTGAGGTAACCGGTTACATCAACAAAAACAGCACAAATGTGGCGCAGACAAGGTGATGTAACCGGTTACATGGTTGATGTAACCCGTTACATCAGCAAAAAACAACAAAACATATTTTTCAGCAAAAGCACTTTTCAGCAACTTAACCACTTAATTTCCACATGTTAAATCATGCAATTGATCACGAAAATTACATCAAATAACCACAATCAAACATCAATTGAATCAATCAAACAACAGGATCAACAATCAAATCAATTAATGAACCAATTCACATCAAAATTTAATAGATCTACATTGCAAAAGTTATAAATAAGCTAGGATCTATGGATTACCAACCTACAAAGTGGAGAATTGCTTTGGTAAGTGTTGCAAACAAAATTGGACAGATCAAGCACAAAAAATTCAAGATCCAATGAGTTCCTAGCATGAGATTTGAACAATACAATGTGATGAACTTGCTTCAAAGTTGCTTCCAAAAAGTGCTTCCAAACCTTGGATCTAGATCCAAATCACTTTCTACTGCAGAATCTGTGTTGATGAGAGGAAATGATGAAGGTTTAGCTCTAGAATTCTCAAACTCCGATGAAGAATTTGAGAATTCTAGAAGAAGAGCTCTAGTGAAGGTTGAAGATGAAAATGGGGAGTCAAAAAGTTAGAGAGAATTGGAATGTGAAGTGTATAAAAATCAGAAAAATGAGAGTAAATGTGTGAGGTTTGGAGCAAACTTGTTTAAATAATCCCTAGGTTAGAATCAAAATGTGGTTTGGAGTGTGGATTAGTGTTAGGAATAGAGATTAGGAGTGGAATTAGGAATGGAAATGTTTGAATTTTGGAGGGAAATGAAATTAATCAAAATTTGAAGTATTCTAGATCCTTCTTGCATGTGTGACACCAAGTGATCAAAAATTGAAAGAGAAACTGCTGAAAATGCTGATTTTCTGTCAAAACAATGATGTAACCGGTTACATGGTTGAGGTAACCGGTTACATCAGCCCAAACATGACATTTTTGCTGATTAACAGTGATGTAACCGGTTACATGGTTGATGTAACTCGTTACATCATCACTAACTTCATTTACTCGCCTTTGAAACATCATAACTTGAGTTTCAGGAATCCAAATGGTGTGTTCTTGGTATCGAAAGAAAGCTTGAAGAATGAGGAACATTTTCATGAGGGGGGAAAAGTGAAAAGGAGCTTGGATCATCAAGGAAATTGCCGTTGAAAACATGTCCTCAAAGCTGAATTTCTTTACTTAGAAAAATCTAAAAACCCCAATTTAGCAACTTTTCCTGATTTTATGATTTCTATTTATTCCTCTTGATAAAACCTCATAATAACATGGATGATGACTTGAAATGCCCAAATAAGACCCAAGAACTCAAGAGTTGACTTTTGTAGGGCATCAGTTGACTTTTTGACAAGATGAATCAGATGCCTCCTCTATCCACTTCAAAAACTCTTGAAATGATTTGTGGTGAACCATGAGATATGTAGAGAACCGTTGAGATGTAAATTGAACCATAGAACCATGCTTTTCTCAAGAAAATAATCATAAGTGTCCTTGCACAAAACCCTAATTCAGAGACACTAGGAGCTTGATCAAATGAATCTCTTGAAGTCCTTGAAACCCTTATCCTCAGATGATTGAATGAACTTGTTGAGATACTTTAAAGAGTATGAGAACCTTGTAGCTTAAAAATATCATGATGTTGATACCATCTTCTTGCTTATTGCTTTGAGAACTATCCCCTCCTCTTGAGGACCACCAAAGATACCTTGATCCCATGTTTAGAACCGATGCTATGCACAAATGAAGATGCAAATGAAATGAAGCATAAGCCAAAAAGGTTAAATAAGGGGAAGGCAAACTTGGGGTGCTACAATACGGAGAAATCGTGTAGCGGTGAATATGGTATTTCTCACGACGCTGCTCTAGAGATAGACGGTGTTGAGAGAATACGTGACGATATTAATCGGATCCGACTTCACATGCAAGATTGAAAGAATACGTATAAGTTAGGGTAGATGAAAACTACTTTTGATATACTTTGTTATTCAAACACTTTAGAATTTATAAGATTTGCTACTAAAAATGTGACAATTTTATGAACAAAACTTTGAAAACCCTTATTCTTGAAACGATAAACTGTTGAATAGCAAGCATAAAAATATCCTCCATCCCATTGGAGACGATAATAAATACCCACTTTTAACTACGATCAAAACAGTTTTATTCAAAGCATACAGACAATGATCTCATGTCTTTTTTATTTCATTATTCTCTTTTTGATTTTGCTTGACCAAATGTTTGGTAATCATAAAAAGTGTGAGTGAACACGAATGGATTTTTTCAAAAAATGCATATTCATTTTATTATTATTATCATTCGAAAACAAACAAGTTCTCAATTGAACAATGCATTGACACACAAAAAAAGATTACAAATGAGAAGAGTGAAATGCAATGTGATTGTTGGCGTGATTAGCCTTTGTATCCACCACAAACTAGTGTCCTCTGTTTCTGTCTTTGATTTCTATTTCGTTGGGCAATTTGTTGACTTTGCAGACTCTCAGCTTGAGGAGGTCATTGATATTGGGCTACCGTAACATGCGGGAATGAATATCGTGGCAAGGGAGCCATAGGAGCTCGAAACTAAGGATGAATCTGAGGAGTGTCACGTTGTGGGAACACTTGAGCAGGATACATCAAGCTAGGATTAGCCATCTGATTAGAAATCTGACCAAATTGGATCCTATATGGAGCGTGGAGTGCCCCAAGATAAGCATGTGGAGGTGCAACAACAAGAGATACCCCAGGATAGGCAAAAGGCACTCCATAATTAACAGACTACAAGCCTTGGTAGGGGCATAGCCCAACAGGTTGAATGGCTGGAGGAATCAACATATGAGTAAGAGGAACCCTGTTCTTTACCTCAGCAGATGTTTTGGCAGTCACAGGTGTAGAATTCTGGCAAGGTTTCTCTGTAAAGCATAACAACTTCTGATCGAAGATCTCTTGAACTTTGTTCTTGAAGATGATACAAGCTTCTGTATAATTCCTCACATATCCAGCATGGTACCCATATGTGGCATTAGGATCATGCTTAGGGTGGTAGGGAAACTTGGCTGGGTCGATCTTTTTGGGAACAATTACCCCAGCATGAATCAGAACAGGAAGTAGATACGTAAAAGAGATTTGAATTGGATCAAAGCTAAGACGTATCCTCCCTTGATTGTTGTTCCTTTTGCTAATTTGCTTCTGCTTTTGTTTCTGATTGTCTTGAGTGAGGTTATGATTTGATAGGGGTAAACTGTCAGATTGCTTGTAGTTGCATTCGTGATTTCACCTGCCTTTTGTCCATTCTGAGCTTGTTTATCAATCACAACATGGTTTGAGACGCTCATTGTGAAATTGTCCATGAGTAGTTCCATAACCATGTGAACCTTGCCTTTCTTGCACATTGTGTTCTCATACCCAACCTGTTCCATGATTCTTTGGCTTTCACCGTCGAAGAATCGTTGTCTTTGGGTTGATGAAGAGAATAAGGTGAGCTTTTTCTGGTCTGCGTGCATGTAATGGGAATGTATGTATGCATATGTTGTCTATGCGGATGGGAATGCAAATAAGATATGCAACATCTATTGATTCAAAGATTTGATGATGCAATATTTTAAGTTCAAAATTCTGGCATATACGATGATGCAATAACTCAAATTCAAAAGTTCGGCATACATGATGATTCAATAATAGTATGAAATAATGTAGATTAGAGATATAACATCTTCTGGATAGTCTGTACATACTGCTCGATGCAGGTTCAAAGGTCTGGCGTGTACGAGAAAACAAAGGTTTCCTGTAGAAAACCCCAAAATCCCCTCACAGGTGTGTTCTAGTCTTCCAAAGGTGGTCCCTAGAAGGTCTCCCGGAGTCATGGAATCAAGTGAAAATACCCAGCCATAGCAAATTCTTGCAGGACAAAAGTATTCTTAAGTGAAACTAGTCTAGGTGTTACTCTCGTGAAACCCAACGCGTGAAACACAGGCGACATGACTATCCACGATTCTATCATGTGTGTATGCTCAAGCCTGGGTATAGAGCTTTTCTCTCAAGTAACATCAGTCCATCCCAATAACAGCAAAAAATGTAGCAGATATCCAGATTATGCAGCATATGATTATTTAAAGTAGTAATGAATGCAATAAATAACATAAATATAAAGCAAGTAAAGCACAAAAATAAACACCCAAACAAACAAGAAAGCAAACAAAACTAGGCGAGACACCAACTTGCAAGAGCAAAGACTCCCCAGCAGAGTCGCCAGCTGAAGCTGGGGATTCCCAGCTAGCCAGGAAACAAGCAAAACTAAGCAAGCTCCTAACTTGCAAGAGAAAGGACTCCCCAGCAGAGTCGGCAGCTGAATCTAAGGAGTCCCAGCAAGCCAGGAAACAAGCAAAACTAGGCGAGACTCCAACTTGCAAGAGAAAAGACTCCCCAGCAGAGTCGCCAGCTGAAACTAGCGGGATTATACCTAAGTGAATCTCACACAAAAAGATACAACAGAGTCGCCACCGAACTTTATTTGTTCCAAAGGACAGGGAAAATATCGATAAAACCCAAGGGGAAGAGAAACGGGTAAGGGGGTCGGTTATGCGAGAGGAAGGTATTAGCACCCCATGCATCCATCTTACTCGACGGGAACCATTTCGCTTGCTTCTAGGCTCGGGTGGGTTATCTATATAAAGGAACTAGCTAAAGAGGAAAAGAAAAGAGACGAAGAAAGTGATCGTGGAGGATTGGGGCCCTCATGCCTACGTATCCTCATAGTGCAATAAGGAATTTAGAGCTCCGTAGTTCATAAAACCAGGGAAGAAAAGGAGAAAAGAGGAAGAAGATTGGAAGAAGGTTGAAAATGAAGGAAGGTTGCTCGCCAAGATCTCACGATCTCGTGCCTACATATCCTCATAGTGCAATGAGGAAATCAGAGCTCTGTAGTTCGGGGAACCAAGACGGAGAAAGAAAGGGAAATGACGTCACAACTAGGATCGAAAAGCAATGGAATGGTGACAAATCCACTGGGGAGAAAAGAAAAAGAACGGTGTCAAAACCAAGAGATAGAGATAAGGAAGTAAGGAGTAAGAGCAATGATGTTGAATCAAGACAAGGTGTTGGATCCGCTGGGGATTTGGTATGTTAACTGATAAATAGTGGTTAACCGAAGAAAAAGAAGATTATGAATTTGAGGGAGAAAAAGGAAATTGGTTTTAACAGACAGACTGTGATCAACCAAAAGGGGAGACTGTTGAACCAAGAGAAGGTTGCGAATCCAACAAGAGAGAAATTCGTTCTAACAGACGGACTGTGATTAACCAAAGGATCGGGTGTTGAACAAAGCGAAGGTTTCTAACCCAACAAGGAAGAGATAGATTGGTCTTAACAGACGGACTATGATTAACAAAGGATCGGGTGTTGAACCAACCGAAGGTTGCTAACCCAACAAGGAAGAGATAGATTGGTCTTAACAGACAGACTGTGATTAACCAAAGGAACGGGTGTGGAACCAAGGGAAGGTTGTGACCCAAGAGAGCAGGTGTGGAACCAACCGAAGGTTGTGACCCAAGAGAACGGGTGTGGAACCAAGCGAAGGTTGTGACCCAAGAGAACGGGTGTGGAACCAAGCGAGGTTTGTGACCCAAGACAACGGGTGTGGAACTAAGAGAAGGTTGTGACCCAAGAGAATGGGTGTGGAACCAAGCGAAGGTTCTTACCCAAGAGAACGGGTGTGGAACCAAGCGAAGGTTGTGACCCAAGAGAACGGGTGTGGAACCAAACGAAGATTGTGACCCAAGAGAACGCGTGTGGAACCAAGCAAAGGTTGTGAGCCAAGAGAACGAGTGTGGAACTAAGAGAAGGTTGTGACCCAAGAGAACGGGTGTAGAACTAAGCGAAGGTTGTGACCCAAGAGAATGGGTGTGGAACTAAGCGAAGGTTGCTAACCCAAGAGGTTTGATATATTAACTGATAGGTTGTTGTTAACCGAAGCGAAGGGTATCAAACCAAGAGAAGGATGATATCCAAAAGGGAACTCGATATATTAACTGACGGGCAGTACCAAGGAAAGGGTATCTAAACCTAGAGAAGGTTGTGACCCAAGAGAATGGGTGTGGAACCAAGCGAAAGTTGTGACCCAAGAGAACAGGTGTGGAACCAAGTGAAGGTTGCGAACCAAAATAGATAGATTGGTTTTGACAGACGGACTATGATTCACCGAAAGAACGGGTGATTAACCAAGAGGTGATTAACCCAAGGAGAGAAAGATTGGTTTTGACAGATGGATTGTGATAAACCAACAGAACGGGAGATTAACCAAGAGGTAATTAACCCAAGGAAAGATTGGTTTTAACAGACAAACTTTGATTAACCAAAAGAATGGGTGATTAACCAAGAGGTGATTAACCCAAGGAAAGATTGAAAGGGTATGAGTGGTCAAGGATCAACTCTGCTGAGGATCGGGAGACACTATAGTCTGGAGATAGAGACGATTATTCCAGGAACATGGTCATTCGTCCCCTACCCAAAATAACTAGAATGAGTATAGGAATTCTCCACTCTCATCCCTTCTCTAGCACCTAAAGTATAGTGCGGGAATTAAAACCGACAGAGTAACGGTGCAATTTGTACATTGCTTCAGCTTGTTGTGCATACGTCTGACTCATCAGGGGATCAAGAAAGAGAGGCTCTAAAGAGATCCTAAAGATAAGAGCAAGAGACAATTAATTAATCAAAATAAGGTTTCGATCAACTAATAAAAGGGAGGAAATTGCCAATAATCTTTCAAACAAGTCAAAATATTAGCAAAGCAAGTGTGGAAATAAAGTATGAACATGATTAAATTTTTTCAATCAAGAACAAATCTAATGCCTCAAGTTGAAATTGCAAAGCATTAACGAGACAAATTAGCATGCATCAATAAGCATAATCATGTTAACCCATAAGCAAAAATATGTGAACAAAGGTGCTTCAAAAATTGATGAAATTGCAAAATATCAAGGAAAATCATGCAATTAATCGAGCAAAAATTATTGTAAGCATGTGATGAGCTAAAATTGTAGCATGTACATGAATACAAGTAAGCATGTGAAAGTAAATGAATAAAGCATGCAAAACAGCCCCAAACAACAAGTTTTTGGCCAAAAATGTCAGTGGTAACTGGTTACTTCATGAGGTAACCAGTTACATCATGCAAAAAAATGACTTCCAGGGGCGATGCAGGGGTGAAGTAATCGGTTACTTCATGAGGTAACTGGTTACCTCAGCAAAAAACAGCAAAAGCAGAATTTCCAAAAGCACTTTTCAGAATCACTTAGTGCACGTAATCGCAGTGTAACATAGCATGGAAGTAGATGCAAAATTCATGTTAATTCATAGCAATTAGGAATCAATAAAATAAAGCATGCAAAGAAATCGTTCAAGCAACGGAAAAAGCAATTAAATTCTACATTGCAAAAATGAAAAATAGTTCGAAAGCGGTAAATTAAGCAGAAATTCACCAACCTACAAGGCTGAGGTTTTCCTTGGTGATTATTGTGCACAAAATGTGATGCAAAGAAGCAAAGAAATCCGGAGAATTCAAAGATCCTTAGCAATCTGTAGCGAAAAACGAAGAAAACGCGATAAATGCTTCAAATTCGAATTTGCACCGAAACTCTTGCAATGATCAACTTCCAAAGCTTAAAATGAAGTAAATGATGATGTTGCTGTAGAATTCAGAGATGAAATGGATAGGAATGGAGGTATAGCTCAAAGAATAGCAAGTTCAATGTGAAGCTTGCTAAGCTTTAATGGTGGAAAGAGCTATAGTGAGGCTTGGTGAAGAAGATGAAGATGATTAAGAGAGAAAGTTGCATAAATTTCAGAGCAAAATGAGAGAATAATCAAGGGTCCTTTGCAACATTGTGAAGGTTTACTTAAATAGAGTTTAGGTTTGGAGTGAGGTAGGCTTGGAATTAGGTTTGCGGTTAGTTAAGGGTGGTTTGGCATTTGGTTAGGAGTTAGTTAGACCTAACTCACTGAGTTAGGGTCTAACTCAGTTAGCTACTTGTTAACTCGGTTGGAGAATCCCATTGCAACTCACTTGATCAAATGGTTCAAATGCTTGGAAATGGGGTTGCATGATGAGTTTTATTATTGGTGATGTATTGGAGCAAATGCAAGTGCAATCTTAAAGTGTCTAAAACCTTCCACATAATGCTAGAACCATGTATACCAATAGAAGGTGATGAGAGCCACTGCAGTGTGAAGGAGCAGAATTAGGATAACCGTGAAGCTTGAAGCACGAGGACTGCATATGTCCAATCCTGCCACAATAGAAGCATCTGACTCTGTCGTTTATAAAGTGGTTAAATCTTCTTCCACTTTGATAATGTTGTGGCTGCCACCCATAGTGTTGTCTCCTTATTCCATAGTTGAATTGTCTTCTCCTGTACTGATGATGCTGTCTAGGCTGTCTTCTATGGTGATGAGGCTTCCTTCTTCCATAGGGATAAGGCACAGCCTTGTTGAATTCATTTCCATCCCAGTTACCCTGATGATGAAACCTGTTCTGATTGGTCCCAACAGCCTCCAAGCTCTTGTGATATTGGGGAGGCATATGTTGACTGACTCCTTGGGGCTGCATCTTTCTCTGATGAGGACCATTCTTCTTCTCAACATTCTGGGGTTGAACAACCTTCTTTGCGGTAGGACCCTGTCTCTTAGGTTGATGTTGAGACACAGGTTGAGACATCTCCCTTTTTGTTCCTGAAGTGCTGGCCACATATCCTATACCTGATTTATCTCCAGCAGCTTACTCTGACTGAAGAATCTTATCAAGATTAGCAGTACCACTGTTCATCATCCTAACAAATTTTGTCATCTGATCCAGTTGAGACTTAACTAGTACAACTTCGTTTTCCCGATCAGCTTTTTCATTTTCAAGCTGAGCAATCTGTTGCTTGTGACACTTGTTTTCTTGACAGATCTCAGCACTTCTTAAACACAGCTCTCGATAAGTAGAAGCTAACTCCTCATAAGTTATTTCTCCATCACTATCATCATCAGACACAACAGTTCCTGTTAAGGCTCTAACATGCCTTGCTGACTCACCTTCACTTTCACTATCAGATTCAGACCAGGAAACTGACATGCCCTTCTTCTGCTTCTTCAAGAATGTGGGACGTTCTTTCTTGACATGTCCATATCCTTCACATTCAAGGCACTGAACACCTCTATCCTGGGCAGTCTTCTCTTCATCTTTCTCTTTTGGCTTGCTGATGTCAGAAGAGTTGTTCTTGACACTAGGCTTGTAGTTATTGTTCCATCTTTTTAACACTTTGTTGAACTGCCTTCCCAACATTGCAATGGCTTGAGACAAATCTTCCTGAGAATCTTTGACTTCCTTAGCTTCTGCATCATTTGACACCAAGGCTATACTCTTTGGCTTCTTTTCTGGTTCTTCCTCGTTCAACCCAAGCTCAAAAGTTTGAAGAGATCCAATGAGCTCATCTACTCTCATCTTGCTGATGTCTTGAGCTTCTTCAATAGCAGTCACCTTCATCTTGTACCTCTTAGGAAGGGACCTAAGAATCTTCCTTACAAGCTTTTCTTCAGACATTTTCTCTCCAAGAGCACTAGATGCATTAGCCAGCTCCAGAACATTCATGTGGAAGTCATGAATAGTCTCATCTTCCTTCATCTTCAGGCCTTCAAATTTTGATGTTAAAAGCTGAAGTCTTGACATCTTAACTCTAGATGTTCCTTCATGTGTAGCCTGCAAAATATCCCACGCTTCCTTAGCAACCTCACAGGTATTGATTAACCTGAAAATATTCTTATACACTCCATTGAAAATTGCATTTAAAGCTTTGGAATTTCCAAGGGCAAGCTCATCTTCTTCCTTGGTCCATTCTTCTTCAGGCTTTGGCTTTGAGGTGCCTTCTTTATCTTTGCCAGCATCATCTTTTTCACACACAACAGGTGCTTTCCACTCTTTAATAACAGCCTTCCAAGCCCTGTTGTCCAAGGATTTTAAGAAGGTAGTCATCCTTGGCTTCCAATAATCATAATTAGATCCATCCAAAATAGGGGGTCTGTTGACGAATCCTCCGACTTCTTTGTCCATCTTTACACCAGAAAGTAACTTCCCTAGATCTCACCCAGAGACAGACAGGATGCCTGCTCTGATACCAATTGAAATTCTGGTATCAGACGTGTGATGTTAAGGTGCGATGTCACAACAACACACTCTGCACAATGGACAGCAATAACAGTAACAAAACAACACAAAGAATTGTTCACCCAGTTCGGTCTAACTACCTACGTCTGGGGGCTACCAAGCCAGGGATGAAATTCACTACTTGTAGAATTAATTTACAGACTCAACAACCCAGTTGACAATCTCCTAAACTTAATTCATACTAGTGACTTTCTACCTAAGAAACCACTTAGATATGAGAACACTACTCAATCCCTAAAACTCTTCAAAGATCACACACTTTGAATACCACTACTTAATTCTGCTTCACAGCTTTGATCAAGAACAACTCAAAACAATAATACCAATTCACACTAGAATGGTTTACAAAACATGCACGAAGACACAAAATGACTCTCAGTCTTTAGCTCACTTTCTTCGTCACTTTTCTCTAGTACTGGTGTGCTTTATATAGCTCCTTGAATTGGTCTTGGACCTGCTCCGAAATCTCGCCAGATTTGTTATTTAAAACAGATTTTCTCCTAAAATCTTTTTAAATCTTCAACCTTTTAAATCTCCTACAAATCTGCACCAGATCTCCTTTGCAGCAGAAAATATCTATCCCAAGATATTCGCATCCAATGAGACAGCTTGCTCTCCACAATTCCAGCTAACACGCAACCCTAACAACATCACAACCTGATGTTATTAATTCTGCAGATCTAATGTCACAACATCGCCTATGTGACATCAGACATCCAACTTCAGCAATTACATACTTAACACAGCCCAGTGTTAAACCTCAATGTTGCAACATCACCATCTTGACATCAACATTGAATATACTTTGTTTTACCAAAATTCCAGCCAATCCAAGAACTAACAATCTCCCCCTTTGGCTAATTTTGGCTAAAACAATCTCTTTACTTCAGAGACTTCAGCAGCGGAAAAAATTTCAATATTAATGATCTTGAAACTCCAAGCAGCAGCATCAGCAGAACATCTTTTCTTCACAAAACTCTGCTGCTCACTTCAGCATATATCATTATGCTGCAAAATAGCTATAATCTTCAAATAGTTGCACATATTACATTATTAGCAGCAATGAGCACTCCCCCTCAATGCAACAACCAGCATAGCAGCTGTCAATTACTCCCCCTTAATATCTGCATCACATTAGCAGCATTTGGCATTCTTTGATACTCTAATCTTCTCTTGGCTATTTCTCCCCCTTTTTAGCCACAATTTGACAACCTTCACCTGGCAGTTGACTAAACATTTTCAAAAATAACTCCAACTGCCCACAACCCCTTTCTAGAACATTTAGTCTTCATAAATGCAGATTCCCAATTTGCTTCTTAACCTTTCAAATTGGTTTGCATCTAAGGCTTTAGTGAATATGTCAGCCAGCTGGTTATCTGTGGTTACATGCTCCAAGGTAACAATTTTGTCTTCAACCAGATCCCTTATGAAGTGATGCCTTATGTCTATGTGCTTTGTCCTACTATGCTGTATAGGATTTTTAGATATATTAATGGCACTCAAATTACCACAGTATAGTGTCATAATATCTTGTTTGACATTGTATTCACTCAACATCTGCTTCATCCAGACTAGTTGAGAATAACTACTTCCTGCTGCTATATACTCAGCTTCAGCAGTTGAGAGAGATACACAATTCTGCTTCTTACTGAACCAGGAAATCAGATTATTCCCTAGAAAGAAACAACCTCCTGATGTGCTTTTCCTATCATCTGCACTTCCAGCCCAATCAGCATCACAGTATCCTCTTAAATCAGTCCCAGGATCATGACTATATAGCATCCCGTAGTCACTTGTGCCATTCACATATTTCATAATCCTCTTTACTTGATTCAAGTGACTCACCTTAGGATCAGATTGATATCTGGCACACACTCCCATAGCAAAGGAAATGTCAGGTCTGCTTGCTGTGAGATGTAGTAGACTACCAATCATACTTCTGTACAAGCTTGGGTCGACACTCACTCTATTTTCATCCTTGGATAGCTTCAAATGAGTAGGAGCAGGTGTCCTTTTGTGATTGGCATTATCCAGGCCAAATTTCTTTACTATGCTCTTAGCATATTTGCTTTGAGAAATAAAGATGGAGTCCTCCATTTGTCTGACATGTAGTCCAAGAAAGTAGCTAAGTTCTCCAACCAAAATCATTTCAAATTCAGATTGCATTTGTTGAACAAACTGTTTCACCCTAGCGTCTGACATTCCCCCAAATACTATGCCATCCACATAGATTTGGGCTACCATTAATTTTCAACAAACAAAGTTTTGTCAATCCCTCCTTTTCTGTATCCATTTGCTGCTAAGAATTCTGTCAGCCTCTCATACCAGGCCCTTGGAGCTTGTTTCAAGCCATACAGCGCTTTCCTCAGTTTGAACACATGATTGGGGAAGTTTGGATCAGTGAATCCTTTAGGTTGATCTACATAGACTTCTTCATTCAGATAGCCATTCAGAAAAGCACTCTTCACGTCCATTTGGAATAGCTTGAATCTTAGGTTACAAGCCACACCCAAGAGTAGTCTGATGGATTCTAATCTAGCCACTGGAGCAAACTTTTCATCAAAGTCAACTCCCTCAACTTGAGTATAGCCTTGTGCAACAAGTCTCGCTTTGTTTCTTGTAACCACTCCAAGCTCGTCAGACTTGTTTTTGTAGATCCACTTTTTTCCAATAACATTCACCCCTTCTAGTCTTGGCACAAGATCCCAGACATCATTTCTTCTGAACTGCTCCAGTTCTTCTTGCATAGCATTTATCCAAAACTCATCTGTCAGAGCTTCCTTGACATTCTTTGGCTCAATTTTGGATACAAAGCATGAGCTAGCTATGATTTCTCTTGACCTAGTCCTTACTCCAGAATTTGGATCACCTATAATTAGCTCTTTTGGATGATCCTTCTGAATTCTGATAGAAGGATATTTCTGAGGTTGCTCAGGCTCTGTATTAGCAGCACCAGGAGATGGATTTCTCTCTTCAACTTCTACAGAAACTTCATCAGCTGATGTTCCAACATCTTCTATGACATCCTCAACTTCCTGCTTATCTTCATCATCAATCACAACATTGATTAACTCCATCATTACTTTGGTCCTGGAGTTGAAGACTCTATATGCTCTGCTATTGATGGAGTACCCCAAAAATATTCCTTCATCACTTTTGAAATCCAATTTCCTTCTCTGCTCTCTATCTGCCAGAATGTAACATCTACTACCAAAAACATGGAAGTACTTAACATTAGGTTTTCTTCCCTTCCATAGTTCATATAGAGTGGATGAAGTGCCTCTTCTTAGGGTAACCCTGTTGTGAATGTAGCAGACAGTGTTCATGGCTTCAGCCCAGAAGTGATAAGGAAGTTTCTTGGCATGAATCATTGCTCTAGCCGACTCTTGTATAGTTCTGTTCTTCCTCTCAACAACTCCATTTTGCTGAGGGGTGATAGGCGATGAAAACTCATGACTTATACCTTCAGCCGAGCAAAATTCTTCAAACTTGATATTCTCAAACTCTCTTCCATGATCACTTCTTATTCTGATGACCTTACTCTCCTTTTCTCTTTGGAGTCTTTGACAGAGCTCTTTAAAGACATCAAACACCTCAGATTTGTCTTTGATGAAATTCACCCAGGTGTATCTTGAATAGTCATCCACAACTACATAAGCATATTTCTTTCCACCCAGACTTTCAACCTGCATAGGTCCCATCAAATCCATATGAAGGAGTTCCAATACCTTGGAGGTGGTGTCATGTTGAAGCTTCGGATGAGACATCTTTGTCTGTTTTCCCTTTTGACAGTCTCCGCACACCTTTCCTTCCTCAATACTAAGTTTGGGAATCCCTCTGACTGCTTCTGAGGAGATAATTCTCTTCATTCCATTTAGGTGAAGATGTCCCAACTTCTGATGCCAGATTTTGACATCATCTTCTTTAGCAAGCACACACGTGGAGGAATTTAAGTTTTGAGGCACCCAAAGATAACAATTGTCCTTAGACCTGGCTCCCTTCATAATGACTTCTCTTTTGTCATCTTTGACCATACATTCGGACTTTGTGAAGTCTACTTTGAATCCTTGATCACAAAGTTGACTAATACTAATCAAATTTGTTGTTAGTCCTTTAACAAGAAGAACATTCTCCAGTCTGGGAGCACTAGCACAGTTTAGTTTACCAATCCCCTTTATCTCTCCTTTGATCCCATCACCAAATGTAACATAGCTAGAAGACTGAGGTTTCACATCAACAAGCAGATTCTTTACTCCAGTCATGTGTCTTGAACACCCACTGTCAAAATACCAGTCATCTTTGGTAGAAATCCTTAAGGAAGTGTGAGCTATCAAGCTGGTAACTTTAGGGATCCATTGCTTCATCACCTTAAGCCTTACCTCCTTCTGTTTGGGTTGAGGAGCAGAATTAGGATAACCGTGAAGCTTGAAGCACGAGGACTGCATATGTCCAATCCTGCCACAATAGAAGCATCTGACTCTGTCGTTTCTAAAGTGGTTAAATCTTCTTCCACTTTGATAATGTTGTGGCTGCCACCCATAGTGTTGTCTCCTTATTCCATAATTGAATTGTCTTCTCCTGTACTGATGATGCTGTCTCTTAGGCTGTCTTCTATGGTGATGAGGCTTCCTTCTTCCATAGTGATAAGGCACAGCCTTGTTGAATTCATTTCCATCCCAGTTACCCTGATGATGAAACCTGTTCTGATTGGTCCCAACAGCCTCCAAGCTCTTGTGATATTGGGGAGGCATATGCTGACTGGCTCCTTGGGGCTGCATCTTCCTCTGATGAGGACCATTCTTCTTCTTAACATTCTGGGGTTGAACAACCTTCTTTACGGTAGGACCCTGTCTCTTAGGTTGATGTTGAGACACTGGTTGAGACATCTCCCTTTTTGTTCCTGAAATGTTGGCCACATATCCTATACCTGATTTATCTCCAGCAGCTTACTCTGACTGAAGAATCTTATCAAGATTAGCAGTACCACTGTTCATCATCCTAACGAATTTTGTCATCTGATCCAGTTGAGACTTAACTAGTACAACTTCGTTTTCCCGATCAGCTTTTTCATTTTCAAGCTAAGCAATCTGTTGCTTGTGACACTTGTTTTCTTGACAGATCTTAGCACTTCTTAAACACAGCTCTCGATAAGTAGAAGCTAACTCCTCATAAGTTATTTCTCCATCACTATCATCATCAGACAGAACAGTTCCTGTTAAGGCTCAAACATGCCTTGCTGACTCACCTTCACTTTCACTATCAGATTCAGACCAGGAAACTGACATGCCCTTCTTCTGCTTCTTCAAGAATGTGGGACATTCTTTCTTGACCTGTCCATACCCTTCACATTCAAAGCATTGAACACCTCTATCCTGGGCAGTCTTCTCTTCATCTTTCTCTTTTGGCTTGCTGATGTCAGAAGAGCTGTTCTTGACACTAGGCTTGTAGTTATTGTTCAATCTTTTTAACACTTTGTTGAACTGCCTTCCCAACATTGCAATGGCTTGAGACAAATCTTCCTGAGAATCTTTGACTTCCTTAGCTTCTGCATCATTTGACACCAAGGTTATACTCTTTGGCTTCTTTTCTGGTTCTTCCTCATTCAACCCAATCTCAAAAGTTTGAAGAGATCCAATGAGCTCATCTACTCTCATCTTGCTGATGTCTTGAGCTTCTTCAATAGTAGTCACCTTCATCTTGTACCTCTTAGGAAGGGACTTAAGAATCTTCCTTACAAGCTTTTCTTCAGACATTTTCTCTCCAAGAGCACTAGATGCATTAGCCAGCTCCAGAACATTCATGTGGAAGTCATGAATAGTCTCATCTTCCTTCATCTTCAGGCCTTCAAATTTTGATGTTAAAAGCTGAAGTCTTGACATCTTAACTCTAGATGTTCCTTCATGTGTAGCCTGCAAAATATCCCACGCTTCCTTAGCAACCTCACAGGTATTGATTAACCTGAAAATATTCTTATCCACTCCATTGAAAATTGCATTTAAAGCTTTGGAATTTCCAAGGGCAAGCTCATCTTCTTCCTTGGTCCATTCTTCTTCAGGCTTTGGCTTTGAGGTGCCTTCTTTATCTTTGCCAGCATCATCTTTTTCACACACAACAGGTGCTTTCCACTCTTTAATAACAGCCTTCCAAGCCCTGTTGTCCAAGGATTTTAAGAAGGTAGTCATCCTTGGCTTCCAATAATCATAATTGGATCCATCCAAAATAGGGGGTCTGTTGACGAATCCTCCGACTTCTTTGTCCATCTTTACACCAGAAAGTAACTTCCCTAGATCTCACCCAGAGACAGACAGGATGCCTGCTCTGATACCAATTGAAATTCGGGTATCAGACGTGTGATGTTAAGGTGCGATGTCACAACAACACACTCTGCACAATGGACAGCAATAACAGTAACAAAGCAACACAAAGAATTGTTCACCCAGTTCGGTCTAACTACCTACGTCTGGGGGCTACCAAGCCAGGGATGAAATTCACTACTTGTAGAATTAATTTACAGACTCAACAACCCAGTTGACAATCTCCTAAACTTAATTCATACTAGTGACTTTCTACCTAAGAAACCACTTAGATATGAGAACACTACTCAATCCCTAAAACTCTTCAAAGATCACACACTTTGAATACCACTACTTAATTCTGCTTCACAACTTTGATCAAGAACAACTCAAAACAATAATACCAATTCACACTAGAATGGTTTACAAAACATGCACGAAGACACAAAATGACTCTCAGTCTTTAGCTCACTTTCTTCGTCACTTTTCTCTAGTACTGGTGCGCTTTATATAGCTCCTTGAATTGGTCTTGGACCTGCTCCGAAATCTCGCCAGATTTGTTATTTAAAACAGATTTTCTCCTAAAATCTTTTTAAATCTTCAACCTTTTAAATCTCCTACAAATCTACACCAGATCTCCTTTGCAGCAGAAAATATCTATCCCAAGATATTCGCATCCAATGAGACAGCTTGCTCTCCACAATTCCAGCTAACACGCAACCCTAACAACATCACAACCTGATGTTATTAATTCTGCAGATCTAATGTCACAACATCGCCTATGTGACATCAGACATCCAACTTCAGCAATTACATACTTAACACAGCCCAGTGTTAAACCTCAATGTTGCAGCATCACCATCTTGACATCAACATTGAATATACTTTGTTTTACCAAAATTCCAGCCAATCCAAGAACTAACAATCTCCCCCTTTGGCTAATTTTGGCTAAAACAATCTCTTTACTTCAGAGACTTCAGCAGCGGAAAAAATTTCAATATTAATGATCTTGAAACTCCAAGCAGCAGCATCAGCAGAACATCTTTTCTTCACAAAACTCTGCTGCTCACTTCAGCATATATCATTATGCTGCAAAATAGTTATAATCTTCAAATAGCTGCACATATTACATTATTAGCAGCAATGAGCACTCCCCCTCAATGCAACAACCAGCATAGCAGCTGTCAATTACTCCCCCTTAATATCTGCATCACATTAGCAGCATTTGGCATTCTTTGATACTTCAATCTTCTCTTGGCTATTTCTCCCCCTTTTTAGCCACAATTTGACAACCTTCACCTGGCAGTTGACTAAACATTTTCAAAAATAACTCCAACTGCCCACAACCCCTTTCTAGAACATTTAGTCTTCATAAATGCAGATTCCCAATTTGCTTCTTATCCTTTCAAATTGGTTTGCATCTAAGGCTTTAGTGAATATGTCAGCCAGCTGGTTATCTGTGGCTACATGCTCCAAGGTAACAATCTTGTCTTCAACCAGATCCCTTATGAAGTGATGCCTTATGTCTATGTGCTTTGTCCTACTATGCTGTATAGGATTTTTAGATATATTAATGGCACTCAAATTACCACAGTATAGTGTCATAATATCTTGTTTGACATTGTATTCACTCAACATCTGCTTCATCCAGACTAGCTGAGAACAACTACTTCCTGCTGCTATATACTCAGCTTCAGCAGTTGAGAGAGATACACAATTCTGCTTCTTACTGAACCAGGAAATCAGATTATTCCCTAGAAAGAAACAACCTCCTGAAGTGCTTTTCCTATCATCTGCACTTCCAGCCCAATCAGCATCACAGTATCCTCTTAAATCAGTCCCAGGAGCATGACTATATAGCATCCCGTAGTCACTTGTGCCATTCACATACTTCATAATCCTCTTTACTTGATTCAAGTGACTCACCTTAGGATCAGATTGATATCTGGCACACACTCCCACAGCAAAGGAAATGTCAGGTCTGCTTGCTGTGAGATATAGTAGACTACCAATCATACTTCTGTACAAGCTTGGGTCCACACTCACTCTATTTTCATCCTTGGATAGCTTCAAATGAGTAGGAGCAGGTGTCCTTTTGTGATTGGCATTATCCAGGCCAAATTTCTTTACTATGCTCTTAGCATATTTGCTTTGAGAAATAAAGATGGAGTCCTCCATTTGTCTGACTTGTAGTCCAAGAAAGTAGCTAAGTTCTCCAACCAAAATCATTTCAAATTCAGATTGCATTTGTTGAACAAACTGTTTCACCCTAGCGTCTGACATTCCCCCAAATACTATGTCATCCACATAGATTTGGGCTACCATTAATTTTCAACAAACAAAGTTTTGTCAATCCCTCCTTTTCTGTATCCATTTGCTGCTAAGAATTCTGTCAGCCTCTCATACCAGGCCCTTGGAGCTTGTTTCAAGCCATACAGCGCTTTCCTCAGTTTGAACACATGATTGGGGAAGTTTGGATCAGTGAATCCTTTAGGTTGATCTACATAGACTTCTTCATTCAGATAGCCATTCAGAAAAGCACTCTTCACGTCCATTTGGAATAGCTTGAATCTTAGGTTACAAGCCACACCCAAGAGTAGTCTGATGGATTCTAATCTAGCCACTGGAGCAAACTTTTCATCAAAGTCAACTCCCTCAACTTGAGTATAGCCTTGTGCAACAAGTCTCGCTTTGTTTCTTGTAACCACTCCAAGCTCGTCAGACTTGTTTTTGTAGATCAACTTTTTTCCAATAACATTCACCCCTTCTGGTCTTGGCACAAGATCCCAGACATCATTTCTTCTGAACTGCTCCAGTTCTTCTTGCATAGCATTTATCCAAAACTCATCTGTCAGAGCTTCCTTGACATTCTTTGGCTCAATTTTGGATACAAAGCATGAGCTAGCTATGATTTCTCTTGACCTAGTCCTTACTCCAGAATTTGGATCACCTATAATTAGCTCTTTTGGATGATCCTTCTGAATTCTGATAGAAGGATCTTTCTGAGGTTGCTCAGGCTCAGTATTAGCAGCACCAGGAGATGGATTTCTCTCTTCAACTTCTACAGAAACTTCATCAGCTGATGTTCCAACATCTTCTATGACATCCTCAACTTCCTGCTTATCTTCATCATCAATCACAACATTGATTAACTCCATCATTACTTTGGTCCTGGAGTTGAAGACTCTATATGCTCTGCTATTGATGGAGTACCCCAAAAATATTCCTTCATCACTTTTGAAATCCAATTTCCTTCTCTGCTCTCTATCTGCCAGAATGTAACATCTACTACCAAAAACATGGAAGTACTTAACATTAGGTTTTCTTCCCTTCCATAGTTCATATAGAGTGGATGAAGTGCCTCTTCTTAGGGTAACCCTGTTGTGAATGTAGCAGACAGTGTTCATGGCTTCAGCCCAGAAGTGATAAGGAAGTTTCTTGGCATGAATCATTGCTCTAGCTGACTCTTGTATAGTTTTGTTCTTCCTCTCAACAACTCCATTTTGCTGAGGGGTGATAGGCGATGAAAACTCATGACTTATACCTTCAGCCGAGCAAAATTCTTCAAACTTGATATTCTCAAACTCTCTTCCATGATCACTTCTTATTCTGATGACCTTACTCTCCTTTTCTCTTTGGAGTCTTTGACAGAGCTCTTTAAAGACATCAAACACCTCACATTTGTCTTTGATGAAATTCACCCAGGTGTATCTTGAATAGTCATCCACAACTACATAAGCATATTTCTTTCCACCCAGACTTTCAACCTGCATAGGTCCCATCAAATCCATATGAAGGAGTTCCAATACCTTGGAGGTGGTGTCATGTTGAAGCTTCGGATGAGACATCTTTGTCTGCTTTCCCTTTTGACAGTCTCCGCACACCTTTCCTTCCTCAATACTAAGTTTGGGAATCCCTCTGGCTGCTTCTGAGGAGATAATTCTCTTCATTCCATTTAGGTGAAGATGTCCCAACTTCTGATGCCAGATTTTGACATCATCTTCTTTAGCAAGCACACACGTGGAGGAATTTAAGTTTTGAGGCACCCAAAGATAACAATTGTCCTTAGACCTGGCTCCCTTCATAATGACTTCTCTTTTGTCATCTTTGACCATACATTCGGACTTTGTGAAGTCTACTTTGAATCCTTGATCACAAAGTTGACTAATACTAATCAAATTTGTTGTTAGTCCTTTAACAAGAAGAACATTCTCCAGTCTGGGAGCACTAGCACAGTTTAGTTTACCAATCCCCTTTATCTCTCCTTTGATCCCATCACCAAATGTAACATAGCTAGAAGACTGAGGTTTCACATCAACAAGCCGATTCTTTACTCCAGTCATGTGTCTTGAACACCCACTGTCAAAATACCAGTCATCTTTGGTAGAAATCCTTAAGGAAGTGTGAGCTATCAAGCTGGTAACTTTAGGGATCCATTGCTTCATCACCTTAAGCCTTACCTCCTTCTGTTTGGGTTGAGGAGCAGAATTAGGATAACCGTGAAGCTTGAAGCACGAGGACTGCATATGTCCAATCCTGCCACAATAGAAGCATCTGACTCTGTCATTTCTAAAGTGATTAAATCTTCTTCCACTTTGATAATGTTGTGGCTGCCACCCATAGTGTTGTCTCCTTATTCCATAGTTGAATTGTCTTCTCCTGTACTGATGATGTTGTCTCTTAGGCTGTCTTCTATGGTGATGAGGCTTCCTTCTTCCATAGTGATAAGGCACAGCCTTGTTGAATTCATTTCCATCCCAATTACCCTAATGATGAAACCTGTTCTGATTGGTCCCAACAGCCTCCAAGCTCTTGTGATATTGGGGAGGCATATGCTGACTGGGTCCTTGGGGCTGCATCTTCCTCTGATGAGGACCATTCTTCTTCTCAACATTCTGGGGTTGAACAACCTTCTTTGCGGTAGGACCCTGTCTCTTAGGTTGATGTTGAGACACTGGTTGAGACATCTCCCTTTTTGTTCCTGAAATGTTGGCCACATATCCTATACCTGATTTATCTCCAGCAGCTTACTTTGACTGAAGAATCTTATCAAGATTAGCAGTACCACTGTTCATCATCCTAACGAATTTTGTCATCTGATCCAGTTGAGACTTAACTAGTACAACTTCGTTTTCCCGATCAGCTTTTTCATTTTCAAGCTAAGCAATCTGTTGCTTGTGACACTTGTTTTCTTGACAGATCTCAGCACTTCTTAAACACAGCTCTCGATAAGTAGAAGCTAACTCCTCATAAGTTATTTCTCCATCACTATCATCATCAGACAGAACAGTTCCTGTTAAGGCTCAAACATGCCTTGCTGAGTCACCTTCACTTTCACTATCAGATTCAGACCAGGAAACTGACATGCCCTTCTTCTGCTTCTTCAAGAATGTGGGACATTCTTTCTTGACATTTCCATACCCTTCACATTCAAAGCACTGAACACCTCTATCCTGGGCAGTCTTCTCTTCATCTTTCTCTTTTGGCTTGCTGATGTCAGAAGAGCTGTTCTTGACACTAGGCTTGTAGTTATTGTTCAATCTTTTTAACACTTTGTTGAACTGCCTTCCCAACATTGCAATGGCTTGAGACAAATCTTCCTGAGAATCTTTGACTTCCTTAGCTTCTGCATCATTTGACACCAAGGCTATACTCTTTGGCTTCTTTTCTGGTTCTTCCTCATTCAACCCAATCTCAAAAGTTTGAAGAGATCCAATGAGCTCATCTACTCTCATCTTGCTGATGTCTTGAGCTTCTTCAATAGTAGTCACCTTCATCTTGTACCTCTTAGGAAGGGACTTAAGAATCTTCCTTACAAGCTTTTCTTCAGACATTTTCTCTCCAAGAGCACTAGATGCATTAGCCAGCTCCAGAACATTCATGTGGAAGTCATGAATAGTCTCATCTTCCTTCATCTTCAGGCCTTCAAATTTTGATGTTAAAAGCTGAAGTCTTGACATCTTAACTCTAGATGTTCCTTCATGTGTAGCCTACAAAATATCCCACGCTTCCTTAGCAACCTCACAGGTATTGATTAACCTGAAAATATTCTTATCCACTCCATTGAAAATTGCATTTAAAGCTTTGGAATTTCCAAGGGCAAGCTCATCTTCTTCCTTGGTCCATTCTTCTTCAGGCTTTGGCTTTGAGGTGCCTTCTTTATCTTTGCCAGCATCATCTTTTTCACACACAACAGGTGCTTTCCACTCTTTAATAACAGCCTTCCAAGCCCTGTTGTCCAAGGATTTTAAGAAGGTAGTCATCCTTGGCTTCCAATAATCATAATTGGATCCATCCAAAATAGGGGGTCTGTTGACGAATCCTCCGACTTCTTTGTCCATCTTTACACCAGAAAGTAACTTCCCTAGATCTCACCCAGAGACAGACAGAATGCCTGCTCTGATACCAATTGAAATTCGAGTATCAGACGTGTGATGTTAAGGTGCGATGTCACAACAACACACTCTGCACAATGGACAGCAATAACAGTAACAAAGCAACACAAAGAATTGTTCACCCAGTTCGGTCTAACTACCTACGTCTGGGGGCTACCAAGCCAGGGATGAAATTCACTACTTGTAGAATTAATTTACAGACTCAACAACCCAGTTGACAATCTCCTAAACTTAATTCATACTAGTGACTTTCTACCTAAGAAACCACTTAGATATGAGAACACTACTCAATCCCTAAAACTCTTCAAAGATCACACACTTTGAATACCACTACTTAATTCTGCTTCACAACTTTGATCAAGAACAACTCAAAACAATAATACCAATTCACACTAGAATGGTTTACAAAACATGCACGAAGACACAAAATGACTCTCAGTCTTTAGCTCACTTTCTTCGTCACTTTTCTCTAGTACTGGTGCGCTTTATATAGCTCCTTGAATTGGTCTTGGACCTGCTCCGAAATCTCGCCAGATTTGTTATTTAAAACAGATTTTCTCCTAAAATCTTTTTAAATCTTCAACCTTTTAAATCTCCTACAAATCTACACCAGATCTCCTTTGCAGCAGAAAATATCTATCCCAAGATATTCGCATCCAATGAGACAGCTTGCTCTCCACAATTCCAGCTAACACGCAACCCTAACAACATCACAACCTGATGTTATTAATTCTGCAGATCTAATGTCACAACATCGCCTATGTGACATCAGACATCCAACTTCAGCAATTACATACTTAACACAGCCCAGTGTTAAACCTCAATGTTGCAGCATCACCATCTTGACATCAACATTGAATATACTTTGTTTTACCAAAATTCCAGCCAATCCAAGAACTAACAATCTCCCCCTTTGGCTAATTTTGGCTAAAACAATCTCTTTACTTCAGAGACTTCAGCAGCGGAAAAAATTTCAATATTAATGATCTTGAAACTCCAAGCAGCAGCATCAGCAGAACATCTTTTCTTCACAAAACTCTGCTGCTCACTTCAGCATATATCATTATGCTGCAAAATAGCTATAATCTTCAAATAGCTGCACATATTACATTATTAGCAGCAATGAGCACTCCCCCTCAATGCAACAACCAGCATAGCAGCTGTCAATTACTCCCCCTTAATATCTGCATCACATTAGCAGCATTTGGCATTCTTTGATACTTCAATCTTCTCTTGGCTATTTCTCCCCCTTTTTAGCCACAATTTGACAACCTTCACCTGGCAGTTGACTAAACATTTTCAAAAATAACTCCAACTGCCCACAACCCCTTTCTAGAACATTTAGTCTTCATAAATGCAGATTCCCAATTTGCTTCTTATCCTTTCAAATTGGTTTGCATCTAAGGCTTTAGTGAATATGTCAGCCAGCTGGTTATCTGTGGCTACATGCTCCAAGGTAACAATCTTGTCTTCAACCAGATCCCTTATGAAGTGATGCCTTATGTCTATGTGCTTTGTCCTACTATGCTGTATAGGATTTTTAGATATATTAATGGCACTCAAATTACCACAGTATAGTGTCATAATATCTTGTTTGACATTGTATTCACTCAACATCTGCTTCATCCAGACTAGCTGAGAACAACTACTTCCTGCTGCTATATACTCAGCTTCAGCAGTTGAGAGAGATACACAATTCTGCTTCTTACTGAACCAGGAAATCAGATTATTCCCTAGAAAGAAACAACCTCCTGAAGTGCTTTTCCTATCATCTGCACTTCCAGCCCAATCAGCATCACAGTATCCTCTTAAATCAGTCCCAGGAGCATGACTATATAGCATCCCGTAGTCACTTGTGCCATTCACATACTTCATAATCCTCTTTACTTGATTCAAGTGACTCACCTTAGGATCAGATTGATATCTGGCACACACTCCCACAGCAAAGGAAATGTCAGGTCTGCTTGCTGTGAGATATAGTAGACTACCAATCATACTTCTGTACAAGCTTGGGTCCACACTCACTCTATTTTCATCCTTGGATAGCTTCAAATGAGTAGGAGCAGGTGTCCTTTTGTGATTGGCATTATCCAGGCCAAATTTCTTTACTATGCTCTTAGCATATTTGCTTTGAGAAATAAAGATGGAGTCCTCCATTTGTCTGACTTGTAGTCCAAGAAAGTAGCTAAGTTCTCCAACCAAAATCATTTCAAATTCAGATTGCATTTGTTGAACAAACTGTTTCACCCTAGCGTCTGACATTCCCCCAAATACTATGTCATCCACATAGATTTGGGCTACCATTAATTTTCAACAAACAAAGTTTTGTCAATCCCTCCTTTTCTGTATCCATTTGCTGCTAAGAATTCTGTCAGCCTCTCATACCAGGCCCTTGGAGCTTGTTTCAAGCCATACAGCGCTTTCCTCAGTTTGAACACATGATTGGGGAAGTTTGGATCAGTGAATCCTTTAGGTTGATCTACATAGACTTCTTCATTCAGATAGCCATTCAGAAAAGCACTCTTCACGTCCATTTGGAATAGCTTGAATCTTAGGTTACAAGCCACACCCAAGAGTAGTCTGATGGATTCTAATCTAGCCACTGGAGCAAACTTTTCATCAAAGTCAACTCCCTCAACTTGAGTATAGCCTTGTGCAACAAGTCTCGCTTTGTTTCTTGTAACCACTCCAAGCTCGTCAGACTTGTTTTTGTAGATCAACTTTTTTCCAATAACATTCACCCCTTCTGGTCTTGGCACAAGATCCCAGACATCATTTCTTCTGAACTGCTCCAGTTCTTCTTGCATAGCATTTATCCAAAACTCATCTGTCAGAGCTTCCTTGACATTCTTTGGCTCAATTTTGGATACAAAGCATGAGCTAGCTATGATTTCTCTTGACCTAGTCCTTACTCCAGAATTTGGATCACCTATAATTAGCTCTTTTGGATGATCCTTCTGAATTCTGATAGAAGGATCTTTCTGAGGTTGCTCAGGCTCAGTATTAGCAGCACCAGGAGATGGATTTCTCTCTTCAACTTCTACAGAAACTTCATCAGCTGATATTCCAACATCTTCTATGACATCCTCAACTTCCTGCTTATCTTCATCATCAATCACAACATTGATTAACTCCATCATTACTTTGGTCCTGGAGTTGAAGACTCTATATGCTCTGCTATTGATGGAGTACCCCAAAAATATTCCTTCATCACTTTTGAAATCCAATTTCCTTCTCTGCTCTCTATCTGCCAGAATGTAACATCTACTACCAAAAACATGGAAGTACTTAACATTAGGTTTTCTTCCCTTCCATAGTTCATATAGAGTGGATGAAGTGCCTCTTCTTAGGGTAACCCTGTTGTGAATGTAGCAGACAGTGTTCATGGCTTCAGCCCAGAAGTGATAAGGAAGTTTCTTGGCATGAATCATTGCTCTAGCTGACTCTTGTATAGTTTTGTTCTTCCTCTCAACAACTCCATTTTGCTGAGGGGTGATAGGCGATGAAAACTCATGACTTATACCTTCAGCCGAGCAAAATTCTTCAAACTTGATATTCTCAAACTCTCTTCCATGATCACTTCTTATTCTGATGACCTTACTCTCCTTTTCTCTTTGGAGTCTTTGACAGAGCTCTTTAAAGACATCAAACACCTCACATTTGTCTTTGATGAAATTCACCCAGGTGTATCTTGAATAGTCATCCACAACTACATAAGCATATTTCTTTCCACCCAGACTTTCAACCTGCATAGGTCCCATCAAATCCATATGAAGGAGTTCCAATACCTTGGAGGTGGTGTCATGTTGAAGCTTCGGATGAGACATCTTTGTCTGCTTTCCCTTTTGACAGTCTCCGCACACCTTTCCTTCCTCAATACTAAGTTTGGGAATCCCTCTGGCTGCTTCTGAGGAGATAATTCTCTTCATTCCATTTAGGTGAAGATGTCCCAACTTCTGATGCCAGATTTTGACATCATCTTCTTTAGCAAGCACACACGTGGAGGAATTTAAGTTTTGAGGCACCCAAAGATAACAATTGTCCTTAGACCTGGCTCCCTTCATAATGACTTCTCTTTTGTCATCTTTGACCATACATTCGGACTTTGTGAAGTCTACTTTGAATCCTTGATCACAAAGTTGACTAATACTAATCAAATTTGTTGTTAGTCCTTTAACAAGAAGAACATTCTCCAGTCTGGGAGCACTAGCACAGTTTAGTTTACCAATCCCCTTTATCTCTCCTTTGATCCCATCACCAAATGTAACATAGCTAGAAGACTGAGGTTTCACATCAACAAGCCGATTCTTTACTCCAGTCATGTGTCTTGAACACCCACTGTCAAAATACCAGTCATCTTTGGTAGAAATCCTTAAGGAAGTGTGAGCTATCAAGCTGGTAACTTTAGGGATCCATTGCTTCATCACCTTAAGCCTTACCTCCTTCTGTTTGGGTTGAGGAGCAGAATTAGGATAACCGTGAAGCTTGAAGCACGAGGACTGCATATGTCCAATCCTGCCACAATAGAAGCATCTGACTCTGTCATTTCTAAAGTGATTAAATCTTCTTCCACTTTGATAATGTTGTGGCTGCCACCCATAGTGTTGTCTCCTTATTCCATAGTTGAATTGTCTTCTCCTGTACTGATGATGTTGTCTCTTAGGCTGTCTTCTATGGTGATGAGGCTTCCTTCTTCCATAGTGATAAGGCACAGCCTTGTTGAATTCATTTCCATCCCAATTACCCTAATGATGAAACCTGTTCTGATTGGTCCCAACAGCCTCCAAGCTCTTGTGATATTGGGGAGGCATATGCTGACTGGGTCCTTGGGGCTGCATCTTCCTCTGATGAGGACCATTCTTCTTCTCAACATTCTGGGGTTGAACAACCTTCTTTGCGGTAGGACCCTGTCTCTTAGGTTGATGTTGAGACACTGGTTGAGACATCTCCCTTTTTGTTCCTGAAATGTTGGCCACATATCCTATACCTGATTTATCTCCAGCAGCTTACTTTGACTGAAGAATCTTATCAAGATTAGCAGTACCACTGTTCATCATCCTAACGAATTTTGTCATCTGATCCAGTTGAGACTTAACTAGTACAACTTCGTTTTCCCGATCAGCTTTTTCATTTTCAAGCTAAGCAATCTGTTGCTTGTGACACTTGTTTTCTTGACAGATCTCAGCACTTCTTAAACACAGCTCTCGATAAGTAGAAGCTAACTCCTCATAAGTTATTTCTCCATCACTATCATCATCAGACAGAACAGTTCCTGTTAAGGCTCAAACATGCCTTGCTGAGTCACCTTCACTTTCACTATCAGATTCAGACCAGGAAACTGACATGCCCTTCTTCTGCTTCTTCAAGAATGTGGGACATTCTTTCTTGACATTTCCATACCCTTCACATTCAAAGCACTGAACACCTCTATCCTGGGCAGTCTTCTCTTCATCTTTCTCTTTTGGCTTGCTGATGTCAGAAGAGCTGTTCTTGACACTAGGCTTGTAGTTATTGTTCAATCTTTTTAACACTTTGTTGAACTGCCTTCCCAACATTGCAATGGCTTGAGACAAATCTTCCTGAGAATCTTTGACTTCCTTAGCTTCTGCATCATTTGACACCAAGGCTATACTCTTTGGCTTCTTTTCTGGTTCTTCCTCATTCAACCCAATCTCAAAAGTTTGAAGAGATCCAATGAGCTCATCTACTCTCATCTTGCTGATGTCTTGAGCTTCTTCAATAGTAGTCACCTTCATCTTGTACCTCTTAGGAAGGGACTTAAGAATCTTCCTTACAAGCTTTTCTTCAGACATTTTCTCTCCAAGAGCACTAGATACATTAGCCAGCTCCAGAACATTCATGTGGAAGTCATGAATAGTCTCATCTTCCTTCATCTTCAGGCCTTCAAATTTTGATGTTAAAAGCTGAAGTCTTGACATCTTAACTCTAGATGTTCCTTCATGTGTAGCCTGCAAAATATCCCACGCTTCCTTAGCAACCTCACAGGTATTGATTAACCTGAAAATATTCTTATCCACTCCATTGAAAATTGCATTTAAAGCTTTGGAATTTCCAAGGGCAAGCTCATCTTCTTCCTTGGTCCATTCTTCTTCAGGCTTTGGCTTTGAGGTGCCTTCTTTATCTTTGCCAGCATCATCTTTTTCACACACAACAGGTGCTTTCCACTCTTTAATAACAGCCTTCCAAGCCCTGTTGTCCAAGGATTTTAAGAAGGTAGTCATCCTTGGCTTCCAATAATCATAATTGGATCCATCCAAAATAGGGGGTCTGTTGACGAATCCTCCGACTTCTTTGTCCATCTTTACACCAGAAAGTAACTTCCCTAGATCTCACCCAGAGACAGACAGGATGCCTGCTCTGATACCAATTGAAATTCGGGTATCAGACGTGTGATGTTAAGGTGCGATGTCACAACAACACACTCTGCACAATGGACAGCAATAACAGTAACAAAGCAACACAAAGAATTGTTCACCCAGTTCGGTCTAACTACCTACGTCTGGGGGCTACCAAGCCAGGGATGAAATTCACTACTTGTAGAATTAATTTACAGACTCAACAACCCAGTTGACAATCTCCTAAACTTAATTCATACTAGTGACTTTCTACCTAAGAAACCACTTAGATATGAGAACACTACTCAATCCCTAAAACTCTTCAAAGATCACACACTTTGAATACCACTACTTAATTCTGCTTCACAACTTTGATCAAGAACAACTCAAAACAATAATACCAATTCACACTAGAATGGTTTACAAAACATGCACGAAGACACAAAACGACTCTCAGTCTTTAGCTCACTTTCTTCGTCACTTTTCTCTAGTACTGGTGCGCTTTATATAGCTCCTTGAATAGGTCTTGGACCTGCTCCGAAATCTCGCCAGATTTGTTATTTAAAACAGATTTTCTCCTAAAATCTTTTTAAATCTTCAACCTTTTAAATCTCCTACAAATCTACACCAGATCTCCTTTGCAGCAGAAAATATCTATCCCAAGATATTCGCATCCAATGAGACAGCTTGCTCTCCACAATTCCAGCTAACACGCAACCCTAACAACATCACAACCTGATGTTATTAATTCTGCAGATCTAATGTCACAACATCGTCTATGTGACATCAGACATCCAACTTCAGCAATTACATACTTAACACAGCCCGGTGTTAAACCTCAATGTTGCAGCATCACCATCTTGACATCAACATTGAATATACTTTGTTTTACCAAAATTCCAGCCAATCCAAGAACTAACAATCTCCCCCTTTGGCTAATTTTGGCTAAAACAATCTCTTTACTTCAGAGACTTCAGCAGCGGAAAAAATTTCAATATTAATGATCTTGAAACTCCAAGCAACAGCATCAGCAGAACATCTTTTCTTCACAAAACTCTGCTGCTCACTTCAGCATATATCATTATGCTGCAAAATAGCTATAATCTTCAAACAGCTGCACATATTACATTATTAGCAGCAATGAGCACTCCCCCTCAATGCAACAACCAGCATAGCAGCTGTCAATTACTCCCCCTTAATATCTGCATCACATTAGCAGCATTTGGCATTCTTTGATACTCCAATCTTCTCTTGGCTATTTCTCCCCCTTTTTAGCCACAATTTGACAACCTTCACCTGGCAGTTGACTAAACATTTTCAAAAATAACTCCAACTGCCCACAACCCCTTTCTAGAACATTTAGTCTTCATAAATGCAGATTCCCAATTTGCTTCTTATCCTTTCAAATTGGTTTGCATCTAAGGCTTTAGTGAATATGTCAGCCAGCTGGTTATCTGTGGCTACATGCTCCAAGGTAACAATCTTGTCTTCAACCAGATCCCTTATGAAGTGATGCCTTATGTCTATGTGCTTTGTCCTACTATGCTGTATAGGATTTTTAGATATATTAATGGCACTCAAATTACCACAGTATAGTGTCATAATATCTTGTTTGACATTGTATTCACTCAACATCTGCTTCATCCAGACTAGCTGAGAACAACTACTTCCTGCTGCTATATACTCAGCTTCAGCAGTTGAGAGAGATACACAATTCTGCTTCTTACTGAACCAGGAAATCAGATTATTCCCTAGAAAGAAACAACCTCCTGAAGTGCTTTTCCTATCATCTGCACTTCCAGCCCAATCAGCATCACAGTATCCTCTTAAATCAGTCCCAGGAGCATGACTATATAGCATCCCGTAGTCACTTGTGCCATTCACATACTTCATAATCCTCTTTACTTGATTCAAGTGACTCACCTTAGGATCAGATTGATATCTGGCACACACTCCCACAGCAAAGGAAATGTCAGGTCTGCTTGCTGTGAGATATAGTAGACTACCAATCATACTTCTGTACAAGCTTGGGTCCACACTCACTCTATTTTCATCCTTGGATAGCTTCAAATGAGTAGGAGCAGGTGTCCTTTTGTGATTGGCATTATCCAGGCCAAATTTCTTTACTATGCTCTTAGCATATTTGCTTTGAGAAATAAAGATGGAGTCCTCCATTTGTCTGACTTGTAGTCCAAGAAAGTAGCTAAGTTCTCCAACCAAAATCATTTCAAATTCAGATTGCATTTGTTGAACAAACTGTTTCACCCTAGCGTCTGACATTCCCCCAAATACTATGTCATCCACATAGATTTGGGCTACCATTAATTTTCCGCCTTCATCTTTGACAAACAAAGTTTTGTCAATCCTTCCTTTTCTGTATCCGTTTGCTGCTAAGAATTCTGTCAGCCTCTCATACCAGGCCCTTGGAGCTTGTTTCAAGCCATACAGCGCTTTCCTCAGTTTGAACACATGATTAGGGAAGTTTGGATCAGTGAATCCTTTAGGTTGATCTACATAGACCTCTTCATTCAGATAGCCATTCAGAAAAGCACTCTTCACGTCCATTTGGAATAGCTTGAATCTTAGGTTACAAGCCACACCCAAGAGTAGTCTGATGGATTCTAATCTAGCCACTGGAGCAAACTTTTCATCAAAGTCAACTCCCTCAACTTGAGTATAGCCTTGTGCAACAAGTCTCGCTTTGTTTCTTGTAACCACTCTAAGCTCGTCAGACTTGTTTTTGTAGATCCACTTTGTTCCAATAACATTCACCCCTTCTGGTCTTGGCACAAGATCCCAGACATCATTTCTTCTGAACTGCTCCAGTTCTTCTTGCATAGCAATTATCCAAAACTCATCTGTCAGACTTCCTTGACATTCTTTGGCTCAATTTTGGATACAAAGCATGAGCTAGCTATGATTTCTCTTGACCTAGTCCTTACTCCAGAATTTGGATCACCTATAATTACCTCTTTTGGATGATCCTTCTGAATTCTGATAGAAGGATCTTTCTGAGGTTGCTCAGGCTCAGTATTAGCAGCACCAGGAGATGGATTTCTCTCTTCAACTTCTACAGAAACTTCATCAGCTGATGTTCCAACATCTTCTATGACATCCTCAACTTCCTGCTTATCTTCATCATCAATCACAACATTGATTAACTCCATCATTACTTTGGTCCTGGAGATGAAGACTCTATATGCTCTGCTATTGATGGAGTACCCCAAAAATATTCCTTCATCACTTTTGAAATCCAATTTCCTTCTCTGCTCTCTATCTGCCAGAATGTAACATCTACTACCAAAAACATGGAAGTACTTAACATTAGGTTTTCTTCCCTTCCATAGTTCATATAGAGTGGATGAAGTGCCTCTTCTTAGGGTAACCCTGTTATGAATGTAGCAGGCAGTGTTCATGGCTTCAGCCCAGAAGTGATAAGGAAGTTTCTTGGCATGAATCATTGCTCTAGCCGACTCTTGTATAGTTCTGTTCTTCCTCTCAACAACTCCATTTTGCTGAGGGGTGATAGGCGATGAAAACTCATGACTTATACCTTTAGCCGAGCAAAATTCTTCAAACTTGCTATTCTCAAACTCTCTTCCATGATCACTTCTTATTCTGATGACCTTACTCTCCTTTTCTCTTTGGAGTCTTTGACAGAGCTCTTTAAAGACATCAAACACCTCAGATTTGTCTTTGATGAAATTCACCCAGGTGTATCTTGAATAGTCATCCACAACTACATAAGCATATTTCTTTCCACCCAGACTTTCAACCTGCATAGGTCCCATCAAATCCATATGAAGGAGTTCCAATACCTTGGAGGTGGTGTCATGTTGAAGCTTCGGATGAGACATCTTTGTCTGCTTTCCCTTTTGACAGTCTCCGCACACCTTTCCTTCCTCAATACTAAGTTTGGGAATCCCTCTGACTGCTTCTGAGGAGATAATTCTCTTCATTCCCTTTAGGTGAAGATGTCCCAACTTCTGATGCCAGATTTTGACATCATCTTCTTTAGCAAGCACACACGTGGAGGAATTTAAGTTTTGAGGCACCCAAAGATAACAATTGTCCTTAAACCTGGCTCCCTTCATAATGACTTCTCTTTTGTCATCTTTGACCATACATTCGGACTTTGTGAAGTCTACTTTGAATCCTTGATCACAAAGTTGACTAATACTAATCAAATTTGCTGTTAGTCCTTTAACAAGAAGAACATTCTCCAGTCTGGGAGCACTAGCACAGTTTAGTTTACCAATCCCCTTTATCTCTCCTTTGATCCCATCACCAAATGTAACATAGCCAGAAGACTGAGGTTTCACATCAACAAGCAGATTCTTTACTCCAGTCATGTGTCTTGAACACCCACTGTCAAAATACCAGTCATCTTTGGTAGAAACCCTTAAGGAAGTGTGAGCTATCAAGCTGGTAACTTTAGGGATCCATTGCTTCATCACCTTAAGCCTTACCTCCTTCTGTTTGGGTTGAGGAGCAGAATTAGGATAACCGTGAAGCTTGAAGCACGAGGACTGCATATGTCCAATCCTGCCACAATAGAAGCATCTGACTCTGTCGTTTCTAAAGTGGTTAAATCTTCTTCCACTTTGATAATGTTGTGGCTGCCACCCATAGTGTTGTCTCCTTATTCCATTGTTGAATTGTCTTTTCCTGTACTGATGATGCTGTCTCTTAGGCTGTCTTCTATGGTGATGAGGCTTCCTTCTTCCATATTGATAAGGCACAGCCTTGTTGAATTCATTTCCATCCCAATTACCCTGATGATGAAACCTGTTCTGATTGGTCCCAACAGCCTCCAAGCTCTTGTGATATTGGGGAGGCATATGCTGACTGGCTCCTTGGGGCTGCATCTTCCTCTGATGAGGACCATTCTTCTTCTCAACATTCTGGGGTTGAACAACCTTCTTTGCGGTAGGACCCTGTCTCTTAGGTTGATGTTGAGACACTGGTTGAGACATCTCCCTTTTTGTTCCTGAAATGTTGGCCACATATCCTATACCTGATTTATCTCCAGCAGCTTACTCTGACTGAAGAATCTTATCAATATTAGCAGTACCACTATTCATCATCCTAAAGAATTTTGTCATCTGATCCAGTTGAGACTTAACTATTACAACTTCGTTTTCCCGATCAGCTTTTTCATTTTCAAGCTAAGCAATCTGTTGCTTGTGACACTTATTTTCTTGACAGATCTCAGCACTTCATAAACACAGCTCTCGATAAGTAGAAGCTAACTCCTCATAAGTTATTTCTCCATCACTATCATCATCAGACACAACAGTTCCTGTTAAGGCTCAAACATGCCTTGCTGACTCACCTTCACTTTCACTATCAGATTCAGACCCGAAAACTGACATGCCCTTCTTCTGCTTCTTCAAGAATGTGGGACATTCTTTCTTGACATGTCCATACCCTTCACATTCAAAGCACTGAACACCTCTATCCTGGGCAGTCTTCTCTTCATCTTTCTCTTTTGGCTTGCTGATGTCAGAAGAGCTGTTCTTGACACTAGGCTTGTAGTTATTGTTCAATCTTTTTAACACTTTATTGAACTGCCTTCCCAACATTGCAATGGCTTGAGACAAGTCTTCCTGAGAATCTTTGACTTCCTTAGCTTCTGCATCATTTGACACCAAGGCTATACTCTTTGGCTTCTTTTCTGGTTCTTCCTCATTCAACCCAAGCTCAAAAGTTTGAAGAGATCCAATGAGCTCATCTACTCTCATCTTGCTGATGTCTTGAGCTTCTTCAATAGCAGTCACCTTCATCTTGTACCTCTTAGGAAGGGACTTAAGAATCTTCCTTACAAGATTTTCTTCAGACATTTTCTCTCCAAGAGCACTAGATGCATTAGCCAGCTCTAGAACATTCATGTGGAAGTCATGAATAGTCTCATCTTCCTTCATCTTCAGGCTTTCAAATTTTGATGTTAAAAGCTGAAGTCTTGACATCTTAACTCTAGATGTTCCTTCATGTGTAGCCTGCAAAATATCCCACGCTTCCTTAGCAACCTCACAGGTATTGATTAACCTGAAAATATTCTTATCCACTCCATTGAAAATTGCATTTAAAGCTTTGAAATTTCCAAGGGCAAGCTCATCTTCTTCCTTGGTCTATTCTTCTTAAGGCTTTGGCTTTGAGGTGCCTTCTTTATCTTTGCCAGCATCATCTTTTTCACACACAACAGGTGCTTTCCACTCTTTAATAACAGCCTTCCAAGCCCTGTTGTCCAAGGATTTTAAGAAGGTAGTCATCCTTGGCTTCCAATAATCATAATTGGATCCATCCAAAATAGGGGGTCTGTTGACGAATCCTCCGACTTCTTTGTCCATCTTTACACCAGAAAGTAACTTCCCTAGATCTCACCCAGAGACGGACAGGATGCCCGCTCTGATACCAATTAAAATTCTGGTATCAGACGTGTGATGTTAAGGTGCGATGTCACAACAACACACTCTGCACAATGGACAGCAATAACAGTAACAAAGCAACACAAAGAATTGTTCACCCAGTTTGGTCTAACTACCTACGTCTGGGGGCTACCAAGCCAGGGATGAAATTCACTACTTGTAGAATTAATTTACAGACTCAACAACCCAGTTGACAATCTCCTAAACTTAATTCATACTAGTGACTTTCTACCTAAGAAACCACTTAGATATGAGAACACTACTCAATCCCTAAAACTCTTCAAAGATCACACACTTTGAATACCACTACTTAATTCTGCTTCACAGCTTTGATCAAGAACAACTCAAAACAATAATACCAATTCACACTAGAATGGTTTACAAAACATGCACGAAGACACAAAACGACTCTCGGTCTTTAGCTCACTTTCTTCGTCACTTTTCTCTAGTACTGGTGCGCTTTATATAGCTCCTTGAATTGGTCTTGGACCTGCTCCAAAATCTCGCCAGATTTGTTATTTAAAACAGATTTTCTCCTAAAATCTTTTTAAATCTTCAACCTTTTAAATCTCCTACAAATCTGCACCAGATCTCCTTTACAGCAGAAAATATCTATCCCAAGATATTCGCATCCAATGAGACAGCTTGCTCTCCACAATTCCAGCTAACACGCAACCCTAACAACATCAGAACCTGATGTTATTAATTTTGCAGATCTAATGTCACAACATCGTCTATGTAACATCAGACATCCAACTTTAGCAATTACATACTTAACACAGCCCAGTGTTAAACCTCAATGTTGCAGCATCACCATCTTGACATCAACATTGAATATACTTTGTTTTACCAAAATTCCAGCCAATCCAAGAACTAACAATCTCCCCCTTTGGCTAATTTTGGCTAAAACAATCTCTTTACTTCAGAGACTTCAGCAGCGGAAAAAATTTCAATATTAATGATCTTGAAACTCCAAGCAGCAGCATCAGCAGAACATCTTTTCTTCACAAAACTCTGCTGCTCACTTCAGCATATATCATTATGCTGCAAAACAGCTATAATCTTCAAACAGCTGCACATATTACATTATTAGCAGCAATGAGCACTCCCCCTCAATGCAACAACCAGTATAGCAGCTGTCAATTACTCCCCCTTAATATCTGCATCACATTAGCAGCATTTGGCATTCTTTGATACTCCAATCTTCTCTTGGCTATTTCTCTCCCTTTTTAGCCACAATTTGACAACCTTCACCTGGCAGTTGACTAAACATTTTCAAAAATAACTCCAACTGCCCACAACCCCTTTCTAGAACATTTAGTCTTCATAAATACAGATTCCCAATTTGCTTCTTAACCTTTCAAATTGGTTTGCATCTAAGGCTTTAGTGAATATGTCAGCCAGCTGGTTATCTGTGGCTACATGCTCCAAGGTAACAATTTTGTCTTCAACCAGATCCCTTATGAAGTGATGCCTTATGTCTATGTGCTTTGTCCTACTATGCTGTATAGGATTTTTAGATATATTAATGGCACTCAAATTATCATAGTATAGTGTCATAACATCTTGTTTGACATTGTATTCACTCAACATCTGCTTCATCCAGACTAGCTGAGAACAACTACTTCCTACTGCTATATACTCAGCTTCAGCAGTTGAGAGAGATACACAATTCTGCTTCTTACTGAACCAGGAAATCAGATTATTCCCTAGAAAGAAACAACCTCCTGAAGTGCTTTTCCTATCATCTGCACTTCCAGCCCAATCAGCATCACAGTATCCTCTTAAATCAGTCCCAGAATCATGACTATGTAGCATCCCGTAGTCACTTGTGCCATTCACATATTTCATAATCCTCTTTACTTGATTCAAGTGACTCACCTTAGGATCAGATTGATATCTGGCACACACTCTCACAGCAAAGGAAATGTCAGGTCTGCTTGCTGTGAGATATAGTAGACTACCAATCACACTTCTGTACAAGCTTGGGTCCACACTCACTCCATTTTCATCCTTGGATAGCTTCAAATGAGTAGGAGCAGGTGTCCCTTTTTGATTGGCATTATCCAGGCCAAATTTCTTTACTATGCACTTAGCATATTTTCTTTGAGAAATAAAGATGGAGTCCTCCATTTGTCTGACTTGTAGTCCAAGAAAGTAGCTAAGTTCTCCAACCAAAATCATTTCAAATTCAGATTACATTTGATGAACAAACTATTTCACCCTAGCGTCTGACATTCCCCCAAATACTATGTCATCCACATAGATTTGGGCTACCATTAATTTTCTGCCTTCATCTTTGACAAACAAAGTTTTGTCAATCCCTCCTTTTCTGTATCCATTTGCTGCTAAGAATTCTGTCAGCCTCTCATACCAGGCCCTTGGAGCTTGTTTCAAGCCATACAGCGCTTTCCTCAGTTTGAACACATGGTTAGGGAAGTTTGGATCAGTGAATCCTTTAGGTTGATCTACATAGACTTCTTCATTCAGATAGCCATTCAGAAAAGCACTCTTCACGTCCATTTGGAATAGCTTGAATCTTAGGTTACAAGCCACACCCAAGAGTAGTCTGATAGATTCTAATCTAGCCACTGGAGCAAACTTTTCATCAAAGTCAACTCCCTCAACTTGAGTATAGCCTTGTGCAACAAGTCTCGCTTTGTTTCTTGTAACCACTCCAAGCTCGTCAGACTTGTTTTTGTAGATCCACTTTGTTCCAATAACATTCACCCCTTCTGGTCTTGGCACAAGATCCCAGACATCATTTCTTCTGAACTGTTCCAGTTCTTCTTGCATAGCATTTATCCAAAACTCATCTGTCAGAGCTTCCTTGACATTCTTTGGCTCAATTTTGGATACAAAGCATGAGCTAGCTATGATTTCTCTTGACCTAGTCCTTACTCCAGAATTTGGATCACCTATAATTAGCTCTTTTGGATGATCCTTCTGAATTCTGATAGAAGGATCTTTCTGAGGTTGCTCAGGCTCAGTATTAGCAGCACCAGGAGATGGATTTCTCTCTTCAACTTCTACAGAAACTTCATCAGCTGATGTTCCAACATCTTCTATGACATCCTCAACTTCCTGCTTATCTTCATCATCAATCACAACATTGATTAACTCCATCATTACTTTGGTCCTGGAGTTGAAGACTCTATATGCTCTGCTATTGATGGAGTACCCCAAAAATATTCCTTCATCACTTTTGAAATCCAATTTCTTTCTCTGCTCTCTATCTGCCAGAATGTAACATCTACTACCAAAAACATGGAAGTACTTAACATTAGGTTTTCTTCCCTTCCATAGTTCATATAGAGTGGATGAAGTGCCTCTTCTTAGGGTAACCCTGTTGTGAATGTAGCAGGCAGTGTTCATGGCTTCAGCCCAGAAGTGATAAGGAAGTTTCTTGGCATGAATCATTGCTCTAGCCGACTCTTGTATAGTTCTGTTCTTCCTCTCAACAACTCCATTTTGCTGAGGGGTGATAGGCGATGAAAACTCATGACTTATACCTTCAGCCGAGCAAAATTCTTCAAACTTGATATTCTCAAACTCTCTTCCATGATCACTTCTTATTCTGATGACCTTACTCTCCTTTTCTCTTTGGAGTCTTTGACAGAGCTCTTTAAAGACATCAAACACCTCAGATTTGTCTTTGATGAAATTCACCCAGGTGTATCTTGAATAGTCATCCACAACTACATAAGCATATTTCTTTCCACCCAGACTTTCAACCTGCATAGGTCCCATCAAATCCATATGAAGGAGTTCCAATACCTTGGAGGTGGTGTCATGTTGAAGCTTCAGATGAGACATCTTTGTCTGCTTTCCCTTTTGACAGTCTCCGCACACCTTTCCTTCCTCAATACGAAGTTTGGGAATCCCTCTGACTGCTTCTGAGGAGATAATTCTCTTCATTCCCTTTAGGTGAAGATGTCCCAACTTCTGATGCCCGATTTTGACATCATCTTCTTTAGCAAGCACACACGTGGAGGAATTTAAGTTTTGAGGCACCCAAAGATAACAATAGTCCTTAGACCTGGCTCCCTTCATAATGACTTCTCTTTTGTCATCTTTGACCATACATTCGGACTTTGTGAAGTCTACTTTGAATCCTTGATCACAAAGTTGACTAATACTAATCAAATTTGCCGTTAGTCCTTTAACAAGAAGAACATTCTCCAGTCTGGGAGCACTAGCACAGTTTAGTTTACCAATCCCCTTTATCTCTCCTTTGATCCCATCACCAAATGTAACATAGCCAGAAGACTGAGGTTTCACATCAACAAGCAGATTCTTTACTCCAGTCATGTGTCTTGAACACCCACTGTCAAAATACCAGTCATCTTTGGTAGAAACCCTTAAGGAAGTGTGAGCTATCAAGCTGGTAACTTTAGGGATCCATTGCTTCATCACCTTAAGCCTTACCTCCTTCTGTTTGGGTTGAGGAGCAGAATTAGGATAACCGTGAAGCTTGAAGCACGAGGACTGCATATGTCCAATTCTGCCACAATAGAAGCATCTGACTCTGTCGTTTCTAAAGTGGTTAAATCTTCTTCCACTTTGATAATGTTGTGGCTGCCACCCATAGTGTTGTCTCCTTATTCCATAGTTGAATTGTCTTCTCCTGTACTGATGATGCTGTCTCTCAGGCTGTCTTCTATGGTGATGAGGCTTCTTTCTTCCATAGTGATAAGGCACAGCCTTGTTGAATTCATTTCCATCCCAGTTACCCTGATGATGAAACCTGTTCTGATTGGTCCCAACAGCCTCCAAGCTCTTGTGATATTGGGGAGGCATATGCTGACTGACTCCTTGGGGCTGCATCTTCCTCTGATGAGGACCATTCTTCTTCTCAACATTCTGGGGTTGAACAACCTTCTTTGCGGTAGGACCCTGTCTCTTAGGTTGATGTTGAGACACAGGTTGAGACATCTCCCTTTTTGTTCCTGAAATGCTGGCCACATATCCTATACCTGATTTATCTCCAGCAGCTTACTCTGACTGAAGAATCTTATCAAGATTAGCAGTACCACTATTCATCATCCTAACGAATTTTTTCATCTGATCCAGTTGAGACTTAACTAGTACAACTTCGTTTTCCCGATCAGCTTTTTCATTTTCAAGCTAAGCAATCTGTTGCTTGTGACACTTGTTTTCTTGACAGATCTCAGCACTTCTTAAACACAGCTCTCGATAAGTAGAAGCTAACTCCTCATAAGTTATTTCTCCATCACTATCATCATCAGACACAACATTTCCTGTTAAGGATCTAACATGCCTTGCTGACTCACCTTCACTTTCACTATCAGATTCAGACCAGGAAACTGACATGCCCTTCTTCTGCTTCTTCAAGAATGTGGGACATTCTTTATTGACATGTCCATACCCTTCACATTCAAAGCACTGAACACCTCTATCCTGGGCAGTCTTCTCTTCATCTTTCTCTTTTGGCTTGCTGATGTCAGAAGAGCTGTTCTTGACACTAGGCTTGTAGTTATTGGTCCTTCTTTTTAACACTTTGTTGAACTGCCTTCCGAACATTGCAATGGCTTGAGACAAATCTTCCTGAGAATCTTTGACTTCCTTAGCTTCTACATCATTTGACACCAAGGCTATACTCTTTGGCTTCTTTTCTGGTTCTTCCTCATTCAACCCAAGCTCAAAAGTTTGAAGAGATCCAATGAGCTCATCTACTCTCATCTTGCTGATGTCTTGAGCTTCTTCAATAGCAGTCACCTTCATCTTGTACCTCTTAGGAAGGGACTTAAGAATCTTCCTTACAAGCTTTTCTTCAGACATTTTCTCTCCAAGAGCACTAGATGCATTAGCCAGCTCCAGAACATTCATGTGGAAGTCATGAATAGTCTCATCTTCCTTCATCTTCAGGCCTTCAAATTTTGATGTTAAAAGCTGAAGTCTTGACATCTTAACTCTAGATGTTCCTTCATGTGTAGCCTGCTAAATATCCCACGCTTCCTTAGCAACCTCACAGGTATTGATTAACTTGAAAATATTCTTATCCACTCCATTGAAAATTGCATTTAAAGCTTTGGAATTTCCAAGGGCAAGCTCATCTTCTTCCTTGGTCCATTCTTCTTCAGGCTTTGGCTTTGAGGTGCCTTCTTTATCTTTGCCAGCATCATCTTTTTCACACACAACAGGTGTTTTCCACTCTTTAATAACAGCCTTCCAAGCCCTGTTGTCCAAGGATTTTAAGAAGGTAGTCATCCTTGGCTTCCAATAATCATAATTGGATCCATCCAAAATAGGGGGTCTGTTGACGAATCCTCCGACTTCTTTGTCCATCTTTACACCAGAAAGTAACTTCCCTAGATCTCACCCAGAGACAGACAGGATGCCTGCTCTGATACCAATTAAAATTCTGGTATCAGACGTGTGATGTTAAGGTGCGATGTCACAACAACACACTCTGCACAATGGACAGCAATAACAGTAACAAAGCAACACAAAGAATTGTTCACCCAGTTTGGTCTAACTACCTACGTCTGGGGGCTAACAAGCCAGGGATGAAATTCACTACTTGTAGAATTAATTTACAGACTCAACAACCCAGTTGACAATCTCCTAAACTTAATTCCTACTAGTGACTTTCTACCTAAGAAACCACTTAGATATGAGAACACTACTCAATCCCTAAAACTCTTCAAAGATCACACACCTTGAATACCACTACTTAATTCTGCTTCACAGCTTTGATCAAGAACAACTCAAAACAATAATACCAATTCACACTAGAATGGTTTACAAAACATGCACGAAGACACAAAACGACTCTCGGTCTTTAGCTCACTTTCTTCGTCACTTTTCTCTAGTACTGGTGCGCTTTATATAGCTCCTTGAATTGGTCTTGGACCTGCTCCAAAATCTCGCCAGATTTGTTATTTAAAACAGATTTTCTCCTAAAATCTTTTTAAATCTTCAACCTTTTAAATCTCCTACAAATCTGCACCAGATCTCCTTTACAGCAGAAAATATCTATCCCAAGATATTCGCATCCAATGAGACAGCTTGCTCTCCACAATTCCAGCTAACACGCAACCCTAACAACATCAGAACCTGATGTTATTAATTCTGCAGATCTAATGTCACAACATCGTCTATGTGACATCAGACATCCAACTTTAGCAATTACATACTTAACACAGCCCAGTGTTAAACCTCAATGTTGCAGCATCACCATCTTGACATCAACATTGAATATACTTTGTTTTACCAAAATTCCAGCCAATCCAAGAACTAACAATCTCCCCCTTTGGCTAATTTTGGCTAAAACAATCTCTTTACTTCAGAGACTTCAGCAGCGGAAAAAATTTCAATATTAATGATCTTGAAACTCCAAGCAGCAGCATCAGCAGAACATCTTTTCTTCACAAAACTCTGCTGCTCACTTCAGCATATATCATTATGCTGCAAAACAGCTATAATCTTCAAACAGCTACACATATTACATTATTAGCAGCAATGAGCACTCCCCCTCAATGCAACAACCAGCATAGCAGCTGTCAATTACTCCCCCTTAATATCTGCATCACATTAGTAGCATTTGGCATTCTTTGATACTCCAATCTTCTCTTGGCTATTTCTCTCCCTTTTTAGCCACAATTTGACAACCTTCACCTGGCAGTTGACTAAACATTTTCAAAAATAACTCCAACTGCCCACAACCCCTTTCTAGAACATTTAGTCTTCATAAATGCAGATTCCCAATTTGCTTCTTAACCTTTCAAATTGGTTTGCATCTAAGGCTTTAGTGAATATGTCAGCCAGCTGGTTATCTGTGGCTACATGCTCCAAGGTAACAATTTTGTCTTCAACCAGATCCCTTATGAAGTTATGCCTTATGTCTATGTGCTTTGTCCTACTATGCTGTATAGGATTTTTAGATATATTAATGGCACTCAAATTATCACAGTATAGTGTCATAACATCTTGTTTGACATTGTATTCACTCAACATCTGCTTCATCCAGACTAGCTGAGAACAACTACTTCCTACTGCTATATACTCAGCTTCAGCAGTTGAGAGAGATACACAATTCTGCTTCTTACTGAACCAGGAAATCAGATTATTCCCTAGAAAGAAACAACCTCCTGAAGTGCTTTTCCTATCATCTGCACTTCCAGCCCAATCAGCATCACAGTATCCTCTTAAATCAGTCCCAGAATCATGACTATATAGCATCCCGTAGTCACTTGTGCCATTCACATATTTCATAATCCTCTTTACTTGATTCAAGTGACTCACCTTAGGATCAGATTGATATCTGGCACACACTCCCACAGCAAAGGAAATGTCAGGTCTGCTTGCTGTGAGATATAGTAGACTACCAATCACACTTCTGTACAAGCTTGGGTCCACACTCACTCCATTTTCATCCTTGGATAGCTTCAAATGAGTAGGAGCAGGTGTCCCTTTTTGATTGGCATTATCCAGGCCAAATTTCTTTACTATGCTCTTAGCATATTTTCTTTGAGAAATAAAGATGGAGTCCTCCATTTGTCTGACTTGTAGTCCAAGAAAGTAGCTAAGTTCTCCAACAAAAATCATTTCAAATTCAGATTACATTTGTTGAACAAACTATTTCACCCTAGCGTCTGACATTCCCCCAAATACTATGTCATCCACATAGATTTGGGCTACCATTAATTTTCCGCCTTCATCTTTGACAAACAAAGTTTTGTCAATCCCTCCTTTTCTATATCCATTTGCTGCTAAGAATTCTGTCAGCCTCTCATACCAGGCCCTTGGAGCTTGTTTCAAGCCATACAGCGCTTTCCTCAGTTTGAACACATGGTTAGGGAAGTTTGGATCAGTGAATCCTTTAGGTTGATCTACATAGACTTCTTCATTCAGATAGCCATTCAGAAAAGCACTCTTCACGTCCATTTGGAATAGCTTGAATCTTAGGTTACAAGCCACACCCAAGAGTAGTCTGATGGATTCTAATCTAGCCACTGGAGCAAACTTTTCATCAAAGTCAACTCCCTCAACTTGAGTATAGCCTTGAGCAACAAGTCTCGCTTTGTTTCTTGTAACCACTCCAAGCTCGTCAGACTTGTTTTTGTAGATCCACTTTGTTCCAATAACATTCACCCCTTCTGGTCTTGGCACAAGATCCCAGACATCATTTCTTCTGAACTGCTCCAGTTCTTCTTGCATAGCATTTATCCAAAACTCATCTGTTAGAGCTTCCTTGACATTCTTTGGCTCAATTTTGGATACAAAGCATGAGCTAGCTATGATTTCTCTTGACCTAGTCCTTACTCCAGAATTTGGATCACCTATAATTAGCTCTTTTGGATGATCCTTCTGAATTCTGATAGAAGGATCTTTCTGAGGTTGCTCAGGCTCAGTATCAGCAGCACCAAGAGATGGATTTCTCTCTTCAACTTCTACAGAAACTTCATCAGCTGATGTTCCAACATCTTCTATGACATCCTCAACTTCCTGCTTATCTTCATCATCAATCACAACATTGATTAACTCCATCATTACTTTGGTCTTGGAGTTGAAGACTCTATATGCTCTGCTATTGATGGAGTACCCCAAAAATATTCCTTCATCACTTTTGAAATCCAATTTCTTTCTCTGCTCTCTATCTGCCAGAATGTAACATCTACTACCAAAAACATGGAAGTACTTAACATTAGGTTTTCTTCCCTTCCATAGTTCATATAGAGTGGATGAAGTGCCTCTTCTTAGGGTAACCCTGTTGTGAATGTAGCAGGCAGTGTTCATGGCTTCAGCCCAGAAGTGATAAGGAAGTTTCTTGGCATGAATCATTGCTCTAGCCGACTCTTGTATAGTTCTGTTCTTCCTCTCAACAACTCCATTTTGCTGAGGGGTGATAGGCGATGAAAACTCATGACTTATACCTTCAGCCGAGCAAAATTCTTCAAACTTGCTATTCTCAAACTCTCTTCCATGATCACTTCTTATTCTGATGACCTTACTCTCCTTTTCTCTTTGGAGTCTTTGACAGAGCTCTTTAAAGACATCAAACACCTCAGATTTGTCTTTGATGAAATTCACCCAGGTGTATCTTGAATAGTCATCCACAACTACATAAGCATATTTCTTTCCACCCTGACTTTCAACCTGCATAGGTCCCATCAAATCCATATGAAGGAGTTCCAATACCTTGGAGGTGGTGTCATGTTGAAGCTTCAGATGAGACATCTTTGTCTGCTTTCCCTTTTGACAGTCTCCGCACACCTTTCCTTCCTCAATACGAAGTTTGGGAATCCCTCTGACTGCTTCTGAGGAGATAATTCTCTTCATTCCCTTTAGGTGAAGATGTCCCAACTTCTGATGCCCGATTTTGACATCATCTTCTTTAGCAAGCACACACGTGGAGGAATTTAAGTTTTGAGGCACCCAAAGATAACAATAGTCCTTAGACCTGGCTCCCTTCATAATGACTTCTCTTTTGTCATCTTTGACCATACATTCGGACTTTGTGAAGTCTACTTTGAATCCTTGATCACAAAGTTGACTAATACTAATCAAATTTGCCGTTAGTCCTTTAACAAGAAGAACATTCTCCAGTCTGGGAGCACTAGCACAGTTTAGTTTACCAATCCCCTTTATCTCTCCTTTGATCCCATCACCAAATGTAACATAGCCAGAAGACTGAGGTTTCACATCAACAAGCAGATTCTTTACTCCAGTCATGTGTCTTGAACACCCACTGTCAAAATACCAGTCATCTTTGGTAGAAACCCTTAAGGAAGTGTGAGCTATCAAGCTGGTAACTTTAGGGATCCATTGCTTCATCACCTTAAGCCTTACCTCCTTCTGTTTGGGTTGAGGAGCAGAATTAGGATAACCGTGAAGCTTGAAGCACGAGGACTGCATATGTCCAATTCTGCCACAATAGAAGCATCTGACTCTGTCGTTTCTAAAGTGGTTAAATCTTCTTCCACTTTGATAATGTTGTGGCTGCCACCCATAGTGTTGTCTCCTTATTCCATAGTTGAATTGTCTTCTCCTGTACTGATGATGCTGTCTCTCAGGCTGTCTTCTATGGTGATGAGGCTTCTTTCTTCCATAGTGATAAGGCACAGCCTTGTTGAATTCATTTCCATCCCAGTTACCCTGATGATGAAACCTGTTCTGATTGGTCCCAACAGCCTCCAAGCTCTTGTGATATTGGGGAGGCATATGCTGACTGACTCCTTGGGGCTGCATCTTCCTCTGATGAGGACCATTCTTCTTCTCAACATTCTGGGGTTGAACAACCTTCTTTGCGGTAGGACCCTGTCTCTTAGGTTGATGTTGAGACACAGGTTGAGACATCTCCCTTTTTGTTCCTGAAATGCTGGCCACATATCCTATACCTGATTTATCTCCAGCAGCTTACTCTGACTGAAGAATCTTATCAAGATTAGCAGTACCACTGTTCATCATCCTAACGAATTTTTTCATCTGATCCAGTTGAGACTTAACTAGTACAACTTCGTTTTCCCGATCAGCTTTTTCATTTTCAAGCTAAGCAATCTGTTGCTTGTGACACTTGTTTTCTTGACAGATCTCAGCACTTCTTAAACACAGCTCTCGATAAGTAGAAGCTAACTCCTCATAAGTTATTTCTCCATCACTATCATCATCAGACACAACATTTCCTGTTAAGGATCTAACATGCCTTGCTGACTCACCTTCACTTTCACTATCAGATTCAGACCAGGAAACTGACATGCCCTTCTTCTGCTTCTTCAAGAATGTGGGACATTCTTTATTGACATGTCCATACCCTTCACATTCAAAGCACTGAACACCTCTATCCTGGGCAGTCTTCTCTTCATCTTTCTCTTTTGGCTTGCTGATGTCAGAAGAGCTGTTCTTGACACTAGGCTTGTAGTTATTGGTCCATCTTTTTAACACTTTGTTGAACTGCCTTCCCAACATTGCAATGGCTTGAGACAAATCTTCCTGAGAATCTTTGACTTCCTTAGCTTCTGCATCATTTGACACCAAGGCTATACTCTTTGGCTTCTTTTCTGGTTCTTCCTCATTCAACCCAAGCTCAAAAGTTTGAAGACATCCAATGAGCTCAACTACTCTCATCTTGCTGATGTCTTGAGCTTCTTCAATAGCAGTCACCTTCATCTTGTACCTCTTAGGAAGGGACTTAAGAATCTTCCTTACAAGCTTTTCTTCAGACATTTTCTCTCCAAGAGCACTAGATGCATTAGCCAGCTCCAGAACATTCATGTGGAAGTCATGAATAGTCTCATCTTCCTTCATCTTCAGGCCTTCAAATTTTGATGTTAAAAGCTGAAGTCTTGACATCTTAACTCTAGATGTTCCTTCATGTGTAGCCTGCTAAATATCCCACGCTTCCTTAGCAACCTCACAGGTATTGATTAACTTGAAAATATTCTTATCCACTCCATTGAAAATTGCATTTAAAGCTTTGGAATTTCCAAGGGCAAGCTCATCTTCTTCCTTGGTCCATTCTTCTTCAGGCTTTGGCTTTGAGGTGCCTTCTTTATCTTTGCCAACATCATCTTTTTCACACACAACAGGTGTTTTCCACTCTTTAATAACAGCCTTCCAAGCCCTGTTGTCCAAGGATTTTAAGAAGGTAGTCATCCTTGGCTTCCAATAATCATAATTGGATCCATCCAAAATAGGGGGTCTGTTGACGAATCCTCCGACTTCTTTGTCCATCTTTACACCAGAAAGTAACTTCCCTAGATCTCACCCCGAGACAGACAGGATGCCTGCTCTGATACCAATTGAAATTCTGGTATCAGACGTGTGATGTTAAGGTGCGATGTCACAACAACACACTCTGCACAATGGACAGCAATAACAGTAACAAAGCAACACAAAGAATTGTTCACCCAGTTCGGTCTAACTACCTACGTCTGGGGGCTACCAAGCCAGGGATGAAATTCACTACTTGTAGAATTAATTTACAGACTCAACAACCCAGTTGACAATCTCCTAAACTTAATTCCTACTAGTGACTTTCTACCTAAGAAACCACTTAGATATGAGAACACTACTCTATCCCTAAAACTCTTCAAAGATCACACACTTTGAATACCACTACTTGATTCTGCTTCACAGCTTTGATCAAGAACAACTCAAAACAATAATACCAATTCACACTAGAATGGTTTACAAAACATGCACGAAGACACAAAACGACTCTCAGTCTTTAGCTCACTTTCTTCGTCACTTTTCTCTAGTACTGGTGCGCTTTATATAGCTCCTTGAATTGGTCTTGGACCTGCTCCAAAATCTCGCCAGATTTGTTATTTAAAACAGATTTTCTCCTAAAATCTTTTTAAATCTTCAACCTTTTAGATCTCCTACAAATCTGCACCAGATCTCCTTTGCAGCAGAAAATATCTATCCCAAGATATTCGCATCCAATGAGACAGCTTGCTCTCCACAATTCCAGCTAACACGCAACCCTAACAACATCACAACCTGATGTTATTAATTCTGCAGATCTAATGTCACAACATCGCCTATGTGACATCAGACATCCAACTTCAGCAATTACATACTTAACACAGCCCAGGGTTAAACCTCAATGTTGCAGCATCACCATCTTGACATCAACATTGAATATACTTTGTTTTACCAAAATTCCAGCCAATCCAAGAACTAACAAAATGTACTATTCTTTTTCCACTCTTTCAAATTTCTCTTATTCTTTCTTACACCACTCCTTAAAAACTCCATTAGAGCACTTACTAACATTTTCATAACTTTCCCATTTCTTAGACAAATCAAAATCCGTAACTTATTCCAAAATCCCCATACCACCCTCTTTCAATCCCAATAGAAAAAATCCGAACTTTTTTTCCTTCTTCAAAAATCTGAATTTGGAGTTTTTCTCACTTTATCCCTCATTTAACATAAAATGAATTGCCAAGACCGGTTCGAGATTAATTATTTTGACATCCAGATCAGAAATAATGATGATGGATCTCAGTAGCGACTCTACGAGAAACTTTATTGGCGAGAAATGCTTCAGACAAGGTATGTCAATGACTCATGTCTTAGAACCTTAGGTTTATATGACAGTGTATATTTCATTTTATATATAGTTGGTCTGTGCCGCGTCACATCACTTAGGCACAACACTTACGAAAGGTTAACACTTGAATTTTTAAGTTCTTATGAATATTCACCGCGACTGCGCACTAGACACTTCATATCCACTAGCATTTTCTGCATGTTTAATTGCGAGTATTCCAAAACTTTGGACGAAGTAGCAGAATTATTACAGTGTCTGCACAGTCCTAGCATCCCTTGTGATGACCAAGATGAGCAATTCTAGAAAGACTTCTATGACCTTTGGCGTAGGGTAACAGATGAGAACGTCATAGATATGGATGGTAGGAAAAGTTCACATATCAATAACCTCGCGATCTGCTATTTTCAGAAAATTCTAGCTAATACTATTTTCGGTCGTGGGGATTGTGGAAATGTGAATAAAAGAGAGTTATTTTTCATCTATTGTGCTTTTATACCTAGTGAGATTAACGTGGTGGCATTTATGCTCCCCCATCTTAAGAGTGTGTCTAGAGCTCCCACAAGATTCATTGTTGTTGGAGGTTTGATAACCTCCCTCACTATTGCTATGGGCTTAGAAGTATAGCTTGTTCCCTTTAATACTCTTTTAGGCTCTTCCGCTCTTGACATTGATGCATGTCATTCGCAGTTCATTGTTAGGGGCAAGAGCCCTGGCAGGTATACCCTTATGATTGTTTGTTGTGAGATTTCCAGTGTTGTGTTGCCTGATCCTAGGCGCATTGATGTGCGCAATAAACGCAACTGGATTTTTGATGTAGATGATAGTGAGGATGAGGATGCTAATTAGCTTCCTCATGAAGTGGGTGGAGATTTAGATATGGATCAAGTAGCACATGACCCCCTTCCTACACCACGACCACCTCACCCCTCCCCCCCCCACATATTCCTGTTTCACCTGCACTCACCACACATTTTGCTTCTGACCATTTTGCAGGTACCTCTTCCGGACAGCAGTCCCGCGATGAGTATGACTATATGGGTATCTGGACCGCCCTAGATGACACCATTTACCAACTGCGAGACCGTAAATATATAGAGGTCCATAGGGACAATCTAATCAGATATATGCAGAGGCAGCAGGTCGACATGATGGCCCACCTCTAGCAGATACTGGCGCAACATCTCGATTATGCAGAACGAACCGAGCATAACATAGCAAACCTGATTGACCAGATGACCAAATTTCGAGTAGGGATGGATGACCTATTACAGTATATGCAACATGTGGTTGTGCCACACCCTCAGTGGGATAGAGGTGGACATGGACGAGGACGAGGCCGCGACCGTTACTGAGCTCTCCATGCAGGTTCTATTTTTCCTTTTTCCACCTTTTATTGAAACATTGAGGATAATGTTTGATTTAAGTGTGGGAGAGGAACTTTACTAGCTTTCATGCTATCTCTTTCTAATTAGATTTATCTTTATGTTATTTTTTTCATGTTGTTAGGATTTCAATTTAATTGTTAGTCGAGTTATTGCATGTGTTATTGAGTCATTTATGCGTGGTTTTATGTTGTTTATTGATTTTCTCGATTTCTTAAGCCATACCATAAATTTTTAAAAGATGTAGGAAGCTCAGTTTGATTCGAAAGTATATAGGCTGTGAAGAGAGGGGAGACTATGACGAGGAGAATTGAGAAAATTTGACAAAATCGGTATTGCCCTAACACCTTAAGACTCCCAATTATGCACATTAGTTTAAGTCCCGATTGAATTTTAGTCTCGAAGTAGTTTCTTTATCCAGTCAGGTACCATATGTAGTCACTAAGTAAGACGGTCAACGAATAATAAGTGAATGGTCTTTTGTGCATAAAAAAATTGAATAAAAAGGAAAAGCCACATTTTAATAAGTTAGGTGACTCTCACCCGATCATTTAATCCAAAAAAAATATGGTTGAATCCTTTGAAAGAAAGAAAAATGCATCTTTGGAAAAGAAAGAAAATTGTTAAAATCTAAAGAAGATGTTTTGATCATACTCACTAACAGACCCCTACCTTGTTGTATGAGAGATAAATGGCCTTAATGTGAGTATCATGAATGAAAGAGGATTAAAACAAATAGGGAAATTAGAATTTTATTCAATGGTATGATTGAAACTAGTTTGCATAGGGGGGAGACTTGCATCAACGAGAGTGGTTTGTGTTGTTGCAATACCCTTAATGTTACATTAGTACCTATTAAGTCGATCTTAGCCAAACCAATTGTCATTAGCCATGTATGAGTAATTTCGATGCTTTGTTATTCCTTATGTCTTTATAATTTTGCTGCTACATTTCATTGATTATATGCTAGCTAATTTGCTTGAGGACAAGCAATGGTTCAAATGTAGGGGAGTTTGATAACGCGTAAACACATGGTGTATTTTAACTTCATTCGCATGCAGTATTAGTGTAATTTTCGTTTGTTTTCATAGTATTATAACGGTATTCCCTGTGTATTTCAGGTATTTAAGCTCCATGACTCTTCATGCGAGGAATCGACGATATCAGGAAGAAAAATGGAAAAAAATGATGTTGTCACAGACTGTCGGTCAACAAATCAGAAAAGTCAAGCTTTGACAGCCTGACGGTTGGACTGTCGGAGGCCTGACGGCCGTCACCCTCCCCGTCCTTCCTGAAGGACGGGCCGTCATCCAGCTGATGACCGTCAGCGTTAGCATGTTGCGGTAAGTCTTCTGTTTTGCTGATTTTTCTCCCGCTTTGAGAAAAAATCTCCGCCAACTGTTGCACAATTTTGAAGCAATTTTTACTGCTTTTTTTACTCTACAAATATGAGTTCATTTGTTCAGTTTAGGAAGCCAAATTTTCAGAGTTTAGAATTTAAAATCACTTTTATGAAAGTACGTATTGCTCACATCGTGTACTAAGTGCACCCTAGACTAGGAATTTGGAGAATTGCTCGTTGTATTCGAATCGTTCGTTGTTTAATCTTGCCGGTATTATTTTTCCAGAATTTTTACTCGAAGTTTTTCTGTACCGGATAAAAACTCCATTGTAGCAGATTATTATTATAATTGTATTTATGTTTTGCTTTATTTTCTGTTACTGTTACGTATAACTTTTATATATATATATATATATATATATATATATATATATATATATATATATTAAGTTCTGTAGTTTAATTATTAAATTTATAAATAGTATGTTGTTTGTGTCAATTATGTCCGGCTAAAACTTTATAGTTCAGAATGTAAGGACCGTCGTTCTGTCGGGACTCGGTAAATTTAATAGGCGCTAGTTTTTAAAAGTAATTCTTTTTCTTTCGATTATGAATTTTGTTTTAAAAGTCAAAGATTTGCACGACAACGAAAGTGCACAGATATCGGTCAATAGCGTGATAATGTGAGACTATTCGATCGTAAAATTTGGATTTTTAATTTTTAAAAACAGTGAAAGCGCTTTAGTCATTAACTAGGACTTATTTATTTTCAAAACATGTTTAAAAAGTGTAATTAATGGAGTGAAAACATGACATTTACGGTTTCGAAACATGACACGGGCTGCGTGAGAGTGAGCAGTGTATTTAAAATTATATTTCCTTCAAAAATTATTTTAAACTTAGTAAAAAGTGCCTAAATTTATCTGAGTCCCAGAGGTACACTGGAAATTATATTTCGGTCTCGTTTATTTAATATTTACTAAATCAACTAGTTTTAATTTCTACCTTATTCCCCTCCTATTTAGAATTATAGCCTTAGATTTACATAGCATCAATAAACAACGATAAGTTTGATTATTGGTCCTTGTGGGTTCGATATCTTTCAAAACTACGATTGATTCCATGCACTTGCGGAAAAGCCCCATCAAAGAATAAACCTAAGGTTGACACTATACTCACAATATCACAAAAGATCTCAAACGCATTGATAAAGCCCCAACCATTAGAGCATAGCTGAGAGAGAGCTATGTTTAAAGTTTTTAGGAGATCCGCCTCAAAATAGGAAAAAGGAATTCGGATTTTAAAATATTTAATAACCCCCGAGTAAAAATAAAAATATTCTTCCAACACTCCTTTAGGGTGGGCGATATAACCCCTCTCACTTGTTACACATGGCTTCAGTATAACATCTTCATTTCCTGTGGAGGAAATTATAGTAGCAGAGCGAAGCTTCGAGGTGTAGCTTTCGTCGATAATGCTACGGTCATAACTCAAAACTTTTTTATCTATCAAAAATCATGTTGCTTCCGTCTGGGTATTTGAAGAACCTGAGGAGGGAGATCCTAAATCAGTGTTACTATTAGGTAATGAGATTCACCATAAACTTCCCAAAGAATTTGGTCAAAGTTTGCTCTATTTAAATAACCCTCAAACTCTCGCATATAGACATTCCAAATTCTATTCCTAACACTAGCGGTAAGGGTAAATGAACATGAAGATGTAACAATAATAAAGCAGAAAAGAAGTAGTAGCTTGAATCTGAGATGAGGGATATGGATCAACTAAAGCACTTGAGAAGAGGATTGCCTGAAAAAAATGTTTTGAAAAAAAAAATGGGCCTTTTAAAATAATAAAGTTGTAACAGTCAGGAGAATTCATATCGTGGGGTTATGATGAAAGTGGTAGTCCCATAAAGCCCATCATGAAAAGGAGAGAGAAAAGTTTATCAACATTAAAAGAAGCTGACAAGAATCAAACATAAACCCGATCTCTGAGAAGAAAATTTCAGGATTATTTGTCTGAACACAATGCTTCAGATGAATCTGATACTACCTTTGCTTTCTTTTGCACCGATAATATATTTTGAGCATATTCTTGCCCCTATTTTATTTGTTGTGGTGTTTCTATAGTCTCTTGGAGTATAAATAATTAGGTAGAGGAATAACTACTTTGTTAGAATAAGAATTGTTCATGACATATTCTCCTTGGGTTTTGATGATAACAAAGTATTAAAAGAACAATGTTTTATTTGATGTATGTTACATGTGTGAAGGTTCTAATACTTATAAATATTATAGTCAGAATTTGTTCTACATTAAGCACACTTTGAGAGTTGGTGAATTGCTAGCTTCTGGTGACAGAATCTGAAGAACACTTGCTAAGTGATGTCTGGTGTAGACTCTGAAGTTGAAGGTCTCGGCATCAGAAGAAGCAACATAATTGTCTCTACACTTAGTGAATGAAAATTGGCTTCTGGTACCATTCAGAGTTGGTGATAAAGCTGAAGATGTCCGTATTGCAGAAAGCAAGTTGTATTGCCAAATCAATTTGTCAGCTAGAGTCTAAAGATTGCAAGGCTCGAGAAAGGCTTAGATGCTTTATAACGGCCCTATTAGTACAAAATATCTTGAAGACTCAAAGGTTAAACATGTTACACATTGGATCAAGATCTTCTGGTGTGTCTATCTTCAACGGCTCTTGTACTATGGAGTAATAGCAAAGACTCTTGATCAAGTTACCTCTTCAACGGCTAGTTTCTGAAAAGGCTATAAATATAGCTGAACTTTCAAACTGTATCTTTAAAAAGGATCAACCAGAAGGAGTAACAAGATCAGCAATTATCAACTCATTGTATATGCAGATTTTTTCGATGTAGGTTGTAATTGTAAAAGCCTTAAGATTTCTTACACATTGAATATCTTAGAAATCTTAAGTGCTTTAGGTCTTTGTTATGGTGATTTCCCATACCTCTGATACTTGTATCATGTACACCTTGTTCTCTATTCTACTGAGCTTGTTCAATAGTTTAGATAAAAGTCTTGTGTCATTAGGATACAAGCAAGGAAGTCTCGAGCCAAGATGCTTGAGCCACGTAAGTCTCTTGCTATGTGCTTGAGCTGTGAAAGTCTTAATCAAGTGGATTGATTAAGCAAAAGTCTTGTATCATTGGGATACAAGCAAGGAAGTCTCGAGCCAAAATGCTTGAGCCACGTAAGTCTCTTGCTATGTGCTTGAGTAGTAAAATTCTTAATCAAGTAGATTAATTAAGCAGGAAAGTCTTGAGCCAGTGTGGCTTGAGCAGGATAGCTCGGTACATGAAATTTGGAGCAGTAAGTCTTGACCAGTGTGGTGCAAGCAGGGAGGCTCATTTCATGGGACCTGGAGCAGAAGTTTTAAGCCTGAGGGGCTTGAGCTGGAATGCTCAGTACATGAAATTTAGAGCAGTAAGTCTTGACCAGTGGGGTGCAAGCAAAGAGGCTTGTTTTGTGGGACTTGGAGCAGAAGTCTTGGATTGAAGGCATGAGCAAGGAAGTCTTGGGTTCGTGGAACCTGAGCAAGAAGTCTCGAGTGAGGAGCTTAAGCAAAAGTCATGGACCTTGGGTCTGAGCAAGTGTAAAAGTATTATGCAGAATGCATAAGCGATTGTAATCATGTTTTGATTATAGTGAAAATCTCTTGTGAATCAAAGGGACTGTACTACTCTCAGTTAGGAGAGGAACCGGTATAAATCTTTGTGTCTTCTACTATTATTTATTTGCTTCTGTTAACATTCTGCTACTAAGAATTAACTAGATTCTGAACACCAGCTTAGATTCTGAACTCTGATCAGATGCAAGAAAATGGAAAACACAATTCAACCCCCCTCCCTATTGTGTAATTTCCTCACCTTTAATTGGTATCAGAACATGGTCTGTGCTTAACACTTAACAGTGGCACAGATAATGATCCAATAAGAAAAGTATGTTTGTTAAAGACTTTCCTTCGAAAAGGAATCAAGTGCCACGTGAAAAATATTATACTGTTTTTTCTACCATATTCAAAGTGTGATTCCACTGAATTTAAATGATGGAAGAAGCAAAACATATTTTTAACTCATTGGTCTTGATAAAAAGAGGTTTTAAAGGTCTATAGAATGTCCTTTCAAAAGGTATTATTATAGAAGTTGATGGTGTAGAGATAATATATTCGAAAGTCTCTATCACCAGCTCAGAAGAAGCTTATTGAATATCTCCAGAGGTAGTTGCATTCTGGTAGGTGCTCTGTCTCACTTCTGAGTATGTCAACATCATTGATATGTCTGATGCTCAGACTATCTTTGAATCCTTGTGCTCAGATTTGTGGGAATCATTTTTAAAGCTTGACTAGTTATACTTCATCTAATCTTTCAAGCAAATTCTGAGAAGATTGGTTTGTATTCAAACCTGAGGTCACAATTATTCAAGAAGTTATACAACTTGAATTTATTATGGTCTGTTGGTTTGTCTTGCAAATCTTCGAAGAAAAGAAATGAAATTAGATGATGAAAATCTATCTAACATATCACCTTTTCTAAAGCTTGGTTCTTTGGAATGTTTGATGATAAGTGATTTATATTTCTTGTCATAAGTACTTCTTAACCAGCTGGATGGGTTGTAATATCTATTGATAGAAAAGTAACTTCAAAAGCTTCTGAAATACTTGTATTTCAATTGATTTCCCAAATCTCAAAGCAAGAAGAAACACTACCAGAACCTAAAGTCAGTTAATCTGCACTGCATATTCTTTTGAAGATGAGATTAGTGTAGGATTCAGATAAAAGAGTAATTTGGCTCTGCCAATCATTACTGCTTCTGAAGAAGCATCTGAGTCCTGAAATAAAAATCAAATATTAAAGAGAAATAGATTATGCCAAATCTATCTTGCTTTAATATTTAATAATAAGGAGTCTGCTCGTTAAGGTGATATCTTAAGAGACTCAATTGCTCCTTGATTGAGGGTCATCTTGGAATTTGTATTTAAGGATAAGTCTATGAGAAACCTTCACTTTTTCTTTATGCTCTGCAGGCAATTAGGTGATGGTGCTTAATTTTTTTAGGCCATTCTCTAATAGCTAACGTCATATGGTTCTTTGCTTATCAAAGATCTCAAAGTCTTGAGTCAAGACAATGAAATTAATCATTCTACTAAGAACAAGATCTTGTTCATATTATGGTTTATTCTAGACTGATACTCTGGAATGAATCATGGTACTGCTATCACAATGTGGCATAAGGCGAAGGAAAGCCTGTCTGAACATTTATGTATGGTCTCATAGAAACATGAGTGTCATTACTTAAATATATTTGTTGCAGATATCAAGGAAAGGAGCAGAGGCATCTTCCATGGCATTTATCAAAGGTTGTTTACAACATTTGATGGAAGAAGAGCCCACAACCCAGACTCAAGTGCTAGAGGTACTGAGTTTGGTGAGAGAAGTGGAGTCATTGGTTTAACAGCCATTGAATCAGAATCCGCTCAAAGCGGTGTTCAGACTCTATGGTCAAGTCTGAATATTGATATGAGTCCGACCGAGAAAATAACAAAAAAAGGTATGCTTATTCTTTTATGGCTTATCTTTTGATTCAATGAGATATTTGTGTAGGTGTAAATACAAAGTTTCTGTTAGATTTCTAGAGAAGCTCTTTTGAAAAGGATCTTCAGACATCTTTAAGAAGAAACTTTGTTGTGTTTACCTATTCTAAATATTTCATTAAGCCAGATGATGATCATATTTATAGAAATAGTTTCCTCACTTTTTGTGATGTTACTGTTGTTTGTTAGTTGTCAAAAGAAACAATTCAATATTCATATATCACTCATGACTCTTGTTTCAAGAGTAAGTGTTGGTTTTGAATAGAATCTTGGAGACTTATAACTGACAGAAGATATATCTCTCTCTCAGTCTAGCTCTACTAGACTCTGATGGATGATAGCTTCTGAAATTTGTCAGACTCTGAGATTCAAAAGAGGATTATTTACTTATGATAAAGTAGTTTAAGTAAAATATTTTCCAAGACTTTTATAATACTTAAATTTTTATAAAGGTGAAATTCATCTTGTGGATTCAAGAAATCTACTGGATAAGAACCTTTGGGTAATGATGTTTCTTCTTGGATACTTATTGTCACTATTCCCTGTCTTGTGAAACATCATTTTGTCCTTCTTCTGACAAGATTCTTATTCTTTTAGGAATCTTGTTCAGTTCTTTTCTTTTTATTTTCACTGTGGTTGTGTGCTGATCAAGCCAAACTTGAGATGAGTTTTTTAGTCAATTCTTCTTTGAATCATTCGGTAGTCATCAATGAAAAGATTGTAGATTTTGATGAGTTTCTTAAGTTAAGCTTTAACTTCTGGAAGATTGTGTGTGAACAAGGATGGAATGGATACTTTGAGATGCTTTGTGGTTTCACTTATCCAGATCTTATAAAAGAGTTTTGGATTAATGCTTCCATTGTTGAGCTGAATTCTGAGTGTGCTATTCTCTCTAAAGTAACTAGTGTTTCTATAAAAGTAACCTCTAAAGCGATTGCTAATGTGATCAATTTTGAGGAAATTGTAGAAATTCCAAGAGCTCTTATCTGGGAACACTATGTTCCTACATGGCGTATCTTTGTAGATCCATCTAATACATCACTGGTCTCAAATCTTTGTCCTGATGTTGTTGTTTGGAATCAGATTCTGAATTCAAACTTACTTCCTAAGGATAAGGATTTAGAACTTGTGGACCCTATTGAAAAAGATCTTCATCTACTTCTCAATTTAAACTTGCAGATTGATCTTCCTCAAGTTATGTTTGACTATTTGAAGAAGACTTTTTCTTCCTTTCACAAGGGAAAGATTTTCTTCATTCCTTTTGGATGAGTTCTTTCAGAATTACTTGTTCACAGGGAGTTATCATAAGTTCAGAGGCTAATTTTTCTAAAATATGGAGAGACAAGTTTGAAGCTATCTATGAAAGATTCTGATGTTAGATTTCTGCATAGTTATGCCTTGTAATTTTTAGAACCTTTGTATTGAGTTATCTTATTATTACTTCAAAGTTTGTTCATGTTGTTGTTCAGTTTAACTGTTGATTATATTTATTTATGGTTGTTTAAAAGAATTAAAAGTAATGGGAGTAAGAACTTAATGTTTGCAAATTTTATCATTAATAAGAAGGAAGGCATTACAAATTATTTAGACATTCTAGTCTATTGGATTGTCCATAAGGTATTTCGTAGGATCATCTGACATGTCCAAATTATCTAAGTAATCTTGCCATTCTTCCTTGGAAAACTCCAAAGCCTCATTTCTCATCTGATTTCTGCGTCTGGACCTAGAAGATCTTCTTCTTCTGTGTGTCTTTACAAAGGATGATGAAAAGGTGAGAGCTTCTGAAGTCATCTGCTTGCTAGTAGATCCTTCAGTTGCTGCCTTGCTTTCATTTGCCTGAGTTGTTGCATTCAGTATGGCTGTTTTTTTGAAATCTCTCTTTGGAACTCAGATTTTGCACCCCAAAATTTGCCCTCTTGTTGCTAACCCTAACTGGTTTTTGCTTCACTTTCATATGCATTTCCATTAGGTCATGACATCACAATCATTCATTTACATGAGCACCTAAGACATGGGATCAAAATACTTTCTTGTGATTTTGATTTTCCCTATTCAGAGGTGATCTATTTGGTTCTTGCACTCAAGCTAAAGCAAGAGGTTGAATTCTCACCATCATAAGTATCTTTGTCAAGATTTATCAAGATACATTGTCATCTGCTTCAAGGTTTTTCAAAAGTATCAGGTGCTTAGGGTTTCATCATTGATTTAAATTAGAAGGCTATGGAATATGGGTTGGTTCTCCAACAACTCAAGTCATTTCTTCATTGCGGAGAATTAAGGTTTCTTATTCATGGTTGAGCTTGTGGACTTTAATCAATTGAGGTTCATTGGATTAAGGTTTTCATGTCAAGGACATCTTGGTGGTCATGTTTCTTTCTACACTTCATGTCTTATCTTCGTCTTCAAGGTTTCCTCAGGGAATTGTTCTTGTGTTGAGATCATTGGTCATAAAGGCAAGATATCTGTGGATTAAATTGCAAGGCATTGGGTCATGGTGCAAGAGATCATATTTTGGACCCATATTGTGATAAAGGCATTATTGTCCTCTCAGTTGCTTATTGTTTGTTGCTTATAATACAAGTTAATGTGGATTTGAGATTGGAGTTGGGGTTCATTAAGAATGCAAGTTTGATTTGGATTTGAAGTTTGATTTGGGATAAAAAAAAGTTCAACGAGTTAAATGTCTTAAAACGTGTTAAGATTGGTCGTGTGGATTCCTTGGGATTCAGAGTGCTATCAGGTTATCAATATGAAATTTATGAAATGCAACATTTGGAACTGCATAACGAAGTATCATGTATTTCCATCCCTAGACCTATGTATGGGAAAAAACAATCAAATTCATCCATTTCAGAAAATAATAGCTCAATTGCCTCTTTTGTAAGCGGATTGGACATCAATAAAACATTTGTTATTGGCACCTGTTGTACCTCGAAAAATGAGAACGACCTCGCAAAACGCAATTGCATGCTCGCGGAATGGACTTAACAGAGTCGCCACCGATCTTTATTTATTTCCATAGAGGGAAAGGGAAAATATAGAATAAAACCCCTAAATGAAAGATAAGGATATGGTCATCGCAACCAATATCAGGGTTCGGGAGTCGGTTACGCAATAGAAAGGTATTAGCACCCCTCACGTCTGTTGTACTCAAAGGGAACCATTTAGTTAGTTATCAAATGTATGTTAGCTTATGTTAATTTCTAATCTTCTATTTATTGAGTGGGAAACGAGAGAAAATAGAAATGTTTTTCGATTTTTATTAAAGAGAAAGGACCTAAAAAAGTTTTTATTATTAAGGGGCTCGACAAGACTTCGCAATCTCCTGCATGCGTATCCTTATAGCGCAATGATGAACTCAAAGCCTTCGTAGTTCAGGGACTACGGTGAAAAAGGTGAAAGGTGGAGAAAGGAAATGGTGGAGAAAGGAAAAGGTGGCTGGCCAAGGATTAGGGCCCTTGTGCCTATGTATTCTCATTCTGAAATGAGAAATCAGAGCGTCCGTATCACAAACAAAATCACCAAGCACCTGTGTGTTTCTTACCTGCTTTATGTTTGTTTATGTTTACTAACCTCTAACCAAAATACCAAAAATATGTTGCAATTTGCTTGTTTCTTCTTCTTTGTGTGTTTATGGTTTCGAGGGAGATTGATGGAAAAGGCATGGCTTGGAGTCAAGTGGGGCTATTCAGTTATGGTTAAGAACAGATGGAAGTTTGACTTAATCTTGGTCAAACTATCAGGAGATTAATTCAATTGCAAATTGATTGTGGCACTGGTCTATTTCTCAGGCAATGTGTATCCAAGGTCAATTTGTCTTGTGGTTATCAAGCAGCGATTCATGAGAATTTTGGTTCAAAGTTAGATCTATCAAGTTACAAGGATGTCTTCATCAAAGATTTCTCAAGAACAAGAGAATCAGGGTTTCAGTTTATTATGCTTGTGTTTGATAATGGTTTCTCAGTTGAAGTTCTTGATGTTAGGGTTTTCTTCTTCAATGCTACATTGAGTATTATTCTCTATTGCAAGTTCATCATCATCTCAAGGTTTCTCCTAGTTCTTTGCTTCACAAGTCAATATCTTCAATGAGGATTCCTCAAGGATTTACCTCTATGGTTGGACAATCAATGGGAGAGGAATGTTGCTAAATCAAGGCATTTTGTTGATTAAGATGTAAGTGTTGATATTTGGATTCATCATGGCATCAAATTCTCAAGAGCTTGTTTCATTCAAGGTTTGGTTCAAGTTGGAAGATTCATGGTTCATGGCTTGCTTGGAATTTTAGGCGTATTTTTAAAGATTCAAGATCCTTTTCTTTCCTAAGTTCACCTTTATCCATTTTTCTAACCATTTCCTTTCTACACCTCTTTCCAATATCATTTCCAAATCCGCATTCCATATTCAAATTTCAAATTCAATTCCAAATATCCATTTTTAAGCCCATTTGATTTGAATATCCAATTCAAATCCTAAATCCATATTCAAATTTCAATTTCAAAACCAATATCCACATTTCCAATTTCCAATATTCATTTTTAAACCCACTAATCCAATAAGTCAATATCCAATTCACATATCCAATTTCCAATGTCCAAATTATTTTCAATATCCATCACCATTGTTATTCATGACCATTATCCATTTTTTTTATCTAATTTATCATTTGAAACAATTTTTTTAATATCCATTTTCCAATCCAATTCTAAATCCACATTATAAAAATTCATTAACCATTTTCAATTATCCAATTATCTCTTTTAATATCCATATCAATTCCTTTTTCTAAGCCCATTCAATTTGTCTACAAATAAAACTCATTTACAATTCAAAAATCACCACAAAAAAGTCACCATGGTCCAAGTTTGAAAGCCCATACCAAAAAAATAAACAAAACAATTGAAAGAAGCAAGCTCATGAAGAAAAATTCAGCACGCAAGAGAATGAATACAATATGAAAGTTGCTACTACAAGATTCCAAAAGCACTTTTCCAAATAAGATGCAGCTGCTGCGCACAATCACGTCACCAAAACGAAGCCAAACATAAACCCCATGCTAGCATCTTCTACATGTTAATGCCTCACTACCACTTACCAAAAATGAATTAATGATGGCTAGCAATACTTGAAATAACCAAGTTCAACTTTCAGCCCATGACATGAAATAACTAAACAAATTTTGCAAGCCAAGTTCAACACAAGCCTTGTATCCAAGCTGGCTAATTTCCAATCCTAACAACAAGGCCCCACACCAGCCAATGCAACCTGAAACGTAAGCTTTCCAAATGAAAACATGAGCTGCAAATCACACCAAAATGGCAGCAAGAAGAGCAAAACGCAAAGGCAAATCAAGACAACGAGCCACAAGCCAATTCTAAACACATGATGTGCACACGCAATACATAAGGTTCAAGGGAAATATTATGCAAAACGGCATCACACACACAACACATAAAGCAAAGACCAAAACGCAGGAGAAAGCTTCAAACGACAATATGATTCCGCAGCCCACATCACCTCTAATTCACCTATAAATAAGCAACTTCTCCCTCATAATTTCTTAAGCTTTTCAAGCCATCAAAGTGCTGCCAATTTTCTTCCAAACTTCCATTTTTCAACCTTCAATTTTCTTTAACCTTCATCAATCATCAACAACAACATATTCACATCCACAAACGTCAAATTCTTAGCAAAGAAGAAGAATAGAGGAGAGAATTGAAGTTAACTCACCATTTTTGAAGGTATTGAAGCTTTTTCCAACAAAACTTCGGATCCAAAATTTACATCGCATAGTTAATTTCAATTGAAATCTTTGTTATATTTGAATTCCCCTCGCGATTTTGATCGAAACGATACCACAGAGCTCCGCCGCTCCGATTCGGTGGAGCTCCAAAATGTTAGCATGATGTGAATAGTGACAGTGTCGTGCGAAGGAGATGATGAATTTCATTTTCTGATCCTTAACTTTGTTTTATTTTACAGAAGTGTTTTTCTCATTTTTTTATCATATTCATATTGGGCTTGGTCCAATTGGATCTAACACAACAGTTTTTTATTTTAACCTCCCTTCCTTTTTTTTAATTTTCTTTTATTTTCTTAAAATTCAAATCAATTTCACTAATATTTTCTCTTCTCTTCCTTAATGATGTTTTTAAATAGATTTTAATTTTTAGTGATATTCTTTGTATTTTGAATGTTATTTTAAAGAGAAATTTTTTGAAAAAAAATCATTTGAAAATACTTTGATCTTGATTTTCTTCTCTTATTGTTGATTGTTTAATTGTTGGTTGTTTTGGATCTTGCATCTTGATAAGATCTCATCAATATCAATGGACTTTGGGTGTCGATTTTATCCAACAAGAGATGTGATTGATATTGATGATGATTTAATCGATTTAAGATTCAAATTGGTGGTTCTTTTCATCTTGACCTCTTTCTTCTTCATCCTTTTTCTTTTGGTCGATGAGATCTCTAAATCGATGATTGTTGATTTTCGAAGATGTTTAATCTTCATTATTTCAAATCTATGGGTGAATGATCATTTGGATCATTCTCCATACTTTGGAATCGTGATAGATTTCATTTGATAAATCGATGTGAAATCGCGATTATGATTAGACTGTTCCTTTTTTCTTTTTGTGTGGCATGTTTTAGAAGAGTGATTCACATATCACTTCTCTAACATGTGTTAACACTAATATTGTTATTGGCCGGCCTCAGATAGTCGTGGCTTCTACATAAGCCCGATTACGATTGCTTAACATAGCGCTAAATGTGTCCCGTATCGGAAAATGATCATTCGTGGCTCAAACTTATGTTTGAAAGTCCAAGTATGGTTGATTATTTGTCTTAGGTCCATTACTTATGGAACTTGTTGTTATGAGGCTTTGATTTTATCAATCCTCTAATGAGTCTTCATTAACTTTGGCCTAAGTTCAATATTTAACCATCGTTGATCATTTGTTCTAACAACTAATCACTAACTCACTAACAATATTATTGTACTAATCTTGTTTATGTTTCCTTCTAGTTCCCTATATCTCTTTTACTTTTATGCTCCATTATTATCATCTCATATCATATTATTGTTTATGCTTCTGCTATTTTTCCTTTGTCCGTTGGACACATGTTTATGCTTCCGCTCTCTTTTTCTTTTGTCCACTTGGACCATACTTCTCTTAAGACATTAATAAATATCGAAACACTTAAAAGACTTGGTTATCTTAATCTCAGACTATTGTGACCTTGTGAATGGACTTGGACCTTGGACTTCGAACTTAAATATAGGATCCTTACCCTATGCTCTTGGAGATTTGAGACCTTGAACCTTTGTGTTGCTCTTGTCTATTTGTCTGGAAATTTTTTGTGTGCAGGTGTTATTACTTCGACCTTGAAAATCATCTGATACATGACTCTTCTAATTGGCTTTTAAACCTTGGGAAGACCTTATTTTAGCTCTGCTATGGCTTAACTCGAGGATTTCCTCCGATGCTTTTATTCATTTGGTTATTATGCTTGTGTTTTAAATCCAAAAGGAAGAGAAATTCTTATGTTGACTTCTTGTCAAGTGTTAGCTCCCTGGCATGGTCAGATCTTCCTTTCTCTAGCTTTTACTTTGCTTTCTAGGGTAGTCACTTCTTCTCCACCTCATTCTTCAATTTTCAAAATCTTCTCTCTTTTTCAAAACCTTCTTGTTTTCAAAACTTAAACATCTTTCATAAAAAACCTCGACTTCGGTCAAGTGATTTTCAAACTTCATTTTCTTTAATAAATGTCAATCAATGTTAATCATACCTTGACCATTTCAAAAGACTTTAAAAAACACTCAAACTCATTCAAACTCTTTTTGTGCCTTATGCACTTTTTTCATTTAAAACTTTTCAAAAGTTTAGGTATGAATCATTTTTATAGTTGAGATATAATTCTCATATTCCCCATAGTATTTAAGATGTTGACATTTTCCACTTAGATGTTGAGCGATAGACTTGTTGGTCTTAATCCAAGCGAAATCCTCCATCTTAAGATGATGCAAATGTTGTCTTATACTTGTGGGCGACTAGTCATAGTTTTCTCCTTAAAATGATGACTTGTCTTTACATTTAAAATCAATCATAACAAACCTATTTTGTTATTTGTATCACAAACTACGAGGTTTTGATCCTATATTGCACTTTGTGGATACGTAGGCATGAGGCGACAAGTCTCTCCAAACACAAAAATCTTTAAAAAAAACATTTCTCTTCTCATTTCCTCAATCTCTTTTCAAACAAATATTTTCAAACCAAAAAGTGTAGATATTTCAAAGGGTTCCTATAGAGTACTATAGACGTTTTGGGTGCTAACACCTTCCCTTAGCGTAACCAACCCCCTTACCCAGTCTCTGTTAATTTTTTCTTGTTTTAGAACTTGTTTAGGTTTTGTTCGCTCTTTTTCCTTTCCTTTTGGATAAAATAAGTGCGGTGGCGACTCTTGCTATATGAGTTAAGTTAATCAATAGCTTACACTCAATTTTTTCCGCTATAGAAAAGTGACGACTCTGCTGGGGACTCTGGTTCTTAGTGGGTTCGACATACTTTGATTTATTTACGCTTTATCTGTTTGATTTGTTTGTTATTGCTTGTTCTGTTTGGGTGTTTGGTGATCTTTGTGTGGTGAGTAAGTCCTATACCCGGACTTGAGTTCACTTATGATAGGAGGGTGGTATAGTCTTGTTCGGCTTACGTGGAGTAGTCCTTACTAAGTTAACTTGAGATCCCCTGCTCAGTGGAGGCCCCTTTGGGATTGCTGATGCCATACGAGTAGTCATATATGGCATTACTTTTTTCGATTTGGGAGCCTGAGAAGCTGAGGACCTTAGAACCCTTTAACCCATCTTGGCCTTATTAGGATGTGGTGTGGTGGCTATTCAGGCGTAGACTTGAATCAGTTGTTACGCAATACCATACTCAGACGAGTTTCTCTTGAGAATATTGTTGGCTGACGAGTAGTTGTTTAAGCCGATAATATCCGAAAGATGGATCTATGACTCTGGGAACTTTTTTTAGAACCTTGTTCTACAGGTGCTGATAACCTTAGTACATACCATTGTGGGTTGGTTCTTAATCTTGACTCCATGCTCGTGACTCGAACCCTTGAACCCGTATGCTTTGTGTGATCTTGTTTGTGGTTGTGTCATCCATGCACTCTTGCATTCATGAGCATACATCTGCATTCATCCAAGTTGTCAAGGAACTCATTTCAACTGTCTCATTCTTCAGTTATTTGTTCACCGTAAAGCTGTTTCCTCAACACAACTACGGAACTAGAGTCGCCGTCAGATTGAGAATGGAAAATTAAGAACAACGCAATGCCGAAGTCAAAATGGAAAATAGTGAGTTGAAGGCCAGCATGACCAATGTAACACCCCCAATCTATACCCCGAGCAAATAAAGCGATAACAAATAATCAAAGTGTAATTAAAACATTCATGGCATAGACGGGAGCGTCACATCAAAACACGAAATACAACAACCTGCTCATATAGATATGCAACAATCAGGTAGCACATAACAGAGGAACTCAGTTCCTAACACCCACAATTCAGATACAGAATAAAAGCGGAAAATCTGCAACTGAAATCTCATATATATAACATAAAAGTTTGTCTGTCATACACAGAGTTATACATGTACAATCCAAAAAGATATATATACATATACACATAATCACATAACGATCTCCCCGACTACCCGGTGCTACATATCAGATTCGACCGACAAAAGAATGAAGACCTAAGCTTCACAAAAAGACCTCCAGCATCTAATCTGCAATTCCTCATAGAGCATTCAAAACATCAGAAGGGTGATAAACACAATTATAATATAATTGCATACAATTATATAATAACACTAAAATACACATGTAAAATTTCTCACCACAACTTACACCAGAATTCAAAAACAAAACAACACAATTCATATCCCATACATCCATCACAAAGACATATCAATCATGCTCAATGCATTTATCACCCATATATATATATATCAACTCATCCATTCCATTCACAATTCCACACATAATCAATCCATTCATGATTTATGCAAATGCACAGAGACCGACACAACGACTCTATGCAATGCAATGCGGTACCGTTCCATCCATCATTCTCATCATTAGTTCACTCAGGAACTATTGGAATCATCGCTTGTTACTTAGTGTAACTCCCCGTCGGGCAAACGATGTTCCCCGTCGCTCACACCTCTTTGTATAAGGCACACGACGTCTATGGATCGCTCACACCTCTTTGTATAAGGCACACGACCCGATCGCTCACACCTCTTTGTATAAGGCACACGATCGTCTATAATCATCGCTCACACCTCTTTGTATAAGGCACACGATGTTATAGCGGATCCCCTCTGGAATTGTTTCGTCGCTCACACCCACTAGGGCACACGACATCACAAGAATGCATATCATGATGCTTGGTATACAATGACTCATGACAATCAAATGCATACATATATACACCCATAATCATGCATATACAATCAAACACAACACAATGTATTTCTTTGCCCTTAGGCTACAAAACATCATCACAACATTTCATCACATGCATTCACATCATACAACCGCATCCAAGTCATGCATTATATATCAAAAGCATATTGCATGATAACACATCAAATACACACAGTTAAGATGGTAAAAGTCGACAAAACGACGCATTCCCAAATTCCCGACACAATTAAATCGACCACCAATCTCAAAACCATTTTAATATGAAAGAACATTCCATAAGCTTCCCAACGGTACCAAGAACGCCTCGATCCGAGTTACGGATCAAAAGTTACGGCATCAAACGCGAAATCGGGAAAATTCTGCACCCTCTCTGGTCATACGTGTATTGCCTTAGGCCATACGCGTAAGGCCCAGCTCGCTCGTCCATCCATACGCGTATTGCCCAAACTGCTACGCGTATGGGCAGAGACTGAATTCTCCCCAAAACTTCCACTAAAAACTCCATACGCGTAATGCCTCACTTGTTACGCGTAATGCCTTGCCAAGTACGCGTACCATTACGCAAATCAGCAGAAGGCCGTGAAAAATGTGTTCCATACGCGTATTGCCCTCATTTCCCCCTTGCCATACGCGCATTCCCCAAACCAATACGCGTAATGCCAAGCCTGATACGCGTATGAGCAGCGAAACCCAGAATTTTTCCTGCAGAATTTCTGCTACGAAAATCAACCAAAATCATCTCCAAATCTCATCTAAACACCAGCAAATTACCAATTGAATGCACAACAACAGCTATCTAACATGTCTCAACAATTAGGAACATTAAAACATGATTTCAGACACAGTTGAATCAAATTCTAACAATCTCAACATAGTATGGTTTTAGTTCTATACTCAATTTCAACCAAATATCACACCAATACATACATACATAATCATACACAAGTATAGGATAATCGAGTTCGCACCCTTACCCGATTAATCGTGTTTTCAAAAGTCGGTTGAATCGTTTTCTTACTCTCCAAGTTTTTCCCTTTTTCTTCTTTTCTTTCTCTTTTCCTTCTTTCTCTTTTCCTTCCTTACTATTTTCTCTCTTTTTTTCTCTTTAAGTTTCTAACTTAAACAAAATAAGTAAAATGACCAAAATACCCCTACACTCAAATATCTCGCAAACGCTCCCAAAACGCAATAAAACATAATAACAATGAAAAATAATATATTGCCAAATAAAAGTCAAAAATAAAATAATATAAAAACAAAAATAATTAAATCGGCTCGATTAAATAACTCTAACAAAAACTGGGGCGTTACAACTCTCCCCCACTTAGAGATTTTCGTCCTCGAAAATATTACCTGAGACGAACAACTCCGGATACGACTCCCGCATCCGACTCTCCAACTCCCAAGTCAAATTGCCCTCAGCAGCGCCTCCCCATGCTACTTTCACAAGCGCAATATCCTTGCCTCTTAACTGCTTCAACTCGCGATCCAAAATTCTCACTGGTAATGCCTCAACCGTAAGCTTCTCCCTTACCTCAACCTCATCCATCAGAATCACATGCGACGGATCCGAAACATACTTCCGAAGCTGTGAAACATGGAACACATCATGCAAATTCGAAAGATTCGGCGGCAACGCCACCCGATAAGCCACAGCACCCACTCTCGCAGATATCTGATAAGGACCAATAAACCGAGAAGTAAGCTTCTTCGACTTCAATGCACGCCCAACACCCATCACCGGTGTAACTCTCAAAAACACATGATCGCCTTCTTGAAACTCAAGATTTTTCCTCCTTCGATCATGATAACTCTTCTGCCTACTCTGGGAAGCCTTCATTTTCTCACGAATAAGTTTCACCTTTTCCGTAGTTTGTTGTACTAACTTCGGTCCAACCACCGAACTTTGACCAGATTCATGCCAACACAAAGGTGTTCGACATCTCCTTCCGTACAACGCTTCAAAAGGTGCCATTCCAATACTTGAATGGAAACTGTTGTTATACATGAATTCAACCAACAAAAGATAACTATCCCAAGCACCACTTTGCTCAAGAACACAAGCTCTCAACAAATCTTCCAACGACTGAATAGTTCTCTCGGTCTGACCATCCGTCTGAGGATGATAAGCATAACTCAATCTCAACTTGGAACCTAACGCCTTTTGCAAACTTTCCCAAAATCTGGAAGTAAACCTCGGATCTCGATCTGAAACAATACACAATGGAACACCATGTAGCTTCACAATCACACGTATATAAATCTCAGCCAACCTCTCTAAAGAAAAACTGATGTCAATCGGAATGAAATGCGCCGATTTAGTCAGCCTATCCACAACTACCCAAATGGCATTATGTCCCCCCTGTGTATTCGACAACCCTATCACAAAATCCATAGAAATGTTGTCCCATTTCCACTCTGGAATATCCAATGTTGTCCCATGATCAGTTTATCCTCATCAGTCAATCAATCTGGGGCAATCTTCTTCAAGAATCCTCAAGATGTATTTACTCAAAAGAATGTCAGCCTGATATAATTCATAAGTGTGACAGAGATATGTTTAACATCTTCTCTCTAAGCAGAGTGGATAGTGTTCCATGTGTTGAGGAATCAGAGTTCCATTCATCCCTCACAAAAGAGTTTATCTCAGTTATCCCAATCATTTGCATCACATGCATAAATCATGCATATTTCATGCATAGAAAAATCGGCATAGCTCGAAGTGTGTTTTGTAACACCCCAAATTTATTAGAATATTTATTTAATTTATTTAAATATAATATTTGTGAATTTTTGGTGAATTTTGGGGGTTTGTGTCGATGTCAGTATTTGGTGGAGTTTTGGTTATTTTAATTAAATAATAGTATATAATATGAATATATTAGTATTATTATTAATTTAAAATAATATTAGAGGAATTAAGGGCAAGATGGACTTTTGAGGAGGATTAGTGAGGGTACTTTGGGGAAAGCCCATTTTGGAAGCCCAAGGGTTTAACAAAAAGGAATTTGGAGGAATAGGATTCATTTTGTTAGATTGTGAAAATAAGGAGAAAGTGCAGAGCTCTGAGGAAAAAAGAAAAGGCGAGGATTCGTGAAGGTTTTCAAAGGCTCAATAGAGAAAAGCTCTGAATCGACAATCTAAGGTATGGGGAGTATTACCTTTCATTGTTTTCAAAATAGAGATTCGATGTATTTTAAAGTGGATTTTAAGGGTTTTGGGGTTTTTGAAGGATTTATGAGTTATTGATGATTTAGGGGTATTTCTGAGGATCGATGATGGATTATTGAGGGTTGAATTGATTCGGGTAAAGATAAGCCTTCGAGGCTAAACCTTTTGATGATATGTGGGATCTTGTATGAGAAAGGGATTTATGGGGTTTATGGGAACCTTAGGAGTTTGTGAAGGTTTAGGTGATTCTGAGTTAGGATAGTGGAATTAATCGACCTAAATGTCGTAAGTTTTACACCTTTGATTTGCCATGATGCCTTGGGGATGTTTTGGGTGAACTAAGGTTGAATTCGTAAGGTGTTTTGGGTCTGTTATGCTACTGATGTGTAGCAGCGATTTCCTGAAATCGCGAGTTCGCAAAGCAAACAATTCCTTCACAAGGCGAACCCTCGCCCAGGCTCGCAAAGCGAGCAGCGCAGCGAATGCGCGATGACTTTGTTTGATGATACTGAGATGAAATATTAAATGACGTTAAGTTCGCAAAGCGAACGTCCTAGTGAATGGCTTCACACAGCGAATGAGTGTAGCGAGGGAGACAGGGTGAAGGGGGGATTCCTCTGGTTTTGTGTGGTAGTTGGGGGATTCGCTGGAGCTCGCAAAGCGAACCTCCCAGCGAATGAGTTCGCACGGCGAACTCAGCAGCGAACGCCTGCTGTTCGCGAATTTTGTTTTATGATGCTGTGTTGTCTTGATGTTTTGATGCTGTGATTTTTCTGATGATTTACCATGATGTTATTGATGATTATAAGATGATGATTTCGTGATGTTTTGAGGGAATATTTGATGATATGATTTACTGTGGTGTATATTGATGATTATGAGCTGTTTATATATGATGTATGATGATTAAGTGATGATATGAATTACCACGAGTGTATTGATGATTATGAGTTGTTTATACCTGATGTTTGATGATTAAATACTGATGTGAATTACCATGAGCTATATTGATGATTATAAGATGATGATGCATGATGTTTTGATGACTAAATGACGATATGACGAATATGATATGTTGATGAATAATGATGCGCGTAATGACTTTATTGATGATGATGATTATGACGTTGTGCATCATGCATTCATAGCATTTCAGTGATGATGTTAGACTTTGGTCTATTGTGGCTTCCATCCCATTGTGTGGATGTGAAGTGGTTTATGACGTGCTCCGGTTCTTGTGTGGAACCGATCCTAATGACGGGGATCTTTGGAGGGTGATGGCCTAAGTGTCCATCGAATGTGACGATTGGTACCACATGCACGAGTCTGGTTGTGCATTGCATTTATGTGGCATTTGTTGATATTTATGATGTTCTGTTTTGATGTTTGCCTTGTGATGACTCTGATGATGGTGTATATGATGATGACGCCATTTTATGCATATCTTGTTTTTATATTGATTATAATGAATTGTGATTACTCACCCTGCCTGTTTGAATTTTGCCTCCACATGGGTAATGTGCAGGTGATCAGGATTAGCCGTGGATGCTTCGAGGAACTTTTGAAGTATTATTTGCTTTTGGTCGATGTAGAGGGTCTTGCTCTGATAGTGTAACATCGGGTTGGGTCGTTGAGTCGAACCATATTGAGTTTTATTTGGCTGTTATTTTGTTGTTATTTTGATGATTATGGTTTTGTTTCAAAAACCCTTTGGTGGGATTTTGTGGTTATGGTGGATCTGCTGCCCTTTGAGGCATTTTTGAGTTATTTTATGAAAAACTCGTTGTTTACGAAGCAACTTTTGTTGATTTGACTTTATTGAGAAATGTACACCCTTTGAGGTGATGCTGATTTATTTAATGATTTTATGTTTAATCCACTGCGATATTTATGGGGTAGAAAAAGGTGCTACATTAGTGGTATCAGAGCAGGTCGGTCCGTCTGGCCAGGTTGTCTAATGTTGTCTATTCCCTAGTGTGCGATATGTGTGTAAAAACACTGTCGATGCTTGTTTTGTTTTCCATTCGCAGGTCGGGAATGAAACAAGTGAGGGAGAAGATGGTGCTTCTCCAAGATGCTTCAAGTATGGGGTGATGGCTAAGAGTGGTGTTGGACGCTACAATAGTTTGGTAAGATAGTTTGTGCCGCCTCATGATAGTCGGCTGTTATTGACAAATTGAGGAACTTATCACCCTTAATCTCTTGTTGATAATATACGGGATCGTGTTGGATGGGATAGACGTGTCTTGCGAGCTTAAGTGGTGTGAGCAGTGAATTGTTTGGAGTTAAGCCAAGTGCTTGCAGATGGTTTTGATAAGTCGATGCAGGATGGTGCTGATGTTTAAGTTGAGGGTAACTTGGAATATTAGTGAAGGTGGAGAAGTGGATGTTTTGCCTGGTGTTGGTGAAATTTCAGAAGTGTTTCTTGATGACTTAAGTGATTGGCCTCCAGAGCGTGAGGTAGAGGTTATGGCGGATTTGATACCAGGTATGAGTCTAGTGTCAATGGCTCCTTATCGGATGTCTGCATCTGAGTTGGGAGAATTGAAGAAACAATTGGAAGAGTTGCTTAGGATGAAGTTGTCGAATAAGTGTTTCTTTGTGGGGTGCTCCGGTGTTGTCGGTGAAGAAGAAAGATGGTACTATGAGATTGTGTGTGGATTATAGATAGTTGAATAAAGTAACGATCAAGAATTAGTATCCATTTCTGAGGATTGATGATTTGCTGGATTAATTGGTAGGTACCTGTGTGTTTAGCAAGATTGACTTAAGGTTTGGTTATCATCAGATTCGTGTTAAGCCTGATGATATTTCGAAGACAGCTTTCAGGACGAGGTATGATGACTATGAGTATGCTGTGATGTTGGTTGGCGTATCTAATGCACCTGGTGTTCGTGGAGTATATGAATCAGATTTTTCATGAGTATTTGGATAAGTTTGTGGTGGTTTTTATTAACTATATTCTGATATACTCTAAGCCTGAAGAAGAGCATGTTGAGCATTTGAGGACTGTGTTGCGAGTGTTGAAAGAGAAGAAGTTGTATGTGAAACTATTGAGGTGTGAGTTTTGGTTGAAGGAAGTGAGTTTTCTTGGCCATGTGATTTCAAGTGGTGGGATTGCTGTAGATCCTTCTAAGATTGATGCGGTGTTGCAGTGGGAGACTCCAAAGTCTGCTACTGAGATACGAAGTTTTCTGGGATCGGCGGGTTAGTACCGCAAGTTTATCGAAGTTTTTTCTAAGTTGGCATTACCTTTGACTCAGTTGACTCGAAAGGGTCAAGCTTTTGTGTGGGATGTAGCTTGCGAGGAGAGTTTTGTGAAATTGAAGAAGAGGTTGACGACCGCTCCGGTGTTGATTTTGCCTAATCCGAGTGAATCTTTTGTGGTGTTTGTGATGCGTCGAAGATGGGTCTTGGTGGAGTGCTGATGTAGAATGGTCAAGTTGTTGCTTATGCTTTGAGACAATTGCGAGTTCATGAGAGGAATTATCCTACGCATGACTTGGAATTAGCCGTTGCGGTGTTTGTGTTGAAGATTTGGAGACAATATCTGTTTGGCTCTAAGTTTGAAGTGTTCAGTGATCATAAAAGTCTGAAGTACTTATTTGATCAGAAAGAATTGAATATGAGGCAGAGAAGGTGGTTAGAGCTGTTGAGGGATTTTGATTTTGATTTGAGTTATCATCCGGGCAAGGCAAATATAGTGGCCGATGCATTGAGCAGAAAGTCATTGCATATGTCGATGCTTATGGTGAAAGAATTGGAATTAATTGAGCAATTCTGAGATTTGAGTTTGGTGTGTAAAGAAACTCCTGACAGTGTGAAGTTAGGAATGTTGAAGTTGACTAGTGGTATTCTGGAAGAGATCAGAGTGGGACAACGATCTGACTTGAAGTTAGTTGACCAGTTGACTTTGATTAACCATGGTAACGGAGGGGAATTCTGAATTGACGAGAATGGTGTGATGATATTCAGAGACAGGGTGTGTGTTCCAGATGTCCCAGATATTAAGAAGAGCATTCTTGAGGAAGGACATCGAAGTAGGTTGAGTATTCATCCCGGTGCTACGAAGATGTACCAAGATTTAAAAAAGTTGTTTTGGTGGCCGGGTATGAAGAAGGATGTTGCAGAGTTTGTTTATGGGTGTTTGACTTGTCAGAAGTCAAAGATTGAGCATCAAAAGCCTTTGCGTATGATGCAGTCGTTGAGGATTCCAGAATGGAAATGGGATAGTATTTCCATGGATTTTGTGGTGGGATTGTCGAAGACTACTAAGGGAAATGATTCGATTTAGGTGAGCATGGATAGATTAACTAAATCGGCTCATTTCTTGCCGATGAAGATTAATTATTCTATGCAGAAGTTGGCCGAGATGTATATTGAGGAGATTGTGAAGTTACATGGGATACCTTCGAGTATTGTGTCAGATAGAGATCTGAGATTTATATCGAGGTTCTGGAAGAGCTTGCAAGAGGCTTTGGGTACTAAGTTGAGGATGAGTTATGCCTATCATCTGCAGACGGACGGTCAGACAGAAAGGACTATCTAATCCTTAGAGGATTTACTGAGAGCTTGTGTGTTGGATCATGGAGGATCTTGGGGTAGCCATTTGTCGTTGATTGAGTTCACGTACAATAATAGTTTTCATGCTAGTATTGGAATGACGCCCTATGAAGCTTTGTATGAGAGGAGGTGTGGGACTCCTTTGTGTTGGTATAAATCGGGCGAGAGTGTTGTACTCGGGCCTGAGATTGTGTAAGAGACGACCGAGAATATTAAGATGACCCAAGCAGGGATGAGAGCGTCGCAGAGTCGCTAGAAGAGCTATCATGATAAGAGGAGGAAGACACTTGAATTCCAAGAAGGAGATCACGTGTTTTTGAGTGTGACACCAGTGGCTGGTGTGGGTCGAGCTTTCAAGTCTAGGAAGCTCACTCCACGTTTTGTTGGTCCGTATCAAATCTCGCAGAAGATATGAGAAGTAGCCTATCGAATTGCTTTACCGCAGTCACTTGCGAATTTGCATGACGTGTTCCATGTGTCTCATTTGAGGAAGTACATTTCGGATCCGTCGCATGTGATTCAGATGGGTGATGTACAAGTGAGGGATAATTTGACAGTGGAAGCTTTACCTGTGCGGATTGACGGTCGAGAAATGAAGCAACTGCAGGGTAAGGACATAACTTTGGTGAAGGTGTTGTGGGGCGGACCAGTTGGCGAAAGTTGGACTTGGGAACGCGAAGATCAGATGAGGGAGTCGTATCCGACTCTATTTCTTTGAGGTAATTTTCGAGGGAGAAAATTTTGGAAGTGGGGGAGAGTTGTAACACCCCAAATTCATTAGAATATTTATTTAATTTATTTAAATATAATATTTGTGAATTTTCGGTGAATTTTGGGGGTTTGTGTCGATGTCAGTATTTTGGTGGAGTTTTGATTATTTTAATTAAATAATAGTATATAATATGAATATATTAGTATTATTATTAATTTAAAATAATATTAGAGTAATTAAGGGTAAGATGGACTTTTGAGGAGCATTAGTGAGGGTAATTTGGGGAAAGCCCATTTTGGAAGCCCGAGGGTTTAACAAAAAGGAATCGGGAGGAATAGGATTCATTTTGTTAGATCGTGAAAATAAGGAGAAAGTGCAGAGTGTAGCGCGAGTTTTATGTGTGGTTGCGAAGCACTATCGCTTTGGGGTACTACAGCTCAATTCATTTTTTATCCTATTGAAGCTGATGAAGGAATGGAAATAGATGTCTCCAATTAACCCTGCTTGCATACTGAGTTTAAACAGATGACTGTTGGTTTACAGATGCTACAAAGATTGTGGGTCTCTCTTAGGTTATCTTGTTAAAATATTGCCTGGGCAATTGGTGAGAGGTTTGATGCTTTTCGATTGATTGATGGAGATACTGGATTTTGGGTTTTTTTGATTAGTTTGCTCGCTAAGATTTTTCAATCTTATGCCTATGTATTCCCGTTTGATGAAACAGAGAAATCAGAGCGATTGTAGTTCCTCCTATTCTATGGGAGGAAAAAGGTTGCTTTGGTGTCTTGTTCAAAGCCCAAGACGTGAAGCTAAAAGTGGTTTGTATCTTGTTCAAAGCCCAAGATGTGAAGCTAAAAGTGGTTTGTATCTTGTTCAAAGCCCAAGATGTGAAGTTGAAGGGTCTATTTGTATCTTGTTCGAAGCCCAAGATGTGAAGCTGAAGGGTTTTGACTTTAGAGAAAATTTGTCATCTCTAAAGAGGATTTGTTTGTCACAACTGTTGGGTGACTGATTATAAAGGAGAATTACTTTAATTTGGATATGTGAATCCAGCAATGCCATAATTTCCTTTATAGGGGATTTTCAACCTGAAGAAGAAGACTTAAACTCAGTGTAGAACAATATTATCTTTCCTTAGGAAGTTCTCATGCTAAAAGAGGGACAGTGGCGTGGATGTAAATAATCCAGAGGTGTGCCGCTTACAGCAATTAGATGGGGAAAAGGAGTTGTTGAAGTTTGTATGTTATGAACAAGGCCCAACTTTGATGCTAAAAGGTTGATTGACTCAACTGGGGGGTTTCCTTATACAAAGCCTAAGAGGAGGCTATTAACCCGACAAGAGGGTATTTTTTATCTGTCTCGTACGAAGCCCGAGATAGAGGCTGAAAAGGGTTGACTCAACAAGAGAATCTTTTATACTCAACAAGAGAGTGTTTTGCTATCTCGTACGAAGCCCGAGATGGAGGCTGAAAGGGAAGTGACCCAACAAGAGGGTATTTTATACTCAACAAGAGAGTGATTTGTATCTCGTACGAAGCCCGAGATGGAGGCTGGAACTGTTTGACTCAACAAGAGAGTCTTTTATACTCAATAAGAGAGTGATTTATATCTCATACGAAGCCCGAGATGGAGCCTGAAAGTGTTTGACTCAACGAGAGAGTCTTTTATACTCAACAAGAGAGTGATTTGTATCTCGTACGAAGCCCGAGATGGAGGCTGAAAGTGTTTGACTCAACAAGAGAGTCTGAAAGGGTTAGCTCCGCTGGGGAGAATTATTTGTACAAAGCCCAAGAGTAGGCTGACTTCACTGAGGAAGGATCATTATACAAAGCCTAAGAGGAGGCTATCGTGCTGGCGACTGTTTCAGTTTAGTGACAGGTCCAGTATATTGGATAAAAGAGAAAATTAGTTCTTATAAAGGGACTGATTAAAGGTAAGGCTGTGCTTTCGCACTGATCAGAGGATCAAGGTTATTTCATGTTCTTTAAGGAAATGGGAAATCCAAAGGGTATTGAGACTGTCCAAGTCTACAGGTGTTTTGAGAAATCGATTCTCAGGTAGTGAATGATCTTTGTATGATGCCCAAGAAAAGGTTGGTACGTTAGGGGATGAAGGTCAACCCATTAACTGGTCTGACACTTGACTCAGAAAGACGGCTCTAGCAAATTAATGACTAGGTTCTGTTCCTATACCTGTGGAGGTCTCCGGGTCCTTGTACTAAGCCCAAGAGAAGGCATGAGAGCTTTTAAGAAGCTGAAGGGTCCTTGTACAATGCCCAAGAGGAGGCGGGGATGCTTTTAAGAAGCCTGTGGGTCCCCAAACCCCGAGAAGTTAAAGACATGCCATTCACTGAGAATAGATCAAGCCAGGAAAGTTCGAGAATTTGAAAGAAACTCAAGAGATGCCATTCACGGAGAAAAGATCATCTCTGGGGAGTTAGAGTTTCTTTGACAATGTCTAAGGGTGACAGTCTGTGAAAGGGTTCACCGAGAATGCTGCCTTTCACATCTCTATATTGTTTAACCCCAAGAGGAGGGAAGACTGTGTCTGGTAATCCTATGGGGATCTAGTTTTGTTTGTTTTTAAGAGTGACCAACAGGGCTTTACCTAGTGCTAGACGTAGTATTACACAGTTGATATTTGACAAGTATATAAAAGTTTGTGAAAGAAGACTTATAGTGAGCAGCCTCACAATACAGGTATATGTATATGAAAGCGGATAAAGAAAGCGGGTAAACACTTACTCGGTTGTAGAGCTTCCATGTTGTTTTGTTAGTTGTTCAACAAAGAAAGCTTTGATAACAATATTATATTCAAAATTAAAGGAAAAAGTACTTTGAAAAGATTTTTGGGGCTTACAGCTCAAGGAGAGGCCCAAGGTCTTACCAGTGATTGCACTGTTGTTTTGAATTTGTACAGGGACTTATACAAGTGACTGAGGCCTAAAAAAGGTTTTCTGTACAAAGGGATGGGTCTTACACTCTCTCAAGAGGCCCAAAGGTTTATTTTTATACAAGTGGTGGGGCTTATAGCTCAAGGAGAGGCCCAAGGTTGGATTTTTGAACTAGCGATCGCGCTGAGATTTTCTTTTAACGCAGAGGGACTTATACAATATCTGAGGCCTCAAAATGGTTTTGGTTAAAAGGGGGCTGGGTCTTACACTCTATTAGAGGCCCAAAAGAGTTTTATTTTTTGTACAAGTGGTGGGGCTTACAGCTCAAAGAGAGACCCAAGGTTTTATTTTGAACTGGCGACGATCGCACCGAAATTTTGAAATACAACGGGACTTATACAACATTTGAGGCCCAAAAAGGGTTTGTATTTATAAAGGATTGGGTCTTACACTCTATTAGAGGCCCAAAAAACCCTAATTTGTTTTCAAAATGTATTTTAATTGAATAAAAAATTCAATTAAAATGACCAAAATTGTTTAACATGTGGAAAACAAATTGTGATCTTGGATTAATGTTTCAAAAATCATGTTTTGATCCACAAAATGATTGGGAATCACTAAAATTTGAAAAATCAAGAGGGAGAAAATATTTCAAATGTCAAAAACAATTAAAATATTAACTCTTTACAAAAATATCAAGTACATGAAATAAATAATATTTTTGGGATTTTTTGGGAAAATAAAATATTTTAACATTTCTGTGAATTATTAAAAAAAGAATCAACTCAAAATCATTAAAACTCATAGAGAAATTAATTTTTGAATCAATTAAATAAAATTACAAAATTCAAATATTTGAATTTTCAAAAAGGGCGCCAAGAACAAGGGCAAGAACACACGCCACCCTCTGTTTCTGCAGATTTGCATTTTCTATCCAATCTCTCTAAATACTTGATTATATCATGCAATCTACATATCAATCTACTCGTTTCAACCTCACGATCATGTCTATGGTCTTTAATTTCATTTATTTTAAGCATGGAATAAGAAATCAAAGAGAAACCTCAAGAACCCTAAAATTTACATGAAGGTTTGGAAATTCCACACACGATTCAAACAAAGCAATTGATTGAGGGAAAACACTTTATGCATGATTATGAACATATGGCCAAATTATTGTGCAGCAAAAAATGCATGGATCATAAAGTTAGAAGAGTTCATGCTTACCACTTGCAGCTGGCGATCGTGTTTTGTGTTAGAGGCGTTACAGCTTGGTTCCAAGGATATGGACAGCTTCCCTAGGTGCTACGGAGTGTGTCTAGATGCTTGGAGTGGATTGAATTGAGCTGGAACTTGATTTGGCACCTCAACTGCAAATCTGTCAAAGGCTTAAGCAATTGGCTAGTGATTTTGTGAATCTGGTGTTCCAGATGTTATGTGAGTGTTTGGATCACTTCTATATGATGTTTATGAGGTGTGTATGTGTGATTGGTTTGATTGGAATTGCTCTCAAACTCAAAACCCGATAGTGACTTGCTTTGGAAGGCAAATTTGGAAGTGAGAAGGAGATTTTGAGGAAAGCATCTGTTTGATGGCTTTGGTGTACTCAAACTGATCACAAATGAGCTCTATTTGTAGTAGAGCAAGTTTGTTTTGCAAGGAATAGTGAATGGCAACTGCTGCATAGGTTTGGCCAATGTTGAGCAATGAGAATCCAAGTCTCCTCTAGCCATTGACTAGAGGTTAGGGTACAGGCTACTGGTTCCCTTAGTCTTGGATAAGTTTTGACTGAATTCAGTTGGGAATGGCTCAGTCCATGCCACCTTGGTGCATCCATTAAATGCTCCAATCCAAAATTGGAGTCTTGTCCCTCTTTTAGGCATTTCTAGGTTTGGCATGCTATTTTTGGTTCCAAAGACTTGGGAGGCTTGGGATCAAATTTGGTTCCTCCTTGGTCCCCCCTTGAGGTGTTCAGATGGATAGAGTTGCTTGCCCTTTGCAAAATTTGAGCAAATCGAGCAAAACTCCCAAATCTTCCTTGCCATGACAGTTTTCAGCAAGGCATATTGCCAATGTCGTATCTCATGGCTCAAGTGGAATTTGATGGAGTTCTTGGCCATTTTGGAAAGCCCTCAAGTACTATCCAACTCGACTCGCTCCAATTACAACTCTTATCCAAGTTAAAATTTTTAAAGTTGCAAATCAACCATCAGTCTTTTTCTCAACATTACTATCTGTAATACCCCAAATTTTGACCACTTAGATTTCCCATCATTGTGAAAATCATCATCACAATATGGATGAACCATCATGCTTCATCAGTCTCCCCAAAGATGGGTGAGCATCCAATACAATCAAAATTAGGGTTTCAAGCCCTCTCTGAGTGCTTAGACAAAGGATCAATCAAGAAATGACATGATCTTCAACTTGTCTAATCTCTCAAACATCCACAATGGATCAAAAAGGACTCCCACTTCAAGGATTAAGCACAAGGCTGCTCCCTTCTAGGTGGATCAAGTCTCAAGATCGACAGTGTCACCAAATTAGGGTTTTGGTCGACCAGGGCCTCCAGATGGAAATTTTCATCTGGGCACAAGGCAATGATCCAAAACATGACCTAATATACTTCATGGAACCTCATGAACCCATGCATCAAGTCAATTTTGCCTCAGGGGATGCATTCATCAAAAATCAGGAATTAGGGTTTCTTGACCTAATTCACCACTAAGTTAACTTTTGGGACAAACCATGAGCCAAGACCTCAAGAGATGATTTTAGGGTCTCTAATATACCATATTGATCCATTTGGAACAATGGATTGATCCAAGAAGCTTGAGCAACAAGTTTCATTTTCATCTGCACCACAATTAGGGTTTTAAGGGAAAAGTCAACTGTAACTTTGACTTTTGACCTGGACATGCTCCCAAACCCTAATACATGATTGAATATACCCTATGACACCCATGGAACATGTCCATCAAGTTTGATTTAGGTCAAGGACAAGATTTCCTGAAGAATTGCACAGTTTGGAATTCATCTGATAAAAAGTCAACTGTGCACAAAAGTCAACTTTGACTTTTTGAGATTTTTCACCAAAATGGATTTTTAACCCTAAAATGATGTTAATGTATGATTTGAATCATCATTCATCAAGAAAAATCAAGAAAAGTGAGATAACTTGTAAAAGGGGTAACCATAAAACTTAGAAATTTTTCTAAGTTAAAAATAAAGTGGCAAAGGTACCAACTTTGGAGTACCATAACTCCTAAACCACAAGGCCATTTTTTCTCATCCAAAAATGGATTTGTAGCCCTCATTATCACCTACAAAAACTTCAACTACAAGTCATTTCAATTCATTAAGGATTTTGAGTTATGGAGTGATCAAAGTGGCTGAAAAGTGAAAATGTCACTTTTTCCAACACTTAGTGAAATTTTCACTAAGTCAGAATTCTGCTTCACTTTTTGCCAAATGTAGGGGGATTTTTCACTTGGAATCAAAAGAGATCAAAACCAAACTTGTTCAAACAGTTGTTGTATCATGTAAGAGCTTTCCAAAATGGCCAAGAACATTGCCAAATTCAACCTACATCATGAGATACAACATTGGCAAGTTGCCTTGCTGAAATCTGTCAAGGCAAGGCAGAATTTGCATTTTGGCTCGATTTACCAAAATCAGCCAATTGCAATTGCTCCAATCCACTTGGATACCTCAGAGGATTGAATCCAAAGGGGACAATCACTGAGCCAAGCCTCCAAGGTCCAAGGAACAAGGAATAGCATGTTGAACCTAGAGTTGCCAAAATAGGGACAAGACTTCAAATTTGGAATGAGGCATTCAATGGAACCATCAAGGTGGCATGGACTGAGCCATTCTCATCTGAAATCAGTCAAGACTTATCCAAGACCAAGGGGACCAAAGCTCTGTGCCCTAACCTCTAGTCAATGGCTAGAGGAGACTTTCATTTCCATTGGCCAACATTGAGGAAACCTACTTACCAGCTGCCATGTACTATTCCTTGCAAAACAAACTTGCTCTACTATAAATAGAGCTCAATTGTGGTCAGTTTAAGTACACCAAAGCCATCTAACAGATGCTTTCCTCAAAATCTCTTTCTCTTGGCAAAAATGCCTTTCTTAGCAAGGTAGCTATCGGGTTTTGAGTTTGAGAGCAATTCTGCACAAACCAATCACTCACACACCTCACATACATCACATATGAGCTGATCAAACACTCACATAACATCTGGAACATCAAAATCTCAAAATCACTTGCCATCCACACAAGTTTGAAGTGAAGTTGCAGCTGAGATGCCATAAACTGATCCAGTCCATTTCAATTCAATCCAAGTGTTTAAACACACTCCATATGGTGTAGGGAAGCTGTCCAGATCATCACAACTTGTCTGTAACACCTCCAACTCAAAATCACATCTGCTCTTGCTGTCACGACTTGAAGGTAAGCCTAAACTTGGGCATCTCTCAATCTATGCATATTTCCTCGCACAATAATTTGGCCATATGTTCATAATCATGCATGGAATGTTTTCCCTCAATTAATTGCATTGTTTGAATCGTGTATCAAAAATCTTAGCCTTCATGCAGAAATTAGGGTTCTTGAGGCTTCTTCGTGATTTCTTGTTATATGTTTAATTTAAATGAAATTAAAGTACATAGACATGATCGTGAGGTTGAGACGAGCATAATGATATGTGGATTGCATATTATAATTACGTATTCATGGAGATTGGATAGAAAATGCAAATCTGGGCAAACTGAAAAAACGCGCGTGTTCTTGGTGTTGTTCTTGGCGCCATTTTCATATATTTGAATATTTGAATTTTGTGATTTTGTTTAATTGATTCAAAAATTAATTTCTCTCTGAGTTTTAATGATTTTGAGTTGATTCTTTTTTTAATAATTCACAAAAATGTTAAAATATTTTATTTTATCAAAAAATCCCAAAAATATTATTTATTTCATATAATTGATATTTTTGTAAAGAATTAATATTTTGATTGTTTTTGGCATTTTAAATATTTTTTCTACATTGATTTTGCAACTTTTAATGCTTTCTAATTATTTTGTAGGTCAATACTTAATTTTTGAAGCATTAATCCAAGATCACAATTTGTTTTCCATGTGTTAAACAATTTTTGATCATTTTAATTGAATTTTTATTCAATTAAATACTTTTTGAAAACAAATTAGGGTTTTGGATTAATTCAACCCTCATAAATCATTTTCAAAACACTTTGGGCCTCTATTAGAGTGTAAGACCCAATCCTTTTTTGACCAAATCATCTTTGGGCCTCACTTATTGTATAAGTCCTGATACCGTCAAAAAACAAACGGCGCGATCGTCGCCTTTTCAAAAAAACATTTGGGCCTCTCCTCGAGCTATAAGACCCATTCAAAACTTTTGGGCCTCTATTAGAGTGTAAGACCCAATCTCCCTTTTAACCAAAACATTTTGGGCCTCACTTATTGTATAAGTCCCTCTGCGTTAAAAGAAAACCTCGGCGCGATCGCCATTTTTAAACGAAAAGTCATTTGGGCCTACCCTCGTGTTATAAGCCCCACTCTTTTTCCTTTAAACCTTTTTGGGCCTCTTGAGAGAGTGTAAGACCCATCCCCTTGTACAGAAAACCATTTTTGGGCCACAGTCACTTGTATAAGTCCTGCTGTACAAATTCAAATAGTGCACTCACTGATAAAACTCTGCGCCTCTCCTTGAGCTGTAAGCCCTAAATCTTTCTTTTTCAAAGCACTTTCTCCTTTGATTTTGAATATACTGTTGTTTTCAATCTTTCTTTGTTGAACAACTAACCAAATAGCATGGAAGCACTCCAACCGAGTAAGTGGTTATCGCTTTCATTTACTGCTTTCATATTATAAACTATATTGTGGGGCTGCTCACTGTAAGTCTCCTTTCATAAACTCATATCTACTGTGTAATAATAGTATAGATATTTCGAGTTTCCCCGGCAACTACGTCTAGAACTAGGTGACGCCGTTTCACTTATTCGTAGAAATAGATGCCTAGATCCCCAATAGGAGCACCAGATACAGTCTTCTCTTCGGCTGTCCTCCTTAGGAATCGTCAAGAAATTCTATCCCCCAGAGATGAATTATTCTCGGTGAAACTTCTCTTGAATTTCTTCAAACCGCCGAACGGTTCGGACTCTCTCTAAAAATTAAAGTCACTGGATAGTAAACCTCGCACGTTTACCAGTGGTTTTAACTCTAAAAGAGTTTTCCTGAACTTTTCTTTGGTTTGGGACCCACGAGCTTCTTAAAAGCATTGGCCTCCTCTTGGGCATCATACAAGGACCCACAGGCTTCCTAAAAGCAATCCCGCCTCCTCTTGGGCATTATTCAAGGACCCTACAGCTTCTTAGAAGTATTCACAGCCTCCTCTTAGGCTTCGTATAACTATCTCTTCCTCCGGGAATGATAGCCTCCTCTTGGGCTTCGTACAAGGACCCGCCGGCTTCTTAAAAGTTTCCAGCCTCCTCTTGGGCTTCGTACAAATTGTCCCGACGACCTCCTAGAGGTATAGGAACAGAACCTAGTCATCCTCATAGAACAGTCCTTTCATAGAGTCTACTACTGTTTCTCAAAGCATAGTACCAAAGATAAAACTCTAGACACTGACAGCCTAACTTCCTTGAGTCTCAAAGACATTCTCAAGCACCCTTCGTTAAATAGGAAGGAAACCCGTAGACTCGGACAGTCTCAATACCCTTTGGATTTCCCGTTTCCTCAAAGAGAAGGAAATACCCCTGATCCTCAAATTAAATCCCTGAGTACAGTGTTGCTCATATAAGAACTGATTTTCTCTTTTAAATCAGTATATTGGATCTGTCACTCAACTGAAACAGTTACAATAGCCTCCATCTCGGGCTTCGTACGAGATACCAAAATTCTCCCCAGTGGAGTCAAAACAACCTTTTCGCATCTCTCTCAAGCTTTGTATGAGACACAAAAGATTCCCTCGTTGAGTCAATCACCCCTTTTTTGCCTCCATCTCGGGCCTCGTACGAGATATAAATCCCTTAAGCAAGAGTCGAACTCTTTTCTAGCCTCCTCTTAGGCTTTGTATAACGATATGCCCCACTGGGTCAAAAACCTTTAGCCTCTCTCTCGGGCTTTGTACGAGACACAAAATAGCCTCCTCTTAGGCTTTGTATAATGATTTTCCTAGCGGAAATTAACCTCCTCTTAGGCTTTGTATAAGAAAACCACTGGTTGATCCAATCAATCTTTTAGCATCAAAGTTGTGCCATGTTCACAGTACACAAACATCAACAACTCCTTCATCTAATCGCTGTAAGCGGCAAGCCTCTGGATCATCTATATTCATGCCACTGTCCCACTTTTAGCATGAGAAATTCCTAAGGAAAGATGGCATTGCTCTACACTGAGTTAAAGTCTTCTCCTTCAGGTTAAAACCCTTTCTTCGGAAATTATGGCATTGCTCGGATCCGCGTATCCCAGTTAAAGTAATTCTCCTTCCCCCTCTTTAGAGATGACAAATTCTCTCTAAAGTCGAGGTCTTTCAGCTTCACGTCTTGGGCTTTGAACAAGACACAAATAGACCTTTTAGCTTCACATCTTGGGCTTTGAACAAGATACAAATCACCTTTCGCTTCACGTCTTGGGCTTTGAACAAGACACCAAAAATCAATTTCCTCCCATAGAATAGGAGGAACTACGAATGCTCTGATTTTCCTGTTTCGGTAAATGGGAATACGTAGGCATAAGATCGAAAGAAAAGATCTTAGCGAGCGCAATCAACAAAAAACCCAAATCCCATATCCCCATCAATCAAAAGCAGTAATTCAAAAGCACCAGTCCTAACATCCTAATCCTTATTCCCCGCCAGAAACCCTTTGCCTAGAAAAAAAAGAAAGAAAGAACCTATATTGGCGAAATACAAATAACCAGTACAAAGGCCCCCCACATTGATAGCATCTGTAACCTAACAGACCGCTGTTTAAACTCAGTATGCAAAGCAGGGTTAATTGGAGACATCTATTTCCCTTCCTTATTCAGCTCACAATAGGATAAAAAATGAATCGACCTGTAGTTTTAAGCTCAACCGCAGAGAGCGACCAGCGCTTAAGAACCGCGTCCAAAATCGCTCGCTACAGAAAAGTGGCGCCCACCGTGGGGCCGATCTTTCTTTCTGTTTCTGTTTTCTTTGAAAATGGCGACTCTGCTGGGGAGTCATTGCCAAGATCTTTCTGCCTTAGGGCATCATCCCCGTTTTCCACAGAAAATGGGAACTCTACCGAAGAGAAAGATTGACCTATGCCGGTCCATCTCTTAGGCAGGGAACCACAGATTGGGGCTTCCGCCGGGGAACCCATTTCTGTCAGGAACTTAAGATTCATAGCTTTATAAGTCTAGGATGATTAGGATAAATATATATATACTGCTTTTCCTAATTGCTATACATGTTTATTTTTCTGCTAATGGGAATGCGGGTGATGCCGTATGTGGACAGAATGAGTATACACTTAAGAAAAGCCAACCTTTTTCGTAGTGCGGAAGCTATCGGAAATAGTTGTTACGCGATACTACCCTCATTTGAGGCTGGTGATCTATTATCGGTGAATAGCACTTACTCTAAGATTGCACACAACTCGCTGGCGATCCGCTTGTTGTTTTGCTTTCCTGGGAGGAGCTGATGATAATCAGTACAGGTACAAAAATCACCCTAGTATAAACCTTTGGGGATGGGTAGAGCCTTGACTTCATGACAACGACCCTTTGACCCCATGTTTTTTCTATGTTTTTGTGTGCTGCATCATGCATCCATTTAATAAAACATTAAAACATTCAAAAAATTTCTCTTCTAGTCTCTCTGTTTTTCAAAATTAAACTAAGACTGTGATTGCAAATATCAGAGAAAAAGATTACGCTAATGGATTTCGGTAGAAGGAGAACTCACCAGTATACCTTCAAGGTTCCAAAACTAGGGGATTTGAGAAAGTTAGCGAGGATGATCGTTAACCCAGAGGCTTTCAGAGCCAAGCACGGCGGTTTGCTACCACTGTTAAGAGTCCATGTGATTAAGGGAATCATGGATGCGCTCATTCAGTTCTACGATCCGGTTTATCATTGTTTCACATTCCCGGATTACCAGCTGGCACCAACGCTGGAGGAGTACTCTCATCTGGCTGATTTACATATCACTGATCGAGCTCCATTTTCTGGACTGGAAGAAATTCCAAAGAATCAGACTATTGCAAGAGCAATTTATTTGGATGAGTCTGAGGTCAGGACTCACATGACCACTAAGGGTGGCATCCAAGGTTTTCCAGCTCAGTTCTTGACAAAGAAAGCTCTGTACTTCGCTAGTATAGGGAACGGGACTGCTTTTGAAAGCATCTTTGTCTTGCTCACCTACGGGTTATTTTTGTTTCCCAACATCAATAACTTCGTCGATATCAACGCTATTAAGGTTTTTCTCATTGGAAACCCTGTGCCGACTTTGCTCGCAGATGCGTATCATTCTGTACACTTAGGAAATTTGTACAGCGGAGGGGAGATCACATGCTGTGTAACTTTGCTTTACAAGTGGTTTATCTCTCACTTGCCTAAGTCCGCTGCTTTTTGGGATTACAAGAGTGTCTTACGTTGGTCGCAGAAGATCATGTCCCTCACCAATTCTGATATAGATTGGTGTAATAGGATTTATGAGGGAATCAGAATCATTGACCGTTGTGGAAACTTCCCCAGCTTACCCCTCATAGGAACTAAAGGAGGAATCGACTATCATCCGATATTGGTTCTTCGTCAATTTGGATACCCGATGAGACACATCCCACTGGATGTTCATCTGGAAGGTCTTTTCTTCAAAGAAGGAGAAAACGACAGAGCACTAAAGATGGAAATAGTGCAAGCTTGGAAACATGTTCATAAGAAAGGACGAGAGTCTCTGGGAAAACCGGACTGTGTCTCGGTGGAGCCTTATCTCCATTGGGTACAAACTAGAGCTCTCAAGCTAAAGATGCCTTATCCTCGTTACGGAATTCTTCCGCCGAGGGAAATTGTCATGTACTTCATGACGGAAACTGAAAGGCTTCAGGTTACTCTCAACAAAGTTCAAAAGGAAAGAAGATCTTGGAAGAACAAGTACCGCACCCTCGACGTAGAGTGTATCCAAATACAGCAATTACTGAAAGAGAAAGATGCTCTGATTGAAATTTTGGAGCAGCATGCTGTAGAGAATCAAGATGACCAAAGGAATTTGCTCACTCCTTTCACTTGGCAAAGGAATGACAACCCGACAATGGCCCAAGCTCCCCGATCAAAGAAAAGGAAAATGCCAGAATCAACACCCGGTTTCTCCTCAGAGAGGACTCGGGACCCATTAGTTTAGGTTTATGTTTCTGCACTTTGTAATCTACTGTATTTCCATTTCTGTAATCCTTTGGAATTCAATAAAAAGGGGTTTCCCCACTGTTTGATATTTGTAATCTAATTGTCGAAGTTTATTTTGATTAAACCAAAAAAAACAACAATTAATATAATCATTACATTCATCATTCTCACATCGCGTATTCTCCTTACCTACGAATCTCACGTTTGTGTCTCGATTCTAGAGTCAAACTGTCTCATTCGTATAATACTCGGGCCAATCGTCAGAAAAAGATGGATGATCTTGAGGAAGAAAACAGAGAGTGAAAGAAGAGATCGACACTCTGAGAGAGGATATGAGAAAGCTTCGTAACGACATGCAAGCCATGGCAGAAGCTCAGCTACAAAGAACTGTGATCTCAGAGATCACCTCAACGCCCATTATAGAAAAGTATGATCCTAGGTATCAGATGCCGAAAGATCGTCCTTGGGGCATGCCTGTTAACTATATCCCGGAAGGATATGTTCCGCCGATCACTGAAGATCAGGGAATCGCAACAAAAGCCGCTGGGACTGAAGGTTACAAACTTCGGGAAAGCGAAGATGTCAGGGGCATACTGAAGACTCCTGAAGGTTACAAACTTCGGGAAGCACCAAGACTTACTGCCATAGTCACGGTACCACCCCCTGTGGTGCACACTGTCCCGGAAGGACAGATTCCACCAACACCTTCTGGTAAGAAGGAAACTATGTTTGACAAAATGGAGGAATTCCAGGAACAGTTCCTGGAAATGCAGAAAGAGTTGTAAGCCATTCGCGGTCAGGATCTATTTGGAAAGGACGCCGCAGACCTCTGCTTGGTCCCAAATGTAAAAGTCCCGCACAAATTCCAAGTGCCCGACTTTAAAAAATACAAGGGTAACTCTTGCCCTCAGAGCCATCTAGTGATGTACGCTCGGCGGATGTCAGCTCAGACGGAGAATCAGGACCTGCTGATTCACTACTTCCAGGATAGTTTAACCGGTGCCGCACTCAAATGGTACATGGGTTTAAACCGTACTACGATCAGCACATTCAGAGATCTTGGTACTGCCTTCGTCCAATAATACAAATACAATTTGGACATGGCACCCGACAGAGATCAACTCAGATCAATGTCGCAAAAGGAAAAGGAAACCTTTAAGGAGTATGCTCAAAGGTGGCGTGAAATTGCCGCTCAAATTTGTCCACCTCTTGAGGAAAAAGTGATGACAAAGATCTTCTTAAAGACCTTAAGCTCGTTTTACTATGACCGAATGGTTGCCAGCGCACCCAGTGATTTCACCGAAATGGTCGGCATGGGTGTACGTCTTGAGGAAGCCGTCCGAGAAGGACGTTTGGTAAAAGACACTGGATCGACGAGCGGTACTAAAAAATATGGTAGTGCTCTCCATAAGAAAAAAGAGCAAGATATTGGGAATATCTCTCTCGGAAAGCAAAGGCGATGTTATCAGCCAGTAGCAGCTGTTACTCCTGCTATCGGCCCCGCGCCTGTTCCTATGTATCAACCTCAGGTTGCGCAGAGCCAACCTGACCAACAAAGGACACAACAGCCTCTTCAGCAGGCTCGTCCTCCATATAACAACAACCGTACAACACGGCCACCAGGATTTGATCCTATACCCGTAACGTACGCATAACTGTTTTCGTTACTGCTAGCCAAGGGGCACATCCAGACTAAGTCTCCCCTTTCAGTTCTGGAAAATCCGCCTTTTTGGTTTAAAGCGGATCAAACATGCCCTTATCATCAAGGAGGTTCAGGACATAACATTGAGACTTGCCTCAATTTCAAATCCGACGTGCAAAAGCTTGTTAGGAGCGGGCTCTTATCTTTCAAGGATACGAACCCTAATGTTCTCACGAACCCGCTGCCTCAACACGAGAAAGCTGCAGTCAATCTGATTGAGAAAGAGACTAACAATGTCTATCAAATTCACGATGTACTCTTATTGGGGACCAATCTGGTCAAGATACATTGTAGACAGAGTGGATATGGCCATGTGCCACCTCATAACTATCACCAGTGTGATATCTGCTCTAAAGATAACCAGGGGTGTTCTGTAGTGCAAGCAGCTCTACAGGAACAAATGGATCTTGGATGGATCCAAGAGCACCGAGTTCATGGAGTTAACATGGTTTACACGAATTCCAACGTCATTCAAAACTACGACATCTGTGCGATGAATGTCAACTTGGTGGCGATGCATTCAAGGCAAAGCCAGTATCATAATCTGCCGCGACACGATTACAGTTCCTGTCTGATTTGCTCGGTAAACAAACAGGGATGCTCTTTCATACAAGAGGCCCTCCAGCGTCAGATGGATCTTGGATGGATCCAAGACTACCATGATAGGAACTCCTATCAAATCAACATGGTTCAGATCTTCGATATCCGCGTAATGAATACCAACCTGGTAGAGTTACATGCTGAGCAGGTCCGACTTGGATTCTTAATATCACATGACTATCAAAACTGTAAAGCGGGTTGCGAAAACGATCGAGGTTGTACCCTTGTCCAGGAGGCACTTTAGCACTTGTTAAATCACTGGTGGATGCCAATTTACATGGATGAAGATACTCAGCAAATTAGTATCAATAACAGGAATCCTACACGTCGTCAAAGTCAGGATGTCCGATCAATGGAAGGTAACCTAGTGAGGTTACATTGTATTCAAAGTGGGTGTGGCCAGGTGCCACCACACAACTATGACAGTTGTAGCGTCTGTTCGGAAAGTAATCAAGGGTGTTACCTTGTGAGAGCAGCTCTTCAGGATCAGGTCGATCATGGAGAAATTCGTCCATATCCAGGTTCTGGACCCATCAACTGGACGCCGAACTACCTTGCCGATCAAGTTGAGGATGTTGTCACAATCTCTAGTCATCATAGGACCAGGGATGTTTTTACCATCATTCCTCTACTTGACGAATCTAAAGTTCCCAACCAGGAACGGATCGAGATTACTTATGATGGTTAGAAAAATCAGAAGGTTCCCATAGTCATCTATCTACCGGGGCCACTACCGTATGAATCAGCTAAGGCAATCCTTACAAATATGGTGCAACAATAATCGAGAATGGAAAGGAAATTCCATTACCCTCCGTCATGAATATTGCAGACATCAGTCGTGTAACACGGAGTGGTCGAATCTTCAACCGAGGGGTTGGAGAATCCAACAAATAAAAGGAACTTCAGGCAGAAATTCCTGATCCACCAGTCAGTCAATCTGGTAATCCCGACTTTTCAAAAGACAAAGATGAGATGCTAAAGCTCATCCAAAGGAGTGAATATAACATTGTTGATCAACTGTTACAGACTCCTTCAAAGATCTCAGTATTATCGCTGTTACTCAGTTCAGAAGCCCACAGGGAGGCTCTACAGAAAGTCTTGGAGCAAGCCTTTGTGGAACAGGATGTAACAATCAGACAGTTCGATAGCATTGTCTCTAACATCACTTCCTGCAATAATTTGGGATTTAGTGATGAAGAATTACCTGAAGAGGGTCGTCATCATAATATGGCGCTCAACATTACAATTAACTGCCAGGGCGATGATTTAGCCAACGTACTGGTAGACACAGGGTCAGCCCTGAATGTTATGCCGAAGTCCACTTTGACGCAATTATAATTTAAGGGCCCTCCGATGAGAGTCAGCGAGGTCGTCGTCAAAGCATTCGACGGATCCAGAAAAACGGTTATCGGCGAAGTTGATCTTCCCATAACTATTGGTCCTCACACTTTCCAAATCACTTTCCAGGTCATGGACATCCGGGCAACATACAGTTGTTTATTAGGAAGACCTTGGATACATCAGGCTGAAGCGGTTACTTCAACCCTCCACCAAAAGCTAAAGTTCGTCAAGAACGATCAACTTGTCACGGTTTGTGGGGAACAAGCCTTGCTTGTGAGTAACCTATCATCATCTGTTTGTGTAGAACCCGAGGAGGTTATTGGAACTCAGTTCCAAGCACTATCGGTGAGCAAGAACGATCAATCCGAAGAAGGAACTTCAATTTCTTCATACAAAGATGCTATCAAAGCGGTCGAGAGTACCGATACGAAAGGATGGGGACGGCTTGTCATTCCTATTGACAATAAAATAAAGAAGGGTCTTGGTTTTTCTGCAACCTGTACTCAGACAGCTGTCAACGATGAAAGTCTTCATCCCCTTTAAAACTTCTTCCACAGTGGAGGTTTTCTTCACCCAGTGTCTCAGACAGTTCATGCTATCGATGAGGAAGATCCCTCTGACACGGATGAAGAATGGAAGTCCTATCTTAACAAGGACGGCTATATGTCTCAGGAAGAGGTGCCTATGCCTTTTTGCTTTCCTACAGAAAGTCCGAGATTTATACCAAGATCAGATGTCGAAACGATCTACGGAGATTGTGATCCGGAAGGATGCCGTGCTCCGCCAAATTTATTAGAGGATGAAACTCCGATGAAAGAAAACTTTGATCACAATTACTATGGCCCGATGGATGGTCTGCCAATGTGGCAGCCTTACCCAGGAAACTTGGGGCAAGAAAGTCAGCTGAGTAATGAAACTCAGCTGAGCGTCATTGAACAGAATACCTGTGTCCCCACCATGTCATGGGATCAACACTCAGGTCATTCGGAAACTACTCAACATGAAGATGAATTCGCAACGTTTGCAGGACTAGAATTCATCAACTATGCTTTTCCTGAGGTCAACGTCATTGAGAGAGATGACTCCTCCAGTTCCAAAGAAGTTTGGGACACTCTGGGACAACCAAGTGGAAAATACGACTTTATGGTCAAGTACACTGCTCTCGAAAGCTCTCGTATCAGGCTCGAAGATATCCAGTCAACTGGATGGGGAGATGCAGCTGAGAGCACCAATGCTATGCAAAATGCAACAGAGGAATCCTCCTACGACAATTTTGCCTGGGAGACAGATTCCAATGATCCTACTCCACCAGAAATCAGCGTCATTTCTGAAGACAAATCAAGGAAGGTGCCAGACTTTGTGATTCACCGAGGAGTTCGCCGCCAATGGGTTGTCGTCGAGGTTCCGAAGGTCGTTCGTCAGTCAAAGTAATTGCCATCTTTAACCTTTCACCCTACCCAGGTGAAACGGATGTTTTGATAGGGCTCGCTTTCTGTAAATTTCCCTCTTCGCTTTGCCCAAAGCGAGTGAGTTTTGTTTTATAGGGTTGTAGTTTCAAGATTCGACTTGTTCATTAATAAAATAACGTCGTTCTGTAATTTCCGCATTAATTGTTGTTTTCTCTTTTTGCTTTTTCAGAAAATGGTAATCCTAAAAAAAAAAACATTCAATAATAAAAACAAGCAGTAAAATAAATACACTGCACACACTTGCATTTTCTCTATCTCTTCTAAACACGAATCATCGCGTCATGCAGATTGCTTGTTTTATACCCCGTTGAAACATACGATCCGATGCCTTCTTCCAACTTTGAGTTCCCGGTATTCGAGGTTGAAGAAGAAAATGACAACGAAATTCCAGAAGAGATCTCCCGACTACTCAGACAAGAGGAAAGGTCCATTGAACCTCACAAAGAACCATTGGAAACGGTAAACTTGGGTTCAGAAAAAGAGAGAAAAGAAATCAGGATCGGAGCATTGCTCAGTCCAACTGCCAGAGAGGGTTTGATAAAGCTTCTCAAAGAATTCCCCGATGTATTCGCTTGGTCCTATCAAGATATGCCAGGGTTGGATACCAGCATCGTGGAACATCACTTACCGTTGAGATCGGAATGTCCGCCAGTAAAGCAAAGGTTGAGACGCACTCACCCGGACATGGCCATCAAAATCAAAGAGGAGGTACGGAAACAGGTTGACGCGGGTTTTCTCGCTACATCTGAATATCCTCAATGGTTAGCCAACATCGTACCCGTTCCCAAAAAGGACGGAAGGGTCAGAATGTGTGTTGATTACAGAGATCTAAACAAGGCAAGTCCAAAGGATGACTTTCCTTTACCACACATTGACATGCTGGTTGACAGCACAGCAAAGTTCAAAGTATTCTCCTTCATGGATGGATTCTCGGGCTATAACCAGATCAAAATGGCGCCGAAAGACATGGAGAAAACTTTGTTCATTACCCCATGGGGTACCTTTTGTTACAAGGTAATGTCGTTCGGTTTGAAGAATGCCGGGGAAACCTATCAAAGGGCCATGACTACTCTATTTCATGACATGATACATAAGGAAATCGAGGTATATGTCGATGATTTGATTGCAAAGTCAAGAACAGAGGATGAGCACGTTGAACATCTATCAAAATTGTTCAAACATCTAAGAAAATTCAAGCTCCGCTTGAATCCCAACAAGTGCACCTTCGGTGTCCGTTCGGGGAAATTACTAGGATTCATCGTCAGCCAGAAAGGAATTGAAGTTGATCCTGACAAGGTCAAGGCCATTCAAGAAATGCCTTCTCCGAAAAATGAAAAACAAGTCAGAGGATTCCTGGGACGTTTGAACTACATCTCCAGATTCATATTCCTTATGACTGCCACTTGTGCGCCGATTTTCAAGTTACTGAAAAAGAACCAGGATTGCGTTTGGTCAGAAGATTGCCAAACTGCCTTCGACAGTATTAAGGAATATCTGTTGAATCCTCCGATTCTATCACCTCCAGTGGAAGGAAGACCACTGATCATTTACCTCACAGTCCTAGAGGACTCAATGGGATGTGTACTTGGCCAACAAGACGAAACTAAAAGGAAAGAGTCTGCCATTTACTATCTAAGCAAGAAATTCACCGACTGCGAGACTCGGTACACAATGCTTGAGAAAACTTGCTGCGCTTTGGCTTGGGCAGCCAAACGTCTTCGCCAGTACATGATTCGTCATACTACTTGGTTGGTCTCCGAAATGGATCCAATCAAGTACGTTTTCGAAAAACCTGCTCTCACGGAAAGGATTGCCCGTTGGCAGATGTTACTATCAGAATATGACATAGAGTACCATGCTCAGAAAGCCGTTAAAGGAAGTATTTTAGCCGATCATTTGGCTCATCAACCGATTGACGATCAAGAATCAATCGGGTTTGACTTCCCAGACGAAGATGTCATGTATCTAAAGATGAAAGATTGCGATGAACCGCTACCCAGTGAAGGGCCAGAACCAGGTTCCTAGTGGGGACTTATCTTTGACGGAGCAGTCAATCATTATGGAAATGGAATTGGGGCAATCATTGTTACCCCTCAGGGTTCCCACATTCCTTTCACTACCAGACTTACGTTCAAATGTACGAACAACGAGGCCGAATACGAAGCATGTATCATGGGTCTCGAAGAAGCGATTGATTTAAGGATCAAAAACTTGGACGTATACGGCGATTCAGTATTGGTTATTAACCAGATAAAAGGAGATTAGAACACATACCAATCAGGATTGATTCCTTACAAAGACTATGCAAGGAGGTTGTTACCCTTCTTCAACAGAGTCGACTTTCATCACATCCCTCGTGATGAGAATCACATGGCTGATGCTTTAGCCACACTCTCTTCCATGATAAGCGTAGGTCGATGGAATGACATACCTAAGATCGACATAATGCGCCTTGAACGACCCGCTTACATCTTCGCGATTGAAGTAGTCATAGACGACAGACCTTGGTATCACGATATCAAATGCTTCCTTCAGAAACAAGAGTACCCATCTGGGGCACTCAGAAAAGACAGGAAAACCCTCAGAAGATTGGCTGGAAACTTCTTCCTGAGCGGTGACACTCTTTATAAGAGAAATTTTGACATGGTCTTGCTCCGATGTGTCGACAGACCAGAAGCAGACATGCTCATGAAAGAAATTCATGAAGGATCCTTTGGCACTCATGCCAACGGACACACAATGGCGAGAAAAATTCTCAGGGCCGGGTATTATTGGTTGACCATGGAATCCGACTGCTACAAGTGCATGAGGAGGTGTCACAAGTGTCAGATATACTCCGACAAAATTCATATACCGCCATCACATCTCAAAGTTCTTTCTTCCCCGTGGCCATTTGCCATATGGGGAATCGATATGATTGGTATGATTGAGCCCAAGGCTTCAAACGGACATCGGTTCATCCTGGTAGCCATTGACTATTTCACCAAGTGGGTCGAAGCAGTGTCATTCGCCAATGTAACCCGACAAGTGGTGGTCCGATTTATCAAAAACAATATCATCTGCCGTTATGGTGTTCCAAGCGAGATCATTACTGATAATAGATCTAACTTGAACAATAAGATGATGAAAGAGTTGTGTGCAGAGTTCAATATTGAACACCATAACTCATCTCCCTACCGACCCAAGATGAACGGAGCGGTAGAAGCGGCTAACAAGAACATCAAGAAGATCGTTCAAAAGATGGTTGTAACCTATAAAGATTGGCACGAGATGCTACCCTTTGCTCTTCACGGTTATCGCACATCTGTCCGCACTTCAACAGGGGCTACCCCTTTCTCTCTAGTATATGGCATGGAAGCAGTGCTCCCCATAGAAGTAGAGATCCCGTCAATCAGGGTATTGATGGAAGCTCAGCTCACCGAAGCTGAATGGTGTCAAAGTCGACAGGACGAACTGAACCTGATCGAAGAGAAGAGAATCACGGCACTATGCCACGGTCAGTTGTATCAACAGAGAATGAAGAGGGCGTTCGACAAAAAGGTCCGACCTCGTGTCTTCAGAAAAGGAGACCTCGTGCTCAAGAAGATATAATCATTTCTCTCTGACTCTCGGGGCAAATGGACCCCGAATTATGATGGCTCATATGTGGTCACGAAAGCTTTCTCAGGCGGCACCTTGAGACTTGCAACCATGGACGGAGAGGAATTTGCCTACCCCACGAATGTTGATGTAGTCAAGAAATACTTCGCCTAAACTAAAAAAAAAAAACGTCTCGGTGGATTGAAAACCCGAAAGGGCGGTCCAGGCAAAAGTTAGAGACATGAAAAAAAAAGAATCATCCCGATGGATTGGAAATCTCATAGTACAATCCAGGCAAAAATTAGGGATAATGGCAAGTAACTATGTTCAACAGAGGCAAGTCCCTCAGCAGTAGTAGTTACATCATCTATCGGAGGAAATCTCCAGTCAAAGGTCATCTTCGGCGGAAGCTCAGGATGCCCCGAATTCAAAGTTGGTAGAAGGATAGTGGTCGTTATGTTTCAACGTAGCCCTTTTCCCTGTAAATTACCATTTTCTAACTTTGTATATACTCTTTGGAATCACGCGTTTGGCTGATCTCCATCCTATCAATAAAATTTGAGCCCTTGTGCTTTTGTTTGTAATTCTTAACTTGCTTTAGCTTTACAGAACGACGTTGTTTAAACTTAATCAGCGATTCTTGAAATAAAACAAAAATGAATTTACTTGTTAAAACTTTTTCTGCTTTTAAATTAAAGATGGCATTTCTTTTGACTGTTGAACATCAGAAGAATCTCGATCGCTTCTCCAAAGGTGTTTGAACCTCAAAGTGCAGAATCAAAGTACTCCTTCTAAACCAGTTCGCCTGAATGAAGGGATCAACTATGTCAGAGACCTTGTTTCGTCTGACACCCTCGGCCGAGTTCTCATCTCTTAAGCCCGATCAACATAGCTCCCCGCGTGGACTATCTCTCCTAAGCAAGGTGGAATTGCTATTTTGAATCAACGGTACTTCTTCGCCCCGCGATGGCCGAGTATCCAATTGTGTTCATCCATTAGTCTGTATGTCGCGTCTGTTTTGTCAGCATAAACATACATACTTCATGCATTTTATTTGCGTTTGCATTTCGTATTGCATCACTATCACTTGAGTCGGTCTTGTCCCCTAGTGATAAACAGTTTTCTCAATCGAGTTTGTCAGTTCTTTCCTCGTCAGGAAGTGTTGCGTCTGCACAATCTCGCCACCAGTGTATCTTTAGATCAAAGTCGGCACTTGGCCACTTTGATAACTTGAACCTCTGAAAGATCAGAGAACCTTCAACAGATGTCACTCTTCGCCATTGAAGATGATATCCTTGCTTTCCCGGATTAAGGAAAATCCACAGAGAAAGCCTCGTGATCAGAGATTCGGCAGTACATCAGTATTTCTCCGAAAATTCGTTGATGAGAAGGTCATCGGCACCTCAAAATTGGATCCCATCATATGGTATTTCTCCGGGAAGATCCCGAGAAAAGTATGATGTAACCCCAAACGAAAACAGTCTCTCAAGAGACTCGCTTTCCCCAGTAGAATCGACAAATGGCGTCTCCAAAACAGAGAAGTTTGTGTACCTCTACAACTCAGACGAATGGGTTCCCCAGCAAGTCTGACATCAAAACTTTTTTCACCCAAATGGCATCTCCCCAGGAAAATTCGGCGAGAAGTTTGAAGGAAAGCCGCTACGAATAGCGTCCCTTGTCAGTATAGTTTATTGACAAAAGAAACTAAGACCAGTTCCTTGGTAGGAAACCAGGATCGAGGGGAAGTTTATATCAGAAACTAAGACCAGTTCCTTGGTAAGAAACCAGGATCGAGGGGAAGTTTAAATCAGAAACTAAGACCAGTTCTTGGTAGGAAACCAAGAACGAGGGGAGATTTATTTCAAAAGAAAACTGAGACCAGTTCCTTGGCTGAAGACCAGGATCGAGGGGAAGTTTACCTTTTCTAAGCATCATTGCTTAGCTAAAGAAGATGAATGCGTAAGCTACCATTCATAGCCACCATCAAAATTTCGGATATTCCGATATTTAATCCTCTTGCACCCCGAATGCTCGAATACCTTCGTCATTCATACCTTCGGGTCCAAGAAGATTAAATAGGGGCATCTGTAATACCCCAAATTTTGACCACTTATATTTCCCATCATTGTGAAAATCATCATCACAATATGGATGAACCATCATGCTTCATCAGTCTCCCCAAAGATGGGTGAGCATCCAATACAATCAAAATTAGGGTTTCAAGCCCTCTCTGAGTGCTTAGACAAAGGATCAATCAAGAAATGACATGATCTTCAACTTGTCTAATCTCTCAAACATCCACAATGGATCAAAAAGGACTCCCACTTCAAGGATTAAGCACAAGGCTGCTCCCTTCTAGGTGGATCAAGTCTCAAGATCGATAGTGTCACCAAATTAGGGTTTTGGTCGACCAGGGCCTCCAGATGGAAATTTTCATCTGGGCACAAGGCAATGATCCAAAACATGACCTAATATACTTCATGGAACCTCATGAACCCATGCATCAAGTCAATTTTGCCTCAGGGGATGCATTCATCAAAAATCAGGAATTAGGGTTTCTTGACCTAATTCACCGCTAAGTTGACTTTTGGGACAAACCATGAGCCAAGACCTCAAGAGATGATTTGAGGGTCTCTAATACACTATATTGATCCATTTGGAATAATGGATTGATCCAAGAAGCTTGAGCAACAAGTTTCATTTTCATCTGCACCACAATTAGGGTTTTAAGGGAAAAGTCAACTGTAACTTTGACTTTTGACCTGGACATGCTCCCAAACCCTAATACATGATTGAATATACCCTATGACACCCATGGAACATGTCCATCAAGTTTGATTTAGGTCAAGGACATGATTTCCTGAAGAATTGCACAGTTTGGAATTCATCTGATAAAAAGTCAACTGTGCACAAAAGTCAACTTTGACTTTTTGAGATTTTTCACCAAAATGGATTTTTAACCCTAAAATGATGTTAATGTATGATTTGAATCATCTTTCATCAAGAAAAATCAAGAAAAGTGAGATAACTTGTAAAAGGGGTAACCATAAAACTTAGAAATTTTTCTAAGTTAAAAATAAAGTGGCAAAGGTACCAACTTTGGAGGACCATAACTCCTAAACCACAAGGCCATTTTTTCTCATCCAAAGATGGATTTGTATCCCTCATTATCACCTACAAAAACTTCAACTACAAGTCATTCCAATTCATTAAGGATTTTGAGTTATGGAGTGATCAAAGTGGCTGAAAAGTGAAAATGTCACTTTTTCCAACACTTAGTGAAATTTTCACTAAGTCAGAATTCTGCTTCACTTTTTGCCAAATGTAGGGGGATTTTTCACTTGGAATCAAAAGAGATCAAAACCAAACTTGTTCAAACAGTTGTTGTATCATGTAAGAGCTTTCCAAAATGGCCAAGAACATTGCCAAATTCAACCTACATCATGAGATACAACATTGGCAAGTTGCCTTGCTGAAATCTGTCAAGGCAAGGCAGAATTTGCATTTTTGCTCGATTTGCCAAAATCAGCCAATTGCAATTGCTCCAATCCACTTGGACACCTCAGAGGATTTAATCCAAAGGGGACAATCACTGAGCCAAGCCTCCAAGGTCTAAGGAACAAGGAATAGCATGTTGAACCTAGAGTTGCCAAAATAGGGACAAGACTTCAAATTTGGAATGAGGCATTCAATGGAACCATCAAGGTGGCATGGACTGAGCCATTCTCATCTGAAATCAGTCAAGACTTATCCAAGACCAAGGGGACCAAAGCTCTGTGCCCTAACCTCTAGTCAATGGCTAGAGGAGACTTTCATTTCCATTGGCCAACATTGAGGAAACCTACTTACCAGCTGCCATGTACTATTCCTTGCAAAACAAACTTGCTCTACTATAAATAGAGCTCAATTGTGGTCAGTTTAAGTACACCAAAGCCATCTAACAGATGCTTTCCTCAAAATCTCTTTCTCTTGGCAAAAATGACTTTCTTAGCAAGGTAGCTATCGGGTTTTGAGTTTGAGAGCAATTCTGCACAAACCAATCACTCACACACCTCACATACATCACATATGAGCTGATCAAACACTCACATAACATCTGGAACATCAAAATCTCAAAATCACTTGCCATCCACACAAGTTTGAAGTGAAGTTGCAGCTGAGATGCCATAAACTGATCCAGTCCATTTCAATTCAATCCAAGTGTTCAAACACGCTCCATATGGTGTAGGGAAGCTGTCCAGATCATCACAACTTGTCTGTAACACCTCCAACTCAAAATCACATCTGCTATTGTTGTCACGACTTGAAGGTAAGCCTAAACTTGGGCATCTCTCAATCTATGCATATTTCCTCGCACAATAATTTGGCCATATGTTCATAATCATGCATGGAATGTTTTCCCTCAATTAATTGCATTGTTTGAATCGTGTATCAAAAATCTTAGCCTTCATGCAGAAATTAGGGTTCTTGAGGTTTCTTCATGATTTCTTGTTGTATGCTTAATTTAAATGAAATTAAAGTACATAGACATGATCGTGAGGTTGAGACGAGCATAATGATATGTGGATTGCATGTTATAATTACGTATTCATGGAGATTGGATAGAAAATGCAAATCTGGGCAAACTGAAAAAACGTGCGTGTTCTTGGTGTTGTTCTTGGCGCCATTTTCATATATTTGAATATTTGAATTTTGTGATTTTGTTTAATTGATTCAAAAATTAATTTCTCTCTGAGTTTTAATGATTTTGAGTTGATTCTTTTTTTAATAATTCACAAAAATGTTAAAATATTTTATTTTATCAAAAAATCCCAAAAATATTATTTATTTCATATAATTGATATTTTTGTAAAGAATTAATATTTTGATTGTTTTTGGCATTTTAAATATTTTTCTACATTGATTTTGCAACTTTTAATGCTTTCTAATTATTTTGTAGGTCAATACTTAATTTTTGAAGCATTAATCCAAGATCACAATTTGTTTTCCATGTGTTAAACAATTTTTGATCATTTTAATTGAATTTTTATTCAATTAAATACTTTTTGAAAACAAATTAGGGTTTTGGATTAATTCAACCCTCATAAATCATTTTCAAAACACTTTGGGCCTCTATTAGAGTGTAAGACCCAATCCTTTTTTGACCAAATCATCTTTGGGCCTCACTTATTGTATAAGTCCCGATACCGTCAAAAAACAAACGGCGCGATCGTCGCCTTTTCAAAAAAACATCTGGGCCTCTCCTCGAGCTATAAGACCCATTCAAAACTTTTGGGCCTCTATTAGAGTGTAAGATCCAATCTCCCTTTTAACCAAAACATTTTGGGCCTCACTTATTGTATAAGTCCCTCTGCGTTAAAAGAAAACCTCGGCGCGATCGCCATTTTTAAACGAAAAGTCAGTTGGGCCTACCCTCGTGTTATAAGCCCCACTCTTTTTCCTTTAAACCTTTTTGGGCCTCTTGAGAGAGTGTAAGACCCATCCCCTTGTACAGAAAACCATTTCTGGGCCACAGTCACTTGTATAAGTCCCGCTGTACAAATTCAAACAGTGCGCTCACTGATAAAACTCTGGGCCTCTCCTTGAGCTGTAAGCCTCAAATCTTTCTTTTTCAAAGCACTTTCTCCTTTGATTTTGACTATACTGTTGTTTTCAATCTTTCTTTGTTGAACAACTAACCAAACAGCATGGAAGCACTCCAACCGAGTAAGTGGTTATCGCTTTCATTTACTGCTTTCATATTATAAACTGTATTGTGGGGCTGCTCACTGTAAGTCTCCTTTCATAAACTCATATCTACTGTGTAATAATAGTATAGATATTTCGAGTTTCCCCGGCAACTACGTCTAGAACTAGGTGACGCCGTTTCACTTATTCGTAGAAATTGACGCCTAGATCCCCAATAGGAGCACCAGATACAGTCTTCTCTTCGACTGTCCTCCTTAGGAATCGTCAAGAAATTCTATCCCACAGAGATGAATTATTCTCGGTGAAACTTCTCTTGAATTTCTTCAAACCGCCGAACGGTTCGGACTCTCTCTAAAAATTAAAGTCACTGGATAGTAAACCTCGCACGTTTACCAGTGGTTTTAACTCTAAAAGAGTTTTCCTGAACTTTTCTTTGGTTTGGGACCCACGGGCTTCTTAAAAGCATCGGCCTCCTCTTGGGCATCATACAAGGACCCACAGGCTTCCTAAAAGCAACCCCGCCTCCTCTTGGGCATTATTCAAGGACCCTACGGCTTCTTAGAAGTATTCACAACCTCCTCTTAGGCTTCGTATAACTATCTCTTCCTCCGAGAATGATAGCCTCCTCTTGGGCTTCGTACAAGGACCCGTCCGCTTCTTAAAAGTTTCCAGCCTCCTCTTGGGCTTCGTACAAATTATCCCGACGACCTCCTAGAGGTATAGGAACAGAACCTAGTCATCCTCATAGAACAGTCCTTTCATAGAGTCTACTACTGTTTCTCAAAGCATAGTACCAAAGATAAAACTCTAGACATGGACAGTCTAACTTCCTTGAGTCTTAAAGACATTCTCAAGCACCCTTCGTTAAATAGGAAGGAAACCCGCAGACTCTGACAGTCTCAATACCCTTTGGATTTCCCGTTTCCTCAAAGAGAAGGAAATACCCCTGATCCTCAAATTAAATCCCTGAGCACAATGTTGCTCATATAAGAACTGATTTTCTCTTTTAAATCAGTATATTGGATCTGTCACTCAACTGAAACAGTTACAATAGCCTCCATCTCGGGCTTCGTACGAGATACCAAAATTCTCCCCAGTGGAGTCAAAACAACCTTTTCGCCTCTCTCTCAGGCTTTGTATGAGACACAAAAGATTCCCTCGTTGAGTCAATCACCCCTTTTTTGCCTCCATCTCGGGCCTCGTACGAGATATAAATCCCTTAAGCAAGAGTTGAACTCTTTTCTAGCCTCCTCTTAGGCTTTGTATAACGATATGCCCCACTGGGTCAAAAACCTTTAGCCTCTCTCTCGGGCTTTGTACGAGACACAAAATAGCCTCCTCTTAGGCTTTGTATAATGATTTTCCAAGCGGAAATTAGCCTCCTCTTAGGCTTTGTATAAGAAAACCACTGGTTGATCCAATCAATCTTTTAGCATCAAAGCTGTGCCATGTTCACAGTACACAAACATCAACAACTCCTTCATCTAATCGCTGTAAGCGGCAAGCCTCTGGATCATCTATATCCATGCCACTGTCCCTCTTTTAGCATGAGAAATTCCTAAGGAAAGATGGCATTGCTCTACACTGAGTTAAAGTCTTCTCCTTCAGGTTAAAACCTTTTCTTCGGAAATTATGGCATTGCTCGGATCCGCGTATCCCAGTTAAAGTAATTCTCCTTCCCCCTCTTTAGAGATGACAAATTCTCTCTAAAGTCGAGGTCTTTCAGCTTCACGTCTTGGGCTTTGAACAAGACACAAATAGACCTTTTAGCTTCACATCTTGGGCTTTGAACAAGATACAAATCACCTTTCGCTTCACGTCTTGGGCTTTGAACAAGACACCAAAAACCAATTTCCTCCCATAGAATAGGAGGAACTACGAATGCTCTGATTTCCCTGTTTCGGTAAACGGGAATACGTAGGCATAAGATCGAAAGAAAAGATCTTAGCGAGCGCAATCAACAAAAAACCCAAATCCCATATCCCCATCAATCAAAAGCAGTAATTCAAAAGCACCAGTCCTAACATCCTAATCCTTATTCCCCGCCAGAAACCCTTTGCCTAGAAAAAAAAAAAGAAAGAAAGAACCTGTATTGGCGAAATACAAATAATCAGTTCAAAGGCCCCCCACATTGATAGCATCCGTAACCTAACAGACCGCTGTTTAAACTCAGTATGCAAAGCAGGGTTAATTGGAGACATCTATTTCCCTTCCTTATTCAGCTCACAATAGGATAAAAAATGAATCGACCTATAGTTTTAAGCTCAACCGCAGAGAGCGACCAACGCTTAAGAACCGCGTCCAAAATCGCTCGCTACACTATCACATGACATCATCACTTATTTCTCCTTATTCAACTTAAATTGCATCTCGATGCTTTCTCAGATACCGTCACATCCTTATAATTACCAACATATTATTCTTATCAAAATTTCACACTCGGCTTCATCTTTCCAAAATTTTCAGCAGTAGTCGCTCAACTTCAACCACAGATATCTCTTCCGATACAGACCTCTCAATCACAAAATCATATTCTAAAATGAAGAGAATTTCGTAAAGATTCCAGAACTTCAAGAATCGCTTGAATCCGAGTTACGAGTAAAAAGTTATCATCCTTACAACGGGACTGGTTCAGAATTTCCATATGCAGAATTTTCCAAAAATCAGCATCAGACCCGAATATTAAAATGCACTTTTCTCCCTCTTCACAAACTTCCTGAAGACAAATCGTATATGTAAACTATAGGGAATTTCGTAAGCTTTCCAAAAAGTCCAGAACCGCTTCAATCAGAATCACGAGTAAAAAGTTATGCCTCTTTTACCGACAGCTGCTCCAAAATTGCAAAAATCAGAATTTGAGATTGATGAACATAAGTTCCATCTCTCTCCCGCTTGCTCCAAAATCTACCAACAATCCTTTCTTTTCATCCAACTCTAAAATTACTCGACTTTAATCCGAATATACTCAAGGCATATTAATCTACCGACTTGATCCATCAACTTATCATTTCCATTGGAATACTTCCTTATTCTCAATCAATTCCTCATCCATAATCCACACACTTCTCAAACTCGACCGATACGAATTCATGAGTCTAAACTCTCTCTGGTCCGCACAACATCGCTTCAACAACATTTGCACTCTTGCACTCAACATTACCTTGAACCAACTTCTATATACCAACAACACATCCGGGAGACAAGCTTCTCCCCCACTCAATCCAAACCAACACCTGCAGACAGCGACCAAAAACTAACAAACAAGCACCGACAGTGTTTCTCACACATGTCGAGTACTAAGGAATAAACGACATTAGACAACATTGGTCGGACGGACCGACCTGCTCTGATACCACTAATGTAACACCCCATTTCTACCCGGCAAATATATTGAAAATCAGAGTAGTAAAAATTCAATCAACAAGTATACAAATAGGATGCCACATTTTTACAACTTTAAAAACTTATTCATTTAAATCAAATAGTACATCGATACATAACACTTTTAATTCGGATGAAACTATAATAACAACTTTTATTCACCCTTGGAAACCAAAACAATTTTCACAACTACGCAGCGGATTCTCAAATATTCAACTATACATGATATGTCATTTGTTCAACTTAGACAACTTAGTAACAACATATTTTCATGGAAACAACTTAAAACAACAACAGAGCAACTAAGCGTTCATCCCCCCGAGTGTTACGTATCAGAGCGACATCACCGACTCAACTAATGAAGATAAACGACCTTCATCTCTACTAACCTGCACGTTACCAACATAGGGGTAACATTCAAACAGAAGGGGTGAGATATCAACCAACATAAACGAGTGTATGATAAACAGTATATTAGATTAGAATCATACAAATTTCACCACTTTAAATGGCAAATTATACAACAACCAACAAACAACTCAGATCAATACAAATTAGTAACAACAACAACTTAAATCAACCAACACATCAACATAACAACTTATAATATACAACTTCAATTCATCACAACTTAACAACGACAACCACAACTTTAACAATAATCCACAATCTATCAACATACTTTATCGACTTATTACACATATCAACATTTACGACATAATCACTACAATCAACCTAATCACATAACCAACTTCAACTCTGAAATCAACGTAAACACCTTCATCAACTTCAACAAATATACTCAACCTAGTCAACTTCCTCAACATCAACATAATCGACTTCATCAACTTAAACAATGCAAACAACTTTATCAACTTAAGCAACATGAACAACTTTATCAACTTAAGCAATATGAACAACTTTATCAACTTAAGCAACATGAACAACTTTATCAACTTAAGCAACATGGACAACTTTATCAACTTGGACAACATAAACAACTTACTCAACTTCCACAAAACACAATCAACACAAACAACATAAGTAATGCGACACAGGATGCGACTCGACTATGCATATGCATGTGGTACCATTGGAGCAAAACTCCCAACTTAGAAACGGAGCAGAACTCCCAACTTAGAAACGGAGCAGGTTATCGAGGTATCTGCAAGGCATAAGCCTTCAACTTAATAATTTTGCCAATCCAGGCCAACGTGGTGAGCATCAGCTCCAACTTAAAAATTGCCAATCCAGGCCAACTTAATATGCAAATGCCATGATGCAACGACTCAACACAAAACAACAACTAACTCCGAACAACATATAACAAACCACATAACAACTTTAATTCAACACGATTCAACTTTGGCCATAGGCATGCAACTTATATACATCAACGTTGGTCATACGACCTACAACTTTAACATCAACATTGGTCCTTCGACCTACGACTTAAAAATGCCCATAAACCGGGACAAAACTACATAAGCAACTGTACAAGAAGTCCACACATACAACACGAATTCAACAAATTAAACCGACTAAAATCACCTACTAATTATTACTAACTACCTCGACAATTTTTGTTAAATTCCGAACAACTAATTTTACCGCGTAATTTCACCCGGTCGACTAAATCGATACTGTTTTTACTACTATCACTGCTACCAATAATTTCCTACTATTCCTGTTAAATTCTATTTTACTGATTCCAACATTTTTCTATCACCAAATTAACACTGTTCTCACAATTCTATCAAAATACCATCCTGCTAAAAATTCATTTTTCTGTTAGAATCAACACTACTGATAGTCCTGAGTTGCTACCATGTATTTCCCTTCATCAGCATAAAACCATCTACTAATTAATCTAATTATGTATTTTAATTAATCAAAACAATATCTAACACGTAAAATATTAAAATATAGATTTTTTTTCTTAAAACAGACAAAACAAAATCAGGTGGCCCCCACATCATCAGGTGGCTCTCAACATGGTTTCATGTGGTTCTCAACATGGATTGGTGGCTCTCAACATTTACTAACATGTTACTAATTTCAATTATATGCCTAAAGCAATTAAAGTTCCACTTGCCAGAAACAACAAAAACCAAAAGTGCCATTTCCCTTTAAATTATGGGTGGCCTGCGCCACCCTTGCTATAGAAAATGAGTGGCTTGCGCCACATCCTTGTTAAAGGAGCAGGTGGCTTGCGCCACCCCTAGACCATGTGGCTTGCGCCACTTCCCTTTGGTTTCCCAGGTGGCTTGCGCCACCAAGATGCCTTGCATTTAGGGAACTTTTAATTCATTTTTCTTCCTCGCCCAATTTTTGCAGCATCGTTTTATACTCACAGTCCAAACCAACACCACACATTTTAGAAATATAACAGATACAACGACTTCAACATGTAACAAGGTTCAACAGTAATTTCATTGACACAATCAACTTTCTTATAAATTCCAATAGCAATACAGCGAACATGCCAACACATATACAACAAAAATAACAACTTATTCAATTAAAATTTGCAGCAAGAACCCACAATTAATCCATGGCACAAATTTATACAACCCAACCCCACATACGGTCTACCATATACCCGGTTATAGAGATTGAACCCCACCCTTACCTTAATTGATGGCCGCTCGAATCTCCGACCTACTTTTCCAACTTGGCTTTCCGACGGCAACTTCTCGTATCCCTCTTTCTCCAACTTTTCCTCGTTCTCAACTTCTCACGTTCTCCTCTTTCTCTTTACTGATACCCCTAACTTCTTCTCCTTATTTTTCTCTAACTTCCTTTACTGCCTCCTCCAATTTTCTTTTTATTTTATTTCTACTAATTAATAAACCTAATATTATAATTTCTAATATCTATTGGGCTTATGCTTCTTACCCCTTATTCTACTACTTCCAACACAATACTTAAGCCCACTTAATTAAAACACTCTCTTATAATTCTATAATATTAATTCTAATATTATTTCTCTCGACTAAATCGACTAATTACCGACTATCAAATAAACCGCCCAAACCACCAAATCAACATATTTAACCATAGACGGAAAATATTCAATATTATTTCCACAACTTAAATCAACTTATTAAATCAATTCAACTCGAACCAACTTAGAAACATCAACATAATATTCCGATATTCCGAAATCAACTTAAATCAAGACAAGTATCACAAACCAACGCAAATCGACACAAATACTCAAATCAACGTGAATCAACACAACATACTACAATTATATTTAATTAAATACTTAATTAAATAAACGGTCGTTACAAAGATCATGTCATTCCTTGATTGATCCTTTGTCTAAGAGCTCTGAGAGGGCTTGAAACCCTAATTTTGATTATAGTGGATGTTCACCCATCTTTGGGGAGACTAATGAGGCATGATGACACATCCATATTGTGGTAATGATCCTCACAATGATGGCAAATCTTAGTGGTCAAAATTTGGGGTATGACACAGAGCTTTGAGGAAAAAAGAAAAGGCGAGGATTCGTGAAGGTTTTCAAAGGCTCGATAAAGAAAAGCTCTGAATCAACAATCTAAGGTATGGGGAGTATTACCTTTCATTGTTTTCAATATAGAGATTCAATGTATTTTAAAGTGGATTTTGAGGGTTTTGGGGTTTTTGAAGGGTTTATGAGTTATTGATGATTTAGGGGTATTTCTAAGGACCGGTGATGGATTATTGAGGGTTAAATTGATTCGGGTAAAGATAAGCCTTCGAGGCTAAACCTTTTGATGATATGTGGGATCTTGTATGAGAAAGGGATTTATGGGGTATATAGGAACCTTGAGAGTTTGTGAAGGTTTAGGTGGTTTTGAGTTAGGATTGTGGAATTAATCGACCTAAATGTCGTAAGTTTTACGCCTTTGATTTGCCATGATGCCTTGGGGATGTTTTGGGTGAACTGAGGTTGAATTCGTAAGGTGTTTTGGGTCTGTTATGCTACTGATGTGTAGCAGCGATTTCCTGAAATTGCGAGTTCGCAAAGCGAACAATTCCTTCGCAAGGCGAACACTCGCCCAGGCTCGCAAAGCGAGCAACGCAGCGAATGCACGATGACTTTGTTTGATGATACTGAGATGAAATATTAAATGACATAAAGTTTGCAAAGCGAACGTCCCAGCGAATGAGTGTAGCGAGGGAGACAGGATGAAGGGGGGATTCCTCTGGTTTTGTGTGGGAGTTGGGGGATTCGCTGGAGCTCACAAAGCGAACCTCCCAACGAATGAGTTTGCACTATGAACTCTGCAGCAAACGCCTGCTGTTCGCGAATTTTGTTTTATGATGCTGTGCTATCTTGATGTTTTGATGCTGTGATTTTTCTGACGATTTACCATGATGTTATTGATGATTATGAGTTGATGATTTCATGATGTTTTGAGGGAATATTTGATGATATGATTTACTGTGATGTATATTGATGATTATGAGTTGTTTATATATGATGTATGATGATTAAGTGATGATAAGAATTACCACGAGTGTATTGATGATTATGAGTTGTTTATACTTGATGTTTGATGATTAAATACTGATGTGAATTACCATGATCTATATTGATTATTATAAGATGATGATGCATGATGTTTTGATGAATAAATGACGATATGACGAATATGAGATTTTGATGAATAATGATGCACGTAATGACTTTATTGATGATGATGATTATGACGTTGTGAATCATGCATTCATAGCATTTCAGTGATGATGTTAGACTTCGGTCTATTGTGGCTTCCATCCCATTATGTGGATGTGAAGTGGTTTATGACGTGCTCCGGTTCTTGTGTGGAACCGATCCTAATGACGGGGATCTTTGAAGGGTGATGGCCTAAGTGTCTATCGACTGTGACGATTGGTACCACATGCATGAGTCTGGTTGTGCATTACATTTATGTGGCATTTGTTGATATTTATGATGTTGTGTTTTGATGTTTGCCTTGTGATGACTCTGATGATGTTGTATATGATGATGACGCCATTTTATGCATATCTTATTTTTATATTGATTATAATGAATTGTGATTACTCACCCTGCCTGTTTGAATATTGCCTCCACGTGGGTAACGTGCAGGTTATCAGGATTAGCCGTGGATGCTTCGAGGAACTTTTGAAGTATTATTTGCTTTTAGTCGATGTAGAGGGTCTTGCTCTGATAGTTTAACATCGGGTTGGGTCATTGAGTCGAACCATATTGAGTTCTATTTGGCTGTTATTTTGTTGTTATTTTGATGATTATGGTTTTGTTTCAAAAACCCTTTGGAGGGATTTTGTGGTTATGGTGGATCTGCTGCCCTTTGAGGCATTTTTTAGTTATTTTGAGAAAAACCCGTTGTTTACGGAGCAACTTTTGTTGATTTGACTTTATTGAGAAATGTGCACCCTTTGAGGTGATGCTGATTTATTTAATGATTTTATGTTTAATCCGCTGCGATATTTGTGGGGTAGAAAAGGGTGTTACATGTTTCGTGCTCATATACATGTCCCGAGGTCCTGTTGCTATTAACATCTTACCTTGTGATCAAAGTCCAACTTACTTGGCGTCTACCAAAACGATTACCTGCCTTTTCATTCAGTGTCATTCCTGGATGTTATTGTTTCCCTTTGCATCTAATGCCGTTGTTGGATGTTTGTCTTTTTTCACTCCAGTGCCATTCCTGGATGTCTGTCTCTTTTGATCTCCAGTGCCATTCTCGATGTCATTATCTTTTGATCTTCAGTGCCATTCCTCGATGTCTTGTTCCTCTTGTTTCTCCCAGTGCAATTCCTGGAAGTTTTGCCTCTCTTCTATAATCCCCATCATTCTTTCTTGGATATCTTTCAGTGCCATTCCTGGATGAGTTTTCTCTTTTCCTGTCAGTGACATTCTTGAAAGTTCTTTCTCACTATCATTCAATGTCATTCCTGAATGTAGTGATCTACCTTTACTTTCAGTGTCATTCCTGAAATTTCTTTCTCACTTTATTCAATGCAAGTCTTGGATATCGTGAACTCTTTTTATCCAATGCCATTCTTGGATAATTCTGATGTCTTTTCCAGAACTTTTCTCACTTCATTCAATGCCATTCTTGGACGTTGTGATTCCTTCTATCCAATGCCATTCTTGGATATCTTTTCCTCAGCTGAGTCCAATGTTATTCTTGGATGTCTCTGATGTTTGTTGTAGCCTCATTCACGACCATTCTTGAATGTTCCTTTCATCCAATGCCATTCTTGGATATCTTATCCCTAATAGAGTGTTTTTCGCCTCCATTCAATGCTATTCTTGGATGACGCTGTTGTTTTTACCATAAATTTCCTTGTTGTTCTCCAATGCCATTCTTGGACATCTATTGACATACTTTTTGTCTCATTCATAGTTTCCATCCAATGTTATTCTTGGATGTCACTACTCGTCTTCCTAGGGTCTTGTCCCTCTCTTTCCAACTATTGATGGATACTTGTCACCTTGACAGATCTTCAGAAATAGCTTGTGTTCCTCAGAGTGTGTTTTCACGTCATCTCACTCAATTTACCGTAAATCCCTTGTTTTGAGTTTCCCCGCAGGGTGTTTTATCCTTTGCATTCATATCATCTTGTGGCATCTCAGGGCTAAAAATTTGGTTTTCTATATTCCAGTATCTTCAATCTTGTCGAGACGAAGTTTTTTTTAACCTTCATTTCTCCGGATAGAAGAAACATAAATAGGGGCAACTGTTATACCCTAATTTTTACCCCTAAGATCTCACTTATCATTTGAATTTCATATCACAAACAAGATCACCAAGCACCTGTTCATATCACAAACAAAAACACTAAGGTCAAGTATCAAGTCATAAGATTATGTTCATCAAGACAAATCCTAAAACCTAACAAAAGTTAAACATTCATCCTCATAAGTCGCACCATCATAAATGGTTCCAAAATCATCTTAAAATATTTATCAAGATAATGACATTAATATAACATCAACATAATGAATAAATAGAAAAAATAAATCATGAATAAAACATAAATATCAAATGCACATGATGAAATAAAAGAAACACACTACTAAATATATTTTTAGGTTTTTGTTATTTAAGAAAAATATTTTGATTTTTAATGATGATAAAAAATGGTGAATAAAGCAAATAAACAAAATTAAAAAATTACTATTTTTTTTTAAATAATAAAGTAATTAAGAGAAATAAAAAAAAAAGGATTTCTTAATATTTAATAAGATAAGAATAAAAAAAGGAAAAAATAAAATAAAGAAGAGAAAAAAAGAAATGAAGAAGGAAAGGAAAAGAGGAAGAAGAACAAGTGACAAAATAATAAAGGGGGGTCACTGGGTGTTGAACCCGTGCCCCCCAGATTACCAGTAAAAACAAAAAACAACTGCGCAAGGCCCGTAGTCCTTGTGCCATCCAGGACTGGAGGCATATTAACATCCTCCTCCTTCCTTTTCCATAGTACCAGAATACAAACTCCCTTGAGCTCACCCAAAAAAAAACAGGGTGACATGTTGTGATACCAATTGAAATTTTGGTACACATATACTAGATGTCGAGACAGATGTCACAACACTGAAAAATAGTTTGAATACACAACAACCAAAAGGCAGTAAATAGCAGAAGATTAATAACACCAGAATTGTTAACCCAGTTTGGTGCAACTCACCTACATCTGGGGGCTACCAAGTAAAGCATGAAATCCACTAATAGTATTAGTTCAAAGTTAAACTCCCCCGTTTACAACTTATCACCTAATCACTACTCATGCAAACTTCTACCTAGACACCCTCTAGGTATGAGAATCCCCTATCACTTCAAAATCACCTCAATGATATCAAACAGGCTCAATCCCAGTGACTATATAAATAACAACAAACAAAGGAAGTAGCTCACTTCCAAGACAATACTCAGTTTTGCTTAAAAGCTTCAACCAAGAACAATACACTCTTGCTTAAAAGCTTTAGAGCAGACAATGAACAATCAGTCAACCTCAATGCATCAGAAGATACGTGAGTGACATACAATTAACAAACAGAAAACCCTAAAGACCAACCAAAACAACGGCTAATCCTTATTCCCAAAAATCTCATGTTATGCTCTCATTCTTCAATAGGGGTTTTCTTCACTTTAAATAGCTTTCAGACCTAATGGATTTGGGCTTCATAAGGCGCACAAATAGAAGCAATCAGTATAAACTGGCTGCAAATCGTCCTGCACAATAATAGGAGAAAAATACAAACTTTCCTAAAAGGGCTCGAGGATCCTTTTTATGAAAAGTAACAGAATTTGTAATAACAGAAAATCCCACAATATACTCATACGAAAAATGCATGTGTGCGAATTAGAACACACTCAAAAATCACACTAAAAATACCAAAATAGACATGCCCTAGCTATCTGGTATAACATGTCCTGAAACATGTCACAACATCATGCAGAACATGATGTCTGACTGTCATGGCAAAACATCTGGTTTAACATCTTGCTAACAACATGTTGTTTTACCAAAATGTAGCTAATCCAAAAACCACAGGACTTACACACCCCAAGAGCACAAGTTAATCTTGTCCAGAAGGAGATTAATCTGAAGCACCTCTCCAAGGTTCAAAACACTAGGGCAGTCCATCTCAAACCATCATGGTACAGATGTCCTAGACTTCCTTTCGAGGCAGATTCCTTCAGAGATCCCATAGACTAGGGCAAGGTTGGCTGTAGAGGAGCATTATTCCCGTACCTCCAGAGCTAATCAAGCAAATTCTATCAACCACCAAGTTCAAGACGAATGTCGGGAAGTCACGCTAAGCACATCCCATAACCTTTTAACCAAAAATCTTGTAACCAGGCAAGACACTTTCCAATTTCAACCGTGTCTGACCTACCTCAAAGCCATCAGTCGAGCTAGAAATCATTGCATCAAATCATTACCATGCATTAGTCATGTCGCTACGCTCATGCATATCATTTTTCTAGCAGAGCATAACATGAAAATTTATAACCGAATGAGAAAAAAACTGAATTCTAATCCCTATTGGCACTTCAACCAAAAGCCCAATCCATATTAGCAACCACCAAAAGTCCACTTTGCTGGCATCTTCATAAACTCAAACCCAAGCCACATTGGTACCCCAAAAAAATCTCACCTTTGAAAAAGAAGACCAATCTAAAAAATAATCACCATCGGGCTTAAACTGTCCTTCTTAGCAAAGTCCAACCATACTTGGCACATCCTTCTTTCCCCAGCAGCCCGAGCATACATCGACATTTTGCATATAGTAATCATAATTACATTGCATCCTCAAAATCCGTAGCATATCCATTTGAAATGGATTATTACGCCATAGCAAAATTCAAACATGCATACGAAGCATAAGCCAGTTTTGGTACCTTGCACGAAAGCCCGAATCAACTCTCAATCAGAACAATGACATATCCCCAGAGAGAATGCCAATCTCATTCCCCAACAGATATTTCAATCAATCCCTAATAGATGGATCAGTCCTTTGCCATCAACCATTTGATGACGACATTCCAAATACATTGCTTTCCGTCAACCCTTTGACGAAGACAAATCCTTTCCCATCAACCCCTTGATGAGATTCCTACCTGAGTTGTTCTTTTTTGTCAACCCTTTGACGATGACAGTTTCCTTTTCCGTCAACCCTTTGACGATGACAGTTTCCTTTTCCGTCAACCCTTTGACGATGACAGTTTCCTTTTCCGTCAACCCTTTGACGATGACAATTTCTTCCCATCAACTATTTCATGATGTGACTCTTTAGTTCAGTTGTTCTTTTCTGTCAACCCTTTGACGATGACGATTTTTCTTCCCATAAACCCTTTGATGATGTCACTCTTTAGTAAAGTTTTTTTTCCATCAACTCTTTGATGATGCCACTCTTTAGTGAAGTTTTTCTTTCCATTAATTCTTTGATGAGGTCACTCTTTAGTGCAGTTCCCTTTCGTCAGCTCTTTGACGATGACGCTTCTTAGTAAATTTTCTTTCCCGTCAACCCTTTGATGACGATCTTACTTTCTATCCACAGGGTCGTAGATCATATGTCGATCTTACCCTTTGTTTACATTGTGTTTCCCCAGTGGAGTCATTTTTTTATTATCATTTTTTGGGTTGTAGATAAATTGATCTTACTTCCTATTCATAAATCTGTTGATCTTATTTCCTTTGAGTCGTAGATTTGTTGATTTTACCTCTCTTCATCCTTTGGGTTGTAGATCCGTTGATCTGACTTTCTATTCTAGATCTGTTGATCTTATTTCCTTTAAGTTGTAGATCTGCTGATCTTACTTTTATTCATCTTTTGGGTTGTCAATCCGTTGATCCTACTTCTTATTCATATATTCGTTTATCTTATTTCTTTTGAGTCGTATATTCATTGATATTACTTCTCTTCCCCAATGTTCGAGTCGTAGATCCGTTGATCTTATTGCTCTCCTTCTTTGGGAAGTAGATCCGTTGATCCTACTTCGTATTCGTAGATCCGTTGATCTTACCACTTGTTTACCTTCTTTTAGGTTGTAAATCCTTTGATGCTACTTCCTATTGGAAAATTCGTTGATCTTACCTTTCCTTTTTAAGTCCACCTTCGGTTAGCCCCTTTTTCAAATCCACCTTCGACTGATATACCTTTTTAAGCCCACCTTTGGCAGGTATCCTTCTTTTAAGTCCACCCTCGGTTGGCATACAATCAGAATCTATCAATGATACAGATACCCATCAAAGCTTGCTACTAGAGGCACACCAGAAACTTAAAAGACTATTACATCACTACATCTTTCTTTCATCCTCAGAGTCCAAATTTTATGGTTCTTCTGGTATTCAATCCCTTTCTACCTCGAATATCTGAAAGTCGTTGCTCTTTATACCTTTAGGTTTAAGTCGATTAAATAAGGGAACCTGTTACACCCCAAAAGTTTCCCTCTTGTTGCTAACCCTAACTAGTTTTTGCTTCACTTTCATATGCATTTCCATTAGGTCGTGACATCACAATCATTCATTTGCATGAGCTCCTAAGACATGGGATCAAATTAGTTTCTTGTGATTTTTATTTTCCCTATTCAGAGGTGAATCATTTGGTTCTTGCACTCAAGCTAAAGCAAGAGGTTGAATTCTCACCATCATAAGTATCTTTGTTAAGATTTATCAAGATACATTGTCATCTGCTTCAAGGTTTTTCAAAAGTATCAGGTGCTTAGAGTTTCATCATTGATTTAATTAAGAAGGCTATGGAATAAGGTTTGGTTCTTCAATAACTCAAGTAATTTTTTCATTGCGAAGAATTAGGGTTTCTTATTCATGGTTGAGCTTATGGACTTTCATCAATTGAGGTTCATTGAATTAAGGTTTTCATGTCAAGGACATCTTGGTGGTCATGTTTCTTTTTACACTTCATGTCTTATCTTCGTCTTCAAGGTTTCCTTGGGGAATTGTTCTTGTGTTGAGATCATTGGTCATAAAGGCAAGATATATGTGGATTGAATTGCAAGTCATTGGGTCATGGTGCAAGAGATCAAATTGTGGACCAATATTGTGATCAAGGCATTGTTGTCCTCTCAGTTACTTATTGTTTGTTGCTTGTAATAAAATTTAATATGGATTTGAGATTGGAATTGGGGTTCATTAAGAATGCAAGTTTGATTTGGATTTGAAGTTTGATTTGGTTCAAATGTCTTAAAACATGTTAAGATTGGTCGTGTGGATTCCTTGAGATTCAGAGTGTTATCAGGTTATCAATATGAAATTTATGAAATGCAACATTTGGAACTACAGAACAAAGTATCATGTATTTCCATCCCTAGGCCTATGTATAGGAAAAAACAATCAAATTCATCCATTTCAAAAAATAATTGCTCAATTGCCTCTGTTGTATGCGGAGTGGACATCAATAAAACATTTGTTATTGGCACCCAATGGTTTTCTATGGAAATTTGGTCTTTTGATCTGAATGGTGGAGTCACGATAGTTGCTTGTGGTACAATTTCATTAAAAAGTACAATGGGGACTGCTAAAAGTTTTTGTATACCTCAATATGTACTACTCGTATCTGTTGATAAGTATTATGTTCTTGCTGGATTGAGGAATGAAATGCTCCTTTGCTTTGAATGGCCAACAAAATTGTCTCATTCATCATTAATAAATGTGGTGGACATTGTTTTATCTTTTATAAATTTGGTAAATTTTATGGCCATGGCTTTCAACGTGAGAAAGAACCTCTCTTGTATGCTTCAACTGATTGTCATTCGTCGCATTGGCATTACTCTAGTTTTCTTGGTGCCCCTGGATAACGCACTCGATGCTGATATAATTGCACTGAGTGATAGAGCTTGGTTGTTTTATAGTGCAAGACACATCATTTCCTATACTCCTATCTCATTTCAACCATCTTCACATGTAACTCCTGTTTGCTCTATTGACTATACAAAAGGAATATTATCTGTTGCTGAAAACAATTTGCATCTGGTGGAGATGGTCCACAGCAAGAGACTTAATATGAGTAAGTTTCATTCAGAGGGCACTCCACATAATGTTTTGTATCACAAAGAAAGTCGGATGTTACTTGTGATGAGGACTGAACTGAGTATTTGTGCATGTTTGTCAGACATATGTTGTGTGGATCCCCTAACTGGGTTAGTAATATCTTCTTTTAGACTAAAACTTGGAGAAACAAAAACTTCCATGGAATTAATTAGGTTTGGAAGTGAGCACGTGCTCATGGTTGGAACTAGTCTGTATTATGGTCCACCCGTAATCCCAAGCGGTGAAGTTGAGAATGCTAAGGGTCGTCTTCTTGTTCTCTGCCTTGTTCATGTCCAAAATTTGGATAGTGGTTCAATGACCTTTTGTTCGAAGACAGGGTCGTCATCTCAAAAAACTCCATCTTTTAATGAAATTGTTGGGCATGTTCCTGAACAACTATCAAGCAGTAGCTCTGATGGCATAAAACTTGATGAAAATGAATTGTGGTTGCTCTATTAATAAGTCTAGTTCATTACATAACAAAAGAAAATAAATCCATAGCAGATGAAGCTTCATAGCAGTAGAAGAATTTTCAACTCAATTACAAGTGGAGAATAACAGTTACAAATCCATCATAGAATTACAAGAAGAAGTTCATAACAGAATTACATTGAATATACCAATCTACCCTCATTTAACTCCTTATAAAGTCATCTTCGTCGATTACAAAAGCTCCATCTTCAATTCCAATTTTATTCACTCTCAATCTCTCCATTCGTCTTCATCTACTTCACCTTCGCACCATAAGAACTTCAACCAGAAGCTTCGGCATAAATTCAGAAAGAATTCACTGCGATTCATCTTCATCTTCGCATCATTATCTTCACATACATTAACAAATTCCTCATTCCTGCAACAACACAAAAATCGCAACAAGAATCATTCATCTGCAAATTGCAACATCAACATCTACCGTGATGCAAAGCCACAACGCAATCCAGAATAAGTACATGCAACAACGATTCGTAGAGAACGTTCAATATCTCGCATCAATGAACAACGAAAACGGAAGAAGAAATAGTGCAAAAGATACGGCGAAGGAGATGACCGAATCAATATTCTTACCAGAGACATTCATCTACATCGTCATCACTTTCATCTCAAAGGTACGTCCATCTCACAATTAACATTTCTGGTATGATGTAATTAGTTGAGTAGGGAGCCAAACCTTCGAGTTTGAGCTTCGATTTGATATATTTTGATGCAATTCATATTATAGAGTGAGGATCGAGATAGGTCACGCTGAAATCCATTGAGAAGAATAAGAATCTAAGTCAGGAGTGTGTTTGTTGATGATCCGAAGGCTTCGTCGCCGTCGTCATGAGGCCAAGGCGTGACGGAGTGTTGAACTGTTACGGCGGAGTAAAAAAGAGAAAGAATAGCAGTGAGTTTGTAAGAGATAGATAGATAGATAGATAGATAGATAGATAAATAAATAAATAGATAGATAGATAGATAGATAGACAGAGAGAGAGAGAGAAAGAGAGAGAGAGAGAGTTGGTGGCATTATTGTGTACGCTGAGTTTTCTTTTCCATTTTGTTTCATTAAAGCCAAGTCCCTCTCTCTAGAAGTGGTTTGGGCACTAAGCCCGTGCAAAATGCTTTTAGCACCATTTGTTTCGCTCTAAGCCCCCTTCCCTCTGTTCATAGTGATAAGGCCATGGGCCTAGCAACCAGGCCTTATGCCATTCCTTTTTTGTACCCTGTAATCACTACTGATCGTGAAGGCTAGATCAGATCCTGTAGAAGTGGGCCACCGAGTGCGTCTGGGATGCTGGTCGTATGGAGAGGAGGGGGTGTACTTGCAAGGTACTCCGACGCTCAATTAAAAAAGGGTCAGAGAAAAGGGGCAAGTATAAAGTATTAGTTCGTAGGGTGAATATTGGATACCTGACCCTCTCAAGTGAGAGGGTTTATATAGAGCCCCCAGCACGTGGCCAACGGTCCTATTTTCGGGGCGAAATAACCGTTTCCCCTAAAGAATAGGTAACTACCCGAACTAGCCGTTATAACGGGCAGAGTGCCCGAAACTAGCCGTTATGTCGGGCACAGGAATGGTTTCGAGCATCTGCCTTTGACTGTTCGGGGAGCAAAGGAGCCGTGCGTAACGGGCAGTATATTCGGGGAGGAATGATGCATTCCTTGCCCAGTTGGAGGGGCAGAAAGGTAACTTTTGCCCCTTTGTGGATTGGTCTTAGGCAATTTGGGCCGCTCTGGAGCAGAAGCGGATTAGGCCATGTCTAGCCATTGGTCCAGTCCAGAACAGGAGCCCCCCAAGTCGTTGCTCCTGAGCATGGGAGTGATGACTTAAGGATAGCTCGTTACTCCAGGGATTTAGCGTGAAGTCGCCGTTTGAAGACGAGGAGGGTTGTCTTAGTGTACCCGTGACTCCTGGTGTCCGTGAGATTCGTGGTCGTGACCTTGTTGCCCGGTGCACGGGGAGACTAAAGGTCAGTCAGAATTGGAAACGTTGGGGTGCCACGTGTACCTAGAGCTCTGTGTAGCAGTCGCTAGGTAATGATGGCTAGTTGCTAGTCATCATGGCCTTCGAGTGCGTGTCTGTACATGCCCCTTTATATAAAAGGGTGAAATTTGTTCCATTTGGAACTTTTTCGCTCTGATTTCTCTTCGTCTCCTTCAACGTTCCTGCCCGTCACCGCCGTCTGCTTCTCCGACCACCATTCCAAGCTTTCGAGCAGCCACTTTCGTCTTCTTAAATCAAGTAAGTTTTCTGATCCTGTGCTTGTTCTACTCCTTTTGGTTGTCAATGGTAGATTGCATGTGGTTAGGGCTAGGTTTAGAGGACGAAATAAGTGGATTTCCAGTGATTGTTGGGGGTGGGCGGTGGTTGTGCCATTTTTCCACTTCTAACATGTCGCCGGACTCGTTAGTATGTTTTAGTTTAGGAGGGCGGTTGACGGCGTCGTTGCGATGGTGACGCTTGTGTAACCGTCGTGAATTTTCATCTTCTGAGTAGGTGATGAGTTTTCCGGTAGAATGCTCCCAGATTCCGGTGGGGCTTTGTGGTTTTTGGCGAAGCTTCGATCGGAAACTGGGTGTGAGTGCGGGGAAGTTCCTTGTTTGGGGACTGTTTGTTTCGAGCATCTCCTCGCGGGGAGGTTTCAGCTTTTTGATGTTAGGGCTTAGACCGGAGACGTTGTCCTCAGCCCTTTGCGCGCCCTTTCACTTGACTTAGCGGTGGAAGGGTGGATTTGATTTGTTGTCGAATTCACTTTTCTTCTCTGCTTTTCAGGTGATCGACATGACGACGAGGCCAGATAGAGAGATTATTCTAGATACGTCTGAGGAAGAGACAAGCTCTTCGGAAAATAGTAGCTCGACGGCTTCGAGTTCCTCCAGTGATGTCGGGGAGGAAGAGGAATTGGAAGTTATGGACGAGGACGTCGTTGAGGGTCCCAAGGAGGAATGGGAGGTGGCCAAACCAGCCTACCACGTGTCTACCTTTGCAACATATTTAGGAGATGTTTTCACGGAGGTTGGACCGGAGGGGGAGTGGAAAGTACACTTCCCTTCTGAGGATGAGTGGGTCTGCTCGGATTTCGGGGACCGCTTCACAATGTATGAATATGCTTTTAAGGAGCTGGGTCTGAGGTTGCCATTTACTGATTTTCAGCAGTCGGTGTTCACGCACTTGAAGTTGGCTCCCACGCAACTGCACCCCAACTCGTTGGCCTTCATTCGGGCGTTCGAGCTAGTGTGAGGCTTCTTGAAGATTGGGGCTACCCTTCCCTTGTTCTTTACAGTCTTCCACCTTCAACGGCAGCTGTCGGGGAGGAAGTACAGATGGGTCTCGTTGAAGCAGCCACGTAAGCTGTTCAAGCCTTTCTCTGAATCGATACGGATGTTTAAGACGCGGTACTACGTTGTCGAGCCTGTGTTCGAAGCTGCCCAGGACAATACATATATCAGGGAGATCGAGGTTGACGAGGATGGGAACGACCTGCGCGATGAGGCGGGGAAGTTCATTTGGCAGAGGATTTACAAGTTCCCTATTCATTGGGCACCTGACCATTTTACCAAGGAGCCTAGTGACTACGTTCTTCAACCGCATGAGCTACACGAGCAGGATGCCGTGGCGTACGAGGAGTTGGTGAAGTACGTTAACTCTTTCCGGCTCGCTGAGTACTGGACGAAGAAGGGTAACCCGGTCTTCGAGGAGGACGGTAGTCAGAGGGTTAAGTATCGGTTTATCAACACCAAGGCACTGCTGGAGTGCAAGACTTCTACGGAAGTCGAGAAGCTGCTTGGTAGTTTTAGTTATTTTAGATTTACTCGTATTACTCTTTTCCTTGTAGCTAACGTGTTCGTCTTTTGTTTGTGCATGTGAGATGCCTCAGGCCCATGAGAGGGTTGTAAAGAACGCCCTTGCGAGGAACAAGGCCGGAGCGGTTCCTCTGAAGTCTCGATTTGCTGGTGCTCGTGCTCCTCCTCCGGCGCAGTCTGCTGCGGGGACCTCTTCTTCTCCTACTCCCGCTCCCCGGGGGTCTCCTCTTCCTTTGACCGGTCGACCCAAGTGGCCAAGGTTTAATGACGCTGTGGACCTCTCTCGGGCATCAGAGAAGGGGAAGTTCGAGCTTCCTCCTTGCATCCTTGATAGGAAATTCTTTGATGGGAACTCTTTGATCGTGCCTCGGGCGGAGTCTCTTCGCTTGGAAAGCATGGACCGCCCGAGCAAGAGGGCGTTGATGGCTCAAGACGCTTCAGCTTTGGTTAGGATGCTGGAGATGGCGGCCGTTTATGCTGAAGGGGACTCTACAACTGAGGCCGAACTTAATGTTGCTCGGGCTGCCATGGCGTCCCTCAGAGAAGAAGCCAAGGTTACCGATGATGCTCGGAAGAAGGCTGAGGAGGAGGTAGCTCGGTTGAAGAAGGAGAATTCTACGCTGGCAGCGGATAAGAAGGCTTCCGAGGAGCTGGTCCAGCAGTTGAGGGTGGTCAATGCCCCGTGTGAAGATGAGCCGGAAGATGTGAAGGAATTGAAAACGAGATCCGAGTTAGTCACCCGTATGCTGGTGGTCGAGGATGACAGTATTGCCGTCGCAGATGAATCCTTCAAGAATGTCGTGGCTCAACTGCGGGTGGTGAACTCCGAGCTTGACTTTTCTGTCGAGGGTACCCACTATCTGGCGCATGTTAAGGATGGTCGGATTGTTATGCCCGACGCTCTCGTTGAAGGGAACACCGAGGATCAGCCCGTGCAGGACCAGGGGCCCTAGCCTGAGCCAGCCGAGCACGTGGACGAGTGAGGAGTCTGTTTTTGTTATTGTAATTTGTCCAGGTTGCGCACCGAGTATCTGTTGTAACTTATTTTTGGGGGGGGCATGACCCCCATTTTATGTAATCCAGTACAGCTGTGGTCCTTGTGGCCACTTATTATGTTAAATTATTATATGTTTGATTCTGTTATCTGCATGATTTTACTTGCTTTTATTTGTTGCTAAGTGTTGTACTCATGGTCGTTGTGAATGTATATCTGCCCGTGATTGGGAGTGTTTTAGGGGATTGCTCGGTGTAGATGTGTTCGGCAGTGAGGGGAACTGGTCGAACGGCCGGGGAATGCCCTGGCGGGGATGCGGAGCTCAGGTCGCGTTTGAGGCCTGAGTTCGCGGCGTGAACGTCCCATCGCGAGCTGGGGTTCTGCCAATCATGGTACTTTGACGACGGCGATGCTCGATCGAGGACCGTCGTCGAGCAGTTACTCGGCTCATTATTGGGCGAGGTTCTGCTTTATTGGTATGCGACGCTTGTACCTAGGCGTGCATAGTGGTCGATAGCTGATGTCTGTCGTCGTGACGGGTCGAACCGAGAATTAGGGCCTTAGCTATAGTATTGTTTTAGCTTTTCGGCGTTCCATGGTCTAGCAAGTTCTTCCCCGTTAATATGTTCTAGGTAGTAGGCCCCGTTTTCCATTTTTGCTCGGACGCGATAGGGTCCTTCCCAGTTGGCTGCTAATTTGTCTTCGCGAGAGTCTTTGTGGTTTCTTCTTAGAACAAGGCTTCCCACATCGAACTCTCGCCGTATCACCTTGGCGTTGTGCCTGATGGTAATTTTTTGTTTTAGTGAGGCTTCGCGGAGGGCTGCCCCGGTTCGGATTTCCTCGACGAGGTCGAGTTCTTCACTTAATGATTTGTCATTCATCTCCTCGTCTAGGGGCGACTCTGTCCGCCTGGAGGGTACGTGAACTTCGACGGGGATTACAGCCTCGGTTCCGTATGCTAAACGGAAGGGTGTTTCCCCGGTTGTAGAGTGTGGGGTTGTACGGTATGCCCACAATACGCTGTGCAGTTCCTCGACCCAAGCCTTCTTCGTTTCGTCCAGCCTTCGTTTGAGGCCTCGAAGGATGACTGAGTTAGCTGCCTCAGCCTGCCCGTTTGTTTGAGGGTGCTCTACGGATGCGAAATGCTGTATCGTGCCCAGTTGGGCGACGAAGTCTTGGAACTTCCTGTCTGTGAATTGTGTCCCATTGTCCATTACTATCGCTTGGGGGATGCCGAAGCGTGCAAGGATGTTTCATTTGTAGAAATACAGGATGTTGAGGGCAGTTATTTTGGCTAGAGCTTCCGCTTCTATCCATTTTATGAAATAGTCTACGCCCACTATTAGGTATTTGTTCTTACTCGATCCTACCACGAAGGGTCCTAGGATGTCTAGGCCCTACAAGGCAAATGGCCACGGGGAGGACATAGCCTTGAGCTCGTTAGGTGGAGCCAGGTGCATGTCCCCGTGCCGTTGGCATTTATCGCATTTTTTCACGTGTTCTTTTGCGATCGTATTGCATGGTTGGCCAGTAGTATCCTGCCCGGAGAGCCTTTCGAGCAAGGGATCTTCCGCTGAGATGTTGAGCGTTGATTCCCTCGTGGATTTCACACAGGATGTGCGCGACCATTTCCTCCTTGACACATTTGAGCAGCGGAATGGAGAATCCCCGCCTGTAGAGTTTATCTTCGACCAAGACATAAGAGCAGGCTCTTCGTCTGACTGTGCTGGCCTCCTTTGGGTCAGACGGAAGTTCGTCTTTGGCGAGATAGTTGTAGACAGGGGTCATCCAGCAGTTGTTGTCGCCGATCACCTGCACGTCGAGGGTCGGGGAGGCCTTCTCGATGCTGGGCCGAGGAAGTACTTCCTGTATGACGGATTTGTTTCCGCCTTTCGTCTTTGTGCTGGCTAGTTTGGATAACACGTCTGCTCGTACGTTATGTTCGCGGGGAACATGTTTCACTTCCACTATTGTGAACTTCGTAATCTCCTTCTTGACCAGGGCCAAGTATTCAGTCAGGTTGTCGTTTTTGGCCTGATATTCTCCCTGGACCTGGAGGGCCACGAGTTGTGAATCCGTGCAAATGACGACCTCTTCTGCACCCAGGTCCTCAGCCAGGCGTAGCCCAGCGAGGAAGGCCTCGTATTCAGCCTGGTTGTTGGAGGTTGGGAAAGACAGGGTGAGTGATACTTCAATGATGATTCCTTCGCCGCTTTCCAGTATGATGCCTGCGCCGCTCCCTGCCGAGCTTGAGGCACCGTCAACAAAAATGGTCCATTTGCACGCTTCGCTCGCGGGGGAGTCTGCGAACGTCATTTCCGCGACAAAGTCGGCCAGAGCTTGGGCCTTGAGGGCTTTCCTGCTTTCGTATTGGATGTCAAATTCGGACAGTTCCAACGACCATTTGAGCATTCGGCCGGCCATATCTGGTCGTCCAAGCAGCTGCTTTATGGGTTGATCTATTCGAATCACGATCGTGTGAGCCAGGAAGTAGTGTCTTAATCTTCTGGCTGTGTTGATGAGAGCTAGTGCTACTTTCTCTATCTGTTGGTATCTTAACTCTGGTCCTTGCAATGCTTTGCTCGTGAAATATATGGGTTTCTGCCCGTCAGGTGTCTCGCGGATGAGAGCGGCGCTCACTGCTTCGGTTGCCACGGCGAGGTACAGGTACAATGTTTCGCCATTGTTTGGGCGAGAGAGGACCGGTGGCTCTGAAAGTGCTCGTTTCAGATGGAGAAAGGCCTTGTCACACTCCTCGGTCCATTCGAATGCTGCCTCTTTGCGGAGGAGTTTGAAGAATGGTAGGGCGTGCTGGGCGGACTTAGCCACGAAACGAGATAGTGACGCGAGCATCCCGTTGAGGGACTGGATGGATTTTTTGGACTTGGGAGTAGGAAACTCGGAGAATGCTCGGCATTTATCGGGATTGGCTTTGATTCCTCGTTCCATTAAGTAGAAGCCGAGGAATTTGCCCGCTCGGACACCGAATGTGCACTTCTCCAGATTAAAACGTATTTTGTATTTCCTGGCTTGTTCGAAGACCTTTCTCAAATGGGCAGTAAGATCGGTTTCCTCATGGGATTTGATGATCATGTCGTCCATGTAGACTTCAAGCATGTCGCCTATTTCTCCCCGGAATACCTTGTTCATCATTCTTTGGTAGGTTGCTCCGGAGTTCTTCAGGCCGAAGGGCATTACGTTGTAGTAATAGTTACCCGATTCAGTCATGAAGGCCGTGTATTTTTTGTCGGCCATTGCCATTGGAATTTGATTATAGCCCGAGTAGGCGTCCATGAACGATAAAAGTTTAAAACCAACAGAATTATCAACAAGTTTATCAATATTGGGGAGGGGGTAGGCATCCTTCGGGCATGCCTTATTGAGATCGGTGTAATCAATGCACATGCGCCATTTTCCATTAGATTTTTTTAACTAGTACAACGTTGGACAGCCAAGTGGTGTACCTGGCCTCCGAAATAAATTTGTCCTCGAGGAGGTCCTTTACAGCTTTTTCAGCAGCCTCCGTTTTCTCCGGAGACTGCTTTCTCCAACGTTGTGCTACGACCTTGACGGTCGGGTCAATTGTCAGCTGGTGGCAGGCGACGGACGGATCCAAGCCGGGCATTTTGGCGGCGCTCCATGCGAAGAGGTCGGCATTCTCACAGAGGCACGCTTTGAGCTACTTCCTCGCGATGTCGGGCAGATCTGCTCCAATCTTCACTCCCCGCTGAGGGTCGTCGCCAAACAGAACGATCTCGAAGTTGCCATCTGGGATTGGGCGCATCAGATGGGAGCTGCTGCTGGACGATGTGGACGGGTCGGCTGAAGCTGCTCGTTCCTCTTGCTGGTCTTCTTCTTGGAAGCGACTGTCGAGGTCGATGGAGTCGACCTAGGGAAGAGGCTTGGCTTCCTCGGAGCTGCTTTTGGCTTGGATGCAATGGCGTTGAGCCCCTTTGTAGCTGCCTCGAAACACCGTCGTGCAACTTCGATGTCGCCGTGGAGGGTGGCGACCATCCCTTTTGAAGTGTAATACTTCATCTTTAGGTGGACTGTTGAAGGCACCGCTACCAACTCGGCCAGAGTTGGCCTTCCGAATATGCACTGGTAAAGCGACGGGCAGTCGATCACTAAAAATTGTACCTTGACAGATCTGGCCGTCTCAGCTGATCTGAAGGTTACGATCAGTTCGACGTAGCCCCATGGCTTGGTCACTGATCTGTTGAATCCCTGCAAATCAGACCCTACATAGGGGGTAAGGTGTGATTCGTCTAGCTGAAGTGTTGAAAATAGCTGGGAGTACATGATGTCGGCCGAGCTACCCTGGTCGACGAGGATTATGCGAACGTCAAAGTTCACCATTCGGGCTTGGACGAGCAAAGGAATGCTCGAGTTCGGGGATCCCCCGAGGAGCTCTTCCCGGTAGAAGGAGATAGGGACGGAGCCCTTCTGAGCCTGATCAAGTGTGGTCACTTTATTAGAGCTTGTGTTGATCAGATGCTCGAATTTTCATTTCACGGAGCCCACAGTGACTTTGTTGAAGCCCCCGCCAGAGATGACCATGGCAGAGGGAAATGTCTCCCACGGGCTGTGGGCCGCGAAATAAGCAGGGGCGCTGAGCCCGTCCGGGACGTAGAAGTCCTCTAGTCGCGATATGGACATAGCGACCTATATGTTGGCGTCTTCTGAGGAGGGTACTTCCTCCTCTATCTTCTTGGACTCCTGGGCATCCTGCCGAGGAATGTCCTTCTTCTTTGCGAACTATTTCAGGTGGCCGTCCCTGATCAGTATCTCAATGGCATCCTTCAGATGGATGCAGTCCTCTGTAGTGTGGTCGTGACTCTTGTGGAAATGGTAGTATTTCGATTTGTCCACATTTGGTCTGGCCGGCAGTTGCTTGGGGAAGCGGACCCCTGCCTGCTTGAACTACGAATTGGCACATTCAGACAATATTTTCTCCCTGGAGACGGTCAGGGGGGTGTAGTCATGGAAATGCCCGGAGGGTCCCTTGCTGTCGCGGGAGTCCCGTGGACGGTCCTCGCGCCTCCGTTCACCCCCACGAGATGTCGAGGCTTCCTCTCCTCTGGAGGCCCGAGCGTTCTCCTGATGGCATGATGCTCGGACGTTGCTGGCCGCAACCTTCTCTTCATACTGAATGTGCGATTGGGCTTTGAGGAGGAGGCGTCTAAGTTCCTCGGTGGTGCGAGGCCAATGGCTTTAGAAAAATCAGAGCCCGGGCAGAGCCCTCGCTCGAGCAGAAACTTCTTCATTTCGTCCGTTGTAGGGACCTGTACTGCTTCCTTGTTGAACCTCTCGATATATGCGCAGAGAGGCTCGTCTTTTCCTTGGATTATGGCCCCAAGGGAGGCCTCGGTCTTAGGGTGACGGCGAAATGCTATGAAATGCTGCCAGAACATCCTGCCCAGTTGTCTCCACAAGGTAATGAACTCCTCGGATAGCTGCTTGTACCATGTCATCGCTCTCTTTCGGAGCGTGGTAGGAAATAGTCAGCATTTGATGGCGCCCCGTACGCCACGATAGTCCAATAGGGCATCGATGTTCTCGATGTGCTCATCGGGGTCAGTGGTCCCGTCGTACATGCCCAGTGACGGGGGCTTCTCCAGGCTTTTTGGGAGATGGGTAGCCAAGGTCTCCTGGGATAACGGGCCGTGAGGTTCGTCGTCGCTGCTAGAACTGGTGACTGATGGGGACCGAAGGGGACGCTCGCGGCGGCGGTTCCTCTGGGGAGAAGGAGAGCGGTTCCTTCGAGGAGAAGGTGAGCGGTTCCTTCTGGGAGTAGGCGAACGGTTCCTTCGGGAAGAAGGTGAACGGGCCCGACCTTTAGACTTGACCGGGGGAGATTGCTCATTCCTTCGAGTCCTCTTGTGGCTGGGAGAGTGCTGGTCACGCGGGGAAATCTGGTCGCGCTTTTGGGCTGCGCGAGGGTCAGGCTCTTGGCGCAGTCCTTGGTGGATGTCCCTCCGGGCCTGCGGGCTCCTTGATCGTTGCTGGTTCCTCTGCGGAGGAGGGGATCTTGGACGGTTGGACTCTTCTAACACCCCTATCCTCTCGTTCTGCTGCAGGATCAGGGTGTTGGTTTTGTTGATCGCCTCTAGGAGGGCTGCCACGGCCAGGTCGGCGTTGGGCTGAACAGGAACGGGCTGGACGTCCAGTGAAGACTGATCGTTGTTGCGATCAGCGGGAGTAGGGGAAGGAGAAGCAGTGGCCCCGTCCCTTAGAAAACGGGCATCTCGGAGGAGAGATGACTGGCCGTCAACGTCAGATTTATTGACGGGGAGGATAGTGGTTTGGAGAGCATCCTTGGCACGATCTTGAGAGGCCATGATGATGATGATCTTTGAGAATTGTTTTGATCTTTGGTTTTCGGGGAAAGAAATATGGGGAGAACAATGATTCCTACAGACGGCGCCACTGATCGTGAATGCTGGATCAGATCCTGTAGAAGTGGGTCACCGAGTGCGTCTGGGATACTGGTCGTATGGAGATGAGGGGGGTGTACCTGCAAGGTACTCCGACGCTCAAGTAAGAAAGGGTCAGAGAAAAGGGGCAAGTACAAAGTATTAGTTCGTAGGGTGAATATTGGATACCTGGCCCTCTCAAGCGAGAGGGTTTATATAGAGCCCCCAGTGCATGGCCAACGGTCCTATTTTAGGGGCGAAATAACCATTTTCCCCAAAGAATAGGTAACGACCCGAACTAGCCGTTATGTCGGGCAGAGTGCTCGAAACTAGCCGTTATGTCGGGCACATGCATGGTTTCGGGCATCTGGCTTTGACTATTCGAGGAGCAAAGGAGCCGTGCGTAACGGGCAGTATATTCGGGGAGGAATGATGCATTCCTTGCCCGGTTAGAGGGGCAGGAAGGTAACTTTTGCCCCTTTGTGGATTGGGCTTAGGCAATTTGGGCCGCTCTGGAGCAGAAGCGGATTGGGCCATGTTTAGCCATTGGTCAAGTCCAGAACAACTGCCATACCTCCTCTTGCTTGATTTGGAATTTTATTTTTATCTTGATTGGATTTTATTTTAGAATCTTTATTGAATTTTTATTTTGAAATCTTGATTGAATTTTAGATTAATTTTCCCATTAAACTTGTGGTTAATCTTATTGATGCTTGTGTGCTTCTATTGATTCATGTATTGATGATTGGATGATTTTTTGTGTCATATACTTGATGATTAGTTCATTGCTTGATGTTCTTGTATTGATACTTTGACATGCTTTGAACTTGATGCTTATTGATTGTTAGTTGGTTTTATTTGTGTGCCTTCACATGCTCCCTTAGGAGTCCTCTGATTCAATTTAATTAAGTTGTTTAATTTGATTAAATTGAATTAGGGGTAGACTTTAGGATGTTAATCCAAGCATGATCATATTAGGATTAGATTTCCTTGATCTCAACCCTAGGTCCATCTTGCATGATCACATTAGGGTAGATTTTCCCTTTAATCCCAACCTTAGGATCATTTTGCATGATAACATTTAGGACCAAGTTCCCCTAGATTTTTGCCTTGCATCTTCTTAAAACAAAAATCTTTTTCTTAATCTTTTTTCTAAAAATACTTAATAAATACGATGCGTATAATACGTCACGAGTCTTAAGTATATGGGAAAAGATGAGTGGGAGTCTTTCCTTACCTTTTATAGAGTATTTTGTAGGTGAGACGTCTGGATCATCTGTACAAAGTATTCGCTCTCATTGTCATAGACTTTAGTACAATGCGTATCACAAATCTTTTCAAATCTTAAACAAAAAACACTTCAACAAATGAAAATCATTTTCCTTCGGGATTTTCTCTTCAAATCTTTTCAGAAAGGGCATGTTATTTCAGTTCTACCGCAATACAAGTAACACATAAGTCTCCCCACGTGCGAGCGGCAAAACCTAACTGCTAGAATATGAACATTAACATCGTCCACAAAAAATGCTAAACAGAGCAAACTTTTTCAACAAGAACTACAGAGTTATGATTCCCTCTGGGATACGTAGGCACTGGGTTGCAAATTTTAGACGAACTCAATAATAAAAACCTTTTGTTCTTCCCTAATAATTCATTTCTACATTCCCTTAGCAAGTAAGCTTTAGATATACACACCCTTTGATTAGAACAGTAAGAATGGATCTCGTTGAGTACAACGGACGTGAGGGGTGTTAATACCTTCCTCTTGCGTAATCGACTTCTGAACCCCGAATTTGGTTGCAAGACCATTTTCTTTCCCTTATGAGGTTTTCTCGACATTTTCCTTTCCCCGTTGGGATAAATAAAGTTTGATGGCGACTCTGTGTCTTTGCCAGTTGTTTTTTTCGCGAAGCGACACCAGATTTGCTTCTGTTTGTACATCTTGGTGTTTTGAGGATTAAGTGATTATGAAAGAAAGTCTGCTATGAGTTCTTATATAGACGTGTTACATACAATGTTCCAAGTATCTGTTGTTTTAATATTGATTAAGTCTTTTTAATATCTTAAATGATATATCTTGGAAATGTTATCTAAACATTCTAACCCGTTAAAGATTCTTTAACAGTTATGAATTTTATGGTTAACACGTTTAAACTGTTGCTTCAGGTGTCAACATCACTTCATTAATGTCCTTAAGAAAATCTAAGGGAAGTTATTGAAAGTATTTGCATGCAATAAACAAAATTTGGTCAAGAAGTACTTTTTCATTAATTGAAGCAGAGGATTACAAAACATTGATTCATAAGGAACTGCTAATGCTTAGTATAAATCTTTATCTAAGTCATCCTGAGCCTTATGATGATAACAATTGTCATAATCTTTGTCTAGCTCATCCTCATCAGCTTCTTCCTCTTCTACCTCTGGGATTGGACGGTAGAACATCTTGTTGGACCGTCTTCTTCTCTTGGACCTCTTCATTATCTTCCTTATGGGCTTCATCACAACCTTTGATGAACCTACTCCTGTAGGTTATGTTAGAGTTGCTGACATCGCCTCTTTAGAAGTGAGCCTTGCAGAGGGCACATGCACAATGGTAGATGATTCAGAAACAACTCGTTTCTGTACGTTCTGGACATCTTGTCTTATAGAGCTCTCAAAGATTTTTGTTACTACAGAAGTCTTATGACTCTCAGCTGATGCCTCCATGACTCTGGTGGATGTTGATGAAAATGAATTAGGTTTGGATTGCTTTTATAATGACTTATGAGCAACTCAAATGACTGAATTAATCCTTGCTTGATTCTTGGAACAGTAACGACCACTAAAAATTTTAAGCATGTACTATATAATCCTTAATGACCCCATGTTACTTAATCGTTTTTCAATTTCTTAGAAACTGATCCTGTAATGATGGTCTATGATGCATTTATGACTGCAATTTTTTTCTTCTTCTCTTCTTTATTTCTTTTCGATGTGACAAAATGGGGAGAAATAATGGTAAGTATTTAATTAGAAACTGAACCCATTGAGTACCTATTTAGTTATACATATTGGTCATTTATAATTTTGTTATTTATATTTCTGTTTTTATGGTTATCTTGCTCGGGCGACACATTTTAACTTTCTTGTACATAGAACTAAGGAGGAGCTTATAAACCTTAGCCTTTGCCTATCAGTGTCAAAAGGAGCTTACAAACCTTGTATTCTGATGTTGCCAAAGGAAGTTAAAATATTATTTTTGGTTTTATTAAATATGGAACTAAGGGGGAGCTTAGAAACCTCAACCTTGGAACTGTTTGACTCAGGGGGGAGCTTACAAACCTCAGACTCTGATGTTACTAAGAAAACTGAATTACTTTTTCTTACAAGTAGTTCCTAGTATGATGTCTACGATACTCTACTTTGGACTAATAGACTCAAGGGGAACTTACATACCTCATACCCTAATGTTGCAAAGAAAATTATAACTGTCAAACATTATCCTTTAAATACTTGTGTTTGTCATCATCAAAAAGGGGGAGATTGTTAGAACAAGATTTGTTCATGACATATTTTCCTTGGGTTTTGATGATAACAAAGTATTGAAAGAACAATGGTTTATTTGATGTGTGTTACATGTGTGCAGGTTCTAATACTTGTAAAATTATAGTCAGAATCTGTTCTACATTAAGCACACTTTGAGAGTTGTTGAATTGCTAGCTTCTGGTGGCAGAATCTGAAGAACACTTGGTAAGTGATGTCTGGCGTAGACTCTAAAGCCGAAGGTCTAAGCATCAGAAGAAGCAACATAATCGTCTCTACACTTAATGAATGCAAATTGGCTTCTGGTACCATTCAGAGTTAGTGATAAAGCTGAAGTTGTCTGTACTGCAGAAAGCAAGTTGTATTATCAAATCAGTTTGTCAACTAGAGTCTACAGATTGCAAGGCTCAGAAAGGCTTAGATTCTTTATGGATATCTACTCTCAATGGCTCTATTAGTATAAAATCTCTTGAATACTCAAAGGTTAAACATGTTACACATTCGATCAAGATCTTCTGCTATATCTGTTAGCTGGAAGATTTCGACTAAGCAGGGAAAGTAAAGAAATGATGAGAAGGCCAACATGTAGGTCGACGCTAGAAGGAAAAATGGTGAGAAATCCAAGGCGCAGGTCGACATCCATAGAGGAGGCATCGAAGGTCGACCCAGAGGCCATGTCGTCCAAAGGTTTTCGACTGATGGCCAGCGAAACCAAGCTGAGAAGTCTTTGAGCGGGAAAATTTGAAATGCTGAGAACGTGGGGAAGTTACAAAGATGGTGGGGCGACACATGTCATAACCAGGGCCAACATTGAGAAAAAAATAGTTATTTTCCTTTCCTATTTAAAGCAATGTCCATTTTTGTTTTAGGGGTCACATTTGTAACATTGTATAAGGGATACAATCTAAGTACCAAGCGTCAAGAGAAACGAGTTTACTCCCACGAAATGTATGATAGCATCCACATTTCTGTTTAGAGCAATTTACATTACCAAATTTCAAGATATCTTGCCATTTATTCACTTGTTTGTTTATTTATCAGTCTCGCGTATATTTATTTTTCAAGTTGTTTCCAATTTCCTCCAAATCAAAAACCATCATATCAACAAGACTTACACTTCGACCATTTGTTATGGGATTCTGTGGCCGATCCCGCAAGCAAACCTGCGATAGGAGGCCAGTAGTTATTTGCACGAAAATCACGTGTGAACAAATTGGCATGCCCGGTGGGACACGTTTTGAGTTGAGTGTATGCATTTACGTAGTGGTAAGATGGTGTCACCACGTCCGAACGAAGAACCATCTTCGGCGGAAAGTACGGTTGTAACGCAAATAACTGATGTTGGCTCTGGAAATGTCTCTGCGATTTTGACCGTCCATAGCGGGCCAACCGCGACACCACGTCGGTCTGAACCGAGGCTGACGATGACATGGACTACATGGCAGCATGTGCCTAGTTTCACAGTGCCCATACCTCGAGCTTTTGGGATGCCAACAGAGTTCATGCGAGTCTACATTCTAGTGGTCCGGTGTTTAGGGACAGTTCGTCTCTAGTTTTCTCACCATACCAAGGATTAGGGCCTTTGGCAAACCAAGTTACTCAACCCCCAGGTTTCAATCAGTTATCCCAATCAATACCAACGTTCACCTTAAGTTTCGTCGCGGTCATGAGACAGCAGATGGATGAGAGTAATCACGAAATGGCTCACATGTTGACTCAGCAAATGGGCACTATATTGAGACCGTTAATACAAGATTCGACCCAGAGTTACCAATATTGGAAACTCAGATGGCATGGATAAGTGATTTCCTAGGCGCTCCTAGAACACCGGGTCGACAGACTCCTCCGCCTCGACCGGAGACACCAGTTCGTCAGGATGAGGTCTTCGACGAAACAATTGACCAACCCCATAAGGTTGAACAAACCCCTAGGGTGGCCCAAAGGCCTCCCGTTGTGTTAGTTCATAGGAACCAAGATCCAGACTATGTGGTTAGGCAAGTTCGACACGATGCCATGGCTGGCGAACCAAACTTAGAAGTTATGGTTGAACGGATCATGGTTTGAAATGGGGCGAATCCAGGCCTTCGACGACCAACGTATACGTCCCCACTACCAGATTTTGTCTTGCAGACAGGATTTCCTAGGGGGTGGAAAGTTCCAAAGTTCACCAAGTTCACCGGAGAGACCGAAGAGTCCACCATGGAACACGTTGCCAGATATCAAATTGAGGTTGGTGACATAGCAAATAATGAGGACTTGAAGATGAAGTACTTTCCAAGTTCCCTTTCAAAGAATGCGTTTACATGGTTTACCATATTGCCCCCACAGTCTGTCCATACCTGGGCACAATTAGAGAGGTTATTTAATGAACAGTTTTACATGGGACAATCGAAAATTAGTCTGAAAGAGTTAGCCAGTGTCAAACGGAAGGCCACAGAGTCGGTGGACCAATATCTCAATAGGTTTAGACTTTTGAAAGCACGGTGCTTCACTCAAGTCCTTGAACATGAGCTAGTCGAGATGGCGGCTGGCGGCTTAGACTATTCCATCAGGAAAAATCTAGACACGCAATATCTTAGGGATATGGCGCAGCTAGCCGATAGGGTCCGACAGGTCGAACGATTGAAAGTTGAGAAAGCTCAGACTAACAGATACCGTAAGAAATAGAAAGTTTCGTACGTAGCCGCTGACGAATATTCTTCTGGAAACAAAGAGCTCATCGACGAAAGCGGGGTTAACGTGGCTGAACTTAAGCCAGGGCCTCTGTACATGTGTAAATTACTAAAGCCATCAAACGGGAAAAATCCCGTCGAAACTGAAAAAACAGATAAATGTGTTGCTAAAACTTATACTTTTGATGCATCTAAATGTGACGAAATATTTGATCTACTAGTTAAAGATGGTCAGATTATTATTCCCTCTGGTTTGAAAGATCCCCCATTAGAACAAATGAAGAAAAGGGGATTTTGTAAATTTCATAATTTCCTTGGTCATAAAACAACTCAATGTGTTCTTTTTAGGGATCTGGTGCAGAAAGCTTTGAAGGAAGGCCGACTTCAATTTGGTGAAAGGCCAAAGATGCAAGTTGACACAGACCTGCTGAAAGTCGAAGAAGCCTTATACTCTGAGCTGTATGACTGCATGATGGTTGAGGTTACTGAAGGTCTCAACAAACAGTTGACAACTGAATCCTTTGAATGCATGATGGTCGAGACTATTGACGGTTCTGACAAAAAGACTGAAGAAGAACTCGAGGCAATTTACCCTCAAGTTGGCGAAAGCCTGGCGGATTTCCAAGAAAAATGCAGGGTGGGTGGGTCGAAGGTTATGTTATGCCCAAGATGCAACGCTGTCTTTGATGAAAAAGCTGCTGACAAATACGAAGATGGCAAGAAAGAGATGTCGCGAGATGGTAAGCCACCTGTCTCGAGGTTTGTATTCGACCAGAATGGTGCCCGTCGTCGAAACGAGGAGTACAGGAAGCTGTTCCAGCAGGCACGATCCAAGACCTTTGTGCCACCGTCAGACACTCCACAGGAGAAGTGGGTGGAACCCGTAAGTCAGAAGTGGAGCAAGAGATCTAAATGGAAGGTGTTGGATCTGGAAAAGAAGGCAAAAGTCTATGACAAGAGGGTCAAACCTAGGGGCTATGTGGTATATCCTAATTACAAAGGGAAGAATCCTATGACAATGACTCAATAGAGGCGTTATCAGTGACATAAGAAAGTCGGGAAAGAGGCTTCGACTTCACAGTTGAAACCTGTCGAGACCTCTGGACAGAAAAAGCAATACCCACAAGGAAAGTGGATAGAGAAGGAAAAAGTCATGACAAATCAAACAATGATAGTGATTGTGGAAGCTTTAGGTGAAAAGAGGTGGTCTCAACCCAAGGCTCGAAGTGCACATCTGTGGTCGAAAGCAAGAGAGAACCAGAGTATACTCCCCAATCAGATGAGGAAGAATCAGAGTATACTCCCCAGTCAGATGAGGAAAAACCAAAGTATTCTCCCTAGTCAGACGAAGAATATACCCCTTCGCCGGATGACGACTTCGACGAAGACATGTATGATGACACCAATGATGACACATATGACGAAGATTTCGTTGTAAACTGCGGCATCGTGTTGATACTGCCAACTGAGTACGGTATGGTGTCAGAGGTCTCTGAAGCAGACGAGGATTTCGTGCCAGATAAAACCGCGGAAGACAAACTGCTATGTTACTATGTGATGAACAGTGGTGTGGTAGAAGAGCAGACAACCAAGTTTGAGAGGCCCAGTCCTGGGATGATGTACCATTTAAAACCATTATTCATAAAAGCAAAGGTTGACAGAGTGGCGGTCAACAAAGTGTTTGTGGATTGAGGGGCAATTGTTAATTTAATGCCTCATAATTTATTTAAAAAGTTTAGAAAAACTGAGGCTGGCCTCCGACAACACAACATGGTTTTATCCAATTACGAGGGAAAAACTAGCAACATTCTGGGGGTTGTCCAAGTTGACTTAGCAGTGGGTACAATGGTTATAAACTCAAAGGCCAATTTCAACTTGTTGTTGGGTCGAGAGTGGATCCATGGAATAGGGGCAATGTCGTCAACATTACATCAAAGATTAAGCATTTGGAGGAAGGATGGCATTGTCGAAAACATTGAGGCTGATCAAAGTTATTACAAGATTGACGAAGCTAAGGGCAATGAGAAATCCTTTGATCAGCACCTGGCTAACGTGGCACCTTGTGACGATGGATCTGGGTCTTACATTTCTATCGATACGGGCCGTGTCTTGAATTTGGATTCGGATTATGGGTTCATTTGGGACGCTGCTGACGAAACAATAGAGCCTACAGAAGACAATCCACCCACGGGGTGGCCAGTAGTCGGTGAAAATGACTACTGAGTCAGAAAGCATGACTCGAATTTCGGCCTATTTGGCTGAAAACAAAAGAAAGTTGGCACTAGAAGCAGAAAAACAACAAAAGATAGCTAGTGAAGCCGACCACAATGCACAAGTAAATGGCCAACAAGGCAAAATAATAGCTTTAGAAAGTCGGAGGCTTGATTGCATCTATGACAATGAGCCTTTGGGGTTTGAGAAAGACCCAACAAGTGAGCTGCAGAGAATGCAAGCGCAGGACCCACTCGAAGAGGTTGGCTTAGGAGATGGGATTACAAAAAGACCTACCTATGTGAGCACCAAAGTTGGGTCGAATATGAAGGCCAAGCTGATCGAGGTATTGAAATAGTACAAAGACTGCTTCGCCCGAGATTATGGCGAAATGCCTGGTCTGAGTCGAAGTGTAGTGGAGCTTCGAATGCCATTTCAGCCAGGTAAAAGGCCAGTAAAGCAGCAGCCTCGATGATTCACTGCAGAGATTACTCTGAAGATCAAGCAGCAGAGTAAGGTACGTCGAATGGATAGCGAATATAGTGCCTGTTATCAAGAAAAATGGAACCCTTCGAGTCTGTATAGACTTTAGGGATCTGAACAACGCTACCCAAAAAGACGAGTATTCGAGGTCTGTGGTAGAAATGCTAGTCGACTCAGCTGCAAGTTTCGAATATTTGAGTATGCTCGACGGCTATTCCGGCTATAATCAAATTCTCATAGTCGAAGAGGATGTCCCCAAAACTGCGTTTCGATGCCCTGGGGCTTTGGGAACCTACGAATGGGTTGTTGAAATTCTGGCATAGAAGACAACAGATGTCCTAACATATGTCAAGACATTGTTCAGCATAAATATTAAACAAGGACGGAATAAACAAATTGATATTTTGAATATCAGCAACAACAGCAAGATAGACGTTTACAAATTGCAGAAAGTAAACGAACACACAACATTGTTAACCCAGTTCGGTGTAAATCACCTACGTCTGGGGGCTACCAAGCCAGGAATGAATTCACTATTAGTAGTATTAATTTAGAGCTAAACTCCCCCATTTACAACTCCTCGCTTAATCCATACCCAGTACAATTCTATCTAGATATCACCATCTAAATAAGAGAAACTCATCTCAATTCCTAAATCACCTCTGTGATATCTAACAGTTACAATCTCCAGCAACTGCATCAATCTGTTCAATTGAAAGACATTCCTTCCAATAACAATATTCAGCCAAGACTCTTGACTAATAATAATACACGGTTTTGCTTAAAAGCTTCAACCAAGAACAATACTCAACTCTTGCTTCAAAGCTTTGAGTGAGAACAATCTACAACAACCTATGTCGACCACATAGTATCAAAAGATACATGGGTGACTTACAAACTACACAAGAGACTCTCAAAACCCTAAACCCTTATGTTGCACCGACGGCTTGTTGTTGTGTGTGCTTACTATTTTAGGTTTAGCAAGTCCTTATTTATGGACTCTTGCAGTATGGGCTTGGACTATTCAATCAGGCCAATCTTCACGTTTTAATTCAGCTGCAAGATCTTCTCCACAAAAATAGGAACAAATCTCCAAATAGTTTCCTAAAAAGTCTCCAAGATCCTTTTTATGAAATCCAATTAAATATGCACTTTGTTCCTAATAAATCTCCTTGACCTGCGTATAATGATGAGACATATCCAAAATATTCTCATAAAAACAAAACAAATCTATCAAGAGATATACAACAGCAGCACCTACTGTACCAGACAAAGATGTCATGACATCTCCTTCGACATCTTGATTAAAATTCACATGACAGCAAAACAGCAACACCTGCTATACCAGGCTAAGATGTCATGACATCTGTCTTCAACGTCTGTCTGAAACACATAACAGCAGCACCTGTTGTACCAGACCAAGATGCCATGACATCTGTCATGACAGTAATACTGTCATGACAGTTGATGAAGATGCTTCAACATCTTACTCGACATCTTGCCAAGTATTATAACCACATATGTATTGATGTCTGATCAACCATGTCAGGACATCTTACCTAACATCTTGCTGTAAACTTGTTTTAGCCAAAATGTAGCCAATCAAATACCTAAGAGTTGTAATGCCGTTCGGGTTAAAAAATGTTGGGGCAGCCTATCAAAGAGCCATGAATGCTATATTTCATGATTTTATTGAGAAATTTATGCAGGTGTATATTGACGACATTGTGATAAAGTCTTCATCGGAGAATGGTCACTTAGACCACCTTCGACGTTCATTTGAAAGAATGAGAAAATGTGGATTAAAAATGAATCCACTAAAATGTGCTTTTGGTGTTCACGTAGGGGACTTCCTGGGATTTGTGGTCCACAAGAAAGGCATCGAGATAAACCAAAACAAGATAAAAGCAATCTTGGATCTCAAGCCTCCTTCGACAAAGAAACAACTTCAATCTTTGTTGGGGAAGATAAACTTCTTGAGAAGGTTTATATCAAATCTAAGTGGCAAGACGAAGGTATTCTCGCCATTGCTCAAGGCCAAGAAGGAAAGTGATTTCCGCTGGGAACGGGAGCAACAGGAGGCTTTCGACACTATCAAAGAATACCTCACAAGGCCTCCCATTTTATTGCCACCTAATATGAATAAAAACATGAAGTTGTACATTACTGCGTCAGATACTACCATAGGAAGCACGTTAGCACAAATGGATAGTACTGGCGTCGAAAGACCCATTTATTACCTTAGCCGAATGTTAATAGATGCTGAAACTAGGTACACTATGATTGAAAATTTGTGCTTATGATTGTACTTCTCATGTATGAAATTAAAGCAATATATCAAACCAGTTGATGTTTATGTTTCGTCGCATTTTAATGTTATTAAGCATATGTTGTCTAAACCTATTCTGCATAGTCGAATTGGGAAATGGGCACTAGCATTAACCGAGTTTTCCTTAACATACGTCCCTCTAAGGGCTATGAAAGGTCAAATAGTGGCAGACTTTATTGTTGATCACGCAGTAGTCGAACCGTCGATATGTAGTGTCGACGTTGCCCCTTGGAAGTTATACTTCGATGGGTCGAGCCATAGAAACGGGCCAGGTATTGGAATTATAATAGTATCCCCACAGGGTATTCTGACTAAATTCAAATGTAAGGTTGACGAAAAATGCTCCAATAACGAAGCAGAATATGAAGCCTTAATTACTGGCCTCAAAATACTTAAGGATTTGGGTGCCAAGGGAGTTGAAATAAAGGGCGATTCTAAACTGGTGATTAAACAAATCACAAGAGAATATAAATGCGTCAAAGAGCATCTTTTGGTTTACTTCTCAATGGCGAAGCGACTTTTGGAACACTTCAAAGTTGTCAACATTACGCACGTGCCCAGAATAGAAAATCAAGAGGCTAACGATTTAGTGCAGATTGCCTTCGGGTACAAGGTGTCGGAAGAGAAGTTGAAAGACTTCATTGAAATTAAGGAGAAAATGGTGTCAAACGTGCTACCCTTATCAAGCTTATCAACCTCAGAGGCGGTAGGGACAAACGTCTCGACAGAGAGCTTAATCGAAAGCTTTGGAAGTTATGAAGTTTTTGCTATCAGCAATCTATCACCGTCAGACTGGAGAAGACCGATCGTCGAGTATTTGGAGAATCTGGGGGACACAGAAGGAGTGTTGCTCAAGTGTCTGGGGGACACAGACGCATACCTAGCAATTTCTGAAGTCCATAGTGGGACATGTGGGGCTCACCAAGCTGGCCATAAGATGAAATGGTTGTTGTTTCGACAAGGCGTCTATTGGCCAAGCATGCTCAAGGATTGCATGGACTTTGCAAAGGGATGCCAAGACTGTCAAAAACAACAAAAATTCAGCACGTGTCAGCCAGTGAATTACATACCATCGTCAAGCCATGGCCCTTTCGTGGATGGGCATTGAAAATCATAGGGGAAATTCGACCAGCCTCGTCGAAACAACAGAAATTCATCCTGGTGGGTATAGACTACTTCACAAAATGGATAGAGGTTGTGCCTCTAGTAAAGGTAGACCAGGAGGTTGTGATCGAATTCATCCAGAATCATATTTTGTATAGATTCGGGATCCCTGAAACCATCACTACGAATCAAGGTTTCGTATTCGTTGGCTAGAAAATGCAAGAGTTTGCAGCAGAAACGGGTTTCAAATTAGTTACTTCGACACCATATTATGCTTAAGCAAACAGTCAGGTCAAAGCAACCAATAAAGTAGTAATTGGGCTCATCAAAAAGCACGTGGCCAGGAAGCTAAAAAATTGGCACAGGACGTTAAATCAAATTTTATGGGCTTGCCGAACATCCCCCAAGGAGTCAACCAACTCGACTCCGTTTCGTTTGACTTTCGATCACGACGCTGTATTGCCAGCAGAAATATGTCTACAATCAGTTAGAGTGCAACAACAACATGAAATTCCGTCGGAGCAATACTGAGGCATGATGCTAGACGAAATCGTGGACTTAGACAAGGAAAGGATGGCAGCATTAAATGTGTTATTACGCCTTAAGGCATGAGTTGCCAAAGAATATAATAAGAAGGTTAGAAAGAAGACCTTTGCAGTTAATGACTATGTGTGGAAAACGGTGTTGCCCATGGATCAACGGGATCAGACGCTAGGGAAATGGTCACCAAATTGGGAGGGACCATTCAAAGTAATCCAATGGTTCAGCAACAATGCATACGAGGTTCAGGAAGTAGGTATGGACCAACGAGTCTTAAGGATAAATGGGAAATATTTGAAAAAATATAAACCTATGTTACAAGAGATTCAAATTAGAAAGTAACTTTTCATCAATAAGTAGCCAAATAGTCTGGGAGGGCCAAGATGGCTTACAAAATATCCAAATAAAGTTACAAAATTTCGACATGCAAATTAAGAGGAAGCAGGGAATCTGGATTTAAAGTCTTCGAAAAGAGTCTTCTCATAAATAACCTTGCTGTCGAGAAGGGCCTTCTTTTTCAGTATTTGGCCAATGGTGTCCTTTAGTTTGAGAGCCGTTTCGACATGAGCGATCCCTTGGGCGACTTCTTGATCAATCGTTTCTTGAGCAGGCAAAGGTTCAACAGAATCCAAAGAGGCCTTTTGCTTTTCAACCTCAACAATTTTTCTTGTAAGTTCAGCTATCTGAGCTTGATAGTCAGGTATCTGTTGGTCGAAAGCACAGTGCTTATCAGAGCGCTCTTGCTTTTTGGCCTCAAAGTCCCCAAGTTTCTTCTCACAAAGTGAACTGAGGTATCACTGACGGTTCATCTCATTGGTATTCAGCCTGATCTGAGCATCAGCTGTTAGACGGTGTGGCTAGTGATCGAGAGGGGGGGTGAATAGATCACCGCTTATAAAATACGGTTTTAAAAACCTTAACAGAGTTTTTGAAATATAGCGGAAAGTTTTGGTCCCGAATCGACTTCCGTCTATTCTGAACCGCTACCAAAAAGACCAGACACGCAAGTATGATGCTGGATTTGAATTGATTGATAGAAAACGTTAACACAGAATTTTCTTGCACTAAATGCACTTATCACAAATTCTGATTCCAATGAGTAAATCACAACAAACCGTTTTGTCAAACACTTGGCGTGTATGTGTTCTATGATAAACAATAGTGATGTTTCAATAAAAGGTTTTCTTGCCACTATTGTATCACGACACGTAAAATGTACTGCGCCAATTTGTATCACAAAACAGTTAACGAAAACGTAAAGGGAGATAGAGATAGAATACGATACACAGAGATTTGTTAAGGAAGTTCCCCACTGTCGTCCTCGCGTGTGGGTACGTCTCCCTCTCAATTTCAAAAGAAATTGAGACCTTTTCTTATCAATAGTTGCTGAATTCGTTCTTACAAAGGTTACAATACCAAGACAGAATTCTAAATCCCTAGAACTTCTTCTTCTCGTATAGAACCTCGACTTGATCAGAGCTGGATCAAGAATTCCCCGCAAGACTTGCAAACGATTCACCGGTTCCACGACCTGTTTGCGAAACAACCCCGTTTCCAAACCCTACGCTGCGGCTGAATCCGTTCTGCAATCGTGACTAACAAACCCGCAAGAACAGTCCCGTTCTTGAAGGACAAACCAGTAGGTTTTTCCTCGAAACCTCCTTCACTCTTCAACCCAGCTAGATCCTTGATCGTTCCACTGACTCCACAGCTAGATCGTTGATCGTACCACTGAACGTTATCTCGTTGATCCTTCAATCCGAAGAACAAGAATGATTGTGTGTAATTGTTCTTGAATTGAAGAGATTGAGAAGATGATGAAGACGAAGTATCTTTCAGGTTTCTGAATGCTCAATCAATTGCTGCTACAAAGACCTCTATGACTTGTGTATTTTGCAATTTTCACTTGTGAATTCATTTTAAGCCAATACCTGCCACTTTGTATTTATACTAAACAAGACAGAACTGTTAGAATTAAAATTATGCAGAAAAACAGACTTTGGGATCGATCCCAACATCGTATGGATCGATTCCTGACAATTTTTAACTGTTAGGGATTGATCCCAAAATCTATGAATCGATCCCTACTGAAGGTGAACTGAAAAACAGAATTTCCATTAAATCAGGGATCGATGCCAGACACGTATGGATCGATGCCAGACAGTTTTTAACTGTTAGGGATTGATCCCAAAATCCATGAATCGATCCCTACTGAAGGTGAACTGAAAAACAGAATTTCCATTAAATCAGGGATCGATACCAGACACGTATGGATCGATGCCAAAGGTTATGTATTGATTCAAACCTTATAAAAAGTGTTTCTAACAATCATTTTAAGATGAAAATCACACATATTCACATGTAGAATGAAGCACAACAAATCATACGCGCAATTTGCAATCATACAAAAACAAAACCAAAGTAAAGGATTGTCTCACAAACTCCCCCTTTTTGATGATGGCAAATTGATGTGTGATACTCCCCCTGAGTTTGTGCATACCATTCTGTCATGTCAATATCTTCTATACTTCTCCCCCTTTGTCAACATCAAAAAGAGGAAAGAAACAACAAAGAGAAGAACAAAGTAGCAAACCGCAACATAAATTGATAACAAAGCTAACAATCACAAAGAAAGAAAGCTTAGAAGAATAAAATCACTCACAAAGAATGACCAATAAAGGGCAAGGAAACCATAAACAAGCAAACGGAAATAAGCAATGAAATACTAGGAAAGTAATGAAAATTACATAAGCCAAACAAATATAGTCAGAATATTCGAAAAATGAAACAACAATTCAAGCAACATGAAATGAAATGCATATGAAATGAAATGCTAATGGGGAAAGTGGCCTCCACAAGACTCCTCGTCATCTTGATTTGGATCTCTGAAGCTAGGTGGAGGCGGAGGAGGAGGCATTTCATCAGGATTGTGTCCCATGAAAGAGTACTGTCTGAATCGGTCCTGAACTTCAGTGCTTCGAAACCTGTCCATAATACCCGGATCTGCACGACAATCGTCCATAAAACCTGTCATTTCATTATAAAAGACTTGATGCCACTTAATCAAGTCAGTGTGCCAATAATGCTGATTCTGATACATCCTTGTGTGGTCATCATGCCACTCCCGATGTTCGTTATGCCACTCAGCTTGTTGAACATGCCAAGCTCTTGCTTCCTCATGATTTTGTCTATTTTCTAGCTGCATTTGCTGGAGCATGGTTGTGACATTTACAGAAGTGGAGGAAGAGAGGTTATGAGAGGTATGGGGATGCTAGGATGAATGCTAGCAAAAAAAAAATGATGATGTGTCGAACCATGAGAAGTTAAAAAGGACGGTTAATGAACAAGAACAGTAGGGATCGATGCATGGGTTTTGGAATCGATCCAAACCACGATGAATTTGATTTTTAAAAGCTGTAGGGATCGATACCAAAAGCGTATGGATCGATCCATACTGAAGCGAAATTAAAAAAAATTGAGTTAAAGTGATAGAGATCGATCCCTAGGTCGTGGTATCGATACATGCGAATGCAAAACAGACTTTTATGACCTTTTTTTTTTTTTGCAGAATGCAATGCCTATGAATCATGTTATGAAAATGATGCTTAAGAATAGTTATCAATCCAGATATTAATATTCAAACAATAAATGCAAAAGAGTTTACATAAACGAACATAGAGAATTTGTTCTAACATACACAAACACATAGATCCAAAGAGTAGTAAAGAGGATTGATATTACCTTTGTTGATGTACCTTTGTGAAGTATAAGCTCATAACTTCTAAAACACAACTTATCAACCAAGGTGAGGCAAAAATAGAATCTAACAAGCTTAAGATAGTAATGAAGAAAGATCAAGAATCCCTAATTCACGACGAATGTTAAAGAAAGGTTTCGTTGCTAGTGGTTTAGTGAAAATATCAGCGAGTTGATTCTTAGTATCAACATGCTCAAACACAACGTCCTCTTTCTCAACATGGTCGCGAAGAAAGTGATGCCTATTCTCTATGTGTTTAGTGCGTGAGTGTAAAACAGGATTCTTAGTAAGATTTATAGCACTGGTGTTGTCACACTTTATTGGATGCGTTTGAGTTGAATATCGAAATCTTGTAGTTGTTGCTTCAGCCACAAGATCTGAGCGCAACAGCTACCGGCTGCAACGTACTCAGCCTCAGCAGTTGACAATGCGACAGACACCTGTTTCTTGCTATGCCAACTGACCAGAGAGTTTGAAAATAAGTGACATGTACCACTAGTACTTTTCCTATCTGATTTGCAGCCAGCAAAATCAGAATCGGAGTAACCTACTAAGTTACAATCGCTTCCTTTTGAATACCAGAGCCCATACTTAGATGTTCCATGAAGATATCTAAATATGCGCTTGACAGCTTTCAAGTGTGACTCTTTAGGATTCGATTGATATCGTGCACACATGCAGACACTAAACATGATGTCAGGTCTAGACGCAGTAAGATACAAGAGAGACCCAATCATACCTCTATACTGTTTGACATCTACACTCTTACCGTGTTCATCTTTATCTAGATATCCGTTGGTAGGCATAGGTGTGTCTATTGATTTTGAGTCGTTCATTCCAAAGCGCTTGAGCAGCTCTCTGCAGTATTTTGTTTGACTCACAGCTGTTCCCTCATCAAGCTGCTTTATTTGGAGACCGAGGAAGAAATTAAGCTCCCCCATAAGGCTCATTTCAAATTCACCCTGCATAACTTTTGAAAACTCTTCGACCAAGTGTATGTTAGTTGAACCAAAAATTATATCGTCTACATAAACTTGAACTAAAAGAATGTGTTTTCCTTTGTGCTTAATGAAGAGGGTGGTATCCACTTTACCTCTTGAATATCCATGATCAAGTAGAAATTTGCTAAGTCTTTCATACCAAACCCGGGGGGCTTGCTTAAGACCGTACAAAGCTCGTTTTAATTTGTAAACATAATCTGGATATTCAGCATTCTCAAAACCAGGAGGTTGTGAGACGTATACCTCTTCATTTAGGACACCATTTAGAAACGCACTCTTTACGTCCATTTGGTAAAGCTTAAAATCTCTAGAACACGCATAAGCGAGCAAGAGACGTATAGCCTCAAGGCGAGCAACTGGAGCATAAGTTTCCTCATAGTCTATGCCCTCCTCTTGGTTATAGCCTTGTGCTACTAAACGTGCCTTGTTCCGAGTTATCACTCCACTTTCATCAAGCTTATTCCTAAAAACCCACTTAGTACCTATGATATGATGTTCTCGCGGACGCGGGACAAGTTCCCAAACGTCATTTCTTTTAAATTGATTAAGCTCTTCTTGCATGGCCATTAGCCAAAATTCATCAATCAAGGCTTCTTTGGCATTTTTAGGTTCCACTTGTGAAACAAAGGCGAAGTGAGAACAAAAATTACTTATCTTAGAACGAGTCATGACTCCCTTTGAAATGTCTCCCAAGATGTTGTCAATGGGATGGTCTTTTGAAGACTTCCAAGCTGGTGGAAGGTCATTCACATCAGCTGTCCTTTCTTCCTTATCTTTTTCATGACTAGTATCTTCCTCCTTCTCAATGGGAGCTGTCTTGGATTGATCAGTTTCCGCAACAGCTTCCTTGAGTATGTCTTCTGTAGATACACCTGCGTCATCAAAAGAAATACCTTTGCCGACATTTTTCGGATAAGACTCATCAAAGGAAACATGGACAGATTCTTCAACAGTAAGTAAACGCTTATTATACACTCTATATGCTTTACTTGATTGTGAATAACCAAGAAAAATACCTTCATCCGCTTTTGCATCAAACTTCCCAAGTTTTTCCTTACCATTATTCAAAACAAAACACTTACAACCGAATACGTGAAGATGTGATAAGTTTGGCTTTCTTCCTTTTAAAAGCTCATAAGGGGTTTTATTTAACATAGGGCGAATTAGAATCCTGTTTAGAACATAACAGGCTGTGCTAACAGCATCAGCCCAAAAATATTTTGGCAATCCACCCTCATTTAGCATTGTTCTTGCCAGCTCTTCTAAAATGCGATTTTTGCGCTCCACAACGCCATTCTGTTGTGGAGTTCGAGGAGCTGAAAAGTTATGCTCAATACCATACTTATCACAGTACTTATCAAAGAGATAGTTTTGAAATTCTCCTCCATGATCGCTTCGAATTGTAACTATTTTAGAATTCATTTTATTTTGGGACAGTTTTGCAAAATTCTTAAAAGCAGAAAAAGTTTCATCTTTGCTATGAAGGAATATAGTCCAAGTAAATCTAGAGTAGTCATCAACAATTACAAAACCATAATAGTTTCCACCTAAGCTCTTTGTCCTAGACGGACCAAAGAGATCCATATGGAGAAGCTCAAGAGGTCGTGAAGTTGAAATTACATTTTTGGATTTAAAAGAGACCCTTGTTTGCTTTCCCATTTGGCATGCATCACATAGGTGGTCTTTTGAAAACTTTATTTTTGGAAGACCGACTACTAGATCCTTAGATACAACCTTGTTAAGCAAATCGAAATTAACATGCGCTAAACGTCTATGCCAAAGCCAAGAATCATCATTCAAGGTAACTAGACATTTAGTGCTTGTTAAAGATACATCACAAAGATCAAGCATATAGATATTGTTTACTCTAACACCCTTAAACACAACATTATTTTCATCATGTTCAATTATGCAACAAGTTTTTGTAAAAGAAACTTTGTAACCCTTGTCACACAATTGACTTATGCTTAACAAATTGTGTTTAAGTCCCTCTACAAGATTGACATCAGAAATGGTAGTGGTAGAGGGGTTACCTATACTACCTTTGCCAAGTATAGCTCCTTTGTTATTGTCTCCATAAGTAACATATCCCTTTTTCTTTGCTCTGAAGTCTATAAAAAGCGATATGTCACCGGTCATGTGCCTTGAGCAGCCGCTATCTAGGAACCATCTCCTATCTTCGGATGCAAGGCACTCTTCCTACAATATCAAAAGAGAGTGGTTGGTACCCAATTTTCATTGGGTCCAAAGGGGTAAGTGGTAACATGGTTGCCTTTTGGCTTCCATTGATAGATGCCTTTAGGAACAAGAAACCTCCTAAACTTGCATTTCTCAATGGTGTGGCCAGCATGACAACAATAATGACATAAACCATGATGATGCAATTGTTTAGTTTTGTTCATTGAATCCTTTGGAGTAAAAGAGTATTTTGCATATGGAGGATTCAATGACTTCTTAAACAATCTAGTATCAACGGCGTAAGTCACCTTGGGTTGTAAAGCTTTTTCCAATTTGACTTTAAGAGTATTAACCTCTCGTTGCCAAATATGACAAGCTTCACAATACCTAACTTTACTACATCCGTTAACATCAATATCTTTTGAATTTTCTGCAATACTAGCCTTCAAGCTTTCTAAATCTTTTTCAGCTTTGTATACTTTACCTTCCAAGAATGAAAAAATTTGTTTATCGGAAGATAATCTTTTGAAAGCATCTACAGCTTCGTTATGCAGTTTTTCAAAAGCGATTTTCAGTTCAGAAAAAGACATAGAGGAGACATTATTATAGTAGGCTTGGTTTACCTTCTTTTCTTCTTGTTTCTTCTTGTAGTAGGCATGGTCTTTGATGTGAGCCATAAGACATAGGTTTGCGGTTTCATCACTATCACTTGAACTTTGTGAGCTTGATGAATCGCTATCGCTTTCCCATGCTATATAAGCTCTCCTTTGTTTGCTGTACCGTTTAGGTGAATCCTTCCCTTTATCCTTTTTCTTCATAGGACATTCTGTTTTGTAATGTCCAGATTTGCCACAATTGAAACAAGATCCTCTACCTTTATGCTTCTTGTTCTCTTCCTGTTTTGACTCACTAGATTGTCTTCTAAACTTCATGAGGTTTTTGTCGGAATGCTTGTATCCATTCCTTCGAATGAATCTATTGTATCTCCTTACAAAAAGTCCCATTTCTTCATCATCCAAATCTTTGTCACTACTTGAATCATTGTCACTTTGCTCTTTTCTTGAGGACTTAGTGCTAGAGGCCACAAGAGCAATTGGCTTCTTCTCACCCTCTTTGTCTTTCTTCTTCTCTTTCTCCTTCTTACTTTTGTTCTCATACTTTTCAAGACTTTCTAGAGCTTGCTGATGTTCTTCCAGCTTTCCAAAAAGTGTTGTAATCGTAAGAGTCGTCAAGTCGTTGGCTTCCTTGATAGCTGTCACTTTAGGTTGCCATTCCCTGCTAAGACATCTCAGAATTTTGTTAGTAGCTACCTCATTGGAAACAGGTTTTCCAAGTGCATTTAATCGATTTGTAAGATGAGTAAACCTCTTTTGCATGTCGGAGATAGATTCTCCATTTTTCATGCGAAAGAGCTCAAACTCTTGATTAAGTGTGTTAATGCGGGACTGTTTCACTTCAGTAGTACCCTCATGGGCGATTTCTAAAGCGTCCCACATCTCCTTAGCAGTCGTGCAATGGGATACTCGATAATACTCATCAACACCAAGTGCTGAAATTAGTATATTTCGAGCTTTCCAATCACTCGACCACTTTTTCTCATCTTTCTCAGTCCAATCAGCTTCTGGTTTAGGTACTATGGCGCCAGCCTCATTGGTCATGGTTATTTGAAAGGGACCATTCTCAATGGCTGTCCATACTAGCCTATCCACAGAATTTATATGAACTCGCATGCAGTCTTTCCAGTAGCCGTAGTTTTCTCCGTTAAAGACGGGAGCTCTATTGTACGCCCCCTTTGGTTCAGAATCCATATCGTTACAGGCAGCCACAGAGCACCAGCGAACCGGCGCTCTGATACCACTTGTTAGACGGTGTGGCTAGTGATCGAGAGGGGGGGGGGGGTGAATAGATCACCGCTTGTAAAATACGGTTTTAAAAACCTTAACAGAGTTTTTGAAATATAGCGGAAAGTTTTGGTCCCGAATCGACTTCCGTCTATTCTGAACCGCTACCAAAAAGACCAGACACGCAAGTATGATGCTGGATTTGAATTGATTGATAGAAAACGTTAACACAGAATTTTCTCGCACTAAATGCACTTATCACAAATTCTGATTCCAATGAGTAAATCACAACAAACCGTTTTGTCAAACACTTGGCGTGTATGTGTTCTATGATAAACAATAGTGATGTTTCAATAAAAGGTTTTCTTGCCACTATTGTATCACGACACGTAAAACGTACTGCGCCAATTTGTATCACAAAACAGTTAACGAAAACGTAAAGGGAGATAGAGATAGAATACGATACACAGAGATTTGTTAAGGAAGTTCCCCACTGTCGTCCTCGCGTGTGGGTACGTCTCCCTCTCAATTTCAAAAGAAATTGAGACCTTTTCTTATCAATAGTTGCTGAATTCGTTCTTACAAAGGTTACAATACCAAGACAGAATTCTAAATCCCTAGAACTTCTTCTTCTCGTATAGAACCTCGACTTGATCAGAGCTGGATCAAGAATTCCCCGCAAGACTTGCAAACGATTCACCGGTTCCACGACCTGTTTGCGAAACAACCCCGTTTCCAAACCCTACGCTGCGGCTGAATCCGTTCTGCAATCGTGACTAACAAACCCGCAAGAACAGTCCCGTTCTTGAAGGACAAACCAGTAGGTTTTTCCTCGAAACCCCCTTCACTCTTCAACCCAGCTAGATCCTTGATCGTTCCACTGACTCCACAGCTAGATCGTTGATCGTACCACTGAACGTTATCTCGTTGATCCTTCAATCCGAAGAACAAGAATGATTGTGTGTAATTGTTCTTGAATTGAAGAGATTGAGAAGATGATGAAGACGAAGTATCTTTCAGGTTTCTGAATGCTCAATCAATTGCTGCTACAAAGACCTCTATGACTTGTGTATTTTGCAATTTTCACTTGTGAATTCATTTTAAGCCAATACCCGCCACTTTGTATTTATACTAAACAAGACAGAACTGTTAGAATTAAAATTATGCAGAAAAACAGACTTTGGGATCGATCCCAACATCGTATGGATCGATTCCTGACAATTTTTAACTGTTAGGGATTGATCCCAAAATCTATGAATCGATCCCTACTGAAGGTGAACTGAAAAACAGAATTTCCATTAAATCAGGGATCGATGCCAGACACGTATGGATCGATGCCAGACAGTTTTTAACTGTTAGGGATTGATCCCAAAATCCATGAATCGATCCCTACTGAAGGTGAACTGAAAAACAGAATTTCCATTAAATCAGGGATCGATACCAGACACGTATGGATCGATGCCAAAGGTTATGTATTGATTCAAACCTTATAAAAAGTGTTTCTAACAATCATTTTAAGATGAAAATCACACATATTCACATGTAGAATGAAGCACAACAAATCATACGCGCAATTTGCAATCATACAAAAACAAAACCAAAGTAAAGGATTGTCTCACATCAGCTTGTTTGCAAACAGTGAGGTCTTTGGCCAATTGCATAAAGAATGCCTCGAATTCGATTAAATACTTGGCCATGGGTGGGTTAATTTGAAACTGGGAGAGTTCATCCAATATCTTGAAAACATTACAAGCTACAACAACTTCCTCTGCGACGGCCGCCAGAAATTCGTCCTCAAATAGGTATGTCTTCAGTTGTTGTAGCTTGAGGGCGAAAGAAGCATCTATTTCTGGGGTTGGTATGGTCGTCGAACTAACAGGTTGAACGTCCATGGACTCTTGGTGAAGCTTGTGCAGTGCCTTCAAAGTTGCTGCTGGATTTGTCTGCTTCATCGCCAAAATCTCCTCTGGAGTAAGAGCTTTGTCGACATTGGGCGTAGGCGTGTTGGATCCACCTTCAGCAGAAACTTTAGGATTCACGTCGCCCTCAGCAGCAGTAGCAATAGTCGATAGGTTTTCATTATCACCGGTGGTTGCGCAATCCTTCCCAGCCTCAGTGGTGGTGTTTTGAATTGGAGGCGTTTTCGCCGCTGGATCCTCTTCTGTCGAGGCCCCTTGAAACTCGTCAACTGTTTGAGGACTAAAAACAGTTGCTGTCTCAGGCGGATTGCCAATGGTAACCGTTGCAGTGTCATCCTTTTCAGCAGTGGTCGAAGCGGCCACAGTTTCCTGCAAGAAAAGTTCCAGTGAGAAAATATCCAAGCAATATATGAGCTAAGGGAACAAGGATGATGAATACCTCAGCTGGGTGTTTTGGAGGAAGTGTTTCAGCCTCGACAGGCTTGAAGACTTCAACAAGGTTTCTAGGGACAACAGGGTTCATGGTCGAAGCAACCATTTTGGAAGGCATTTTCTTGACTAGGGCCTTCTTCTTCTTCACCAATGGGGTAGTTGGAGGGGATGCTAGGACTCCAGAGGGAAATATCTGGGATTGGGTACTTTCATCCGACACGTCTCCCTCAGGAGATGGTATTTTCTCAGAAGCCTAGCAAACAACAAAGTCAGATAAACAGCAAAAACAAGTACAAAGGAACGTCGAAACATGTTATACCTGCGGTTTCAGAATTTTCGGTTTCTTTGCAAGCCTTGTGGAGGTCAATGCAGCGACTGGTTCCCATTTTCGACCCTAGGAAATAAGCATAAATAGTTAGCTAAAGGCAACTAATGAAATAAAATTAAAGAGTTCAGGAGTTACCTTATTTGGTGGTTCTTCTATGGCATTAGCCTCTTGGGTGTTCTCGACAGACACAAAAATCGTCAGAGTGGGAACTTCGCCAGCAAGGGCAGCAAAAACATCGACCATGTTTTCCAGAAAAAGGTCACGTTGAAAAATTTGAGTTTGGTATTTTGACCACCAGACATCAAAGTCTTCTGTAGTAAAGAATGAGGGTTGGAATGCAAAGACAGGCAACTCGAGATGTTGTGTCGACTTGGAAAATTTAAGACAAGCCTTATGACCTGCCAAGTTCAGCCGTCGACCCGCCCGCACAATTTCAAAAGAATGCCACACTAAGGACTTAAGCAGCATCTGGCTCAGGCCAAATTGACGGGCCACCAAGTTGGGTTGGTAGTTCATTAACCCATAACCTGTATTCCTCGTATTAATTCGAAATGATAGCATGGTGGGAGTCAGAAATGCCCTCCATATAGAATTCGACTGTGCTGCCACTTTGGGGGAAATGCCAGGGAACAGATTTTGAACCACGACAGACCAAACTTTCGATCCACAAAGGGTGCCATGCTTAGGACGAAAGACGTGGTTTCCACAAACATGTTAAGATACTTCATAAATAGAGTTTTATTAGGGTGTTTCCTGAGTGGTCATCAGAGCAAGTCGAACGCCTTCTATGGGGCGCTCTTTGTTTAAACGCTCTATCATTGCAGATGCAGGGTAGCCCAGTTGGTGTTCGAAGGTGGCATTGAGCCCTGAGATATTTAAGGCTTTGGTAGTCTCATGGAGCAGTTTTAGCCGCAAGGCTGATAGACCAAGGGAGTGATAGAGGGAGGCTAGTAAGAGCTTACCTAAAGATACCTGTCGACCTTCGTGTATTTGGATCGCCAAGTTGATGTAGCTTTTGGCTATCTGCAAAGAGCCAGGGCAGAATAGATAATACGACAGCCACAAAGTCAGAAAATTGATGTGTTCTTCATCGGACACTTCTTTGGAGTCATTGTCGTGATGATCTTTGATGTAGTTCTGGAAACCAGCACGCTCGAAGTCAAAAGTGTTATTCGTTTCCAGAGTTGGGTCGAAAGTTTCGCCCAAGGGTGAAAGGCCAGTGATGGCCGCCACATCGAAGAGTGTCGGTGTGAACATACCACAAGGGAAGCGGAATGTGTTGGTCGACCCTCCCCAGAATTACATTGACGCCAGCAGTAAACAATGGTTAATCCTGTGAGCATTCCTTGAGAGTTGGATGACGTCGAAGATGCCAGCTGTCTTCCATTATTCTTGAAGTTGGTCTTCGACTTTGTTGAGCCAAGAGATGTAGTCATTTTTGCCAGGTGTAGGCATAGCTTTGGGCGCCATGAATTTGAGGTCTAAGGTGCCACATTTCTCAAAAGTAGGTGGTATGGTAGGAGCGAAACAGGGAAAGAACGCTTGGAGTTCTTGATGATTTGGCTTTTTATCCGGATACGACCCATGGAAAACATGCAGTTTTCCGGCCACCGCAAAGGGAATGATCATCTGGAGTTGCCAGTTCGCTATCACTGCATCATCAGCGGATGATGGTTGAGGAAGAGGTCAGAGAGATTCTTTTTCAGAGGGGACGAAGGCGATGGGGTTGTTTCCGGTGGTATGAGTAGCAGAAGCGGTGAATGTGGAAGAAGCCATTGAAATGAAGATTAGGATCAAGAGAGCTTTGAGAGCAAGAAAAGTCTGGAAGAAGAGGAAAATGTGAGAAGAGGTGGAAAAAAAAGCTAAGCGTGTTTAAGGAGTATTTATAGACAAACCACATGCAACTGAAAGGTTAAGAGGAGCAACTATTTCGATCCTGCAGGTAGTGGAAGCAGTTTCAAAACCCATAACTTGGGACAGGACTAACCATCATTACATTTCTTGGAAATCGTGGCGCAGAAAGGCGCCATCATCACGTCAGATCACGTGTGACACGTGGTTGAGGTTCGACAGAAGACAAAGCGATTGAGTTGGTGGGTTGAAACACAAGTACAGTCGAAATCTTGCAAGGAAAAAATAAAACGCCAAGTTTCTCGGTCGACATGGTGCTCAGTCAAAACTGGATTTTTGGGGAGACAATTTGTTAGCTGGAAGATTTCGACCAAGCAGGGAAAGTAAAAAAATGATGAGAAGGCCAACGGTGTAGGTCGACGCCAGAAGGAAAAATGGTGAGAAAGCCAAGGCGCAGGTCGACATCCATAGAGGAGGCGTCGAAGGTTGACCCAAAGGCCATGTCGTCGAAAGGTTTTCGACTGATGGCCAGCAAAACCAAGCTGAGAAGTCTTTGAGCGGGAAAATCTGAAATGCTGAGAATGTGGGGAAGTTACAAAGATGGTGGGGCGACATGTGTTACAACCAAGGCCAACATTGAGAGAAAAATAATTATTTTCCTTTCCTATTTAAAGTAGTGTCCATTTCCATTTTAGGGGTCGCATTTGTAACATTGTAGAAGGGATACACTCTAAGTACCAAGCGTCAAGAGAAACGAGTTTACTCCCACGAAATGTATGATAACGTCCACATTTCTGTTTAGAGCAATTTACATTACCAAATTTCAAGATATCTTGCCATTTATTCACTTGTTTGTTTATTTATCAGTCTCGCGTACATTTATTTTTCAAGTTGTTTTCAATTTCCTCCAAATCAAAAACCATCATATCAAAAAGACTTACACTTCGACCATTTGTTATGGGATTTTGTGGCCGATCCCGCAAGCAAACCTGCGATAGGAGGCCAGCGGTTGTTCGCGTGAAAATCGCGTGCGAACAGTATCTATCTTCAATGGCTCTTGTACTATGGAGTAACAACAAAGACTCTTGATCAAGTTACCTCTTAAACGGCTAGTTTTTGAAAAGGTTATAAATATGGCTGAAGGTTCAAACTGAATCTTTAACAAGGATCAACCAGAAGAAGGAGTAATAAGATCAACAATTATCAACTCATTGTATATGCAGATTTTTTTAATGTAGGTTGTAATTATAAAAGCCTTAAGATTTCTTACAAATATCTTAGAAATCTTAAGTGCTTTAGGTCTTTGTTATGGTGATTTCCCGTACCTCTGATACTTGTATCATGTACACCTTGTTCTCTATTCTGCTGAGCTCGTACAACAGTTTAGATAAAAATCTTGTGTGATTGGGATACAAGCAAGGAAGTCTCGAGCCACGTAAGTATCTTGCTATGTGCTTGAGATCTGAAAGTCTTAATCAAGTGGATTGATTGAGCAGACGTCTTGTATCATTGAGATACAAGCAAGGAAGTCTCGAGCCAAGATGCTTGAGTCACGCAAGTCTCTTGCTATGTGCTTTAGCAATGAAAGTATTAATCAAGTAGATTGATTGAGCATGAAAATCTTGAGCCAGTGGGGCTTGATCAGGATAACTCGATACATGAAATTTGGAGCACTAAGTCTTGACCAGTGGGGTGCAAGCAGGGAGGCTCGTTTCATGGGACCTGGAGCAGAAGTCTTGAGCCTGAGGGGCTTGAGCAGGAATGCTTAATAAATGAAATTTGGAGCAGTAAGTCTTGACCAGTGGGGTGCAAGCAGAGAGGCTCGTTTCATGGGACTTGGAGCAGAAGTCTTGGGCTGAGGGCCTGAGCAGGGAGGTCTTAGGTTTGTGGAACCTAAGCAAGAAGTCTCGAGTGAGGAGCTTGAGAAGAAGTCTTGGACCTTGGGTCTGAGCAAGTGTAAAAGTCTTAAGCAGAATGCATAAACGATTGTAATCATGTTTTGATTATAATGAAAATCTCTCGTGAAGCAAGGGGATTAGACTACTCTCAGTTAGGAGAGGAATCAATATAAATCTGTGTCTTCTGCTATTATTTATTTATTTCTATTAACATTCCGCTGCTAAGAATTAACCAAAATCTGAACACCAATTTAGATTCTGAACTCTGATCAGATGCAAACTAAGAAAACGGAAAACACAATTCGACCCCCGCTTCTTGTGTACTTTTTCTCACCTTCATACTTTATGAGTCAGAGGATGGCGTTGAGACCTCTTCATTTATTTATTGTTTTTTGCGAGTCCTTTAGTTTTAGTTGAAGCTCTGATATGTAATACTAAGACGAGTTGTTTTGTTACATGATATTATATTTATTTGAGATGTTTGAGTTATTTCATTAAATACTTATGTTGAGACAAAATAAAAGTTTTCTTCGAAGTTTTCGATGTTTCGGTGCTAATTGAAATATGTTATATTTGGTGACATATGCTTATTGTGAATGTGTAACATCGTTGTTGTGTAAAATTATATGTTTATTTTTACAAATCAAGGGTGTCGAGTTTATGGTTTTACAACGGCAGATCCGTAATCTTTCGGTCATGGTTGATGAATTTTAAAGCATCACGGTCCTGCAGAAAAATAAATTATCATAAAAAACTTGGAATATTATAACAAACATGATATTTTAAAGAATGAATACAACTGAATTTTATCTCCCCGTCCTATACATGTTTGGAAGTATGGTCTGGGTATATTGGCAGTAATGATAAGTCTGACGGGGCTCCACCAAACCCTAGGGTGCCTCAGGTTCCTGAGTATGATATACTTGTCTCCTACTGGCAAACAAAGGCGAAGATGCATAAGTCGCAAAAGTTGACGCATCCGCATCAACCAAGCTAGAAACGACAGGTGCCTGCGATGATCGAGCTTTTTCTCTTAAAACCAATGCATGTTACGCAACCATGCCATGCCTTAATCTATCTTGGTTATCAGACATAATGTCTATAAGTAAACCACACATGCATTATACACATGAAACACAATGAAGTTAAGCCAAAAGTTATAGACTGATAATTTTCAGAGATTCACCTCTGAATTCTGAAAATCAAAATGTTGGAAAATTTTCATATATGCATCTCCGTAAGGTTCTGCAACTCAAAAGAATGTTAATTGTGGAAATGCAGTCTATGCCAACATCCAAAATAATGCATTGATCATTTAAACTACCTATCAAACACATTACTCATTTAAATAACATATCTAAACTACCTATCACATAACCTCCATTAACAATCCCACTTCTAAGAGTCATTATTTGTTGTATTATGAACAAATTCAAGTCTGTTGAGCCTCTTATAACCATCATGATCGATATAAATATCATTTAAATTGTCTTTCCAGGTTACACGATCAGACACTCGAGAATTAAAACAAATGGAAAACGCTAACAACTAGAGAAATATTAATATATAGTGAATTAAAGTTCCAATTCTCATCCAAGTAAATATCATTTACTCGCATTTCTAGATCGTAGATATCCACATAAAGAACATGCCCCACTAATTTCCTTACCCCAAACCAATTATAAAATTAGAAAGAGGAATTCCCTGATCTAAATTCAAAGTCATATTTAAAAATAGAAAGAACTTTCATAATTAAATTTCAAGTACTTAATTACAGTTTCTTTTCCATATTAAGGAACGTTTCCTCACTCAGTGATACAATAACTTCATTTATTCTTCTAATATTAATTGGAATTTTTACTATTAAAAAATGGTCTGGCTAACTAGTGCTCCAGAGCACTCTTTAAAGATTTCATATTAAAAAATTATTCTTTAAATAATTCAAACATTGCACGGATTGTACAAATTTTTATAAATAATTACTATTTAAGATTCTTAAAGAGTGTTTCCGAGGAAACTTGTTAGTATTTCTCTTAAAAAATTATTGACAAATTCTTACTATAAAATACATGTAAAATTAAGGCTTAATACTTAACTTAATATTAATATAACAATTAAGACGAAATCGGAGTGACATATCTAATTAAAAACTTTCGGAATTTACATCTACAGTTCACATTGATGTCCCACGGTGGTCACATCTTTCCATACGACCATTCTACCCCTCACCGAAATTCAAATTCCCGCCCCTATCGCTAACGTGAAAAATCCCGGAATCAGAAAATCCAAACCCTCGATTTCACACACAAAACAGAACGAAAAGAAAAAAAAACCCTAATGTCATCATCAACCACAAACAACAATATGAACGACGTTGATCGTTTGTTCGCATGCTTCAAATGCGGTTTATCACCTCCTCGTAAGTCTTTCAATTTTCATTTTCGAAATGGCAAATAATGTTAATTCGTATTGCTGATTATGAAATTAACAACGTCGTTGTTTCAGCATCTGCTTTGATTGAAAGAAAACGAAGGAAAAGGAAATTGGAAAAGGAAGTTTCCAAGAATGATTTTGTATCAGAATCTTCAAATCCAGAATCGATTGGAGAAGAAGCCAAAACTCCGTTATCATGCATCAAAACCACGACCGTGGAATCTTCCATAGAGAAAGTAATGTAGTAAATTGTTTCTGTCCTTTTTATTATGCATCGATTGATTAATTAATTGATTATTTGAATAAGCTTGAAAGTATTTTAGGTTGAGTTTTCATTAAGTTGACGAGCACTATTTCAATGGGTACGGAAAGGGCAATCTTTTAGGCTATGTTTGGATTGATGGACTAGAACGAATGTGGTGGAATAGAACATGATGGAATGTAATAGAAATTTTATTCCATTGTTTGTTTATTTTTTATAATTTGACGTAAAGGAACTGAACAAATTAGTTCATTCCATTGCATACACCTAAAATTAGGGGAATGAAAATTGAAGGATGGGATGGAATTGGATGTAATGGATTCCATCAGATTCTATTTTGCATCATTCCATCTATTATTCGCAAATTCAAACAATGGAATCTTATTATATACCACTCAATTCAATTCCATTCTATCACATTCCGTCAATTCAAACATACCCTTAATATAATATAGTTTAAATGAAGCTTAAAATTGAAAGCAAAATGGACCACACTAAAATTTAGTATCCCTCATTGAAACCTGAAAAAGGAAAAAAGAAAATTAATTAATCGCTTATATCAACGTTTATCATATAAGTGCTTATGTATAAGCTATTTCTATAGCAAAAGATAAAATAAAGTCAAATTATTTTCATATAAGCTATCCTAAAGAGGTTGTGGAAATTAGTTGAAAAAAGGTTTATGGTCAAGTCTTTCAAATAGTCTAACAAATTACAATTTTAATGGTCAAATTGCTGCATTATTCCTAACTATTACTTCTCTAAATGCTGATAGAATTATATGTATTGTTTTTTTTTTTCTCTTTTGGTTTAATTGCATAATTGTTTCTTTATATATATTTTTATGGAAATAAGCTGAAGAAAGGTTATGGACATGGCATAACTCATAAGTTGTTTTCATAAACTCTCCCAAATAGTCTTACAATTCTTTTGTGGTCAAACTATTGCTTTATTCCTAATTACTATTTCTCTTCAAATCCTGAGAGAGTTGTATTTATTGTATCTTGTGTCATTCTTATTTAATTGCATATTTCTTAGTTGTTTTTTACATAATAGTTTTATATGATACCTTACATCCTCTTGTACTATTATCAGTGCTACTAGGCTCTATTTTATTTGTGTCAAAATTAAATTTCCTTGCATTTCAGCTTAAATCAGCAATAGCTAAAACCAAAAGCTGTAGTAGTAGGAAGCAGATCTCTCCAATTGTATTCTATGGTTCTCCTCATGGCGTGCCTCCGAAAAAACCAACCAGTTTATGGCGATTGTTGCATGAGATACGTGTCGATCTCTCTCAGCGAAATAAACTGAACATAAGGTGTTTTTCTGGAAGCTGGTTTCTACCCTTTACTTTTTTCAACTGTTTATTTATTTTTATTTAATGTATCAGATTATGACTTGAATCAAAGGTTGATTTTTGTCTAGGAAGGAAGTTTGGTTTACGTTCCCAAAGCAGGATGAAGCAGTAAAGTTTGCCAAAGGACAAGAAGATGTTCATCTCTTTAGTTACCAAGATCACTTTAATGGCCAGAGAAGGTTCCTTGTGTCTACATATACAGAATTCTGGCGAAGGTCTCCTTCGTATAATTTTTGTTCTCATGTGATTCACTATTTTCTACTAATCAATTATTACAGATCCTTCTTTCTATATAAACATATTGCTCAGTGCTGTACCCTCAGGTACAAAAACATGCCTTCCAAATTCCGTCATCATTATGAAGTGATTCAAGAGGTAATAATTTTTTGTTTATTGTCACTGATTTCATGGGAAAACTTATATTGTAGTTACTAGTTACATTGTATGGTGTGATCGGTTTGGGTGGCATATGTGTGTTTATTCCAGTCTTTAAAGTTTCTTTACTCCCAGGGTTTACCATGCCACCTTTACTTTGATTTGGAGTTTAATACAAAAGTCAACATAGGAAAGAATGGAGACGAAATGGTTGATCTTTTGATATCAGTAGTTTTAGAGGCCTTACATGACAAGTATGAAATCCATGGAGAGCGTGATTGGATAGTAGAACTTGATTCTTCAACTGAAGGTATGTTTTTTTTTTTTTTTTTTTTTTTTTCTGTCTATTCCATTTGTTGTAAACTGCAGCTTTGAAAACTATAGGGAATATAATTTTTCTGCTTGGTTATATGCCTTTTCTTTAAGGAGTCGATGGCATGAAATCTTGGTTCCGTCTTCATTTCATTTTTTCTTCGATTTATTGTTTCTTAAACGTAATTTAGGGATGAATTTATAGTTAATCTGCATAAACTAGCATTGACAGTTTGGTTTTGAGAAGTATTGATTACCACATGGGGATCAGTGTTCATCGGTTCAATAATTGATGGCAGTTCTCTTTTTCATTGGTCCTATAAAAATTGCATGTCTTATCTCATTGACCGTGAAATGCTTCAGCTGCCTTTACTTGTCATCTCCCTCCCTTATGTACTTAACAAATTCCTTATGTATTCTGCTGATTTGTGTGGATTGCTCACAACACAAGCAATTTTCGTCGTTCTATAGAGCCTGTCCGTTCTCAGTGACAGAGGAATTCAATCCCTTGTCCTTGTGCAAAGTGCTAAGGGGCTTTACCATTGTGAACCAATTGCACCATCATCATTTTCTAAGATCTTTTGTATAGTTTTCTTCACTGTTTCTAAAAACATTTTATATTTGACTTGGCACTCTACATGTTTTTAACTTTTATAATAAATGATTTGTTAAGTGCTATGACATTGATTCAAATATTTTCACATATAATTATCCTTATCATTTCTTTTATTGCATTTGTAGATAAGTTTTCCCGTCATCTAATAATACGCATACCAGAGGCTGCTTTTAAGGATAACTCCCATGCAGGTGCCTTCGTTTCAGAAGTAAGTCCAAGTATACTCATCTTAGTTCATCAAAACTAGAGATAAAATTTGGATTGGGGTGATTTCCTATCAATTCTTGAGAATCCAGTACCATTCATCTTTCTCTTTCTGATTGGAATCTACCTCAGAAATTTACTATAGGCGACTAGTAGACCTAATTAGTCATGAGCTGAGGCCTTGAAAGATTTCATAAAAAGAAGAAAGGGAGATGTGGTAAAGAGGAATAGGAGGGGACTTAATTGTAGAAATGGAAGAGATTAAAGGAAAGATATCAAATCGGAAGGGTAATTATTGTGAGTGTGTGTGTGTGTGTGTGTGTGTGTGAGTGAGTGAGTGGGTGAGAGAGGAAAAGGAGATCCTAAATGTGGTGTGCCATTATGAGTTATGACATGTGCTCTTAGTTCCAGGGAAGTGCTATCTAAGAGTTGTTTTCTTGCTTGTATTTCTTATCATGTCAAATGAGATAATCAATATTTCAGTAGAGATTCTTCTATTGTCACGAATAAAAGAAGTATTTCATTTATCTGTATTATTTTCTATCATTTTCTTTTCACAGTTAACACTCATAATGAGTCATTTTATAAATGTTTTTCATTCAGTAACTATCAATGCTTCAAAGGGAAGTTACTTACGAAAATGTTAAATTATACTAGCTGATAACACAACCTTCTTTGTAGTATTTCTTTCGTAGAAGTATCAACTACTGACTATATTAACAGGTATGCTCAAGAATTCTAAACGCAAAGGGGGAAGATAAAAGTTATGAAAAGTTATTTGTAGCAAAAGATGCCAATGAATCTGCTTGCCAACTTTTTGTGGATACTGCTGTATATACTCGTAATCGTTGTTTCCGTCTTCATCTATCTTCGAAGGCAGGAAAAAGTTCAATTCTCTTACCAACAGAGAGATTTAAGTGCAAGAACTTGGTATGGTATTTTTCTTGCCTAATATAAATATTTCAAACTATACTATCAAAATAATTTCAACAAGAAATGATTCCTGAAGAAAAAAGTAAAATAATTTGACAGTTGGAAAAAACTAGTTTCAGTCTTGTTGACTACTCTGCATATAATAAATAGGACTGAACCCGAAGATCAAGAATGGGGAATAATAAATGTTACATTTGTTGAGATCCTATAGAAGAATCAGTCACCATTTGATACTTTTTCGTTGTCATGTAAAGAGGATTGTAGTATGTATTTTTGTCAGTTCTTGACCTGAGAATCTAAAATTTCCTGTCGAAGTTGTATTATCCTATTATATTTAAAGAAAGCCAACGATAAGTGCATTACCATGAGCAAACTGCTTTATTTATTTATTTTGACTACATTCTGCCTTTAAATGGTTTGATACAATTTTGATTGCCACTTAGTTTTTTTTTCCTATTTTGGTGTTCAAGTGACAGAGTGAAGAAGACATGTTCATGGCTTCCTTGATCTGCAACATGGACGTTGATTGTGGAAAACTTCTGGTCTGCAAACCAGACTTAGATTGCGTGAAGACTCTGCATTTTGATACAGAGGTTGTTTTGGACTTAAAAATTACAGACTTTCATTGCATCAAATTTATTTCTTCTCAGTTTATTTGAAGGTTTTCATATTCTTCAACATTATAAAATATATTTCCTTAAAATAATACCAGGTGTTATCATGTCAAGTTTGTGCTGAAGTTTCTATACATAGTTTGATACTATATCATGTTATTAGTTGTAATTTCTCTATATAATAATGTCTCCGTAGTGCTTTTCAAATCACACATTTTATTCAAATGTCTCTTAGTCTCTTGTATTTCAACATGGTTTCAGAGCCTCCTTTAAGATCCACCATTTAGTTCCATGCCCCAGACGCAAATCCTGGACGTGTGAGAGGGGCTGTTAAGAGTCCCACATCGGACAATCTATAGTCTGAACATGTGTTTATAAGCGGGGGCAATCCTCACCCTTCTAGCTGGTTTTGTAGGGTTAGTTAGGTTTAATCACACATTCTTAACCTTGTCTTCCGGTTTGCCTTCCATTCTTAGGGATTGAGAGACAATCCTTCACCGTGCTTTATCCGGTTGACCCACTGTCGTCCGGTGAGAAATTTTTGCCAAACCGTATCATAAATCCGGTTTGCCTTCCACAGACTGCCGTGACTCATTCTGGCATTAGTTTTCAAAAATAACCGCACCACCGCTGTCCACTGCACTGTTCCCGGCGACCTTTCGACAAACTTAACCTATCGGCAGAAGTGCCTCCTCCGATCCAGCTGTTCCCCACTTTTTCATCGGCAGAAACCTCCGCACGCGTCCACACGCACCACCTCCATCTCCGCGCGTGGGCCTCACATGCTGCCACCTGAACTGCATGTGACAGCACGTCCGACAGCCGATCGCGTGATATTTTCTCTCTTTAGATACTCATGGCTATTCCTCATAACTTTACGCCAAACTACGATGATTTCCTCAAGTGGTATCAGAATTATCAGAACTCAGATACCACTTCTAGGTTGCACACACTGGTAATTCATCTGTTTGCGTCTCTCAATCATCTTCTCCCGGACCTTGGATCCTTGATTCTGGTGCGTCTGATCATGTTGCCAGTAATAAAAATATTTTCTCTTCGCTCTCTACCTCTGGTTTCTTACTTACTATAACTTTGCTAATGGTTCTCAAACCCGATCTGAAGGGATTGGTATTGTTCAAATTCTACCTCCTCTCTCTGTTACTTCTGTCATCTATGTACCTAATTATCCATTTAATTTACTTTCAGTCAGTCGTTTAACTTGTTTTCTTGATTGTAGTGTCACCTTCACTAACAATAATGTTACCTTGCACGATCGTAGTTCGGGACAGACGATTGACGTCGGATGTGAGTCTTAAGGCCTTTATTACCTCTCAGTGTCATTTCAGACATGCTCGGCCAAAGATTCTCCATTCACTATCCATGCTCAGTTAGGTCCAGAGTTATCGATTGCAGCCGCTCAAGGCGCGATCCCAGGCGGTCCGGCCAGAGCGGCCACCCATCGCGCGAGAACATAGGAGCGGTTCGCCGTCTGAAATCGCGATCGATTTCGGCGATATCGCAGACCGTGGGTTGCATCGCGCATCTTGGGTGGAGCGGTTTATCCGCTTTAGTTTTTTTTTTTTAATAATTTTTTTTATGTAAAAGTTTTTTATGAAGAAAGAACGAAAAAGAAGAGAATGTGAAATGATCAGGAAATCGATGAAGATAGGAGAAAAAGATATGAAAATCGGAGAAGATAAGAGAACAAGATATGAATTGAAGAGATTTAAATGATCAAATAAATGAGAGGATACAGAGGAATAAATGAAATGAAAAGTCAAAAAGTGAGGCATCCAATGTCCGGCTGTAACCCATTTTACTATTGAAAATATAATATAAATATAGTAACATTTAAAAAAAAATTAATACAATAATATTAGTAGAAAATAGTATGCAATCCTGTTATAAAAAAAATACATTAATATTTGTAAAGAATAAATAATAATTATTTTAAAAAAATTATCTCGCTTTCCTCTATCCCGCTATCCCATTTTTGAAGTCGGCCGTTCCGCTCCGTTATTCAGGATTAATAATTCTAGTAAGGTCATTCAAATCTTTCCAAATTACATAAGTTGATGCCAAATTTATCAAAGGTATCTAATTTACATTGTGAGTCGTGTCAGTTAGAAAAATACACTCGTCAATTTCCCAATCGAGTCAATAAACGAGCATGTCCCCTTTTGCTTTAGTTCACACCGATGTTTGGTGTCCCTTGCGTACTGTCTCTACTCTTGAGTCTAGGTTTTGTCACCTTTATTGATGATTTTTCATGTTGCACATGGTAATTTTTAATGAAGAATAGATCTGAATTATTTTCTATTTTTGAACAATTTTATCGAGAAATAAAAACTCAATTTGGCATGTCTATCCGTAACTTAAGAAGTGGCAATGCCCGTGAATATTTATCCTAACAATTTCAAAATTTTATGTCACTCAATGGTATTCTCCATCAAACATCTTGCCCTCACACACCTCAACAAAACGGGATAGCTGAACGCAAAAATCGGCATCTCGTAGACACCACTCGGACCCTACTTCTCCATGGTAATGTTCAACTTTGGTTTTGGGGGATGCTGTGCTAACGGCATGTTACCTTATGAATCGCATGCCCTCATCTGTGCTTAACAATAAAATCCCTCACTCAATCCTATTTCCCGATTCCTCACTTCACCCAATTCCTCCCCGAGTCTTCGGCTCCACATGTTTTGTAAACAATCTCTTTCCTGTCCCTGAGGTCATTGCAGACTCTCCTTCGATACTCTCACCATCACTAGATTCGATCCTGCAACCTGAGTCCGATCTTTTGATTGCCCTTCGAAAGGTATACGTCAAACACGAAATCCTTCTCCACATTATATTGATTTATGTTATCATCGTCTTTCCCCTTTGCAGTATACTTGTTTGTCTTCTTTGTCTTCAGTTTCTATTTCTTTAACTCCAGGTGAAGCATTATCTCACCTTGAATGGAGACAAGCAATGATTGATGAAATGTGTGCTCTTTAAAGCAGTGGTACCAGGGAATTGGTTCCTCTGCCCCCTAGGAAATCTGTAGTAGGTTGTCGTTGGCTTTATACAGTGAAGGTTGGTCCAAATGATAAGATTGATCGATTTAAAGCTTGCTTGGTAGGCAAAGGATTCACTCAGATTTTTGGGTTGGATTATAGTGATACCTTCTCGCCTGTAGCCAAGATGGCATATGTTATACTTCTTCTAGCCGATGCAGCCATTCGACACTGGTCTCTTCATCAACTTGACATCAAAAATGTTTTTTTTACATGGTGATCTTGAAGAGGAAGTATATATGGAGCAACCACCTAAGTTTGTTGCTCAGGGCGAGTCATCGAATATGGTGTGTAGGCTACACATGTCTCTTTATTGTCTTAAGCAATCTCCGAGAGCTTGGTTTGGCAGATTCAGCACTGTAGTACAACAGTTTGGTATGGTCGGTAGTGAAGCTGACCATTCTGTTTTTTATTGTCACTCATCCCAAGGGTGTATTTATCTTTTTGTGTATGTAGATGATATTGTCATAATTGGGAGCGATCAACATGGAATACTCCAGTTAAAACATCTCTCGAATCAATTTCAGACAAAAGATCATGGTAAACTCCGTTATTTCTTGGGTATCAAGGTAGCTCAATCTAAAGATGGGTTGATGATTTCTCAGCGGAAATATGCTATGTATATTTTGGAAGAAACAAGTTTGTTGAATGCTAAACCAGCAGATACTCCTATGGATCCATGTGTCAAACTACTACCTAATCATGGAGAGCCTCTATCTGTCTCAGGAAGGTATAGGAGATTGGTTGAAAAATTGAATTATCTCACAGTCACTCGTCCGAACATTTCTTTTGCAGTCAGTGTGGTAAGACAGTTCTTAAATTCCTCTTGTCAGGAACACATGGATGCTGTTATCTGGATTCTGAGATACATCAAATGTGCTCCAGAAAAAGGTCTAGTGTATGAAGATAAAGGACATACTTAGATAGTTGGATATTCCGATGTTGATTGGGCAGGGTCACCCATTGATAGACGATTCACCTCTAGGTATTGTATACTTGTTAGAGAAAACCTTATATCCTGAAAAAGTAAGAAACAAAACGTTGTTGTAAGATCAAGCGCCGAGGCAGAGTATAGGGCCATGATAATGGCAACATGTGAACTTATTTGGTTATAATAGTTGCTCAAGGAACTTCAAATTGAAGAAGCAAGACCAATGACACTTATTTGTGATATTCAAGTTGCATTGCACATTGCTTCAAATCCAGTCTTCCATGAAAGGACCAAACATATTGAGATAGACTGTCACTTTGTCAGAGAGAAGATCGAGTTAGGTGACATCGTCACAAGCTTTGTCAACTCTAATGATCAATTGGCAGACGTGTTTACAAAATCCCTGCAAAGGCCCATAACTAATTATATATGTAACAAGCTTGGTGCATTTGACATATGTGCTCAAGTTTGAGGGGGAGTGTTGATATTTGTAAATATATAGTGTTAAGAATATTTTTATATATAATAGTCCCTCATCGACTGTATCATGTAATTAGTTGTAATCTTTCTATATATAATAATGTCTCTGTAGTACTTTTTCAATCACACGGTTTATTTAAATGTCTCTTAATCTCTTGTATTTCAACAGGTACCTTGGTTTTGAATACTAATTTGTTGATCAATTAATCATCGTGGTAGCCTCCTAGAAGTTTAAATTGCCATGATTAATAATTGCTGCTTATTTGACTTTGACAGTTGAATCGTAATTTTGGAAACTCTGTTCAAATCCATCCAGAATTTACATTAAGTACATGCACAAGTGATGTTTCAAGAACATACTTCATGGGAAAGTCACCATTCCCATTTGTGGACGAATTTATATTATCTGTTGCCTCTGTTGGGAATATACCAGGTTTGTTGTAGCATGTTTTTATAGCAAGCTTGCTTGAGACTTCAGTTTAGTTCTACTGACTGTTAGTTTACTGAATCTATAGGAAAAATTCATAGCTGGTATTTATTCTCTGAATTTGGACTGCTGGTCTACAGCATGACAAAAAATAGATACTGCGAGCGAATTGGCAGACAACATAAAAGCAATAATGGTAATCTCCCAGATGTGCTTTTTTTTTTTTTATGTACCTACTTTTTGTCCACATATGAATGTTGAAGAATCTCCACTCTTGAACGAGTTTTTGACTGTGAATAGATATTCCTTATATTATGATTATGATTGTAATTTGTAGATTTAATAAGATGAACTGCAGTAAGAAATGTGGTCCGACATTGTCTTTCATATACTATGTTCTTTTTTATCTAATTGCAACATTCTAATACATTTGGTGATTGTCTGGTCCAGTGATGTTCGTTGTTGACCTAAGAAGGGTAGTGTACTATCAGAAATGTTATGATCCTGACTGCAGAGGTTAATATATTTACATTGAACTCTTTGAAAACCCATTCAATTTGCCATTCTTAACCCTCTTTTAACACGTTCATTAATTAATGGGAACAGGTTTCCGATCTTCTTCGCGACCAATTCCAATTCACTTGTTCTCCAATGCTTCAGTTGTTGTTGGTTCATCTGGGATGTCAAATGATAAACAGCCAGTAGATGATAAGCGGGGACATCAGCCTGATGTTAACAACAAACCTAATTTTCTACAATATGGAGACACTGTTGAGGACAACTCCAATGATTCTTGGTGGCTAGATGCCATAAAAGTAGCTGAGGATGTGGAGAGTAAGCAAAATGCAACAGAGTTAAACACCAAGGTTTGTTCGTCTTCATTTAGCTTTCCAATGCTACCATTTACATAAAATTGTCATTAGGCCCCCTCATTATCTTGTTTAAACAATACAACTGAAGCCCTGTCTCCTTTCTTTAGACAGCAGGAGAAGTGTCTTTTCAAATACTGTAGGTTTTGCTTACTTAGATTTCAAAACCTGCAGTGACTTTCTTTTAATATATCCAGAAAACAAGAGAAAAGTATTTTACTCATTGTGATGTTGCTTTTCTTTTTGGGAGAGCCTCTGGTTAAATTAATTTATGCATTAGTGTAATTGCTTACTTCCTGATTTTATGTATTTGGTCCATATGAGTCCATGGTATAATCCCTTTTTGTTACAATGTGCTATGTCTATCCCAAATTATAAGTCATTTTGTCAAAAAATTTGTCATAAATTATAAGTCACTTTGTTAAAAAAAAATTGTCCTAAATTATAAGTCATTACAATGCAACGTTAATGATATTTTTCCCAATATACCCTTTATCATTTAATACTTTTTCTTCTTTAAATTCTTTAAACTTCTCTTTCATGGTAATAAATGAAGGACAATATAGTAAAGTCACACATAATTTCTTTTTCCCTTATAAAATTAATTAGGTTTATTAATTTATGTGAAATGTCAAAAAAGTCTTATAATTTGAGACCGAGGGAGTATATGTTTAAGTTATTGCAAGCTTAAAATCTCATAAAACATGCAATGTGTTATTGTTCACATGAATATAACACTAAATATCAGTTCCATAAAATGTGTTCAAAGCAGGAGGTAATTGATGATGGCGATGAAGACTGGTGGCTGGCTGTAGAAAGGACTGCATCCCAGATTGAACTGACATATACTTCAACTAATTCAGAATGTTAGCATCACAATTCAGCTAGCCGATAACGTGCCTTGTATGTGTCCATTTGTATGATACTCTAATCATAGGGTCTTGGGGATGAAATGGATTTCTGTGGCTCTAGTTGTTGGATCAACAATTAGCTCCAATTGATGATTGAAGCCATGAAAGGGGATTGCTACACTTATCTGCAGCAAGCAAACATAGAGAGGAGATTCTGAAAAGAAGCAAAGTATGTGAGATAATACAGAAGAAAAATGAAGTTCAATTTTTACACTGTCAGAACTAGAGCGCGTCACTGTAGAAGGTTTGGTTGTAGGTTCATGCAGAATTACCTATTGGACACATTTGGATCCTCTCCTGCAGAAAACAAGCAGGAGGGAATGGTAAAAAAAAGAGAAGAGAAAGAGAGGGAATTTCTGGTTGTAAATATATGTTTTGCTTTTTCATTTTTTTATAATTTTATTTCAAATTGCTAATAAAATGTGACTTAATACCCTTTTTGGTCCTCTAACTATAGGGGCGGGTCCAATTTGGTCCTTTTTCGTTTAAAAGTTCTAAATTGGTCTCATACGTTATTAAATAGGTCCACGTTTGTCCTTGTCGTTAGAAAAGTTAAATTTTCACTTAAAATGTTGTTGACGTGGATTGAATGTGTTGATGTGTATGTTACTGAATGGGGGATGTGGCGCTAAATTAAAAACATCAAAGATATTTTGTCAAATATCATTCTTTTCTTTTATTAATTATGTATCATCAAAGATATATTACCAACGTCAGTGAACTAATTTGGTTAATTTTGGGGATTTTGAAACCTAGGGTTTGCAATTGGGGGTGGAGTTATATCAGTTTCAGATTCAACGAACAAGGAGATGCTGACTGTGCTACACAAACAATCCAAGTCAGATGACACATCACCATTTTTAACACCGTTAGCCTTTATTTAACGGAAATGATTACTATGAACCTATTTAATAACGTAAGGGATCAATTTAAAACTTTTAAAAGAAAGATGACCAAATTGGATCCACCCCTTTAGTTAGAGGACCAAAAAGAATATTAAGCCATAAAATGTATATAGAATTTGAAGGGTGGTCTAAAAGGTATATAATATTACACCCCCTCTCTTTATTTGTCTCTTTGATTTTTGTTTCTCATATTTCCCTCATCAAATACAATTAATACTTATTTCCTTTAACAAGACAAGTCACTACGGGTATAGGGCCGACAATTCAATCTGTCATTGGTGAATACGATGCGAGATGTTGTTAAATGAACATTAATGGAGATGAGACCAAAACCTTGCTCCAATGTAGGCTTTTGTATGAGTGTCCACTTGTTAGCCAGTTGAGCGAGTGTTGCCTTGAACTTTTGGATTGAACCGATTTTATTGAGCTGTTTGGCTAGCGCAAAACACAATATTCAAAAATTGTGTTAATACCATTTTATTCCCTGCCATATAGGTAACCTCTGGTTTATCCCATATATATAATTTTTTTGCAAATGTCCCCTTGCCATTCTAAGATTCCATCAATATATCTTTGAGAGATCTGACACATGTAAAGTGCATATGTGGCATGCTGTGTGACTTTTTTTTTTTTTTTCATTTTTTGTAAAATGACAACTAAGCTTATTTGGATGGCTTAGTTGACATTTTTATTATTATTATTATTATTTTTTTAAATTTCATATGACATCTTTTATTATTATTTTATTATTTTGGTGTTAATTAAATCTGTAGGCTTTTGTATGAGTGTCCACTTGTTAGCTAGTTGAGTGAGTGTTGCCTTGAACTTTTGGATTGGACCGATTTTATTGAGCTGTTTGGCTAGCGCAGAACACAATATTCAAAAATTGTGTTAATACCATTTTATTCCCTGCCATATAGGTGACCTGGAATATATATATATATTTTTTGCAAATGCCCCCTTGGTATTCTAAGATTCCATCAATATACCTTTGAGAGATATGACATATGCCAAGTGCATATGTGGCATGCTACGTGACTTTTTTTTTTATTTGTTTTATTTTTTTTTTATTTTTTTAAAATGACAACTAAGCTTATTTGGATGACTTAGTTGACATTTTTATTATTATTATTTTTTTAAATTTTATATGGCGTCTTTTATTATTATTTTATTATTTAAGTGTTAAATGCCAAAATTTCAAAAAATGACCCTTGGAAGTGTTGAACACATGACCTTTTGAAATCAACTACAAATTCTTACCACTTAGCCACATTTTTTTTTGTTTATTATTTACATCAAAATTATATATTACTTTGGATTTAGTATAATTATATGTTAGTTTGTAAAAAACGTTACATTATATATGTTAGTTACTTAACATTTAGTATAAAACGTTATTATATTTTACTATTATATATATATATATATATATATATATATATATATATATATATATATATATATATATATATATATATATATATATATATATATATATATATTAGTTAGTATAATTATATATTAGTTATACCAAGATTTCAAAAAAAAAACTATATACTAGTTACAGGATTATATATATTTTATTTTATATGTTAGTTAGTAAAACGTTATAGTATTATATATTATTAATTATTATTAATAAAATTTTACAGTATTATATATTAATATTATAAATATTAAAATATTAATTCAGTTTTAGTATATTAAAATATTATAAATTTATAGTTATAAATAAAATTTACACTAAAATTTACAAAATATTAAAAATTTAAATATTAATATTAACGTATAATTTTTTTAATAAATATATACGTTTTAAAGTATATTAATATTAAAGTTTTTAATAAACTATTTTAAATTATTTTAATTAAATTATTTTTAATTAACTTAGTTTAATCATATTAAATTATTTTTACAGTAAAATTATAAAATTATATTAAAGTAAAATTTTTTTAACGTCAAATCATATTAATTTATAAATTATTTAAAGAATATTAAAAATTATTTTTATTAACGTAAAATTAATATACAGAATATAAATTATAAATTATTTTTATTAACGTAAGAATATTAAAAATTATTTTTATTAACGTAAATTATAAATTATTTTAAAGAATATAAATTATTTTTATTTTTAAATTTTTTAAAGTAAAATTATTATGCAGCTCTAATAGATGATGGCCAAAGGGTTCAATGGAGATACTTGATGAAGTATAACGCGGCAAGGCCCAGGGCAATCTTATGTCTTTGGCTTGCGTTTCATGGCATGCTTCCAACGAAGGCAAGGTTGTATAGGTTTAAAATGATACACGATAATGTCTGTGGAATGTGCAAACTAGAAGAGGAAACATTGAACCATTTATTCTTTTGTTGTGACCAGTCCAAAATGGTTTGGAATGAAGTGCTAAAGTGGATGGACATTAATCATACTCCTTTGAAGTGGGATGAGGAATTGATTTGGGCTACCAACAAGGCTAAAGACAAGGGTTGGAGAGCAGCCCTCCTGCGAATGGCTATAGCAGAAACAGTTTATGGCATTTGGAGTTATAGGAATTCAATTGTTTTTGGGAAGAAAGAAGATAATATTAGTTTAGTTAGAAATATAATTGATATGGTGGTTTATAGGAGTTGGAAAAATAGAAAGTTAAGGCCTTAGATAGCTCCTTTGTTAATGTAATTAGTCTTTTGGAGGTTGGACCGTTGGGGTCACTTTGTGTACAGTGAGTTTTTGAATATAATATATTTTCTTTGATTCAAAAAAAAAAAGTAAAATTATTATAAATTAACTTAGTAAAATCATATTAAATTATAGTTATAAATAAAATTTATACTAAAATTTACAGAATATTAAAAATTTAAAAATTAATATTAACGTATTAGTTTTTTAATAAATATAAATAAATATATACATTTTAAAGTATATTAATCATATAATAATTTAAAGTTTAATTAAATGTTTTTAATTAACGTCAGTTTAATTAAGGCATTTTGAAAATTATTTTTAATTAACGTCAGTTTAATCATATAATAATTTAAAGTTTAATTAAGTTATTTTTAATTAAATAATTTTAATTAACGTCAGTATAATAATTAGCGTTAACAATATATATGTTTTATGCTAATCTTTAAACAAAATGAATGCTTAGCCTAGTGGTAAGGCATTGGTGTTAGGTGCAAAAGGTCATGGTTTCAACACCTTAAAGCTCCATTTTTTAAAAATTTGCCATCTAACACCAAAACAATAAAATAATAATAAAAGATGCCACATGAAATTTAAAAATAAATAATAATAAAAAATACCAACTAAGCCATCCAAATAAGTTCAGTTGTCATTTAAAAAAAAAGAAAAAAAAAGCCACACAGCATGCCACATATGCACTTGGCATGTGCCAGATCTCTCAAAGATGTCTATTGATGGAATCTTGGAAGGGCAAGGGGGCATTTGCAAAATTTTTTTTTACAGGGGGTAAACCGGAGGTCGCCTATATGGCAGGGGGGTAAAATGGTATTAACCCTTTTAAAGTTTGTTTGTGATAAAAATTAATAGTTTTATATTGTGGTTGTATATGCATAAGTAATCTGTTGTGATCACAAACAATACATTTCAACAAATAAAAATTGAGAAATGGAGTTTTTGAGTGAACAACTTGATAGATTACAAATGATTAACAATTCTCCTCACTCAACAACTTGATAGATTTAACCTATTTATAGACTAACTAGCTAACTTACATTATAAGCTAACTAAACAATTGGATCCATAACACAAGGCCCAATTCGACATAATAAGTCAACATTATATTTCGACATTACATACTAGAACTAGCTTCGACTACAGTATGTAACCCTTCGACATCAGCATGTGACCCAGCTCCGACTTCATGCTTGTCTCCTGTCGAAACACATGAAATCTATTCCTCGGCAAAGATAGAGTTCGACCCAAAATCGCACAAATCTCCATCTTGGATCTAACTCTACAAACAACAGGGAATAAACTAGCTTTAATCATGCAGCTTTATCAACTGCATACAGTGGAAAAACTTGTAACTCGGCAATGTCTTGGTGATCATATCAGCAGCATTGTCATCAGTCAAAACCTTCAGCACCTGGACTTCACAACGCTCGATTATCTCTCTGACGAAGTGCAACCCCACATTGATGTGCTTTGTTCGCTCATGATAAGCCGAGTTCTTCGACAGGTGTATTACACTCTGACTATCACATTTGACAGTGATACTTCGACCTTGAAGTTTCATCTCCTTTGCAAAACCTTCAAACCACAATGCTTCTTTCACAGCTTCAGTGAGGGCAATATATTCTGCTTCAGTAGTTGATAAGGTAACAACCTTCTGAAGCGTTGCTTTCTAACTAATTGTTGTGCCGAACATAGTGAACACATATCCAGAAATAGACTTTCTGGAATCCATACAACCTGTATAATCAGAGTCGACAAATCCTTCGATTTCGACTTTGCTATCATTACCACAGGTTCCACCATAAATCAAGACTCTTTTCAGAGACCCATTTATGTACCTGAGACTCCACTTTACAGCTTGCCAGTGCGCCTTTCCAGGATTGACCATATACCTACTTACAAGGCTTACACCATATGCTATGTCTGGCATCGTACAAACCATAACATACATCAAAGAACCCACTACACTAGCATATGGAATGCTACTCATATAGATTCTTTCAGCTTCAGTACTCGGACTTTGAGTAGTACTAAGCTTAAACTGAGGATTTTTCGGAGTCACAACAGGCTTTGAATTCGACATACCAAACTTGTCGAGAAGCTTCCGTAGGTACATCTCTTGAGATAAGAACACCTTCAACTGCTTTCTATCTCTCCGGATGTCAATCCCAAGAATTCTGGCGGCAGCTCCCAAATCCTTCGTTTCGAACTCCTTACTGAGTTCAGCCTTCACCTCCATTACATCCTCGACACTATTGCCACCTATAAGGATATCAGCAACAAAATAACAAGTGAGTTTTCAGGTCGAAATCTGAAGTAAACATAGTGGTTGAACTGGATCCTAGTGAAACCAATGTGTGCCATGAACTTGTCGAATCTACTGTTCCACTGTCGAGGAGATTGTTTCAGGCCATACAAATACCTATTTAGCTTGCACACATAATCTTCCTTATCCTTTTCTGCATACCCTTCAGGTTGACGCATCAGGATCGTTTTGTCTAGGTCACCATAGAGAAATGTTGTCTTCACATCCATTTGCTCAAGTTCTAGGTTGAACTTCGCCACCATGGTTAACAACATTGGAATAGATCTATGCTTTACAACAGGCGAGATCATTGAATTCGACACCTTCTTTCTAAGTGAACCCCTAGCAACCAACCTTGCCTTAAAGCACTTTGACATCACTCATTCGATTCCTTCCTTGACCTTGAAAATCCACTTACAATTGACTAACCTTGCTTCTACATGTTTCTCAATTAGTTCCCAAGTGTTATTATCATGAAGAGATTTCATCTCGTCATCCATGGCCTTTCGCCATTCAGTCTTGTTTCGACTTCTCATGGCTTCTTTGTAGTCTCTAGGTTCTTCCTCAAGTACCTCACTTGCAGAGATTAGGACAAAAACTATAAGATATGCATAACCAAGTCTCTGAGGTGGCTTGATGACTCTTCTCGACCTATCTCTTACAAGTAGGTAGTCATCAACAGTTTTCTCAGTCTCTTCAGCATCTTGCTCTTCTTCTTCGACTTCATCTAGGTTATGCACTTCAGCATCACTATGCTCCACCTCAACAAGAATCGCTATCTGTTCTAGCTCCTCGTCAGAGATTTCTGCACTTCGACCAGCATCACCAATTTTCTTGAACGCCATTTTGACTTCATTGAAAACTACATCACGACTTGTGATACATCTTCTGTGACTTGGTTCTAGGCACCTCAACCTATAACCTTTGACTCCCTTAGGATATCCAAGAAACATGCATCTCAGAGCTCTAGGTTTAACCTTGTCTTGCCTAATGTGAGCCTAGGCTAAACAACCAAATACTCCCAGTTTGCCGAGATCTGGTGGTTGACCTGACCAAACTTCTTTAGGTGTCTTCATTCCCAAGGAAGTCGAGGGACATCTATTTATCAGATAAGCTACTGTCAAAACAGCCTCCGCCTAAAACACTTTCTTCAATCCAGCACTAAGCAACATGCATCTAACCCTTTCAAGGATTATTCGATTGAATCTCTCAGCTAAGCCATTTTATTAAGGAGTACCCGCTACAGTCTTACGCCTTGCAATCCTAGACTCGACACAGCAACTGTCGAAAGCTTCATTGCAGAACTCAAGGCCATTGTCGGTTCTCAACCTCTTAACTTTCTGTCAGTTTGATTTTCGACCAGAACCTCTCAACTTTTGAAATTCTCAAAAGTTTCATCCTTAGTCTTCTGAATGAATACCCATAATTTTCTGGAATAGTCATCTACTATAGATAGAAAATACCTTGCACCTGAATGTGAAGGATTCCTTGCAGGCCCCCAAAGATCAACATGGATGTAATCAAGGGATCCATGTGTTCTTTGCTTACCTTTTTAAAACTTCATCCTACAGGATTTTCCAAATACTCAAGGTTCACAAAAATTCAACTTCTCGACTTTGTCACCACCTAACAGGTTCTATTTCCCCAGTTTGACCAGGCATCTTTCACTGACATGGCCCAATCTCATATGCCATAATTCTGTCTTCGACACCGATTTTGTGGATGCAAAATCTGCTGAACCACTTACAACCTCAGCCTCAAGGGTATACAAGCCTTGTTTCTTCACGCCTCTCAAGACTTCCTTCGACCCCTTCATGACTTTCAGGATACACTGCTCTCCTTTGAAGACATATCCTTTCTTGTCGAATTCACCAAGAGAAATCAAATTCCTCTTAAGGTCAGGTACATACCTAACCCCAGTCAATAACCTTATTGACTCATCATGGAGGTTGAATCTCACAGATCCAACACCTTCAATCTTGTAAGCTTTATTATTTCCCAACAGCAGTGATCCACCATCTTGATCACATAATTCTTCAAACACTTTCTTGTTTGGAGTTATATGCCAAGTACATCCAGAATCCATAATCCATTATTGGCAAGAGTTGTTGCTCGACACCACAAGGACATCAGATGATTCATAATCATCTTGCATAATAGCTACATTTCCATTGTCCTTACCTCAATGATTATTCAGGCGCTTAAGACACATCTTTCTTGTGTGACCCTCCTTCTTACAGTGATAACACTTAATCCCAGAAATATCACCACTATAAGACTTCTGGTGATTTTTACCTTTCTTCTTCTCAAACCTACCATCTCTCTTCAAGGATTTCCCCTTCACGGACAACCATTTGCCAACTGATGATGATGGTTTCTGCTCCTTTCTTTCGTTCAAATCCTTCGAATACAAGGCTGCTTGAACTTCTTCAAAGGTCAGGGACTTTCTTCCATACAAGAGGGTTTCTTTGAAGTGAATATGCGACTTAAGTAAAGAACACAACAATAACAACACTTAATCTTCATCATTGATGGTAACATCAATATTTTCAAGATCAAGAATCAGCTTGCTGAACATATCCAGCTGCTCCGTCAACACTTTATCTTTATTCATCATGAATGAATACAAAGCTTGCTTCAAGTACAAACAATTCACGAAGGATTTTGTCATATACAATTCTTCGAGTTTCAGCGAAACACCAGCTGCCGTCGTCTCCTTCGAACCTGCCTGAGAAATTTATCACCAAGACTCAGAATAATTGCACTGTGGGCTTTCTTGATCATCGTTGTCTTTTCCTTCTCCGTCAATTCAGAATCCATGACATCTCCTCCCTTTAACGCTTCTAGCAAACCCTGTTGAACAAGAAGGGCCCGCATCTTCAAACGCTATAAACCGAAGTCATTAACTCCAATGAACTTCTCAATTTCAAACTTTGTTGAAGGAATCTTCTCCATGTTCACCGCACCGGTTTGTTGTGATCACAAACGATACCTTTCATCAAATAAAGATTGAGAAACGGAGTTCTTGGGTGAACAATGAAAACGGTTAGAACAAGGAGAGAAAAAAGAAAGGATAAAGAAGAAAGAAGAAGAAGTATTAGGGAAAATTGTTTACTATTCACTTTCTCATTTAGGGTTTACAAATGATTACAAGTGAATAACAATTGGCCTCACTCAACAACCTGAGTGATCTAGCCTATTTATAGACTAACTAGCTAACTTACATTACAAGCTAACTAAACAATTGGATCCATAACACAAGGACCAACTCGACATAATAAGTCAACTTTATATTTCGACATTACATACTAGAACTAGCTTCGACTACAATATGTAACCCTTCGACATCAACATGTGACCCAACTTCGACTTCATGAAAGCTATTCCTCGGCAGAGCTAGAGTTCGACCCAAAATCTCACATAATCAATTTAAAAGTTAAGATTCTCTTAGATTTTTTTCCGCTTATTTGGAGGGGAGTCCTTCTAAAGTTGTTTGTTTGGGGTTAATGTCTATTCTAAAAAAACACATTTGAGCTCTGCAACGATTTTACTTCTCATCCATTTATTCAAGCTTATATCATTGGAGATTTTTCTCCTCCTTTCCAGCCTTTAATAACGTTCAAGCTTCTCCTTCTCATAAATCAATTTCATTTGGTAAGTTTTTCAAATTTTGTTTTCTTTTTATGTTTTGATTTGTAGTTAGTTTTTTAGGATACATTAGGTGTTATAGGTACATTAGGTAGTAGTGTAAACGAAATTGGTAGGCTAGAAGAACATGCATTCAATTTTTTTGGGACTGTTAGGGAAGAAATGACATATCTTCCATGGCTGATACAATCGCAGGTGTGCCCGAAGATGCTTATCCGAATTTTCTCTGCATTGCTTTTGGAGATGCATCTCCGAATTGTTCTCAGGTAAAAAATTGAGCGATTTTGTAGAATTTGTGAATTTCTTCAGACATGATGTATATATGCTAGCTACTTGCAGATTATTCTGAGACATCCATCAGAGTTTGCTCCTCCTAGCGTCCGTGTGATACTAGATGATTTCAAGAGTCACCTGGTACCAGAGGTGTATCACCGAGAGCCAACCCATGTAGATTGGGCGTATGCTGAGGGCTACATTACATGTGTGAGTGCAATATACTCTTAAATATGTTTTGAATGATGTCAAAACTAAGTAGCTTAGTTCTTTGTGTATGTTGGACCTTATAGTCTTTGTCTAGATGTGCACCATCATCATAGGACATGTAAAATTAGATTCAATAGGCCATAACATGCTAAAAATATGATTTTTCATGAAAAAGTAGTCAATGGGTCGATACATAAAAGGATGAGACGATACATTCTAAGTTGATTTTCAAGATGCCTTTATATGTATCGATACAAAGGCCTCTTGATTCAATACAAGTTGCAAATGAATCGACTCATCCATGATTGGATTTGACTCAATCTGAAAGCGTTTTTTTAACAAAACATCCTGCCTTCTATGAGTTGATACATAACGTGATTGAGCCGATACATAACGCGAATGAGTCAACTCATCCTGTCTTGGAGTTGACTCATACTTAAGCAATTTTTAATGCATATTTTTCTTCCCATGATGTATTTACTAATTGGGGCTTAATATTGACTCATTAGCTTTATGTATTGACTAATTCGAATTTAGAGTCAATTCATCATGTTTTGAGCAAATACATGTATTGACTCAATATTTTCAAAACTTGTAATTTTGGCCAAAAATAATCTGTTTTGTTTGTTATTTCTTTTGCACACACATACATATAAATATGAATTCATGCATCATTTTTCACGATGGAAACCTGAAAGATACAAAGAATTCTCATCATCTTCAACCTTTCTTTGCATGCATTCAACAACTACATATAATCATTTTTGTTGTTTGTTATCAAGACAAGATTGATAAGGTCTAATTTAGGTTGGTGTAGTCAAATTGGGTTAAGTTTTTCTTTGGGGGTTTCATAGGTAAAACCTTTAGGGTTTTTACTCCAAGATCAAGGGTTGATTTGGGGGTCTTCGCAAAAGTCTGTGCAGCTTGAATTTAGCCGAGTGAAAGCTTTGAAGATCAGAGGTTCTTGTAAAGGAGTAGTGGTAACCGAAGGATCAATTGAAAGGCTTGGGGCAAGATTTCATAATTTGGATTCAGCCGAGTGATAGCTTTGAAGAACATTGTGTGACTTGATCTTGCTAAGATCAAGGAAAGAGAAGAAGCTAGGATCAACATCAAACACAGGGTTTGGGTGTGTGAATTGCTACTACTTCTCTTGTAAACTGATATTGCAAATTTAATTATAATATCTCAATTTGATTTCAAATTAAGGGTAGGCATACCCATAGTGAAGACAATTGGGAAACTGCCTAAACAAATTTTGGTGTTCTCTCTCTCTCTCTCTCTCTCTCTCACTTACTCACTTTGTTTACATTTTGATGACACTTAGTGTGTATTTTGAAATGCTGAAAATTCTGGTTGAGTTGAAGTGTGTTAAATTGTTATGTGAAACTATTGTAATATAAACCATTGCAATTTATTTGTTACATATTCAACTCAAATAGAATTAAGCTTGTTGTATTGCACACCAAGTGTTTGACATTTTAACTGCACACTAAGTGTTCAATAAAATTCCTTTGTCAAGTTTAATTTCACATTTCATTGGAAATCGTTTATCTTATTGTGGTTTATATTCATACAAATTATATTGAACTTATTGGTTTGCTTTTCTCATCTTTAGCATACATTCTACAATGGTTTGTTTGCATATCCGATTCTAGCAATAATGGTTTGGATAGACGACAGTCCATCCGGGTTCACTTTCGCTTGCCATAGGAAAATATTTTTGAAAATATAATTTTTAATAAGAAATTTTTTATTTGGCGATCTATTCAACCCCCTTTCTAGATTGTAGCCCCAATCTAACAAGTGGTATCACGAGCACTGATTTATCTTGTACTTCAAATTCTCTTATTAGGTTATGGCTTATAAACCAAAAGGGGCATATGATGAAGTGTCGATTTTCAGTGGCGAGAACTATGGTTATTGGAAGGATTGTATGCGTATCCATATAAATTCTATTGATAGAAAAATATGGAGCGCCATCCAAAATGGTCCATTTGAAATTACCATGACCAATATAGATGGTGTTGTTGTACTTAAACTGGAAGCACAATGGAATGAAGAAGATGAGAAAAGTGGTCTAGTGATTGGAAAGCAAGGAATATTCTAATCTCCGCTTTAGGATTTGATGAATATTACTGTGTTTCTCATTGCAAAATCGCTAAAGCTATATGGAACGCATTACAAGTTGCCGATGAGGGTGCAGATAAAGTCAAACAAGCTGGACTCAATACTTTAAATCAAGAGTTTGAACTCTTTCACATGAAGCACGATGAAACCATTATCGATATGAAAAAGAGATTCACACATCTTGTAAACTGTTTGAATGCACTTTGTAAACCTGTTTCCAATGATATTGCTAGTAACAAAATTTTGAGATGTCTTAACATGGAATGGCAACCTAAGGTCACCGCCATCAAGGAAGATAACAACGTATTAGCTTTGGACACTACAACTTTGTTTGGTAAGCTTGAAGAACATGAGCAAGGCTCATTAGCTTAGAGAAGCACGAGAAGAAAGTAAATAAAGAAAAAAAACAAAGAAAAAGAGGTGGAAAAGAAGTCCATTTCTCTTGTGGCTTCTAGTTCCAAGTCCTCAACAAAAGAGCATGATGAAAGTGGATCTAGTGATAATGAGAAGCCGGATGATGAAGAATTGGGGATGTTTGTTAAACAACATCATTACTACATTAAAAGAAATGGAGCAAAGAACTTCGAAAACAATCTCATCAACTTTAGTAGACAAGTTGACTCCTCAAAACATGATGAGAATAAGAAAGGAAATTTCAAGGGTTCATGTTTTAATTATGGAAAAACCAGACACTACAAGCTGGATTGTCCACAACTTAAGAAGGATAAAGATAAGGGTCAATACAAGAAGTCTAGAAAGACTAGAAGAGCATACATAGCTTGGGAAAGTGATAGTAAATCATCAATTGAAGGTAGCTCAAGTGTAAGTGACGAAGAGGTAAACCTTTGTCTCATGGCTCATCATCATAAGAAGAAAAAGGCAAAGCATTCTAAATATGAATCTATTGATGAATTTTCTTATTCCAAATTCTAAACTGCTTTTGAGAATCTATATGGCGAAGTCGTAGAAGCTTTTAAAAGGCTGGCTTCAAATAAGAAAATATTTTCATATTATGAGGCTAAAATTTTTGAAACGGAAAAACAAATGGAAGCTCTTAAGCAAACCATGTTAGATGCTCAAAAAGATAAGATTGGGGATGAGAAACCTTCTTTATTTGGTTGTGAGACTTGTTATATTTGAAAAAAAGAGGTTAATACTCTAAAAGCCAAATTAAGCAAGGCTTTAGAACCAAAAGTAACTTTTGTCGTTGATCCAACAAAATTCAAAAGAACTTTATATGGACCATACAGAAAGTATAATTTTGTTATAAAAGAATAGCGGAAGTTATTCTTACAGTAACTTGACTTGTCACTATTGTTGTAAGAAAAATCATACTATTGCTAAATGCAAATTTAGGATATTTTTTATTCCTAAAGGTGTATTTCAATGGTTTCCTAAGTGCAACAATGTTTCCACTCACCCTTAAGGACCCAATGAAAATTGAATACCCAGCATTATTGATTGAATTTACAGGGAAAATGTCTTGATTCCTTGAAGAGAGTATGAGATCTTAACAAGGGAAGCTCAAGGCATATAAAATGTCTTGATGTTGCACTGTAGTTTTCAAACACCCGGTTAATCGAGTTGACGTTCCAGTCACCGTCTTGATATTATACAAGATATGTTCCCAGCCGCAGTGCTGACGGTCGTCTTTCCAACTACCACAATGTTCCTTGCACAAGAAACTTCGCTCCCTAACATATCTTTCAATCAGTTTCCAGAATTGTAGATTCGTTGGTTGTACCCATGGTCTACCTTCTTATCCCCAGCGGAGTCATCTTTGTTGGTCTGTTGATTCTACTAAACTTTGGATATGAGTCCACCTTCGTGTCAGCCTTCCTTTTGAAAATCCATCTTGTGATGGTAACCTCCGGTTGTGAGTCCACCTTCGGCTGACAATCACTGTGTCATTTCTCTCCCCACAGTTTGCAAATTTCCGGGTTCTTTTGGTATTAAATCTCCATGTACCTTGAATGTTTGAAAGCCGTTGCTATCACTCTTTCAGGTCCAAGTCGATTGAATAGGGGCAGCTGTAGCACCCCAAAATTTGCCCTTTATTTTTCTAACCTTAGCTGGCTTATGTTTCTTTTTCATCTGCATATCCATTAGGTCATAACTCATAATCATTCATTTGCATTGTCTCCTAGTGCATGGGACCAGGGTATCTTTGTTAACCCTTAAGAGGAGGATGTGTCTCTCAAGGCCAAAGCAAGAGGATGTACTCAATTTTGTGGTATTCTCAAACTACAAGGGTTCATATTCATCGAAGTCTCTCAACGAGTTTGCACAATCATCAGAGGCATCAGGCATTTATTTTTCTCAGCAGATGGGTTGATTATTTCAGAATCAATAACATAAAGATGGGTTAATTTGATCTTGTTCTAGACAGGTTCTCAATCATGTTTCAGGCATCATTCAAGGGTATTATCAGTGTCTAAGGTTCGAATAAGAAGCAAGACTTAAAACAAGTTGCAAAGAGGCAATTTTCGCACTTTTGCCTTGGTGCAATCAATTTGCATAAGTGTGCAATCGATTGCACCCCTCCCGGATGCTTCATTTTTTCCCTGTGAAGATGTGCAATCAATTTGCACTGTTGTGCAATCGATTGCACTGTGACAGCTTTGCCCAAAACCTTCATTTTTCAGCACTACATCAGTTTGCAATGCACTACATTCACTTGGGATCAATGCTATATCATTAGAAGAATCTAGAGAGGGTTCTAATTTGTTTTATTTTCCATCCAATTTCCACTCTAATTCCACATTCCCTTTCCAAATTCAATTTCCACTTTCCATTCCACTCACTAAACCTCATTCCATACCCAAACTTAACTCCTAACCTAGGGGTTATTTAACCAAATTAATTCCAAACCTCAAGAAAGGATCATCATTCACACTCATAATTCACTCTCAATTTTCAGAATTCTCTCTCATATTTTCACTCTCAACCTCCATTTTCAACCTCACTTAGAGCTCTTCCATAGAGGTTAACAAGTTCTTCATTGGAACTTGTTAATTCTTGAGCTAAAGCCTCTCATTACCACTCCATTACTTGATTTCATTGGTGATTTTCGTTTGGATCCAGATCTAAAATTTTAGAAGTGTTTTTTAGAAGTGATTTTGAAGCATTTCTAGCTTATTGTTTGTATTTTCAGCTTTTCTTGCAAGGAGATCTTGGATTTCTGGTTTTCTAGCTTGGATTCATTGATTGCAGCTTTACAACACTCACTAAAGCAATTCTCAGCTTTGTAGGTTGGTTAATTTCAGATCTACACTTGATTTAGCTTAATTTCAACTTATACAATGTAGATCCATGGCTGTTAACTTGTTTTGATCCATTTGATTACTTTCATTATTTATCCATTGATTCAAGTGTTAATGTTGTTGATGTTTGATTGATTCAATGCATGTTCATTTGATGTTAATTGATGTGAATTTTGTGCACAATTACATGCTATTACATGTTGCATTTGAACCTTGAGTTGGTGCTAAAAAAGTGATTATGAAAAGTGATTTTTGCTGTTATGGAGCTGTGCAATCGATTTGCATCCTGATGTAATCGATTGCACCTGTTTAATTTGCCTAGAAATTTGATTCTGGAGCTGTGCAATCGATTTGCATCCTGTTGCAATCAATTTGCACCTGTAGCTTTTGTGTTTTTGGCTTGTTTGGAAACATGTACTGATACCTATTCCACCTCTAATCTTCATGGATTGATATAATGCATATATGTGGACTATTCTTGAGCTGTTACATCATATGTGATAGCATGCTTGTGATTCTTCGACACACGACTTTTGGTTTTGTTGATGAACATCAATGATTGTGGTGTTTCTTTCTTGATGTGATGAACATGTTGCACACACATTTGAATCATGTTGATTGTTGATTAAAGCTTAACTTGTTGGACTTGTGATGCATGATCGTTGCTTGTGTCCGATTTCACTTATGCATGATGATTTGGTGAACGATTAAGTTGTGCAACTTTGTTGAGCATACTTGTTCTTGAATTGCTAATATGACCTTTGTTGCTCATTCTTGATGCTTGCAATCTCTATGCTTGATTTGCCCTGCTATGCTTGCTCATTTGCAATTGTTGCTTGCTTGGTGTATTGTTTGAGTGTTCATGAACACATGTTGCCTGACTTTTCACACCTGCTTCTCTGGATTTTAACATGCTGTCCAATATGCATTCATGCTTGCCTGCTGTCTTTTACACCTGTTTTGTGCTAGAAAGTTGAGCTGTTGAATGCTGTTTGGTATATTTGCTAGATTTTACCGTTGTGCAGGTGCTGGAGCGCTGTTGTAGCTACTGTTTTTGGTTTATTTTCTTGGTTTTGATTTGCTTTTGTGTGCTAGCGTTAGGATAGAATTTCCTTTCTCATCCTCCACCTTAGGGCCATATTGCATGACAACATTTAGGTGAGTCCCCCTTAGATTTTCTTTTTCCCTTTGAGTCTTCTTTCTCACCTAAAAAAAAAAGTAAAAAAACACTTAATAAAGGCGATGTGCATTGTGCGCCACGAGCCTTAAGTACATGGGAAATGAAGAATGAGGGGTCGCCCCTCACTTTTCTAGAGTGTTTAGCATACGTCCCATTGGGGGCGACCATACGACGCATTCGCTCCTATGTCATAGATTTTAGTGCAATGCACATCACAAACAAATTTAATTCACTTCTTTGATAAGTTCAGAACCTCTTCTCTCGCACCCGTATGATCGAGTTCCCATTTTTCCGTAGTAGCGTGAAATACGGATGCTCTGATTCCTCTTTCCCGTTTGATTGAGGATACGTAGGCACGAGATGCGATATCTCGGCGAGCACATTAACAACTAACTTCCCTTTTTTCTCTCGCCTCAGTGTGATCGAGACTTGTTAACCAAACATTTTCCCTCGCCCTAGCGCGATCGAGACCTTTTTGACCCTTTGTCATACCCCAAAATTTGACCACCAATATTTACCATCATTGTACAAATCCTCATCACAATATGGATGGACCATCATGCCTCATCAATCTCCTCAAAGATGGTTGAGCATTCACTACAATCAAAGATTAGGGTTTTGACCCCTCTCAGAGTATTTAAACAAAGGATCAATCAAGAAATGGCATGATCTTCAACTTGTCTAACCTCTCCAGCACACATAAAGGATCAAGAGGACTCCCACATCAAGAATCAAGCACACGGTTGCAGCATTCTAAGTGGATTAAGCCTCAAGATCGCCTGTGTCACCAAATTAGGGTTTTGGTCGACTGAGGTCTCCAGAGGAAATTTTCCATCTGGACATGGGACAATACCTCAATTTATAGTACAACAAGCTCAAAAGGATCTCAAGAGACCACCCACAATGGCAAAATCACCTTGAGGGTCCATCTATCAAAAAATCAGGAATTATGGTTTTGACCAAATTCAACCCTTGAGTTAACTTGTGAAGTGAGACATGGCTTGAAACTTCAAAATGAACTTCAAAGAAATCAAATACATCATATTAACATGTTTACAAGATTTGATTAACTCAAAGAGCTCAAGTCATAAGCCACAAGAGCTCAAAACCATCTGATCACAAATTAGGGTTTCTGATGGAAAAAGTCAACCCTACCCTTGACTGTTGGCCTACCCTTGATCTCAAACCTTGGGGAGGGGTCCAAGAAATTCCTAAATAACCTTGGAGGCCATCCATGAAGTTTAATTGATCCCAAGGATTGATTTCACAAAGGATCACAAAGTCAAAATTTCATCTGCTGAAAAAGTCAACTGTACAAAAATCCAAGTTTGAATTTTTGAATTTTTGGTCAACCAAGGTTCCTTAACCCTAAAACAATGTTAATATGTGATTTGAATCATAATTCATCAAGAAAAATCAAAGAAAGTGAGTTAACTTGTAAAAGGGGTAACCATAAAAAACTTAGAATTTTTCTAAGTTATGGAACAAAGTGGCTAGGGTACCAACTTTGCAAGGCCATATCTCCCAAACCCTAAGGCCTTTTTCTCCCATTCAAAGCTCAGATTGAAATTCATGTTACACACTTCAAATATGTCAACAAGACCTCATTCCAATTCATCATGTATTTTGAGTTATTGTTTGAGCAAAATCACAAAAAACATGAAAATGACATTTTTCCAACGCTTAGTGAAATTTTCACTAAGTCAGAATCTGCCTTATTTTTTCCAAAATGTAGAAGAATTTTTCATTGTAATTCAGGTTGATTCAAAACTAAATTTGGAAATCATGTTGAAATAGGATATATCAGCTTTCCAAAATGTCCAAGAACTCCATCAAACTCCACCTGAGCTAGAGGTTATGACAGCTGCAACATGCCTTGCTGCAAACTGTTTTGCAAGGCAAATTTGTACATTAGGGCTTGAATTGATCAAATTGTACAAAAACAAACATGGTTATCCATCTGCACACCTCAAGGGGAGACCAAGAAGGAACAAGCACTGATCCATAAGCCTCCAAAGTCTTTGGAACTACATATAGGGTTGGCATCCCTAAAAGCTAAAGATGCCTCAAAACTCCAATTTTCTTTTAAGGCATTTAATGGATGCATAGAGCTGGCATGTATCAGTCCATGATCAGCCAAATGAGTTAAGATAAGCTCGTACAACAGAGAACCATAGGCATGTGCTCTAATCTCAAGTCAATGGCTAGAGGAGACTTGAGATTCCATTTGATCACAATTGGCCAAAGGCCTGGTGCAGTTGCCACACACTGTTGTTTGCAAAACAAACTTGACACACTATAAATAGGCCTCATTTGTGATCAGTTTGAGTACACCAAAGTACCAAAACTGATTCTTTCCTCAAAATCACCACTTTCACTCCAATTTTGCCTTCTAACTCAAGTCACAATTGGGTTTTGAGTTTGAGATCAATTCCAACCAAACCAATGGTTCACACACCTCACAAATAACATATAGAAGTGATCCAAACTCTTACATAACATCTGGAACATCAATTTCACAAAATCACCAGCCAACTGCTCAAGTTCTTGACAGAGTTGCAGTTGGGGTACCATCTCAAGTTCCAGTTCATTTCAAACCACTCCAAGCATTCAGACACACTCTTTGGCACCAAAGGAAGCTGTCCAGATCATTGGAACCAACTTACAACACCTCCATCACCAAACTCGATCAACAGCTGTAAAACATAAGCATGAACTCTTTAAACTCCATGATGCATGCATATTTTACTGCACAATAATTTTGCCACATGTTCATAATTATGTATGGAGTGATAACCCTCAATCAATTGCCATGAATCAAGCGTGTATGGAATTTCATTGTGTTCATGCTGAAATTAGGGTTCTTGAGGTTTTCTTCTGATTTCTCACTCAATACTCAAAATAAATGCAATTAAACAATATGGTTTTGATCCTTGTTCAAAAGCGAACAAGATTGATACTTGAATCGTGCAAAACCATTGAAAAATCATGGAGAAAAGTGAGAAAATGCAAATCTGAAAAAACAGAGGGTGCGGGCAAGAACCAAGTGTTCTTGGCGCCATAATTCAAAATTTTGAATTTTAGTTATTTTTGTTAATTGATTCAAAAATTATTTTCTCTCTGAATATTTATGTTTTTGAATTGATTCTTTTTCTCAAAATTCATAAAAATGTTAAATTATTTTATTTTACAAAAAATCCAATTTATATTATTTATTTAATATAGTTAGAATTTTTGTAATTAATTTCATTTTAATTGTTTTAAAACATTTTTAAATGGAATTCCCACTTTGATCTTTCAAAATCAATTGAATTTCAAACTCTTATGTAATAAAACACGATTTTCCAAAATATTTTTCAAAGTGTACAACTTATTTTTGAATATATTTGGTATTTTATATCATTTTTTTCATTTAATTTCCTTTGAAAAATAATATTTTTATTAGGGTTTCCTCTTGATTTTAAAATTTTCAAACACTTTGGGCCTCTAATAGAGTGTAAGATCCAATCCCTTTTTAACCAAAACCATTTTGGGCCTCAGACATTGTATAAGTCCCACTGCGTTAAAAAATTTCTCGGTGCGATCGCTAGTTAAAAATAATAACCCTGGGCCTCTCCTTGAGTTGTAAGCCCCATCTCTGGTACAAAACTAAACTTTGGGCCTCTGATAGAGTGTAAGACCCAACCTTTTGTAAATACAAACCATTTTGGGACTCAGATGTTGTATAAGTCCCGTTGTAATTTCACGGCGCGATCGTCGCCTTTTAAAACAGGATCATCTGGACCTACCCTCATGTTGTAAGTTCCATATTTCTTTTTCAAAACATCTTTGGGCTTCTCCTTGAGTTGTAAGACCCAACCCTTTTGTACAGAAAACCTCTTTGGGCCTCAGTCGTTGTATAAGTCCCGATACGATCTTCAAAACAACGGTGTGATCACTGTTAAACCTTGGGCCTCTCCTTGAGTATAAGCCCCAACAATCTTTTCGAAAACAAATGCCCTTTGATTTAGGTTCAAATATACAGTTGTTATCAAAATTTCTTTAATTTCTTCGAACAACTAACAATACAGCATGGAAGCTTGCTCGCCTATAAGTTTTTATCGGCTTTCTTTTACTTGCTTTCATATATATATATATATATAGTGAGCATATCAAGTGAGAGTGATTTTAAAATGAGAGATGAGAGGAATAACTAACAACCATTAGATCAATCAAACAATAATGATTAAACTTATTCATTAATGTGACTATTAATTTCTCTCTCTCTCTTGATAATATGATCTAATGGCTGTTGTTTATTCCTCTCATCTCTCATTTTAAAATCACTCTCACTTGATATGCTCACTATATATATATATATATATATATATATATATATATATATATATATATATATATATATATATATATAACTGTATTGTGGGAAGCTGCTCCCCTGTAAGTCCTTCTTTCATATCCTTTTAAATACTTGTCATATATCAACTGTATATATACAATAGTATATCTAGTTTTCCCCGACAACTAGGTCTAGAACTAGGTAAAGCCAGTTGGTCACTCTTTAATATAGTCAAAACTAGATCCCCATAGGATTTCCAGATATAGTCTTGCCTTCTCTTGGGATTAAACAATATGGAACAAAGAGAAATGCAGTATTCTCGGTGAACCTTTTCTCAGACTGTCACCTTAGAAATTGTCAAAGAAATTCTATTCCTCAGAGGTGATCTATTCTCGGTGAATATCCTCTCTTGAATTTCTTCATACCTCAGGACTTTCACTAAATGATCTATTCTCGGTGAATAACATTTCTTGGACTTTTCTTCGGTTTGGGACCCACAGGCTTCCTAAAAGCATCCCCGCCTCCTCTTGGGCTTTGTACAAGGACCCTCTGGCTTCTTAGAAGTTCTCATGCCTTCTCTTGGGCTTAATACAAGGACCCTGAAGACCTCTTAAAGGTATAAGACAGAACTTAGTCATCCTTTGCTAGAGCAGTATTTCCAGTGTCAAATCTCAGAACAATTTAGGGTTGATTCTCATCCCTTAAAACACCTGCCTCCTCTTGGGCATCATACAAAAGATAAAACTCTTCCACACCAGTAAACTTGGACAGTCGAAATCCCCTTGAGTCTCAAAGACATTCTCAAGTTCCCTATAAACATATAAAGAAACCCTGGTCCTTTTTTGATCAATCTCCAGTATAGATAAAACCCATGGGTTCTAAAACCCAGTCTCTCTCCTAAAAGTTCCCCAGCCAGGGTCGATTTATCACCAATATCATAACCTCAAGGCATCTGATACCCCAACTCTTTAGTAACCCTCAGCAAGATTTGATTCCCCATTCGGACCTGCCTCAGGATCTCAATAATCCCCGGCAGAAGATAGCCTCCTCTCAGGCTTTGTATAATGATCCTTTCTTTCCTCAGCACAGTCAGCCTCCTCTTGGGCTTTGTACAATGATTCTCCCCAACGGAGCTAACCTTTTCAGACTCTCTTGTTGAGTCAATCACTGTTCAGACTCTCTTGTTGAGTCAATCACCTTTCAGCACTCTCTTGTTGAGTTAACCCATTTAGCCTCAATCTTGGGCTTTGTACAAGACAGATAAAACCACTCTCTTGTTGAGTCAATCTTTTTTCAGCCTCCTCTTAGGTTTGATATAAAGATTTCCCCTAGCAACATTTAGCCTCCTCTTAGGCTTTGTATAATGATTTCTCCAGCTTGTTCAGCCACAATCTTGGGCTTTGTACATGAAAGATAAAAGCACTCCCTTGTTGAGTCCAACCCTTTTAGCCTCAATCTTGGGCTTTGTATAAGACATAAATCTTCATAACCTTCTCTTAAGCTTGGGACAAATATTTTCCCCAGCGGAGTCAATTCCTCCCAGCCTTTTTTTAGGCTTTGAGAAATAATTCCCTAAGCAGAGTCAAACTTATTTCAGCCTCAATCTTGGGCTTTGTACAAGACAGATAATATTCTCCCGTAGAGTCAAACTCATTTCAGCCTCTATCTTGGGCTTTGTACGAGATACCTAAAATATCCTTAACTGAGTCAGTAAAACCACTTTTAGCCTCACTCTTGGGCTTTGTACAAGACAGATAGAGCATTTCCCCCGAAAAAGTCAAACTTTTAGCCTCCTCTTAGGCTTTGTATAATGATATCCCCAAAGAGTCAGTCTCTTTTTTAGCCTCAATCTTGGGCTTTGTACCAGACACCGGTAAAAACATTCTCTTGTTGTGTCGGCCTTTTCCAGCCTCCTCTTAGGCTTTGTATAAGGACTTCCCCAGTGAAGTCAATCAACCTCTTAGCTTCAACCTTGGGCTTTGATCAAGCCACACAAAAATCAACATCCCCTCAGAGGAAATCAAAATCCCTCTGTAGGAAGTCATTTCTCTATTTATCACTTATCAAAACAAAACCTAATCCCAGATAACTGCTGTAAGTGGCACACTTGTTGATTCAAATATCCAAGTTGTTGTCCATCTTTTATCCTGGTAAATCCCTTTCTTTCATCTAATTGCTGTAAGCGGCAAGCCTCTGGATTATTTACATCCATGCCACTGTCCCTCTCTTAGCATGAGAAATTCCTAAGGAAAAATGGCATTGCTCTACACTGAGTTAAAGTTTTCTCCTTCAGGATAACACCTCTATAAAGGAAATTATGGCATTGTTGGATTCACATATCCCAGTTAAAGCAATCCTCCTTTATAAACAGTCACCCAACAGGTGTGATAAACAGACGAGATGTCTCCCTTTAGAGATGACAAATTCTCTCTCATTTAAAACCTTTAGCTTCAATCTTGGGCTTTAAACAAGACACAAATACTCAACCTTTTAGCTTCAATCTTGGGCTTTGAACAAGACACCAAAATTTCTTTTTCCTATCTTAGAATAAGAGGAACTACGATTGCTCTGATTTCCCTGTTTCATTTAAATGGTAATACGTAGGCATAAGATTGCGAAATCTTAGCGAGCATACTAAACAAAAACTCTAGGTCCAGTACCTTCATATCAATCAAAACTCAGGTCCAGTACCTTACCAAAAACATCGGGAAAACCCGAACATCAACAAAAACTCACTCACTCTCTCATACTTTCCCAAGAAACTTTCCTAACCCATTAACGGATAAACACCATCAAATACAAAGTGAAACCTAAAGCTAACATCCTGTGGATAACCACATATAGGATGGGTAATTGACAACTCCCCATTGTATAACCTGACCCCGGATGTAACGCCCCGTTTTGCCAATTTTATTTTTATTGAGTCTTTTTGGATTATTTTATTTTATTCTCGACTTTTATGTGAAAATATGTTATTTTTCGTCGTGATTATATTTTATCGCGTTTTGGGAACATTTGCGGGATATTTGAGTGTGGGGGTATTTTGGACATTTCATAGATATTTTTACTAAGTTAGTAAGAAAGAAAAGAAAATAGAAAAAAAAAGAAAAGGGAAAGAAAAATAGAGAGAAAGAAAGAAGAAAGAAGGAAAAAGAGAAGAAAAGAGGAGAAGAGAGAAAATTGGAGAAAAAGTGGAAAAATCATCAAGAACAATTTCTAGGAATCGATTAATCGGGTAAGGGTGCGAAACTCGATTATTCTATGATTGTATACGATTATGTATGTGTTTTGTTGTTGTTTTTGGATTGATTTGGAGTATATTAGTAAAACCTAGATTGTGTAAAAATTGATTAGAAATGAATTTGATTGTGGTAAAAATCTTGTTGAATGCATTGTTGATTGTTCATACATGTTTGTGGTATGCTATTACACTTCAAATTGCTGTTTTTTCTGAGTTTTAGGTGAAGAAATTGGTTGATGTTGGGTTGGAAAACGCAGAAATTGTTCTGCAGAATTTTTCTGGGTATGCTCTGGCCATACGCGTAAGGGGCATGTCCATACGCGTATGAGCCAAGGCGATACGCGTATCATTGGCTTGTTTTTGGGCCAATACGCGTATGAATCTTGGCATTACGCGTAACATGGGCGAGCCATGGGCCAATACGCGTATGGGTTTTGGAACGAGGATTTTGTGAAGGAAATGGGCTCTGTCCGTATGCGTATGGACATGAGTGATACGCGTATGGACAGGAGAATGTCAAAAATGTAATTTTTCAAAATGTGTTTTCGGTTTTGTCCGTAACTTTGGTTCCGATTATCCGATTTTTGAATTCTTGGTGTCGTTAGAAAGGTATCGAGTTGTACTTTATGATTATGAGGTTTTGAGAATTGTTAGCCGATTAAATTTTGTCGGGAAATGTGAATAGTGTCAGTTATCGATTTTTGTCATTTTAATGGCGTGGAATTGACGTGTATTATGCCGTATGTTGTTGTTTTGTACGTGAGATGACTTATGTGCTGTTGTGATGATGCTTTGTGGCCGAAAGGCAAGAAAATGCTAAGTGTGGTATTTGATATATGTGCATGATTATGAATATGTGCATGGATGCAATGTGAGTGTCATGAGTCATTGTATGCCAAGCATCATAATGTGCATTGTGGAAACGTCCTGAGAGACGGTTTGATTCCCGAGGGGAATATGCTATACCATCGTGTGCCTCGAAAATATGAGGCGCTGCCTGAGGACTTAAAGCGATGGGTATAGACGATTGTGGGCTCCTTTGGAGACTTAAAGCAATCCTTAACGTCGTGTGCCTCGAAAATATGAGGCGATGCCTGAGGACCTAAAGCGACGGGTGAACATCGTAGGCCCGACGGGGAGTTACTTGAGATTCTCAGTAACGAGCGATGGTTCCAATAGTTCTTGAGTGAACTGATGATGAGACAAGAGACATTGGAAGTCGGTACCGCATGGCATGTGCATAGAGTCGTCGTGTCGGTCTATGTGCATTGCATAAATCATGAATTAATTGTGTGTGAATTTGTGACTGTGATTGATGATTGTATGGTATATGTGTGGTGTGTAATGGTATTTGATGCTTGAGAATTGTGCGGTATTATGTTATATGTGGTTGTGGTGAGAATGTGTTACTTGTACAATTCTGTGTTATCATATATAATTTTATTCAATTATATTATGGTTGTTTTTCTCACCCTTCTGCTGTTTTATAACGCTCTATGAGGCGTTGTAGATTAGAGTTGCTGGAGGTATTCTTTTTGTGAAGCTTTGCGTCTTCATTCTTTTGTCGGTCGGCTCTGATATGTGACTCCGGGTAGCTAGGGTGGCCGTTTGCGATTATTTTGTATATCCGATGATATATTGTGGTTGCATATGTATAACTGGATGTATGATGGACACGTTTATATGTATATATGTATATATGTATATATGTTGATCAGATTTTAGATCTTCCGCTTTAATTCTAATTTCTGAAAAGTGGGTGTAAGGAGCAAAGTTTCCTCTGTTTGATTGCTACCCCACAGTTGCATATCATTATGGGCAGGTGTTGCATGTTATGCTATGTTTGGGTACAGTTGATGTGATTCCTCCCTTTCTATGCCGCGAATTCAAATGTACTCTGACGAAATTTCGAATTTTCTTTTAGTGCTTTAATTGTCTGTTAATTGGGGGTATAGATTGGGGGGCGTCACACCGGACCTCCCAATCTCTTTAAGCGTATGTTCAGTTAAACATCCGCATGCAAGGTTAGTTTTAGATAGCTTCCCTTTCCCTTCCAGCTTCACGGGATAAATAAGAAATCAGAAAGTAGCACCCCCTCCTCATTCTGAGGAGAAACCCAAATTTCGCGATAAGGTGGTTGCATCACCGACAAAAATCGTGCGCCACAAAAAAATGGAGGCTCTGCTGGGGAGTCATTTTATTTGTTTAGGACTAGGATTATAGCTCCTGAGAGGTCTAGGATGTTAGTTTTAGGAATGAATATATATATATATATATATATATATATATATATATATATATATATATATATCGCTTTTCCTACTTGATATCCATGTCTATTTTTCTGCTAATGGGACTGCGGGTGATGCCGCATCTGGAAAATTGAGTGATACCTAAGATAAGTGATGGCATAGACGGGTGGTCTTACAGGGAGTGATTCCCGAATAAGCGATCCCGGTAGATGTAACGCCCCGATTTGTTTAATTATATTTATTTATTTCATTTATGTGAATTTTGTGAAATGTGTGAATTTATTATATTTTACCTGCTAATTGAGTTAATTGATTAGTTTCTCTAATAGATAAAATATTTGCATTAAATTATAATTTCTTTTCAACTTTTATTTCCTGAAATATATTTCATCGGTATGTTTATGTTTTATCGCGTTTTGAGAGCGTTTGCGAGATATTTGAGCTGAGGGGTATTTTGGTCTTTTGCTTAGTTACGTTTTTCATAAAAATAGAAAGAGAGAAAAAAAGAGAGAAAAGAGAAAGGAAAGAAGGAAAAGGAGAGGAAGAGAAGGGAACAAGGGGAGAGAAGAGGAAAATCGCGGGAACTCCGTTTCAAGCGCGAATAATCGGGTAAGGGTGAGAAGTTTCAATTATATCTTGCTTGTGTATGTATACGTGTTGTTTATGTATGTGTTTTGGTTGTTTTTACAATGTTTTCTCTAATTGATAAATTGATGAATAATTGTTAGAAATCGATATTTTCACGGTCGAAACTCGATATAAACTGCGTAGAATACTTGTTGATTATGTTGGGACATGTTTGGGCTGATATATTGTGATCTGGAAGTGTTTAGATGAGATTTGGAGGGGTTTTGGGATGAAATTCGTAGTAAAAATTATGCAGGAAAAATTCTGGGTTTCGCAGGCGATACGCGTATTGGGTAAGGCATTACGCGTATTGGGTAAGGCATTACGCGTAACACCTTGGGCAATACGCGTATGGCAAGGGTAAAATGAGGGCATTACGCGTATATAAACCGTTTTACACGGCCCTCTGGTGAAATGCGTAATGATACGCGTAAGGGGCAAGGCATTATGCGTAACACCTTGGGCAATACGCGTAATGGGGGTTTTAAAAGGAATTTTTGGGAGAAATAAGTCTCTGCCCATACGCGTATCACTTTGGGCAATACGCGTATGGAATGGGCGAGTGAGCAAGGCAATACGCGTATGGCTCAGGGAAATACGCGTATGGCCAGCGAGTGTGCAGAATGTTGTCTTTTCGCGATTCCTTTTCGTTTTGATTCCGTAACTTGTGTTCCGATTATCCGTTTTGAACATTCTTGGTATCGTTGGAAAGCTAATGAAATGTTATTTCTTATTAAAATGGTTTTGACATTGTTGGCCGATTGAATTATGTCGGGAATTTGGAAATGTGTCGTTTTGTCGACTTTTACCGTTTTAACTGTGTGGATTTGATGTGTTATCATGCAATGTGCTGTTGATATATAACGTGTAGCTTGTGTGTTGTTATATGATGTGATTGCATGTGATGAAATGTTGTGATGATGTTGTTGTGTGGTAAAATACATTGTTTGATTGAATATCAATGTATGTTGTTATGATGTTTGTGGGATTGTTGTGGTTTGTAGATTATGATGAAATGCATTATTTATGTGAAATTCAATGTGTGTTAATTGGTGGCCTTATGGCAAGTAAATGCATTGTGTGAATTGGTTTCCAAATGCATGAATAATGATGATGAGGTAATTCATATGGTTAAATTGTGAAGATGCATTTGATTGTCATGAGTCCTTGTATGCCAAGCATCATGATATGCATCTTGTGATGTCGTGTACCCTAGTGGGTGTGAGCGACGAAACGATTCCAGAGGGAATCCGCTATAACATCGTGTGCCTTATACAAAGAGGTGTGAGCGATGATTATAGACGATCATGTGCCTTATACAAAGAGGACCTAAAGCGATCGGATCGTGTGCCTTATACAAATAGGACCTAAAGCGATCCATAAACGTCGTGTGCCTTAAAAAAATAAGAGGACCTAAAGCGACGGGGAACATCGTTTGCCCGACGGGGTGTTACATGAGTAATCATAAGTAACAAGCGATGGTTCTAATAGTTCCTGAGTGAACTAGTGTTAAGATTAACGGATGGATGGTACCACATTTGCATAGAGTCGTTGTGTCGGTCTCTTTGCATTTGCATAAATCATGAATGGATTGATTATGTGTGGAAAATCATGAATGGATTGATTATGTGTGGAAATTGTGAATTGATTGAGTATGTGTTGAGATTTATGATTGGATTGGCGAATTGATGTGCATATGTGATAAATGCATTGGTTATGGATGATATGTGTTATGTGTAGACATGTGTTATGTGATGTGGTGGTGTGTTTACATATGTTATGACTTTGGTGTGCCTTATGTGTGAATATGTGATTATGTTGGTGTAATTGATATATGCTATGTGTATTAGTATGTGATGCTTGCGGTGAGAATAACTATGCATGTGAGTTTATATGTGTTGCATATTATTATGCAATCTTCGTTTAGTTGTTATTTCTCACCCTTCTGTTGTGGTTTGTTGCTCTATGAGGAAATTGCAGATTAGTAGTCTTGGAGGCTTTTGTGAAGATTAGTTCTCCATCCGTTTGTCAGTCAGTCTGCTCTGATACGTAACACGGGAGTCGGGGAACGCTTTTATTACTTATGTATAAAATTGTGGAATATATTTTGTAGTACTTTCGTATGTATATTTTGATGTTATAAAACGATTTATTTTGTAAAACAAGTCAGTTATGGAACTTTCCGCTTTATTCCATAATTGACCTTTCCTTTTATATGGAAAAAGTTTCCCGTTGAGGTTATTCCAGTTGTGTTATGTATCAACATTTATGAGCAGGGATTTGTGTTTTCTTTTTATTGATGTGGCATTCCTGTTCTGTCAGAAAAATAATTTTTTATTTACTCTGATTTAATTATGTATTATTTATTCGCAATGGGAATTGGTGTGTTACAGTAGACCATCGAATCAGTGGAGATACCCTTTGCGGATTCAATGTCTAAACGACTTCGGTTGTTGAAAGCAGATTGTTCGATAGTGGTATCCATGAAACTGAGGATTTAGTAGACTGAGACCATGTGACTATTTTGTAGTGGGGAAGCTATCGGGAATAGTTATCTTGCGATACTACCCTAATTTGAGATTACTCTAAGATACTACAGCTCGCTCGGGTGAACCAGCCTGCTGTTGTTATCCCAAGAGGGGTCAATGATTTTGAGGGCAGGTACAAAATTTACCATACTACAACCTTTGGGAATGGGTAGAGCCATGACTCCATGCTCGTGACGCTGAACCTTTGACCCCATGTTTTTTTCTATGTTTTTGTGTGCTGCATTCATGCATTCATTTCATTAAAGAACTTTAAACAAAGAAAAATTTTCTCTACTAGTCTCTCTTTTTCAAATTAAACTAAGACAATGATTGCAAATATCAGAGAGAAAGATTGCGTTATGGATTTCGGTAGAAGAAAGACGCACAAGTACACCTTCAAGGTTCCAAAATTAGAGGATTTAAGAGGGTTGGCAAGGATGATCACCAACCCTGATGCTTTCAGAGCTAAGTACGAAGGACTACTGTCTCTATTAAGGGTCCATGTAATTGAAGGAATCCTGGCTACGCTGATTCAGTTCTACGATCCGATTTATCACTATTTCACATTCCCGGATTATCAACTTGCACCAACACTGGAGGAGTACTCTCACCTGACTGATTTACCCATCATTGACTGTAACATCTCAAAATTTGCTCTCTTGTTCCTTTAACTGGCTTATGTTTCATTGCATGCTTTGCATTATCATCCTTGCATTTCATTGGTTCATTGGCATGGGATCAGGGTGTCTAAATCAAATCCAAGGAGCCCAGAGCCTCAAGAGATCTTAATTGATTCATCACCTTACCATATGATCAAGCTTGACAAGAAATTTCAAGGAAATCACATTCTCCTAACCAGTGCAATATTAGGGTTTATGGGATTCTTGAGTATAACTCCTCAATGGGCAAGATCATTGAGCTTTTATCATCTCCAAATGGAACATCCCATCATTGTTTGAGAGGATACACATCATACTCAGAGGAATTTGGATTTGGAGGATGTGCTGATTTCTCCTAGACTGAGGGTGCAAAACTAGGGTTTGCCATAAAATCAATTTATTTTTGATTTTTTTGGGCAAAACTTGATCTCATGGTATGCAACATGTCCTCAAGAGTCTAGGGATGAAGAATTGTCCATCAGTTTGGCTTGGCAGGGTTTCAATTGATCAATTGATTGAAAATCAGGAGAATTGAGAAAAAGTCAACTGTGCAGAGGGAAAAGTCAATTCTTGACCTTTTGGGGACAAATTCATTTTCACCATGTCAAATAGGTCCAACGGGTGAAACTTGGTCAATAAATGTCAAGAGAATCATCAAGAATTAAGATTGTGTGGAAAGTTGTTATTTGTGGAAACCTTACTATTTTAGGAAATTCTCTTTTTAGAACTTTCTTCTTATAGTAAGTTTCAAGTGATGATGTGTTAACTTCTAAGCCAAATTCAACCATGATACAAGCTTCAATCCAATTTTGGGTAAACATGGGAGTTGTAGAGTGTTTTTCAAGCTTTCCAAGCATGCCAAGAACTTGTCATTTGGAGTTACCAATGAAAAATTATGGAGCTTCAAAGTTGATACCTCAAAGATGGTCATGACATAAAAACACTTAGAAAATTTTAATGTTAAAAGTCAGTTCTATGGTCATGGTTTTAAGGCTAATTTCAAGCACATTCTAAGCCTTAATTCAAGTCACATTGAACATGAGATTTGTTGTACCATGTGAAAGCTTTTCAAAGACACCAAGTTTATACAAATTGGTCAAAAATTCATTGAGATATGCTTCTTGAAAATCATCAGCTTGCCATATGTTTCTTTCATTGTTAAGTAAATGAAAATCCAAACCATAACTTATCCCAGCATGCGCATAACCTCCATGATACTCCATGCTCATCATATCTTGCCCCCAATAACCAAACCAAGCCTTATCTTTCACGTACGTACACATAACCATACTCCATATAGCCATGAAAAACAAAAAGAGAAAAGGAACTTAGCAAACAAGTTGTCTTACTGCACCAACTAGCATTAGCAGCATATATCATTACCACTCATCATAATTCAGTACACACTAATAATAGTGAGCTAACACACACCCATAAAAAACCATAAAGCCAACAGGTGCCAACACTTCCACTAATATGCATTCTCCATTTTTCTGAGCTTTCACTAACCAAGGTCCTAACCACACTCTAACCTTGATTAACTCACTCTAACATCATATATAAACTTCTAACCACCTCCATCCGAGTTAGTTAGATCGAATTTTCACCACACAAACAAAAGCTCTCTCCTTCACTCTCAATCTTCAGTTCTGGATTTCTCTCTCGTTCTTGAAGGTTTTCACGGATTTCCTTTTGATTCTTCATCACCATAATGTAATATTATTTCTGTTTGCATCGTTGAAGCTTGAAGCCACCATTAGAGGTTTTCACATTCTTCAGTTTCTTCATCAACAAGCTGTTTTGCACGGTTAAAGGTTTTAAGAAGCGTTTATTTCGCTCTAACTGGTTCTACACAAAGCTTCTAAGGTTCATCAAGGCACTAGATCCACGTTTCAGAAAGGTACCATTTTCTGAATCTCATAGCATCCATTGTAGTATTACATGATTAGGATGATGGAGGAGTGCATATTGAAGTCCTATGGAGTGTAGGCCATGCGTGCTGTTTAGAAAATTAAGTGGAAACATGAAATTTTGATGATTGTGTTATGGAAACCGTGACTTTGTGATCAATTATCTGTGTGATTAAAGCTTCGTTTTAAATTTTATTTTCCATGGTTGCGTTCATCTCATTGAGCACTACAATTTTGGTTCAAATTTCATTGCATTTCATCAAGAGATGAAGAAGTTATGTTGGATCAAAGATTGAGGAAGAGTAGGGTTTATGCGAGTTATTTTTCTGGTTTTATGGTGGTGGGAGGTTGATGAAGATGATGTGTCATCGTGTGGTTGGTTACCTTACTTCTTTTCATGGTAGCCAATAGGAGCAAACCACTGCATTAATGAAAGGAGTTCACGCGTGGAATTTGTGCTTTTTATTGCCATGATTAAGTCATGATTAGTTAATAATTGCAAGAGGTGATGGCTAATGATTGGGGAGGGTGGTGGTAATGATTGATGGCAGCGCTGCAGGCGGGAGAGTGTATAGCTAGGGTTTGACTCTTGCATGATGAGAGTGAGAGAGCATCTCGGCCGTAGGATTCGGCGAGTGGCCTAGATTGCGCCACTGAACTAATGGACTCACATGAGGTGCACATGACTGTGGTTTCCCTCTCATTATTTTCAAATTATGGTGCATTGAATTGTTGGTGCATATGGGCTTTGTTGTCAATGCTTTTCGTACCTCCTGGTATCTGAGCCCATTTAATTTGAACTGGCTTCTTACTATGTGCACACCCCTTTCCTTTCCAATTATTTTCTAGTTTAATTTTCTTGCACGCTTAAAACATGAATTTTAAAAATAGTAAAGATCATTGGAAAATTCTAATAAAATTCAGGGAAGTTCTTGATAGTCTTAATTAATATTTAGTGAATTTTAATTTCATATTTTTTGTGATTTTCTATTTTTCTAGAATTTTGGAATGGAAGGCGTTCTTAATTGTATATCTTGTGATGTAAGTCCTAAAAGGTGATCTTCCCTTGACAATTTGGAGCTAATTTTTGTTGTTCATTTAGACCTCTATTTATGTGACCTAATGATGTTTGATTGGTAACTTGGTTATGATTATTGAATTGCTTTTGAGCATCATCTTTGTGCCTTGTCTTGTAAGAGCATCATTGATAAATTGGTCAATGTTTGCAATTGATTGAGTATGTTTGGTGCATGATATGAACCCTATCTTTAGCATGTGAGTACCTACTGGACTTGGAATGACTTGGTTGATTACAAATAATTTTTAAAGGTAGTTTGCTATTTTTCACAAATTTTCCAATGTGAACATATTATGTGTAAGCATGCATAGAGATAGGATATGTTTGGGACTTGTATGAGGGTACTTTGAGCCAACTTTGAATATGAGTTTTAGCATATTATTAAGTGTATTTTGATGTACAATTGAGACATGCTTGATTATTGCATTTGATCATTTCACATGCCTTAAATGATGCCTACTTTGTGTGTATGTGAACGTGAATTTGTGTTTCACTTTGGCCACTTATTTTGATGCCGCTTGCATGCCATGTTCTTGTATTGGTTTGGGGTTCAATTGAGACATATTATAGGTCATTCAATTCTGAATTGAGTGCTTGAATGTTACATTGCCATGCCATTCCACCTTTTATGCTTGTGTAACAAGTAGCATGTTTGTGGTGAGATTGTTTGGACGATTTGCTAGCCTAACTTGAATTGGTTTTGGAGAAGGTGTTTGAAGTAAACTTTGGTGACACTTTTAAAGTGGTTTTGAACCTTATTTAAATGGTTTAAATTCTGACTTAGGTCATTCACATGTCCCCTTTGTATGTACTTAATCATTGTTTGATCACAAATGCTTGGTGCGTGATATAAGTGATATCTTTGTATAGAATTGTTTAAAATCTTAAATGCAAAGTGATGTGAATCTCATGATGAGTTGGTGACATTTCAAACCTCATTTATATGTCATTTACCACTGCCTCTTGCACTTATGTACACATCTAGCATGGATTGGATTCACCTCCTTTGCTCATCACTTAACATGAATGTATGGAATTGTGTGGATGCTAGTTTGACATGTTTGCATTTATCTTTGGATATTGGTTTGCTATGATGACATGAATGGTAACTTGACATGTTTGCACCTTAAATAACATGCTTCAATTCTGACTTGGATGCTCATGCATGATTCATTTCACTTACATGACTTCTTTTGGTTTGTTTTGTCTAGTATGTTCATAGTTTGAACTTGTATGAACTTGTTTGGACTTAGTTGTTCTTATTCTTCAATGTGCTTCAATGTGAGATTTGTATGGAATTTGTAAGTGACTTATAAATGCCATTTCAAATGTCATGAGCTACTGCCGTGTATCCATTTGCATGATTATTCTTCTTACATCTTCATTTCCTACTTGCATTACAAGTACGCTTCATTGTGGGAACTTGAAACATGTTTGCTCCCACTTCTTCTTACTTGATCAATGCTTGAATTCATGAATCACATGCCATCTTAATGACATCTCCATGCATTAATAAATGTCATTTACTTCTGACCTTGATGTTTACATGCGCATTCCTTCACTTTTATGAACCGTATGCATTCATCTTGCATAGTTAATGTTTAACTTGAATTTGTTTGATTTTTGGTGCATGTTCCAACATAGTTTGACTTTGTTTGATACCTTAGAATTAATAGGATCCTTTAACATGTACCTACTGACCTTGAATGTTCCTTAACCATTAGGACCCTTCCTTTTTGGTTTGAATTTTACTTTCTCCTTAAGTTGTCTTCTTAAAGCAACTAGTATTATTTGGTTCAGTTTCTTTCACTTGTATTCATTACTTGTGATGATTATGTACTAACCTTTTGTGTAGGGGCAGAGGTAAGGTACTTGAACATGTGGATGATTACCCATGTTCATCTCTTCTTTCATATCATCTCTTTTACTTGTCTTTCTCTCTTGTGAATAGCATGATATATTGCTTTATGTACAACTTTTTCACACCCTTTGGGATCCTAGCTCATCCTTAATTTTTGATTAGGTGAGGTAGGATAGGAATTAGGTAGTGCTATCCCTCTCTTCTCTTTAGACTTAGGTTCTCAAACCTTGACCTTAGGGCCACTTTTTCATGATAACATTAGGAACAAATTAGATTCCCTTTAGTGTTTTCTTTTCAACTTGAGTCTTCTCTTCTCTTCTCATAACACCTCTAAAAACACTTAATAAAGGTTAAACGTGTATTGCACATGAGCCTTAAATGTGGGAAGTGAATAATGGGGGGTCTCCCTTTATTCTTCTAGGGTACTTAGTGTACGTCCTGTTGGGGGACGATACGCGACGTATTCGTTCCTATGTCATAGACTTGGGTGCAATGCAAGTTACAAACAACTTCAAAAACATTTCTGTCTAAAAAACATAAAACAAACTCAAACCTTTTTATCCTTCGAGATCTCTAAGTTTCAAACTCCATTTTTCAGAAGAGGGTACGTACTTCCGTCTCGTCGCAAACAGGCATCGACCCTAACTGCCAGGCGCGAACTTAACGTCGCTCATAAAAAATAGACTTGGTTAGGTCAAACTACGACTGCTCTGATTTCCTCCTTCTGGTTAGATCGAGGATACGTAGACACAAGACGACGATGTCTTGGCGAGCAACCTCCCCCCTTAGTTTGTGTCTGAACTACGTTGACTCTGATTTTTCCGTTCCCGAGGGAATACGTAGGCCTAGGACTCCGAGGATGTCCTATCGAGTCGCTTCTTTTTCTTTTCTCCTTCGTTTCTCCGTTCTTTTCCATTCTCGCTCCTCCTCCTTTCCAGTGGCAGTGGAGCTCCAGATGACGACACCTTTTGATCGAGACAACAAGCATGGATCCCATCGAGTACGATGGACGCGTGGGGTGCTAACACCTTCCCCTCACGTAACCGACTCCCTTACCCGTTTCTCTTGGTCGTGAGACCATGCTTTTCCTTCCCTCAGGTTTATGCAGTGTTTCCTTTCCCTCCCTTGGGATAAATACACATTGCTGGCGACTCTGTTTCCGCGCCACTTTCGCGTTTGTACTTGGATGAAAATCCCGGGAGCGACACTGACCAAGCTCCCTTTTCTGGACTGGAAGAAATTCCAAAGGATCAAACCATTGCAAGAGCAATCTATTTGGACGAGTCAGAAGTCAGGACTCACATGACCATTCAAGGCGGAATCCAAGGTTTACCAGCCAAGTTTTTGGTAAAGAAAGCTCTGTACTTTGCTAGTATAGGGAACATGACTGCTTTCGAGAGCGTCTTTGTTTTGCTCACCTACGGGTTATTTCTGTTTCCCAACATTGATAACTTCGTTGATATCAATGCCATTAAGATATTTCTGATTGGAAACCCTGTACTGATCTTGATCGCAGATGCTTATCATTCTATACACTTAAGGAATTTGTACAGCGGAGGAATGATCACATGCTGTGTACCCCTGCTATAGAAATGGTTCACTTCCCATTTACCCAAGTCTGCCGCTTTTTGGGATCATAAGAGTACTTTACATTGGTCACAGAGAATCATGTCTCTTACCAACTCTAACATAGATTGGTACAATCGGATCTATGACGGGATAAGAATCATTGACCATTATGGAAATTTCCCTAATGTACCCCTCATAGGAACTAAAGGAGGAATCAACTATCATCCTGTTTTAGTTCATCGTCAATTCGGATACCTGATGAGACATATCCAACGTAATGTTCATCTTGAAGGTCTTTCCTTCAAGGAAGGAGAAAATGACAGGGCACTAAAGACATAAATAGTGCATGCCTGGAAACATGTTCACAGAAAAGGAAGAGAGTCTCTAGGAAAATTAAACTGTGTCTCCGTGGAACCTTATCTCCACTGGGTATAAACTAGAGCTCTCAAACTGAGGATGCCTTACCCTCGTCAAGAAGTTCTTCCGTTAAAGGAATCCGTCCTTTATTTTATGTCTGATACAGAAAAACTCCAGGTCACTATCAACAAAGTTCAACAGGAAAAGAAATATTGGAGGAACAAGTACCGCATTCTCAATGTGGAGTGTACCAAAATACAACAACTGTTAAAGGAAAAAGATGCTCTGATTGAGATTTTAGAGCAACATGTTGTAGAGAATCAAGAAGACCAAAGGAATTTGCTCGCTCCTTTCACTTGGCAAAGTAATGACAACCCGACAATGGCTCAAGAGCCCCAGTCAAAGAAAAGGAAACTAACAGAACCAGCACCTGAGCTCTCCTCAGAGAAGACTCAGGATCCATAAGCTTAGATTTTTTCCTTTACAGCACTTTATAAATTACTGTATTTCCATTTCCGCAATCTTTGAATTCAATAAAATGGGGTTTCCCCACTGTATGATATTTGCAATCTATTTGTTGAAGTTTCTTTTGATTAAACAAAAAAATTAATATAATCATTGCATATCATTCATCATTCTCACATAACGCATTCTTCTTCCCTACGAATCTCACGTTTGCGTCTCGATTCTAGAGTCAAACTGTCTCATTCATATAATACTCAGGCCAATCGACAAAAGAAAATGGATGATCTCGAGGAAGAGAACATAGAGTTGAGAGAAGAACTCGACACTCTAAAAGAAGATATGAGGAAGCTTCACAATGACATGCAAGCTCTGGCTGCAGCCCAGATACAACAACGGACTATGATCTCGGAGATCACATCGACGCCCATAGTGGAAAAGTATGATCCTCGGTACAACATGCCTAAAGATCGTCCCTGGGGCATGCCACTCAACTATATCCCAGAAGGATATATTCCGCCAATCACGGAAGATCCGGAAACTGCAGCAGGAACCGCTGGGCCTGAAGGTTACAAACTTTGGGAAAGCGAAGATGCAAGGGGCATGACAGCAACTCCTGAAGGTTACAAACTTCGGGATAAGGAAGCACCAAGAGTCACTGCCGTAATGACTATACACACTATCCCGGAAGGACAGATTCCACAGATACCTTCTGGTGGAAACGAAAGTATGTACGACAGATTGAATGAGTTCCAGGAACAATTCCTAGAGATTCAGAAGGAACTACATGCCATTCGCGGTCAGGATCTATTCGGAAAGGACGCCGCAGGCCTTTGTTTGGTCCCCAATGTGAAAATTCCGCACAAATTCAAGGTGCCCGAATATGAAAAATACAAGGGCAACTCTTGCCCTCAAACACTACGCCAAACAAGACCTTAGACAACACTTTTTTTGGCTTTAGACAGCGCTTTTAAGCGCTGTCTAAACCCGCGCTGCTAAAGGTTTAGACAGCGCTTTGGGTAATACCAAAAGCGCTGTCTAAAGGGGGGTATATTTAATGAAAAGCGTTGTCTATGGTACCATTAGACAGCGCTTTTTGACATTTTTTAGGTATACCTTAGACAGCACTTTTTTAAAAGCGCTGTCTAAGCCCCACCTTTTTGAACATTTTTAGGTATACCTTAGACAGCGCTTTTTTTGAAAGCGCTTTCTAAGCCCCACCTTTTTGAACTTTTTTAGGCATACCTTAGACAGCGCTTTTGGTGAAAGCGCTTTCTAAGCCCCACCTTAGACAGCGCTTTTAGTGTAAAGCGCTGTCTAAGGTATACGAAAATTTTTATATAAATTTTTTTAAACCACAATTTTTACCAGGTTTTTCAACCAGAATTTGACCTGTTTTTCAACCAATTTTTTTCCAGAAAAATACCACAATTTGGAGATTCAAATCAATCCAATTTGGCCTATTTAAATGTACCAATTTACACCAAAATTATATATCCAAAACAATTGGCAATTCAAACCAATATATATATATATATATATATATATATATATATATATATATATATATATATATATATATATATATATACACACACCAATTTATAATTACAAATCATTACATTTTTTCTACAAATGTACATATTACTTATACTAGTACTTTTGCATCCAACCAAAGCATTGCTTCAAATCTACATAGGTCCTGAAAGAACACAAAGATTGTAATTCAATTAAAAGAATACATCAACAATGTCTATAGTTAGAAAGTTACACATATTTAAATTCTCATCAATTAAAGTAAGAGTACAATATTATACCTGATAAAACTCCGAGCTCCATAATGTATTGACACCAATCCTCTTTAATTTCATCCAATTGAGAAATTGAGTAATGAGCACACTTGCATTCTTCAAAGTACTACATTATAATATAACATAGTTTGATTTAGTTTTAACTATTTCATTATATGAGAGATATGTGTTAAATATTAAAATAACTCATAAGTTAGAAATACATACATCGGATGGCCACTTCTCTGCTAGGATTAATTGCGACCAACAACCAATGTCCACTGTAAGATTAAACAAGTGTTAGATGGAAACTTTCTACACGACGTCAAAATACAAAAAAACTATAATAGATGAATTTAGAATGAAATAATATATAACATTTTATTATTTTACCTCTTTCACTAACATCTCTTTCTTTTCTTGGTTGGAATATGAATTACTTGTTTCTTAGCAATGCAGACGGATGAATGGATCCAAATTCCCTCGTTATGGTCATTTCTGATATATGACTCATTCGCTATAAGATCCTCATCTTGATCATTTCTATTCAACTCATTCCGTCTAATGCATGAATCATTCTCAACATCAATATCACATTGATCTACACCGCTATCATCAACCATTTTGTTAGATAAAAGCACTATAGACCATTTCGTACTCGTCGGGTCAGTGACATAGAACACTTGTTTAGCTTGAGATGCTAGAATAAAAGGCTCATCTTTGTACCCCACCCTATTAAGATCCACTTGCAAAAATCCAGACTTATCCATTCGTATGCCACTACTATTTACCCACTTGCAACCAAAGATTGGAATCTGAAACTTCTCGTAATCAAACACTCAAATGTGCTCAATAACTCCAAAATATGACAGATTTGCATATTTGGGGTTTAAGTCCTTCATACTTGATATGTGCATTGCTTCAGCTAGGACGGTGACACCACTATTTTGCATAGTACTTTTATCATCTTGTTCTTTGGTATAAAATGTGTATCCATTAATTGCGTATGCGCTATGAGAATACACATGCAAACTTGGACCATATGCCAAACATCTCAACCTTTCTGTTACTGAAGCAGGATCTGAAGAGCACTTTGAATAAATATGATCCTTTAACCATTGTATGAAACTTTGATTGTGCTCTCGTACTATCCAATTTTCATTTCTGTTCTGATTTAACCTTCGGAGTACATCCTTGTGCATCTCAACATATGGCTCAACCTCATTATCATTGTGCAGAACATACAAATGCACTTGATCCCGTTCATCCCTTGATACTGTCACAATTTTATTTCCAATTAATTTTTTACCATCCTTTTTTTCGAAAATATGAGCTTTGGGGAGTCCAATCGATTGAACATTGGACAAATATTCAGTACAAAACTCAACCGCTTCTTCAACAATGTATCGTTCAACAATACACCCCTCTGGTCGACTTCGGCTTTTCACGTACCCTTTTAATATTTTCATATAACGTTCAGCAGGGTACATCCATCTCATATAAGCTGGTCCACACAACTGTGTCTCTTTCACAAGATGAACAACTAGATGTACCATTATGTCAAAAAAAGAGGGAGGAAAATACATTTCAAGCTCACACAAGGTAATAACTATCTCTTTTTGTAGTGTTGGTAAAATATCGGGATCGATTACCTTACTACAAATTGACCTAAAGAAAAAACACAAATTAGTTATGGCGCTTCTTACTTTCACTGGCAAAATAGAACGTATACCTATTGGTAGAAAGTGTTCCATTATAACATGGCAGTCGTGTGTCTTTAAACTCTTCAATGTGAGGTCTTTCATAGACACAAGTCTTCTAACATCTGAAGAGTATCCTTCTGGAACTTTAACTTCACTCAGAAACTTACTCAATATTTTCTTCTCCTTTCTAGACAGAGTAAAAGTAGCAGGTGGTAGATATGTTCGTCTTCATTTCTTCACGGGTGCTAATTCAGTTCTAATCCCCATCGCTACCAAGTCTTTTCTTACTTTAAGGCCATCCTTAGTCTTTCCTTTTATATTGAGTAACGTACCAATAACACTTTCAAATACATTTTTCTCAATATGCATAACATCGAGAAAATGTCTCACGTACAAAGACTTCCAATATGGCAATTCAAAAAATATCGACCTCTTTTTCCACCCACCTTTGACAACCTTATGTGCAAAAGGTTTGCCAAACTGAGTACGCATATCTTTCACCTTTTTAAAAACTTGGTCACCTGACAACATAGGTGGAGCTCTACCTTGTTCGGTGTCTCCATTGAATTCTTGTCTCCACCCACGGTAGTGATGTTTGGCATTTAAGAATCTACGATGGTCGAGAAAGACATTCTTATGACCAAACTCCAATCGCTTCAAATCTGTTTTATCTTCACAAATAGGACACGCTTTTTCACCTTTTATGCTGTACCCTGATAGATTCCCGTAAGCTGGAAAATCATTAATTGTGCCAAATAACATCGCCCTCAAATTGAAACTTTCTTTCCTATATCCATCATAAACCTCCACACCGTTCTCCCACAATATCTTTAAATCTTCGATCAAAGGTGTCAAGTATACGTCTATGTCATTCCCTGGTTGTTTAGGCCCAGAGATTAACATAGATAACATCATGTACTTACGCTTCATGCATAGCCACGGAGGTAGGTTATAAATCATAAGAATCACAGGCCATGTGGTATGTGAGATACTTTGAAGACCATGCGAGTTCATTCCATCAGTAGATAATGCCAAGCGAAGGTTTCTTGCTTCTTCTCCAAAGTCAGGATAATCATTATCAATTTTCGACCACTGTGGTGAATCAGCCGGATGTCGCAACTTTCCATCAATAATTCTTTCATCTGCATGCCAAGTCAGGTGTCTTGCATCGGTTTCACTACGAAACATGCGCCTAAATCTCGGAATTATAGGAAAATACCATAAGACCTTGGCTGGAGACAATTTTTTCTTATATCGAGACAAACCGCATTTAGGGCACTCAGTTAACGATGCATATTCGTTTCGAAACAAAACGCAATCGTTTGGACAAGCATGTATCTTATCATAGCTCATGCCAATAGAGCACAACATTTTCTTGGCCCCATAGGTTCGATTGGGAAGAACATTATCCTCCGGTAGCATTTCTCTCAAAAGGGCCAACAACTCTGTGAAACTTTTATCCGACCATCCATTGCCCGCCTTTAAGTTGTACAACTTCAATACCGCAGACAGTCTTGTGAATTTAGTGCAACCTTGATAGAGCGGTTTCTCTGCATCGCTTACCAACCTCTCAAACATTTCGGGACAATCATGAAGATCTTCTTCAACTGCTTCTGCAATCTCTTCGACTCGATCACAATCGTATGTTTCCGTGTCTTTGTCATCTGAAGCATAGGTCGTATTACTTTTCCCCTTTGGTTCAACATTCTCGTTAATTTTCTCACCATGATGTATCCAACACTTATAACTTCGATCAATTCCATGCATCAGTAAATGCGATTTCAATCCATCTCCATCAACCTTACCCACATAACAACAACCCAAGCAAGGACAGTCCATTCGACTGGGGTCTTTAACGTGTTGAACAACAAACTTAACGAAATCCAATACCCCATTCTCGTACTCTTTGGACAATCGATCGACATCCATCCATTTTTTATCCATGGTTTTCCTACTTATTAAGGTCAACAAAAACACTATTATATGAGGAATCAAAACATTGAATGAGGAGGAAAGTTATGATAAAACATAGAACATTGAATGAGCTTCTAACAGGGCTTCTAACATAACACAGTATTAAAATAACAAAATAACACTAACAACCTCAAGGATTTACAATATTAAAATAATGAGCAATATTAACACTAACACTAACACTAACCTAAACTAACCTAAACTAAACTAACACATTATATAGCAATAACAATGTAGAGCAACATTAACACTAATCTAAACTACTCATATTCTATCAAAAGAACATCATTCTATCAAAAGAACTCCAAAACCTAACAGAACAAAACCTAACAGAACATCATTATATCTAAAGAACTCCAAAAATATGGTAACAAGAACAAAACCTAACAGAAAAATATGAAACTCACTTAAAACCTAACATAAAAAGAAAAACTCTTACCGGAACAGTGGAGCACGGTGGAGTACGGTGGAGGATAGTGGAGGACAAAGTAGGAAGGACGACGGCCGGACGGACGACGGCGAGAAAGGACGGACGACGGCGGTGAAATGACGGACGACGGCGGTGGTTTCAGCTGGTTCGTTCTTGTTCGCAGAAAGAGAGGGAAAGAGGGAAAGAATGAAATGAAAAAGTATAGAATACTGATACCGTTTCAATTTTTATTTTAATTAAAAAGACCTTAGACAACGCTTTGAATGAAAGCGCTGTCTAAGGTGGGCCTTAGAAAGCGCTGTCTCATATGGGCCTTAGACAGCGCTTTTGATTTTATTTTTTTTTAATTTATAAGACCTTAGATAGCGCTTTTGAGTAAAGCGCTGTCTAATATTTTCCTTTAATTTTTTTTTAATTTATAAGACCTTAGAAAGCGCTTTCCTCAAAAGCGCTGTCTCAGGTCTTATATTTTTTTTTACTTTATAAGACCTTAGACAGCGCTTTTAAGGAAAACGCTGTCTAATATTTTCCTTTAATTTTTTTTTTAATTTATAAGACCTTAGAAAGCGCTTTCCTCAAAAGCGTTGTCTAAAGTCTTATATTTAGACGCGCTTTTATTTTTCTAAGTAAACAGTTTCCGTGTTTTCTAAATTTTTTAACTTATAGCAGTGCTTTTGTAATAAAGCACTGCCTATGTAGTGCTGCCAAAGGACACTTTTGGCGTAGTGAAAGTCATTTGGTGATGTACGCTCGGAAGATGTCAACTCAGACAGAGAACCAACAGCTACTGATCCACTATTTCCAAGATAGTTTAATCGGTGCCACACTCAAATGGTACATGGGTTTAAACCGCACTAAGATCGTCACTTTCAGAGATCTTGGCGCTGCCTTTTGTTGTACCCCAAATTTTACCCCTTAGATGTCATAACATCTTTTGCATGAGCATCATAGGTCAACTATTGCATAACTAACCATTTTATCAGTTTTTTTCGTTTTATTTCATTTGTGAATCAGGTTTTATTTCAGGAGGCTTCAGGGGCTGATCAATCAAGATTTTGGGTAGACCACTAACCAATCAAGTTTTCATACTCCTGAGAGACCTCCTCTCCTCAATAATCCAATGTAATTTGCTTTCATCACAAGCTCTTCCTCAAGGATCAGGCAAGGTCGTCAGGTCAAGGGTATGTGTGGTGTGGTTTGAAATTCAGTGGAAGTTTGACCTAATCTTGGTCAAACAAGTGGCTTATATTAGTATCAGGTTATCAAGCTGTGGCAGAGATTCTGAATCAGGGTTTTGGTCCTCATCCAGTCATTTGTTTCATAAGTGTGTACTCAAGGCACGAGGATTAGGGTTTCTCACCCTTGGAGTTTATGATTGACAAGTATCGTTCAGTTGAGTCTCCTAAGGCTAGCTGGTTCATGGTGTGTGCGGTACTGTTTCAGTTCAATTGAAGTTACAGAGCTATCAAAGAGGTCAGAGCAGTTGGTACATTTCAAGTTGTGTGCAAATGTTTGGTCGTGTAGTTCAGGATTTGTGGCAATCGAGTGCAATTGTCAAGGTTTGGGTGTTGTCCAAGTGTTAAAGTGCATGTCCATTCCCGTAACCGTCATTTATCCACTTTTGTTATTTATCCAAATTATCCATTACCCGTTCATCAGATCATTTTTCATATATCCATAAATCAATAACCAAATCAATCCTCTTTTCTTGTTATATCCATTTTATTGTCAACCATTATCCATGTTCATTATTTCTAAATCCACTTTTGTTATCTACTTTCTTTTTTCCAATTATCCATTTTTAGTTTAATTATCCAATTTCCATGTTATATCTATTCTTTCTTCCATTATCCACATTTTTTAATTTACAAAATCTCTACAAAATCATAATCCAAAAAGTCCATCAATGTTCATAAAAAAAGAAAAGAAATCTAAGCCCAAGTTACAATTATAAAGTCCACACGACCCATCATCCTCTTATTACAACAAAAATAAAAAGAAACTTGTTCCAAGTTAACAAACTGCTAAGACTCCTGCACATCTCTGCTGCCACGCAAGACCCTGCTTCATCCCAACAGCAACCGCTCGCTGCATAACCCGAAATGTATGTAACAAAACCTTGGCACACAGCTCGCGCATCAGGAACACACCGTTTCAATATACAAACCTGCAATAACAACGACAACATACTGAGATGAAAGCAACAGGACAACAATAGCCTCAAAAGGAGGGACGAAATTCAAAGAGGAAAAAGAAAAGGGCTTGGGATTTTTCACGAGAAATAACTTCAACAATAGACCCTCACTTGAGCTTAAAAACCTGGACACGACTCCCTTCGGCCTCACTCTCTTTCTCGTCACCAAACCATTCACCAGAACTGGTCACCCATTCACAAACCCATCCAAACCTCCACCCAACCTTTCTCCTTCCTCCTTCATCAAACCCACATAACCGAAACAACAACAAACCTCAACCCTCAACACCTTTCACCGCCACCGTTACAAATCAACAACCTTCTTCCTTCTCCAAAACAAACCTTCATCAAACCCAATCAATAATAACCACTAATCACCTTCATTGTCGAAAATAACTCGGAAAACTGATTCTTAACCTAACCTTCTTCAAACAACTTCAAACCTTCTCTTCCATAACTTCGCCCACAAACCATTCCAAATCAGAATCCTTCCAAATTCCAACAACCAAAAAACAACATGACTTTTTCTGGTTTCACATTCAAAATTCCCAAATCGACCGAACCTCCAATCATCAACTCAAATCAATCTTCATAACCCAAAACACACTTAAATAACCAAACAACCTATTCTCAAATCCATGTTCAAAACCAAACCGGACCCGAAACAGAGAAAGAGGGAGATGAAGAGATTGTGAAAATCAGATTAAAATCACACACAAACCTTAAGGCGAACCCGTAGAGATTTGAAAGCGAAGCCTACGAGCGAAAGGATCTGATTCCATAAAGAAAGATTGAGCGAGAAGGAGAGGGACTGAGGTCGAGCGAGAGGAAGATGGGATCAATCCATCTTCGTCGTTTCGTTCTGTTTTGGTGTTTGTTCCGTTTTCGAAAAGAGGATCTGATGTTCCTCTTCTTTTCATCACGTTTTATGCTTTTTTTTTAACTTTTATTTTATTTTATCTATTTCATTTATTGTCTTATTTACTAAAGAAAAATCTGGAGTGTTGTTGCTACAACATGACATGCTGAGTTCGTCTGTTTGGAAGGATGGGCTTCGAGCCCATTTGATGTCCATAAACATCCTTCCTGCGCCAGAACACCCCTCCCCTTTTGATCATTTTTTTAATTTGTTTTTAGTTTTAATTCACTCTAATGGTATTTTAAGTTTTATAGATTTTTTTATGTTTATGTTTTTAAATTCCAATCCTAAATTTATTCTACTCTTTTATTTTATTTCTACTTAGATCTTTATTGTGGCCAATGATATATAAAAATCATGACTTGGTGGTTTATTTCAAATCACTAAATATCTTGATTTATATGAGGCCATTTTATTTTTATTTTGTTGGTCAATGAAAGTCTAATAGAAAGATTATCGATTTATTGATTTAAAATCTTGATTTAGATGAGACTAACTTTATTTTCCTTTTGATTCCACTTTCTTTATTTTTGGCCAATGACATAAAAACATCATAATTTTGTTGATTATTGCAAATCAATAATTTTTGATTATATGAGGCCATACTTTTCTTTTTTGATTGGTCAGTGAAAGTCAAAAATATAAGATCATCGATTCCTCGATTAAATCTTGATTTAGACGAGACCTTTATTTTCACTTCAATTCCATCTTTCATTATTTTGGCCGGTGACATCACACAAATCTTGACGTTGATTATTTCAAATCAATAAAGTCTTGATAAATATGAGGCCACTTTTTTACTTATTTTTATTGGTCGATGAAAGTCAAAAATCTAAGATTATCGATTTATCGATTTAAATCTTGATTAAGACGAGACCAATTTTATTTTTCATTTCGATTCCATTTTCTTTATTTTGGTCGATGATATAACAAACTTCATAGTTTGGTTGATCTCATTAAAACGATAAAACTTTGATCAATATGAGACCGATTTCTTTTTATTTCAATTTCATTCACTTTTTAGTCGATGAAAGTCAAGAATCATTGATTATCAATTTCTCGATTAAATCATGATTAAGACGAGACTAATTCTGTTTCTTGTCAATCTTTAAGTTCTTTGAATACTAACTTTTCATTTTTCTCTTTGAAGAGACTTGTAAATATTTTCTGATAAAGTCTTGTGGACTACTATTCTGGTTGCCTGTTTCATTTGACACATCCTCGATACTGATTCCAAAGGAAAGTTCTCCTCAGTTGACTCATAAGTCAATAAACAAATCACCTCACCTTGGCCTCATAAGAGCCTTTCCCTTTTCTTGGCCTCATAAGAGCCATGAAATTATAACTTAGAATTAGGATAGAGTTCTTAAACTCTGTGTGATTCTCATCATCATGAGAACTCACTTTTCCCATCATAACTTAGATTTAGAGAGTTTCTTAAAACTCTAAATGAGCTCATACTCATTTCCCCTTGGAACTTTGGCCATAGTCAATGGTTCCTCTTTCACCCCTTAGTTAGGTGAACTACGGTTGCTCTGATTCTTTAGTCAGATACGTAGGCACAAGATGCGACAACTTGGCGAACAAACTTAGTGTACATACCCTTAGGTCTTTACCTTAGTACAAATTTCTTTTAGCAAGCAAACATAACATAACACAAACATTAACAAGAGGTTCCTGTAGAGTACTACAGATATTAAGGGTGCTAATACCTTCCCTTAGTATAACCAACCCCCGAACCTTAGATCTCCCCCCTTTAGGTTTTTCTCGATCTTGAACCTTTCCTTTGGACAAATCAAATTCGGTTGTGAATTCAAAGAAATGTGATGAAAGTTAATTAATAGCTTGTTATCCGATTCTCACCGCAACACCTTTGTTCAACAGTATAAGTATAACCTGGACATGGCACCAGACATAGATCAACTCAGAGCTATGTCACAGAAGGATGAGGAAACCTTTAAGGAATATGCTCATAGATGGCGTGAAATTGCCGCCCAGATTTGTCCACCTCTTGAGGAAAAAGAGATGACAAAAATATTTTTGAAAACCTTAAGTTCATTTTACTACGACCGAATGGTCGCCAGTGCGCCCAGCGACTTTACTAAGATGGTGAGCATGGGAGTTCATCTTGAAGAAGCAGTCCGAGAAGAACGACTGGTCAAAGATGCTGAACCATCAAGCAGTACCAAAAGATATGGTAGTGCTCTCCCTAAGAAAAAGAGCAATATATTGGTAATATCTCTCTTGGAAAGCAAAGGCGACGGTACCAACCAGTAGCAGCTGTAACTCCTTCCATTAACCCTGCGCATGTTCCAACGTATCAACCTCAGGTTGCCCAGAGCCAACCGAATCAACAACAATATCAGCAAAGGACAAAACAACCTCTTCAGCAGGCTTGTCCTCAGTACAATAACAACCGTACAATGCACCCACCGGGGTTCGACCCTAAACCAATGTTGTACGCAGAACTTTTTCCATTACTACTGGTCAAGGGGCACGTCCAAACCAGGTCTCCTCTAACAATACCAGAGAATCCACCTTTTTGGTTCAAAGCGGATCAGACTTGCCCTTACCATCAAGGAGGACCAGGGCATAACATAGAAATCTATCTTAGCTTCAAATCCAATGTTCAGAAGCTTGTCAGGAACGGGGTCTTATCCTTCAAGGATACAAATCTAAATGTTCAGACGAACCCGTTGCCTCAACACGAGAAAGCTGCGGTAAATTTGATAGAGGAAAAGTCTAAACATAGCTATCAAATTCACTATGTACTCTTATTGGGAACTAACCTGGTCAAGATGCATTGCAAACAGAGCAGATACGGTCATGTACCATCTCATAACTATCACCAGTGTGATATCTGGTCTAAAGACAATCAAGGATGTTCTGTGGTGCAATCATCTCTACAGGAACAGATGGATCTCGGATGGATCCAAGATCACCGAATTTGTGAGGTCAACATGACTTATACAAATTCCAACATCATTCAAAACCACGACATCCATGCAATGAATGTCAACTTGGTGGCGATGCACTAAAGGCAAAGCCAACATCATGATCTGCCACGACACTATTATGATTCCTGTCTGATCTGCTCGGTGAACAATCAGGGATGCTCTTTTGTACAAGAGGCCCTCAAGCATCAGATGGATCTCGGGTGGATCCAGGATTACGTGATAGAAGTCATTATCAAGTTAATATGATTTAAATCTTTGATATTTGTTTGATGAATACCAGCTTGGTGGAATTACACGCTAAGCAAGTGCAACTCGGTTTTCTGACTTCGCATAATTATCAGAACTATAAAGTATGTCGTGAAAGTGACCGAGGATGTGCACTCGTTCAAAGAATGCTGCAACACTTGTTGAACCACTGGTGGCTTCCGATCTATCTAGATGGAGAAACACAACAAGTCAGTATGATTGACGGGAACCTTACTAGGCATCAAAGTCAGGATGTTCGATCAATGGAAACAGATCTAGTGAGGTTACACTGCATACAAAGCAGACGTGGCTGGGTGCCACCACACAACTATGAGCGCTGTAGAGTTTGCTCAGAAGATAACCAAGGATGCTACCTCGTGCGAGTAGCCCTTCAGAATCAGTTAGACCACAAAGAGGTTCAACCATGTTCAAGCTCTGGTCTGATTAACATATTGTCAGATTATCTTCCCAATCGAGGCAAAGAAGTTATCTTGATCCCTAAATGTGAAGTGGCCAAAGATGTGCGCGCCATAATCCATTTACTCCATGAATCAAGAGTTCCTCTTGATAATGGAAAGATTCTCAACCTCGAACCAATTGAGGCTGGCTACGATGGTCAGAAAAATCAGAAGGCTCCTGTAGTTATCTATCTACCGGGACCAATACCGTACAAATTCGATAAGGCTATCCCTTACAAATACGGTGCAACAATAATTGAGAACGGAAAGGAAACTCCATTACCCTCCATCGTGAATATTGCAGACATCAGTCGAGTAACACGGAGCGGTCGAATCTTCAACCGAGGAATTGGAGAACCTACCAGAGAAAAGGAACCTCAGACAGAAGTTCCTAATCAACCAGTCAGTCAATCCAGTGATCCCGACCTTTCAAAGAACAACGATGAGATGCTGAAGCTCATCCAGAAGAGTGAGTACAACATTGTTGATCAACTGTTGCAAACTCCTTCAAAAATCTCTGTGCTATCTCTTTTACTCAGTTCCGAAGCTCACAGGGAGGCTCTACAGAAAGTCTTAGAGAAATCCTTTGTGGAACAGGATGTAACAATAAGACAATTCGACAGCATCATCTCCAACATCACTTTCTGCAACAACTTAGGGTTCAGTGATGAGGAACTGCCAGAAGAGGGCCAAAATCACAACATGGCACTCAACATTACATTCAACTGCCAGGACGATGCTTTAGCCAGCGTACTAGTAGACACCAGATCAGCTCTGAATGTTATGTCAAAATCAACTTTAATGCGACTATCATTTCAAGGATCTCCGATGAGAGGCAGTGAGGTCATCGTCAAAGCATTTGACGGATCCTGAAAAACGGGTATGGGCGAAGTCGACCTTCCCATAACTATTGGTCCTCACACTTTCCAAGTCACGTTCCAGGTCATGGACATCCGGGCAGCATACAACTGTTTGTTAGGAAGATCTTGGATACACGAGGCTGGAGCAGTCACTTCGACACTTCACCAGAAGCTGAAGTTTGTCAAGAATGACCAACTAGTCACAGTCTGCAGAGAGCAAGCCTTGATCGTGAGCAACTTATCATCGTCCACTTGTGTAGAACCAGAGGAGGTTTTAAGAACCCAGTTCCAAGCAATTTCAGTGAGCAATGAAAACCAATCAGAAAGAGGAACGTCGATTTCCCCGTATAAAGATGCTCTCGAAGTGATGAAAAGTAACAATGCAAAAGGATGGGGACAACTTGTCATTCCTACTGATAACAAGACAAAGAAAGGTCTTGGTTTTTCTTCAACCTGTACCCAGACTGCTACTAACAATGAAAGTTTTCATCCCATTCAGGACTTCTTCCACAGTGGAGGTTTCCTTCACCCAATATCTCAGGAAGTACATACCATCAACGAGGGTGATTCCTCCGATACAGATGAAGATTAGAAGTCCTATCTTAACGAAGACAATTATATGTCTCAGGGAGAGGTGCCTACGCCATTTTGCTATCCCGCAAAGAGTTCGAGATATATACCAAGATCAGACGTCAAAATGATATACAGAGATTGTGATCCGGAAGGATGCCATGCTCCACCAAACTCATTAGAGGAAGACACTCCAATGAAAGACAACTTTAACCACGACTATTATGGCCCAATGGATGGCCTGCCTATCTGGCAGCCGTACCCAAGAGACTTAGGGCAAAAGAGTTAGCCCAACGATGCATATCAGTTGAGCATCATTGAAAAGAATACACGCGTCCCCACCGAATCATGGGATAATTACTCAGGGAATTCTGAAGATATCCAGTACGACGATGAATTTGCAAGGATTGCAGGATAACAGTTCATCAACTACGATTTTCCTGAGGTCAACACCCTCGAAAGAGATAACTCCTCCAGTTCCATAGAAGTGTGGAACACCTTAGGACAATCGAGTGGCAAGTACGACTTCCTGGTCAAGTACACCGCTCCTGAAAGCTCTCGTATCAGGCTCGAAGACATCCAGCCAACTGGACGGGGAGATCTGCCTGAGAGTGCAAACACTGTGCAAGATACAACAGAAGAGTTTGTCTACGATAACTCTGCCTGGGAGACAGATTCCAACGACTTGCTCCACCAGAAATCAGCGTCATTTCTGAGGACAAACCAAGAAAGAAGGTACCAGACTTTGTGATTCACCGAGGAGTTCACCGCCAATGGGTTGCTGTCGATGTCCCGAAAGTCGTTCATAAGTCTAAGTAATTACCGTATTTGTCTTAACCTTTCACCTTGCCCAGGTGAAACGGATGTTTTGATAGGGCTCACTTTCTGTAAATGTATCTCTTCGCTTTGCCTGAAGCGACAGAGTTTAGTTTTATAGGGCTGTAGTTTCAAGAATCGACAAGATCATATATAAAATAACATTGTTCTGTAATTTCCACATTTATTGCTGTTTTCTCTTTTCGCTTTTTCAGAAAATGGTAATCCTAAAAACAACTCAAATGATAAAAGCAAGCATTTTTCAGAAAATACACTGCACACACTCTTGCATTCTCTCTATCTCTTCTAAAAAATAAATCATCACGTCATGCAGATTGCTTGTTTAAAACCCCATTGAAACATATAATCCAATGCCTTCTCCCAACTTTGAATTCCCGGTATTTGAGGCTCAAGAAGAAGGTGACGAAGAAATTCCAGAAGAGATCTCCCGATTACTCAGACAAGAGGAAAGGTCCATTGAACGTCACAAAGAGCCGTTGGAAATGGTCAACTTGGGTTCAGAAGAAGAAAGAAAAGAAGTCAAGATTGGGGCACTGCTCAGTCCAAATGTCAAAGAAAGATTGATAAAGCTTCTAAAAGAATTTCCCGAGGTATTCACTTGGTTCTATCAGGATATGCCAGGGTTGGATACCAGCATCGTGGAACATCATCTACCGTTAAGATCAGAATGTCCGCCGATAAAACAAAGACTAAGACGGATTCATCCAGACATGGCCATCAAAATTAAAGAGGAAGTACAGAAACAGATTGACGCGGGTTTCCTCGTGTAGCGCGATTTTTGTGGTCCTGAGTCACGATCACACGGGTACTATAGTTCGATTCATTTTTTATCCTATTGAGCTGATTAAGGAAGGGAAATAGATGTCTCCAATTAACCCTGCTTGCATACTGAGTTTGAACAGTGGTCTGTTAGGTTACAAATGCTATGTGGAGGTGGGGCCCAATCTTTGGTTATTTCGCTTGAGAACATAATGTCTGGATTATTTGTGAGGTTTTTGATTAGAGTGCTCGCTAAGATTTTTTTCAATCTTATGCCTACGTATTCCTGTTTGATGAAACAGGGAAATCAGAGCGATCGTAGTTCCTCCTATTCTATGGGAGGAAAAAAGGTGTTTTGGTGTCTTGTTCAAAGCCCAAGACGTGAAGCTAAAGGTGATTTGTATCTTGTTTAAAGCCCAAGATATGAAGCTGAAGGGTCTATTTGTATCTTGTTCGAAGCCCAAAATGTGAAGCTAAAGGGTTTATTGATGAGAGGGAGTTTTTCATCTCTAAAAGGGGATATTTGGTCTGTTTGTCACAACTGTTGGGTGACTGATTATAAAGGAGAATTACTTTAACTAGGATATGTGAATCCAGCAATGCCATAATTTCCTTTATAGGGGATTTTTAACCTGAAGGAGAAGACTTTAACTCAGTGTAGAGCAATGCCATCTTTCCTTAGGAATTTCTCATGCTAAAGGAGGGACAGTGGCGTGGATGTAAATAATCCAGAGGCTTGCCGCTTACAGCAATTTAGATGAAGGAAAAGGAGTTGTTGATGTTTGTGTACTATGAGCAAGGCACAGATTTTGATGCCAAAAGGTTGATTGACTCAACCGGGGTTTTCTTATACAAAGCCTAAGAGGAAGCTATTGACCCAACAAGAGGGTGCTTTTTATCTGTCTCATACGAAGCCCGAGTTAGAGGCTAAAAGGGGTTGACTCAACAAGAGAGTGCTAACAAATGACTGACTCAACAAGAGAGTGCTTTCATATGTGTCTTGTACGAAGCCCAAGACGGAGGCTAAAAGGTGATTGACTCAACAAGAGAGTCTTTTATACTCAACAAGAGAGTGTTTTTGTATCTCGTACGAAGCCCAAGATGGAGGCTAAAAGGTTTGACTCAACAAGAGAGTCTTTTATACTCAACAAGAGAGTGTTTTCTATCTCGTACGAAGCCCGAGATGGAGGCTAAAAGTGGTTGACTCAACAAGAGAGTCTTTTATACTCAACAAGAGAGTGTTTTTCTATCTCGTACGAAGCCCGAGATGGAGACTGAAAGTGGGTTGACTCAACAAGAGAGTCTTTTATACTCAACAAGAGAGTGTTTTAGGTTAGCTCCGCTAGGGAGAATCATTGTACAAAGCCCAAGAGGAGGCTACTGTGCTAGTGACTGTTTCAGTTTAGTGATAGGTCTAGTATGTTGGATAAGAGAGAAAATTAGTTCTTATAAAGGGAACGATTAAAGGTTAAGGCTGTGCTTTGGTACTGATCAGAGGATCAGGGTTATTTCCTGTTCTTTAAGGAAATGGGAAATCCAAAGGGTATTGAGACTGTCCAAGTCTACTGGTGTTTTGAGAAATCGATTCTCAAGTAGTGAATGATCTTTGTATGATGCCCAAGAGAAGGCTGGTATGTTAAGGGATGAAGGTCAACCCATTAACTGGTCTTACACTTGACTCAGAAAGATAGCTCTAGCAAATTGATGACTAGGTTCTGTTCCTATACCTGTAGAGGTCTCTGGGTCCTTGTACTAAGCCCAAGAGAAGGCATGAGAGCTTTTAAGAAGCCGAAGGGTCCCTGTACAACGCCCAAGAGGAGGCGGGGATGCTTTTAAGAAGCCTGTGGGACCCCAAACCCCGAGAATTTCAAGACATGCCATTCACCGAGAATAGATCAAGCCAGGAAAGTCCGAGAATTTGGAAGAAACTCAAGAGATGCCATTCAAGGAGAATAGATCAACTTTGCGGAGTAGAGTCTCTTTGACGATTTCTAAGAGTGACAGTCTGAGAAAGGGTTCACCGAGAATGCTGCCTTTCACGTCTCCATATTGTTTAACCCCAAGAGGAGGGAAGACTGTGTCTGGTAATCCTATGGGGATCTAGTTTTGTTTGTATTTAAGAGTGACCAACAGGGCTTTACCTAGTGCTAGACGTAGTTGCCGGGGAAAACTCTAAATAACTATACTAGTATTACACAGTGGATATTTGACAAGTATATAAAAGTTTGTGAAAGAAGACTTACAGTGAGCAGCCCCACAATACAGTTATATATATATGAAAGCGGATAAAGAAAGCGGGTAAACACTTACTCGGTTGTAGAGTTTCTATGCTGTTTGGTTAGTTGTTCAGCAAAGAAAACTTTGATAACAATATTATATTCAAAATCAAAGGAGAAAATGCTTTGAAAAGATTGTTGGGGCTTAAAACTCAAGGAGAGGCCCAAGGTTTTATCAGTGATTGCACTGTTGTTTTGAATTTATACAGGGACTTATATAAGTGACTGAGGCCCAAAAAGGTTTTCTTTACAGAGGGATAGGTCTTACACTCTCTCAAGAGGCCCAAAGAGTTTAAGGAAAAGAAATGGGGCTTATAACATGAGGGTAGGCCCTGATGATTTGTTTTTTTGAACTGGCGATTGCGCCGAGATTTTCAAAAAACGCAGTGGGTCTTATACAATGACTGAGGCCCAAAAAGGTTTTGGCTTTCGAAGGGGTTGGCTATTACTTTCTATTAGAGGCCTAGAGAAAAGGCATGGGGCTTATAACACGAGGGTAGGCCCAGTTGGTTTTGCTAAAAAAGGCGACGATCGCGCCGTTGTTTTTGAAATTACAGTGGGACTTATACAATGACTGAGGCCCAAAAGGTGGTGTATTTACAAAGGGGTTGGGTCTTACACTCTAATAGAGGTCAAAAGAGTTTTAAGAAAAAGAATTGGGACTTATAGCTCGAGGAGAGGCCCAGTTGATTTTTTGTTAAAAATGCGATGATCGCGCCGTTGTTTTTGAAAATACAGTGGGTCTTATACAATGACTGAGACCCAAAAGGTGGTGTATTTACAAAAGGGGTAGGGTCTTACACTCTAATAGAGGCCCATGAGTGTTTGAAAATGATTTGTGAGGGTGAAAATCAAAGAAACCCTAATTTTGTTTTCCTTTAAAGATAAAAATACCAAATAAGTTTGAATAAACCACTTGTGATTTTTGTTTAAGGTTTTAAAAATGAGGTTTTAATCACAAGATGAATTAAAACTCATTTGGTTTTGATTTTCAAAGTAAATATTCACTTTTAAATGTTTAAAAAACAATTAAAAAGGAATTTATTCACAAAAATACTAATTATATTAAATAACTAATATAAATTTGATTCTTTTGTGGAATAAAATATTTCAACATTTTTGTGATTTTTTGCAAAAAGAACCAATAAAAAATAATTAAAATTGAGGGAGTTATTAATTTTTCAAATCATTAAAAATAATAAGAAAAATAATAAAAAGTGGAAAAAATAGCAAAAAGAAGATCTGGGGCGAGGGCCTGGCCCAAGGCAAGGCAAGGCAAGACAAGATTTTGGTTGAAAACATGAAGGCCATAACTTTCTCATTTCTCCATGGATTGGGACAAAATTTAGGTCTATCCTGCCTAGAATTTCACAAGGAATCCAATGGTGGTGGTGTTTTTTTAGATCATGCTCCGATTGAAAAACCCGATAGTGGTTTTGAAATAGGCCATGATTTTTATTTTCTGTGCCATCTCTTGGTACAAGCATGAATTGCATGATAAATTGGTGCAAACATAACACATATAACATGTACAAGATGTGCATGATCAGTGGACCTCAAAGCAATGCATATTTCAAAGAGTTCAAGTTGAGTTGCTTACCTCTTTTTGGAGCTTTTGTGCAATCTTCCAAGTGTTTTGTTCCAGAAATGATTTGATGCTTTGGACACCCTCAAATGATCTCTTAGAAGCTTTTAGGATGGTTGGAATCAGCTAGAAACCTCAGGAACAAGTTTGAGCTCTTTCTTGCAAAAGGGGCAAAAGTGGCCAAGAATGATATTTGGGACAGTTCAAGGATGATATTTGGAGTGTGTTTGAGGTTTTATCTGGTTTGGAAAGTGACTGAATCAAGACATGGCTTGAAAAATGCACAAAAGTCCAATTTTGAGGTTTTGAGAGGCGACTTTGTGATTTTGGTGTTACAGGTCACTTGTGAGTGTTTGGATCACCTCTATATGATGTTTATGAGGTGTGTGTGTGATTAGTTTGATTGGAATTGCTCTCAAACTCAAAAACTCAGAGTTACCTTGCTAAAGAAGGTATTTTTGCCTAGAGAAAGAGATTTTGAGGAAAGCATCTATTTGATGGCTTTTGTGTACTCAAACTGATCACAAATGAGCTCTATTTATAGTAGAGCAAGTTTTTTTGGGAGCAATAGTGATTGGCAACTGCTGCAGAGGTTTGGCCAATGTTTATTAATGAGAATCCAAGTCTCCTTTAGCCATTGACTAGAGGTTAGGGCATAGGCTGCTGGTTCCCTAGTTAATGGATAAGTCTTGACTGAATTCAGTTGGAAATGGATCAGCCCATGCCACCTTGGTGCATCCATTAAATGCTCCAAATCAAAATTGGAGTCTTGTCCCTCTTTTAGGCATTTCTAGGTTTGGCATGCTACTTTTGGTTCCAAAGACTTGGGAGGCTGATGGATCAGTGTTTGTCCCTCCTTGGTCCCCCCTTGAGGTGTTCAGATGGATATATTTGCTTGTCCTTTGCAAAATTTGAGTAAATCGAGCAAAACTCCCAAATCTGCCTTGCTTTGACAGTTTTCAGCAAGGCATGTTGCCATTGTCATATCTCATGGCTCAAGTGGACTTTGATGGAGTTCTTGGCCATTTTGGAAAGCCCTCATATGATACAGCAACTGTTTGATCATATTTGGTTTTGATACTTTTTGGATCCAAGTGAAAAATTCCCCTACATTTGGAAAAAAGTGAAGGCAGATTTTGACTTTGTGAAAATTTCACTAAGTGTTGGAAAAAAGTGACATTTTCACTTTTTGTGATTTTGATCATTCCATAACTTAAAATCCATGAGGAATTGGAATGAGTTGTGTTTGAAGCTTTTGTAGAGGGCCATGAGAGCTACAAATCCGTCTTTGAATGGGGAAAAATGGCCTTGTGGCTTAGGAGTTATGATTCTCCAAAGTTGGTACCCTAGCCATTTTGTTCCATAAATTAGAAAAATTTCTAAGTTTTTATGGTTACCCCTTTTACAAGTTATCCCACTTTTCTTGATTTTTCTTGATGAATGATGATTCCAATCACACATTATCATCATTTTAGGGTCAAAGAACCAGAATTGTGAAAAATCTTAAAAAGTCAAAGTTGACTTTTGTGCACAGTTGACTTTTTGTCAGATGAATTCCAAACTGTGCGATCCTCTATGAAATCAAGTCCTTGACCTAAATCCAACTTGATGGATTGATTTCATAGGTGTTATAGGGTAATATTGAATCATGTCCTAGGGTTTGGGAGCATGTCCTAGTCAAAAGTCAAAGCTACAGTTGACTTTTTCATCAAAACCCTAATTGTGGTTCAGATGAAACTGAAACTTGTGAATCAAGCTTCTTGGATCAATCCATTATTGTAAATGGATCAATGTAGTTTATTAGAGACCCTCAAATCCTCTCTTGAGGTCTTGGCTCATGATTTGTCCCAAAAGTCAACTTGGGGGTGAATTAGGTCAAGAAACCCTAATTCCTGATTTTTGATGAATGCATCCCCTGAGGTCAAAATTGACTTGATGATTGGGTCCATGATGTCCCATGGAGCATATTAGGTTATGCTTTGAATCATTGGCTCATGCCCAGAAAAAAATTTCCATCTGGAGGCCCTGGTCGACCAAACCCTAATTTGGTGACACTGGTGATCTTGAGGCTTAATCCACTCAAAATGCTGCAACATTGTGCTTGATTCTTGAGGTGGGAGTCCTCTTGATCCCTTGTGGATGATTGAGAGGTTTAGGCAAGTTGAAGATCATGTCATTTCTTGATTGATCCTTTGTCTAAGGCTCAAAGAGGGCTTGAATCCCTAATTCCTGTTTGTAGTGAAGGCTCACCCATCTTTGGGGAGACTAATGAGGCATGATGGTCCATCCATATTGTGATGATGATTTGCACAATGATGGGAAATCTTAGTGGTCAAAATTTGGTGTATGATAGATGCCCCTATTTAATCCTCTTGGACCCGAAGGTGTGAATGGCGAAGGTATTCGGGCATTCGGGGTGCAAGAGGATTAAATATCGGAATACCCGAAATTTTGATGGTGGTTAAGAATGGCAGTTCACGCATCCTTCTTCTTTTGCTAAGCAATGATGCTTAGAAAAGGTAAACTTCCCCTCGATCCTGGTCTTTGTACCAAGGAACTGGTCTTAGTTTCTGATGTAAACTTCCCCTCGATCCTGGCTTCCTACCAAGGAACTGGTCTCAGTTTCTTTTGTCAATAAACTTTCTTGACAAGGTACGCTATTCGTAGCGGTTTTCCTCAAACTTCTCGCCGAATTTTCCTGGGGAGATGCCATTTGATGGAAAAAATTTTGATGTCAGAGTTGCTGGGGAACCCAGTAGTCTGAGTTGTAGAGGTGTACATACTTCTCTATTTTGGAGACGCCATTTGTCGACCCTACTGGGGAAAATGAGTCTCTTGAGAGACTGCTTCCGGCTTGGGGATATTACATCATACTTTTCTTCAAGATCTTCTCGGAGAAATGCCATACAATGTACCCCAATTTTGAGGTGCTGATGACTTCATTAACATTGACTCTACTGGAGAGAAAAATCAATGCGTTGCTGAGAGTCTTTGGTTGTGAACCTTTCTCTGGGGATTTTCCTTAATCCGGGAAAGCGAATATATCATCTTCAATGGCGAAGAGTGACGTTTGTCGATGGTCCTCTTGCTTTTTAGAGGTTCAAGTTATCAAAGTGGTCAAGGGCCAACTCCAATACAGAAATAAACTGGAGGAGAGAGATTGTTCAGACGCAACATTTCTTGACGAGGAAAGAACTGACAACTCAATTGAGAGGACTGTTTATCACTACGGGATAAGACCGACTAGAGTGATAGTGATGCAATATGAATGTGAACGTAAATCAATAATGCATGATGTATGTATGTATATGCTGACAAAACTGATGCGACATACAAACTAATAGATGAACACGACTGGATACTCGGCCACTGCTGGGACGAAGAAGTACCGCTGGTTCAAGATAGCAATTCTTCCTTGCTTAGGAGAAATAGTCCCTGCGGGGAACACCGTTGGCCGGGCTTAGGAGGTAAGAACTCTGTCGGGGATGTCAGACAGAGTACTCGCATCTGACATAACTGATCCTTCGTTCAGGCCCACTGGTTTAGAAGGAGTACTTTGATTCTGCACTTTGAGGCTCGAACACCTTTGGAGACGCAATTGATGTTCTTTCGATGTTCAACACTCAAAAGAAATTGCCATCTTTATTTAAAAAGCAGAAAAAGTTTTAACAAGTAAATTCATTTTTGTTTTATTTCAAGAATCGTTGATCATGTTAAAATTTCGTTCTGTAAAGCTAAAACAAATCAGAATTGCAAACAAAAGCACAAGGGCTCAAATTTTATTGATATGATGGAAATCAGCCAAGTGCGTGATTCCATAGAGTATTTACAAAGTTAGAAAATGGTAATTTTAAGGGAAAAGGCTGCATTGAAACATAACGACCACTATCCTTCTACCAACCTTGAATTCTGGGCATCCTGAGCTTTTGTCGAAGATGACCTTGACTGGAGTTTTCTTTCAATGGGTGGTGTAACTGCTGCTAAGGGACTTGTCCCTGTTGGACGTAGTTACTTGCCAGTATCCCTAACTTTTGCTTGGATTGTACTGTGATGTTTCCAATCCACCGGAATGCTTTTTGATCATGTCTCTAATTTTTTCCTGGACCGCCCTTTTGGGTTTTCAATCCACCGAGACGTTTTTTTTAGTTTAGGCAAAGTATTTCTTGACTACATCAACATTCGTGGGATAGACAAATTCCTCTCTGTCCATGGTTGCAAGTCTCAGGGCACCGCCTGAGAAAGCTTTCTTGACCACATATGGGCCGTCTTAATTCGGAGTCCATTTGCCCCGAGTGTCAGTAAGAAACGATTGTATCTTTTTGAGCACAAGGTCTCCTTTCCTAAAGACGTGAGGTCGGACCTTCTTGTCAAACGCCTTCTTCATTCTTTGTTGATACAAATGACCGTGGCATAGTGCCGTCATTCGTTTCTCTTCGATCAGGTTCAGTTCGTCGTGTCGAGTTTGACACCATTCAACCTTTGTTAACTTAGCTTCCATCAATACCCGGATTGATGGGAACTCAACTTCGATGGGGAGCACTGCTTCCATGCCATACACTAGAGAGAAAGGGGTTGCCCCTGTTGAAGTGCGGACATATGTGAGATAACCGTGAAGAGCAAAGGGTAGCATCTCATGCCCGTCTTTGTAGGTTACAACCATCTTTTGAATGATCTTTTTGATGTTCTTGTTAGCCGCTTCTACCGCTCCATTCATCTTGGGTCGGTAGGGAGATGAGTTATGGTGTTCGATCTTGAACTCAGCGCATAACTCTTTCATCATCTTATTGTTCAAGTTAGATCCATTATCAGTAATGATCTGGGTGGGAACACCATAACGGCAGATGATATTGTTTTTGATAAATTGGACTACCACTTGTCGGGTTATATTAGTATATGACGCTGCTTCAACCCACTTGGTGAAGTAGTCAATGGCTACCAGAATGAACCGATGTCCGCTTGAAGCCTTGGGTTCAATCATGCCAATGTCGATTCCCCATATGGAAAATGTCCATGGGGAAGAGAGAACTTTGAGATGCGTTGGCGGTACATGGATTTTGTTGGAGTATATCTGACACTTGTGACACCTCCTCATGTACTTGTAGCAGTCAGATTCCATTGTCAACCAATAGTACCCTGCTCTCAGAATTTTTCTCGCCATTGTGTGTCCGTTGGCATGAGTGCCAAAGGATCCTTCGTGAATTTCCTTTATCAACATGTCTGCTTCTGGTCTGTCTACGCATCGGAGCAAGACCATGTCAAAATTCCTCTTATAGAGTGTATTACCGCTCAGAAAGAAACTGCCTGCCAGCCTTCTGAGGGTTTTCCTTTCTTTCCTTAGTGCCCCAGGTGGGTACTCTTGTTTCTGAAGGAAGTATTTGATATCATGGTACCAAGGTTTGTCATCTATGACTGCTTCAACCGTGAAGATGTAAGCGGGCCTTTTAAGGCGCATTATGTCGATCTTAGGTAGGTCGTTCCATTGACCTACACTAATCATGGAAGAAAGAGTGGCTAATGCATCAGCCATGTGATTCTCATCACGAGGGATGTGATGAAACTCGATTCTGTTGAAGAAGGGTAACAACCTTCTTGCATAGTCTTCGTAAGGAATCAGTCCTGATTGGTATGTGTTCCAATCTCCTTTGATCTAATTGACAACCAAAGCTGAGTCACCATATACATCTAAGTTCTTGATCCTCAAATCAATTGCTTCCTCGAGACCCATAATACAAGCTTCGTATTCGGCCTCGTTGTTCGTACACTTGAATGTAAGTATGGCAGTGAAAGGAATGTGGGTACCCTGAGGTGTTATAATGATTGCCCAAATTCCGTTTCCATAATGATTGACAGCTCCGTCAAAGATAAGTCCCCATTGGGAACCTAGTTCTGGCCCTTCACTAGGTAGCGGTTCATCGCAATCTTTCATTTTTAAATACATGACATCTTCGTCTGGGAGGTCAAACCCTATTGATTCTTGATCGTCAATCGATTGATGAGCCAAATGATCAGCTAAAATACTCCCCTTAACGGCTTTCTGAGCATGGTACTCGATGTCATATTCTGATAACAACATCTGCCAACAAATGATTCTTCCCCTGAGAGCAGGCTTTTCAAAGACGTACTTGATTGGATCCATTTCTGAGATTAACTAAGTAGTGTGATGAATCATGTACTAACGAAGACGTTTGGCTGCCCAAGCCAAAGCGCAACAAGTTTTCTCAAGCATAGTATAATGAGTCTCGCAGTCGGTGAATATCTTGCTCAAATAGTAGATGTCAGACTCTTTCTGTTTGGTTTCGTCTTGTTGGCCAAGTACACAACCCATGGAGTCCTCTAGGAATGTGAGGTAGATGATCAGTGGTCTTTCTTCCACTGGAGGTGAGAGAATTGGCGGGTTCAACAGGTATTGCTTAATACTGTCGAAGGCGGTTTAACAGTCCTCTGTCCAAATGCAGTCCTGGTTCTTTTTGAGTAATTTGAAAATCGGCGCACACGTCGCGATCATGAGGAATATGAATCTGGAGATGTAGTTCAAACGTCCCAGGAATCCTCTGACTTGTTTTTCAGTTTTCGGAGAAGGCATTTCTTGAATGGCCTTGACCTTGTCAGGATTGACCTTAATTCCTTTCTGGCTGACGATGAACCCTAAAAGTTTCCCTGAACGGACACCGAAGGTGCACTTGTTGGGATTCAAGCGGAGTTTGTATCTCCTCAAATGCTCAAATAATTTTGACAGGTGGGTCACATGCTCCTCTTCTGTCTTAGATTTTGCAATCATATCATCGACATATACCTCAATTTCTTTGTGTATCATGTCATGAAACAGAGTAGTCATGGCCCTTTGATAGGTTGCCCCGACGTTCTTCAAACCGAACGACATTACCTTGTAACAAAAGGTACCCCATAGGGTAATGAACAAAGTTTTCTCCATGTCTTTCGGTGCCATTTTAATCTGATTATAGCCCGAGAATCCATCCATGAAGGAGAAAACTTCGAACTTTGCTATACTGTCTACCAGTATGTCAATGTGCGGCAAAGGAAAGCCGTCCTTTGGACTAGCCGTGTTCAGATCCCTGTAGTCTACACACATTCTGACTTTTCCGTCCTTTTTTTGGAACGGGTACGATGTTGCCTAACCATTGAGGATATTCAGACGTGGCGAGGAAACCCGGGTCAATCTGTTTCTGTACCTCCTCCTTGATTTTGATGGCCATGTCCGGGTGAGTCCGTCTCAACCTCTGTTTCACTGGTGGACATTCTGACCTCAACGGTAAGTGATGTTCCACGATGCTGGTATCCAACCCTGGCATGTCCTTATAGGACCAAGCAAATACATCGGGAAACTCTTTGAGAAGCTTTATCAAACTTTCTTTGGCATTTGGACTGAGCAGTGCCCAAATTTTGACTTCTTTTCTTTCTTCCTCTGAGCCCAAGTTGACCGTTTCCAACGACTCTTTGTGAGGTTGAATGGACCTTTCCTCTTGTCTGAGTAGTCTGGAGATCTCTTTTGGAATTTCGTCGTCAACTTCTTCTTCAGCCCTAAATACCGGGAACTCAAAGTTGGGAGAAGGCATTGGATCATATGTTTCAACGGGGTTTAAAACAAGAAATCTACATGACGTGATGATTTGCGTTTAGAAGAGATAGAGAAAATGCAAGAGCGTGTGCAGTGTATTTTCTTTGGAAAACTGCTTATTTATTTTGAATTGTTTTTTAGGATTACCATTTTCTGAGAAAAGCGAAAAGAGAAAACAACAATTAATGTGGAGATTACAGAACGACGTTATTTTATTTATGATCGGTCGATTCTTGAAATTACAGCCCTATAAAACAAAACTCTATTGCTTTGGGCGAAGCGAAGAGGCATAATTACAGAAAGTGAGCCCTATCAAAACATCCGTTTCACCCTGGCGGGGTGAAAGGTTAAAGACGACAATTACTTTGATTGATGAACAATCTTCGGAACATTGACAGAAACCCATTGGCGGCGAACTCCTCGATGAATCACAAAGTCTGGTACCTTCCTTGATTTATCTTCAGAAATAACGCTGATTTCTGGCGGAGCAGGGTCATTGGAATCTGTCTCCCAGGAAGAGTTGTCATAGGAGGATTCCTCTGTTGTATTTTGCATAGTGTAGCAAGCGATTTTGGACGTGGTTCTTAAGCACTGCCGCTCTGGGTTACTACAGGTCGATTCATTTTTTATCCTATTGAAGCTAATGAAGGAAGGGAAATAGATGTCTCCAACTAACCCTGCTTTGCAAACTGAGGTCAAACAGTCAAAACTGTTGGTTTACAGATGCGATCAATGTGGGGGGCCTCTCTTAGGTTATTTTGGTTGAATTTAGACTTTTGGTGGGGAATACGGACTCGAATATTTTGGTGGATATGTGAGGATTTGTGACCTGACGGTTTTTGATATGGTGTGCTCGCTAAGATTTTTCTTTCAATCTTATGCCTACGTATTCCCGTTTACCGAAACAGGGAAATCAGAGCGATCGTAGTTCCTCCTATTCTATGGGAGGAAGTGGTGTTTTGGTGTCTTGTTCAAAGCTCAATACGTGAAGCTGAAAAGGTGGTTTATATCTTGTTCAAAGCCCAAGATTTGAAGCTGAAGGGTCTATTTGTATCTTGTTCGAAGCCCAAGATGGAGGCTAAAAAGGTGTTGTCTTTAGAGAGAATTTGTCATCTCTAAAGGGGATCTGTTTGTCACAATTGTTGGTTGACTGATTATAAAGGAGGATTACTTTAATCGGGATATGTGAATCCTAGCAATGCCATAATTTCCTTTATAGGGGGTTTTAACCTCAAGGAGAAGACTTTAACTCAGTGTAGAGCAATGCCATCTTTCCTTAGGAATTTCTCATGCTAAAAGAGGGACAATGGCGTGGATGTAAATAATCCAGAGGCTTGCCGCTTACAGGGATTAGATGAAAGGAGTTGTTGATGTTTGTATCCTGTGAACGAGGCACAGTTTTGACGCTAAAAGGTTGATTGACTCAACCGGGGTTTTCTTAGACAAAGCCTAAGAGGAGGCTATTGGCCCAACAAGAGGGTGTTTTTGTGTCTCGTACGAAGCCCAAGAGAGAGGCTAAAAGGAGTTGACCCAACAAGAGAGTGCTTTTAGATGTGTCTTGTACGAAGCCCAAGAAGGAGGCTAAAGGTTGACTCAACAAGAGAGTCTTTTATACTCAACAAGAGAGTGTTTTGTATCTCGTACGAAGCCCGAGATGGAGGCTAAAAGAGAGATTGACTCAACAAGAGAGTCTTTTATACTCAACAAGAGAGTGATTTGTATCTCGTACGAAGCCCGAGATAGAGGCTAAAAGTGATTATTGACTCAACAAGATAGTATTTTTGTATCTCGTACGAAGCCCGAGATAGAGGCTAAAGGATTGCTATTTCAGTTGAGTGACAGGTCCAGTAGGTTGGTTAAAAGAGAAAATCAGTTGTTATAAAGAGACTGATTAAAGGTAAGGCTATGCTTTGGGATTGATCAGAGGATCAGGGTTATTTCCTGTTCTTTAAGGAAATGGGGAATCCAGAGGGTATTGGAGACTGTCCGAGTCTACTGGTGTTTTTCCCTACTTGAGAATGCCTTCGAGACTCAAGGAGATTAGACTGTCCAAGTCTAGAGTTTTATCTTTTGTACTATGCTTAAATAAACAATAGTAGTACGTTCACGGTAGAAAGATCTAGACTCTTTGAAAGACTGTTCTATTAAGATTACAAATTTCTGTTCCTATACCTCTAGGAGGTCGTCGGGACAATTTGTACGAAGCCCAAGAGGAGGCTGGAAACTTTTAAGAAGCCGAGGGAATTTTTTACGAAGCCCAAGAGGAGGCTCTCTTCCCGAAGGAAGAATCCTTATACGAAGCCTAAAAGGAGGCTGTGAATACTTCTAAGAAGCCGTAGGGTCCTTGTACAACGCCCAAGAGGAGGCGGGGATGCTTTTAGGAAGCTTGTGGGTCCCCAAACCCCGAGAAATTCAAGACAGGATATTCACAGAGAATAGATCAAGCCAGGAAAGTCCGAGAATTTGGAAGAAACTCAAGAGATGCCATTCACGGAGAAAAGATCATCTCTGGGGAGTAGAGTTTCTTTGACAATGTCTAAGGGTGACAGTCTGTGAAAGGGTTCACCGAGAATGCTGCCTTTCACGTCTCCATATTGTTTAACCCCAAGAGGAGGGAAGACTGTGTCTGGTAATCCTATGGGGATCTAGTTTTGTCTATTTAAGAGTGATCAACAGGGCTTAGTGCTAGACGTAGTTGCTGGGGAAACTCTAAATATCAATACTAGTATTACACAGTTGATATGAGTTTATGAAAGAAGACTTACAGTGAAACAGCCCCACAACACAGTTTATATGTATATGAAAGCGGATAAAGAAAGCATATAACCACTTACTCGGTTGTAGAGCTTCCATGCTGTTTGGCTAGTTGTTCAACAAAGAAAGATTGAAAACAACAGTATATTCAAAATTAAAGGAGAAAGTATTTTGAAAAGATGTTGGGGCTTACAGCTCAAGGAGAGGCCCAAGGTTTATCAGTGATCGCACTGTCGTTTTGTACAGAGGGACTTATACAAGTGACTGAGGCTCAAAAAGTTTTCTGTACAAGGGGATGGGTCTTTCACTCTCTCAAGAGGCCCAAAAGATTTATTTTTGTACAAGTGGTGGGGCTTACAGCTCAAGGAGAGGCCCAGGGTCATTTGTTTGAAAATGGCGATCGCGCCGAGATTTTTGAAAATGCGATGGGTATTATACAATGTATTGAGGCCCAAAATGGTTTGGTTTTCAAAGGGGGTTGGGTATTACACTTAATAGAGGCCCAAAAGATTTTGAATGGGTCTTATAGCTCAAGGAGAGGCCCAAGATTTGTTTTTCAACGGATGATGATCGCGTCGAACTTTTTGAAATACAACGGGACTTATACAATAAGTGAGGCCAAAAAAGGTTTGTATTTACAAAGGATTGGGACTTACACTCTATTAGAGGCCCAAAAGATTTTGAATGGGTCTAATAGCTCGAGGAGAGGCCCAAGGTTTATTTTTCAACGGACGATGATCGCGTCGAACTTTTTGAAATACAACGGGACTTATACAATAAGTGAGGCCCAAAAAGGTTTGTATTTACAAAGGATTGGATCTTACACTCTATTATAGGCCCAAAATATTTTGAATGGGTCTTATAGCTCGAGGAGAGGCCCAAGGTTTATTTTTCAACGGACGATGATTGCGTCGAACTTTTTGAAATACAACGGGACTTATACAATAAGTGAGGTCCAAAAAGGTTTGTATTTACAAAGGATTGGGTCTTACACTTTATTAGAGGCCCAAAGTGTTTTTAAAAGGTTTGATGAGGGTTGAATTAGTCAAAACCCTAATTTGTTTCCAAAATGTATATTAATTGAATAAAAAATTCAATTAAAATGATCAAAATTGTTAAACATATGGAAAACAAATTGTGATCTTGGATTAATGTTTCAAAAATCAAGTTTTGACCTACAAAATGATTAGAAGTCATTAAAATTTGCAAAATCAAGAAGGAAAAAATATTTTAAATGTCAAAAACAATTAAAATATTAATTCTTTGCAAAAATATCAATTATATGAAATAAATAATATTTTTGGTATTTTTTGGGAAAATAAAATATTTTAACATTTTTGTGAATTATTAAAAAAAGAATCAACTCAAAATCATTAAAACTCAGAGGGAAATTAGTTTTTGAATCAATTAAATAAAATCACAAAATTCAAATATTTGAATTTTCAAAAAAGGGCGCCAAGAACACCCAAGAACACGCGCGTGTTCTGAGTTTTGCCCAGATTTGCATTTTCTCTCCAATCTCACTGAATACTTGATGGAATCATGCAAACCACATATCAATCTGCTCGTTTCAACCTCACGGTCATGTCTATGGTCTTTAATTTCATTTATTTTTAACATGGAATAAGAAATCAAGACAAAACCTCAAGAACCCTAAAATTTGCATGAAGGCTGAGAATTTTGATACACGATTCAAACAAAGCAATTAATTGAGGGGAAACATTCTATGCATGATTATGAACATTTGGCAAAAGTATTGTGCGAGGAAATATGCACAGATTAAGAGATGACCAAGTTTAGGCTTACTTGAAGGTCGTGCAGCAAGAGCAATGTGATTTTTGAGTTGGAGGTGTTACAGATGAGTTGTGATGATCTGAACAGTTTCCCTACACCCTATGGAGTGTGTTTGAATGCTTGGACTTGACTGGAAATGGATGGATCACTTCATGGCATCTCAGCTGCAACTTGGTTAAATCCTTGAGCAACTAGCTGATGATTCTGAGAAATCAGTGTTCCAGATGTTGTTTAAGTGTTTGGATCACTTCTATATGATGTTTATGAGGTGTGTGTGTGATTGGTTTGATTGAAATTGCTCTCAAACTCAAAACCCGATAGTGACTTGCTTTGGAAGGCAAAATTGGAGTGAAGAAGGAGATTTTGAGGAAAGCATCTGTTTGATGGCTTTGGTGTACTCAAACTGATCACTAATGAGCTCTATTTATAGTAGAGCAAGTTTGTTTTGCAAGCAATAGTGAATAGCAACTGCAGCAGAGGTTTGGCCAATGGTTGCACTTTGGAACCCAAGTCTCCTCTAGCCATTGACTAGAGGTTAGGGCACAGGGGTGTGGTTCCCTTGGTCTTGGATAAGTCTTGACTGAATTCAGTTGCAAATGGCTCAGTCCATGCCACCTTGGTGTATGCATTGAATGCTCCAATCCAAAATTGGAGTCTTATCCCTCTTTTAGGCAATTCTAGGTTTGGCATGCTACTTCTTGTTCCAAGGACTTTGGAGGCTTGGCTCAGTGTTTGTCCCCTTTAGATTTGATCCTCAGATGTGTCCAAAGTGATGACAAGGCTTGGAATTATCTAATTTTTCCAAATCGAGCAAAAATGCAAAATTCTGCCTAGCCTTGACAGTTTTTAGCAAGGAATATTGCCATTGTCATATCTCTTGGCCCAAATGGAATTTGGTGATGTTCTTGGCCATTTTGGAAAGCCCTCATATGATACAACAAATATTTGATCATATTAGGTTTTGATACCTTTTGGATCCAAGTGAAAAATCCCCCTACATTTGGAAAAAAGTGAAGGCAGATTCTGACTTAGTGAAAATTTCACTAAGTGTTGGAAAAAAGTGACATTTTCACTTTTTGTGATTTTGATCATTCCATAACTCAAAATCCATGAGGAATTTGGAGGGAGGTCAGTTTTAAGCTTTTGTAGAGGGTAATGAGATCTGCAAATCAAGCTTTGGATGGGGAAAAATGGCTTTGTGGTTTAGGAGTTATGATCCTCCAAAGTTGGTACCCTTGCCACTTTGTTCATAACTTAGAAAATTTTCTAAGTTTTTATGGTTACCCCTTTTACAAGTTATCCCAATTTTCTTATTTTTCTTGATGAATGATGATTCAAATCATACATTAACATCATTTTAGGGTTAAAAAACCATTTTTGTGAAAAATCTCAAAAACTCAAAGTTGACTTTTGTGCACAGTTTACTTTTTATCAGATGAATTCCAAACTGTGCAATCCTTTAGGAAATCATGTCCTTGACCTAAATCAAACTTTATGGACATGTTCCATAGGTGTTATAGGGTGTATTGAATCATATCCTAGGGTTTGGGAGCATGTCCTGGTCAAAAGTCAAAGATATAGTTGACTTTTCTCGCGAAACCCTAATTGCGGTACTGATGAAATTGAGACTTGCTGCTCAAGCTTCATGGATCAATCCATTGTTACAAATGGATCAATGTGGTGTATTAGAGACCCTCAAATACTCTCTTGAGGTCTTGGCTCATGATTTGTCCCAAAAGTCAACTTAGGGGTGAATTAGGTCAAGAAACCCTAATTCCTGATTTTTGATGTATGCATCCCCTGAGGTCAAATTGACTTGATGCTTGGGCCCATGAGGTTCCATGGAGTATTTTAGGATATGCTTTGAAGCATTGGCTCATTCCCAGAGGAAAATTTTCATCAGGAGGCCCTGGTCGACCAAACCCTAATTTGGTGACACTGGCGATCTTGAGGCTTGATCCACCTGGAAGGGAACAACCTTGTGCTTAATCCTCGAAGTGGGAGTCCTCTTGATCCCTTGTGGATATTTGAGAGGCTAGACAAGTTGAAGATCATGTAATTTCTTGATTGATCCTTTGTCAAAGAGCTCAGAGAGGGTTGGAAATCCTAAATTTGATTGTAGTGGATGCTCACCCATATTTGGGGAGACTGATGAGGTATGATGGTTCCTCCATATTGTGATGATGATTTTCACAATGATGGGAAATCTTGGTGGTCAAAATTTGGGGTATGACAGATGCCCCTATTTAATCTTCTTGGACCCGAAGGTGTGAATGGCGAAGGTATTCGGGCATTCGGGGTGCAAGAGGATTAAATATCAGAATACCCGAAATTTTGGTGGTGGTTAAGCATGGTAGTTTGCACATCCTTCTTCTTTTGCTAAGCAATGATGCTTAGAAAAGGTAAAAAACTTCCCCTCGATCCTGGTTTCCTATCAAGGAACTGGTCTTAGTTTCTAAAATAAACTTCCCCTCGATCCCGGTTTCCCACCATGGAACTGGTCTTAGTTTCTGATGTAAACTTCCTCTCGATCCTGGTTTCCTACCAAGGAACTGGTCTTAGTTTCTGATGTAAACTTCCCCTCGATCCTGGTTTCCTACCAAGGAACTGGTCTCAGTTTCTGAAATAAACTTCCCTTCGATCCTGGTCTCCTACCAAGGAACTAGTCTAAGTTTCTAAAATAAACTTCCCCTTGATCCTGGTTTCCTACCAAGGAACTGGTCTCAGTTTCTAAAATAAACTTCCCCTCGATCCTGGTTTCCTACCAAGGAAATGGTCTCAGTTTCTAAAATAAACTTCCCCTCGATCCTAGTTTCCTACCAAGGAACTGGTCTATGTTTCTTTTGTCAATAAACTTTCTTGACAAGGGACGCTATTCGTAGCGGTTTTCCTCAAACTTCTCGCCGAATTTTCCTGGAGAGATGCCATTTGATAGAAAAAGTTTTGCTGTCAGACTCGCAGGGGAATCCAGTCATCTAAGTTGTAGAGGTGTACAAACTTCTCTGTTGGAGACGCCATTTTCCGACTCTAATGGGGAAAACGAGTCTCTTGAGAGACTGCTTTCACGCTTGGGGATATTGCATCATACTTTTCTTGGGATCTTCCCAGAGAAATGCCATATGATGTGATCCAATTTTAAGGTGCTGATGACCTTTTCATCAGCGGTTTTTTTTCGTAGAAAAACTGCTGTATTGTCGAATCTCTGCTTAAGAGGCTTCCTCTAGGGATTTTCCTTAATCCGGGAAAGCGAAAATATCATCTTCAATGGCGAAGAGTGACATTTGTCGAAAGTTTTCTTATCTTTCAGAGGTTCAAGTTATCAAAGTGGTCGAGGACCAACTCCAATCTAGAAATAAACCGGAGGAGAGAGATTGTTCAGATGCAATATTTCCTGACGAGGAAAGAACTGACAACTCGATTGACAAGAGGACCTTTATCATTAGGGGATAAGACCGACTAGAGTGATAGTGATGCAATATGAATGTGAATGTAAATCAATAATGCATGATGTATGTATGTTTATGCTGACAAAACTGATGCGACATACAAGCTAATGGATGAACACGACTGGATACTCGGCCATCGCTGGGTGAAGAAGTGCCGCTGGTTCAAGATAGCAATTCTGCCTTGCTTAGGAGAAACGGTCCCTGTTGGGAGCGACGCTGGTCGGGCTTAGGAGATGGGAACTCGACCGAATAGGTCAGATAGAGCATTCGCATCTAACATAGCTGATCCTTCACTCAGGCATACTGGTTTAGAAGGAGTACTTTGATTCTGCACTTTGAGGCTTGAACACCTTTGGAAAAGCGATCGATGTTCTTTCGATGTTCAACCGTCAAAAGAAATTGCCATCTTTATTTTTAAAAGCAGAACAATTTTAACAAGTATTCATTTTTGTTTCGTTTCAAGAATCGTTGATCATGTTAAAATGTCGTTCTGTAAAGCTAAAACAAATAAGAATTGCAAACAAAAGCACAAGGGCTCAAATTTTATTGATAGGATGGAGATCAGCCAAACGCGTGATTCCATAGAGCATTTACAAAGTTAGAAAATGGTAATTTACAGGGAAAAGGGGCTACGTTGAAACATAACAACCACTATCCTTCTACCAACTTTGAATTCGGGGCATCCTGAGCTTCTGTCGAAGATAACCTTGACTGGAGTTTTCCTGATGGATGGTGTAACTGCTGCTGAGGGACTTGCCCCTTTGTTGAACATAGTTACTTGCCGTTATCCCTAATTTTTCCCTGGATTGTACTGTGATGTTTCCAATCCACCGGGATGATTTTTGATCATGTCTCTAATTTTTTTCTGGACCGCCCTTTCGGGTTTTCAATCCACCGAGATGTTTTTTTTAGTTTAGGCGAAGTATTTATTGACTACATCAACATTTGTGGGGTAGGAAAATTACTCTCCGTCCATGGTTGCAAGTCTCAAGGCACCGCCTGAGAAAGTTTTCTTGACCACATAGGGGCCGTCATAATTTGGAGTCCATTTGCCCCGAGAATCAGTGAGAAATGATTGTATCTTCTTGAGCACGAGGTCTCCTTTCCTGAAGATGCGAGGTCGAACCTTTTTGTCAAATGCCTTTTTCATTCTTTGCTGATACAACTAACCATGGCATAGTGCTGTGATTCGCTTTTCTTCGATCAAGTTCAGTTCGTCGTGTCGACTTTGACACCATTCAGCTTCTGTAAGCTTCGCTTCCATCAATACCCAGATTAATGGGATCTTTACTTCTATGGGAAGCACTGGTTCCATGCCATATACTAGAGAGAAAGGGGTTGCCCCTGTTGAAGTGCGGACCGATGTGCGATAACCGTGAAGAGCAAAGGGTAGCATCTCGTGCCAATCTTTGTAGGTTACAACTATCTTCTGAATAATCCTCTTGATGTTCTTGTTAGCCGCTTCTACCGCTCCGTTCATCTTTGGTCGGTAGGGAGATGAGTTATGGTGTTCGATCTTAAACTCTGCGCACAACTCTTTCATCTTCTTATTGTTCAAGTTAGATCCATTATCAGTAATGATTTGGCTCTGAACACCATAACGGCAGATGATATTGTTTTTGATAAATCGGACCACCACTTGTCGGGTTACATTAGCGTACGACGCTGCTTCGACCCATTTGGTAAAATAGTCAATGGCTACCAGGATGAACCGATGTCCGTTTGTAGCTTTGGGCTCAATCAAGCCAATCATGTCGATTCCCCATATGGAAAAGGCCATGGGGAAGAAAGAACTTTGAGATGCGTTGGCGGTACATGAATTTTGTCGGAGTATATCTGACACTTGTGACACTTCCTCATGTACTTGTAGTAGTCGGATTCCATTGTCAACCAATAGTACCCTGCTCTCACAATTTTTCTCGCCATTGTGTGTTTGTTGGCATGAGTGCCAAAGGACCCTTCGTGAATTTCTTTTATTAACATGTTTGCTTCTGGTCTGTCTACACATCGGAGCAAGACCATGTCAAAATTTCTCTTATAGAGTGTATCACCGCTCAGGAAGAAACTTCCTGCCAGCCTTCTGAGGGTTTTTCTGTCCTTCCTTAGTGCCCCAAGTGGGTACTCTTGTTTACGAAGGAAGCATTTGATATCGTGATACCAAGGTTTGTCGTTTGTGACTGCTTCAATCGTGAAGATGTAAGCGGGCCTTTCAAGGCGCGTTATGTCGATCTTAGGTATGTCATTCCATTGACCTACACTGATCATGGAGAGAGAGTGGCTAATGCATCAGCCATGTGATTCTCCTCACGAGGGATGTGATGAAACTCAATTCTGTTGAAGAAGGGTAGCAACCTTCTCGCGTAGTCTTTGTAAGGAATCAATCCTGATTGGTATGTGTTCCAATCTCCTTTAATTTGATTGATAACCAGGGCTGAGTCGCCATATACATCCAAGTTCTTAATCCTTAAGTCAATCGCTTCCTCGAGACCCATAATACAAGCTTCGTATTCGACCTTGTTGTTTGTGCACTCGAACGTAAGTCTGGCGGTGAAAGGAATGTGGGTACCCTGAGGGGTAACAATGATTGCCCCAATTCTGTTTCCGTAATGATTGATGGCTCCGTCAAAGATAAGTCCCCATTGGGAACATGGTTTTGGCCCTTCACTGGGTAGCGGTTCATAGCAGTCTTTCATTTTCAAGTACATGACATCTTCGTCTGGGAAGTCAAACCCGATTGATTCCTGATCGTCAATCAGTTGATGAACCAAATGATAGGCTAAAATACTCCCCTAAACGGCTTTTTGAACATGGTACTCTATGTCATATTCTGATAGCAACATCTGCCAACGGGCAATCCTTCCCGTTAGAGCAGGGTTTTCAAAGACATACTTGATTGGATCTATCTCGGAGACCAACCAAGTAGTGTGATGAATCACGTACTGGCGCAGACGTTTGGCTACCCAAGCCAAAGTGCAGCAACTTTTTTCAAGCATAGTATACCGAGTCTCGCAGTCGGTGAATTTCTTGCTCAAATAGTAGATGGCAGACTCTTTCCGTTTGGTTTCGTCTTGTTGGCCAAGTACACAACCCATTGAGTCTTCCAAGACTGTGAGGTAGATAATCAGCGGCCTTCCTTCCACTGGAGGTGATAAAATAGGAGGGTTCAACAGGTATTCCTTAATAATGTCGAAGGTGGTTTGGCAGTCTTCTGTCCAAACGCAGTCCTGATTCTTTTTGAGTAATTTGAAAATCGGCGCACATGTCGTGGTCATGAGGAATATGAATCTGGAGATGTAGTTCAAACGTCCCAGGAATCCTCTGACTTGTTTTTCAGTTTTCGGAGAAGGCATTTCTCAAATGGCCTTGACCTTGTCAGGATCAACCTCAATTCCTTACTGGTTGACGATGAACCCTAAAAGTTTCCCTGAACGGACACCGAAGGTGCATTTGTTGGGATTCAAGCAGAGTTTGTACTTTCTCAACCACTTGAATAGCTTTGACAGATGGGTCACATGCTCCTCTTCTGTCTTAGATTTGGAAATCATATCATCGACATATACCTCGATTTCTTTGTGTATCATGTAATGAAAAAGAGTAGTCATGGCCCTTTGATAGGTTGCCCTGACGTTCTTCAACCCGAACGGCATTACCTTGTAACAAAAGGTACCCCATGGGGTAATGAACGAAGTTTTTTCCATTTCTTTCGGCGCCATTTTGATTTGATTATAGCCCGAGAATCCATCCATGAAGGAGAAAACTTTGGACTTTGCTGTACTGTCTACCAGCATGTCAATGTGTGGTAAAGGAAAGTTGTCCTTTGGACTTACCTTGTTCAGATCTCGGTAATCGACACACATTCTGACTTTTCTGTCTTTTTTCAGAACTGGTACGATGTTGGCTAACCATTGAGGATATTCTGATGTGGCGAGGAAACCCGCGTCAATCTGTTTCTGGACCTCCTCTTTGATTTTGATGGCCATGTCCAGGTGAGTCCGTCTCAACCTCTGTTTTACTGGCGGATATTCCGATCTCAACGATAGATGATGCTCCACGATGCTGGTATCCAACCCTGGCATATCCTGATAGGACCAAGCGAATACATCGGGGAATTCTTTGAGAAGCTTTACCAAACCCTCTCTGGCAGTTGGAATGAGCAGTGCCCCAATCCTGATTTCTTTTCTCTCTTTTTTCGAACCTAAGTTTACCGTTTCCAACGGCTCTTTATGAGGTTCAATGGACCTTTTCCCCCGTCTGAGTAATCGGGAGATCTCTTCTGGAATTTCGTCGTCATTCTCTTCTTCAGCCCCAAATACCGGGAACTCAAAGTTCGGAGAAGGCATCGGATCGTATGTTTCAACAGGGTTTAAAACAAGCAATCTGCATGACGGTATAATTTGTGTTTAGAAGAGATAGAGGAAATGCAAGAGTGTGTGTGCAGTGTATTTCTTTGAAAAACTGCTTGTTTATTATTATTGATTTGTTTTTTTTAGGATTACCATTTTCTGAGAAAAGAGAAAAGAGAAAATAACAATAAATGCGGGAATTACAGAACGACGTTATTTTATTAATGAACAAGTCGATTCTTTAAACTACAGCCTTATAAAACAAATCTCTGTCGCTTTGGGCGAAGCGAAGAGGGAAATTTACAGAAAGTGAGCCCTATCAAAACATCTGTTTCACCTGGGCAGGGTGAAAGGTTAAAGACGACAATTACTTTGACTTATGAACAATCTTCGAAACATCGACAGCAACCCATTGGTGACGAACTCCTCGGTGAATCACAAAGTCTGACACCTTCCTTGATTTGTCTTCAGAAATAACGCTGATTTCTGGTGGAGCAGGATCGTTGGAATCTATTTCCCAGGCAGAGTTGTCGTAGTAGGATTCCTATGTTGTATTTTGCATAGCATTGGTGCTCTCAGGTAGATCTCCCCATCCAGTTGGTTGGATGTCTTCGAGCTTGATACGAGAGCTTTCGGGAGCGGTGTACTTGACCATGAAGTCAAATTTTCCACTTGGTTGTCCCAAGGTGTCCTACACTTCTTTGGAACTGGAGGAGTCATCCCTCTCGATGACGTTGACCTCTGGAAAAGCATAGCTGATGAATTCTGGTTCGGCAAGCTTTGCCAATTCATCGTCGTACGAGATATTTTCTGAATGACCTGAGTGTTGATCCCATGACATGGTGGGGATGCAGGTATTCTTTTCATTGATGCTCGGCTGATTTTCGTTGTTCGGCTGATTTTCTTGCCCCAAGTCTCCTAGATATGGCTACCACATTGGCAGGCCATCCATCGGGCCATAATAGTTGTGGTTAAAGTTGTCCTTCATCAGAGTGTCATCCTCTAATGAGTTTGGTGGAGCACTACATACTTCCGGATCACAATCTCTGTATATCATTTCGACATCTGACCTGGGTATAAATCTCAGATTCTGTGTAGGAAAGCAAAAGGGAGTCTGCGTTTCGTCCTGAGACATATAACCGTCCTTGTTAAGATAAGACTCCCATTCTTCCTCCATATCAGAGGAATGATCTTTATTGATGGTATGCACTTCTTGAGTCACTGGGTGAAGGAAACCTCCACTGTGGAAGAAGTCTTGAATGGGATGAAGACTTTCATTGCTGGTAGTAGCTATCTGGGTACAGGTTACAGAAAAACCAAGACCCTTCCTTGTTTTATTATCAGTAGGAATGACTAACTGTCCCCATCCGGTTGTATTGGTACTCTCGACCGCTTTGATAGCATCTTTGTATGAGGAAATGGGAGTTCCCTCTTCGGATTGATTGTCCTTGCTCATCGACAGTGCTTGGAACTAAGTTCCAATAACCTCCTCAGGTTCTACACAAGTAGATGATGATAAGTTACCCACGAGCAAGGCTTGTTCTCCATAGACCGTGACGAGCTGGTTGTTCTGGACGAACTTTAACTTTTGGTGGAGGGTCGAGGTGACCGCCCCAGCTTGATGTATCCAAGGTCTTCCTAATAAACAACTGTACGTTGCCCGGATGTCCATGACCTAGAAAGTGACTTGGAAAGTGTGAGGACCAATAGTTATGGGAAGGTTGACTTTGCCGATAACCATTTTTTTGGACCCGTCAAATGCTTTGACGACGACCTCACTGGTTCTCATCGGGGGTCCTTTGAAGGATAATTGCATTAAAGTGGACTTCGGCATAACATTCAGGGCTAACCATGTGTCTACCAGTACGCTGGCTAAAGCATCGCCCTGGCAGCTGACCGTGATATTGAGCGCCATGTTATGACGGCGACCCTCTTCAGGTAATTCCTCATCACTAAATCCCAAGTTATTACAGGAAGTGATGTTAGAGACAATGCTATCGAACTGTCTGATTATTACATCCTGTTCCACAAAGGCTTGCTCTAAGACTTTCTATAGAGCCTCCCTGTGCGCTTCTGAACTGAGTAAAAGTGATAGCACAGAGATCTTTGAAGGAGTTTGTAATAGCTGATCAACAATGTTGTATTCACTACTTTGGATGAGCTTCAGCATCTCATCATCATTTTTCGAAAGGTCGGGTTTACTGGATTGATCGACCGGTGGATTGGGAACTTCTGTCTGAGGTTCCTTTTCTTTGTTAAGTTCTCCAACTCCTCTGTTGAAGACTCGACCACTCCGTGTTACTCGACTGATGTCTGTAATATTCACGACGAAGGGTAATGGAATTTCCTTTCCATTCTCGACTGTTGTTGCCCCGTATTTGTAAGTGAAATTCTGGTATTAGATATGTGATGTTAAGTGTGATGTCACAACATCAATATCTATTGTATGAACAAGACAATAAAAGTACTGAAAAGCACACAAGGATTGTTCACCCAGTTCAGTTTAACAACCTACATCTGGGGGCATACCAAGCCAGGAAGGAAGTCCACTATTAGTAGTATCAAATTACAGACTCAACAAACCAGTTGACAATCTACCTAATTTAATCACTACCCAATGACCCTTCTATCTAAGTCCTCCCTAGATAAGAGACTCCATCTCACTCCCAATCATAGCAATGATGTCTAGTAGTCAACATCTCCGCCACTGCATCAACAGCTTGATTACCAACAACTCTTCAATCACAGACAAGTAGAAGTCACCCTTCCATGACACACATTGGAGTTGCTTAACAGCTTCCTCCAAGAACAATACAAAACTCATTACCTACAGGTTTCTGAGTAAGAACACAGTGACCATCTCACAACCCGAGTGGTTCACTTAGACTAAGCCCTAATAAACTACATCTTGGACCCGTACCTGTTCTAGATTACAAGCATTCTATTTATAACTTTATCCCAACTGGATTTGGGCCTTCAAATCACAACAAATCTTCTGCTACAAATCTGCAAAAGATTCTGCTACTAAATAGATCTTCAATTAAATCTTCAATCAGCTCTTCATAATTAACTCTAATTATTCTCCATATCTTTTTGCATTAAATTAGCAACAAACTAATCTTCTTCATAACTGATTGCAACAGAATATATCTAACCCATGATATTCGCCTGCAATCTCTGATTCTCTTCAGCAGAATATCTCATTTACACCAGAAACACGCGCAACCCTAATACATCATCTCAGACTGATGTTCACAACTGATGTCACGACATCGGGTTTAACATCAGCACACAACTGGAACCCTTACAACTTTAACAACACCAGAATGTTAACTAAACATAACAGTAATGTTAGACGCTCATGTTGAAACACCAACCATGACATTAACTTTGTTTTACCAAAATTTCAGCCAATCACAAGATCTAACAATCTCCCCCTTTGGCTAATTTTGGCTAAAATAAATATATAAACATTACAACTCAGATTACAGCCGCAATTACAACCCTATACTACTATTAGTAGTCATCAACAACTACTGAACCTACCAGTGACCATCAGTGGCTACTGTGTACAGCAACCATGGAGAATCATCTTCTTGGGAAATTTAAATGATGTTTGGACATCATGTTTGACATAACATCACCACAGCACAGCAACTTCAGGCAGCACATTAGGACCTAAGAAGTAGAAAGTCCTGAAGTCATTTGGTGCACATGAGGAAGAAGATATCTTACACTCCCCCTCAATCCAACACATTTCCTTTTCCTTCCAGGGAAGACCCATAACAAATGTAGAAGACTCCTCTAGAAAAGAAATGTCTGTCTATACATAAAGGACCAATGGTGGCATAAGAGATGTCTGCACACATTATTTGATCAAACACCCCTAGTCAACCTAGGTAACTCAGAACACAAGTCACAACTGTGTTCATAACTCAGGACACAAGTCACAAAGACTCAACACCAACTTAAGGGTAGGACATCCTCTTTGACATCTCTGAACCATATCTGGAACTGCAGACATAGCATCTGCGCAAACCATTTAGCAAAACCCTTTCCTTTCTCCCCCTTTTTAGCCATAAATTGGCAAAGAGAGCCCTCACAGAACCAGACCCAAGTAGTGCTCACCCAAAAATGAACAAAAGCCATGAGACTTATGAAACAAGAACACTCACTGGCTGAAGGAGCAAAGAATAACCTCTATAAATAGCTGACCAGTTACTTTGGAATTAACGAGCTTTGAATAGTCAAAGTTCTTGGTCACATAAACGCTATTTTAGGAACTAAAAACTCCATCCAAATTCAATGTCTACCATCCAAAACAGTCTTGACCGCCTTTATTGCCTCTAAACTGATTCTTACCATAAATTGTGCCAAAACAGTTTCATGCATAGTCGAAGACAGGTGTTTCACCTTATCCTTACACCACCGTCCAGAATAAATCCTTATTTGGCTCAAGAAAAACATGTCCTGTACCATGTTCTGACATCTTATCACATAATGTCTGCTTGCTCACAACATTATCAACCCAAGACTTTCACAGAAGATTATACATTCCAAAACAATAAAATTGTCTTCAGACTTCTCCTCAGAAGTATGTGCACACAAGATTCAAATACTTAGCTTCACATGATTAGAACCATCCAATGCCAACCAACAACCTAATGTCATAACATGTTATTTGACATTATATCCTCATAAGATTCAACCAATCTTCACAATCTTGATCAACATGCAATCTTCATAATATATGTACCTTTGCTGCAGACTCCATAGACAAGTACTCCCCCTGTCATAGTTAACCAATGCTCTAGATGGAGATTAACATTTGAGCACCAGATCTTCACACACTTTACTCTCACTCCTAGAGAACACATCCAAGTATCCTGACTGGTTTGACACTGCTCACAAACTCCACAAATTCTCAGCTTACTTAAAAGCTTTACTGACATCCAATCTCTTCAGCCAAAAAACTTTCTGATCAGATCACAATTCCTCTGCCATTACATTCACTATTAGTTGTTGAAACTAGTGAGGTTTTCCAAATTAGTAGACATGCTTTGCCAGAACATACTACTAAAAACAAGTTCAGAATCTCCACATTCTAATCCACACAGTTAGAAACACCTCTTCTGACAATGATGCTTGAGCATTCATCTCCACATGAAGTTACAAGTAGGCTATCCGTGAGGAACATAAGAATCACCATCCTCCTTCAACCAAACTGTTAGATAAGGATCAAAATCACATAGATCCCCCAACTCTCCAAAGGCAGTCATTCCCTATCATACTCTTCATCTTCAGACTTCCAATCAATCAATACCTGATCTACTTTAGTCTTTTCTACATTCTCCATCCAAGGCAGACCTTCTACTTCATCATTCTCCCGTAAACTATGTAGACGTTCCTTAGGCAAAAAGTAGGCACCACGCTTCTGAACCAGAGCATAATCATCCTTCACAAGGATATCCAACCAGATAATGTCCCAACATAAGTTAGAACATCTGCCACACACCAAGACATCATCACCATGATTATTGATATGGTCCACCAACTGGACTTACTATAGCATAGTAATCCAAAGAACTAGAGAATTAACCTCTCATCCACCTTCAAGAAGAATAATCTCCTTGAGTCTTCAACTCATCACCCTTCTGCCTAAGAGTAACTTGTTCCAAGACTATCCACTATAATAATCAGCTGCCACACTCTGATTCCACTTCTGAGATCAACCAGATGCCACAGTTTGATCACCTCATTCATGAATCCTCATATGAAAACCATCAAATGCCACATTTTGACCTTTTCACGTTTGTCAGAACTCTCACAAAGATATCTTGATCCACCAAGGAAACTTGATCTTCAAGTCACATGTTCTACTTGCTTAAAAGCAAACAAACTTAGACTCCCTAAGCCATGGTCATGTAACATCTTCTCAAACCACAGCTCCCGCAAACTATATGAGATAGATCTTTTTGAAGCATCCATAACTTCCATTACTGTAGATCACCTATATCTTAAGCTGATGTGCCATATCACCAGCTGAGAATTCTGATGTTAAGCTAGATGTCAAAACATTATGATATCCAACTGTTGAATTCAGCTCTTCCTTCTGCCTCCTCCCTTTGCAGAAACAGATTTCCATGCTCTCATAGACTTGATTCAACAATCAAGTTTGAGTAGACAACCTCCATCATGCTTAGAAACTCCAGAGACTTCAAACCTACCACATCTAAATCTTTAGAAAATAAGTAGTCCAAGACTAACGAAAACCACTTCTAAATACACTTCTACAGTCCTGCACTTTTACATCAGACATATACATAGTCTCCCGTCAATGTATTTTGTCATTAGCTGAATGCACAACCTTATCAAAAGCAGACAAATACTCAACTCCTGTCAAGGTAAACTTCTCACACAATAGGAATCTGCTGATTCTTCTTCAAAACAAGCCATCATGACAACCATTCACACCACAAAAGCATTCCATGTTAGGTCAGTGTCTTGACCTTTCACTCCTCCTTGAGCAAAGAACTAAAATGATGTTTCAACATCAGTTCCGACATCAGCAATCATAGTAACTCTACTATGGCTTTGGAGGCAACACACATCTCTTGCAAGGGACACAAGTGGATTGACTATCAGTAGCTGATCAACCTTCAAACACAAACAGGAACCAGCATACTCTACATCTCAAGAATCTTTTAATGTTCAGACCTCCTATCTGTCTTTGAGATGATGGATGCCAACCTTCTGTACCTAAAGGAGAGAAACCATTGACTGGTCATCACAAACAACATAGACAAATATGCTTCTCCCAACACTTCAACCTACAAGGATGCCCTTCAATCCTTACAAAAGATGTTCCATTATGTGAGGTCACCACATAACTGTACTCCAGTTTTAGAGGAAACCATAATCCTTTGGAAAAAAAACAAACTTTTCCTTGCACAAATCTGAAATGTTCATCCTATGGTAGGTACACACATATAACTCCTTTCACACAGAATCTGCTCCATGGCCATAAACAAGATTACAAACAACTGGCTGCTTTGATCAGAAGGGACTTTCAGATATCAGAGAAAATGTCCTTGACATTTGAGCTTGACCTCCACAAAAACAAATAGCCTTTGAACACCTACTCACTTGGATAAATACACTAATCCAAAGAGTGACACTATATTGATCATCTCTTGTCCAACATACATCTTGAAGGAGACTTCTTAGACACATAACCCAGATGCCTCCTCTTCCAAGCCAGGAGTAGGTTCCAAACATATGTGATCAATACATAATTGTTTAGCCCCCAAGCATCAGTTATGCCATCTTTGGCAACTCTTAACAAGCTAGTTGAAGATATCCTCAAGTATCACCACACCCTGTGATACATCTTCAGAGGAGAACAAAATGTTGCAGCCTTAACACAAAACCACCAGGAATTTTCCATCAGATATATATATGCAGCGGAACATACACCAGAAAACTCCTCTACAACCTTCAGGCAAAACATAATAACCCTTACACAAACACGACACTCCATGTGCACTAGGTCAACATAGGTTTGAAAATATGTCAAACCACACAGCAGCTCACCACCAAAGCTACATGCCTGATAACAATAGACAGGTCCAATACACACCCTGTCATGAACAGTTCATCCTCCACTTCAAGGGATCATACAAAAATCTCTATGAACTGACCAAGTCCATACACTATCTCAGTAAAACTATCTTCCTTGCTCAAGAACCAGAAAGTATCTTCCCTAGATCTCATCCAGAAACAGACAGGATGCCTGCTCTGATGCCAATTGAAATTCTGGTATTAGATATGTGATGTTAAGTGTGATGTCACAACATCAATATCTGCTGTATGAACAAGACAATAAAAGTACTGAAAAGCACACAAGGATTGTTCACCCAGTTCAGTTCAACAACCTACATCTGGGGGCATACCAAGCCAGGAAGGAAGTCCACTATCAGTAGTATTAAATTACAGACTCAACAAACCAGTTGACAATCTACCTAATTTAATCACTACCCAATGACCCTTCTATCTAAGTCCTCCCTAGATAAGAGACTCCATCTCACTTCTAATCATAACAATGATGTCTAGCAGTCAACATCTCCCCACTGCATCAACAACTTGATTACCAACAACTCTTCAATCACAGACAAGAAGAAGTCACCCTTCCATGACACACATTGGAGTTGCTTAACAGCTTCCTCCAAGAACAATACAAAACTCATTACCTACAGGTTTCTGAGTAAGAACACAGTGACCATCTCACAACCCGAGTGGTTCACTTAGACTAAGCCCTAATGAACTACATCTTGGACCCGTACCTGTTCTAGATTACAAGCATTCTATTTATAACTTTATCCCAACTGGATTTGGGCCTTCAAATCACAACAAATCTTCTGCTACAAATCTGCAAAAGATTCTGCTACTAAATAGATCTTCAATTAAATCTTCAATCAGCTCTTCATAATTAACTCTAATTATTCTCCATATCTTTTTGCATTAAATTAGCAACAAACTAATCTTCTTCATAACTGATTGCAACAGAATATATCTAACCCATGATATTCGCCTGCAATCTCTGATTCTCTTCAGCAAAATATTTCATTTACACCAGAAACACGCGCAGCCCTAATACATCATCTCAGACTGATGTTCACAACTGATGTCACGACATCGGGTTTAACATCAACACACAACTGGAACCCTTACAACTTTAACAACACCAGAATGTTAACTAAACATAACAGTAATGTTAGACGCTCATGTTGAAACACAAACCATGCCATTAACATTGTTTTACCAAAATTTCAGCCAATCACAAGAACTAACAGTAAGGGATAGCCTTAGTTGATTCATACGGTAATGGTCCCGGTAGATAGATGACTATGGGAGCCTTCTAATTTTTCCGATCATCGTAAGTAATTTCGATCCGTTCCTGGTTGGGAACGCTCGATTCGTCAAGTAGAGGGATGATGGTACAAACATCCCTAGCCTTCTGATGATCAGAGATTACGACAACAACCTCAATTTGATCAGCGAGATAGTCCGATGCCCAGTTGATTGGTCCAGAACCCGGATATAGGCTAATCTCTCTACGATCTACCTGACCCTGAAGAGCTGCTCGCACAAGGTAACATCCTTGGTTACTTTCCGAACAGACTCTACAACGTTCATAGTTGTGTGGTGGCACCTGGCCACGCCCGTTTTGAATACAATGTAACCTCACTAGGTCAGTTTCCACAGATCGAACGTCCCGACTTTGATGCCGAGTAGGGTTCCTGTTGGTAACACTAATTTGCTGGGTGTCTTCATCCATATAGATTGGAAGCCACCAGTGGTTCAACAAGTGCTGAAGGGTTTCCTGGACAAGGGCACAACCTTGATCGTTTTCGCAACCCACCCTACAGCTCTGATAATCATGTGATACCAGGAACCCGAGCCGGACCTGTTTAGCATGTAACTCCACCAGGTTGGTATTCATCAAGCGAATATCGAAGATTTGAATCATGTTGATCTGATAGGGATTCCTATCATGGTAGTCCTGGATCCACCCAAGATCCATCTGACGCTGGAGGGCCTCTTGTACAAAAGAGCATCCCTGTTTGTTTACCAAGCAAGTCAGACAGGAACTGTAATCGTGCCGCGGCAGATTATGATACTGGCTTTGCCTGGAGTGCATCGTCACCAAGTTGACATTCATTGCACAAACATCGTGGTTCTGAATGATGTTAGAATTCGTGTAAACCATGTTAACTCCACGAACTCGGTGCTCTTGGATCCATCCGAGATCCATCTGTTCCTGTAGAGCTGATTGCACCACAGAACATCCTCGATTGCTTTTAGAGCAGATATCACACTGGTGATAGTTATGAGGTGGCACATGGCCATATCCACTCTGTCTGCAATGAATCTTGACCAGATTGGTCCTTAACAAGAGTACATCATGAATTAGATAGACGTTGTTAGTCTCTCCCTCTATCAAATTGACTGTAGCTTTCTCGTGTTGAGGCAGCGGGTTTGTGAGAACATTAGGATTTGTATCCTTGAAAGTTAAGACCCCGTTCCTAACAAGCTTTTGCACGTCGGATTTGAAATTGAGACAGTTCTCTATGTTAAGCCCTGGTCCTCCTTGATGGTAAGGGCAAGTCTGATCCACCTTAAACCAAAAAGGCAGATTTTCTGGTACTGTAAGAGGGGACTTAGTCTGGACATGCTCCTTAGCCAATAGTAACGGAAATAGTTCTGCGTACAATACGGGTATAGGATCAAATCCTGGCGGCCGCGTTGTACGGTTGTTATAGCATGGAGGACGAGCCTGCTGAAGAGGCTGTTGAGTCCTTTGCTGATTAGGTTGGCTCTGCACCACCTGAGGTTGATACGTAGAAATAGGCGCAGGATTGATAGCAGGAGTCACAACCGCTACTGGTTGATAACGTCGCCTTTGCTTTCCGAGAGAGATATTCCCAATATCCTAGTCTTTTTTCTTAGGGAGAGCACTACCGTATCGCTTTGTACTACTTGATGATCCAGTGTCTTTGACTAGACGTCCTTCTCGGACGGCTTCCTCAAGACGAACTCCCATACCGACCATCTCGGTGAAGTCACTGGGCGCACTGGTAACCATTCTGTCGTAATAAAATGAGCTCAAGGTCTTTAAGAAGATCTTTGTCATCTCATTTTCCTCAAGAGGTGGACAAATTTAAGCGGCAATTTCACGCCATCTCTGAGCGTATTCCTTAAAGGTTTCTTTGTCCTTTTGTGACATTGATCTGAGTTGATCTCTATCGGGTGCCATGTCCAGATTGTATTTATATTGTTGGACGAAGGCAGTGCCAAGATCTCTGAAAGTGCTGATCGTAGCACGTTTTAAACCCATGTACCATTTTAGGGCGGCACCGGTTAAACTATCCTGAAAGTAGTGAATCAGTAAATCCTGATTCTCTGTCTGAGCTGACATTCGCCGAGTGTACATCACCAAGTGGCTCTGAGGGCAAGAGTTACCCTTGTACTTTTCAAAGTCGGGCACCTGGAATTTATGCGGGAATTTCACATTGGGGACCAAGCAGAGGTCCGCGGCGTCCTTTCTAAATAAATCCTGACCGCGAAGGGCCTGCAGTTCTTTCTGCATTTCCAAGAACTGTTCCTGGAACTCATTCATTCTTTGAAACATGTTTTCATTTCCACTAGAAGGTATCTGTGGAATCTGTCCTTCCGGGACAGTGTGTACCACGGGCGGTGGTATAGTCATTATGGCCGAGACTCTCGGTGCCTCCCGAAGTTTGTAACCTTCAGTTACTGTCATGCCCCTGGCATCTTCACTTTCCCGAAGTTTGTAACCTTCAGGCCCAGCAGTTCCTGCTGCGGTTCCCCAATCCTCATTGATCGGCGGAATATATCCTTCTGGGATATAGTTAAGTGGCATGCCCCAGGTGTAGCGAGCGATTTTGGACGCGGTTCTTAAGCGCTGTCGCTCTTTGGGGTTTACTACAGGTCGATTCATTTTTGATCCTATTGTGAGCTGACTAAGGAAGGGAAATAGATGTCTCCAATTAACCCTGCTTGCATACTGAGTTTAAACAACGGTCTGTTAGGTTACGGATGCTATATGGTAATGGGGCCTTTCTTTCTTCTTACTTTATTAAGGTGGAAAACTGGGACTATTCATGGGGAATTTGTCAGATTGGGTGGAGATAGGGGACTTTAGGTTTTTTTGATTAGTGTGCTCGCTAAGATTTTTCTTTCAATCTTATGCCTACGTATTCCCGTTTACCGAAACAGGGAAATCAGAGCGGTTGTAGTTCCTCCTATTCTATGGGAGGAAATGGGTGTTTTGGTGTCTTGTTCAAAGCCTAAGACGTGAAGCGAAAGGTGATCTATATCTTGTTCAAAGCCCAAGATGTGAAGCTGAAGGTGGTTTGTATCTTGTTCAAAGCCCAAGATGTGAAGCTGAAGGGTCTATTTGTATCTTGTTCGAAGCCTGTGTTGTCTTTAGAGAGAATTTGTCATCTCTAAAGAGGGTCTGTTTGTCACAACTTTTTATAAAGGAGAATTACTTTAATCGGGATATGTGAATCCAGCAATTCCATAATTTCCTTTATAGGGGGGTTCCAACCTGAAGGAGAAGACTTTAACTCAGTGTAGAGCAATGCTATCTTTCCTTAGGAATTTTTCATGCTAAAAGAGGGACAGTGGCATGGATGTAAATAATCCAGAGGCTTGCCGTTTACAACGATTAGATGAAGGGGAAGGAGTTGTTGATGTTTGTATACTATGAACGAGGCACAACTTTGATGCTAAAAGGTTGATTGGCTCAACCTGGGTTTTCTTATACAAAGCCTAAGAGGAGGCTATTGGCCTAACAAGAGGGAGTTTTTATGTGTCTCGTACGAAGCCCGAGAGAGAGAGAGAGGCTAAAAGGGTTGACTCAACAGGAGAATCTTTTATACTCAACAAGAGAGTGTTTTTGTATCTCGTACGAAGCCCGAGATGGAGGCTAAAAGGTGATTGACTCAACAAGAGAGTCTTTTATACTCAACAAGAGAGTGTTTTAGTATCTCGTACGAAGCCCGAGATGGAGGCTAAAAGGGAGATTGGCTCAACAAGAGAGCCTTTTATACTCAACAAGAGAGTGTTTTGGTATCTCGTACGGAGCCCGAGATGGAGGCTAAGAGTTTTGACTCAACAAGAGAGTCTTTGTATCTCGTACGAAGCCCGAGATGGAGGCTAAAAGGTTTGACTCAACAAGAGAGTCATTGTATCTCATACGAAGCCCGAGATGGAGGCTAAAATGGCACTGTTTCAGTTGAGTGACAGGTCCAGTATGTTGGTTCAACGAGAAAATAAGTTCTTATATGAGTAACACTGTACTCATGGATTTGATCTGAGGATCGTGATTGTTTCCTGTTCTCTAAGGAAATGGGGAATCCAAAGGGTATTGAGACTGTCCGAGTCTGCGGGTGTTTCCTTACTTGAGAATGTCTTTGAGACTCAAGGAAATTAGACTGTCCAAGTCTAGAGTTTTATCTTTTGTACTATGCTTAAAGAAACAGTAGTAGTACGTTCACAGTAGAAAGATCTAGACTCTTTGAAATGCTGTTCTATTAAGATGATTAATTTCTGTTCCTATACCTCTAGGAGGTCGTTAGGACAATTTGAACGAAGCCCAAGAGGAGGCTGGAAACTTTTAAGAAGCCGAGGGACAATTTGTACGAAGCCCAAGAGGAGGCTATCATTCCCAGAGGAAGAAATCATTTATATGAAGCCTAAGAGGAGGCTGTGATTACTTCTAAGAAGCCGAAGGGTCCTTGTACAACGCCCAAGAGGAGGCGGGGATGCTTTTACGAAGCCTGTGGGTCCCCAAACCCCGAGAAGTTCAAGACAGGCTATTCACAAAGAATAGATCAAGCCAGGAAAGTTCGAGAATTTGGAAGAAACTCCAGGGATGCAATTCATGGAGAAGAGATCATCTCTGGGGAGTAGAGTTTCTTGACAATTCCTAAGGAGGACAGCCGAAGTGAAGACTGTATCTGGTGCTCCTATGGGGGATCTAGTATTGTCTATTTCTAAGAATGATCGAAACGGCTTTACCTAGTGCTAGACGTAGTTGCCAGGGAAACTCTAAATATCTATACTATTATTACACAGTCGATATGAGTTTATGAAAGAAGACTTACAGCGAAACAACTCCACAATACAGTTATATGTATATGAAAGCGGTAAATGAAAGCATATAAACACTTACTCGGTTGTAGAGCTTCCATGCTGTTTGGTTAGTTGTTCAACAAAGAAAGATTGAAAACAATAGTATATTTCAAAATCAAAGGAGAAAGTGCTTTGAAAGGAAAGATTGGGGCTTACAGCTCAAGGAGAGGCCCAGGGTTTTAGTAGTGATTGCACTGTGATATGAGTTTGTACAGTGGGACTTATACAAGTGACTGAGGCCCAAAAAGTTTTCTGTACAAGGGGAATGGATCTTACACTCTCTCAAGAGGCCAAAAAAAAATGATTTAGAGAAAAGAAGCGGGTCTTACTACGCGAGGGTAGGCCCAGATGATTTTGTTTAAAAATGGCGATCGCGCCGAGGTTTTAGAATGTACAGAGGGACTTATACAATATCTGAGGCCCAAAATATTTTGGTTAAAAGGGGATTGGGTCTTACACTCTATTAGAGGCCCAAGTGAGTTTTAAGAAAAGAAACGGGTCTTACTACTCGAGGGTAGGCCCAATGGTTAATTTTGAAAAGGGCGACGATCGCGCCGAGGTTTTGGAAACACCGTGGGACTTATACAAGTGATTGAGGCCCAAAATTTTGGTATTTACAAAGGAATTGGGTATTACACTCTATTAGAGGACCAAAGGTTTAAAAATGACAAGAAATGGGACTTATAGCTCAAGGAGAAGCCCAACGGTCTTTTTTGTTAAAAGGCGACGATCGCACCGAACTTTGTAAATGTACAGAGGGACTTATACAATATCTGAGGCCCAAAATATTTTATTTACAAAAGGGGTGGGACTTACACTCTATTAGAGGCCCAAAGTGTATTTTAGGAAAAGAAATGAGGCTTACAACACGAGGGGAGGCCTAGATGATTTTCAGTTTGAAAATGGCGATCGCGCCGAGATTTTTAACGTATCGGGACTTATACAATAACTGAGGCCCAAAATATTTTTGTACAAAAAGGGTTGGGTCTTACACTCTATTAGAGGCCCAAAGTGTTTCTTTTTAAAAAAGAAGAATGAGTCTTACTACTCGAGGGTAGGCCCAGATGGTTTGTTTTAAAATGGGCAATGATCGCGCCGAACTTTTCAAATACAACGGGAGTTATACAATAAGTGAGGCCCAAAATAGATTTGTATAAAAAGGGTTGGGTCTTACACTCTATTAGAGGCCCAAGGTGTTTGAAAAAGATTTGTTAGGGGGAAAATCAAAGAAACCCCAATTTCATTTTTTAAAGGCATTTTTCAAAGAAAAATCAAGTAAAAAAATGATAAAAATATCAAATAAAATCATTAATCATGTTATAAACAATGATTAAGGTTTATGAAAAAGTATTTTATCCACATGAATATTTAAAATCATTTTGGTTTTAAAAATTAAGAAAAAAAAATCATTTTAAAAGCATTTAAAACAATTTAAAACAATATTTTTGAATATATTAAAAATATATCAAATAATAATATTTTTTGTGATTTTTTGGTGGATTAAAATATTATGGAGTATGAATAAGAAGTGTGTAAAACAGAATTGGAAAATGATGATTTTTGCTATGTAAAAGAATTGGTTGAGTTTTGAAGATAAACTAAGAAAAAGAGGAAAGATGTCACAACATCACATTCGACATCTTTCATGAGTTTTAAAGATAAGAGAAAAAGGGAAGATGTCACAACATCACATTCGACATCTTAAAAAACCAGAACTGCACCTTGGTTTTCAACATCTTTGCTATCAAACTTCAAACATTCATAACTCTCTAAATTTTTAACGAAATTGAAATCCGTAAGAACCTATCTTGACCGATTTTTCGCAAGGAATCCAATGGTATTACTCGTGCACACTGAAACTTAATGTACAAAACAAACAAAGCAAAAAACCAGAACTGCATGTTGATTTTAAACATCTTTGCTTATCAAACTTTCAACACTCATAACTCTCTCAATTTTTAACGAAATTAAAATCCGTAATAATCTATCTTGACCATTTTTTTCACAAGGAATCCAATGGTATCACTCATACATACATACTGAAACTTAATGTACAACACACACAAGGCAAAAAACCAGATCTGCATCTTAAGTTTAAAGCAACATAAACTCCACATATAAACATGTTAAAGTGCAAACAGTAGGAGGATCATATCATACACATTAAGGACTACATTTTTGCTTCAAGAATTGTCCAATATGATGTATGTATGTGGACAACAAAGGAAAGCATGATTCAAAGAATTCAAGCTGTGAATTTTACCTCTTTTTTTGGAGATTTTGTGCAACCTACTAAGTGCTTTGTTCCAGAAATGATTTGATGCTTTGGACACCCTCAAATGACCTCTTAGAAGCTTTTAGGATGGTTGGAATCAGCTGGAACCTGCAAAAACAAAAACTGGCCCTTTCTTGCAAAAGGGGTTAAAATGGCCAAAGTGACAACTCTCTCAAATGGTGTTCCAGATGTTGGGAACCATTTGGGATAGTTCTAGGATGATATTTGGAGTGTGTTTGAGGTTTTATCTGGTTTGGAAAGTGACTGAATCAAGACATGGCTTGAAAAATGCAAAAAGTTAAATTTTAAGGTTTTGAGAGGTGACTTTGTGATTTTGATGTTACAGGTCACTTGTGATAGTTTGGATCACCTACATATGATGTTTATGAGGTGTTAGGATCATGAGATGTGATGGAAATGCTCTCTAACTCAAAAACTCAGAATTACCTTACTAAAGAAGGCATTCTGGAGTGAAAGAAATGATTTTGAGGAAAGCATCTGTTTGATGGCTTTGGTGTACTCAAACTGAGCACAAATGAGCTCTATTTATAGTAGAGCAAGTTTGTTTTGACAGCAATAGTGAATGGTGGTTGCAGCAGAGGTTTGTTCAATGTTGGCCAATGAAAATCCAAGTCTCCTCTAGCCATTGACTAGAGGTTATAGCACAGGGCTTTGGTTCCCTACTTGTTGGAGGAATCTTGACTGAATTCAGTTGCAAATGTGTCAGTCCATGACACCTCTAAGAATCTATTGAATGCTCCAATCCAAAATTGGAGTCTTGTCCCTCTTTTAGGGATTTCTAGGTTTGGCATGCTACTTCTTGTTCCAAGGACTTTGGAGGCTTGGCTCAGTGATTGTCCCCTTTGGATTTGATCCTCAAATGTGTCCAAGATGATGACAAGGCTTGGAAATTCGTGTGGCACAAGAAATATGAAAACCTGTCCTGAAACATGTCTTAAAAATCAGCTGCAGCAAGCCTTGTTGTAAAATCCATAACTTCTTGCTCAAGAATGATAAATGGCTGTTCCAGGACTCTACGGAAAGCTGAGATGACATACTTCAACTTTGATGTTTGACCCTAGACTTGGTTCAACTTTGATGGGACATTCTTGCTGGAAAAATATTACTGATATCCTATGAAATGTTGGAACATCTGATAACTTTGAACATTAATAATTCCAAACTTTAATCACTTGTATCTTTTAATCTACTATGATATTTGGAGTTGAAGTGAATTGCATCTTTGATGCTTGTCTTGCATGGTGACAAAGCTTGAAAATTGTGTGGCACAAGAAAAAGTGCACAAAACTTGTCCTAAAAAACAGCTGCAGCAAACCTTCTTGTAAAGTCCATAACTTCCTGCTCGAGTGTGATAAATAGATGTTCTACAACTTTCTGGAAAACTGAGATAACGTACTTCAACTTTGATGTTCAAGGTTTGGGAAGATAAGACTTGTAAAGTTGTCAAAAATGACCTTGAACTTGTGTGATCAAATCTGTCCTAAAAGCTGTCATGAAAATTCTGTTTTATCAATGCCTTTTGCAGAGACCATAACTTTCTGCTCGAGAATGATAAATGAGCTTTCTAGGACTTTCTGGAAAGGTGAGATGGCGTACTTCAACTTTCATGCCTAGAGTTTTTCCTGAATCAACTTGGATCATGGAGAAAAACATCCTTGAAGTTGGGACATTCTTGCTGGAAAAATAATAATGATGTCCTATGAAATGTCAGAACATTGGACATTAAGAATTCCCAACTTTGATCACTTATATCTTTTAATCCTTATGATATTTTGAGTTGATTCCTTCTACAATGTTGAAGTATCAAATACCCTCTTTAAAAGTAGCCCTCACGTAAAACCAATGGATGCTTGGGTCAATAGTTACAACCTTGAAAAGTTGTGCACTTGAACATTATTTTAACTTAGAAAAAATTTCTAAGTTTCTTTCAATTTGATCAATTTTGCAATTTTGCATGATTTCTTGATTTAAATTTGACCAAATTAAATCATCCATCATATTTTCTTGAGTAATGGCTTGTGAAGCTCAAAGTTGACCAAAAGTCAAACTTTGACCTTCTGCGTCAGTTGACTTTGTATTAGATGAACTTGAGGCTTGATCCACTTGAAATGTTGCACTCTTGTGCCTAATTTTTGATGTGGCAGTCCTTTTGATCTATTAAATGACAAGTTAAAGATCATGTCATTCCTTGATTGATCCTTTGCCTAAGGCTCAAAGAGGGCTTGAAACCCTAATTTTGATTGCAGTGAATGCTCAATAATTCCTTGAGGAGATTGATGAGGCAAAAAGGTACATCCATATTGTGATGATGATTTGCACAATGATGGGAAATCTTAGTGGTCAAAATTTGGGGTATGACAGATGCCCCTATTTAATCTTCTTGGACCCGAAGGTGTGAATGGCGAAGGTATTCGGGCATTCGGGGTGCAAGAGGATTAAATATCAGAATACCCAAAATTTTGATGATGGTTATGAATGGTAGCTTACACATTCATCTTGTTTAGCTAAGTGATGATGCTTAGAAAAAGTAAACTTCCCCTCGATCCTGGTCTTCAGCCAATGAGCTGGTCTCAGTTTTCTTTTGAAATAAACCTCCCCTCGATCCTAGTTTCCTACCAAGGAACTGGTCTTAGCTAGTTTTCTTTTGAAATAAACCTCCCCTCGATCTTGGTTTCCTACCAAGGAACTGGTCTTAGTTTCTTTTGTCAACTTCCCCTCGATCCTGGTTTCCTACCAAGGAACTGGTCTTAGTTTCTGAAGTAAACTTCCCCTCGATCCTGGTTTCCTACCAAGGAACTGGTCTCAGTTTCTTTTGTCAATAAAATTTCTTCTGAAGTAAACTTCCCCTCGATCCTGCTTTCCTTCAAACTTCTCGCCGAATTTTCCTGGGGAGATGCCATTTGATAGAAAAAATTTTGATGTCAGAGTTGCTGGGGAACCCAGTCGTCTGAGTTGTAGAGGCGCACAAACTTCTCTGTTGGAGACGCCATTTACCGACTCTACTGGGGAAAACGAGTCTCTTGAGAGACTGCTTTCACGCTTGGGGATATTACATCATACTTTTCTCGGGATCTTCCCGGAGAAACGCCATATGATGTGATCCAATTTTGAGGTGCTGATGACCTTTTCATCAGCGGTTTTTTTCGGAGAAAAACTGCTGTATTGTCGAATCTCTGCTTTAGAGGCTTCCTCTAGGGATTTTCCTTAATCTGGGAAAGCGAAAATATCATCTTCAATGGTGAAGAGTGACATCGGTTAAAGGTTCTCTGGTCTTTCAGAGGTTCAAGTTATCAAAGTGGTCAAGGGCCAATTCTGATCCAGAAATAAACTGGAGGAGAAAGATTGTTCAGGCGCAACATTTCCCGACGAGGAAAGAACTTGACAACTCGATTGAGAGGACTCTTATCACTAGGGGATAAGACCGACTAAAGTGATAGTGATGCAATATGAATATGAATGTAGATCAATAATGCATGATGTATGTATGTATATGCTGACAAAACTGACGTAACATACAGACTAAAGGATGAACACGACTGGATACTCGGCCACAGTGGGGCATGTAGAAATATCGCTGGTTCAAGATAGCAATTCTGCCCTGCTATGGAGAAACGGTCCCTGTTGGGAGCGATGCTGGTCGGGCTTAGGAGATGAGAACTCGGCCGAGGGCATCAGATGGGAAATCTGCATCTGATACAGTTGATCCTTCGTTCAGGCGTACTGGTCTAGAAGGAGTACTTTGATTCTGCACTTTGAGGTTCGAACACCTTTGGAGAAGCGACCGATGTTCTTCTGATGTTCAACAGTCAAAAGAAATTGCCATCTTTATTTTAAAAGCAGAAATTTTTTTATCAAGTAAATTCATTTTTGTTTTATTTCAAGAATCGTTGACCATGTTAAAATGTCGTTCTATAAAGCTAAAACAAGTAAGGATTACAAACAAAAGCACAAGGGCTCAAATTTTATTGATAGGATGGAAATCAGCCGAACGCGTGATTCCATAGAGTATTTACAAAGCTTGAAAATGGTAATTTACAGGGAAAAGGGCTACGTTGAAACATAACGACCACTATCCTTCTACCAACTTTGAATTTGGGACATTCTGAGCTTCCGTCGAAGATGACCTTGACCGGAGTTTTCCTGGAGGATGATGTAACTGCTGAGGAGCTGAACTGATCAGACGTAGTTACTTGCCATTAATCCCTAACTTTTGCCTGGATTGTACTTGGAGATTTCCAATCCACCGGGATGATTTTTGATCATGTCTCTAATTTTTTCCTGGATCGCCTTTTCAGGTTTTCAATCCACCGAGACGTTTTTTTTTATTTTTATTTTTTTTTAGTTTAGTAGAAGTATTTCTTGACTACGTCAACATTCGTGGGGTAGGCAAATTCCTCTCCATCCATGGTTGCAAGTCTCAAGGCACCGCCTGAGAAAGCTTTCTTGACCACGTAGGGGCCGTCGTAATTCGGAGTCCATTTTCCTCGCGAATCAGTGAGAAACGAATGTATCTTTTTGAGCAATTTGAAGATCGGCGCGCATGTCGCGGTCATAAGGAATATGAATTTGGAGATGTAGTTCAAACGTCCCAAGAATCCTCTGACTTGTTTTTAAGTTTTCGGAGAAGGCATTTCTTGAATGGCCTTGACCTTGTCAGGATCAACTTCAATTCCTTTCTGGCTGACGATGAACCCTAAGAGTTTCCCCGAACGGACACCGAAGGTGCACTTGTTGGGATTCAAGCGGAGTTTGTACTTTCTCAAATGCTTGAATAATTTTGACAGATGGGTCACATGCTCCCCTTCTGTCTTAGATTTGGCAATCATGTCATCGACATATACCTCGATTTCTTTGTGTATCATGTCATGAAACAGAGTAGTCATGGCCCTTTGATAGGTTGCCCCGACATTCTTCAAACCGAACGACATTACCTTGTAACAAAAGGTACCCCATGGGGTAATGAACGAAGTTTTCTCCATGTCTTTCGGCGCCATTTTGATCTGGTTATAGCCCGAGAATCCATCCATGAAGGAGAAAATTTTGAACTTTGCTGTACTGTCTACCAGCATGTCAATGTGTGGTAAAGGAAAGTCGTCCTTTAGACTAGCCTTGTTTAGATCTCTGTAATCTACACACATTCTGACCTTTCCGTCCTTTTTCGGAACGGGTACTATGTTGGCTAACCATTGAGGATATTTTGATGTAGTGAGGAAACCCGCGTCGATCTGTTTCTGTACCTCCTCTTTGATTTTGATGGCCATGTCCGGGTGAGTCTGTCTCAACCTCTGTTTTACTGGTGGACATTCTGACCTCAACGGTAAATGATGCTCCACGATGCTGGTATCCAACCCTGGCATATCCTGATAGGACAAAGCGAATACATCGGGGAATTCTTTGAGAAGCTTTATGAAACTCTCTTTGGCAGTTGACTGAGCAGTGCCCCAATCCTGATTTCTTTTCTCTCTTTTTCCAAACCCAAGTTTACCGTTTCCAATGGCTCTTTGTGAGGTTCGATGGACCTTTCCTCCTGTATGAGTAATCGGGAGATCTCTTCTGGAATTTCTTCGTTAACTTCTTCTTCAGCCCCAAATACCGGGAAATCAAAGTCGAGAGAAGGCATCGGATCGTATGTTTCAACGGGGTTTAAAACAAGCAATCTGCATGACGTGATGATTTGTGTTTAGAAGAGATAGAGAAAATGCAAGTGTGTGCAGTGTATTTTTCTTTGGAAAACTGCTTGTTTATTTTGATTTGTTTTTTAGGATTACCATTTTCTGAAAAACGAAAAGAGAAAACAATAATAAATGCAGAAATTACAGAACGACGTTATTTTATTAATGAACAAGTCGATTCTTGAAACTACAGCCCTATAAAACAAAACTCTGTCGCTTTGGACAAAGCGAAGAGGGAAATTTACAGAAAGCGAGCCCTATCAAACATCCGTTTCACCTGGGCAGGGTGAAAGGTTAAAGATGGCAATTACTTTGACTGATGAAGGATCTTCGGAACATCGACAGCAACCCACTGGCGGCGAACTCCTCGGTGAATCACAAAGTCTGGCACTTTCCTCGATTTTTCTTCAGAAATAACGCTGATTTTTGGTGGAGCAGGATCATTGGAATCTGTCTCCCACGCAGAGTTGTCGTAGGAGGATTCCTCTATTGCATTTTGCATAGTATTTGTACTCTCAGGTAAATCTTCCCATCCAGTTGGCTGGATGTCTTCGAGCCTGATATGAGAGCTCTCAGGAGCAGTGTACTTGACCATATAGACGTATTTTCCACTTGGTTGTCCTAAGGTGTCCCACACTTCTTTGGAACTGGAGGAGTCAGCTTTCTCGATGACGTTGACCTCAGGAAAAGCATAATTGATGAACTCTAGTCCTGCAAACATTGCGAATTCATCGTCGTGCTGGGTTTTTTCAGGATAACCTGGGTGTTGATCCCATGACATGGTGGGGACGCATGTATTCTGTTCAATGATGCTCAACTGATTTTCATTGTTCGGCTGATTTTCTTGCCCCAAGTCTCTTGGGCACGACTGCCTAATTGGCAGGCCATCCATCGGGCCATAATAGTTGTGGTCAAAGTTGTCTTTTATTAGAGTGTCCTCCTCTAATGAGTTTGGTGGAGCACGACATCCTTCCGGATCACAATCTCCATATATCATTTCGACGTTTGACCTTGGTATAAATCTCAGACTGTGTAGGAAAGCAAAATGGAATTTGTGTTTCGTCCTGAGACGTATAATCGTCCTCGTTGAGATAGGACTTCCATTCCTCATCTGTGTCAGAGGAATCATCTTTATCAATGGTATGCACTTCTTGAGTCACTGGTTGAAGGAAGCCTCCACTGTGGAAGAAGTTCTGAAAGGGATGAAGACTTTCATCGTTAGCAGCTGTCTGGGTACAGGTTGCAGAAAAACCAAGACCCTTTTTGTTTTATTGTCAGTAGGAATGACAAGCTGTCCCCATCCTTTTGTATTGGTACTCTCGACCGCTTTGATAGCATCTTTGTACGAGGAAATGGAAGTTCCCCCCTCAGATTGATCGTCCTTGTGTAGCGAAAGCGCTTGGAACTGGGTTTCGATTATCCCTTCTGGTTCCACATAAGTGGATGACGATAAATAGCTGACGAGCAAGGCCTATTCCCCACAGACTGTGATGAGTTGGCCGTTCTGGACGAACTTTAGCTTTTGGTGGAGGGTTGAAGTGACCGCCCCATCCTGATGTATCCAAGGTCTTCCTAATAAACAACTGTACGTTGCCCGGATATCCATGACCTGGAAAGTGACTTAAAAAGTGTGAGGACCGATAGTTATGGGAAGGTCTACTTCGCCGATAACGGTTTTTTTGGATTCGTCGAACGCTTTGACGACGACCTCGCTGGTTCTCATCGGGGGTCCTTTGAAGGATAATTGCGTCAAAGTGGACTTCGGCATAACATTCAGGGCTGACCCTGTGTCTACCAGTACGCTGGCTAAAGTATCATCCTGGCAGTTGACCATGATATTGAGTGCAATGTTATGACGGCGACCCTCTTCAGGTAATTCCTCATCACTAAATCCCAAGTTATTGCAGGAAGTGATGTTAGAGATAATGCTATCGAACTGTCTGATTGTTACATCCTGTTCCACAAAGGCTTGCTCCAAGACTTTATGTAGAGCCTCCCTGTGCGCTTCTGAACTGAGTAACAATGATAATATCGAGATCTTTGAAGGAGTTTGCAACAGTTGATCAACAATGTTGTATTCACTCTTTTGGATGAGCTTTAGCATCTCATCGTTGTTCTTTGAAAGGTCGGGATCACTGGATTGACCGACTGGTGGATTGGGAACTTTTGTCTGAGGTTCCTTTTCTTTGCTGAGTTCTCCAACTCCTCTGTTGAAGATTCGACCACTCCGTGTTACTCGACTAATGTCTGCAATATTCACGATGGAGGGTAACATAATTTCCTTTCCATTCTCGACTATTGTTGCACCGTATTTGTAAGGGATAGCCTTAGTTGATTCATACGGTAGTGGTTCCGGTAGATAGACGACTATGGGAGCCTTCTGATTTTTCTGATCATCATAAGTAATTTTTATCCGTTCCTGGTTGGGAACTCTCGATTCGTCAAGTAGAGGGATGATGGCACAAACATCCCTAGTCCTCTGATGATCAGAGATTACGACAACGTCCTCGATTTGATCAGCGAGATAGTTGACTGATCTAAAACTTGACCATGGTTGAATCTCTTTGCGATCCAACTGACTTTGAAGGGCTGCCCGCACGAGGTAGCATCCTTGATTATTCACTGAACAAACTCCACACCGCTCATAGTTGTGTAGTGGCACCTGGCCGCGTCCGCTCTGAATACAATGTAGCCTTACTAGGTCAGTTTCCACCGACCGGACGTCCTAACTTTGATATCTAGTAGGATTCCCGTTAGTGATACTAATTTGCTGGGTGTCTTCATCCATATAGATTGGAAGCCACCAGTGGTTCAACAAGTGCTGAAGTGTTTCCTGGACAAGGGCACAACCTTTATCGTTTTCGCAACCCGCTTTACAGCTCTGATAATTATGTAATACCAGGAATCCGAGACGGACATGTTCTGTGTGTAACTCCACCAGGCTGGTATTCATCAAGCGAATATCGAAGATTTGAATCATGTTGATCTGATAGGGATTCCTATCATGGTAGTCCTGGATCCATCTGACGCTGGAGGGCCTCTTGTATGAAAGAGCATCCCTGTTTGTTTACCGAGCAAGTCAGACAAGAACTGTAATCGTGCCGCAACAGATTATGATACTGGCTTTGCCTTGAGTGCATTGCCACCAGGTTGATATTCATTGCACGGACGTCGTGGTTTTGAATGACGTTGGAATTTGTATAAACCATGTTAACTCCACGAACTCGGTGCTCTTGGATCCATCCGAGATCCATCTGTTCCTGTAGAGCTGATTGCACCACAGAACACCCTCGATTGCTTTTAGAGCAGATATCACACTGGTGATAATTATGAGGTGGCACATGGCCATATCCACTTTGTATACAATGCATCTTGACCAGATTGGTCCTTAACAAGAGTACATCATGAATTTGATAGATGTTGTTAGACTCTCCCTCTATCAGGTTAACTTCAGCTTTCTCGTGTTGAGGCAGCGGGTTCGTGAGAACATTGGGATTTGTATCCTTGAAAGATAAGAGCCTGCTCCTAACAAGCTTTTGCACGTTAGATTTGAAATTGAGACAGTTCTCTATGTTATGCCCTGGTCCTCCTTGATGATAAGGGCAAGTCTGATCTGCTTTGAACCAAAAAGGCAGATTTTACAGTACTGTAAGAGGAGCCTTGGTCTGGACGTGCCCTTTGACCAGTAATAACAGAAATAGTTCCGCGTACGATACGGGTATAGGATCAAATCCTGGTGGCCGCATTGTACGGTTGTTATTGTACCGAGGACGAGCCTGCTGAAGAGGCTGTTGTGTCTTTTGCTGAAGTTGATGTTGATTAGGTTGGCTCTGCGCAACTTGAGGTTGATACGTAGAAATAGGCGCAGGGTTGATAGCAGGAATTACAACTGCTACTGGTTGGTACCGTCACCTTTGCTTTCCGAGAGGGATATTCCCAATATCCTGCTCTTTTTTCTTAGGGAGATCACTACCGTATCGTTTTGCACTAGTTGATGATCTAGCGTCTTTTACTAAACGTCCTTTCCGGACGGCTTCCTCAAGACGAACCCCCATGCCCACCATCTCGGTGAAGTCACTGGGTGCACTGGAAACCATTCTGTCGTAGTAAAATGAGCTCAAGGTCTAGAAGAATATCTTTGTCATCTCTTTTTCCTCAAGAGGTGGAGAGATCTAAGCGGCAATTTCACGCCATCTCTGAGCGTACTTCTTAAAGGTTTCCTTGTCCTTTTGTGACATTGATCTGAGTTGATCTCTGTCTGGTGCCATGTCCAAATTATATTTGTACTGTTGGACGAAGGCAGTGCCGAGATCTCTGAAAGTGCTAATCGTAGCACGGTTTAAACCCATGTACCATTTTAATGCGGCACCGGTTAAACTATCCTGAAAGTAGTGAATCAGTAGGTCTTGATTCTCTGTCTGAGCTGACATTCGCCGAGCGTACATCACCAAGTGACTCTGAGGGCAAGAGTTACCCTTGTACTTTTCAAAGTCGGGCACCTAGAATTTTTGTGAAACTTTCACATTGGGGACCAAGCAGAGGTCCGCGGCGTCCTTTCCAAATAGATCCTGACCGCGAATAGCTTGCAATTCCTTTTGCATTTCCAGGAACTGTTCCTGGAACTCGTTCATTCTTTTGAACATGCTTTCGTTTCCAACAGAAGGTATCTGCGAAATCTGTCCTTCCGGGACAGTGTGTACCACGGGCGGTGGTACAGTCATTATGGCCGAGACTCTAGGTGCCTCCTGAAGTTTGTAACCTTCAGGAGTTGCTGTGATGCCCCTGGCGCCTTCGTTTTCCCGAAGTTTGTAACCTTAAGGCCAAGCGGTTCCTGTAGTGATTTCTTGATCTTCAGTGATCGGCGGAACATATCCTTCCGGGATATAGTTAACAGGCATGCCCCAGGGACGATCTTTCGGCATTTGATACCTAGGATCATACTTCTCCACTATGGGCATTGAGGTGATCTCTGAGATCACGGTTCTTTGTAGCTGAGCTTCTGCCATGGCTTGCATGTCGTTACGAAGCTTTCTCATATCCTCTCTTAGAGTGTCGATCTCTTCTTTCAACTCTCTGATCTCTTCCTCAAGATCATCCATCCTTTTCTGACGGTTGGCCCGAGTATTATACGAATGAGACAGTTTGACTCTAGAACCGAGACACAAACGTGCGATTCATAGGTAAGAAGAATACGTGACGTGAGATTGATGAATGCAATGATTATATTAATTGTTTTTTGGTTTAATCAAAATAAACTTCCACAATTAGATTGCAAATATCAAACAGTGGGGAAACCCCGTTTTATTGAAATTCAAAGGATTGCGGAAATAGAAATACAGTAAATTACAAGGTGCGGAAACAGAAACCTAAGCTAATGGGCCCAGAGTCCTCTCTGAGGAGAACTCGGGTGCTGATTCTGGTACTTTCCTTTTCTTTGACCGGGGCTCTTGGGCCGTTGTCGAGTTGTCATTCCTTTGCTAGGTGAAAGGAGCGAGCAAATTCCTTTGGTCATCCTGATTATCCACAGCATGTTGCTCTAAAATCTCGATCAGAGCATCCTTATCTTTCAGTAATTGCTGTATTTTGGTACAATCTACGTTGAGAATGCGGTACTTTTTCTTCCAAGACCTCCTCTCCCGTTGAACTTTGTTGAGAGTAACCTGAAGCTTTTCAGTTTCCGTCATTAAGTACATGACAGATTCCCTTGGCGGAAGAACTCTGTGATGAGGATACGGCATCTTTAGCTTGAGAGCTCTAGTTTGTACCCAGTGGAGATAAGGCTCCACCGAGACACAATCCGGTTTTCCTAGAGACTCCCGTCCTTTCTTATGAACATGTTTCCAAGCGTGCACTATTTCCATCTTTAGTGCTCTGTCACTTTCTCCTTCTTTGAAGAAAAGACCTTCCAGATGAGCATTACGCGGGATATGCCTCATTGGGTATCCAAATTGACGACGAACCAATATTGGATGTTAGTTGATTCCTTCCTTAGTTCCTATAAGGGGTATGTTGGGGAAGTATCCACAACGATCAATTATCCTGATCCTGTCATAAATCCTATTGCACCAATCAATGTCAGAGTTGGTGAGAGACATGATTTTCTGCGACCAGCTTAAGGCACTCTTATGATCCCAAAAAGCAGCAGACTTAGGCAAATAGGAGATAAAACATTTGTATAGCAGGGGTACACAGCACATGATTGTCGCTCCCGGGATTTTCATCCTAGTACAAACGCGAAAGTGGCACCGAAACAGAGTCGCCAGCAATGTGTATTTATCCCAAGAGAGGGAAAGGAAACACCGCGTAAACCTGAGAGAAAGGAAAAGCATGGTCTTGCGACCAAGAGAAATGGGTTCGGGAGTCGGTTACGCGAGAGGAAGGTATTAGCACCCCCTCGCGTCCATCGTACCCGATGGGATCCACGCTTGCTTGTCTCGATCAAAGGGTGATAGAAAAGAATACTGGAGAAGGAACGAAAAGAGAACTGGAAAAGGAACGAGAAACAAATGTAGGGAAAATAAAAGAAGTGCTCGCATGGGCCCTACCCCACTGCCTACGTATCTCATCGGGAGCATGAGAATCAGAGCGACGTAGTTCCCCTCACTAGGGATGGATTGTCTGTGTTTTTTAGAGAACGACTTACGTCCTAGCTCAGGTGTTGCAGGCTCGCTGGTCCGAGTGCGTTACCATCTTGCAAGAGAACGAGTAGAAGCGCGTTCGTGCGTTGAGGATGAATGAGATGAGAAAAGAATTCCCGAAGGAAAGACGTTATTGTTTGTTTTTGTCTTTTAGAAGGAAGTGTTTTGGATTTGTTTGCATACGACAGTGTATCTGGATCTTAGTCATTGGAATGTGTACCTTCCCACATTCCAAGATGGAATGGGTAAGAAAGCACACTAAGAGTGAAGAAGACCCCCACACTTAGTTCCAATTGTCAAGGTTTAAACACACTAACATACTTGTGTTTATTAAGTGTTTTTGTTGATTATGGGGTGAAGAAGTGTTTTTATTATTTGTACCTTCAACAAGTATTGCATTTAAGTCCCTCATACAAGATCAAATGTTTAACACATTGACCCAAGATGGGCTATATGCTACACATTCTAAGATTATAAGAGAAGACCCCTTATAATCTTTTCTTTATATGAAAGGCCTAAATGCAATAAATGCCTACCTTTATTAGATATTTTTGTATTTTCTTTGAGATGAGAAAAGAGACTCAAGAGAGGATAAAAGGTAAAATCTATATGAACTAAGACTCAATCCTAATTGATTAGTTAAGGGAGTGATCCTAAGGGTTTGTGAGGTTTGAGAATCTAATCCTAAAAAAGGAGAAGAAGAACATAAGAAGCAACTTACTTCCAAGATGGAAGTTAAGTTGATCTTAAAGAGGGATGAAGAAAATTAAGTGAGCAAAGAAACAATTAATCAGGAACTAAACAGAAAGTAATCAAGATAATCCAAGTTAGAATTAAAATGCTAAGTAACAAAATCAAGATTAAATTCTAGTAAGAAAAATTGATCTAAGATTAAGAACTAATTCTAAAATTAATTCTAAAGTTAATTCCAAGTTAATTTCTAAACTAAATCTAGAGAAAAATTAATCCTAAAATTAACTCTAGAAGTAAAACTAATATTAAAATCTAAAATTAATTCCCATTAACATTCAAAATTCTAATTGAAATCTAATTCTAATTAATCAAGAGTAAAATCCAATTAAAAAGAAATTACCAACACCAACTTAAAAGTTAACTTCCAATTAGAAAGATCTAACTTCAAAAAAACTAACACTGAATTCTAAAACCAAGATATTATCTAGTTAATGTCTAATTAAAAAAAATAGAACAAAAATTAAATAAATTTAAAAAGGAGGGTGCAAACAGGTCCAGGTGGTGTGAACAAAAAGCAGGCGTAAGGGGTTGAAACAACAGGCCCACGGATTTTCTCCTTCAACCAACAGGGGGGTGTGCGAGAGTGAACAAGGGTACAGGAAGTAGTCAGGCAAGTGGGCTTGGCCCATTAGTCTTACTATGCATCAGAAGAGGTACGAGAAGTGATACGGTGAGGTGAGGAATGAAAAGGAGATTGGGCATAAGGCCCGGTCCAATGGTTGAATCAAACAGTTGGTTTTCCTCTTCTAAAAACCCTAAGTTTCTAAAGTGAACCAACTTCATCCCTCCTTCACTACGCCGTCAAGCTCATTCGCCTTTGCCAAAGAATCTGTTCTCCGATCGCCTCCCAAGCTTCATATCACCACTCAACTCTTAACATAACTTCAACATAAACCGCCGCCGGACTTCTTCCTCTCTCCGAATCTCCACTGCTCTACTCCGTCGCAACGCCTTCTCTCAACCATCTCCGTATCCGTCTACACCGCCGCGAGTAGCCGACCTCAACATCTACTATCTCTCTTCTCCACTCCAAACGCCACCGTCGTCTCCATCTCAAGGCAAATGAGAATACTAAGTGAGGAAATCCACGCACACGAAGTCGAATTGAAGCAATCCAAATCGCAGATTAAGAACTCACAGCGAGAATCATGTACGACATTGACGAACCACAATGACAAACGAAGACATATTGGATAGATTAGAGCTTACCTACCGGAGAAACGTCCGGTGCTTCTTCAAGTTTGCGACGAGAAAACCAGAGGTGAGATAATATTCTTCTTCCTCTGTTCGTTGCGCGGGATCGTACTGGTACTTTGCGAAATCATCTTCTCATTCCTCGGCTTCTATGAATCCGAGATGCTGAATTTCTATTCTTCTTCATTTTCTTCATGCTATTCACATATTGCTGAACCTTTAAATTCTTGCGATTGAATCGATGTCGTAGTGAAGAATCGTTGATGAACTTTTTTGTTGCAGGTTTGATAGTGACTTGCAATCGATGCAGAAAATTATCGAGAATGACGAAGATACGGTGATGAAGATGCTGCAGAAATTGAAATCGGAGATGGATTGTAATCAGTTACAGATTGAAGATGAAGTTGAGGTGCGTGATGCTGCGGTTTTAAGAATGGAGATGATAGGTGAAGAAAAAACTTGTTGAAGAAGAATGAAGAATGGCGATTGAAGATGGTGATGAAATTGTGTAGAATGAACCGAGAGAAAAAGAAGTGAGAGTGAAGAAGAATTTATACTGTGATCAAGAAGAATCCAGAAGAAAAGTTTGTTATAGATTATGGAGAGTGAAATTCTGTTAGAGGTTTCTTAGTAATCGTTCACGAGTTTGCAGCGTAGTATCCTTTTGTTTCAATTAGTTTTCTGAATTTTTTCTGTCATGAACGTATTTCTCTTTTCAAAGCTGCTGTGATGTATTTCTATTAAAACCTCCTTTTTTCTAATTTCTGTCAAAAACAAGTACCGTTATGAATTTTGGTTTTCTGATATGTGATGTATTTTGAACTGCTATGAACTGGTACTGGTATGAAATTTTTCTGCTATACTTTTTGTGTTACCAGGCTCAAGTCAAGCTGCCCATCTCCAAACTTGGAGTTTAAGTGGATAAGTGAAGCAATAAACTCAGCTGTACGCCTCATCACATGATGAGCTGATGTTGGTGTATTGTTCGGGTCATTAGGCCCATAGCATCATAGCAATTTGGAAATATTGGGATGGATAGATTTTGGTTTAACTTGGATGTGAATTAAACATGATGAATATGGAATTAAATGAGATACAAAGAATGATCTATGAATTCTAAAACAAATTGGACATTGAAATGAACAAAACAATTAAGTGGGAACAAAAATTGCAAATGGATATAATATGGATTTGGAAATATGGATATTGAATAGTATTTAGGAAAATGGAGGTTTAGATGTTTAAAATGGATAACTAAGTGGATAAAAATGGATAAAGAAAAATGGTAAAAAATGGATAGGGAAAGGTAATGGTTATGGATAAATGAATTTAAATGGTTTTTTCCTTATTCTTATAAAATGAATTGAAATGGATATAGATTCTAAACAAAGTGAGTATAGAAGATGGGTTTATGGGTAGAAAAGATGGATAATGAAATATGAATTCCAAGAGATCCGCATAACCAGTCTTAACATGTTTAATTTTCCCCAAATTCCAAATCCAAGGCAAACTCGTATTCTCAACCAATCTCCAACTTCAATCCATAAACTTTGCTAACCATGAATACCAAGACGCATTTGTCAGGCAACCTTAACCACTGTCTCCAATTGAAGAATATCAACCAAGTGGCACAGAAGATAAGAAACCATGATCCCACGCCTCAGGAACACATGCAGATGAATGAATATGATGTTATGATCTAATGAGATGCAAATGAACGCGAAGCAAAAACCAGAAAAAGGTAGGGCAAATTTTGGGGTGCTACAGCTGCCCCTATTCAATCGACTTGGACCTGAAAGGATGATAGCAACTGCTTTCAGACATTCAAGGTACAAGGTGATTGAATACAAAAAGAACCGCAAAATTTGCTAACTGCGAGGAGAGAAAATAATACGGGAGCCCAGTCACACTTTGTCAAAGAATTTTGACGGAAAGACAACATACCCAGCGAACCACATCGTCAAAAGGGGTTTGACGGAAAGAAGAATGAAACCCGACTGAAATGACACATCGTCCTAGGGATGACAACAAAGGAGACTCAACTGAAGGAACACATTGTCATAGGGATGACAGGAAGAATACCTGACCGAGGGAACACATTGTCATGGGGATGACAGGAAGATGACAAGACTGAAGGAAACACATTGTCATAGGGATGACAGGAAGACGACTCGACCAAACGCAGCACATTATCATAGGGATGACAGGAATAAGACTCAACCAAAGGAAACACATTGTCATAGGGATGACAGGAAGAAACCCTGGCCGAAAGCTACACATTGTCATAGGGATGACAGAAAGAAAAACTAGACCAAAGGAACCACGTTGTCATAGGGATGACAGGAAGAAAAACCTGACTGAAGATGACCCACTGTCATAGGGATGACAGGGAGAGAATTCCACCGTAGGAACACATCATCATGGGGATAACGGAAAGAAAATCTGCAAAGATAACACATCGTCATGGGGATGACGGAAAGAAAACTGAACATATCCGAAGGTACGAAACCTGAGCTCGGAACACATCGTCAAAGGGTTGACGGGAAGAAACTGAAAACATCCGAAGGTACGAAACCTGAGCTCGGAACACATCGTCAAAGGGTTGACGGGAAGAAACTGAAAACATCCGAAGGTACGAAACCTGAGCTCGGAACACATCGTCAAAGGGTTGACGGGAAGCAGACTCGACCGAAGGACCACATTGTCATAGGCATGACAGAAAGAAAATGAAACCCAAAGGAAACACATTGTCATGGGGATGACAGAAAGGATACCTGACTTAGGGATCACATTGTCATAGGGATGACAGAAAGAAAACCATACGCAGAAACACATCATCAAAAGGGTTTGATGGAAAGGAAACCTGACCGAAATGTCGTCATCAAGGGGTTGATGGACAATGATTGGTCGAGGGTAAAATCGACGTATGATCTACGACCCAAAAGAAAGGTAACCGGCTGGGTTGATTGTAATGTCTGCTGGGGATATGTCACCGTCTTGATTGGAAGTTGATTCGGGCTTTCGCGCAAGTTACCAAATCTGGCTTATGCTTCGTATGCATATGTTTGAATTTTTCTATGGCGTAATGCTCCATACGAAATGGAAATGCTACGCGATTTGAGGATGCCATGATCACTACATGCAAAATGCTGATGCATGCTCGGGCCATCGGGAAAAGAAGGATGTGCCAAGTATGACTGGACTTTGCTGGCAGGACAGGCGAAACCTGATGGTGATTGGTTTTTCAAAGGCGAAATCTTTCTGGGTACCAATTGGGATTGGATTTTGTATCAAGTGCCAATAGGAATTGGACTTCAGGTTTGAAGGAAACGCCAATTAGGATAGGATTTCAGGTTTTTGAAAGAGGCCAGCAAAGTGGACTGTGGATGGATGTCGAGCAAGGTTAGGCTATAGATTTTCTGTTCGGTTTTACAAGGCTTCATGCAATGCTATGCTGATGATTATGCAATGATGATGCTTATGCCATGATGCTTATGATATGCAACAGGATCACTCCAGCAAAATAAATGTTGAAGAGACGAGGTCAACTCCGCTGGGGGATAACAAACTGAACCGTCTTTAAGGTCATACACTACTCGAGATCCCGACTAAACCTCCATTCTGCAGGAAAGCATGAATAACAACCTTCCGCCGGAGGAAACATCCCAGGAATCTTGCTGAAGAAAAGTGCCAATGACAATCGACCTTTGACTTGCTGGGGAAAGCTACCCGCCACCCAAAAATATGCTTGGGGGACAATGGTTGATGATATCAGCTCTGCTAGGGGACAACATTGGACTTACTCCTCTGTTGGAAATTTACCTTCTACCCTTATTCTGTTGGGGAGACGGAAGCAACTTTGCCGTAGACTGGGGAAGCACAGACCTAACACTCTTATCCTGTATGGTAATATGAACTCTTGCTGAAGAGCAATAAACTTCGCCAAGCTGGCTAGGGGAGAGCGAACTCCGGAACTTTTGCTGGGGAGAATGATTCACAATCTTCACAATGCTCTGCTGAATGTGACAAAACTTCAGCTAGCTCTGCTAGGGAGAGAGACTCTACTGGGGTCGTCACATGTCAGCTATCAACATGGGCCTTGTAGACGTGACATGACAAAAGGAGGGGTCCGGATGAAGTATAACCCATAAAAGAACCTGTGAATGGACATGTCTTCAGGATGTCTCGTGAAGATTCGACATATATTGCCCCATGGCTTTTGATTAACCGTCCTCCGGAGAGAATAACTTCTTGTGCTTTTGGAGTGGTCTGCCCCAGCTTTGAAATGACTTTGCCCTTGACTGGCTGATCTGCGAAGGAATACCTCTGAATGACTGACCTTCGAGAGATTTGTCGAATCTCGACTTGATTGCCCCAGATTCTCGACATAATTGCCCCAGATTAACTAAATCTTGGCATGGATCGCCCGTTTAGTATGACTTGTCCCGGCTCAACGGAGTACTCGGGCACTTTGCACCTTAGATTAATCAATCTTTCCATTGTAGAAACTTTTCTGATGTCAAGTACTGACTCGCAAGTAAAACAATTCGTTTTGAAAAGATAATTTTAATGCAATGCATATGACAGTTTTGAAATCCGAGTTTGTTCACTGGGAAAATGTTGTGACATATAGTGAACGAATCACTGATTAGAATGTCACATCGATACCAACATGAATGGTAAGAAAGTCCTTTTGGGAGTCAGAACTGACGCGATTTTTACCAAAGTATGCTTTCGAAACAACCCTGCTTCAATTAGGTCTTTCGAAGGTTGTAACGTGGCCTGGTTCACGGTTTAAGAAAGAAAGGATATAAGGCTCAAAGTTTTGTTTTAACCCACCCATTCTCCTTGATGTTCTCCAGTCCTAAGTTCAGCTAACTCGACACATGCATTCACCTTTCAAAAAGGTTAATGAATGGTAAGAGGATGGAAGGAACCCACACAGTTTTCGGAGTGACAGTCACCCCTTCTGTCTTTGGTGTCTGTAGTCACACGACTTGTTTTTTTGCTTGAGGATTTTTCTTTTTCCATTTTTTCGTTTTTCATTCTTTTGTTTTCCCCTGATTTTTCCTGGACTGATTCTTTTGAATTTTTTCAATTTTGAAGTCCAGCGGGATGCCCTAACTTTTGCCTAAGTCGCTTGTTTTCAAGTTTCGACTTAGCGGGCTTTCTTTTTTCCTTTTGATTCTTTTTCTGTGTTTTTTTTTTTTTGAACAAATCGTGTGACACAGGTTTGTCTTGACTTGTAAAGGGTTGTGACTGTCTCACTCTTCGGTTGGTGAGGGATAACCATGGATGTAATTGATCCTCGAATGGGACACTCCTTTTGAAATTTGAATGCACAGTCAAATTAGCTAACACCTACCCTGCCCCAGGTTAAGATTGAGGGTTTTTCATTTTCAGAAAGAAACTCCTACTACTAGGCTCAACGGGGTTTACAAGGGATTATCTTCCTTATATCTCCAGTGTTTAGGAATTGAAACAAAGCCTGTACATCATCAACAGGGTTTTTGTTCAAAAGCATACAATCGGAAGTTTTGCGCCTTTCAATTTCATCATCCTCCCTAGGATCCTACTTAAACCAGCATATGATATCGATAAAAAGTATGAGTGAACACGACTGAATTTAATCAAAACATGCATATTCATTCCATTATCATTATCAATCGAAAACAACAAGTTTTACAAATGAGTTTGTACATTTTGACAGAAAAGAAACTACAAATGCAAAGAAATGACATGATCTAAATGGTCGCCAGCTTTGAGAAACTGGGCTTTCCAAGCTTGATTTGCTAATGAGCTAGCCATCTTCAGTATTGCTCATCGAAGTCAGTCTGATACTCATCTGCACAGCTGCTCTCGGTGACTTCTTCCATAACCTGGATGGATGGACCCACCTGGCCGGACGAAGGAGAATTGTTGATCTGAATACCCTGAGGTGTGAATGAGAACATGTTGGAGTCAAGTAGAGTCTGAACCTTGCTCCTGAGCACCTTACAGTCTTCAGTTGAATGCCCCTGTGCCCCAGCATGATAATTACAATGGGCGTTGACATCAAAACCTGGTGGGTACGGAGGAATTACCAAATCTATCTTCTTCGGAACTATCAGTCCACCCTGGATTAAATCAGGCAACATCTGACTGTATGACATTGGCAACTGAGTGAAATGCCTCTCTGGCTTTCTTGGTCTTTGTCGGGCGTGCTGACGCGGCTGACGGCGATATGACCGTTGATTCTGAGGTCTTTGATTTGCAGAAGAATATTGTCCTTGATACGAAGACCCATAAGATTGTTGACTCTGAACAGTTGATATGTCTGAACACTGAGAACGAGGCGGTGAAGATTCCTGCATGGAACTATTTTCTTCCTCGAATTCTTCCTGAGAACTAACAACTGATTCATTTTCACTAGCTTGGAAGTTCGAGACGCCTTGGAGCTTTCCACACTTGATCAGGCTCTCGATACGTTCTCCCACTATCACCAGGTCAGAAAATTTTGCTGCCCCATTGGCAATCATCTTTTCCAAGTACGGCCCCTGCAAGGTATCCATGAACAAATCAACAAATTCTCTATCCGAAAGTGGCGGTTGAACACGAGCGGCTAACTCTCTCCATCTCTGAGCATACTCTCGGAATGATTCATTATCTGCTTGAGACAAGTCTTGCAAATGCGTTCGGCTGGGAGCCATGTCAAGATTATAATCGTACTGCTTCACAAAGGCGTTGGCTAGATCTGACCATGATCGGATGCTACCACTCTGCAACTGCATATACCAATACAAAGATGCCCCACTCAGACTGTCTTGGAAACAGTGGATCATGAGCTTGTCGTTGTCGACATGTGAGGTCATTCTTCTGCAGAACATCACCAAATGTAGCTTCGGACAACTATCTCCTTTGTATTGCTCAAACTTTGGCATTTTAAACTTTGGAGGCATTACCAGGCCAGACACCAAACACATGCTCGAAGCATTCAAATCAAGAGTATCACGCCTCTCCAGGGCTTTAATTTTCTCGTCCAACACGCGGTATCTTTCGTCATAAACATATCGTGGATCCTTAGGGTTCATCTGTGAAACTACCCCTTGGACATCTGGCATAGAGAAGGCAAAGCTCTGATAATCTGCGACATCAAGAGAAGATGAATGTCCATCTCGGACAAAAGGAAGTTCTTGCTCAACTTGATTCTCGACAGGGATCCGCACATGCTGAGCTTGAGCAACATTGTTCACTGGAGGTGGAATGACATTCTCATTTCTTTGAATATTGGCATCTCCCCTTGTCATGGCGGCCATAGCTTCCATAAGTTGGTCCAACTGATGCTTCATTAATTCAACATCGGCCCTAGTCACAAACTGATTCTGCTCCCCAGAGTTCATGATTCTTCCAGATTGATCCAAGTCCAAAACGAAAGTCGGGAAATCAAACTGCAGTTCAGATAAAGGACAGATGAGCTCAACGGTCTGGCCTGGAGAAAGGATATGCAAAAATGATGCAAGATGCAAATGCAATGCAAAAATATGAATGCCAAAAAGACACGGGATCAAAGCTTCCACATAGTCTGAATAATCATTGTGCTGTGCTGATGACTGAATAGGTTCATGAGTCTGTTCTGAAGAGAATACCAGAATAACCAGAATACCGGATGATCAAAATACCAGAATACCAGGCTGATAAGTCCACACTGATAGGAAATCCAGAATACCGGGTATGTTGAAGGTCAAGGTTACCTGCAAACCTGTAAACAACCCGCCCCTCTCACATGTGGGTACTAGGATGTTCAGTATCCCGGGCTCTCAGGTCGAGAAATGATGATACGTTCACCATTTCTGGTTTGGCATCATCATCAATCGAGGAGGCCTCAACTGATTCTCCAAAACGAAAGGTCCTCAGCTTCTGGCACTGAGGTCGAGAAGCAATAGTACATTCATCCCTCGGGGTACAGTACTATCGCCAATCGAGGAGTGCCTCCACTGATTCTCTTTCAAAAGGGATGTCCTATAGCGAGTTCCCAGCATTGGGTCCTCGGATCGAGAATGTGCAATGGGTTTGCCACATAACGTGGTCTGCCACTGTCACATCTCGGGAGGAGTGCCGCAACTGAGTCCTCGGGAATGGTCACCAGAGTCGACAGTTCCTCAAGAGAATAACTACTGGCCTGCATAACATGCAGTAGCAGAAAGCTCCTGATAGAACCTCGTCTGGTTGTGGGTCTCATGAACAACAATACGTGGTCACCACCACGCAAGCGTCACGACTATCCACTCTAATACCTATGTGTGTACTCAAGCCTTGGTAGTGGGCTTATCTCTCAGAACATCCCGCCCGCCAAACAGACAAAACAGTGCAACACAATATAATATATGATATGTAATGCTAAAATGCGGTAAATACAGTAAAATAAATAAACAGCAACATATGGCACAACAGTAAACACCCAATGAAAGAAAAGCAAACAAGCGCTAGGATTGACTCGCTTAGGATGGACCAGCAATAGGTCAACATTTCCCCAGCAGAGTCGCCAGCTGTCGCTCCCGGGATTTTCATCCTAGTACAAACGCGAAAGTGGCACCGAAACAGAGTCGCCAGCAATGTGTATTTATCCCAAGAGAGGGAAAGGAAACACCGCGTAAACCTGAGAGAAAGGAAAAGCATGGTCTTGCGACCAAGAGAAATGGGTTCGGGAGTCGGTTACGCGAGAGGAAGGTATTAGCACCCCCTCGCGTCCATCGTACCCGATGGGATCCACGCTTGCTTGTCTCGATCAAAGGGTGATAGAAAAGAATACTGGAGAAGGAACGAAAAGAGAACTGGAAAAGGAACGAGAAACAAATGTAGGGAAAATAAAAGAAGTGCTCGCATGGGCCCTACCCCACTGCCTACGTATCTCATCGGGAGCATGAGAATCAGAGCGACGTAGTTCCCCTCACTAGGGATGGATTGTCTGTGTTTTTTAGAGAACGACTTACGTCCTAGCTCAGGTGTTGCAGGCTCGCTGGTCCGAGTGCGTTACCATCTTGCAAGAGAACGAGTAGAAGCGCGTTCGTGCGTTGAGGATGAATGAGATGAGAAAAGAATTCCCGAAGGAAAGACGTTATTGTTTATTTTTGTCTTTTAGAAGGAAGTGTTTTGGATTTGTTTGCATACGACAGTGTATCTGGATCTTAGTCATTGGAATGTGTACCTTCCCACATTCCAAGATGGAATGGGTAAGAAAGCACACTAAGAGTGAAGAAGACCCCCACACTTAGTTCCAATTGTCAAGGTTTAAACACACTAACATACTTGTGTTTATTAAGTGTTTTTGTTGATTATGGGGTGAAGAAGTGTTTTTATTATTTGTACCTTCAACAAGTATTGCATTTAAGTCCCTCATACAAGATCAAATGTTTAACACATTGACCCAAGATGGGCTATATGCTACACATTCTAAGATTATAAGAGAAGACCCCTTATAATCTTTTCTTTATATGAAAGGCCTAAATGCAATAAATGCCTACCTTTATTAGATATTTTTGTATTTTCTTTGAGATGAGAAAAGAGACTCAAGAGAGGATAAAAGGTAAAATCTATATGAACTAAGACTCAATCCTAATTGATTAGTTAAGGGAGTGATCCTAAGGGTTTGTGAGGTTTGAGAATCTAATCCTAAAAAAGGAGAAGAAGAACATAAGAAGCAACTTACTTCCAAGATGGAAGTTAAGTTGATCTTAAAGAGGGATGAAGAAAATTAAGTGAGCAAAGAAACAATTAATCAGGAACTAAACAGAAAGTAATCAAGATAATCCAAGTTAGAATTAAAATGCTAAGTAACAAAATCAAGATTAAATTCTAGTAAGAAAAATTGATCTAAGATTAAGAACTAATTCTAAAATTAATTCTAAAGTTAATTCCAAGTTAATTTCTAAACTAAATCTAGAGAAAAATTAATCCTAAAATTAACTCTAGAAGTAAAACTAATATTAAAATCTAAAATTAATTCCCATTAACATTCAAAATTCTAATTGAAATCTAATTCTAATTAATCAAGAGTAAAATCCAATTAAAAAGAAATTACCAACACCAACTTAAAAGTTAACTTCCAATTAGAAAGATCTAACTTCAAAAAAACTAACACTGAATTCTAAAACCAAGATATTATCTAGTTAATGTCTAATTAAAAAAAATAGAACAAAAATTAAATAAATTTAAAAAGGAGGGTGCAAACAGGTCCAGGTGGTGTGAACAAAAAGCAGGCGTAAGGGGTTGAAACAACAGGCCCACGGATTTTCTCCTTCAACCAACAGGGGGGTGTGCGAGAGTGAACAAGGGTACAGGAAGTAGTCAGGCAAGTGGGCTTGGCCCATTACTCTTACTATGCATCAGAAGAGGTACGAGAAGTGATACGGTGAGGTGAGGAATGAAAAGGAGATTGGGCATAAGGCCCGGTCCAATGGTTGAATCAAACAGTTGGTTTTCCTCTTCTAAAAACCCTAAGTTTCTAAAGTGAACCAACTTCATCCCTCCTTCACTACGCCGTCAAGCTCATTCGCCTTTGCCAAAGAATCTGTTCTCCGATCGCCTCCCAAGCTTCATATCACCACTCAACTCTTAACATAACTTCAACATAAACCGCCGCCGGACTTCTTCCTCTCTCCGAATCTCCACTGCTCTACTCCGTCGCAACGCCTTCTCTCAACCATCTCCGTATCCGTCTACACCGCCGCGAGTAGCCGACCTCAACATCTACTATCTCTCTTCTCCACTCCAAACGCCACCGTCGTCTCCATCTCAAGGCAAATGAGAATACTAAGTGAGGAAATCCACGCACACGAAGTCGAATTGAAGCAATCCAAATCGCAGATTAAGAACTCACAGCGAGAATCATGTACGACATTGACGAACCACAATGACAAACGAAGACATATTGGATAGATTAGAGCTTACCTACCGGAGAAACGTCCGGTGCTTCTTCAAGTTTGCGACGAGAAAACCAGAGGTGAGATAATATTCTTCTTCCTCTGTTCGTTGCGCGGGATCGTACTGGTACTTTGCGAAATCATCTTCTCATTCCTCGGCTTCTATGAATCCGAGATGCTGAATTTCTATTCTTCTTCATTTTCTTCATGCTATTCACATATTGCTGAACCTTTAAATTCTTGCGATTGAATCGATGTCGTAGTGAAGAATCGTTGATGAACTTTTTTGTTGCAGGTTTGATAGTGACTTGCAATCGATGCAGAAAATTATCGAGAATGACGAAGATACGGTGATGAAGATGCTGCAGAAATTGAAATCGGAGATGGATTGTAATCAGTTACAGATTGAAGATGAAGTTGAGGTGCGTGATGCTGCGGTTTTAAGAATGGAGATGATAGGTGAAGAAAAAACTTGTTGAAGAAGAATGAAGAATGGCGATTGAAGATGGTGATGAAATTGTGTAGAATGAACCGAGAGAAAAAGAAGTGAGAGTGAAGAAGAATTTATACTGTGATCAAGAAGAATCCAGAAGAAAAGTTTGTTATAGATTATGGAGAGTGAAATTCTGTTAGAGGTTTCTTAGTAATCGTTCACGAGTTTGCAGCGTAGTATCCTTTTGTTTCAATTAGTTTTCTGAATTTTTTCTGTCATGAACGTATTTCTCTTTTCAAAGCTGCTGTGATGTATTTCTATTAAAACCTCCTTTTTTCTAATTTCTGTCAAAAACAAGTACCGTTATGAATTTTGGTTTTCTGATATGTGATGTATTTTGAACTGCTATGAACTGGTACTGGTATGAAATTTTTCTGCTATACTTTTTGTGTTACCAGGCTCAAGTCAAGCTGCCCATCTCCAAACTTGGAGTTTAAGTGGATAAGTGAAGCAATAAACTCAGCTGTACGCCTCATCACATGATGAGCTGATGTTGGTGTATTGTTCGGGTCATTAGGCCCATAGCATCATAGCAATTTGGAAATATTGGGATGGATAGATTTTGGTTTAACTTGGATGTGAATTAAACATGATGAATATGGAATTAAATGAGATACAAAGAATGATCTATGAATTCTAAAACAAATTGGACATTGAAATGAACAAAACAATTAAGTGGGAACAAAAATTGCAAATGGATATAATATGGATTTGGAAATATGGATATTGAATAGTATTTAGGAAAATGGAGGTTTAGATGTTTAAAATGGATAACTAAGTGGATAAAAATGGATAAAGAAAAATGGTAAAAAATGGATAGGGAAAGGTAATGGTTATGGATAAATGAATTTAAATGGTTTTTTCCTTATTCTTATAAAATGAATTGAAATGGATATAGATTCTAAACAAAGTGAGTATAGAAGATGGGTTTATGGGTAGAAAAGATGGATAATGAAATATGAATTCCAAGAGATCCGCATAACCAGTCTTAACATGTTTAATTTTCCCCAAATTCCAAATCCAAGGCAAACTCGTATTCTCAACCAATCTCCAACTTCAATCCATAAACTTTGCTAACCATGAATACCAAGACGCATTTGTCAGGCAACCTTAACCACTGTCTCCAATTGAAGAATATCAACCAAGTGGCACAGAAGATAAGAAACCATGATCCCACGCCTCAGGAACACATGCAGATGAATGAATATGATGTTATGATCTAATGAGATGCAAATGAACGCGAAGCAAAAACCAGAAAAAGGTAGGGCAAATTTTGGGGTGCTACAATGATCTCTCCTCCGTTGTACAAATTTCCTAAGTGTATAGAATGATATGCGTCTGCGAGCAAAGTCGGTACAGGGTTTCCAATGAGAAAAACCTTAATGGCGTTGATATCGACGAAGTTATCAATGTTGGGAAACAAAATAACCCGTAGGTGAGCAAAACAAAGATGCTTTCAAAAGCAGTCATGTTCCCTATACTAGCAAAGTACAGAGCTTTCTTTGTTAAGAACTGGGCTGGGAAACCTTGGATGCCACCCTTAGTGGTCATGTGAGTCCTGTCTTCTGACTCGTCCAAATAAATTGCTCTTGCAATGGTCTGACCCCTTGGAATTTCTTCCAGTCCAGAAAATGGAGCTTGATCAGTAATATGTAGATCAGTCAGGTGAGAAAATTCGTCCAGCGTTGGTGTTAGCTGGTAATCCGGGAATGTGAAACAGTGATAGACCGGATCGTAAAACTAAACATTTGCATCCATGATTTCTTCAATAACATGGATTCTTAACAGAGGTAGCAGACCTCCGTACTTGGCTCTGAAAGCCTCAGGGTTAGTGATCATCCTTGCTAACCTTCTCAAATCCTCAAGTTTTGGAAACTTGAAGGTGTATTGGTGAGTTCTCCTTCTACCGAAATCCATGAGCGCAATCTTTTTCTCTGACATTTGCAATCATTGTCTCAGTTTAATTTGAAAAAGAGAGACTAGAAGAGAAATTTTTTCTTTGTTTTAATGTTTTTTAGATGAATGCATGAATGCAGTACACAAAAACATAGAAAAAACATGGGGTCAAAGGGTCGTTGTCATGAAGTCAAGGCTCTACCCATCCCCCAAAGGTTTATACTAGTGATTTTTGTACTTGTCTCTCAAAATCATCAGTTCTTGTCGAGAAAACACCAGCGGGCCGGGAACCGTGCTAGGTGATGTTTTTTCGAAGAACCTTCAAAAGAGGGTGGTATCGCGTGACAACCATTTCCGATAGTTTCCGCACCACTAAAAGAGGTTTTTCCTATGTGTATACTCAATCTTTCCACATGCGGCATCACACGCATTCCCATTAGCAGAAAAATAAACACATATATCAATTAGGAAAAATAGTATATATATTTATCCTAATGTCCTAGACTTTTAAGAGCTATGAATCCTATGTTCCTGACAGAAAATGGCCCCCCGGCGGAGTCGCCATTCTGTGGTACCTTCCCAATTTAAAGGTTCTTGACCTAAGATCCTAGTGAAGTCAACAAAAAGTCCTATTCCTAGTGAAATTCCCAGTGAAGGTTTTGTCCAAGGCTTTCACCTTGAGTTTCCAAAGACAGGCCCCACGGTGGGCGCCACTTTTCTGTAGCGAGCGATTTTGGACGTGGTTCTTAAGCGCTGTCGCTCTTTGGGGTTTACTACAGGTCAATTCATTTTTTATCCTATTGTGAGCTGAATAAGGAAGGGAAATAGATGTCTCCAATTAACCCTGCTTACATACTGAGTTTAAACAACGGTCTGTTAGGTTACGGATGCTATATGGTAATGGGGCCTTTCTTTCTTCTTACTTTATTAAGGTGGAAAACTGGGACTATTCATGGGGAATTTGTCAGATTCGGTGGAGATAGGGGACTTTAGGTTTTTTGATTAGTGTGCTCGCTAAGATTTTTCTTTCAATCTTATGCCTACGTATTCCCGTTTACCGAAACAGGGAAATCAGAGCGATCGTAGTTCCTCCTATTCTATGGGAGGAAATGGGTGTTTTGGTGTCTTGTTTAAAGCCCAAGACGTGAAGCGAAAGGTGATCTATATCTTGTTCAAAGCCTAAGATGTGAAGCTGAAGGTGGTTTGTATCTTGTTCAAAGCCCACGATGTGAAGCTGAAAGGTCTATTTGTATCTTGTTCGAAGCCCAAGATGTGAAGCTAAAAGGTGTTGTCTTTAGAGAGAATTTGTCATCTCTAAAGAGGGTCTGTTTGTCACAACTGTTTATAAAGGAGAATTACTTTAACCGGGATATGTGAATCCAGCAATGCCATAATTTCCTTTATAGGGGGGTTCCAACCTGAAGGAGAAGACTTTAACTCAGTGTAGAGCAATGCTATCTTTCCATAGGAATTTTTCACTCTAAAAGAGGGACAGTGGCATGGATGTAAATAATCCAGAGGCTTGCCGCTTACAGCGATTAGATGAAGGGGAAGGAGTTGTTGATGTTTGTATACTGTGAATGAGACACAACTTTGATGCTAAAAGGTTGAGTGGCTCAACCTGGGTTTTCTTATACAAAGCCTAAGAGGAGGCTATTGGCCCAACAAGAGGGAGTTTTTATGTGTCTCGTACGAAGCCTGAGAGAGAGAGGCTAAAAGGGTTGACTCAACAGGAGAATCTTTTATACTCAACAAGAGAGTGTTTTTGTATCTCGTACGAAGCCCGAGATGGAGGCTAAAAGGTGATTGACTCAACAAGAGAGTCTTTTAGACTCAACAAGAGAGTGTTTTAGTATCTCGTACGAAGCCCGAGATGGAGGCTAAAAGGGAGATTGGCTTAACAAGAGAGCCTTTTATACTCAACAAGAGAGTGTTTTGGTATCTCGTACGAAGCTCGAGATGGAGGCTAAAAGTTTTGACTCAACAAGAGAGTCTTTGTATCTCTTACGAAGCCCGAGATGGAGGCTAAAAGGTTTGACTCAACAAGAGAGTCTTTGTATCTCGTACGAAGCCTGAGATGGAGGCTAAAAGGGTATTGTTTCAGTTGAGTGACAGGTCCAGTATGTTGGTTCAACGAGAAAATCAGTTCTTATATGAGTAACACTGTACTCATGGATTTGATCTGAGGATCGGGATTGTTTCCTGTTCTCTAAGGAAACGGGGAATCCAAAGGGTATTGAGACTGTCCGAGTCTACGGGTGTTTCCTTACTTGAGAATGTATTTGAGACTCAAGGAAATTAGACTGTCCAAGTCTAGAGTTTTATCTTTTGTTCTATGCTTAAAGAAACAGTAGTAGTACGTTCACGGTAGAAAGATCTAGACTCTTTGAAAGACTATTCTATTAAGATTACTAATTTCTGTTCCTATACCTCTAGGAGGTCGTCGGGACAATTTGTACGAAGCCTAAGAGGAGGATGGAAACTTTTAAGAAGCCGAGGGACAATTTGTACGAAGACCAAGAGGAGGCTCTCTTCCCGAAGGAAGAATCCTTATACGAAGCCTAAGAAGTGGATGTGAATACTTCTAAGAAGCCGTAGGGTCCTTGTACAACGCCCAAGAGGAGGCGAGGATGCTTTTAGGAAGCCTGTGGGTCCCCAAACCCCGAGAAATTCAAGACAACCTATTTACAGAGAATAGATCAAGCCAGGAAAGTTCGAGAATTTGGAAGAAACTCAAGAGATGCCATTCACGGAGAAAAGATCATCTCTGGGGAGTAGAGTTTCTTTGACAATGTCTAAGGGTGAGAGTCTGTGAAAGGGTTCACCGAGAATGCTGCCTTTCACGTCTCCATATTGTTTAACCCCAAGAGGAGGGAAAACTGTGTCTGGTAATCCTATGGGGATCTAGTTTTGTCTATTTAAGAGTGATCAACAGGGCTTAGTGCTAGACGTAGTTGCCGGGGAAACTCTAAATATTTATACTAGTATTACATAGTTGATATGAGTTTATGAAAGAAGACTTACAGTGAAACAACCCCACAATACAGTTTATATGTATATGAAAGCGGATAAAGAAAGCATATAACCACTTACTCGGTTGTAGAGCTTCCATGATGTTTGGTTAGTTGTTCAACAAAGAAAGATTGAAAACAACATTATATTCAAAATTAAAGGAGAAAGTATTTTGAAAAGATGTTGGGGCTTACAGCTCAAGGAGAGGCCCAAGGTTTATCAGTGATCGCACTGTCATTTTGTACAGAGGGACTTATACAAGTGACTGAGGCCCAAAAAGTTTTCTGTACAAGGGGATGGGTCTTACACTCTCTCAAGAGGCCCAAAAGATTTATTTTTGTACAAGTGGTGGGGCTTACAGCTCAAGGAGAGGCCCAGGGTCATTTGTTTGAAAATGGCGATCGCGCCGAGATTTTTGAAAACGCGGTGGGTCTTATACAATGGATTGAGGCCCAAAATGGGTTGGTTTTCAAAGGGGGTTGGGTCTTACACTCTAATAGATGCCCAAAAGATTTTGAATGGGTCTTATAGCTCGAGGAGAGGCCCAAGATTTGTTTTTCAACGGACGATGATCGCGTCAAACTTTTTGAAATACAACGGGACTTATACAATAAGTGAGGCCCAAAAAGGTTTGTATTGACAAAGGATTGGGTCTTACACTCTATTAGAGGTCCAAAAGATTTTGAATAGGTCTTATAGTTCGAGGGGAGGCCCATGGTTTATTTTTCAACGGACGATGATCGCGTCGAACTTTTTTAAATACAACGGGACTTATACAATAAGTGAGGCCCAAAAAGGTTTGTATTTACAAAGGATTGGGTCTTACACTCTATTAGAGGCCCAAAATATTTTGAATGGGTCTTATAGCTCGAGGAGAGGCCCAAGGTTTATTTTTCAACGGACGATGATCGCGTCAAACTTTTTGAAATACAACGGGACTTATACAATTAGTGAGGCCCAAAAAGGTTTGTATTTACAAAGGATTGGGTCTTACACTCTATTAGAGGCCCAAAGAGTTTTTAAAAGGTTTGATGAGGGTTGAATTAATCAAAACCCTAATTTGTTTCCAAAATGTATTTTAATTGAATAAAAAATTCAATTAAAATGATCAAAATTGTTAAACATATGGAAAACAAATTGTGATCTTGGATTAATGTTTCAAAAATCAAGTTTTGACCTACAAAATGATTAGAAGTCATTAAAATTTGCAAAATCAAGAAGGAAAAAATATTTTAAATGTCAAAAACAATTAAAATATTAATTCTTTGAAAAAATATCAATTATATGAAATAAATAATATTTTTGGTATTTTTTGGGAAACTAAAATATTTTAACATTTTTGTGAATTATTAAAAAAAGAATCAACTCAAAATCATTAAAACTCAGAGAGAAATTAATTTTTGAATCAATTAAATAAAATCACAAAATTCAAATATTTGAATTTTCAAAAAAGGGCGCCAAGAACACCCAAGAACACGCGGATGTTCTGAGTTTTGTCTAGATTTGCATTTTCTCTCCAATCTCACTGAATACTTGATGGAATCATGCAAACCACATATCAATCTGCTCGTTTCAACCTCACGATCATGTCTATGGTCTTTAATTTCATTTATTTTTTAACATGGAATAAGAAATCAAGACAAAACCTCAAGAACCCGAAAATTTGCATGAAGGTTGAGAATTTTGATACACGATTTAAACAAAGCAATTAATTGAGGGGAAACATTCTATGCATGATTATGAACATTTGGCAAAAGTATTGTGCGAGGAAATATGCATAGATTAAGAGATGACCAAGTTTAGGCTTACTTGAAGGTCGTGACATCAAGAGCAATGTGATTTTTGAGTTGGAGGTGTTACAGATGAGTTGTGATGATCTGAACAGCTTCCCTACACCCTATGGAGTGTGTTTGAATGCTTGGACTTGACTGGAAATGGCTGGATCACTTCATGGCATCTCAACTGTAACTTGGTTAAAACCTTGAGCAACTGGCTGGTGATTCTGAGAAATCAGTGTTCCAGATGTTGTTTAAGTGTTTGGATCACTTCTATATGATGTTTATGAGGTGTGTGTGTGATTGGTTTGATTGGAATTGCTCTCAAACTCAAAACCCGATAGTGACTTGCTTTGGAAGGAAAAATTGGAGTGAAGAAGGAGATTTTGAGGAAAGCATCTGTTTGATGGCTTTGGTGTACTCAAACTGATCACAAATGAGCTCTATTTATAGTAGAGCAAGTTTGTTTTGCAAGCAATAGTGAATGGCAACTGCAGTAGAGGTTTGGCCAACGGTTGCACTTTGGAATCCAAGTCTCCTCTAGCCATTGACTAGAGGTTAGGGCACAGGGCAGTGGTTCCCTTGGTCTTGGATAAGTCTTAAATGAATACAGTTGCAAATGGCTCAGTCCATGCCACCTTGGTGTATGCATTGAATGCTCCAATCCAAAATTGGAGTCTTGTCCCTCTTTTAGGCAATTCTAGCTTTGGCATGCTACTTCTTGTTCCAAGGACTTTGGAGGCTTGGCTCAGTGTTTGTCCCCTTTAGATTTGATACTCAGATGTGTCCAAAGTGATGACAAGGCTTGGAATTATCTGATTTTGCCAAATCGAGCAAAAATGGAAAATTCTGCCTAGCCTTGGCAGTTTTCAACAAGGCATATTGCCATTGTCATATCACTTGGCCCAAATGGAATTTGGTGATGTTCTTGGCCATTTTGGAAGGCCCTCATATGATACAACAACTGTTTGATCATATTTGTTTTTGATACCTTTTGGATCCAAGTGAAAAATCCCCCTACATTTGGAAAAAAGTGAAGGCAGATTCTGACTTAGTGAAAATTTCACTAAGTGTTGGAAAAAAGTGACATTTTCACTTTTTGTGATTTTGATCAATCCATAACTCAAAATCCATGAGGAATTTGGAGGGAGGTCAGTTTTAAGCTTTTGTAGTGGGTAATGAGATCTACAAATCAAGCTTTGGATGGGGGAAAAATGGCTTTGTGGTTTAGGAGTTATGATCCTCCAAAGTTGGTACCCTTGCCACTTTGTTCATAACTTTGAAAATTTTCTAAGTTTTTATGGTTACCCCTTTTACAAGTTATCCCACTTTTCTTGATTTTTCTTGATGAATGATGATTCAAATCATACATTAACATCATTTTAGGGTTAAAAAACCATTTTTGTGAAAAATCTCAAAAAGTCAAAGTTGACTTTTGTGCATAGTTGACTTTTTATCAAATGAATTCCAAACTGTGCAATCCTTTAGGAAATCATGTCCTTGACCTAAATCAAACTTGATGGACATGTTACATAGGTGTTATAGGGTGTATTGAATCATGTCCTAGGGTTTGGTAGCATGTCCTGGTCAAAAGTCAAAGATACAGTTGACTTTTCTTGCGAAACCCTAATTGTGGTACTGATGAAATTGAGACTTGCTGCTCAAGCTTCCTGGATCAATCCATTGTTACAAATGGATCAATGTGGTGTATTAGAGACCCTCAAATCCTCTCTTGAGGTCTTGGCTCATGATTTGTCCCAAAAGTCAACTTAGGGGTGAATTAGGTCAAGAAACCCTAATTCCTGATTTTTGATGTATGCATCCCTTGAGGTCAAATTGACTTGATGCTTGGGCCCATGAGGTTCCATGGAGTATTTTAGGATATGCTTTGAAGCATTGGCTCATGCCCAGAGGAAAATTTTCATCTGGGGGCCCTGGTCGACCAAACCCTAATTTGGTGACACTGGCGATCTTGAGGCTTGATCCACATGGAAGGGAGCAGCCTTGTGCTTAATCCTTGAAGTGGGAGTCCTCTTGATCCCTTGTGGATATTTGAGAGGCTAGACAAGTTGAAGATCATGTCATTTCTTGATTGATCCTTTGTCTAAGAGCTCAGAGAGGGCTAGAAACTCTAAATGTGATTGTAGTGGATGCTCGATGCTCACCCATCTTTGGGGAGACTGATGAGGTATGATGGTTCCTCCATATTGTGATGATGATTTTCACAATGATGGGAAATCTTGGTGGTCAAAATTTGGGGTATGACACATAGTATTGGTACTCTCAGGTAAATCTCCCCATCCAGTTGGCTGGATGTCTTCGAGCCTGACACGAGAGCTTTTAGGAGCAATGTACTTGACCATATAGTCGTATTTTCCACTCGGTTGTCCCAAGGTGTCCCACACCTCTTTGGAACTGGAGGAGTCATCTCTTTCAATGACATTGACCTCGGGAAAAGCATAGTTGATGAACTCTAGTCCGGCAAGCTTTGTCAATTCATCGTCGCGCTGGATATTTTTTGAATGACCTGAGTGTTGATCCCATGACATGGTGGGGACGCAGGTATTCCTTTTAATGATGTTCAGCTGATTTTCATTGTTCGGCTGATTTTCTAGCCCCAAGTCTCCAGGATATGGCTGCCAGATAGGCAGGCCATCCATTGGGCCATAATAGTCGTGTTCAAAGTTGTATTTCATTGGAGTGTCTTCCTCTAATGAGTTTAGTGGAGGACGACATCCTTCCGGATCACAATCTCCGTATATCATTTTGACGTCTGACCTTGGTATAAATCTCGGACTCTGTGCGGGATAACAAAATGGCATAGGCACCTCTTCCTGAGACATATAACCGTCCTTGTTAAGATAGGACTTCCATTCCTCATCCGTATCAGAGGAATCTTCCTCGTTGATGGTATGGAATGCTTGAGGTACTGGGTGAAGGAAACCTCCACTGTGGAAGAAGTCCTGAATGGGATGAAGACTTTCATCATTAGCAGCTGTCTGGGTGCAGGTTGCAGAAAAACCAAGACCCTTCTTTGTTTTGTTATCAGTAGGAATAACAAGCTGTCCCCATCCTTTTGCGTTGTTACTTTTGATTACCTTGAGATCATCTCTGTACGAGGAAATCGAGGTTCCTTTCTTGGATTGATTCTCATTGCTCACCGATAGTGCTTGGAACTGAGTTCCAACAACCTCCTCGGGTTCTACACAAGTAGATGATGACAGGTTACTCACGATCAAGGCTTGTTCTCCATAGACCGTGACGAGTTGATCGTTCTTGATGAACTTCAGTTTTTGGTGCAGCGTCGAAGTGACTGCCCTAGCCTGGTGTATCCAAGGTCTTCCTAATAATTAGGTGTACGCTTCCCGGACGTCCATGACCTGGAAAGTGATTAGGAAAGTGTGAGGACCGATAGTTATGGGAAGGTCGACTTCGCCGATAACTGTTTTTCGAGACCCATCAAATGCTTTGACGATAACCTCACTGCCCCTCATCGGGGACCCTTTGAATGATAGTCGCATTAGAGTGGACTTCGGCATAACGTTGATGGCCAATCCTATGTCTACCAGTACGTTGGCTAAAGCATCGTCCTGGCTGTTAACTGTGATATTGAGCGCCATGTTGTGACTTTTTCCCCCCTCTGATAAATCCTTATTACTGAATCCTAAATTGTTATAGGAAGTGATGTTAGAGATGATGCTATCGAACTGTCGTATTGACACATCCTGTTCCACAAAGGTCTGCTCTAAGACTTTCTGTAGAGCCTCTCTGTGGGTTTCGGAACTGAGTAAAAGTTATAGTACTGAGATCTTTGAAGGAGTTTGTAACAGTTGATCAACAATGTTATATTCACTCCTTTGGATGAGCTTCAGCATCTCATCATTGTTTTTCGAAAGGTCGGGATTACTGGATTGACCGACTGGTGGATCAGGAGCTTCTATCGGAAGTTCCTTTTCTTTGTTAGGTTCTCCAACTCCTCGGTTGAAGATTCGACCGCTCCGTGTTACTCGAATGATATCTGCAATATTCAAGACGGAGGGTAATGGACTTTCCTTTCCATTCTCAATTATTGTTGCACCGTATTTGTAAGGGATTGCCTTAGCTGATTCATACAGTAATGGTCCCGGTAGATAGATAACTACAGGAACCTTCTGATTTTTCTAACTGTCGTAAGTAACTTCAATCAGTTATTGACTAAGAACCTTTGATTCGTCCAGTAAAGGGATGATGGCACAAACATCCTTATTCTGTTGATGATCAGAGATTATGACAACGTCTCTGATTTGATCAGCAAAGTAGTCCGGCGTCCAGTTGATTGGCTCGGGACTCGAACACGGGTGAATCTCTTTACAATCCAACTGACCTTGAAGGGCTTCCCGCACAAGGTAGCATCCTTGGTTACTCTCCGAGCAGACTCTACAACGTTCATAGTTGTGTGGTGGCACCTCGCCACACGCGCTTTGAATGTAGTGCAACCTTACCAGGTTTGTTTCCATAGATCGGACATCCTGACTTTGATGCCGAGTAGGGTTTCCATTAAGCACACTGATTTATTGCGTGTCTTCATCCAGATAAATTGGAAGCCACCAGTGGTTTAACAAGTTTTGTAAAGTTCTCTGAATGATAGCGCACCCTTGGTTACTCTCACAACATCCTTTACAGTTCTGATAATCATGTGAAGTGAGAAAACCGAGTTGGACCTGCTTGGCATGTAACTCCACCAAGCTGGTATTCATCAGACGAATATAAAAAATTTGAATCATGTTGATATGATAAGGATTTCTATCATGGTAGTCCTAGATCCAACCAAGATCTATCTGACGCTGGAGGGCCTCTTGTACAAAAGAGCATCCCTGTTTATTTACCGCGCAAGTCAGATAGGAATTGTAATCGTGCCGCGGCAGATTATGATATTGGCTTTGCCTTTATTGGATCGCCACCAAGTTGATATCCATTGCACGGATGTCGTGGTTCTGAATGATGTTTGGAATTCGTATAGGTCATGTTGACTCCACGAACTCGATGCTCTTGGAACCATCCGTGATCCAATTGTTCCTGTAGAGCTGATTGCACCACAGAACATCCTTGGTTGTTTTTAGAGCAGATATCACACTGGTGATAATTATGAGGTGGCACATGGCCATATCCGCTCTGTCTACAATGCATCTTGACCAAGTTGGCCCTTAACAAGAGTACATCATGAATTTGATAGGTGTTGTTAGACTCTCCCTCTATCAAATTGACTGCAGCTTTCTCATGTTGAGGCAGTGAGTTTGTGAGAACATTTGGATTTGTATCCTTGAAAGATAAGACCCCGCTCCTAACAAGTTTTTGTATGTCGGATTTGAAATTGAGAAAGTTTTCTATGTTATGCCCGGGTCCTCCTTGATGGTAAGGACAAGTCTGATCCGTTTTGAACCAAAAAGGCGGTTTTTCTGGTACTATAAGAGGAGACTTAGTTTGGACGTGCCCCTTGACCAGTAGTAATGGAAACAGTTCTGTGTACAACATGGGTATAGGATCAAACCCTGGTGGTCGCGTTGTACGATTGTTGTTGTATTGAGGACGAGCCTGCTGAAGAGGTTGTTGTGTCCTTTGCTGATATTGCTGTTGATTAGGTTGGCTCTACACAACCTGAGGTTGATACGTAGAAACAGGCGCATGGTTGATAGCAGGAGTTACAGCTGCTACTGGTTGATAACGTCACCTTTGCTTCCCGAGAGAGATATTCCCAATATCCTGCTCTTTTTTCTTAAGGAGAGCACTACCATATCGTTTTTTACTACTTGATGATCCAGCGTCTTTAGCCAAACGTCCTTCTCGGACGGCTTCCTCAAGACGAACCCCCATGCCCACCATCTCGGTGAAATCACTGGGTGCACTGGCGACCATTCTGTCATAGTAAAATGAGCTTAAGGTCTTTAAGAAGATCTTTGTCATCTCTTTTTCCTCAAGAGGTGGAAAAATCTGAGCAGCAATTTCACGCCATCTCTGAGCTTATTCTTTAAAGGTTTCCTTGTCCTTTTGTGACATTGATCTGAGTTGATCTCTGTCCGGTGCCATGTCCAAATTGTATTTATATTGTTGAACGAAAGCAGCGCCAAGATCTATGAATGTGCTGATCGTAGCGCGGTTTAAACCCATATACCATCTTAATGCGGCACCGGTTAAACTATCCTGAAAGTAGTGGATCAGTAGTTACTGGCTCTTTATTTGAGCTGACATTCGTCGAGCGTACATCACTAAATGACTTTGAGGGCAAGAGTTACCCTTGTACTTTTCAAAGTCGGGTACCTGGAACTTGTGTGGAACTTTCACATTGGGGACCAAGCAGAGGTCTACGGCGTCCTTTCTAAATAGGTCCTGACCGCAAAGGGCTTGCAGTTCTTTCTGCATCTCCAGGAATTGTTCCTGGAACTCATTCATTTTGTCGAACATGATGTTGCTTCCACCAGAAGGTATCTAGGGAATCTGTCCTTCCGGGACAGTGTGTACCACGGGCGGTGGTATAGTCATCATAGCCGAGACTCTCGGTGCCTCCCGAAGTTTGTAACCTTCAGGAGTTACTGTCATGCCCCTGGCATCTTTGCTTTCCTGAAGTCTATAACCTTCAGGCCCAGCGGCTCCTGCTGCGGTTCCCTGATCCTCATTGATCGCCGGAACATATCCTTCCGGGATATGGTTGATAGGCATGCCCCAGGGACGATCTTTTGGAATTTTATACCTAGGATCATATTTCTCCACTATGGGCGTAGATGTGATCTCTGAGATCACAGTTCGTTGTTGTTGCATCTGAGCCTCTACTAGATCTTGCATATCGTTATGAAGCTTTCTCAGATCCTCTTTCAGAGTGTAGATCTCTTCCCTCAAATCTCTGTTCTCTTCCTCGAGATCATCCATCTTTTTCTGATGATTGACCCGAGTATTGTACAAATGAGACAGTTTGACTCTAGAACCGAGACACAAACGTGAAATTCGCAGGTAAGAAGAATGCGTTACGTGAGAATGATGAATGATATGCAATGGTTATATTAATTATTTTTGTTTACTCAAAGTAAACTTTGAAAATTAGATTGCAAATATCAAACAGTGGGAGAAACCCCATTTTATTGAATCCAAAGGATTGCGGAAATGGAAATACAGTAGATTACAAAGTGCTGAAAAAGGAAATCTAAACTAATGGATCCTGAGTCCTCTCTGAAGAGAGCTCAGGTGCCGGTTCTGGTACTTTCCTTTTCTTTGACCGGGGCTCTTGAGCCGTTGTCAGGTTGTCATTCCTTTGCCAAGTGAAAGGAGCGAGCAAATTCCTTTGATCATCCTGATTCTCTACAACATGTTGCTCTAAAATCTCAATCAGAGCATCTTTTTCTCTTAATAGCTGCTGTATTTTCTTACACTCCACATTGAGAATACGGTACTCGTTCCTCCAAGAACTCTTCTCCTGCTGAACTTTGCTGAGGGTAACTTGAAGTTTTTCCGTCTCAGGCATGAAATAAAGGGCAGAGTCCCTTAATGGAATAACTTCATGACGAGGGTAAGGCATCCTCAGCTTGAGAGCTCTAGTTTGTACCCAGTGGAGATAAGGCTCCCCTGAGACACCGTCTGGATTTCCTAGAGACTCTCGTCCTTTCCTGTGAACGTGTTTCTAAGCATGCACTATTTCTATCTTTAGTGCCCTGTAATTTTCTCCTTCCTTGAAGAAAAAACCTTCCAGATGAGAATTACGCGGGACATACCTCATTGGGTATCCAAATTGATGACGAACCAACACCGAATGATAGTTGATTCCTCCCTTAGTTCCTATAAGGGGTACATTTGGGAAATTTCCACAACAGTCAATGATTCTGATCCTATCGTAGATTTGATTGTACCAATCGATGTCAGAGTTGGTAAGAGACATGATTCTCTGCGACTAACGTAAAGTATTCTTTTGATCCCAAAATGCAGTAGACTTGGGCAAATGGGAAGTGAACCATTTGTATAGCAGGGGTACACAGCATGTGATCATTCCTCCAATGTATAAATTCCTTAAGTGTACCGAATGATACGCGTCTGCGAGTAAGGTTGGTACAGGGTTTCCGATCAGGAAAATCTTAATGGCGTTGATATCTACGAAGTTATCGATGTTGGGAAACAAAAATAACCCGTAGGTGAGCAAAACAAAGATGCTCTCAAAAGCGGCCACGTTCCCTATACTAGAAAAGTACAGGGCTTTCTTTATCAAGAATTGGGCTGGCAAACCTTGGTTGCCACCCTTAGTGGTCATATGAGTCCTGACTTCTGAATCGTCCAAAGAAATTGCCCCTGTAATGGTCTGATCCTTTGGAATTTCTTCCAGTCCCGAAAATGGAGCTTGATCAGTAATATGCAGATCAGTCAGGTGAGAATACTCCTCCAGTGTTGGTGCAAGCTGATAATCTGGGAATGTGAAACAATGATAAACTGGATCGTAGAACTGGATTAACGTGGACAGGATTCCTTCAACTACGTGGACCCTTAACAAGGATAGCAGTCCCCAATACTTGGCTCTAAAAGCCTCATGGTTGGTGATCATTCTCGCCAAACCTCTCAAATCCTCTAACTTTGGAACCTTGAAAGTGTACTTATAAGTTTTCCTTCTACCGAAATCCATTAGCACAATGTCTTTTATCTGAAATTTGCAATCATTGTCTTAGTTTAATTTGAAAAAAGAGAGATTAGAAGAGAAGATTTTTTTTGAATGTTTTTTAAATGAATGTATGAATGCAGCACACAAAAACATAGAAAAAACATGGGGTCAAAGGGTCGGTGTCATGAAGTCAAGGCTCTACCCCCTCAAAAGTTTATACTGGTGATTTTTTGTACCTGTCCGCAAAATCATTGTCCCCTCTTGGGATAACAACAACAAGCGGATCGCCAGCGAGTTGATGTATCCTAGAGTGATCTCAAATGAGGGTAGTATCGCGTGACAACTATTTTCGATAGCTTCCACACTACAAAATGGTTTAAATCTACTAAAAACCTCAGCTTTTCAGATAACCCAGTCGACCACACTACTTTCAACAACCGAAGTCGTATAGGCAATGTATCTGCAAAGGAAGTATCCACTGAGTTTGATGGTCGATCAGGGACTCTTAACTGGGATTCACTCCCCGCAAGATTACCCGCATTGCCATCACCTATCTTAGGTGTATACTCAATCTTTCCACATGCGGCATCACACGCATTCCCATTAGCAGAAAAATAAACACAGATATCAATTAGGAAAAGCAGTATATATATATTTGTCTTAATCATCCTAGACCTCTAGTCTTATGATCCTATATAGACAATGACTCCTCAGCAGAGTCGCCATTTATGTGACATTTTGAGAACTTAAGGTTTTCTATCGAAGATTGTAAGAAAGAGAATCGGGCCCCAGGGTGGGCGCCATTTTTTCTATAGCGCGATTTTTGTGGTCCTGAGTCACGATCGCACGGGTACTACAGTTCGATTCATTTTTTATCCTATTGATCTGATTAAGGAAGGGAAATAGATATCTCCAATTAACCCTGCTTGCATACTGAGGTTGAACAGCGGTCTGTTAGGTTACAGATGCTATGTGGAGGTGGGGCCCAATATTTGGTTATTTCGCTTGAGAACATAATGTCTGGATTATTTGTGAGGTTTTTGATACTGTGTTTAGATTTGATGCTTTTGGGTTGATTTGGTGGAGATACTGGATTTTGGGTTTTTGATTAGTGTGCTCGCTAAGATTTTTTTCAATCTTATGCCTACGTATTCCCGTTTGATGAAACAGGGAAATCAGAGCGATCGTAGTTCCTCCTATTCTATGGGAGGAAAAAAGGTGTTTTGGTGTCTTGTTCAAAGCCTAAGACGTGAAGCTAAAGGTGATTTGTATCTTGTTCAAAGCCCAAGATGTGAAACTGAATGGTCTATTTGTATCTTGTTCGAAGCCCAAGATGTGAAGCTAAAGGGTTTATTGATGAGAGGGAGTTTGTCATCTCTAAAAGGGGATATTTGGTCTGTTTGTCACAACTGTTGGGTGACTGATTATAAATGAGAATTACTTTAACTGGGATATGTGAATCCAACAATGCCATAATTTCCTTTATAGGGGATTTTTAACCTGAATGAGAAGACTTTAACTCAGTGTAGAGCAATGCCATCTTTCCTTAGGAATTTCTCATGCTAAAGGAGGGATGGTGGCGTGGATGTAAATAATCCAGAGGCTTGCCGCTTACAGCAATTTAGATGAAGGAAAAGGAGTTGTTGATGTTTGTGTACTGTGAGCAAGGCACAGATTTTGATGCCAAAAGGTTGATTGACTCAACCGGGGTTTTCTTATACAAAGCCTAAGAGGAAGCTATTGACCCAACAAGAGGGTGCTTTTTATCTGTCTCATACGAAGCCCGAGTTAGAGGCTAAAAGGGGTTGGCTCAACAAGAGAGTGCTAACAAATGACTGACTCAACAAGAGAGTGCTTTCATATGTGTCTTGTACGAAGCCCAAGACGGAGGCTAAAAGGTGATTGACTCAACAAGAGAGTCTTTTATACTCAACAAGAGAGTGTTTTTGTATCTCGTACGAAGCCCAAGATGGAGACTAAAAGGTTTGACTCAACAAGAGAGTGTTTTCTATCTCGTACGAAGCCCGAGATGGAGGCTAAAAGTGGTTGACTCAACAAGAGAGTCTTTTATACTCAACAAGAGAGTGTTTTTCTATCTCGTACGAAGCCCGAGATGGAGACTGAAAGTGGGTTGACTCAACAAGAGAGTCTTTTATACTCAACAAGAGAGTGTTTTAGGTTAGCTCCGCTAGGGAGAATCATTGTACAAAGCCCAAGAGGAGGCTACTGTGCTAGTGACTGTTTCAGTTTAGTGATAGGTCTAGTATGTTGGATAAGAGAGAAAATTAGTTCTTATAAAGGGAACGATTAAAGGTTAAGGCTGTGCTTTGGTACTGATCAGAGGATCAGGGTTATTTCCTGTTCTTTAAGGAAATGGGAAATCCAAAGGGTATTGAGACTGTCCAAGTCTATTGGTGTTTTGAGAAATCGATTCTCAAGTAGTGAATGATCTTTGTATGATGCCCAAGAGAAGGCTGGTATGTTAAGGGATGAAGGTCAACCCATTAACTGGTCTGACACTTGACTCAGAAAGACAGCTCTAGCAAATTGATGACTAGGTTCTGTTCCTATACCTGTAGAGGTCTCTGGGTCCTTGTACTAAGCCCAAGAGAAGGCATGAGAGCTTTTAAGAAGCCGAAGGGTCCCTGTACAACGCCCAAGAGGAGGCGGGGATGCTTTTAAGAAGCCTGTGGGACCCCAAACCCCGAGAATTTCAAGACATGCCATTCACCGAGAATAGATCAAGCCAGGAAAGTCCGAGAATTTGGAAGAAACTCAAGAGATGCCATTCAAGGAGAATAGATCAACTTTGGGGAGTAGAGTCTCTTTGACGATTTCTAAGAGTGACAGTCTGAGAAAGGGTTCACCGAGAATGCTGGCTTTCACGTCTCCATATTGTTTAACCCCAAGAGGAGGGAAGACTGTGTCTGGTAATCCTATGGGGATCTAGTTTTGTTTGTATTTAAGAGTGACCAACAGGGCTTTACCTAGTGCTAGACGTAGTTGCCGGGGAAAACTCTAAATAACTATACTAGTATTACACAGTGGATATTTGACAAGTATATAAAAGTTTGTGAAAGAAGACTTACAGTGAGCAGCCCCACAATACAGTTATATATATATGAAAGCGGATAAAGAAAGCGGGTAAACACTTACTCGGTTGTAGAGCTTCCATGCTATTTGGTTAGTTGTTCAACAAAGAAAACTCTGATAACAATATTATATTCAAAATCAAAGGAGAAAATGCTTTGAAAAGATTGTTGGGGCTTACAACTCAAGGAGAGGCCCAAGGTTTTATCAGTGATTGCACTGTTGTTTTGAATTTGTACAAGGACTTATATAAGTGACTGAGGCCCAAAAAGGTTTTCTGTACAGAGGGATGGGTCTTACACTGTCTCAAGAGGCCCAAAGAGTTTAAGGAAAATAAATGGGGCTTATAACACGAGGGTAGGCCCGGATGATTTTTTTTTTGAACTAGCGATTGCGCCGAGATTTTCGAAAAACGCAGTGGGTCTTATACAATGACTGAGGCCCAAAAAGGTTTTAGCTTTCGAAGGGGTTGGGTCTTATACTCTATTAGAGGCCCAGAGAAAAGACACGGGGCTTATAACACAAGGGTAACCCAGTTGGTTTTTCTAAAAAAGGCGACGATCACGTCGTTGTTTTTGAAAATACAGTGGGACTTATACAATGACTGAGGCCCAAAAGGTGGTGTATTTACAAAGGGGTTGGGTCTTACACTCTAATATAGGCCCAAAGAGTTTTAAGAAAAATAATTGGGACTTATAGCTCGAGGAGAGGCCCAGTTGATTTTTTGTTAAAAAGGCGACGATCGCGTCGTTGTTTTTGAAAATACAGTGGGTCTTATACAATGACTGAGGCCCAAAAGGTGGTGTATTTACAAAAGGGGTTGGGTCTTACACTCTAATAGAGGCCCATGAGTGTTTGAAAATGATTTGTGAGGGTAAAAATCAAAGAAACCCTAATTTTGTTTTCCTTTAAAGGTAAATATTTAAAGAAAATCAAATAAAATGATAAAAATACCAAATTAGTTTGAATAAACCACTTGTGATTTTTATTTAAGGTTTGAAAAATGAGGTTTTAATCACAAGATGAATTAAAACTCATTTGGTTTTGATTTTCAAAGTAAATATTCACTTTTAAATGTTTAAAAAACAATTAAAAAGGAATTTATTCACAAAAATACTAATTATATTAAATAACTAATATAAATTTGATTTTTTTGTGGAATAGAATATTTCAACATTTTTTTTGATTTTTTGAGAAAAGAACCAATAAAAAATAATTAAAATTGAGGGATTTATTAATTTTTCAAATCATTAAAAATAATAAGAAAAACAATAAAAAGTGGAAAAAATAGCAAAAAGAGGATCTGGGGCGAGGGGGATTCGAACCCCAGACCTCTTGTGTATTGGGCGCGCGCCTAACCACTGGGGTGGTGATACATCCGTTGATTGAAACACAACCACAAATATACAAGGCTTGCCTTGTTTTTGGCCTGGCCTAAGGCAAAGCAAGGCAAGATTTTGGTTGAAAACGTGAAGGCCATCACTTTCTCATTTCTCCATGGATTGGGACAAAATTTAGGTCTATCCTGCCTAGAATTTCACAAGGAATCCAACGGTGGTGGTGTTTTTTTAGATCATGCTCCTATTGAAAAACCCGATAGTGGTTTTGAAATAGGCCATGATTTGCATTTTCTGTGCCATCTCTTGGTACAAGCATGAATTACATGATAAATTGGTGCAAACACAACACATATAACATGTACAAGATGTGCATGATCAGTGGACCTCAAAGCAATGCATATTTCAAAGAGTTCAAGTTGAGATGCTTACCTCAATTTGGAGTTTTTGTGCAATCTGTCATGTGCTTTGTTCCAGAAATGATTTGATACTTTGGACACCCTCAAATGATCTCTTAGAAGCTTTTAGGATGGTTGGAATCAGCTGGAAACCTCAGGAACAAGTTTGAGCTCTTTCTTGCAAAAGGGGCAAAAGTGGCCAAAATAACAACTCTCTCAAATGGTGTTCCAGATGTGTGGAACCATTTGGGACAATTCAAGGATGATATTTGGAGTGTGTTTGAGGTTTTATCTGGTTTGGAAAGTGACTCAATCAAGACATGGCTTGAAAAATGTACAAAAGTCCAATTTTGAGGTTTTGAGAGGCGACTTTATGATTTTGGTGTTATAGGTCACTTGTGAGTGTTTGGATCACCTCTATATGATGTTTATGAGGTGTGTGTGTGATTAGTTTGATTGGAATTGCTCTCAAACTCAAAAACTCAGAGTTACCTTGCTAAAGAAGGTATTTTTGCCTAGAGAAAGAGATTATGATGAAAACATCTGTTTGATGGCTTTGGTGTACTCAAACTGATCACAAATGAGCTCTATTTATAGTAGAGCAAGTTTGTTTTGGGAGAAATAGTGATTGGCAACTGCTGCAGAGGTTTGGCCAATGTTGATCAATGAGAATCCAAGTCTCCTGTATTGACTAGAGGTTAGGGCACAGGCTACTGGTTCCCTAGTTGTTGGATAAGTCTTGACTGAATTCAGTTGGAAATGGCTTAGTCCATGCCACCTTGGTGCATCCATTAAATGCTCCAAACCAAAATTGGAGTCTTATCCCTCTTTTAGGCATTTCTAGGTTTGGCATGCTACTTTTGGTTCCAAAGACTTGGGAGGCTGATGGATCAGTGTTTGTCCCTCCTTGGTCCCCCCTTGAGGTGTTCAGATGGATAGATTTGCTTGCCCTTTGGAAAATTTGAGCAAATCGAGCAAAACTCCCAAATCTGCCTTGCTTTGACAGTTTTCAGCAAGGCATGTTTCCATTGTCATATCTCATGGCTCAAGTGGACTTTGATGGAGTTTTTGGCCATTTTGGAAAGCCCTCATATGATACAACAACTTTTTGATCATATTTGGTTTTGATACTTTTTGGATCCAAGTGAAAAATGCCCCTACATTTGTGAAATTCTGGTATCAGACGTGTGATGTTAAGGTGTGATGTCACAACAACACACTCTGCACAATGGACAACAATAACAGTAAAATAACACCAAGAATTATTGACCCAGTTCGGTTACAACCAACCTACTCTGGGGGCTACCAAGCCAGGGATGGAATTCACTACTTGTAGATATAATTTACAGACTCAACAACCCGTTGACAATCTCCTAAACTTATACTCTACTAATGACTTCCTACCTAAGAAACCACTTAGGTATGAGAACACCACTCAATCCCTTACAAACACTCAAAGAACCCACTTTGAGTAACCTTGATCTTACTTCACAGCTTTGATCAAGCAACCACTCTCTATTGCTTCACAGCTTCTAGAGAGGACAGAATACGACACAACAATTCACCCTAGAATTATGGTTATACAACTCGTACAAAATACTCAAGACACTCAGCCTCTACTCTTGTTTTTCTCTCTGTATTTTTGTACCTTTTCCTTTGATCTTGTGCGCTTTATATAGCTCCTTGAATTGGTCTTGGACTCGCTACCATATCTCCCAGATTTGTTATTTAAAACTGAATATTTAAGACAAATTTTCTCCTAAAATCTTTTTAAATCTTCAACCTTTTAAATTTCCTACAAATCTGCACCAGATCTCCTATGCAGCAACAAATATCTATCCCAAGATATTCGCATCCAATGAGACAGCTGCTCTCCACAATTCCAGCTAATACGCAACCCTAACAACATCACAACCTGCTGTTGTTAATTCTGCAGATCTGATGTTACAACATCGCCATGTGACATCAGACATCCAACTTCAGCAATTACTTACTTAACACAACCCAGTGTTAAGACTTCAATGTTGCAACATCAACACCTTGACATCAACATTGAACATACCTTATTTTACCAAAATTCCAGCCAATCCAGGAACTAACAATCTCCCCCTTTGGCTAATTTTGGCTAAAATAATCTCTGCACTCTGCATCTTCAGAGACTTCAGCAGCGGAAAAACTTCAAAAATTTGAAACTAAATCAGCAGCAGTTTGACACTTTTCATAGTCTTCATCACTTGATCTGCTGCAGCACCATCTTCACTATTGACAACAGCCAATTGGTGCTCCCCCTCAAGAATATGAACCAGCATCACAGCTGTTCAGTAGCTCACAATGTGCAACACTTTTCTCCCCCTTTATGTCTGCTTGCCTGCACTCTTCAAATGCTATGATATCTTCACTAGCTCAGTAACTCCTCCTCAATAACTGCATCACCTTTTACTTTTAGCAGCATCAATTTATCTCCCCCTTAATATCACATTAGCAGCATTTGGCAGTAACATTCTTTGATACTCTCTTGGCTATTTTCTCCCCCTTTTTAGCCACAATTAGGCAAACTTCAGTTAGAAGCCCTATTAACTATAGTCAGTACACCCTAGCTCTCATTGTTAGCCTCATAGTCAGCAACCAGGCAAAACAAATCATAGAAGGAAACTAAAAACAAAACTAGTGCATATAACAGCACAATATTCAAATTACATAACCATCATAGCAAGAGAAAAAAACTAAACTAAAGACTAAAACTACTATCTAATAACAGCAGATGGAGGTTAGTCTTCATCCGAGCTTGTACCATCAGCATCTTCATCACCCTCATCTGACCTGGAATCCTCAGTGTCGCCATTCCCATTATCTTCCCCCTGTTCCAAGTCTTTAATCATCTGCTCAATCTTCATTTTCTTGTCAGTGCTGGTCTTGATAACCATATCAAGATCCTTGCAGGTTGCCTTTAATTCTTCAATCCGCTCAGATTTTGTACTGACCTTCTTAATCCCAGAACTTGATGCTGTAACAATGTCTGGAACATGACTCCGAACAAACAGTTTGGGATGCAAAGATAAAGCTGACTCCCTCTTACATGCTACCTCTGAACTGGTTAAGATTCCAGGATGTTGATCTAAGATCATTCCACAGATAAGGGAAGGGAATGATATAGGCATTTTGATGGCATTGGTGGCACCATGCTTCACTACTTGATCAAATATATAGCTTCCATAGTTGAACTTGACCTTTTTCCCTACAGTATAGATGAAACTTCCTAATCCCACAGTTATAGTGGTTTTGTGATTAGTAGGTACCCAGTTGGCCGCACCAATTCTGTGCAATATAGCATACTTGATACTGAGTTTGCTAGCTGTTAATTTATTTTTCAGTGGCCACACCTTAACTTGAGTAGCAGTGATCTCTCTACACACTTCATTATCAGTCACCTCCAGCTCACACTCCTCTTGCTCATCTCTTCCCAGATATTTATTGACAGTACTAGGGGAGAAATCAATACACTGTCCCCTAACAAACACCTTCATGTAGTTCACACTTCTATTGTCAGAAATGTCTATGGGAATGTTGACAACAAATTCCTTAACAAGTCCACTATAGCACTTGGAAAATCTGGTCACAGTCTTTAGAAGTCCAGCTCCATGAATGAGGTCCATAATTTCTTTCATCTCCAAGACATCTTTTCCAAGCTCCCTTTCCAGAGCTAACCTCCTTTGGCACACAAACTTCCACAAGAAATCACTGCTCGCATAATGAAAGGATATGTTGTCCACTGGCACTTCAGGGACCTTATCAGAAATTCTCTTTAGGATGGTCTTTCTGACTGGTGTGATGTCATGGACATCTTCCTCAACTTCATCCTCAGACTCAGATTCTTCTCTAACCTTTCTCTTTTTGGAAGGTGTAACAACCTTGCTCCAAGGTTTTGTGGGACCAACAACATTTTTCTTCTTTCCTTTTAGACAGTTCACATCAGGACTCATTAAGTCTGAGTGACCTTTCAGCATCCTGATGTCATAGTATGATGTTATAACATCAACTTGAACATCATTAGTTGAATTTCCTTCAAGAGAAATCCACTGATAGCAGTTGTCTTTGGTTCTGGCACCCTTCATAACAACCTGATTATGCTCATTAGAAACCACACACTCATGCTTAGTGTAGTTTACCTTGTAACCCTCATCACACAATTGGCTTATGCTGATCAAATTTGCATTTAAACCACTGACAAACAGAACATTGTCAAGTTCAGGTCTACCATCACCTTGCACGTTCCCAACTCCTGCAACAACACCTTTTTCTCCATTGCCAAATATAACCTCATGAGAGGGACAATGACTGACTTCAGCAAACATGGATCTACATCCAGACATGTGTTTGGAACACCCACTGTTAAAATACCATGTTCCTTCTTTAAACTCTCTGTCAGCCATGTGAGCCAATAAGCACTTCACCTTCTCCTTAGGTACCCATTATTTAACAACTTTGGGCCTGTACTCTCTCCATCTGTTTTGAGGTTGAGGGTATCCATGCAGCTTGTAGCAAGAGTACTACATATGTCCAAACCTTCCACAATAATAGCATCTCACCCTTTCATCTCTGAATCTTCTGCCCTGATGAGATTGCTTAGGTCGCCATCCATAATGTGGTCTCCTCCTACCATAACTGCCCTGCCATTTATTATGCTGATATCTTCTCCCATAAGAAGACTGAGAATGCTGTTTCTTGGATTGTCTCCCATGATGGTGTGGCTTTCTTCTTCCATAGTGATGAGGCACAACATTGTTATATCCATACCCATAACTATACCAGTTGTCCTGATGTTGAGACACCTGATGAGACATGTAATGTTTGAACTGAGCAGCTTGCATGCTCTTGTGGTATTGTGGGGGCATATACTGACTAGCTCCCAGTGGCTGCTTTCTCCTCTGTTGGGGACCATCCTTTTTCTCAACATTCTGAGGCTGAACATCCTTCTTAGGGGTGGTATCTTGTCTCTTTGCTTGAGACACCGGTTGGGACACCTCCTCTTTTGCTCCTGAGGTGCTTGCCACATATCCTATACCAGACTTATCACCTGCAACCTTTTCTGTCTGAAGGATCTTGTCAAGTGTGTCTGTACCACAGCTCAGCATCCTAACAGACTCGGTCATTTGATCAAGGTGAGCTCTAACTAGCACCACTTCATTTTCCAGATCAGTCTTTTCATTCTCTAGCTGAGCAATCTGTTGCTTGTGGCACTTGTTTTCTTGACAAATCTCAGCACTTTTTAGACACAGCTCTTGATAGGTGGATGCTAACTCCTCATAAGTTACTTCTCCATCACTAGAATCATCATAAAAAACAACAGCTCCTGTTAGGGCTCTAACATGCTTTACTGACTCACCTTCACTTTCACTATCTGAGTCAGACCAGGAAACCGTCATGCCCTTCTTCTACTTTTTCAAGAAGGTGGGACATTCTTTCTTGACATGTCCATACCCTTCACACTCAAAGCACTGAACTCCTTTATCTTGGGCAGTTTTCTTTTCCTCCTTCTCTTTTTACTTACTGATGTCAGAAGATATGTTCTTGACATTAGGCCTGGAGTTATTATTCATTCTCTTGAATACTTTGGTGAACTGTCTTCCCAACATCACTATGGCCTGAGATAGATCCTCCTGCGATTTAGAACTCTTTCCTTTTTCTTCTGCATCATTTGACACCAAGGCTAAACTCTTTGGCTTCTTTTCTGGTTCTTCCTCATTCAACCCCAGCTCAAAAGTTTGAAGAGATCCAATGAGCTCATCTACTCTCATCTTGCTGATGTCTTGTGATTCTTCAATGGCAGTAACCTTTATCTTATACTTCTTAGGTAGGGACCTAAGGATCTTCCTCACAAGCTTTTCATCTGACATCTTCTCACCAAGAGCACTGGATGCATTAGCCAGCTCCAGAACATTCATGTGGAAGTCACGAATAGTCTCATCGTCCTTCATCTTCAGGCTTTCAAATTTTGATGTTAAAATCTGAAGTCTCGATATCTTAACTCTAGATGTTCCTTCATGTGTAGCCTACAAGATATCCCACGCTTCCTTAGCAACTTCACAGGTATTGATTAACCTGAAGATATTCTTATCCACTCCATTGAAGATTGCATTCAGAGCTTTGGAATTTCCAAGGGCAAGCTCATCTTCCTCCTTGGTCCACTCTTCTTCAGGCTTTGGCTTAGAGGTGCCTTCTTTATCTTTGCCAGCATCATCTTTCTCACACATGACAGGAGCTTTCCATTCTTTAATAACAGCCTTCCAAGCCCTCTTGTCCAAGGATTTTAAGAAAGTGGTCATCCTTGGCTTCCAATTGTCATAATTGGATCCATCCAAAATAGGGGGTCTGTTGACGAATCCTTCAACTTCTTTGTCCATCTTTACACCAGAAAGTAACTTCCCTAGATCTTACCCAGAGACAGACAGGATGCCTTATCTGATACCAATTGAAATTCTGGTATCAGACGTGTGATGTTAATGTGTGATATCATAACAACACACTCTGCACAATGGACAATAATAACAGTAAAATAACACCAAGAATTGTTGACCCAGTTCGGTTACAACCAACCTACTCTGGGGGCTACCAAGCCAGGGATGGAATTCACTACTTGTAGATATAATTTACAGACTCAACAACCCGCTGACAATCTCCTAAACTTATACTCTACTAATGACTTCCTACCTAAGAAACCACTTAGGTATGAGAACACCACTCAATCCCTTACAAACACTCAAAGAACCCACTTTGAGTAACCTTGATCTTACTTCACAGCTTTGATCAAGCAACCACTCTCTATTGCTTCACAGCTTCTAGAGAGGACAGAATACGACACAGCAATTCACCCTAGAATTATGGTTATACAACTCGTACAAAATACTCAAGACACTCAGCCTCTGCTCTTGTTTTTCTCTCTGTATTTCTGTACCTTTTCCTTTGATCTTGTGCGCTTTATATAGCTCCTTGAATTGGTCTTGGACTCGATACAATATCTCCCAGATTTGTTATTTAAAACTGAATATTTAAAACAGATTTTCTCCTAAAATCTTTTTAAATCTTCAACCTTTAAATCTCCTACAAATCTGCACCAGATCTCCTATGCAGCAGCAAATATCTATCCCAAGATATTCGCATCCAATGAGACAGCCGCTCTCCATAATTCCAGCTAATACGCAACCCTAACAACACCACAACCTGCTATTGTTAATTCTGCAGATCTGATGTTACAACATCGCCATGTGACATCAGACATCCAACTTCAGCAATTACTTACTTAACACAACCCAGTGTTAAGACTTCAATGTTGCAACATCAGCACCTTGACATCAACATTGAACATACCTTGTTTTACCAAAATTCCAGCCAATCCGGGAACTAACAATTTGGAAAAAAGTGAAGGCAGATTCTGACTTAGTGAAAATTTCACTAAGTGTTGGAAAAAAGTGACATTTTCACTTTTTGTTATTTTGATCATTCCATAACTTAAAATCCATGAGGAATTGGAATGAGTTGTGTTTGAAGCCTTTGTAGAGGGCCATGAGAGCTACAAATCCAGCTTTGAATGGGGAAAAATGGCCTTGTGGTTTAGGAGTTATGATCCTCCGAAGTTGGTACCCTAGCCACTTTGTTCCATAACTTATAAAAATTTCTAAGTTTTTATGGTTACCCCTTTTACAAGTTATCCCACTTTTCTTGATTTTTATTGATTAATGATGATTCCAATCACACATTATCATCATTTTAGGGTCAAAGAACCATAATTGTGAAAAATCTCAAAAAGTCAAAGTTGACTTTTGTGCACAGTTGACTTTTTGTCAGATGAATTCCAAACTGTGCGATCCTCTATGAAATCAAGTCCTTGACCTAAATCCAACTTGATGGATTGATTTCATATGTATTATAGGGTGTATTGAATCATGTCCTAAGGTTTGGGAGCATGTCCTGGTCAAAAGTCAAAGCTATAGTTGACTTTTTCATCAAAACCCTAATTGTGGTTCAGATGAAACTGAAACTTGTGAATCAAGCTTCTTGGATCAATTCATTGTTGCAAATGGATCAATGTAGTTTATTAGAGACCCTCAAATCCTCTCTTGAGGTCTTGGCGCATGATTTGTCCCAAAAGTCAACTTGGGGGTGAATTAGGTCAAGAAACCCTAATTCCTGATTTTTGATGAATGCATCCCTGAGGTCCAAATTGACTTGAACATTGGGTCCATGATGTCCCATGGAGCATATTAGGTTATGCTTTGAATCATTGGCTCATGCCCAGAGGAAAATTTCCATCTGGAGGCCCTGGTCGACCAAACCCTAATTTGGTGACACTGATGATCTTGAGGCTTAATCCACTCAGAATGCTGCAACATTGTGCTTGATTCTTGAGGTGGGAGTCCTCTTGATCCCTTGTGGATGTTTGAGAGGTTTAGACAAGTTGAAGATCATGTCATTTCTTGATTGATCCTTTGTCTAAGGCTCAAAGAGGGCTTGAAACCCTAATTCCTGTTTGTAGTGAAGGCTCACCCATCTTTGAGGAGACTAATGAGGCATGATGGTCCATCCATATTGTGATGATGATTTGCACAATGATGGGAAATCTTAGTGGTTAAAATTTGGGGTATGACACCTCGCCACATCAGAATATCCTCAATGGTTAGCCAACATAGTACCAGTTCCAAAAAAGGACGGAAAGGTCAGAATGTGTGTAGACTACACGGATCTGAACAAAGCCAGTCCAAACGATGACTTTCCCTTACCGCTCATTGACATGCTGGTAGATAGTACATCAAAGTTCAAAGTATTCTCCTTCATGGATGGATGCTCGGGCTATAATCAAATCAAAATGGCGTTGGAAGACAGGGAGAAAACTTCATTCATCACCCCATGGGGCACCTTTTGTTACAAGGTAATGCCGTTCAGTTTAAAGAACGCCGAGGAAACCTATCAAAGGGCCATGACTACTCTGTTTCATGACATGATACACAAAGAAATAGAGGTATATGTTGATGATATGATTGCCAAATCTAATATAGAAGAGGAGCATGTGACCCACCTGTCAAAACTATTCGAGCGTCTGAGAAAGTACAAACTCCACTTGAATCCCAACAAGTGCACGTTCGGTGTCATCTCAGGATAACTGCTAGGGTTCATTGTCATCCAGAAAGGAATTGAGGTTGATCCTGACAAAATCATGGCCATTCAATAAACACCTTCTCTAAAGACTGAAAAACAAGTCAGGGGATTCCTGGGGCGTTTGAATTACATTTCCAGATTTATATTCCTCATGACCGCGATGTGTGCGCCAATCTTCAAATTACTAAAAAAGAATCAGGACTGCGTTTGGACAGAAGACTGCCAAACTGCCTTCGACAGTATCAAGGAATACCTGTTGAATCCACCAATTCTATCACCTCCAGTGGAGGGAAGACCGTTGATTATCTACCTAACAGTCTTGGAAGACTCAATGGGTTATGTACTTGGCCAACAAGACAAAACCAAAAGGAAAGAGTCTGCCATTTACTAATTGAGCAAGAAGTTTACCGACTGTGAGACTCGATGCACTATGCTTGAGAAAACTTGTTGTGCTCTGGCTTGGGTAGCCAAACGTCTTCGCCAATATATGATTCGTCACACTACTTGGTTAATATCCGAACTGGATCCTATCAAGTATGTCTTTGAAAAACCTGCTCTCACGGGAAGGACTACCCGTTGGCAGATGCTGTTATCAGAATATGACATCGAGTACCATGCTCAGAAAGCCATCAAAGGAAGTATTTTAGCAGATCATTTGGCTCATCAACCGATTGACGGTCAAGAATCAGTTGGATTTGACTTCCCAGACGAAGATGTCATGTATTTGAATATGAAAGACTGTGATGAACTGCTACCCAGTGAAGGGCCAGAACCAGGTTCCCAATGGGGACTAATCTTTGACGGAGCTGTCAATCATTATGGAAGCAGAATTGGGGCAATCATCATAACACCTCAGGGTACCCACATTTCTTTCACCGCCCGACTGACATTCAAGTGTACAAACAACCAGGCCGAATACGAAGCTTGTATCATGGGTCTCGAAGAAGCGATCGAATTAAGGATCAAGAACTTGGATGTATATGGAGACTCAGCCCTGGTTATCAATTAGATTAAAGGAGATTGGAACACATACCAATCAGGATTGATTCCTTACAAAGACTACGCAAGAAGGTTATTGCCATTCTTCAACAGAGTCGAGTTTCATCACATCCCTCATAAAGAGAATCACATGGCCGATGCATTAGCCACTCTCTCTTCCATGATTAGTGTAGGTCAAAGGAATGACATAACTAAGACTGACATAATGCGCCTTGAAAGGCCCGCTTACATCTTCGCGATTGAAGCAATCATATACGACAAACCTTGGTATCACGATATCAAATGCTTCCTTCGGAAACAAGAGTACCCACCTGAGGCATCCAGAAAAGACTGGAAGACTCTCAGAAGACTGGCTGGAAGCTTCTTTCTGAGTAGTGATACACTCTATAAGAGAATATTTGACATGGTCTTGCTCCGATGTGTAGACAGACCAGAAGCAAACATGCTGATAAAAGAAATTCACGAAGGATCCTTTGGCACTCATGCCAACGAACACACAATGGCGAGAAAAATTCTAAGAGTAGGATACTATTGGTTGACCATGGAATCTGATTGCTACAAGTACATGAGGAGATGTCACAAGTGTCAGATATACTCAGACAAAATCCATGTACTTCCAACACATCTCAAATTTCTCTCTTCCCCATGGCCTTTTTCCATATGGGGAATCGACATGATTGGCATGATCGAACCCAAGGCTTCAAACGAACATCGGTTCATCCTGGTAGCCATTGACTACTTCACCAAGTGGGTCGAAGCAGCATCGTACGCCAATGTAACCCAACAAGTGGTAGTCCGATTTATCAAAAATAATATCATCTGCCGTTATGGTGTTCCAAGCCAGATCATTACTGATAATGGATCCAACTTGAACAATAAGATAATGAAAAATTTGTGTGCTAAGTTCAAGATCGAACACCATAACTCATCTCCCTACCGACCCAAGATGAACGGAGTGGTAGAAGCGGCTAACAAGAACATCAAGAAGATTGTTCAAAAGATGGTTGTAACCTATAAAGACTAGCACGAGATGCTACCCTTTCATCTTCATGGTCATCGTACATCTGTCCGCACTTCAACAGGGGCAACCCCTTTCTCTCTAGTATATGGCATGGAGGCAGTCCTCCCCATAGAAGTAGAAATCCCATCAATCCGGGTATTGATGGAAGCTAAGCTAACAGAGGCTGAATGGTGTCAAAATCGACACGACGAACTGAATCTAATCGAAGAAAAGCGAATAATGGCACTATGCCATGGTCAGTTATATCAGTAAAGAATGAAGAAAGCGTTTGACAAAAAGGTCCGACCCCTTGTCTTCAGGAAAGGAGACCTCGTGCTCAAGAAGATACAATCATTCCTCACTGATTCCCGGGGCAAATGGACTCTGAATTACGATGGCCCCTATGTGGTCAAGAAGGCCTTCTCAGGCGGCCCCTTGAGACTCACAACCATGGACGGAGAGGAATTTTCCTACCCCACAAATGTTGACGTAGTCAAGAAATACTTCACCTAAGTAAAAAAAAAACGTCTCGGTGGATCAGAAACCCGAAAGGGCGGTCTAGGCAAAAATTAGAGACATAAGCAAAAATCATCGCGATGGATTGGAAATCCCAAAGTACAATCCAGGCAAAAGTTAGGGATTCATGGCAAGTAACTACGTCCAACAAAGGGGTAAATCCCCCAGCAGCAGTCATGCCATCCATCAGGAAAACTCCAATCAAGGTCATCTTCGACGGAAGTTCAGGATGTCCAGTATTCCAAGTTGGTAGAAGGATAAGGGTCGTTATGTTTTAATGTAGCCCTTTTCCCTTAAATTACCATTTTATAACTTTGTAAATACTCTAAGGAATCACGTGCTTGGCTGATTTCCATTCTATCAATAAAATTTGAGCCATAGTGCTTTTGTTTGCAATTCTTATTTGTTTTAGCTTTACAGAACGACATTTTAACATGATTAACGATTCTTGAAATAAAAAAAAATATGAATTCTACTTGTCAAACTTTTTCTGCTTTTAAAATAAAAATGGCAAATTCTTTTGACTGTTGAACATTGAAAGAGCATCGATTGCTTCTCCGGAAGTAATTGAACCTCAAAGTGCAGAATCAAAGTACTCCTTCTAAAAATAGTATGCCTGAATGAAGAATCAGCCGAGTCAGATGCGAATATTCCATCTGATATCCCCGACAGAGTTCTTATCTCCTAAGCTCGACCAACGCTTTTCCCGACAGGGACTATCTCTCCTAAACAAGGCAGAATTGCTATTTTGGACCAAATGGTATTCCTTCGTCCCCAGCAGTGGCCGAGTATCCAGTCGTGTTCATTCACTAGTCTGTATGTTGTGTCAGTTTTGTCAGCATATACATACGTACATCATGCATTATTGATTCACATTCATATTCATATTGCATCACTATCACTCTAGTCAGTCTTATCCCCTAGTGATAAAAGTCCTCTCAATCGAGTTGTCAGTTCTTTCCTTGTCAGGAAATGTTTTGTCTAAACCATCTCTCTCCCCCGGTTTATTTCTAGGTTGGAGACGGTCCTCGACCACTTTGATAACTTGAGCCTCTGAAAGGCAAGAAGACATTCGAAAAACATCACTCTTCACCATTGAAGATGATACTGTCGCTTTCCCGGATTAAGGAAAATCCCCAGAGAAAGCCTCTCAATTAAAGACTCTCAGCAACACATTGGTTTTTCTCTTTAGAAAGTCAATATTAATGAAGTCATCAGCACCTCAAAATTGGATTACATCACATGGCATTTCTCCGAGAAGATCTCGAAGAAAAGTATGATGTAATATCCCTAAGCAGGAAACAGCCTCTCAAGAGACTCGTTTTCCCCAGTAGAGTCAAAAAATGGCATCTCTAACAGAGAAGTTTGAACACCTCTACAACTTAGACGAATGGGTTCCCCCAGCAAGTCTGACATCAAAACATTTTCCCATCAAATGGCATCTCCCCAGGAAATTTCGGTGAGAAGTTTGAGGAAAACCGCTACAAAAAGCGTCCCTTGTCAAGGAAGTTTATTGACAAAAGAAACTGAGACCAGTTCCTTGGCTGAAGACCAGGATCGAGGGGAAGTTTATTTTAGAAACTAAGACCAGTTCCTTGGCTGAAGACCAGGATCGAGGGGAAGTTTATTGACAAAAGAAACTGAGACCAGTTCCTTGGCCGAAAACCAGGATCGAGGGGAAGTTGACATCAGAAACTTAGACCAGTTCCTTGGCTAAAGACCAGGATCGAGGGGGAAGTTTTACCCTTTTCTAAGTATCATTGCTTAGTAAAAGAAGATGGATGAGCAAACCGCCATTCATAATCACCATCAAAATTTCGGGTATTCCGATATTTAATCCTCTTGTACCCCGAATACCTTCGCCATTCACACCTTCGGGTCCAAGATGATTAAATAGGGGCATCTGTCATACCCCAAATTTGGACCACCAAGATTTCCCATCATTGTACAAATCCTCATCACAATATGGATGAACCATCATGCCTCATTAATCTCCTCAAAGATGGTTGAGCATTCACTACAATCAAAGATTAGGGTTTTGACCCCTCTCAGAGTATTTAGACAAAGGATCAATCAAGAAATGACATGATCTTCAACTTGTCTAACCTCTCCAACACACATAAAGGATCAAGAGCACTCCCACATCAAGAATCAAGCACAAGGTTGCATCATTCTAAGTAGATTAAGCCTCAAGATCGCCTGTGTCACCAAATTAGGGTTTTGGTCGACTGAGGCCTCCAGAGGAAAATTTCCATCTAGACATGGCCCAATACCTCAATGTATGGTCCAACAAGCTCAAAAGGATCTCAAGAGCCCACCCACAATGGCAAAATCACCTTGAGGGTCCATCTATCAAAAAATCAGGAATTAGGGTTTTGACCTAATTCAACCCTTGAGTTAACTTGTGAAGTGAGGCATGGCTTGAAACTTTAAAATGAACTTCAAAGACCTCGAATACATCATATTGACATGTTTACAAGATTTGATTAAATCAAAGAGCTCAATTCATAAGCCACAAGAGCTCAAAACCATCTGATCACAAATTAGGGTTTTTGATGGAAAAAGTCAACCCTACCCTTGACTGTTGGCCTACCCTTGATCATAAACCTCGGGGAGGGGTCCAAGACATTCCTAAATACCCTTAGAGGCCATCCATGAACTTTAATTAAGCCCAATGATTGATTTCACAAAAGGATCACAAAGTCAAAATTTCATCTGCTGAAAAAGTCAACTGTACAAAAATCCAAGTTTGACTTTTTGGATTTTTGGTCAACCAAGGTTCCTTAACCCTAAAACAATGTTAATATGTGATTTGAATCATCATTCATCAATAAAAATCAAAGAAAGTGAGTTAACTTGTAAAAGGGGAAACCATAAAAAACTTAAAATTTTTCTAAGTTATGGAACAAAGTGGCTTGGGTACCAACTTTGCAAGGCCATATCTCCCAAACCCTAAAGCCTTTTTCTCCTATTCAAAGCTCAGATTGAAATGTTACATAATTCAAATATGTCAACTAGACCTCATTCCAATTCATCATGGATTTTGAGTTATTGTTTGAGCAAAATCACAAAAAACATGAAAATGACATTTTTCCAACATTTAGTCAAATTTTCACCAAGTCAGAATCTGCCTTATTTTTTCCAAAATGTAGAGGCATTTTTCATTGTAATTCAGGTTGATTCAAAACCAAAGTTGGACATCATGTTGAAATAGGATATATCAGCTTTCCAAAATGTCCAAGAACTCCATCAAACTCCAACTGACCTAAAGGTTATGACAGCTGCAACATGCCTTGTTGTAAACTGTTTTGCAAGGAAGATTTGTACATTAGGTCTCAAGTTGACTAAATTGTGCAAAAACAAACATGGTTATCCATCTGCACACCTCAGGGGGAGACCAAGGAGGAACAAGCACTGATCCATAAGCCTCCAAAGTCTTTGTAACTACATATAGGGTTGGCATCCCTAAAAGCTAAAGATGCCTCAAGACTCCAATTTTGTTTTGAGGCATTCAATGGATGCATAGAGCTGGCATGTATCAGTCCATGATCAGCCAAATGAGTCAAGATAAGCTCATACAACAGAGAACCATATGCCTGTGCTCTAATCTCAAGTCAATGGCTAGAGGAGACTTGAGATTCCATTTGTTCACAATTGGCCAAAGGCCTGCTGCAGTTCCACACACTGTTGCTTGCAAAACAAACTTGACACACTATAAATAGGCCTCATTTGTGATCTGTTTGAGTACACCAAAACACCCAAATTGATGCTTTCCTCAAAATCACCACTTTCACTCCAATTTTGCCTTCTAACTCAAGTCACCATCAGGTTTTGAGTTTGAGAGCAATTCCAACCAAACCAATGGTTCACACACCTCACATATAACATATAGAAGTGATCCAAACTCTTACATAATATATGGAACATCAATTTCACAAAATCACCAGCCAACTGCTCAAGTTCTTGACAGAGTTGCAGTTGGGGTACCATCTCAAGTTCCAGTTCATTTCAAACCACTCCAAGCATTCAGACACACTCCTTGGCACCTAAGGAAGCTGTCCAGATCATTGGAACCAACTTACAACACCTCCATCACCAAACTCGATCACCAGCCGCAAAAGGTAAGCATGAACTCTTCAAACTCCATGATGCATGCATATTTTACTGCACAATAATTTTGCCACATGTTCATAATCATGTATGGAGTGATAACCCTCAATCAATTGCCATGAATCAATCGTGTATGGAATTTCATTGTGTTCATACTGAAATTAGGGTTCTCGAGGTTTTCTTCTGATTTCTCACTCAATACTCAAAATAAATGCAATTAAACTATATGGTTGTGATCCTTGTTCAAAAGCGAACAAGATTGATACTTGAATTGTGCAAAACCATTGAGAAATCATGGAGAAAAGTGAGAAAATGAAAATCTAAAAAAAAAGAGGGCGCGGGCAAGAACCAAGTGTTCTTGGTGCCATAATACAAAATTTTGAATTTTAGTTATTTTTGTTAATTGATTCAAAAATTAATTTCTCTCTGAATATTTATGTTTTTGAATTGATTCTTTTTCTCAAAATTCATAAAATTGTTAAACTATTTTATTTTACAAAAAAATCCAATTTATATTATTTATTTAATATAGTTAGAATTTCTGTAATTAATTTCATTTTAATTGTTTTTAAACATTTTTAAATGGAATTCCCACTTTGATCTTTCAAAATCAATTGAATTTCAAACTCTCATATAATAAAACATGATTTTTCAAAATATTTTTCAAAGTGTACAACTTATCTTTGAATATATTTAGTATTTTATATCATTTTTTCATTTAATTTCCTTTGAAAAATAACATTTTTATTAGGGTTTCCTCTTGATTTTAAAATTTTTAAACACTTTGGGCCTCTAATAGAGTGTAAAACCCAATCCCTTTTTAACCAAAACCATTTTGAGCCTCAGACATTGTATAAGTCCCACTGCGTTAAAAATTTTCTCGGCGCGATCTCCAGTTAAAAAAAATAACCCTGGGCCTCTCCTTGAGTTGTAAGCCCCATCTCTGGTACAAAAATAAACTTTGAGCCTCTGATAGAGTATAAGACCCAACCCTTTGTAAATACAAACTGTTTTGGGCCTCAGATGTTGTATAAGTCCCGTTGTATTTTCACGGCGCGATCGTCGCCTTTTAAAACAGGATCATCTGGGCCTACCCTCGTGTTGTAAGTCCCATCTTTCTTTTTCAAAACATCTTTGGGCTTCTCCTTGAGTTGTAAGACCCAACCCTTTTGTACAGAAAACCTCTTTGGGCCTCAGTCGTTGTATAAGTCCCGATACGATCTTAAAAACAACGGTGCGATCACTGTTAAACCTTGGGCCTCTCCTTGAGTATAAGCCCCAACAATCTTTTCGAAAACAAATTCCCTTTGATTGAGGTTCAAATATACAGTTGTTATCAAAACTTTCTTTAATTTCTTTGAACAACTAACAATACAGCATGGAAGCTTGCTCGCCTGTAAGTTTTTATCAACTTTCTTTTACTTGCTTTCATATATATATATATATATATATAACTGTATTGTGGGAAGCTGCTCCCCTGTAAGTCCTTCTTTCATATCCTTTTAAACACTTGTCATATATCAACTGTATATATACTAGTATATCTATTTAGAGTTTTCCACGACAACTAGGTCTAGAACTAGGTAAAGCCAGTTGGTCACTCTTTAATATAGTCATAACTAGATCCCCATAGGATTTCCAGATACAGTCTTGCCTTCTCTTGGGCTTAAACAATATGGAACAAAGAGAAATACAGTATTCTCGGTGAACCTTTTCTCAGACTGTCACCTTAGAAATTGTCAAAGAAATTCTATTCCTCAGAGGTGATCTATTCTCGGTGAATAGCATCTCTTGAATTTCTTCAAACCTCAAGACTTTCACTAAATGATCTATTCTCGGTGAATAGCATTTCTTGGACTTTTCTTCGATTTGGGACCCACAGGCTTCCTAAAAGCATCCCTGCCGCCTCTTGGGCTTTGTACAAGGACCCCCGAGCTTCTTAGAAGTTCTCATGCCTTCTCTTGGGCTTAATACAAGGACCCTGAAGACCTCTTAAAGGTATAAGACATAACTTAGTCATCCTTTGCTAGAGCAGTCTTTCTAGTGTCAAATATCAAACCAATTTAGGGTTGATTCTCATCCCTTAAAACACCTGCCTCCTCTTGGGCATCATACAAAAGATAAAACTCTTCCACACCACTAAACTTGGACAACCGAAATCCCCTTGAGTCTCAAATACATTCTCAAGTTCCCTACAAACATAGGAAGAAACCCTGGTCATTTTTTGATCAATCTCCAGTAGAGGAAAAACCCATGGGTTCTAAAACCTAGTCTCTCTCCTAAAAGTTCCCCAGCCAGGGTCGGTTTATCACCAGTATCAGAACCTCAAGGCATCTGATACCCCAACTCTTCTGTAACCCTCAATAAGATTTAATTCCCCATTCGGACCTGCCTCAGGATCTCAATAATCCCCGACAGAAGATAGCCTCCTCTTAGGCTTTGTATAATGATCCTTCCTTTCCTCAGCACATTCATCCTCCTCTTGGGCTTTGTACATTGATTCTCCCTAGCGGAGCTAACCTTTTCAGACTCTCTTGTTGAGTCAATCACTGTTCAGACTCTCTTGTTGAGTCAATCACCTTTCAACACTCTCTTGTTGAGTCAACCCCTTTAGCCTTAATCTTGGGCTTTGTACAAGACAGATAAAACCACTCTCTTGTTGAGTCAATATTTTTTCAGCCTCCTTTTATGTTTGATATAAAGATTTCCCCTAGCAACAGTTAGCCTTCTCTTAGGCTTTGTATAATGATTTCTCCAGCTTGTTCAGCCACAATCATGGGCTTTGTACAGGATAGATAAAAGCACTCTCTTGTTGAGTCCAACCCTTTTAGCCTCAATCTTGGGCTTTGTAAAAGACATAAATCTTCGTAACCTTCTCTTAAGCTTGGAACAAATATTTTCCCCAGCGGAGTAAATTCCTCCCAGCCTTCTTTTAGGCTTTGAGAAATAATTCCCTAAGCAGAGTCAAACTTATTTCAGCCTCAATCTTGGGCTTTGTACAAGACAGATAATACTCTCCCGTAGAGTCAAACTCATTTCAGCCTCTATCTTGGGCTTTGTACGAGATACCTAAAATATCCTTAACCGAGTCAGTAAAACAACTTTTAACCTCAATCTTGGGCTTTGTACAAGACAGATAAAACATTTTCCCCAGAAAAGTCAAACTTTTAGCCTCCTCTTAGGCTTTGTATAATGATATCCCCAAAGAGCCACTCTCTTTGTTAGCCTCAATCTTGGGCTTTGTACTAGACACCGATAAAAACACTCTCTTGTTGAGTCGGTCTTTTCCAGCCTCCTCTTAGGCTTTGTATAAGGGCTTCCCCAGTGAAGTCAATCAACCTCTTAGCTTCAACCTTAGGCTTTGATCAAGGCACACAAAAATCAACATCCCTTTAGAGGAAATCAAAATCCCTCTGTAGGAAGTCATTTCTCTATTTATCAGTTATCAAAACAGAAAATCAAAACAAAACTTAATCCTAGATAACTGTTGTAAGTGGCACACTTGTCGATTCAAATATCCAAGTTGTTGTCCATCTTTTATCCTTGTAAATCCCTTTCTTTCATCTAATTGTAGTAAGCGCCAAGCCTCTGGATTATTTACATCCATGCCACTGTCCCTCTCTTAGCATAAGAAATTCCAAAGGAAAAATGGCATTGCTCTAAACTGAGTTAAAGTTTTCTCCTTCAGGATAACACCCCTATAAAGGAAATTATGGCATTGCTGGATTCATATATCCTAGTTAAAGTAATCCTCCTTTATAAACAGTCACCCAACCGTTGTGATAAACAGACGTGATGTCTCCCTTTAGAGATGACAAATTCTCTCTCAGTCAAAATCTTTAGCTTCAATCTTGGGCTTTGAACAAGACACAAATACTCAACCTTTTAGCTTCAATCTTGGGCTTTAAACAAGACACCAAAATATCTTTTTCCTCCCTTAGAATAGGAGGAACTACGATTGCTCTGATTTCCCTGTTTCATTTAAATGGGAATACGTAGGCATAAGATTGCGAAATCTTAGCGAGCATACTAAACAAAAACTCCAGGTCCAGTACCTTCATATCAATTAAAACTCAGGTCCAGTACCTTACCAAAAATATCGGGAAAACCCGAACATCAACAAAAACTCACTCTCTCTCTCTCTCTCATACTTTCCCAAGAAACTTTACCAACCTATTAACAGATAAACACCATCAAGTACAAAGCGAAACCTAAAGCTAACATCCTGTGGATAACCATATATAGGATGGGTAATTAACAACTCCCCATTGTATAACCTGACCCCGGACCCCCCAATCTCTTTAAGCGTATGTTCAGTTAAACATCCGCGTGCAAGGTTAGTTTTATATAGTTTCCCTTTCCCTTCCAGCTTCACGGGATAAATAAGAAATCAGAAAGTAGCACCCCCTCCTCATTGTGAGGAGAAAACCAAATTCCGCCATAAAGTGGTCGCGTCACCAACAAAAATCGTGCGCTACACCCATGGGTCGAACTACGACTGCTCTGACTTCCTCCTTCTAGTTAGATTGAGGATACGTAGGCACAAGACGACGATGTCTTGGCGAGCAACCTCCCCTTTTAGTGCGTAGTCCGTTGAACTACGTCGACTCTGATTCATCGTTCGTCCACGAAGATACGTTGGCATAAGATTGTGATAATCCTTGCGAGTCCGTTTTTGTTTTTCCCTTCCCGTTTCCGTTTAGTAGTAGGCTTTAGATAACTCACCCTTTGATTAGACAACAAGTGTAGATCCCATCGAGTACGATGGACGCGTGGGGGTGCTAATACCTTCCCCTCGCGTAACCGACTCCTGAACCCGGACTATGGTTGCGATGACCATGTCTTTCCCTCTTGAGGTTTTATTTGATTGTTTCCTTTCCCTGCGTCAGAATAAATAATGTTCGGTGGCGACTCTTCTGTTCTGTTTCCGCCGGTTGTTTTTTGGTAGTTACGACAGTCGGTACGATAAACTGAACCTAATCAAAGAAAAGCGAATAACGACTCTATGCCATGGTCGGTTGTATCAGCAAAGAATGAAGAAAACGTTCGACAAAAACGTCCGACCCCGTGTCTTTCGAAAAGGAGACTTCGTTCTCAAGAAGATACAATCATTCCTCACTGATTCCTGATGCAAATGGACTCCGAATTATGATGGCCCCTATGTGGTCAAGAAAGCCTTCTCAGGCGGTGCCTTGAGACTCGCAACCATGGATGGAGAGGAATTTGCCTACTCCACGAATGTTGACGTAGTCAAGAAATACTTCGCCTAAATAAAAAAATGTCTCAGTGGATTGAAAACCCGAAAGGGCGGTCCAGGCAAAAATTAGAGACATAAGCGAAAATCATCCCGATGGATTGGAAACCTCAAAAGATAATCCAGACAAAAGTTAAGGATTTATGGCAAGTAACTACGTCCGACAAGGTTAAATCCCCAGCGATAACACTATTCATCGGAAAACTTCAAGTCAAGGTCATCTTCGACAGAAGCTCAGGATGTCCTGAATTCAAAGTTGGTAGAAGGATTACGATTGTTATGTTTCAATGTAGCCCCTTTCCCTTAAAATTACCATTTTCTAAACTTTGTAAATACTCTATGGGATCACGCAACTTGGCTGATTTCCATCCTATCAATAAAATTTGAGCCCTAGTGCTTTTGTTTAAAATTCTCATTTGTTTTAGCTTTACGGAATGACATTTTTAACATGATCAATGGTTCTTGAAATAAAACAAAAATGAATTTAATTGTCAAAAAATTTTCTGCCTTTAAAATAAAGATGACAATTCCTTTTGATTGTGAACTTCAAAAAGAACATCGATCGCTTCTCCGAAGGTGATTGAACCTCAAAGTACAGAATCAAAGTACTCCTTCAAAACCAGTACACCTGAATGAAGGAATAACCGTTTTAGATGTGAATTTCCCATCTAGTATCCTCGGAAGAGTTCGTACCTCTTAAGACTGATTGATAATTCTTTCTCCCCACAGGGACTGTCTCTCATAAGCAAGCCAAGATTGCTATCTTGGACCAATGGTACTTTTCATCCCCCACAGTGGCCGAGTATTCAGTCGTGTTCATCCACTAGTCTGTATGTCGTGTCAGTTTTGTCAGCATAAACATACATACATCATGCATATTTGATTCACATTCATATTCATATTGCATTAATATCACTCTGGCCATGCTCATTTCTCCAAGTGATAAGAGTCCTCTTATCAATCGAGTTGTCAGTTATTTCCTCGTCAGGAAATTTATTGTCTAAAAATAATATCTCCCCCCAGTTTATTTCTGGATTGGAGACTGTCATCGACCACTTTGATAACTTAAACCTCTGAAAGGCAAGAAAACATTCGACAGATACCTTTAGAACATCACTCTTCACCATTGAAGATGATATTTCTCGCTTTCCCGGATTAAGGAAAATCCCCAGAGAAAGCCTCTTAACTGAAGACTCTCAGCAACACATTGGTTTTTCTCCCAAGAAAGTAAATGTTAATGAAGTCATCAGCACCTCAAAATTGGATTACATCACATGGCATTTCTCCGAGAAGATCTCGAAGAAAAGTATGATGTAATATCCCCAAGCGAAAAGCAGTCTCTCAAGAGACTCGTTTTTCCCAGTAGAGTCAACAAATATCGTCTCCAACAGAGAAGTTTGTACACCTCTACAGCTTAGATAAATGGGTTTCCCTAGCAAGTCTGACCTCAAATCTTTTCCATCAAATGGCGTCTCCCTCAGTAATAGCTCGGCGAGAAGTTTGATGAAGACCGCTACAAATAGAGTTCCTTGTCAAGAAAGAAACTTGACAAGAAGAAACTAAGACCAGTTCCGTGGCTGAAGACCAGGACCGAGGGGAAGTTTATTTCATAAACTGAGACCAGTTCCATGGCTGAAGACCAGGATCGAGGGGAAGTTTATTTCAAAAGAAACTAAGACCAGTTCCATGGATGAAAACCAGGATCGAGGGGAGGTTTATTACAAAAAAAAGAAATTGAGACCAGTTCCGTGGCTGAAGACCTGGATCGAGGGGAAGTTTATTCGAAAGAAACTGAGACCAGTTCCTTGGATGAAGACCAGGATTGAGGGGAAGTTTTTACCTTTTTTGAGTATAATTTCTTAGCAAAAGAAGATGGATGGGCAAACTGTCATTCATAACCACCGTCAAAATTTCAGGTATTCCGATATTTAATCCTCTTACACCCTGAATGTCCGAATACCTTCGCCATTTACACCTTCGGATCCAAGAAAATTAAATAGGGGCATCTGTCATATCCTAAATTTTGACCTCCAAGATTTCCCATCATTGTGTAAATCATCACCACAATATGGATGTACCTTCATGCCTCATCAATCTCCTTAAAGATTGTTGAGCTTTCACTACAATTAAGAATTAGGGTTTTAAGCCTCCAAGGACACTTAGACAATGAATCAATCAAGGAATGATATGATCTTTAACTTGTCTAACCTCTCAAACACCCATAAAGGATCAAGAGGACTCCCACATCAAGAATCAAGCACAAATTTGCAACATTCCAAGTGGATCAAGCCTCAAGATCGCCAGTGTCACCAAATTAGGGTTTTGGTCGAACAAGGCCTCCAGATGAATTTTTCCTATAGGCATGAGCCAATTCTTCAAAGAACAACCCAAGATACTCCAAGGGACCTCATGGACCCAATCATCAAGTCAATTTAGCCTCAGGGGATGCATTTATAAAAAAATCAGGAATTAGGGTTTCTTGACATAATTCACCCCTAAGTTGACTTTTGTAGCAAAGTATAAGCCAAGACCTCAAGACATGATTTGAGGACCTCAAATACACTACATTGATCCATTTGCAACAATGGATATATCCAAGAATCTTGATTCACAAGTTTCAATTTCATCTGGACCACAATAAGGGTTTTGAAGAAAAAGTCAGCTGTATCTTTGACTTTTGACCAAGAAATGTTCCCAAACCTTGGGACATGATTCAATACACCCTATAACACCTATGGAACCCATCCATTAGGTTTGAATTAGCTCAAGAACTTGATTGCACAAAGAATCATACATTTTGGATTTCATCTGACAAAAAGTCAATTGTGCACAAAATAAAGTTTGACGTTTTGGGATTTCTCACAAATATGGTTCCCCTAAGTCAAAAACAATGTTAATGTATGATATTGATCATCATTCATTAGGAAAAATCAAGAAAAGTGAGGTTTCTTGCAAAAGGGGCAACCATGAGAAACCAAAATTTTTCTAAGTTATGGAACAAAATGGCTTTTGTATCAACTTTACAAGGTCATAAATCCTAAACCACAAGTCCTTTTTCTCCCATTCAAAGCTCAGATGAAAGTCCATCTTACATACTTTAAAAGTGTTAACTACAAGAAATTCCAAATCATCATGGATTCTGAGTTATGGATTGATCAAAATCACAAAAACATGAACATGACCACTTTTCCAACACTTAGTGAAATTTTCAATAAGTCAGAATCTGTCCCACTTTTTCCAAAATGTAGAGGCATTTTTCACTTTGATCCAAGTTGAACCAGGTCCATTGGTAAACATCAAAGTTAAAGTATGTCATAAGAGCTTTCCAAATTGTCCAAGAACTCAATCAAACTCTATTTGATTTAGGAGTTATGGATCTCCCAATTTGCCTTGCTGCAACTGTTTTCAAGACAGATTTTGGTGCAAATTTGCACCCCACGATTCCTTAAACTAATTTTGGACACCTTAATCATTCAAATTCTGTCCAACTACAACACAAATGAATGAATGATCTGATCCATAACACAAAATGCCAAAGAACATAGCTTTCCATGTGCAAAATCATCATGAAATGAACCTTGAAATTCAAATTTGGCATCAAGAATTAAAGAGATGCATTGAGGTGGCATGAATGAGGCACAAACCAGTCTAAATGAGTCAAGACATATCCAAATATCAGAGGACCTAAACCTGCAAAGTTTGGCACAAGTCAATGGCTAGAGGAAACCCTTGACCAAGGAACCAAAGCATTCAATACAATCTGATCCAAGCTGCCATTCACTATTGCTTGCAAAACAAACGTGCTCTACTATAAATAGAGCTCATTTGTGATCAGTTTGAGTACACCAAAGTAACCAAACTGATTCTTTCCTCAAAACATCTCTCATTATGCAAAAATGCCTTCTTTTGCAAGTCACCACTGAGTTTTTGAGTTAGAGAGCAATTCCATCATAACTCATGATCCAAAAACATCTAATGTATCATATATAAGCTGTTCAAACACTCATCCTTGATCTGAAACACCAAAATCAGAAAGTCAACCTCCAAAACCTCAAATTTTGACTTTTTTGCACTTTTCAAGCCATGTCTTGATTCAGTCACTTTCAAAACCAAACAAAGCCTTAAACACACTCCAAATATCATCCTCAAACTGTCCCAATTGGTTCCCCTAAACCGGAACACCATTTGAGTGAGTTACCATTTTGGTCACTTTTGCCATTTTTGCAAGAAAGAGCCAATTCTTGTTCCTGAGGATTCCAGCTGGTTTTGATCATCCTAAAAGCTTCTAAGGGATCAATTAAGAATGTCTAAAGCATTGGATCACTTCTGGCACAAGGATCTTGACAGTTAACACAAGGAGCTTCAAGAGGTAAGTGCATCACAACTTGAACTCTTTAAATCATGCATTTCTTTGATGTTCATTGATCATGGACATCTCATACATATCATATGTGTTGTGTTTGAACCAATTTGCCATGCTATTGTTGCCTGTATGATGAGATAGCATAGAACATGCAAATCTAGGCCTATTTTGAAGCCATTATCGGGTTTTAAAATAGGGACATCTTTAGAAAAATCTAAAAGCACCATTGGATTCCTCATGAAATTCTAGGCAGGATACACCTAAATTTTGTTCAAATCCTTCGAGAATTGAGGAAGTTAGAGCCTTCATGCAAATCCACCAAAACTTGGTTTTTTGCCTTGGCCAGGCCTAAAAACCAAGTCACCCTCATATATTCATGGGGTGGTTTTGATACACGGATGTATCACCACCCCAGTGGTAGCGCGCATGTGTGTTTGGTTGGGAGGTCGTGGGTTCAAGACCCACCCAGACCATTTTGCCATTTTGCCATATTTTACTATTTTTCACATTTTTCATCGTTTTTATTAATTAATTCCAAAATAAATTTCTCTTTCAATTTTAATTATTTTTTATTGATTATTTTTTTAAAAATTCACAAAAATATTAAAATTATTTATTTTACAAAAATTTCACAAAAATATTATTTATTTCACATATTTGGTATTTTTGTAAAGAATTATGTTTTTATTTGTTTTTAAACATTTAAAAATATTTTTTTCTCTTGATTTTTCAACTTCAAATGAATTTCAAGCTTTTATGTGATTAAACATGATTTTTCAAAATATTTTTCCAAGTATACAACTTGTTTTTGAATATATTTGGTATTTTATATCATTTATTATTTAAATTTCCTTTGAAAATTATATTTTTAATTCAAGATTAGGGTTTTCTCTAAATTTTGATTCCTTTTCAAACTTCACAAAAACACTTTTGGGCCTCTTTGTAGAGTGTAAGTCCCATCCTTTTGTAAATAAAATAATTTGGGCCTCAATCGTTGTATAAGTCCCGATAAGATTTCGAAAATCTCGGCGCGATCGCCATTTTCAAAAAACAATAATCTGGGCCTCTCCCTGAGTTGTAAGCCCCATTCTCTTTTCTTTTAAATCACTTTGGGCCTTTAATAGAGTGTAAGACCCAACACCCTTTGTACATAAACCTTTTTGGGCCCTAGTCATCGTATAAGTCCCAGTACAGTCTTCAAAATAACGGTGCGATCACTATTTTTCATCTGGGCCTCTCCTTGAGTATAAGCCCCAATCTTATTTTAAAACAACTTTCCCCTTTGATTTAGGTTCAAATTCATAGTTGTTATCAAAACTTTCTTTAATTTCTTGAACAACTAACCATACAGTTGTTATAATGGAAGCTTGCTCGCCTGTAAGTTTTAAACAACTTTCTTTTATATACTTGCACACACACACACACACACACACACACACACACACACACACACACACACAAACACACACACACACACACACACACACACATATATATATATATATATATATATATATTTGTTTGTAATGCTGGAAGCTTGCTCACCTGTAAGTCCTCCTACCCTCTTTTACATACTTGTATATATTTCATCTGTATATATATGCCTATATATTATCTGCTTAGAGTTTTCCCCGACAATTAGGTCTAGGAATAGATCAAATCAGTGGTCACTCTTTTAACACAGTCAAAACTAGTTCCCCATAGGAATTTCCAGATAGAGTCTTGCCTCCTCTTGGGCTTATACAATATGGAACAGAGAAAGGCATTATTCCCGGTGAAACTTTTCTCAAGACAGTCACTATTAGAAATTTGTCAAAGAAATTCATTTCTCCCAGAGAGGATTAATTCCCGGTGAAACTTCTCTTGAATTTCTCCAAACCCTAGAACTGTTCACTAAAGAAAGGATCATTCCCGGTGAAACCTTTCTTGAACTTTTCTTAAGTTTTGACCCACAAGCTTCCTAAAAGCATCCCCAGCCTCCTCTTGGGCTTTGTACAAGGACCCTCAGGCTTCTTAGAAGTTCTCATGCCTCCTCTCAGGATTAGTACAAGGATCCAAAGACCTCTTACATATATAGGACATAACCTAGTCATCCTTCGTGAGAGCAGTATTTCCAAAGAGTTAAAACCTTGGACAATTTAGGGTTGATTCTCATCCCTTAAAACATCTGCCTCCTCTTGGGAATCATACAAAGATAAAACTTTTCATACCAGTAGACTTGGACAGTCTCATCTCCTCATGGATCTCAAAGAAACCCTCAAGTTTCCTAAAAGCACAGGAAAAAAACCTGATCATTCTATCAGTCTCCAACAGAGTTAAAACCTCCAAAGGTTAGAAAACTAAATCTTTAAACTCTCTCTTACAATTTCCCAGTCAGGGTTAATTTACCATTAACCAATCCCCAACAGAATCATAACCTCAAGGCATCTGATATTTCAACTCATCTGCAATTCCCAGCAAGAGTTAATTCCCCAATTTGGACCTGTCTCTGGATCTCAATAATCCTCAGCAGAAGTTAGCCTCCTCTTAGGCTTTATATAAGAAAATTCCCTATCCAGCCTTCTCTTAGGCTTTGTATAATGATCATCCCTCAGAACTTTCAGCCTCAATCTTGGGCTTTGTACAAGACAGATAAAAACACTCTCTTGTTGAGTCAATCCTCTTTTCAGCCTCAATCTTGGGCTTTGTACAAGACAAATCATACTCTCAAGAAGAGTCAATCTTCTTTTTTAGCCTCAATCTTGGGCTTTGTACAAGGCAGATAAAACCCCTCCCTAGTGGAGTCAAAAATCTCTTTTAGCCTCAATCTTGGGCTTTGTACAAGATAGACAAAATATTCCCCAGGAGAGTCAATTCCTTCTAGCCTCCTCTTAGGCTTTGTATAATGATCTCCCCAAAAAAGTCAATCTCTTTTTTTAGCCTCAATCTTGGGCTTTGTACAAGACAGATATAAAAACTCCCTAAGCAGAGTTAACCCCTTTAGCCTCAATCTTGGGCTTTGTACAAGACACTGTAACACCCCAAAATTTGCTCTTTTGTTTTGAGGCTAATTGGCTTATGTTTCTTTGCATTTGCATCGTCATTTTTACATTTGCATAGTTCTTTTGAGCATGGAATCGATGTATCTTCTAGCAGCTCATGGCGTCATCAGTGCCGGTATCATTTCCAACAGTGTTCAAAGCCAAGCAGATAATTCTCAAAGTCTTTTTTGAGCATTTATTTTTCTCGTCAGTCATTTTGATAAACAGAAGCTTCAGCAGTCATTTTTATCCAAGCAATCCAATATCAGGCATTATTAATCCAGCAGGATATTCCGAGATGTCAGCAAGAATTTGTGTTTCATTTCAGGTGTTACTCAGTGGAAATATCAAGTTTTGGGGTTCAGAGGCTTAATGGTTTCAAAACAACTGTCAGAAGTCACTTTTCCAAATTTCCCTCCAAAAGGCGCCAAAATTCAAAATTTGCACTGTGTAACCGGTTACAGCGTATCTGATAACCAGTTACCCTTTGGTTTTTCTGCGCATTTTTTCAGTTTTTGAACTGAGTAACCGGTTAGCAGATATGCTGTAACCGGTTACTCTGGGCAAAATTTGAAAATTTCAGATTGCATCATTGGTGATCACGTGCTTGGCATGTGCACGTGGGGGAAGGATCTAGAATTGATATTTTCATCATTTTCCACCCAAAATTCAAATTCCTTCCAACATTTTCCACTCTACTTCCTCATTTCCTTTCCTAATCCACTTTTCACCCTAATTTCCACCCACTAAACCTCACTCCAAACCACATTTGAATTCCTAACCTAGCTTCTATTTAAGTGAATTCATTCCAAACCTCACACAACTTTGATTCATTTTCTGAATTTTCTACACATCTCTCTCCAATTCTCTCAAACTTTTCTCTCATTTCCCAAACCCTCACTCAAAGTTTCATCATCAAAGTTCATCAAATTTCACCTAGGAATTTGTTGATCTTAAAATTAAACCACCATCCATTCATCAATTCTTGAAAGAATCTTGGATTTGCTACTGTTTTGGAGTGTGGAATCACTTTTGGAGCAGCTTTTCATTATTTGAGTTGTTTTAGCTTGGATCTTGGTTGTTCTTGCTTGGATCTTGAAGTTCATCACATAGATCTTTGGTTTTCTTGCTTGGATTCACCAATTTTCGTGCTCAATAATCACCAAGGCAAATCTCAGCCTTGTAGGTTGGTTTTCCTTAGATCTATGCTTGATTTAGCTTAATTTCAACTTATGCATTGTAGATCTTTGGTTTGTGATGTGATTTGATCCATTTGCTTGATTTGATTTGTGGTCTTGTTGTTTGATTGATGAAATTGATGTTTGATTACTGATATTTGGTGTGAATTCTCGTGCATTGTTGATTACATGATCGTTGGATATGATTGCATGAGTGATAAGCTGCTGAAAAGTGATTCTGAACACTTATTTTTGAATTCTGCTGCTGTGTAACCGGTTACAGCATATCTGCTAACCGGTTACACTGTGTTTTTTTTCAGCGTGTTTGTGTATTTTTGAACTGTGTAACCGGTTATCAGTTATGCTGTAACCGGTTACCACTGAAGCAGAATGAGTGTTTTTGTGTATTTTCTTGCTTGTTTGATTTCCATAACATGTTTAAACTTCATGAATTGATGCATTGATGATTGGTGGATTGTTCTTGAGCTATTTCAACACACACCACTGTATGAACATGATTTTTCGACACGCGTTCTTTTGTTTTTTTCATTGAATGTTAATGCTTGCGTTGTTTATTAATTGTTGTGATGATCACGTAATGCACACACTTTGACCTTGTTAATTGCTAATTGATGATGATGATTGCTGGATAATCATGTGCATGTTCATTTGCTTTCAATTTCATGATGTGCATACTTGTTTCATTTGATCATATGCTATATGTTGCATTCTTCCATGATGCTTGCAAGGTTATTCAACATGGTGTGTGGTTTGTTTACGATCATGATTAATTGAACAATGTATGTTGTTTGATGCAAGTTTGCTCTGCCTTGGTTGAATCGTATTCAAATTTGGTGCATGCTGTCCTGATTTCACATCTGAGTTTTGTATAAAGTGCTGTCATATGTGCTGTCCATGTGTACACATGCTGTTTATGGCTTTCTACACCTGTTTTCATGCTGGATTGTGTGCTGTGAAATACTGATTGGTGTTTGTGTTTGATTTTACTGCTGTTTGGTGCAAGTGTGCTGTTGTAGGTGTAGCGAGCGATTTTGGACGCGGTTCTTAAGCTCGGTCGCTCTCTGCGGTTGAGTTTACTACAGGTCGATTCATTTTTTATCCTATTAAAGCTGATGAAGGAAGGGAAATAGATGTCTCCAATTAACCCTGCTTGCATACTGAGTTTAAACAGCGGTCTGTTAGGTTACGGATGCGATCAATGTGGTGGGGCCTTTGTACTGGTTATTTGTATTTTTGCCAATACTGTTTTCTCTCTTTTTGTTAGGATACTGCTTCAGATTAGGATATATGGGATTTTGGGTTTTTGTTTTGTGTGCTCGCTAAGATTTTTCTTTCAATCTTATGCCTACGTATTCCCGTTTACCGAAACATGGAAATCAGAGCGTTCGTAGTTCCTCCTATTTTATGGGAGGAAATGGGTGTTTTTGGTGTCTTGTTCAAAGCCCAAGACGTGAAGCGAAAGGTGATTTGTATCTTGTTCAAAGCCCAAGATAAGAAGCTGAAAAGTCTATTTGTATCTTGTTCGAAGCCCAAGATATGAAGCTAAAGGTGTTGACTTTAGAGAGAATTTGTCATCTCTAAAGGGGGTCTGTTTGTCACAACTGTTGGGTGACTGACTGAAAAGGAGGATTACTTTAACCGGGATTTGTGAATCCGAAAATGCCATAATTTCCTTTATAGGGGATTTAACCTGAAGGAGAAGACTTTAACTCAGTGTTGAGCAATGCCATCTTTCCTTAGGAATTTCTCATGCTAAAAGAGGGACAGTGGCATGGATGTAGATGATCCAGAGGCTTGCCGCTTATAGCAATTAGATGGAAGGAGTTGTTGATGTTTGTGTACTGTGAACGAGGCACAGTTTTGATGCTAAAAGGTTGATTGGATCAACCAGTGGTTTTCTTATACAAAGCCTAAGAGGAGGCTAATATGTGTCTTGTACAAAGCCTGAGAGAGAGGCTAAAAGGTTTTGACTCAACGATGGTGTCGTTTGGTATCTCGTACAAAGCCCGAGATGAAGGCTATTTGACTCAACAAGAGAGTTTTTTTGTATCTCGTACAAAGCCCGAGATGGAGGCTGTTTGTTTGTTTGGCTCAATAAGAACCTTTTTGTATCTCGTATAAAGCCCGAGATGGAGGCGAAAGGGGTGATTGACTCAACGAGGGAGTCTCTTATGTGTCTCGTACAAAGCCCGAGAGAGAGGCTAAACGTTGTTTGACTCCGCTGGGGAGAATCATTGTACAAAGCCCAAGAGGAGGCTAACTCCACTGAAGAAGGATCATTATACAAAACCTAAGAGGAGGCTATGGCGCTGTTTCAGTTGAGTGACAGGTCCAGTATGCTGATTTTGAAAGAGAAAATCAGTTCTTATATGAGTAATGCTGTACTCAGGGATTTTTTATTCGAGGACCAGGGATATTTCCTGTTCTTTAAGGAAACGGGAAATCCAAAGGGTATTGAGACTGTCCGAGTCAACGGGTTTCCTTCCTATTTAACGAAGGGGTCACTTGAGAATGTCTTTGAGACTCAAGGAAATTAGACTCTCCAAGTCTAGAGTTTCACCTTTTGTACTATGCTTTGAGAAACAGTAGTAGACTCTTTGAAAGGACTGTTCTATGCAGATGACTAAGTTCTGTTCCTATACCTCTAGGAGGTCGTTGGGACAATTTGTACGAAGCCCAAGTGGAGGCTGGAAACTTTTATGAAGCCGACGGGTCCTTGTACGAAGCCCAAGAGAAGGCTATCATTCCCGGAGGAAGAGATCATTATACGAAGCCTAAGAGGAGGCTGTGAATACTTCTAAGAAGCCGACGAGTCCTTGTACTAAGCCCAAGAGGAGGATGGGTTTTTCTTTTAGGAAGCCTGTGGGTCCTTGTACGATGCCCAAGAGGAGACCGATGCTTTTAAGAAGCCCGTGGGTCCCCAAACCCCGAGAAATTCAAGACAGGCTATTCACGAGGAATAGATCAAGCCAGGAAAGTTCGAGAATTTGGAAGAAACTCAAAGATGCCATTCACAGAGAATACATTCATCTCTGGGAGTAGAGTTTCTTGACAATTCCTAATGAGGACAGCCGAAGAGAAGACTGTATCTGGTGATCCAATTGGGGATCTAGTTGTCTATTTCTACGAATAAACAAAACGGCGTCACCTAGTTCTAGACGTAGTTTCCAGGGAAACTCTAAATATCTATACTATTATTGCACAGTTGATATGAGTTTATGAAAGAAGACTTACAACGAAACAGCCCCACAATACAGTTATATGTATATGAAAGCGGTAAATGAAAGCGAATAAACACTTACTCGGTTGTAGAGCTTCCATGCTGTTTGGTTAGTTGTTCAACAAAGAAAAAATTGAAAACAACAGTATATTTCAAAATCAAAGGAGAAAGTACTTTGAAAAAGAAAGATTTTGGGGCTTACAGCTCGAGGAGAGGCCCAGGGTTTTATCAGTGATCGCACTGTTTGAATTTGTACAGAGGGACTTATACAAGTGACTGAGGCCCAAAAATTGTTTTATGTACAAAGGGATGGGTCTTACACTCTCTCAAGAGGCCCAAAAGGTTTAAAGAAAAAGAGTGGGGCTTATAACACGAGGATAGGCCCAGTTGACTTTTCGTTTGAAATAGCGATCGCGCCGAGGTTTCCTTTTAACGCAGAGGGACTTATACAATAAGTGAGGCCCAAAAGGTTTTGGTTAAAAGGGGATTGGGTCTTACACTCTATTAGAGGCCCAAAAGTTTTGAATGGGTCTTATAGCTCAAGGAGAGGCCCAGGTTTATTTTGAAAAGGCGACGATCGCGCCGTTTGTTTTTGACGGTATCGGGACTTATACAATATACTGAGGCCCAAAAATGATTTGGTCAAAAAAGGATTGGGTCTCACACTCTATTAGATGCCCAAAAATTTTGAATGGGTCTTATAGCTCAAGGAGAGGCCCAGGGTTTGATTTTTGAATTGGCGAGCGCGTCGAGGTTTTTGAAAATACAGTGGGACTTATACAATAAGTGAGGCCCAAAATGATTTTGTATTTTACAAAAAAAGGGTTGGGTCTTACACTCTAATAGAGGCCCATGAGTGTTTGAAAAAAGTTTGATGAGGGTTGAATTGATTCAAAACCCTAATTTGTTTTCAAAATGTATTTTTAATTGAAAAAATTCAATTAAAATGATCAGTGTTTGTTAAATATATGAAAACAAATTATGATCTTGGATCAATGTTCCAAAAAAAATCAGGTTTCTTCCTACAAAATGATTGGAATCAAATTAGGGTTAGAAAACAAAGGGAGAAAAAATATTTTAAATGCTAAAAACACATAAAACATTAATTATTTGCAAAAATATCAAATATATGAAATAAATAATATTTTTGGGATTTTTTGGTAAAATCAAATATTTAAACATTTTTGTGAATTATTGCAAAAAGAATCAATCAAAAATGATAAAAATTGAAGGAGTTATTAATTTTTCAAATCATTAAAAATAATAATATGAAAAATAACAAAATAAACAAGTGATAAAAAGAAGTCTGGGGCGAGAGGGATTCGAACCCCAGACCTCTCGCTTGCCAATACACACAAAACCAGCTGATGAACCGCTGGGGCGCAATGCCAATTCAAATATAACATGGCATGGGAAAAATATATAGAGAACTTGTTGGATTTTCTGAGAATGGCGCCATGGCCATCTTCTTCCTCTAGCTCGTGCATGAAGCCCTCTATCTCACTCATCTCTCAACCATTTGACATGATTCAAACACCAAACTCATGCGTTTTTTCACAAGGAAGAAGATGGCAATACCCAATTTCATTCATTTTCAGTGTATAGCAAATTATATCATTGTGGCCGTATGAACCCTAATTTTGAAAAAGCAATCGAGTAGGCATGATTATGAGTGCTATGATCAAATTTTTTGAGGGAAAACAATCAACATATGATGGCAAGCAATTGGCAAAAATATCATGCGAGAAAATATGCATGAATCATGGACTTTGAGTTTTAAGGCTTACCTTGATGCAAGCTGAAATGGAACTCTGCACAAACTTTGTTCCAGTTGTGAATTAATGATCCCTACAGCTTTAATGGATGTTATGGAGTGTGTTGCAAGCTTTGGAACACTTTGAAACTCTTTGGATCAACCTGGAGACCTCCAACTTCATAATTGAGGCATAATGGCTTGGTTGAAGGGTGATTTTGAGCCTGAGGTGTTACAGTCAGTGTTTAAGTGTTTGGACACCTCAAATACATCATATGTAATGTGTTTGAGCAATTGGAATTGATTGCTTGAGGCTGCAACTCAAAACCCGATAGTGGTTACTCAAAAACTAAGAAACTTGAGGTTTAAGGAAGAATGAGAGAAAGCAGTGTTGTAACTGGCTTTGGTGTGAGTTGAATGATCCATTGGAACCTCTATTTATAGGTGATCAACTTTTGTCTTGGAGGAATAGTGAATGGCTGCTGGATCAGATCACATTTGCATGGATTGGCTTGGAGGATTTCTTCTCAAGCAAGGCAAACTAGCCATTCCCAAGAGCAGGGCTATGCCGTGACCAAAATCACATTCGTCAGATGTTTTTATTGTTGTTTAATTAGAGAACTTGACTGAGTAGAGTGACTTTGTTGAAAATGCACTATTCCACATTAATGCCCTTTGAATTCAAGGCAAAAATGTGCCAAAGTGGATGAATTTCAAGTTGGAAGATTCCTTGGCTTTTTGACTCAACCCTATCAGTTGGATCAGTTGGTTCATGATCAGATTGAAGGCATGTGGCATAGTGATCACTCCTTTTGACTCAGAAATCGTGGATGGCACAAAACTCCCAAACTGATTTTTCATGGCAGCCTTGGCATGGCATGTTGTGGCAGCCATAAATCTTGGCACACGTGGACTGGTTTCATGCTATTGAGTTGCTTGGATTCTTGGCAACATTTGCAACAACATTGATGTTTATCTTTGGAACTGATTCAGCTTGTAACTGTGTGAAAAAACCTCACAAGTTTTGGTGTTTCCAACAAAATCTGTCTTGGACAGAATTTTTTCTAAGTGTTGAAAAAGTGGTACTTTCATGTTTTCAGCCATTTTGGCTCACTCATAGCTCAAAATCCATAATGAATTGGAGTTAGGTCTAGTTGAAGTTTTTGTAGAGGGCAATGAGATATACAAATCAAGCCTTTGATGGGAGAAAATGGCTTGGTGGTTTAGGAGTTATGACCCTCCAAAGTTGGTACCCTAGCCACTTTATTTTTAACTTAGAAAATTTTCTAAGTTTTTATGGTTACCCCTTTTACAAGTTATCCAACTTTTCTTGATTTTTCTTGATGAATGATGATTCAAATCATACATTAACATCATTTTAGGGTAAAAAAACCATTTTGGTGAAAAATAATTTTGGGCACAGTTGACTTTTTATCAGATGAATTCCAAACTGTGCAATTCTTCATGAAATCATGTCCTTGACCTAAATTAAATTTGATGGACATGTTCCATGGGTGTCATAGGGTATATTGATGCATGTCATAGGGCTTGGGAGCATGTCCTGGTCAAAAGTCAAAGTTACAGTTGACTTTTTCCTTAAAACCCTAACTGTGGTGCAGATGAAATGGAGACTTGTTGCTCAAACTTCTTGGATTAATCCATTGTTACAAATGGATCAATATAGTTCATTAGAGACCCTCAAACCCCTTCTTGAGGTCTTGGCTCATGATTTTCCCTAAAAGTCAACTTAGGGGTGAATTAGGTAAAGAAATCCTAATTCCTGATTTTTGATGAATGCATCCCCTGAGGCAAAATTGACTTGATGAATGGGTCCATGAGGTTCCATGGAGGATATTAGGTTGTGTTTTGGATCTTTGGCTCATGCCCAGAGGAAATTCTCCACCTGGAGGCCCTGGTCGACCTAAACCCTAATTTGGTTACACTGGCCATCTTGAGACTTGATCCACCTAGAAGGGAGCAGCCTTGTGTTTAATCCTTGAAGTGGGAGTCCTCTTGATCCATTGTGGATGTTTGAGAGGTTAGACAAGTTGAAGATCATGTCATTCCTTGATTGATCCTTTGTCAAAAGCTCTGAGAGGGCTTGAAACCCTAAATTTGATTGCAGTGGATGCTCACCCATCTTTGGGGAGACTAATGAGGCAAAATGGCTCCCCCATATTGTGATGATGATTTTCACAATGATGGGAAATCTTAGTGGTCAAAATTTGGGGTATGACAGATGCCCCACTACGCCAAAAGTGTCCTTTGGCAGCACTACATAGGCAGCGCTTTATTACAAAAGCGCTGCTATAAGTTAAAAAATTTAGAAAACACGGAAACTGTTCACTTAGAAAAATAAAAGCGCGTCTAAATATAAGACTTTAGACAACGCTTTTGCGGAAAACGCTTTCTAAGGTCTTATAAATTAAAAAAAAAATCAAAGAAAAATATTAGACAGCGCTTTCCTCAAAACCGCTGTCTAAGGTCTTATAAATTAAAAAAAAAAAATCAAAAGCGCTGTCTAAGGCCCATATGAGACAGCGCTTTCAAAAGCGCTTTCTAAGGCCCACCTTAGACAGCGCTTTCATTCAAAGCGCTGTCTAAGGTCTTTTTAATTAAAATAAAAATTGAAACGGTATCAGTATTCTATACTTTTTCATTTCATTCTTTCCCTCTTTCACTCTCTTTCTGCGAACAAGAACGAACCAGCTGAAACCACCGCCGTCATCCGTCCTTTCACCGCCGTCGTCCGTCCTTTCTCGCCGTCGTCCGTCCGGCCGTCTTCCTTCCTACTTTGTCCTCCACCATCCTCCATCGTACTCCACCGTGCTCCACTGTTCCGGTAAGAGTTTTTCTTTTTATGTTAGGTTTTAAGTGAGTTTCATATTTTTCTTGTTATCTCTCTTCCTCATTCACTGCAGTGTGTTAGGTTTAATTTACTACCAGTTAATTATTATTGTTGTTGGTTAATCATAAAGCTTATTGTTTTAACTGGTGAGCAGTAAATTGTTTGCAAGTTTTTTCTTCATATTATAGTATTGTGTTAAATTATTTTTATGCTCACTGCCAGAGTTATTTGTGTATCTATCTTGACAAGGGTTTGTGTTGGTTGAAATAATTCAGTTGTGATTTTTTATTACTGAGCTATTGTATCTTCTATTGATCAATTGAACTGAGCTAAGAAAGTAGTCTTGTGATTTTAGGAACCATTTGTTTTCAGTTTAAAAAGATTGATTCCGTCATGAAGCTTTTTTATTTTATTTTATTTATTTTTATTATTATGCCACTACTATTTTCAACTTACAAGAAAGGTCCGCTTTTGTTTACTGTCTTTTCTTTTTCTAAACAACATTAATTTTATAATTTTTATTTTCAAACATCTTTTAATTGAAAAGTGTTTATTTATGAAGAAATAAAAACAACTATCAATGCTTCTAAATATCATAATGATATTGATAGTTGTAAAGATGGTCAATTTATGCATATTTATTCATCTATGATGAGAGTTATATTTTAGTATATCTCTGGTTTTAAGTGAGTTTCATAGTTTAGGTTAGTTTAGGTTAGTGTTAGTGTTAGTGTTAATATTGCTCATTCAATGTTTTGATTCAATGTTTTCATTCAATGTTTTCTCCTCATTCAATGTTTTGATTCCTCATATAATAGTGTTTTTGTTGACCTTAATAAGTAGGAAAACCATGGATAAAAAATGGATGGATGCCGATCGATTGTCCAAAGAGTACGAGAATGGGGTATTGGATTTCGTTAAGTTTGCTGTTCAACACGTTAAAGACCCCAGTCGAATGGACTGTCCTTGCTTGGGTTGTTGTTATGTGGGTAAGGTTGACGCAGATGGATTGAAATCGCATTTACTGATGCATGGAATTGATCGAAGTTATAAGTGTTGGATACATCATGGTGAGAAAATTAACGAGAATGTTGAACCGAAGGGGAAAAGTAATACGACCTATGCTTCAGATGACAAAGACACGAAAACATACGATTGTGATCGAGTCGAAGAGATTGCAGAAGCAGTTGAAGAAGATCTTCATGATTGTCCCGAAATGTTTGAGAGGTTGGTAAGCGATACAGAGAAACCGCTCTATCAATGTTGCACTAAATTCACAAGACTGTCTGCGGTATTGAAGTTGTACAACTTAAAGGCGGACAATGGATGGTCGGATAAAAGTTTCACAGAGTTGTTGGCCCTTTTGAGAGAAATGCTACCGGAGGATAATGTTCTTCCCAATCGAACCTATGAGGCCAAAAAAATGTTGTGCTCTATTGGCATGAGCTATGATAAGATACACGCTTGTCCAAACGATTGCGTTTTGTTTCGAAACGAATATGCATCGTTAACTGAGTGTCCTAAATGCGGTTTGTCTCGATATAAGAAAAAATTGTCTCCAGCCAAGGTCTTATGGTATTTTCCTATAATTCTTAGATTTAGGCGCGTGTTTCGTAGTGAAACCGATGCAAGACACCTGACTTGGCATGCAGATGAAAGAATTATTGATGGAAAGTTGCGACATCCGACTGATTCACCGCAGTGGTCGAAAATTGATAATGATTATCCTGACTTTGGAGAAGAAGCAAGAAACCTTCGCTTGGCATTATCTACTGATGGAATGAACCCACATGGTCTTCAAAGTATCTCACATACCACATGGCCTGTGATTCATATGATTTATAACCTACCTCTGTGGCTATGCATGAAGCATAAGTACATGATGTTATCTATGTTAATCTCTGGGCCTAAACAACCAGGGAATGACATAGACGTATACTTGACACCTTTGATCGAAGATTTAAAGATATTGTGGGAGAACGGTGTGGAGGTTTATGATGGATATAGGAAAGAAAGTTTCAATTTGAGGTCTCCAGCCAAGGTCTTATGGTATTTTCCTAGAATTTAAATATGTGTAACTTTCTAACTATAGACATTGTTGATGTATTTTTTTAATTGAATTACAATCTTTGTGTTCTTTCAGGACCTATGTAGATTTGAAGCAATGCTTTGGTTGGATGCAAAAGTACTAGTATAAGTAATATGTACATTTGTAGAAAAAATGTAATGATTTGTAATTATAAATTGGTGTATATATATATATATATATATATATATATATATATATATATATATATATATATATATATATATATATATATATATATTGGTTTGAATTGCCAATTGTTTTGGATATATAATTTTGGTGTAAATTGGTACATTTAAATAGGCCAAATTAGATTGATTTGAATCTCCAAATTGTGGTATTTTTCTGGAAAAAAATTGGTTGAAAAACAGGTCAAATTCTGGTTGAAAAACCTGGTAAAAATTGTGATTTAAAAAAATTTATATAAAAATTTTCGTATACCTTAGACAGCGCTTTACACTAAAAGCGCTGTCTAAGGTGGGGCTTAGAAAGCGCTTTCACCAAAAGCGCTGTCTAAGGTATGCCTAAAAAAGTTCAAAAAGGTGGGGCTTAGAAAGCGCTTTCAAAAAAAGCGCTGTCTAAGGTATACCTAAAAATGTTCAAAAAGGTGGGGCTTAGACAGCGCTTTTAAAAAAAGTGCTGTCTAAGGTATACCTAAAAAATGTCAAAAAGCGTTGTCTAATGGTACCATAGACAGCGCTTTTCATTAAATATACCCCCTATAGACAGCGCTTTTGGTATTACCCAAAGCGCTATCTAAACCTTTAGCAGCGCGGGTTTAGAAAGCGCTTAAAAGCGCTGTCTAAGGCCAAAAAAAGCGTTGTCTAAGGTCTTGTTTGGCGTAGTGCCCCTATTTAATCTTCTTGGACACGAAGGTGTGAATGACGAAGGTATTCGGGCATTCGGGGTGCAACAGGATTAAATATCGGAATATCCAAAATTTTGACAGCTATGAATGGCAGCTTGTGCATTCATCTTCTTTTGATAAGCAATGATGCTTAGAAAAGGTAGAAACTTCCCCTCGATCCTGGTCTTCAGCCAAGGAACTGGTCTTAGTTTCCGATTTAAACTTCCCCTCGATCCTGGTTTCCTACCGAGGAACTGGTCTAAGTTTCTTTTGTCAATAAACTTTATTGACAAGGGACGCTATTCGTAGCAGTTTTCCTCAAACTTCTCGTCGAATTTTCCTGGGGAGATGCCATTTGATGGAAAAACTATTGATGTCAGACTTGCTGGGGAACCCAGTCGTCTGAGTTGTAGAGTTGCACAAACTTCTCTATTAGAGACGCCATTTGTTTCTACAGGGGGAAAGCAGGTCTCTTGAGAGACTACTGTTGCTTGGGATCTTACATCATACTTTTCTAGGGATCTTCCCGGAGAAATTCCATATGATGGGGTCCAATTTTGAGGTGCCAATGACCTTTTCATCGGCGATCTTCTCGGAGCGAAACTGGCATGCTGCCGAATCTTTGACTACGAGGCTTTCTCAGTGGATTTTCCTTAATCCGGGAAAGCAAGGATATCATCTTCAATGGCGAAGAGTGATGCTGGCTGAAAGTTCCTCTGGTTTTTCAGAGGTTCAAGTTATCAAAGTGGTCAAGGGCCAATTTCAATCCCGAAATTAACTGGAGGTGAGATTGTTCAGACACAATATTTCCTGACGAGGAAAGAACTGGGAACTCGATTGAGAGAATTCCTATCACTAGGGGACAAGACCGACTAGAGTGATGGTGATGCAATATGAAATGTGAATGCAAATCAATAATGCATGATATATGTATGCATATGCTGACAAAACTGATGCGACACACAAACTAAAAGATGAACATGACTAGATACTCGGCCATCGCGGGGCGAAGAAGTACCGTTGGTTCAGAATAGCAATTCCACCTTGCTTAGGAGAGATAGTCCTTGTTGGGAGCTATGTTGGTCGGGCTTAGGAGATAAGAACTCGACCGAGGCGTGTCAGACGAAACAAGGTCTCTGACACTGTTGATCCCTTCATTCAGGCGTACTGGGTTAGAAGGAGTACTTTAATTCCGCACTTTGAGGTTCGATTACTTCTGGAGAAGCGACAGATGTTCTTCTGATGTTCAACAGTCAAAAGAAATTGCCGTTTTTATTAAAAAAACAGAAAACGTTTTAACAAGTAAATTCATTTTTGTTTTATTTCAAGAATCGTTAATCATGTTAACAACGTCGCTCTGTAAAGCTAAAACAAATAAGAATTACAAACAAAAGCACAAAGGCTCAAATTTCATTGATAAGATGGAGATCAGCCGAACGCGTGATTCCCAAGAGTATATACAAAGCTAGAAAATGGTAATTTACAGGGAAAAGGGCTACGTTGAAACATAACGACCACTATCCTTCTACCAACTTTGAATTCTGGGCATCCTGAGCTTCTGTCGAAGATGACCTTGACTGGCGTCTTCTAACGGATGATGATGTAACTGCTGCTGCTGAGGGATTTGCCTCTGTTGAGCATAGTTACTTGCCATTATCCCTAATTTTTTCCTGGATTGTACTATGATGTTTCCAATCCATCGGGATGATTTTTTTCTTTTGTCTCTAACTTTTGCTTGGACCTCCCTTTCGGGTTTTCAATCCACCGAGACGTTTTTTTTTTAGTTTAGGCGAAGTATTTCTTGACTACATCAACATTCGTGGGGTAGGCAAATTCCTCTCCGTCCATGGTTGCAAGTCTCAAGGCGCCGCCTGAGAAAGCTTTCGTGACCACATAGGGGCCATCATAATTTGGGGTCCACTTGCCCCGAGAATCAGTGAGAAATGATTGTATCTTCTTGAGCACCAGGTCTCCTTTCCTGAAGATGCGAGGTCGAACCTTTTTGTCGAACGCCCTCTTCATTATCTATTGATACAACTGACCGTGACATAAAGCCGTAATTCATTTTTCTTCGATCAGGTTCAGTTCGCCGTGTCACTTTGACACCACTCAGCTTCGGTGAGCTTAGCTTCCATCAATACTTGGATTGACGGGATCTCTACTTCTATGGGGAGCACTGCTTCCATGCCATACACTAGAGAGAAAGGGGTAGCCCCTGTTGAAGTGCGGACAGATGTGCGATAACCATGAAGAGCAAAGGGTAGCATCTCGTGCCAGTCTTTATAGGTTATAACCATCTTTTGAACGATCTTCTTGATGTTCTTGTTAGCCGCTTCCACTGCTCTGTTCATCTTTGGTCGGTAGGGAGATGAGTTATGGTGTTCGATCTTGAACTTAGCACACAACTCTTACATCATCCTGTTGTTCAAGTTAGATCCATTATCAGTAATGATCTCGCTTGGAACACCATAACGGCAGATGATATTGTTTTTGATAAATCGGACCACCACTTGTCGGATTACATTAGCGAATGACGCTGCTTTGACCCACTTGGTGAAGTAGTCAATGGCTACTAGGATGAACCGATGTCCGTTTGAAGCTTTGGGCTCAATCAAGCCAATCATGTCGATTCCCCATATGGAAAAAGGCCATGGGGAAGAGAGAAATTTGATATGTGATGGCAGTACATGAATTTTGTCGGAGTATATCTGACATTTGTGACACCTCCTCATGTATTTGTAGCAGTCGGATTCCATTGTCAACCAATAGTACCATGCTCTTAGAATTTTTCTCGCCATTGTGTGTCCGTTGGCATGAGTGCCAAAGGACCCTTCATGAATCTCTTTTATCAGCATGTCTGCTTCTGGTCTGTCGACGCATCGGAGCAAGACCATGTCAAAATTTTGCTTATACAGCGTGTCACCGCTCAGGAAGAAGTTTCCAGCCAGTCTTCTGAGGGTTTTTCTGTCTTTCCTGGATGCCCCAGGTGGGTACTCTTGTTTCTGAAGGAAGCATTTGATATCGTGATACCAAGGTCTATCGTCTATGACTGCTTCGATCGTGAAGATGTAAGCGGGCCTTTCAAGGTGCATTATGTCGATCTTAGGTATGTCATTCCATTGACCTACACTAATCATAGAAGAGATAGTGGCTAATGCATCAGCCATGTGATTCTCATCACGAGGGATGTGATGAAACTCAATTCTGTTGAAGAAAGGTAGCAACCTTCTTGCATAGTCTTTGTAAGGAATTAATCCTGATTGGTATGTGTTCTAATCTCCTTTTATCTGATTGATAACCAAGGCTGAGTCGCCGTATACGTTCGAGTTTTTGATCCTTAAATCAATTGCTTCTTCGAGACCCATAATACAAGCTTCGTATTCGGCCTCGTTGTTCGTACATTTAAACGTAAGTCTGGCAGTGAACGGAATATGGGTACCCTGAGGGGTAACAATTATTGCCCCAATTCCGTTTCCTTAATGATTAACTGCTCCGTCAAAGATGAGTCCCCATTGGGAACCTGGTTCTGGCCCTTCACTGGGTAGCGGTTCATCGCAGTCTTTCATCTTTAGATACATGACATCTTCGTCTGGGAAGTCAAACCCGATTGATTCCTGATCATCAATCGGTTGATGAGCCAAATGATCGGCTAAAATACTTCCCTTAACGGCTTTCTGATCGTGGTACTCTATGTCATATTCAAATAACAACATCTGCCAACGGGCAATCCTTCCCGTAAGAGCAGGTTTTTTGAAGACGTACTTGATTGGATCCATTTCTAAGATTAACCAAGTAGTATGACGAATCATGTATTGGCGAAGACGTTTGGCTGCCCAAGCCAAAGCACAACAAGTTTTCTCAAGCATCGTGTACCGAGTTTCGCAGTCGGTGAATTTCTTGCTTAGATAGTAAATGGCAGACTCCTTCCTTTTAGTTTCATCTTGTTGGCCAAGTACACATCCCATTGAGTCCTCTAGAACTGTGAGGTAAATGATCAGTGGTCTTCCTTCCACTGGAGGCGATAAAATCGGAGGATTCAACAGATATTCCTTAATACTGTCAAAGGCGGTTTGGAAGTCTTCTGACCAAACACAATCCTGGTTCTTCTTGAGTAATTTGAAAATCGGCGCACATGTGGCTGTCATGAGGAATATGAATCTGGAGATGTAGTTTAAACGTCCCAAGAATCCTCTGACTTGTTTTTCAGTTTTCGGAGAAGGCATTTCTTGAATGGCCTTGATGTTGTCAGGATCAACCTCAATTCCTTTCTGGCTGACGATGAACCCTAGTAGTTTCCCTGAACGAACACCGAAGGTGCACTTGTTGGGATTCAAGCGGAGTTTGAATTTTTTTAAACGTTCGAACAATTTTGACAGATGTTCAACGTGCTCGTTCTCTGTTTTTGATTTTGCAATCATGTCATTGACATATACCTCGATTTCTTTGTGTATCATGTCATGAAACAGAGTAGTCATAGCCCTTTGAGAGGTTGCCCCGGCGTTCTTCAAACCGAACGGAATTACCTTATAACAAAAGGTGTCCCATGGGGTAATGAACGAAGTTTTCTCCATGTCTTTCGGCGCCATTTTGATCTTGTTATAGCCCGAGAATCCATCCATGAAGGAGAAAACTTTGAACTTTGCTGTGCTGTCTACCAGCATGTCAATGTGTGGTAAAGGAAAGTCGTCCTTTGGACTTGCCTTGTTCTGATCCCTGTAATCAACACACATTCTGACTTTTCCGTCCTTTTTGGGAACGGGTACAATGTTGGCTAACCATTGAGGATATTCAGATGTAGCGAGGAAACCTGCGCCGATCTGTTTCTGTACTTACTCCTTGATTTTGATGGCCATGTCCGGGTGAGTCCGTCTCAACCTTTTCTTTACTGGTGGACATTTCGATCTTAACGGTAAGTGATGTTCCACGATGCTGGTATCCAACCCTGGCATATCCTGATAGGACCAAGCGAATACATCGGGGAATTCTTTGAGAAGCTTTATCAAACTCTTTTTGGCAGTTGGACTGAGCAGTGCCCCAATCCTAATTTCTTTTCTCTCTTTTTCTGAACCCAAGTTTCCTGTTTCCAACGGCTCTTTGTGAGGTTCAATGGACCTTTCCTCTTGTCTGAGTAATTGGGAGATCTCTTCTGGAATTCTGTCATCATTTTCTTCTTCAGCCTCGAATACCGGGAACTCAAAGTTGGGAGAAGGCATCGGATCGTATGTTTCAACGGGGTTTAAAACAGGTAATCTGCATGACGTGATGATTTGTGTTTAGAAGAGATATAGAAAAATGCAAGTGTGTGCAGTGTTTTATTTTTATTACTGCTTGTTTTTTGTAATTGAATTGTTTTTTAGGATTACCATTTTCTGAGAAAAGCGAAAAGAGAAAACAGCAATTAATGCAGAAATTACAGAACGACGTTATTTTATTAATGAACAAGTCGATCCTTGAAACTACAGCCCTATAAAACAAAACTGTGTCACTTCGGGCAAAGCGAAGAGGGAAATTTACAGAAAGCGAGCCCTATCAAAACATCTGTTTCACCTGGGCAGGGTGAAAGGTTAAAGATGGCAATTACTTTGACTGATGAACGACCTTCGGAACCTCGACGGCAATCCATTGGAGGCGAACTCCTCGGTGAATCACAAAGTCTGGCACCTTCCTTGATTTGTCTTCAGAAATAACGCTGATTTCTGGTGGAGCAGGATCATTGGAATCTATCTCCCAGGCAGAGTTGTCATAGGAGAATTCCTCAGTTGCATTTTGAATAGTATTTGTGCTCTCAGGTACATCTCCCCATCCAGTAGGCTGGATGTCTTCGAGCCTGATACGAGAGCTTTCGGGAGCGGTATACTTGACCATATAGTCGTATTTTCCACTTGGTTCTCCCAGAGTGTCCCAAACTTCTTTGGAACTGGAGGAGTCATCCCTCTCGATGACGTTGACCTCGGGAAAAGCATAGTTGATGAACTCGAGTCCTGTAAACGTTGTAAATTCATCTTCATGTTTAGTAGTTTCTGAATGACCTGAGTGTTGATCCCATGACATGGTGGGGACACAGGTATTTTGTTCAATGATGCTCAGCTGATTTTCATCCTTCAGCTGACTTTCTTGCCTCAAGTTTCCTGGGTAAGGTTGCCACATTGGTAGACCATCCATTGGGCCATGGTAATTGTGGTCAAAGTTGTCTTTCATCAGAGTGTCCTCCTCTAATGAATTTGGCGGAGCACGGCATCCTTCCGGATCACAATCTCCATATATCATTTCAACGTCAGACCTTGGTATAAGTCTCGGACTCTGTGCGGGATAACAAAATGGTATAGGCACCTCTTCCTGAGACATATAACCATCCTCGTTGAGGTAGGACTTCCACTCTTCATCTGTGTCAGAGGGATCTTCCTCATTGATAGCATGTATTTCTTGAGACACTGGGTGAAGGAAACCTCCACTGTGGAAGAAGTTTTGAAGGGGATGAAGACTTTCATCGTTGGCAGCTGTCCGGGTATAGGTTGCAGAAAAACCAAGACCCTTCTTTGTTTTATTGTCAATAGGAATGACAAGTTGTCCCCATCTGGTTGTGTCGGTACTCTCGACCGCTTTGATAACATCGTTGTATGAAGAAATAGAAGTTCCTTCTTTGAACTGATTGTTCTTGCTCACCGACAGTGCTTGGAACTGCGTTCCAATAACATCCTCGGGTTCTATACCAGTAGATGATGACAAGTTGCTCACAAGCAAGGCTTGTTCCCCACAAACTGTGACAAGTTGATCGTTCTTGACGAACTTTAGCTTTTGGTGGAGGGTTGACGTAATCGCTCCAGCCTGGTGTATCCAAGGTCTTCCTAATAAACAACTGTATGTTTCCCGGATGTCCATGACCTGGAAAGTGACTTGGAAAGTATGAGGACCAATAGTTATGGGAAGATCAACTTCGCCAATAACCGTTTTTCTAGATCCGTCGAATGCTTTGACGACAACCTCGCTGATTCTCATCGGAGGGCCTTTGAATGACAATTGCATCAAAGTGGACTTCGGCATAACATTTAGGGCTGACCCTGTGTCTACCAGTACACTGGATAAAGCATCGTCCTGGCAGTTAACTGTGATATTGAGCGCCATGTTATGACGACGACCCTCTTCAGGTAATTCCTCATCACTAAATCCCAAATTATTGCAGGAAGTGATGTTAGAGACAATGCTATCGAACTGTCTGATTGTTACATCCTATTCTATAAAGGCTTGCTCCAAAACTTTCTGTAGAGCCTCCCTATGCGCTTTTGAACTGAGTAGCAGTAATAACACATAGATCTTTGAAGGAGTTTGTAACAGTTGATCAACAATGTTGTATTCACTCCTTTGGATGAGCTTCAGCATCTCATCATCATTTTTCGAAAGGTCGGGATTACTGGATTGACCGACTGGTGGATTGGGAGCTTCTGTCTGAAGTTCCTTTTCTTTGTTAAGTTCCCCAACCCCTCGGTTGAAGATTCTGCCACTCCGTGTTACACGACTGATGTCTGTAATACTCACAATGGAGGGTAATGGAATTTCTTTTCTATTTTCAATTGTTGTTGCACCGTATTTGTAAGGGATAGCCTTAGTTGATTCATACGGTAATGGTCCCGGTAGATAGATGACTACGGGAGCCCTCTAATTTTTCTGACCATCATAAGTAATCTCGATCCGTTCCCGGTTGGGAACTCTAGATTTGTCAAGTAGAGGGATAATGGCAAAAACATCCCTGGTCCTGCGATGACCAGAGACTGTGACAACATCCTCAACTTGATCGACAAGGTAATTCGGCGTCCAGTTGATGGGTCCGGAACCCGGATATGGACGAATTTCTCCACGGTCCACCTGCCCCTGAAGAGCTGCTCTCATAAGGTAGCACCCTTGATTACTTTCCGAACAGACACTACAACGGTCATAATTGTGTGGTGGCACCTGGCCACGCCCACTTTGAATACAATGTAACCTCACTAGGTTAGCTTCCATTGATCGGACATCCTGACTCTGACGCCGAGTAGGATTCCTGTTACTGATACTAATTTGCTGAGTATCTTCATCCATATAGATTGGCATCCACCAGTGATTTAACAAGTATTGAAGTGCCTCTTGGACAAGGGTACAACCTCGATCGTTTTTGCAACCCGCTTTACAGCTGTGATAATCATGTGATATTAAGAATCTGAGTCGGACCTGTTCAGCATGTAACTCTACCAGGTTGGTATTCATCACGCGAATATCAAAGATCTGAACCATGTTGATCTAATAAGGGTTCCTATCATGGTAGTCTTGGATCCATCCAAGATCCATGTGACGCTGGAGGGCCTCTTGTATGAAAGAGCATCCCTGTTTGTTTACCGAGCAAGTCAGACAAGAACTGTAATCGTGCCGCGGCAGATTATGATACTGGCTTTGCCTTGAGTGCATTGCCACCAGATTAACATTCATCGCAGAGATGTCGTGGTTCTGAATGACGTTGGAATTCATGTAAACCATGTTAACTCCACGAACTCGGTGCTCTTGGATCCATCCGAGATCCATTTGTTCCTGTAGAGCTGCTTGCACCACAGAACATCCCTGGTTGTCTTTAGAGCAGATATCACACTGATGATAGTTATGAGGTGGCACATGGCCATATCCACTCTGTCTACAATGTATCTTGACCAGATTGGTCTTTAACAAGAGTACATCGTGAATTTGATAGACATTGTTAGTTTCTCTTTCTATCAAATTGACTGCAGCCTTCTCATGTTGAGGCAGCGGGTTCGTAAGAACATTAGGATTTGTATCCTTGAAGGATAAGACCCCGCTCCTAACAAGTTTTTGCACGTCGGACTTGAAACTAAGACAGTTCTCTATGTTATGCCCTGAACTTCCTTGATGGTAAGGTCATGTTTGATCCACCTTAAACCAAAAAGGCGGATTTTCTGGTACTGTAAGAGGGGACTTAGTCTGAATGTGCCCCTTGGCTAGCAGTAATGGAAACAGCACTGCGTACGACACGGGTATAGGATCAAATCCTGGTAGCCGTGTTGTACGGTTGTTGTTGTATTAAGGACGAGCCTGCTAAAGAGGCTGTTGTGTCCTTTGCTGATCAGGTTTGCTCTGTGCAACCTGAGGTTGATACGTAGGAATAGGCACAGGGCTGATAGAAGGAGTTACAACTGCTACCGGCTGATATCGTCGCCTTTGCTTTCCGAGAGAGATATTCCCAATATCTTTCTCTTTTTTCTTAGGGAGAGCACTACCGTATTTTTTAGTACCGCTCGTCGATCCAGTGTCTTTTACCAAACGTCCTTCTCGGACGGCTTCCTCAAGATGTACGCCCATGCCGACCATTTCGGTGAAGTCACTGGGTGCACTGGCAACCATTCGGTCATAGTAAAATGAGCTTAAGGTCTTTAAGAAGATCTTCGTCATCTCTTTTTCCTCAAGAGGTGGACAAATTTGAGCGGAAATTTCACGCCACCTTTGAGCATACTCCTTAAAGGTTTCCTTGTCCTTTTGCGACTTTGATCTAAGTTGATCTCTGTCGGGTGCCATGTCCAAATTGTATTTGGACGAAGGCAGTGGCAAGATCTCTGAAAGTGCTGATCGTGGCACGGTTTAAACCCATGTACCATTTGAGTGCGGCACCGGTTAAACTATCCTGAAAGTAGTGAATCATTAGGTCCTGATTCTCCGTCTGAGCTGACATCCGCCGAGCGTACATCACCAGATGGCTTTGAGGGCAAGAGTTACCCTTGTATTTTTCAAAATCGGGCACTTGAAATTTGTGCGGAACTTTCACATTGGGGACCAAGCAGAGGTCTGCGGCATCCTTTCCAAATAGATCCTGACCGCAGATGGCTTGCAGTTCTTTCTGTATTTCCAAGAACTGTTCCTGGAGTTCATCCATTCTATCGAACATAGTTTCCTTTTTACCAGCAGATATCGGGGGAATCTGTCCTTCCGGGACAGTGTGCACCACAGGGGGTGGTACCGTGACTACGGTAGCGAATCATGGCGTTTCCTGAAGTTTGTAAACTTCAGGAGTCTTCAGTATGCCCCTGGCATCTTCGCTTTCCCGAAGTTTGTAACCTTCAGGCCCAACGGCTTCTGTTGTGATTCCCTGATCTTCAGTGATCGGCGGAACATATCCTTCCGGGATATAGTTAACAGGCATGCCCCAAGGACGATCTTTCGGCATTTGATACCTAGGATCGGACCTTTCCACTATGGGCGTTGAGGTGATCTCTGAGATCACAGTCCTTTGTAGCTGAGCTTCTGCCATGGCTTGCATGTCGTTACGAAGCTTTCTCATATCCTCTCTCAGAGCGTCGATCTCTTCCTTTAACTCTCTGTTTTCTTCCTCAAGATCATCCATCTTTTTCTGACGATTGGCCCGAGTATTGTATGAATGAGACAGTTTGACTCTAGAATTGAGACACAAACGTGAGATTCGTAGGTAAGAAGAATACGCGATGTGAGAATGATGAATGCAATGATTATATTAATTATTTTTTGGTTTAATCAAAATAAACTTCGACAATTAGATTGCAAATATCAAACAGTAGGGAAACCCCTTTTTATTGAAATTCAAAGGATTACAGAAATGGAAATACAGTAGATTACAAGGTGCAGAAACAGAAACCTAAGCTAATGGGTCCCGAGTCCTCTCTGAAGAGAAATCGGGTGTTGAATCTGGTATTTTCCTCTTCTTTGACCGGGGCTCTTGGGTCGTTGTCGGGTTGTCATTCCTTTGCCAGGTGAAAGGAGTGAGAAAATTCCTTTGGTCATCTTGACTTTCTACAGCATGTTGCTCCAAAATTTCAATCAGAGCATCTTTCTCTTTCAGTAATTGCTGTATTTTGATGCACTCTACGTCGAGGGTACGGTACTTGTTCTTCCAAGACCTTCTCTCCTGTTGAACTTTGTTGAGAGTAACCTGAAGCTTTTAAGTTTCCGTCATGAAGTACATGACAGACTCCCTCGGTGGAAGAATTCCATGACGAGGATAAGGCATCTTTAGCTTGAGAGCTCTAGTTTGTACCCAGTGGAGATAAGGCTCCACCGAGACACAATCCGGTTTTCCTAGAGACTCTCGTCCTTTCTTATGAACGTGCTTCCAGGCTTGCACTATTTCAATCTTTAGTGCTCTGTCATTTTCTCCTTCCTTGAAGAAAAGACCTTCCATATGAACACCCCCGTGGGACGCGTCTCATCGGGTATCCAAACTGACGACGAACGAGAACTGGGTGGTAATTGATTCCTCCCTTAGTTCCTATAAGGGGTATGTTGGGGAAGTTTCCACAACGATCAATGATTCTGATTCCATCATAGATCCTATTACACCAATCTATATCAGAGTTGGTAAGAGACATGATCTTCTGCGACCAACGCAAGGCACTCTTGTGATCCCAGAAAGCAGCAGACTTAGGTAAATGAGAGATAAACCATTTGTAAAGAAAAGGTACACAGCATGTGATCTCCCCTTCGCTGTACAAATTTCCCAAGTGTATAGAATGATATGCATCTGTGAGCAAAGTCGGCACAGGGTTTCCAATGAGAAAAACCTTAATGGAGTTAATATCGACGAAGTTATTGATGTTGGGAAACAAAAATTACCCGTAGGTGAGCAAGACAAAGATGCTTTCAAAAGCAGTCACGTTTCCTATACTAGAAAAATACAGGGCTTTCTTTGTTAAGAACTGGGCTGGAAAACCTTGGATGCCACCCTTAGTAGTCATGTGAGTCCTGACCTCAGACTTGTCCAAATGAATTGCTCTTGCAATAGTCTGATTCTTTGGAATTTCTTCCAGTCCAGAAAATGGAGCTCGATCAGTGATATGTAAATCGATCAGATGAGAATACTCCTCCAGCGTTGGTGCGAGCTGGTAATCCGGGAATGTGAAACAGTGGTAAACCGGGTCGTAAAACTGAATGAGCGCATCCATGATTCCCTCAATCACACGGACTCTTAATAGTCGTAGTAAACCTTCATGTTTGGCTCTGAAAGCCTCAGGGTTAGTGATCATCCTTCCTAACCTTCTTAAATCCTCTAACTTTGGAACCTTGAAGGTATACCTATGGGTTCTCCTTCTACCGAAATCCATTAGTGCAATCCGTTTCTCTGATATTTGCAATCACAGTCTTAGTTTAATTTGAAAAACAGAGAGACTAGAAGAGAAATTTTTTGAATGTTTTAATGTTTTTTAAATGAATGCATGAATGCAGCACACAAAAACATAGAAAAAACATGGGGTCAAAGGGCCATTGTCATGAAGTCAAGGCTCTACCCATCCCCAAAGGTTTATACTAGGGTGATTTTTGTACCTATACTCATTATCATCAGCTCCTCCCAGGAAAGCAAAACAACAAGCGGATCGCCAGCGAGTTGTAGAGCAATCTTAGAGTAAGTACCATTCACCGAGAATAGATCACCAGCCTCAAATGAGGGTAGTATCGCGTAACAACTATTTCCGATAGTTTCCGCACTATAAAAGGGTTTGGCTCCTCAGCTTCTCAGACATCATAATCAGCCCATTGTCTAGGTGAGAGAATGGGTTGCATTGGTCAGCCTCCACTGAGGTTGATGGTCGACCTCTTCGCCATCACTTATCTTAAGTGTATACTTAATCTTTCCACATGCGGCATCACATGCATTCCCATTAGCAGAAAAATAAACACGTATAGCAATTAGGAAAAGCAGTATATATATTTGTCCTAAACATCCTAGACCTTTAAAGCTATGAATCCTAAGTTCCTGACAGAAAATGGGTTCCCCGGCGGAAGCCCCAATCTGTGGTTTTCACACAAGTGAAGAGAAAAAGGAAGTCAGAGACGGGCCCCACGGTGGGCGCCATTTTTCTGTAGCGAGCGATTTTGGACGCGGTTCTTAAGCGCGGTCGCTCTCTGTGGTTGAGTTTACTACAGGTCAATTCATTTTTTATCCTATTAAAGCTGATGAAGGAAGGGAAATAGATGTCTCCAATTAACCCTGCTTGCATACTGAGTTTAAACAGCGGTCTGTTAGGTTACGGATGCGATCAATGTGGTGGGGCCTTTGTACTGGTTATTTGTATTTTTACCAATACTGTTTTCTCTCTTTTTGTTAGGATACTGCTTCAGATTAGGATATATGGGATTTTGGGTTTTTGTTTAGTGTGCTCGCTAAGATTTTTCTTTCAATCTTATGCCTACGTATTCCCGTTTACCGAAACAGGGAAATCAGAGCGTTCGTAGTTCCTCCTATTCTATGGGAGGAAATGGGTGTTTTTGGTGTCTTGTTCAAAGCCCAAGACGTGAAGCGAAAGGTGATTTGTATCTTGTTCAAAGCCCAAGATATGAAGCTGAAAAGTCTATTTGTATCTTGTTCGAAGCCCAAGATATGAAGCTAAAGCTGTTGACTTTAGAGAGAATTTGTCATCTCTAAAGGGGGTCTGTTTGTCACAACTGTTGGGTGACTGACTGTAAAGGAGGATTACTTTAACCGGGATTTGTGAATCCGAAAATGCCATAATTTCCTTTATAGGGGATTTAACCTGAAGGAGAAGACTTTAACTCAGTGTTGAGCAATGCCATCTTTCCTTAGGAATTTATCATGCTAAAAGAGGGACAGTGGCATGAATGTAGATGATCCAGAGGCTTGCCGCTTACAGCAATTAGATGGAAGGAGTTGTTGATGTTTGTGTACTGTGAACGAGGCACAGTTTTGATGCTAAAAGGTTGATTGGATCAACCAGTGGTTTTCTTATACAAAGCCTAAGAGGAGGCTAATATGTGTCTCGTACAAAGCCCGAGAGAGAGGCTAAAAGGTTTTGACTCAACGATGGAGTCGTTTGGTATCTCGTACAAAGCCCGAGATGAAGGCTATTTGACTCAACAAGAGAGTTTTTTTGTATCTCGTACGAAGCCCGAGATGGAGGCTGTTTGTTTGTTTGGCTCAATAAGAACCTTTTTGTATCTCGTATAAAGCCCGAGATGGAGGCGAAAGGGGTGATTGACTCAACGACGGAGTCTCTTAAGTGTCTCGTACAAAGCCTGAGAGAGAGGCTAAACGTTGTTTGACTCCGCTGGGGAGAATCATTGTACAAAGCCCAAGAGGAGGCTAACTCCACTGAAGAAGGATCATTATACAAAGCCTAAGAGGAGGCTATGGCGCTGTTTCAGTTGAGTGACAGGTCCAGTATGCTGATTTTGAAAGAGAAAATTAGTTCTTATATGAGTAATGCTGTACTCAGGGATTTTTTATTCGAGGACCAGGGATATTTCCTGTTCTTTAAGGAAACGGGAAATCCAAAGGGTATTGAGACTGTCCGAGTCTACGGGTTTCCTTCGTATTTAACGAAGGGATCACTTGAGAATGTCTTCGAGACTCAAGGAAATTAGACTGTCCAAGTCTAGAGTTTTACCTTTTGTACTATGCTTTGAGAAATAGTAGTAGACTCTTTGAAAGGAATGTTCTATGCAGATGACTAAGTTCTGTTCCTATACCTCTAGGAGGTCGTCGGGACAATTTGTACGAAGCCCAAGAGGAGGATGTAAACTTTTAAGAAGCCGACGGGTCCTTGTACGAAGCCCAAGAGAAGGCTATCATTCCCGGAGGAAGAGATCATTATACGAAGCCTAAGAGGAGGCTGTGAATACTTCTAAGAAGCCGACGGGTCCTTGTACTAAGCCCAAGAGGAGACTGGGTTTGCTTTTAGGAAGCCTGTGGGTCCTTGTATGATGCCCAAGAGGAGGATGATGCTTTTAAGAAGCCCGTGGGTCCCCAAACCCCGAGAAATTCAAGACAGGCTATTCACGAGGAATAGATTAAGCTAGGAAAGTTTGAGAATTTGGAAGAAACTCAAAGATGCCATTCACGGAGAATACATTCATCTCTGGGAGTAGAGTTTCTTGACAATTCCTAATGAGGACAGCCGAAGAGAAGACTGTATCTGGTGATTCTATTGGGGATCTAGTTGTCTATTTCTACGAATAAACGATACGGCGTCACCTAGTTCTAGACGTAGTTGCCGGGGAAACTCTAAATATCTATACTATTATTACACAGTTGATATGAGTTTTTGAAAGAAGACTTACAGCGAAACAGCCCCACAATATAGTTATATGTATATTGAAGCGGTAAATAAAAGCGAATAAACACTTACTCGGTTGTAGAGCTTCCATGCTGTTTGGTTAGTTGTTCAACAAAGAAAAAATTGAAAACAACAGTATATTTCAAAATCAAAGGAGAAAGTGCTTTGAAAAAGAAAGATTTTGGGGCTTACAGCTCGAGGAGAGGCCCGGGGTTTTATCAGTGATCACACTGTTTGAATTTGTACAGAGGGACTTATACAAGTGACTGAGGCCCAAAAATTGTTTTCTGTACAAAGGGATGGGTCTTACACTCTCTCAAGAGGCCCAAAAGGTTTAAAGAAAAAGAGTGGGGCTTATAACACGAGGGTAGGCCCAGTTGACTTTTCGTTTGAAATGGCGATCGCGCCGAGGTTTCCTTTTAACGCAGATGGACTTATACAATAAGTGAGGCCCAAAAGGTTTTGGTTAAAAGGGGATTGGGTCTTACACTCTATTAGAGGCCCAAAAGTTTTGAATGGGTCTTATAGCTCAAGGAGAGGCCCAGGTTTGTTTTGAAAAGGCGACGATCGCGCCGTTTGTTTTTGACGGTATCGGGACTTATACAATATACTGAGGCCCAAAAATGATTTGGTCAAAAAAGGATTGGGTCTTACACTCTATTAGAGGCCCAAAAATTTTGAATGGGTCTTATAGCTCATGGAGAGGCCTAGGGTTTGATTTTTGAATTGGCGAGCGCGCCGAGGTTTTTGAAAATACAGTGGGACTTATACAATAAGTGAGGCCCAAAATGATTTTGTATTTTACAAAAAAAAGGGTTGGGTCTTACACTCTAATAGAGGCCCATGAGTGTTTGAAAAAAGTTTGATGAGGGTTGAATTGATTCAAAACCCTAATTTGTTTTCAAAATGTATTTTTAATTGACAAAATTCAATTAAAATGATCAATGTTTGTTAAATATATGAAAAAAAATTATGATCTTGGATCAATGTTCCAAAAAAAATCAGGTTTCTTCCTACAAAATGATTGGAATCAAATTAGGGTTAGAAAACAAAGGGAGAAAAAATATTTTAAATGCTAAAAACACATAAAACATTAATTCTTTGCAAAAATATCAAATATATGAAATAAATAATATTTTTGGGATTTTTTGGTAAAATCAAATATTTAAACATTTTTTTGAATTATTGCAAAAAGAACCAATAAAAAATGATAAAAATTGAAGGAGTTATTAATTTTTCAAATCATTAAAAATAATAATATGAAAAATAACAAAATAAACAAGTGATAAAAAGAAGTCTGGGGCGAGGGAGATTCGAACCCCAGACCTCTCGCTTGCCAATACACACAAAACCAGCTGATGAACCGCTGGGGCGCAATGCCAATTCAAATATAACATGGCAAGGGAAAAATATATAGAGAACTTGTTGGATTTTCTGAGAATGGCGCCATGGCCATCTTCTTCCTCTAGCTCGTGCATGAAGCCCTCTATCTCACTCATCTCTCAACCATTTGACATGATTCAAACACCAAACTCATGCGTTTTTTCACAAGGATGAAGATGGCAATACCCAATTTCATTCATTTTCAGTGTATAGCAAATTATATCATTGTGGCCGTATGAACGCTAATTTTGCAAAAGAAATCGAGTAGGCATGATTATGAGTGCTATGATCAAATTTTTTGAGGGAAAACAATCAACATATGATGGCAAGCAATTGGCAAAAATATCATGCGAGGAAATATGCATGGATCATGGAGTTTGAGTTTTGAGGCTTACCTTGATGCAAGCTGAAATGGAACTCTGCACAAACTTTGTTCCAGTTGTGAATTAATGATCCCTATAGCTTTAATGGATGTTATGGAGTGTGTTGTAAGCTTTGGAACACTTTGAAACTCTTTGGATCAAGCTGGAGACCTCCAACTTCATAATTGAGGCATAATGGCTTGGTTGAAGGGTGATTTTGAGCCTGAGGTGTTACAGTCAGTGTTTAAGTGTTTGGACACCTCAAATACATCATATGTAATGTGTTTGAGCAATTGGAATTCATTGCTTGAGGCTGCAACTCAAAACCCGATAGTGGTAACTCAAAAACTAAGAAACTTGAGGTTTAAGGAAGAATGAGAGAAATCAGTGATGTAACTGGCTTTGGTGTGAGTTGAATGATCCATTGGAACCTCTATTTATAGGTGATCAACTTTTGTCTTGGAGGAATAGTGAATGGCTGCTGGATCAGATCACATTTGCATGGATTGGCTTGGAGGATTTCTTCTCAAGCAAGGCAAACTAGCCATTCCCAAGAGCAGGGCTATGCCTTGACCAAAATCACATTCGTCAGATGTTTTTATTGTTGTTTAATTAGAGAACTTGACTGAGTAGAGTGAATTTGTTGAAAATGCACTATTCCACATTAATGCCCTTTGAATTCAAGGCAAAAATGTGCCAAAGTGGATGAATTTCAAGTTGGAAGATTCCTTGGCTTTTTGACTCAACCCTATCAGTTGGATTAGTTGGTTCATGATCAGATTGAAGGCATGTGGCATAGTGATCACTCCTTTTGACTCAGAAATCGTGGATGGCACAAAACTCCCAAACTGATTTTTCATGGCAGCCTTGGCATGGCATGTTGTGGCAGCCATAATTCTTGGCACAAGTGGATTGGTTTCATGCTATTGAGTTGCTTGGATTCTTGGCAACATTTGCAACAACATTGATGTTTATCTTTGGAACTGATTCATCTTGTAACTGTGTGAAAAAACCTCACAAGTTTTGGTGTTTCCAACAAAATCTGTCTTTGACAGAATTTTTTCTAAGTGTTGGAAAAGTGGTACTTTCATGTTTTCAGCCATTTTGGCTCACTCATAGCTCAAAATCCATAATGAATTTGAGTTAGGTCTAGTTGAAGTTTTTGTAGAGGGCAATGAGATCTACAAAACAAGCCTTGGATGGGAGAAAATGGCTTGGTGGTTTAGGAGTTATGACCCTCCAAAGTAGGTACCCTAGCCACTTTATTTTTAACTTAGAAAATTTTCTAAGTTTTTATGGTTACCCCTTTTACAAGTTATCCAACTTTTCTTGATTTTTCTTGATGAATGATGATTCAAATCATACATTAACATCATTTTAGGGTAAAAAAACCATTTTGGTGAAAAATCTCAAAAAGTCAAAGTTGACTTTTGGGCACAGTTGACTTTTTATCAAATGAATTCTAAACTGTGCAATTCTTCATGAAATCATGTCCTTGACCTAAATTAAACTTGATGGACATGTTCCATGGGTGTCATAGGGTATATTGATGCATGTCATAGGGCTTGGGAGCATGTCCTGGTCAAAAGTCAAAGTTACAGTTGACTTTTTCCTTAAAACCCTAACTGTGGTGCAGATGAAATGGAGACTTGTTGCTCAAACTTCTTGGATTAATCCATTGTTCCAAATGGATCAATATAGTTCATTAGAGACCCTGAAACCCCTTTTTGAAGTCTTGGCTCATGATTTGCCCTAAAAGTCAACTTAGGGGTGAATTAGGTCAAGAAACCCTAATTCCTGATTTTTGATGAATGCATCCCTTGAGGCAAAATTGACATGATGAATGGGTCCATGAGGTTCCATGGAGTATATTAGGTTGTGTTTTGGATCTTTGGCTCATGCCCAGAGGAAATTCTCCACCTGGAGGCCCTGGTCGACCAAAACCCTAATTTGGTTACACTGGCGAACTTGAGACTTGATCCACCTAGAAGGGAGCAGCCTTGTGCTTAATCCTTGAAGTGGGAGTCCTCTTGATCCATTGTGGATGTTTGAGAGGTTAGACAAGTTGAAGATCATGTCATTCCTTGACTGATCCTTTGTTAAAAGCTCTGAGAGGGCTTGAAACCCTAAATTTGATTGCAGTGGATGCTCACCCATCTTTGGGGAGACTAATGAGGCAAGATGGGTCCCCCATATTGTGATGATGATTTTCACAATGATGGGAAATCTTAGTGGTCAAAATTTGGGGTATGACAGTAGGTGATGTACCTTCTCTTTTCACTCTTTGCTTCCCTTGGATCTCAAGACTTGTTTAAGTCTTGGATTCTCTCCCTTTAGAGCTACCTAGTCCAACTTAATTTCCGAATAAGCTTGGAGTAGGATTAGAATTAGGTTTTAGGTAGTTGTCTCTCCTAAGCCTCACTAACCATAGGATCTCTTTTGCATGATAGAGTTTCCTTCGGGTCGTCTCTTCTCATCTCAAAACTTCTTCAAAACACTTAATAAAGATAAAGTGTATTGCGCACGAGCCTTAAGCGTGGGGAATGAGAAATGAGGGGCTTCCTCTCATCTTTCTAGAGTGCTTAGCGGGCGTCCTGTCTTGGGATGATTCGTTAAGTATTCGTCCCTGTGCCCTAGACTTTGGTACAATGCAAGTTATTAAATAATTAAAAAAAAAACACTTCTGTCTAAAAAACACAAAAACAAATTCAAATATTTTTATCCTTTGGGATTGTTTGGTTCCAGACCATTTTTCAGAAAAGAGCACGTTACCTTCTGTCTAAGCCACAAACAGGCATCGACCCTAACTGCCGGACGCGAATCTAACGTCGCTCATAAAAAACACTTACCCATCCGTGGTCGTACCCACGAACTACATTAGCTCTGATTCCTCTCTCTCGTCCGATTGAGGATATGTAGGCACAAGACAGCGATTGTCTTGGCGAGCAACCTTCCCCCATAGTTCCCGTCCGAACTACGTTGACTCTGAATTTCCCATTGCACTGAGGGAGTACGTTGGCCTAGGGCATCGAATATGTCCTACCGAGTCCGTATTAGTCACCCCCATCCCCGTTTTCTTTTGTTCAGCCATAGATAGTAAGACAGCTCACCCTCCATTTAGACAACAAGCGTGGATCCCATCGAGTACGATGGATGCGTGGGGTGCTAACACCTTCCCCTCGCATAACCGACTCCTGAACCCGGACTATGGTTGCGATGACCATGTCTTTCCCCCTTTCTCTTCAGGTTTATGCAGTGTTTCCTTTCCCTCTTTCGGGATAAATACACATTGCTGGCAACTCTGTGTTTTCTGTGCCACTTTCGCGTTTGTACCGTTGGATGCGAATCTTTCAGGAGCGACAGCTGGCGACTCTGCTGGGGACTCTGGTTGACCTCTTGTTGGTCCATCCCCTTTAGCGAGTCGATCCTAGCGCTTGTTTGTTTTTTTCGTTGGGTGTTTATTTGTTTTGCTTTATTATGTTGTATATTACTGTTTTACAGCTTTTATTGCATTGCATTTCATTTTATTACTGTCATACTGGATATTGCTGTGCTGTGCTGGCTGGTTTCTATTTGGCAGGTTGGGTTGTTCTGAGAGATAAGCCCAATACCCAGGCTTGAGTACACCCTAGGACTAGAGTGGAGAGTAGTGGGACCTACGTGCCTGCTTGGTACGTTTGTGTGGTCACGAAATTCACAACCAGACGAGGCTATCTTGGGACGCATTCTGACGTGCATGTCTTGCGCATTTCAGGGTGTTGATCTAGAGAGCTGTCGACTCTGGTGACCGTTTCTCCGATACCTCAGTTGCTCCTCTCCTCCTGACCTGTGATAATGGCAGACCAGAAATGGAAAACCCATTACACTTGTCGATCCGAGGACCCAATGCTGAGGGGCTCACATAGGATGACCTTATTTTTTAGGGGAATCAGTTGAGGCCTCCTCGATTGATGATGATGCCAAACCAGAAATGGTGAACGTATCATCATTTCTCGACCTGAGAGCCCAGGATATTGAGGATCCTCGCCTTTCTAGAACCCACATGTGAGAGGGGATGGGTGTTTGCAGGTCTGCAGGTAACTGAAACCTTCAACCTACCCAGTTTTCTGGATTTCTCATCAGTGTTTGATTATCTGGGTTTCTGGTTATCTCAGTGGTTTGGTATTCTAGAATTCTTATTTTCTGGGTTGTGGTTCTCGTTCAGTTAACAGCACAGCACGTCCAGCAGTGATGCCTTGATCCCATGCTTGCATGTGCATATCATTTTTATTGCATTCTAACATGTTTGACATTTTTTAGGGCTTGCATCTTACTCTTGATTCCGGTTTTCTAAGGTTGCCTTAGCATGGACGTCCAGAGAAAGAAGATTGTTGCTTATTCGTTCCCAGACCCGACCTTGACGTTGATTCACAAGCTGATTAGTATGGCTGGTTCCGGAGTTCGTACAGAGTTCGGTGGAAAGTATGGGAGACTTCTGAAGTTTGTCTACAATATCTCCAAGTATGAGAAAGATGCCATTCATACACTTCTTCAGTTCTATGATCCGTCTTTGCGTTGCTTCTTTCCCAGACTATATCTTGGCTCCAACGTTGGAGGAGTTCTCATTTATTTTGGGAATCCCCATCAGGCATGACATAGTATTCTTTTCTGAAGAACGCCCTGGGATAAAAGAAATGGCCATTACTCTTCATATTGGTGAATCCGCTCTGGGCAGTAATATTGTGGAGAAACAAGGAGCTAAGGGTTTCTTATTGAAGTTGTTGTTTGATCAAGCTTGCATACATGTTAAGGAGAGGAATTGGACTGCTTTCCAAGCTATTCTGGCTATGTGCATCTATGGGACTGTCTTGTTTCCCAATGTTCCTGATCTGGTGGATATGCATGCTGTCAGAATCTTTATTTCAAAAAATCCTATACCTACCTTGCTAGGTGATGTGTATCACTCAGTCCACTACAAGAATGAAAATAGGCGTGGAAAGACTGTGAGTTGCTGTGCACCATTCTTATCTACCTGGTTTCTGAGTCATCTCCATGAAGCTGGCGCTTTCATTAATACGAGAGATTCTCTGAAGTGGTCAAAGAGGTTAATGGGCTTGACTGCTGACAACATTGTTTGGTTCAACCATGAGTTGCTAGGGATGGAGATTATTTGTAAGTGCGGAGAATTCCCTAATGTACCCTTGATAGGGAGAAGAGGTGGAATTAACTATAATTCTTCCCTTGTTAATAGGCAGTTTGGTTATCCTTTGAGAGGTCCACTTGAAGAGCGAGATATCAGAGAGTCCTTATTCTTCAATGTTACTGGAGATCAATAAATGATAAGGAAGATTGTGAATGCTTGGAAGCAGGTGACCAAGAAGGGAAAAACTTCATTCGGGAAATGTAATAACCGGGCCTTTCCTTCCTATGAAGAGTGGATTAAGAAAAGAGCAGAAGAGGAGCTTCTTCCCTTCTCGGTGGAACCACCTTTGTATCCTTTGATGATCGAGGCTCCCACGACTATTGATATAGAGAAGTATGATAAGTTATGGGATGAGAAGGAGAAACTCCGAGAGGAGAATCGTGAGCTGGGCAGAGAGATTGGTCAGTTGAAGCACGAAAAAGGCGAAGCTATCCATGTTGCTAAGTTAAAATCAGAACTTTTGGCTGTAAAGGAGAAAGAATTGTCTAAAGAAGCCACAGCCAGAGAGAAAGTGGCTCAAGCGTTGAAAAGTGTTAGCAAGGTCCTTTCGTCCAAAAAGAAAGAGTTAGCTTATGCTATGTCAATAATTCACAGGTTCAGTGACCGCCAGAATACAGCAATTACCGCCAACAGGTTGAAAGAGGATAAGTATCTGGAACAGATCGAAGGTTTGAAGACAGAGCTTCGGAAAAAGGATAAGGAGATTTTATCAGGGATCTTTGAGAGGAGAGCAGTTGAGGAAAAGCTCAAGGAAACCATGGCAGATGTGGAACAGCTGAAGATCCAAGTCGAAGTGAAAAGAGCCAGGAGCGAAGGTCCATGTTCAGGTGGAGCTTCTGGAGAAGATGATTGGGAGTTGCATAGTCGTTATTTAACAGGAATCTTGCTTAGGAGAGATCTTCTGATTCAGGAGTTGATTCAGAGACCAAAGTATCCTAATACCAAGAAGCTTCTCAAGGAAGTGCAGAATTGGTGCAAAAAGAATGACGAATGGGGAATTCTAGCACGACTTAGTCTTGATGATATGCTTTAGTTTCCTTGCTGTTGTTTTCTTTGTATTTCCGGGATCACCTCCAGGATTGTTGGTCGGGGTCTTTGTTTATGCTTATTCTGACTTGTGTTGTAACAGATGCTTATTCTCTTTATATGATCAGGAATTCAGTTCTCTCTTGTTGTTAAAACTGGAATCAAGGGATAGATCGCCTTGATAATGTTCATACATGTTTGCATTTGCATAATCATCTCATTTTGCATTGCAGGTTATCTTGGATTCTCTGGTTTTCTTAGGATCTCTCTTTTTGATAGTCAGGATTGATCAACCAACTCATCGATATTATACCAGGCTTAATCAAAGCAGAGTGATGGACAAAGTTCAGGCAGACATGGAAGCTATGCAAGCTCGCATCGATCAATTCATGGAGATGATGCAGGGTGTGGTGTAGAGTCAGAATGAATTCAGAACTCTAGTTCAGCCTTTGGTGTCGCAGGTTGATAAAAATGGTATCTTACACGGTGGTCTTCTTAATCGTGTTATTCCTCCGGGCGGAGGTGGTGCTGGTATCAACATTCCTATTCCTGGCGCTGGTGGACAGGGTGGGATTCCCTCAGTGGTTGGAGAAGGAAGCACTATTCGAGCTATCCATGGCCATCATTTTGATGATCAACAGGATGATGTTTTTCAGTCAGAAGTTTGGACACTGGTCTTCCTGTGGTCAGTGATGAGAGGATCCATTTAATCGAGGCGCAACTGAAAGGGGTTGTGAAGCAGGATGAACTGGGAATAGATTTGGACGACCTAGGGTTGGTCCCTGATATTGTCCTTCCACACAAGATTCAGATTCCTACACTGGAGAAGTATAATGGTTCTACCTGCCCGAGAACTCATGTAAAGACGTATACCAGGAAGATGGCTGCCCATGCCAAGGATGAGAAGCTAATGATGCACTTTTTCCAAGACAGCCTGTCCGACGCGTCTTTGGAGTGGTACATGGCACTGGAAAGTAGAGATGTTCGTACTTGGAGAGAGCTAGCTGCAGCTTTTATCAAGCATTACCAGTACAACACAGACATGGCTCCCAACAGAACTCAGCTGTTGAGCATGTCCCAGAAAAATGATGAAAGTTTCAAAGAATACGCGCAAAGGTGGCGTGAATTGGCGGCTAGGGTACAACCACCAATGCTGGAAAAGGAAATGTTGGATATGTTTATGGACACACTGCCTAAGCACTATTATGAAAAGCTATTGCCTTGTTTGCTAGGCAAGTTTGCAGATGTGATTGCGATCGGACAAAAGATAGAGGTTGGAATTAAGGCTGGAAAAGTTTCCAGTGGTGACGGATCGTCCTCCTGGCATGGAAAGAAGCCATTTGTGAACTATAAAAAGAAAGAAGAAGCCAATTCTATCTCATCCTATAGGGAAAGGGGAAACAACAACAAAACTATAACCGGCAGGTGGCTTCCGTGGTTATTCCTGCAGCACTCCCGCCTCTGGCAGCACCTCAATGACAAAATCGCGCTCCGCGCCAACAACAATTCACACCTAAGTAGAACAGACACTTTGATACTCCACCTCTACCATACTCACAATTGTTTCAGTATTTGCTTCAGTTGAAGTTAGTTGAAAAGAGGACTTTGGCTTCTCCTGTTGGTAATCCGCCTCCCGGGTACAATCCTAACGCCCATTGTGATTTTCATTCCGGGGCACCGGGGCACCATCTCGAGGACTGTAAAGCTTTCGAGCATAAAGTCCAGGACTTGGTAGATTCAAAGGCTATCAGCTTTGCTAATGATGGACCTAATGTTGTGCAAAACCCGATGCCTGATCACAATGGTCCGAGGGTGAGTGCGATAATCGAGGAATGTGAATCTTTGAATTTGATCATGCATGTTGAGGAGCTGAAAACTCTGCTGGTTGTGGTTAAAAACAGGTTATTGAAGGGTGGCGTCTATCCGAGTTGTGAAGAGAACTGTTCAGATTGCTTGGCAAAGGACAATGGTTGTGATTCGCTGAAAAGGGGTATCCAGAATATGATTAATGAGGGCTGTTTACAGTTTGATAGAGGTAATCAGCAAAAAGAGGTTGTTAATGATGATGTTGCTACTATTGTTATTCCTTTTAAGACAGTTGTAATATCAGGGCCAGCGAGACCAGCGCCGGTTGTTATTTCAGGTCCTAAACCCATTCCGTACGAAAGTACCCAAGCCGTCCCTTGGAATTATGATGCTAGTGTATTTGTTAATGGACAAAAGCAGGAATTAATGACTACTGCACCAGTGAGTACTAGTTCAGAGGTTAAGGTTGAAGCTGATGCTATAACAAGAAGTGGTAGAGTGCTTACTCCTGTTAGTGATTAACCCAGTACTTCAAGTCAAGATAAGGGAAAACAGGTAGCTGATGGTTCTGTTCAGACTCCAGTGGTTATTGATTCTACAGTAAAGCCGGTTGATGATGATTTTTCTGAAAATGTTGAGGAGTTTAAGAGGCTTATTAGGAAAAGTGATTACAAAATTGTGGACCAATTACATCGAACCCGGTCGAAGATTTCCATTCTGTCATTGTTGTTATGCTCTGAAGCTCATAGGAATGCTCTTCTGAAAGTTTTGAATGCGGCCTATGTCCCTCAAGAAATATCTGTCAATCAGCTAGAAGGGGTTGTAGCACATGTGAACGCTGGCAATGGCTTGGGTTTCACAGATCTTGATTTGACTCCTGTTGGGAGGAATCATAACAATGCCCTGCATATTTCGATTGAGTGTCGTGGTTCACTGATGTCACATGTGTTGGTTGATACTGGATCATTATTGAATGTATTACCAAAGAAAGCATTAATGAAGTTAGATACCAGGGGACTTATTTGTACACCAAGTGACTTGGTGGTGTGAGCTTTTAATGGCTCGAAGAGATCTGTCTTTGGTGAGATTGTGCTTCTGATCAAGGTTGGGCCAGAAATTTTTGATGCAACATTTTATATAATGGATATTCAGCCAGCATACAGCTGTCAGTTGGGTCGTCCTTGGATCCATGGTGCAGGCGCTGTAACCTCCACTTTGCATCAAAAGTTGAAATACATGGTTGATGGTCACGTAGTCCGTTTCACCAGCGCCGATGTTTTCTTCGACAGTGTTAGTGCCATTGAGGAAGAAGGGGACAATGATTGTGACATGGATAGTTGGATCCGCCCTTGCGTCCCAGGAGAAAGTCTGTGCAACTGGTCTTCTGAAAGAGTCATTCAAGTGACTAGCTTCGAGTAATTGCTTTGTTTTCCTGCTATGTTAATCCAGCATTCTGCCCAAGACGTAGTGATTTTGTTTGTAGGGCTTTTAACTGTTGCATGTTTTGCTTTATCATCAATAAAGGACTTTTCACACTCAAATATTTTGATCCCTGTCTTTCTGTTTTATTTTTTTATGCATTAAAAACCCACATCAAAATGGCAATGTGTTTCTTTTGTTGCATACATAATAAGACATACCTCATCAATCATGCAGGTCTTTTTGTTCAGATGACACCGATCATGACTCAACTATAGCTCGGTATGACTTTGACAATCCAATCTATCAGGCTGAAGAAGAGACTGACGAAGATTGTGAACTGCCCGAAGAGTTGGCCAGATTGTTAAAGCAAGAGGAGAAAGTCATCCTACCTCATCAGGAGGAAATTGAGACTGTGAATCTGGGAACCGAGGACGCCAGAAAGGAAGTAAGGATAGGGGCTGCATTGGAAGACAGTGTCAAAGGGAAGATTGATTGAAATACTCCGTGAGTATCTGGACATCTTCGCCTGGTCTTACCAAGACATGCCTGGGCTTGATACTGATATTGTTGTACATCGACTACCACTTAAAGAAGGTTGTGCTCCGGTCAAACAAAAGTTGAGAAGAACTAAACCGGAGATGTCTGTCAAAATCAAGGAAGAGGTTCAGAAACAGCTAGATGCCGGTTTTCTTGCCGTAACAAATTATCCTCCATGGGTTGCTAACATCGTGCATGTACCTAAGAAGGATGGAAAGGTCAGGATGTGTGTTGATTACAGGGATTTGAACAGAGCAAGCCCAAAGGACGATTTCCCGCTCCCTCACATTGACGTGTTAGTTGACAATACTGCTCAGTATTCGGTGTTTTCCTTCATGGATGGCTTCTCTGGGTATAACCAAATCAAGATGGCCCCTGAGGACATGGAGAAAACAACATTCATAACACCGTGGGGAACTTTTTGCTACAAAGTGATGCCCTTTGGATTGAAGAATGCAGGGGCAACTTACCAGCGGGCGATGGTAACTCTCTTTCATGATATGATTCACAAAGAGATCGAGGTCTATGTTGATGACATGATTGCGAAGTCACAGACGGAGGAAGAACATCTGGTGAATCTTTAGAAGCTATTTGAAAGATTGAGAAAATTCAAACTGAGGTTGAATCCAAACAAATGCACCTTCGGGGTGAGGTCAGGAAAATTGCTGGGGTTTATTGTTAGTGAAAAAGGTATTGAGGTTGATCCTGCAAAGGTAAAAGCCATACAAGAAATGCCTGTGCCAAAAACAGAAAAAGAGGTTCGTGGTTTCTTGGGGAGATTAAACTACATTGCTAGGTTCATCTCGCATCTCACAGCCACGTGTGAACCAATCTTCAAGTTGTTAAGAAAAGATCAAGCGGTCAGGTAGAATGAAAATTGTCAAAAGGCGTTTGAAAAGATAAAAGAATACTTGCAGGAACCTCCGGTCCTTATACCACCAGTGCCAGGATGACCTTTGATTATGTATCTCACGGTTCTTGAGAATTCAATTTGTTGTGTGCTAGGTCAACAAGATGAGTCAGGTAGAAAGGAGCAGGCCATCTACTACCTGAGTAAAAAGTTTACTGATTGTGAGTCGAGGTACTCGATGCTGGAGAAAACATGTTGTGCACTCGCTTGGGCAGCTAAGCGTTTGAGGCAGTATATGTTAAACCACATAACCCTCTTGATTTCAAAGATGGATCCGATCAAGTATGTGTTTGAGAAGCAAGCACTTTCTGGGAGAATAGCCCGTTGGCAGATGGTTTTGACAGAATACGACATTCAGTATGTTTCCCAAAAAGCCATTAAGGGAAGTGTTTTGTCAGAATATCTTGCCAAACAGCCAATCGAGGATTATCAACCAATGAAGTTTGAATTTTCGGATGAGCATATCATGTATCTGAAGATGAAGGATTGTGAAGAGCCTTTGCCTGATGAAGGGCCTGAGATTGGATCTCAATGGAAGTTGGTATTTGATGGGGCTGTAAATTCATATGGTAACAGAATCGGGGCAATCATTACGACTCCAAAGGGTTCTCATATACCCTTCACTGCCCGATTAGCGTTCATATGCACCAACAATGAGGCAGAGTATGAAGCATGCATCATGGGGTTAGAAGAAGCAATTGATTTGAGAATCAAGAACCTCGATGTTTATGGTGATTCTGCGTTGGTGGTTAATCAGATTACATGTGAATGGGAGACTCGTCAAGCGAATCTTGTTCCATATAACAACTATGCCAGAAGGTTGTTACCTTTCTTTGACAGAGTGGACTTCCATCACATTCCCCGGATAGAGAATCAGATGGCTGATGCGTAGGCAACGTTGTCATCAATGTATCAAGTGAATCATTGGAATGAAACTCCTTCAATCAGAATCATGCGCTTGGACAGACCTGCTTTTATATTTGCAGTTGAAGGTGTATCAGATGGCAAACCTTGGTATCATGATATCAAAGTCTTTTTGAAGAGTCAGGAATACCCAGCTGGGGCATCTTCCAAGGATAAAAAGACATTGAGGAGGTTATTAGGAAACTTCTTTTTGAACAAGGACGACATGTTATACAAGAGGAACTTTGACATGGTATTGCTACGTTGTGTTGATGAACACGAGGCAGACCTGTTAATGGAAGAAGTTCATGAAGGTTCCTTTGGTACTCATGCCAATGGGCATGCTATGGCAAGAAAATTGTTAAGAGTGGGGTATTATTGGATGACTATGGAGTCTGATTGTTTTAAATACGCCCAGAAATGTCATAAATTCTAGATTTATGCTGATAAGGTGCAGTACCGCCTACTCCTCTGAATGTTTTGTCGTCACCTTGGCCTTTTGCCATGTGGGGCATTGGCATGATTGGAAAGATCGAGCCGACTACTTCGAATGGACATCGTTTTATCCTGGTGGCTATTAATTATTTCACGAAGTGGGTAGAAGCAGCATCGTATGCCAACGTCACCAGTCAAGTGGTAGCCTAGTTTATTAAGAAGGACATCATGTGCCGGTACGGTGTCCCGGAGAGAATCATTACTAATAATGGTTCAAACCTAAATAACAAGATGATGAAGGAGATATGTCAGAGCTTTAAAATCGAACATCACAATTCTTCTCCCTATCGTCCGAAGATGAATGGGGCTGTTGAGGTGGCTAATAAGAACATAAAGAAGATTGTGCAGAAGATGGTAGTGACATACAAAGACTGGCATGAGATGTTGCCTTACGCTTTGCACAGTTATCGTACTTCGGTACGCACATTAACTGGGGCAACTCCTTTCTCACTGGTGTATGGTATGGAAGCGGTTCTGCCATTAGAAGTTGAGATTCCTTCTTTGAGAATTCTGACAGACGTGAAGCTTGATGAAGCTGAGTGGGTGTGTTCCCGGCTGAATGAACTGAACCTCATTGAAGAGAAGAGATTGAAAGCCATTGCGCATGGCCGGTTGTATCAGAGCAGGATGAAGAAAGCATTTGATCAGAAAGTGAGTCCTCGGTGTTTTTAGGCTGGTGAATTAGTTCTGAAAAGGATCACTCCTCCTCAAACAGATCACAGGGGCAAGTGGACTCCGAATTACGAAGGGCCATATGTAGTAAGACAGGTTTTCTCTGGTGGAGCCTTATTACTCTCAACTATGGATGGCAAAGATTTTACGTCCCCTGTGAACGCGGACGTAGTCAAAAAAATACTTTGCATAAAAGAGACCCGCTGAACATAAAAAGAAGGTTCAGGCAAAAATGGGGCATCCTGGCGAACCATAAAAGGAAAAGGTTCGGGCAAAAATTAGGGATAAAAAAAAAGAATAAACCCGCAAGGTTGAAAACATGAAAAGGCAACTTTGGCAAAAATGGGTATCCCGGTGGATTGAAAACCCTAAAAGGGTGATCCAGGCAAAAGTTAGGGATTTAAAAGCAAAGACTACGATCTGCGTTTGATCTGTGATCACTATTCACACTTGGAAAATTTAAAGGAAAGGAATCAGTCCAGTCAGTCATTTTCAAAGGCCAAGGCATCTATGAATAAACAAGTCATATGGGTTATAGCTGAGTCGAGTCATGGTGGATGTCTGTTCCTCACATTGCCGACATGTGTATTTTCTTTTACTTTTTGCGCAATTACCTCTTTTCAGGAATTGCTTCCAGATGTAAATGCCTATTTACAGGCCGATCATTCAATAAAGTTTTCATTTCAGTCAAAGAGCTCTTGTTTTTTTGTTTTACCTGTTTTGTTTATGAAAATGTCCGATATTTTTGATAAACATTACATGCTAAAATGTTGAGCTCTGTGAAACAAAGTTGGAAAAAAGTGGCAATTGTTTAGGCAACAGTCACTATGATGATAGTCAATGTAGTCATTTTTGCACGTAGACCTTTCTTTTGGTTTTGCAGGATGACAGGTGTACCTCCCCAGTAGAGCTTTGCTCCCCAACTTTGAAGTCTGATAGTCCTCAGCAGTTTGATGCTCTCCCCAGTCAGAGTATCGAGGATCGTCTTCCTCAACAGAGTATAAAGAAGTGATTTCCCAAGCGGAGCCGTTGAGGATCGTCCCCCTCAGCAGGGTATAAGAGGTTTACCCTCAGCCAGAGTTGTGATTTAGCTCATCTTTCCTCAGCAGGAGTGCAGAGGGTTGTATACCCAGCCGAGGTTGTGTTTGGATTATTATTCCCCAGCAAGCATTCAGAGGTTGATTGCTCTAAGGTGGATGTTGTTGTATCTCCAGCAGGAGATTCGTGGACAAAGATGTTATTATCCCCACAGAGTCTTGGGGTCTGCTTTCCTCAGTTGGTTAGAAAGTATAGTCTCATCGACAATGGTTTAATCTAGTCCCCAGCAGCGTGAGGGTAAAGTTATTTCCCTAGCAGCAGATTAAGCTCATCGACATCCCCAAGCAGAGTCTGGTGGTGAATGGTATCCCCAGCAGGTCTTGAGTTCAATCATTTTTGGTAGGCGTCAAATCCAAGTTCTGAAGTATTTGGTGATCCCCGGCGGAGGAGTTTCCATCTTCAGTATTCATCTCCCTCCCCAGCTGAGTGGGTATTCTCTCGGAGTTTCATCCATCTCCAGCAGAATTGTTGATCTTGATATTCCCCAGCTGAGTGGGTATTCTATCAGAGTTTCATCCATCTCCAGCAGAGTTGTTGATCTTTCCATCCCCAGCAGAATTTATGATCAATGTCTTCCTCAGCGGAGTGAAGTCTTTCTCAGCAGGGTCTCTTATTTCGGAGGATAATTTATTTTGTCGTCCCCGGTGGAGTTTGCCTTCGCCTTCAACATTTATTTTGCTGAGGCACCTCTTTTGCATTGCATAAGCATTCTTGCATGGCATCCTCCCAAACGCGTAGCATTTTCGTATGGAGCATTACGGCAAAATTCCAACATATGCATTCGAAGCATAGGCCAGGTTTAATTTCCTTACCAGTTCCTTTCCCTAGCAGAAAGAGACATGATTCAGGAGATGTTGTTTAACATTACACCGTAACCAGTGGATTCGTCCTTCTTGTTGGTCCTTCCTACACTCCCCGCAGAGTTGTTTGTTTAGATTTCTCTTATCTCCAACGGAGTTATCTTTGTAGATCTTTTGATTCTACTAATCTTTGGATGAACGGTTTCGGTCGGTCTTTCCTTTCGAGTTTGCTTTCGGTCGTACTCGTTTTATCCCTTCGAGTTCGCTTTCGGTCGTACTCGTTCTTTCTTTTCGAGTTCGCTTTTGATCGTACCCGTTTGTTGTTGAAAGTCCATTTTCGGCCGGTCTTTCTTTTCGAGTTCGTCTTCGGCCATCCTCGCACTCTTTGTTATTGCATTATCCCCAGTAGAAGTATCCCATGTGGTTTTTCCTCTCAATGAAATTCCGCTTTCGGTCGGTCTTTCTTTTCGAGTTCGCTTTCGGTCGTACTCGTTTGCTGTTTGAAATTCCGTCTTCGGCCGGTCTTTCTTTTCGAGTCCGCTTTCAGTCGTACTCGTTTGCCTTTGTATCCCCACTGAGTCCCTTTTCGGTCGTACCCATGTGGTTGTCGAAAGAGCGCTTTCAGTCGGTCTTTCTTTTCGAGTCCACTTTCGGTCGTACTCGTTTATCCTTTTCGAGTCTGCTTTCGGTCGTGCTCGTTTGCTCTCATATCTCCAGTGAGTCCGCTTTCGGTCGTACTCGTCTGCTGTTTGAAAGTCCGTCTTCGGCCGGTCCTTCTTTTCGAGTCCGCTTTCGGTCGTACTCGTTTGTCGTTTGAAATTCCGCTTTCGATCGGACTTTCTTTTCGAGTCCGCTTTCGGTCGTACTCGTTTATCCTTTTCGAGTTTGCTTTCGGTCGTACTCGTTTATCCTTTTCGAGTCCACTTTCGGTCGTACTAGTTTATCCTTTTCGAGTTCGCTTTTGGTCGTACTCGTTTATCCTTTTCGAGTTTGCTTTCGGTCGTACTCGTTTATCCTTTTCGAGTTCGCTTTTGGTCGTACTCGTTTATCCTTGTCGAGTCCGCTTTCGGTCGTACTTGTTTACCCTTGTCGAGTCCGCTTTCGGTCGTACTCGTTTATCCTTTTCGAGTCCGCTTTCGGTCGTGCTCGTTTTCATTTTCGTTACCACCAGTTTGCAAATTTTCGGGTTCTTTTTGTATTCAATCACCTTCTACCTTGAATGTCTGAAAGCCGTTGTTATCACCCTTTCAGGTCCAAGTTGATTGAATAGGGGCAGCTGTAACACCCCAAAATTTGCTCTTTTGTTTTGAGGCTAATTGTCTTATGTTTCTTTGCATTTGCATCGTCATTTCTGCATTTGTATAGTTCTTTTGAGCATGGATCGATGTATCTTCCAGCAGCTCATGGCGTCATCAGTGCCGGTATCATTTCCAATAGTGTTCAAAGCCAAGCAGATAATTCTCAAAGTCTTTTTTGAGCATTTATTTTGCTCGTCAGTCATTTTGATAAACAGAAGCTTCAGCAGTCATTTTTGTCCAAGCAATTTGATATCAGGCATTATTAATCCAGCAGGATATTCCGAGATGTCAGCAAGAATTTGTGTTTCATTTCAGGTGTTACTTAGTGGAAATATCAAGTTTTGGGGTTCAGAGGCTTAATGGTTTCAAAACAACTGTCAGAAGTCACTTTTCCAAGTTTCCCTCCAAAAGGCGCCAAAATTCAAAATTTTCACTGTGTAACCAGTTACAGCGTATCTGATAACCGGTTACCCTTTGATTTTTCTGCGCATTTTTTCAGTTTTTGAACTGAGTAACCGGTTAGCAGATACGTTGTAACCGGTTACTCTGGGCAAAATTAGAAAATTTCAGATTGCATCATTGGTGATCATGTGCTTGGCATGTGCACGTGGGGGAAGGATCTAGAATTGATATTTTCATCATTTTCCACCCAAAATTCAAATTCCTTCCAACATTTTCTACACTACTTCCTCATTTCCTTTCCTAATCCACTTTTCACCCCAATTTCCATCCACTAAACCTCACTCCAAACCACATTTGAATTCCTAACCTAGCTTCTATTTAAGTGAATTCATTCCAAACCTCACACAACTTTGATCCATTTTCTGAATTTTCTACACATCTCTCTCCAATTCTCTCAAACTTTTCTCTCATTTCCCAAACCCTCACTCAAAGTTTCATCATCAAAGTTCACCAAATTTCACCTTGGAATTTGTTGATCTTGAAACTAAACCACCATCCATTCATCAATTCTTGAAAGAATCTTGGATTTGCTACTGTTTTGGAGTGTGGAATCACTTTTGTAGCAGCTTTTCATTATTTGAGTTGTTTTAGCTTGGATCTTGGTTGTTCTTGCTTGGATCTTGAAGTTCATCACATAGATCTTTGGTTTTCTTGCTTGGATTCACCAATTTTCGTGTTCAACAATCACCAAGGCAAATCTCAGCCTTGTAGGTTGGTTTTCCTTAGATCTATGCTTGATTTAGCTTAATTTCAACTTATGCATTGTAGATCATTGGTTTGTGATGTGATTTGATCCATTTGCTTGATTTGATTTGTGGTCTTGTTGTTTGATTGATGAAATTGATGTTTGATTACTGATATTTGGTGTGAATTCTCGTGCATTGTTGATTACATGATCGTTGGATATGATTGCATGAGTGATAAGCTGCTGAAAAGTGATTCTGAACACTTATTTTTGAATTCTGCTGCTGTGTAACCGGTTACAGCATATCTGCTAACCGGTTACACTGTGTTTTTTTTAGCGTGTTTGTGTATTTTTGAACTGTGTAACCGGTTATCAGTTATGCTGTAACCGGTTACCACTGAAGCAGAATGGGTGTTTTTGTGTATTTTATTGCTTGTTTGATTTCCATAACATGTTTAAACTTCATGGATTGATGCATTGATGATTGGTGGATTGTTCTTGAGCTATTTCAACACACACCACTGTATGAACATGATTTTTTGACACGCGTTCTTTTGTTTTTTTCATTGAATGTTAATGCTTGCGTTGTTGATTAATTGTTGTGATGATCATGTAATGCACACACTTTGAGCTTGTTAATTGCTAATTGATGATGATGATTGCTGGATAATCATGTGCATGTTCATTTGCTTTCAATTTCATGATGTGCATACTTGTTTCATTTTATCATATGCTATATGTTGCATTCTTCCATGATGCTTGCAAGGTTATTCAACATGGTGTGTGGTTTGTTTATGATCATGATTAATTGAACAATGTATGTTGTTTGATGCACGTTTGCTCTGCCTTGGTTGAATCGTATTCAAATGTGGTGCATGCTGTCCTGATTTCACATCTGAGTTTTGCATAAAGTGCTGTCATATGTGCTGTCCATGTGTACACATGCTGTTTGTGGCTTTCTACACCTGTTTTCATGCTGGATTGTGTGCTGTGAAATGCTGATTGGTGTTAGTGTTTGATTTTACTGCTGTTTGGTGCAAGTGTGCTGTTGTAGGTGTTGTACCTTCTCTTTTCACTCTTTGCTTCCCTTGGATCTCAAGACTTGTTTAAGTCTTGGATTCTCTCCCTTTAGAGCTACCTAGTCCCACTTAATTTCCGATTAAGCTTGGAGTAGCATTAGCATTAGGTTTTAGGTAGTCGTTTCTCCTAAGCCTCACTAACCATAGGATCTCTTTTGCATGATAGAGTTTCCTCCGGGTCGTCTCTCTTCTCATCTCAAAACTTCTTCAAAACACTTAATAAAGATAAAGTGTATTGCGCACGAGCCTTAAGCGTGGGGAATGAGAAATGAGGGGCTTCCTCTCATCTTTCTAGAGTGCTTAGCGGGCGTCCTGTCTTGGGACGATTCGTTATGTATTCGTCCTTGTGCCCTAGACTTTGGTGCAATGCAAGTTATGAACTAACTTAAAAAAAACACTTATGTCTAAAAAACACAAAAACAAATTCAAATCTTTTTATCCTTCGGGATTGTTTGGTTCCAGACCATTTTTCAGAAAAGAGCACGTTACCTTCCGTCTAAGTCGCAAACAGGCATCGACCCTAACTGCCGGACGCGAATCTAACGTCGCTCATAAAAAACACTTACCCATCCATGGTCGTACCCACGTACTACATTAGCTCTGATTCCTCTCTCTCGTCCGATTGAGGATATGTAGGCACAAGACAACGATTATCTTAGCGAGCAACCTTCCCCCACAGTTCCCATCCGAACTACGTTGACTCTGACTTTCCCATTGCACTGAGGGAGTACGTAGGCCTAGGGCATCGAATATGTCCTACCGAGTCCGTCTTAGTCACCCCCATCCCCGTTTTCTTTTGTTCAGCCATAGATAGTAGGGAAGCTCACCCTCCGTTTAGACAACAAGTGTGGATCCCATCGAGTACGATGGATGCGTGGGGTGCTAACACCTTCCCCTCGCATAATCGACTCCCGAACCCAGACTATGGTTGCGATGACCATGTCTTTCCTCCTTTCTCTTCAGGTTTATGCAGTGTTTCCTTTCCCTCTTTCGGGATAAATACACATTGCTGGAGACTCTGTGTTTTCTGCGCCACTTTCGCGTTTGTACCATTGGATGCGAATCTTTCGGGAGCGACAGACACACAAATAAAAACTTCCCAGAAGAATCATTTCTTCTCAGCCTCCTCTTAGGCTTTGTATAAAAATATCCTCAGTGGAATCAATTAACCTTTTAGCTTCAACCTTGGACTTTGATCAAGCCACACATAAAACCAAAATCCCTTCAGAGGAAATCAAAACCTCTCTGTAGTAAGACATTTCTATGTGCAATCACACATCAAAACAAACAATAAAACAAACAAACCTAATCCCAGATAACTTTTGTAAGTGGCACACTTGTTGATTCAAAAATCTAAGCCGTAGTCCATCTCTTATCCTGGTAAAACCCTCTTTCATCTAATTGTTATAAGTGGCAAGCCTCTGGATAATTTACATTCAAGCCAATGTCCCTCTCTTAGTATGAAAGACTCCTAAGGAAAAATGGAATTGCTCAACACTGAGTTAAAGTTTTCTCCTTCAAGATAAATCCCCTATAAAGGAAATTATAGCATTGCTGGATTCACATATCCTAGTTAAAGTAATTCTGCTTTATAAATTAGTCACCCAACAGTTGTGATAAACAGACGAGATGTCTCCCTTTAGAGATGACAAATTCTCTCTCAGTCAAACCTTTTAGCTTCAATCTTGGGCTTTGAACAAGACACAAGAAACATTTAGCTTCAATCTTGGGCTTTGAACAAGACCCCAAACATCTTTTTCCTCCCATAGAATAAGAGGAACTACGATTGCTCTGATTTCCCAGTTTTCTTTAACGGGAATACATCGGCATAAGATTGCATAATCTTAGCGAGCACACCAATAAAAAACCCTAGGTCGAGCACCTTACCAAAAACATCAGAAAAACCCGAAATCAACAAATACTCTCTCGCTCTCTCTCTCAATATTCCCAAAGGAGAAACTTTCCCAATAAATAGATAAACACCAGTAAGTAGAAAACAGTAAATTGCTAACAACCTGTGGATAACCACATATAGGATGGGTAATTGACAACTCCCCATTGTATAACCTGACCCCGAACCCCCCAATCTCTTAGCATTTGTTAAAGAAAACATTTGTGTGCAAGGTTAGTTTTAGATAACTTCCCTTTTCTTTCCAGCTTCATAGGATAAATAAGAAATCAGAAAGTAGCACCCAATTCCTACCATTACGGTGAGGATTCCAACCATGGCGATAAGGTGGTCGCATCACCGACAAAAATTGCACGCTACAATTGGACCTGTCTCTGGATTCCAACAATCCTCAGCAGAAGCCGGCCTCCTCTTAGGCTTCATATAAGAATTTCCCCCAACCAGCCTCCTCTTAGGCTTTATATAGTGATTTTCCTCAGTAGAGTCAGCCTCAATCTTGGGCTTTGTAAAAGACAGATATAAAACCTCGCCAGTGGAGTCAATCTCTTTTCAGCCTCAATGTTGGGCTTTGTACAAGACAGATATAAAACCTCCCCCGTGGACTCAATCTCTTTTCAGCCTCAATCTTGGGCTTTGTAAAAGACAGATAAAACCCTCCGCAGTGGAGTCAATCTCTTTTCAGCCTCAATCTTGGGCTTTGTACAAGACATATAGAAAACTCCCCTAGTAGAGTCAATCTTTTAGCTTCAACCTTGGGCTTTGATCAAGGCACACAAAAATCAACATCCCCTCAGAGGAGATCAGGAGCTCTCTCTGTAGAAAGAGATTTCTCTGTACATCACCTATCAAAACAGACAATCGAAAAACCAAATTTCCAGATAACTGCTGTAAGTGGTTCACTTGTTGATTCAAAAATCCAAGTTGTGGTCCGTCTTTTATCATGGTAAACTTCCTTTTTCATCTAATTGCTGTAAGTGGCAAGCCTCTGGGTTATTTACATCCAAGCCAATGTCCCTCTCTTAGCATGGAAGACTCCTAAGGAAAAACGGCGTTGCTCTACACTGAGTTAAAGTTTCTTCCTCCAGGACAATTCCATTATAAAGGAAATTATGGCATTGCTGGATTCCATACATTCCAGTTAAAGTAATTCCCCTTTATAACCAATCCTTCAACAACTGTGATGAACAGGTGAGATATCTTCCTTTAGAGATGACAAATTCTCTCTCAGTCAAACCTTTTAGCTTCAATCTTGGTCTTTGAACAAGACACAAACACTCATATAGCTTCAATCTTGGGCTTTAAACAAGACACCAAACATCTTTCTGTAGCGTACGATTTTTGTCGGTGATGCGACCACCTTATTGCAGAATGGGTTCCTCCTTACCGTAATGGTAGAAGGAGGAGTGGCGTGCTACTTTCTGATTTCTTATTTATCCCGTGAAGCTGGAAGGGAAAGGGAAGCTATCTAAAACTAACCTTGCACGCGAGTGTTTAACTGAACAAACGCTTAAGAGATTCGGGGAGTTCGGGGCCAGGTTATACAATGGGGAGTTGCCAGTTACCCATCCTATATGTGGTTATCCACAGGTTGTTAGAATTAGGTTCTGATTTGTACTTGATGGTGTTTATCTGTTGATGTGTAGGGAAGGTTTCTTCTTTGGGAGACATTAGAGAGAGTTTTTGATGATTTTGGTGAGGTACTGGACCTCAGTTTTGATCGGTGTGAAGGTACTGGACCTAGAGTTTTTGATTGGTATGAAGGTACTGGACCTAGAGTTTTTTGATTGGTATAAAGGTACTGGACCTAGAGTTTTTTGATTGGTATGCTCGCTAAGATTTCGCAATCTTATGCCTACGTATTCCCGTTTAAAGAAATAGGGAAATCAGAGCAATCATAGTTCCTCCTATTCTACGGGAGGAAAAGATGATGGTTTGGTGTCTTGTTCAAAGCCCAAGATTGAAGCTAAAGGTTATTTGTGTCTTGTTCAAAGCCCAATATTGACGCTAAAAGGTTTGGCTGAGAGAGAATTTATCATCTCTAAAAGGGAGACATCTTGTCTGTTTATCGCAACTGTTGGGTGAGTGATTATAAAGGAGGGTTACTTTAACTGGGACATGAGAATCCAGCAATGCCATAATTTCCTTTATAGGGGTGTTGTCCTGAAGGAGAAAAATTTAACTCAGTGTAGAGCAATGCCATTTTTCCTTAGGAATCTTTCATGCTAAGAGAGGGACAGTGGTGTGGATGTAAATCCAGAGGCTTGCCGCTTACAACAATTAGATGAAAGAGAGGATTTGCCAGGATAAAAGATGGACGACATTTTGGATATTTGAATCAATAAGTGTGCCACTTATAGCAGTTATCCGGGATTTAGGGTTTGTTTTAAATGTCTGTTTTATTATGGGATAACACAGAGAAATGACTTTCTGCAGAGAGATTTTGATTTCCTCTTAGGGGATGTTGATTTTTTTGTGCGTTGATCAAAGCCCAAGGTTGAAGCTAAGAGATTTGATTGACTCCACTGGAGAAGTCCTTATAAAAAGCCTAAGAGGAGGCTGAAAAAGACTGGCTCAATGAGAGAATGTTTATCTGTCTTGTATAAAGCCCAAGATTGACGCTAAAAAGAGACTGACTCTTTTGGGGATATCATTATACAAAGCCTAAGAGGAGGATAAAAGTTTGACTTTTCTTGGGAAAATATTTTGTCTGCCTTGTACAAAGTCTAAGATTGAGGCTAAAAGGGATTTTGACTCCGCTGGGGAGGGTTTGTACGTGTCTTGTATAAAGCCCAAGATTGAGGCTGAAAAGAAGAATGACTCTGTGGCAAAGAAATCTTTATCTGTCTTGTACAAAGCCAAAGATTGAGGCTAAAACGAGGCTGACTCGACTGAGGATTTTTAGGTGTCATGTACGAAGCCCAAGATTGAGGCTGAAAGAAGTTTGACTCTGTTGGAGAGTATTATTTGTCTTGTACAAAGCCCAAGATTGAGGTTGACTAGAGGATTGACTATGCTTAGGGAAATTTATATGGTGTCTTGTACAAAGCCCAAGATTGAGGGTGATTGACTCAACAAGAGAGTCTGAAAAGGTTATCTCAGCTGGGGAAAATCATTGTACAAAGCCCAAGAGGAGGCTGACTATGCTGAGGAAATGAATGATCATTATACAAAGCCTAAGAGGAGGCTAACTTCTGTTGAGGATTATTGAGATCTAGGGACAGGTCCAAAATGGGGAATTAACTCTTGCTGAGGGTTACAAAAGAGTTGAGGTATCAGATGCCTTGAGGTTCTGATTTGGGATAGTTTTATACTGATGGTAAGCTAACCCTGGCTGGGGAATTTTAGGAGAAAGATTGGGTTTTAGAACCCATGGGTTTTAACTCTACTTGAGATTGATAAAAAATGTCCAGGGTTTCTCCTATGTTTGTAAGGAACTTGAGAATGTCTTTGAGATCCAAGAGGAGATTTAGATTGTCCAAGTCTACTGGTATAGAAGAGTTTATCTTTGTATAATGCCCAAGAGGAGGCTGGTGTTTTAAGGGATGAGAATCAACCCTAAATTGTTCAAGGTTTTGACTCTGGAAAGACTGCTCCAACAAAGGATGACTAAGTTCTGTCTTATACCTTTAAGAGGTCTTCAGGGTCCTTGTACTAAGCCCAAGAGAAGGCATGAGAACTTCTAAGAAGCCGGAGGGTCCTTGTACAAAGCCCAAGAGGAGGCGGGGATGCTTTTAGGAAGCCTGTGGGTCCAAACTTAAGAAGAGTTCAAGAAAAGTTTCACCGGGAATAATCTTTTCTTTAGTGAACAGTTCTAAGGTTTGAAGAAATTCAAGAGAGGTTTCACCGAGAATTAATCCTCTCTGGGGAAATGAATTTCTTTGACAATTTCTAATAGTGACAGTTTGAGAAAAGTTTCACCGGAATAATGCCTTTCTCTTTGTTCCATATTGTTCAAGCCCAAGAGAAGGCAAGACTATATCTAGAAATTCCTATGGGGAACTAGTTTTGACTGTATTTAAGACTGACCAACTGGCTTTACCTAGTTCTAGACCTAATTGTCGGGGAAAACTCTAAGCAAATATACAAGTATATATACAGTTGATATATGACAAGTATTTAAAAGGATATGAAAGAATGACTTACAAGGGAGCAAGCTTCCAGCAATACAGTTATATATATGTGTAAGTATGTAAATGAAAGCTGATAAAACTTACAGGTGAGCAAGCTTTCATTGTAACAGCTGTATGGTTAGTTGTTCAAGAAATTAAAGAAAGTTTTGATAACTACTATGAGTTTAAACCTAAATCAAAAGAAAAGATTGGGGCTTATACTCAAGGAGAGGCCCAGATGAAAAACAGTAATCGTACCATTGATCTGAAGATTGTATCGGGACTTATACAATGACTGAGGCCCAAAAAGGTTTATTTACAAAGAGACGGGTCTTACACTCTATTAGGAGGCCCAAAAGTGTTATTTACAAAGAGGTTGGGTCTTACACTCTATTAGAGTCCCAAAAGTCTTTAAAAAGAAAAGAAATGGGGCTTACAACTCAGGGAGAGGCCCAGATGATTTTGTTTTGAAAAGCGACGATCGCGCCGAGATTTTGAAAACACGGTGGGACTTATACAATGACTGAGGCCCAAAAAGGTTAATATTTACAAGGAATGGGTCTTACACTCTATTAGAGGCCCAAAAGTGTTTGAAAATTTAAAATCGAGAGGAAACCCAAATTTTAAATTAAAATGTCATTTTTCAAAGGAAATTAAGTGAAAAAAGATATAAAATACCAAATATATTCAAAAACAAGTTGTACACTTTGAAAAATATTTTGAAAAATCATGTTTAATCACATGAAAGTTTGAAATTCAATTGGTTTTGAAATATCAAAGTGGGAATTTCATTTAAAAAATGTTTAAAAACAAATAAAATGAAATTAATTACAAAAATTCTAACTATATTAAAAAAATAATATAAATTGGATTTTTTTGTAAAATAAAATATTTAAACATTTTTGTGAATTTTGAGAAAAAGAACCAATAAAAATTGATAAAAAATGAGTGAGAAATTAATTTTTGAAATCATTTAAATAAAATATCAAAAATTCAAATATTTCTAATATTTGAAAAATGGCGCCAACACTCACTTTCTTCTTCCTCGTGACCGCGGCATGGCTGATTTGCATTTTCTCACTTTTCTCTCTGATTACTCAATGGTTTTGCACGATTCAAACACCAATCTTGTTCGTTTTTGAACAAGGATCACAACCATATAGATTAATTGTATTTATATTAAGTATGGAGGAAGAAATCAACAGAAAACCTCAAGAACCCTAATTTCAGCATGAACACAATGAAATTCCATACACGATGGATTCATGGCAATTGATTGAGGGTTATTACTCTACAAACATGCATAAATAAAATGGTAACTCAAAAATTCATTCATGATGCATGAATCATAGAGTTCGAAGGGTTCAGGCCTACCTCTTGCTGCTGGTGATCGAGTTTGATGATGGAGGTGTTGCAGCTAGGTTCCAATGATCTGGACAACTTCCTTAGGTGCCAAGGAGTGTGTTTGAATGCTTGGAGCGGATTGAAATGAGCTGGAACTGGTTGTGGTACCTCAATTGCAACTCTGTCAAGAACTTGAGCAATTGGCTGGTGATTTTGAGAATCTGATGTTCCAGATGTGATTTTGTGTTATGAATCACTCATACATGATGTTTATGAGGGGTGTGTATGTGATTGGTTTGGTTGGAATTGCTCTCAAACTCAAAACCCGATAGTGACTTGAGTTAGAAGGCAAAAATTGGAGTGAAGGAGAGATTTTGAGTAAAGCATCAGTTTGGGTGCTTTGGTGTACTCAAACTGAGCACAAATGAGCTCTATTTATAGTAGAGCAAGTTTGTTTTGGCTGGAATAGTGAATAACAACTGCAGTAGGTCTGTTGCACATTATGGATCAAATGGAATCTCAAGTCTCCTCTAGCCATTGACTTGAGGTTAGAGCACAGGCCTATGTTCTTTTGGTTCAGAGATAAGGCTTGACTCAATAAGTTAAACTTACCTCAGTTCATGCCACCTTGATGCATCCATTGAATGCATTGAAACAAAATTGGAGTCTTGGCACTTTTTAGCTCTTTTAGGTTTGGCATTTCTACATGTAGATTCTTGGACTTGGGAGGCTTGGGGAACAAATCATTCTCCTTTTGTTTTATCCTCAGATGTGTCCAAATGAATGACAAGGCTTGGAGTTTTCCAAATTTGACAAATCGAACAAATGCACAAAATCTGCCTTGCTTAGGACAGTTGGAAATGGTGATTTTGAGGGATTCATATCCCCTTGCTCAGGTTGAGTTATGCGAGGCTCTTGTGCTTTTTAGAAAGCCCTCATATGATACAAAACATGTGTGATCATAGTTTGTTTTGAAACTATTTGGATCCCATTGAAAAATCATCATGAACATTGATGTTCAAGGCTGGTAACTTAGGCAGATTTTCACTAAGTGTTGGGAAAAGTGTCATTTTCATGTTTTTTTCATTTTTGAAAGCACTTATTGTTTGAATAAATTTTGCTAAAACATTCTAATATTAAACTTGAAGAATCTGCAGAAGAAACAGTTGTCGAAGGAAATGTCTCGACATCCTGACTGACTTGGTAAGTTAGCAGGTTTTAATCTGTTGCAAGAATTAAGGAACGGATCAAGGGAACACAGAATCAAAGATTGAAAGCCCAAGACAAAAAGAAGACTATATAAGGAGACTTAGACCTAGGGTTAAAGATTGTACGTTTGTATCACTTGTAACTTTGTAACCTAGTTCCTTTGTGTTGAATAAGGGTTTAGGGTTTGAGAGTCGTTGGCTCTCTTAGGAGTTGTAAGTCTCCACTCTGTATTATGGGATGCAGGGTGGAAGGCATAGGTACAGGGACACAACTAGAAACCTGTAGGTAATGGTTATTGTATTGTTCTTGGATGAAGCTTTGAAGCAAGTCCAAGATAACTTGAAGGTCAAGAAACCGCGACAGTTCTGAATTGGCAGAAGACAGAGATACCACAGGTTGTGATTGGGATGTGAGTGGGGTATCTCATATCAAGGTAGTAAACGGTTGAGTTTAGCTTTGATAAAGATGTTCATTGGGTAGATGTTTGGTATAAAGTTGTAAACGGGGGAGTTTAGCTTTGTAACAGTTCTACAGATAGTGTAGTCTTCATCCTGGATTGGTATCCCCCAGATGTAGGTGAATTGCAACGAACTGGGTTAACAATTACTGTCTTATTTAACATTCTGCAATTTACATTTTTGTAAATGTTCTTGACTGACATGTTGGATCAGATGTCATGACATCTGTGAGTGTGCAGTTCTAATATTCAAGGTATCAGTCTGTTGTTGCACCTCCAAGTTTAAAAGATTATGTAGCACAATGTCTTGACATGTGTTAGGACATCTGCTGTCTACATAGGCCAGAATTTCAATTGGTATCAGAGCAGGCATCCTGTCTGGGTCTGGATGAGATCTTTGGGAGATACTTTCTGGCATTTAAACAAGGAGGAGTTTTGGAGATCAGATCAATTAACTCAAACATACCCAAGGGTATTAATGGATGAGATGGATGTTCTGGATTGAAGGGAGCAACCTGGAGGTTGTTCATGTTGCTGAGGAGATTCTACAACATCTACAGGAGACATGGCTATTTCTCTTATTGGTGTGTCTTATAAGATGTTGTGACATCTTATTAGGGCAAGCATGTCTGTTCCTTGGTGATTCCACCTCATGTGTTTCTGATGGAAGAACTCTAAAAGTATAGGATTCTGGAGTTGTTACGGAAGACAGTTGGTGGAAGGTCTCAATCGTCGGCCTCTATATTTAAAGATATCTGTGTTATTTTATTCCAGAGTCAGGAGCGATGGAGAGAAAGGAGTTGTGATTAGATATCTGGTATGGTGACTTGGTACTTGGAAGCTTGGTTTCTTAGTGTAGTTTGGAGTCAGTTGAAGAGGAGAGGAGTTGAGTTAAAGTTTATCAGGTTCTTGCTCTAGGAGTTTGATAAATGTTTGATCTGCTAGGTTGTCAAAGATACTTGATAATTCTCTCAAGTCCACTCATAAAGGCATCTATGTCGTGTATCTGGAGTCTTCTAGTTACTCTTCTGACTAGAAGGTGTTTCTTTGAAACACGATTTGAAGAAAGTGGAGGTGATTTATTTTCACCATCCAAAAACAACAAGGAAGGATTCATCTCTCTTGACCCTAAGAGTGGATCCAATCTGATTGAAGAGTTGTTGAGGTAAATAAGACTTGTTCAGAGAAAGTCTTAGTTACTTAAGTCAAGGGTGGCAGCCTTGGTATCTCAACATTGTCATTGAAGAAGATACTTGCAAAAAGATTGAATACTGTATAAGTGTTCATGACATGATCTGGTGGAGCTCAGCTACAGCAGTGAAGAAGGGTTATTGTACAAGGATTTAAGATCAATTTCTACTTGTGGAATACACATGTATTTAATTGATTATCCTTGAAAGTCAAGATTGAGGATGTTCTGTCAGATGTTCTAACATCTTTTCATCAGAGGCTTGGAGAATCATGGGAGGGGTTCTGCATTCGCTCAAAAGTTTCCTAGGTGTTGACCTGGGATTATTGGCTTAACATCTGTTCCTAGAAAGTATTGTGAATGACTTGTCCAGATGGTGATGCTGTTGAAGATGGAGATGGAAGACTATGAAGACATCATAATCTTGATGGTTACAGCTTGGGTCAGTTTATTTCTGATCCAGGTGCTTTGGAGCATAGTGTGTGCTCTGGTTGTGAAGGTCGAGGATAAGTGGCAGCTATCTCTGGCTTTCTACTGACGGCTCTACTAAGGGAAGTGGCATTCTTTGGTATTGCTATGGAGTAGTCTTGGACTACTTATTTTTTAAAGATTCAGATGTGGCAGGTTTGAAGTCTTTTGAGTTTCAAAGCAGAATGGAGGTTGTCTACTCAAAACTTGGTTGTTGAATCAAGTCAGTGAGAGCATGGAAATTTGTTTCTGCAAAGGGAGGAGGTTCTTCTAAGTGGCAGAAGGAAGAGATGAATTCAACAGTTGGATGTCATAATGTTCTGACATCTAACTTAACACCAGAAGTCTCAGCTGGTGATGTGGCACATCAGCTTAAGATAAGGTGATCTACAGGAGAATGAGAGTGATGGATTCTTCAAAAAGGTCTATCTCATGCAGTTTGTGGGAGCTGTGGATAAGAAGATGTTACATGACTAAGAGGCTTGGTGGATCCAAGATGTCTTGCTATAGGGAAAGTAGTTTATGTGACCTGAAGATCTGATTTCATTAGTAGATCAGGGTATCTTGTGGGAGTTCTGAAGATGAGTGAGGTCAATCAAAAGGTGGCATTTGATTGGTTTCACAATGTGCGTTCAAGCAGGATGCTTGAAACTGATTGCTCTTTTGTAGAAGAGTAGTTAGTTGAAATTGTATGGAGGTTCTGGTTCTCTGGGAGCTTGTGGCAAAAGTTCTGGGTTGAGGATGGAAGCATACCTTCTTGGTGGATGAGAGTTTATTTCTCTCTGGGTTTCTGAAGTCTTCTTTGTTCAAGCTGGTGGTGCAGTGTTGTGTGAAGATCTTCAGTGTGGATTACTATGCTGATAGTAAGTCCAGTGGTGGAACATATCAAGAACCATGGTGTGTGGTGTCTGTGATATGTGGAAGATGTCCTAACTGATGTTAGAACAACTTTGGGTTAGTTATCCTTGGTGAATGATTTCAGGTTCTGTGATGAACTAGTTACTTGCATCGTGTCCAAGAAGTATCTACATGATCATCCAGGAGAATGATGGAATAGAAGGGTCCCTTGGAAGGTGGATGTAAGTGTTTGTGAAGACTGAAGTGGATCATGTGTTGATTGCATGGAAGTCTGTTTCCTGAATGCGTTCAGAAGTGGAGATTCACCATAAATCAGAAGTATTCCAGGTTATCATATGGGAGAATGATAAGGAATGACTGTCTTGGATTACGAGGTGTTTATCTCTAATGCTGGACTGGTGAGGTCAGTGGAAAATATTGCATACGACATTGGAGCCCTTGGAGCAAGTCATGCTAGTAGTGGATCAGTTTAGCAGCTGTGAAGTTCTAGAGCATGCATACGATAGCTGACATTGTTATAACAAACTAAGGGGCCCTGTGCGTCTCTTTGAGGAATTTGAAGCATTCTGATTCAATTGGTTTGTGCCTCAAGCAGCTGGAGGTCTATACATGAGAATTCAAGAGGAATTCGTGTGGTGTGCAGATGGTTGGAGGATGAGGGGGATCAATGGGACTTTGATCACAAGCCAAGAGTTTGTTATGGTTGGTATACACTTCCTCACGGGTATCATGATGGTGATCATGTGTGAGTGATTATTGTTTCTTGTCAGAGGGAACAATAAGAGAGTTGATGATTGCGTTCAGCAGGTGTGTTGAACAGAGGGTGCGCTCTTGAAGACATGAAGATGTGTCTTATGTTTTCCAGTCATTAGCTTGGGTGTTCTGTGGAGGAGCACCAGTTACCTTAGTCAGGGGGAGATGCCTCTTGATCTGAGATGAATTTCCAGTTTGCATTTGTGCGTCAAGCAAACTGAGATGTCAAGGAGTATGGCTTGACATTATTGTTGAAGATCCAGTTTGCATTTGTGCGTCGGGAAAACTGAGATGTCAAGGAGGATGGCTTGACATTATTGTGGAAATTCCAGTTTGCATTTGTGCGTCAAGCAAACTGAGATGTCAAGGAGGATGTCTTGACATTAGAGTATTGTTGCAAGTTGTGGGAAACTTGGCAATGCATACTTGAATAGTTCTTATTGTCATATCCCAAATTTTGACCACTAATATTTCCCATCATTGTGCAAATCATCATCACAATATGGATGAACCATCATGCCTCAATCACTCTCCTCGGAGATGTTTGAGCATTCACCACAGTCAAGAATTAGGGTTTCAAGCCCTCCCAGAGCTTTAGACAAGGGATCAATCAAGGAATGACATGATTTTCAACTTGTCTAGCCTCTAAAACACCTATAAGGGATCAAGAGGACTCCCACACCAGGAATCAAGCACAAAGTTGCAGCATTCCAGGTGGATCCAGCCTCAAGATCGCCAGTGTCACCAAATTAGGGTTTTGGTCGACTGGGGCCTCCAGATGAAAATTTTCCTTTGGGCATGAGCCAATGCTTCATAATATAACTTAAGATACTCCAAGGGACCTGATAAACCCAATCATCAAGTCAATTTAGCCTCAGGGGATGCATTCACCAAAAATCAGGAATTAGGGTTTCTTGACCTAATTCACCCTTAAGTTGACTTTTGGGACAAAACATGAGCCAAGACCTCAAGACATGATTTGAGGGTCTCTAAAACACTACATTTATCCATTTTCTACAATGGATTGATCCAAGAAACTTGATCCATAAGTTTCAATTTCATCTGGACCACAATTAGGGTTTTGAGGAAAAAGTCAACTGTACCTTTGACTTTTGACTCAGACATGTTCCCAAAGCTTGGGACATGATTCAATACACCCTATAACACCAATGGAACATATCCATCAAGTTTGATTTAGGTCAAGGACTTGATTTCATAGAGGATCGCACAATTGGAATTCATCTGATAAAAAGTCAACCGTGCATAAAAGTCAAAGTTTGACTTTTTGAGATTTTTCATAATTATGGTTCCTTTACCCTAAAATGATGTTAATGTGTGATTGGAATCATCATTCATCAAGAAAAATCAAAGAAAGTGGGATAACTTGTAAAAGGGGTAACCATAAAAACTTAGAATTTTTCTAAGTTATGAATTAAAGTGGCTAGGGTCCCAACTTCCAAGGATCATAACTTGAGATCCAAGCAACCATTTTGGCTGGTCCAAAGATGGATTTGTAGCTCTCATGGCATACTTTAAAAGTGTCAACTACACCTCATTCCAATTCCTCATGGATTTCAAGTTATGGAGTGATCAAATTGGCTGAAAACATGAAATGCCACTTTTTCCAACACTTAGTGAAATGTTCACTAAGTCAGAATCTGTCTTGCTTTTTTTAAAAATGCAGGGGGTTTTTTCACTTGGATCTAAAAAGTTTCAAGACAAACTATGATCACACATGTGTTGTGTCACATGAGGGCTTTCCAAAATGTCCAAGAACTCGATCAAACTCCACCTGAGCTAGGATTTATGACAACTGCAACATGCCTTGCTGCAAACTGTCTTGGCAAGGAAAATTTGTGCATAAAGGCACGATTTGCTCAAATTGTGCAATTCCAAGCATGCTTATCCATCTGCACACCTCAAGGGGAAACAACCAAGGGACAAACACTGATCCATCAGCCTCCCAAGTCCAAGATTCCCAAAGTAGCATGCCAAACCCTAAAAAGCCTAAAAGAGGCCAAGACTCCAATTTTGTTTCCAAGCATTCAATGGATGCACCAAGGTGGCATGAACTAATCCATTTCCAACTGAATGAGTCAAGGATAATCTCTGAACCAAATAACCTTAGGCCTGTGCTCTAACCTCTAGTGAATGGCTATAGGAGACTTAAGATTCCAAAGTGATGCAATTGGACAATGAGCTGTTGTAGTTGCCATTCACTATTGCTTGTAAAACGAACTTACTCTACTATAAAGAGAGCTCATTTGTGCTCAGTTTGAGTACACCAAAGAACTACAACACTTGCTTTCCTCAAAATCTCTTTCTCTAGGAAAAAATACCTTATTTTGCAAGGTAACTCTGAGTTTTTGAGTTAGAGAGCATTTCCATCACAGCTCATGATCCAAACACATCCAATATGTCATATCTAAGCTGTCCAAACTCTCATAAGTGACCTGTAACACTAAAATCAAAAAGTCCCCTCTCAAAACATCAAAATTGGACTTTTTTTGCATTTTTCAAGCCATGTCTTGATCCAGTCACTTTCAAAACCAGATAAGACCTCAAACACACTCCAAATATCATCCTTGAACTGTCCCAAATGGTTCCCCACATCTGGAACACCATTTGAGAGAGTTGCCATATTGGTCAATTTTGTCCCTTTTGCAAGAAAGAGCTCAAACTTGTTCCAGAGGATTCCAGTTGATTCCAACCATTCTAAAAGCTTCTAAGGGATCATTTGAGGGTGTCCAAGGCATCAAATTGTTTCTAGAACAAAGCACTTTCCAGATTGCCCAAAAAGCTCCTAAAGAGGTAAGCATCACAACTTGAACTCTTTGAAATATGCATTGCTTTGAAGTCCACTGATCATGCACATCTCATACATGTTATATATGTTGTGTTTGAACAAATTTGTCATGTAATTCATGCCTGTAACAAGAGATAGCATAGAAAATGCAAATCATGGCCTATTTCAAAACCACTATTGCGTTTTTCAATAAGAGCCTCATCTGAAAAAACCAACACCACCAACGGATTCCTTGTGAAATTCTAGGCAGGATAGACCTAAATTTTGTCCTAATCCATGGAGAAATGAGAAAGTTACAAGCTTCACGTTTTTGGCCAAACCCTTGCCTTGCCTTGCCTTGGTCAGGACAAAGACAAGGCATGCCTCATGTATTCATGGGGTGGTTTTGATACATGGATGTATCACCACCCCAATGGTAGAGGGCGCGCGCTGCACCCAAGAGGTCTGGGGTTCGAATCCCCCTCGCCCCAGATCCTCTTTTTATGATTTTTTCCACTTTTCATTATTTTTTTTCATGTTATTTTTTAAATGATTTGGAAAATTAATAACTCTCTTAATTTTAATTATTTTTGATTGGTTCTTTTTGCAAAAAATCACAAAAATGTTGAAATATTTTATTCCACAAAAAAAAAATAGTTGATATTTCAGATTTATATTAATTATTTAATATAGTTGATATTTTTGTAATTAAATTCATTTTTATTGTTTTTAAACCTTTGAAAAATGAATATTCTCCTTGAAAAATCAAGACTAAATGAGTTTTAATTCATCTTGTGGTTAAGTATCATTTTTCAAACCTTAACCAAAAATCACAAGTTGTTTATTCAAACTTATTTGGTATCTTTATCATTTTAATTAATTTTCTTTGAATAATTACTTTAAAAAATGATGAAATTAGGGTTTTGTTGATTTTCACCCTAGCAAACTTTTTTCAAAACACTTTGGGCCTCTTGAGAGAGTGTAAGACCCAACCCTTTGAAAATACAAAACCATTTGGGCCTCGGTCATTGTATAAGACCCAATGTGTTTTCAAACCTCGGCGCGATCGCCATTTTTCAAACAAATAACATTGGGCCTCTCCTCGAGCTATAAGTCCCATTCTTTTTCTTAAACAACAGTTTTGGCCTCTAATAGAGTGTAAGACCCAACCCCTTTTTTTTTAAATAAACATTTTTGGGCCTCACATATTGTATAAGTCCCTCTGTGTAATTTCAAAACAATGGCGTGATCGTCGCCTTTTCAAAATCAACCGAGCATCTCCCTGAGTTGTAAGTCCCATCTCCTGTACCAAAATAAAATTCGGGCCTCTAATAAAGTGTAAGACCCAAATCCCCTGTTGACCAAAACTTTTTGGGCCTCAGTCGTTGTATAAGTCCCGATACGACATTCGAAACAACAGTGCAATTACTGTTAAAATTTGGGCCTCTCCTTGAGCTGTAAGCCCCAATCTCTGTTCAAAATACTTCGTCCTTTGATTTTGAATCCAAATGTATAATTGCTCTCAAAACTTTCTTTAATTTCTTTGAACAACTAACAAAACAACAAGGAAGCTCTACAACGGGTAAGTGTTTATCCGCTTTCTGTTATATGCTTTCATATACATAAATGTATTGGGGGAAGCTGCGCATGGTTAGTCTTCTTTCAAACCTTTTAAATACTCGTCATATATCAACTGTATATATACTAGTATAGTTATTTAGAGTTTTCCCCGGCAACTACGTCTAGAACTAGGTAAAGCCCCGTTGGTCACTCTTTTACAAATAAGACTAGATCCCCATAGGATTTCCAGATACAGTTTTCCCTTCTCTTGCGGTTAAATAATATGGAACAAAGAGAAAGGCAGTATTCTCGGTGAACCTTTTCTCAGACTGTCACCCCTAGAAATTGTCAGAGAAATTCTACTCCCCAGAGTTGATCTATTCTCCGTGAATAGCATCTCTTGAGTTTCTTCCAAACACTCGAACTTTCCTGGAATGATCTCTTCTCTGTGAATTGCATTTCTTGAACTTCTCTTGGTTTGGGGACCCACAGGCTTCCTAAAAGCATCCACGCCTCCTCTTGGGCTTTGTACAAGGACCCTTCGGCTTCTTAGAAGTTCTCATGCCTTCTCTTGGGCTTAATACAAGGACCATGACGACCTCTTAAAGGTATAAGACATAACTTAATCATCATTTCCTAGAGCAGTCTTTCCAGTGTCACACCTCAGGCCACTTTAGGGTTGATTCTCATCCCTTAAGGCCCTTGCCCTCTTTTGGGCATCCTACAAAAGATAAAACTCTTCCGCACTAGTATACTTGGACAATCTAATTCCCTTAAGTCTCAAAGACATTCTCAAGTTCCTTACAACTATAGGAAGAAACCCCAGGCACTCTGGATCGATCTCTAGCAGAAACCCAGTCTCTCTCATGAGAGTTCCCCGACCAGGGTCAACATTATCCCAAATCAGAACCTCAAGGTATCTGACACCTCAACTCTTCTGTAATCCTCAGCAAGAGTTGATTCCCCACTTGGACCTGCCCGAGGATCTCAATTATCCCTGGCAAAAGATAGCCTCCTCTTAGGCTTTGTATAAGGGCTTTTCCTCAGCAGAAAGCTAGCCTCCTCTTAGGCTTTGTATAATGATCCTTCCTCAGCGAAGTCAGCTTCCTCTTGGGCTTTGTATATATGATGCTCCCTAGCGGAGCTAACCTTTCCAGACTCTCTTATTGAGTCAAGACCCTTTTTTCCTCAATCTTGGGCTTCGTACGAGACAACAAATCACTCTCTTGTTGAGTATAAAAGACTCTCTTGTTGAGTCAATCAACTTTCAGACTCTCTTGTTGAGTCAATCACCTTTTCAGACCCTTTTGTTGAGTCAACCCTTTTAGCCTCAATCTTGGGCTTTGTACAAGACATAAATTTCCCTCTCTTGAGCTGGGGACAAATACTTTCCCCAGCCGAGTCATTTACTCCGAGCCTTCGTTTAGGCTTTGAGGGATAATTTCCCCAAGCAGAGTCAAACTCATTGCAGCCTCAATCTTGGGCTTTGTACAAGACACATAAAAAATATCCTCACCAGAGTCAGTTGAATTTCCCATTTCAGCCTCAATCTTGGGCTTTGTACAAGACACCTATAAACTCCCCGACGGAGTCAAAACCCTTTTTTAGCCTCCTCTTAGGCTTTGTATAATGATATCCCCAAAAAGTCAACCTCTTTTTAGCCTCAATCTTGGGCTTTGTAAAAGACAGATAAAACACTCTCTTGTTGAGTCGGTCTTACCCAGCCTCCTCTTAGGCTTTATATAAAGAAACCCCATAGCTAAATCAATTAACCTTTTAGCATCAACCTTGTACTTTGATCAAGGCACACTAAAATCAACAATCCCTCTTTAGAGATGACATGTTCTTTCTCAGTCAAACCTTTTAGCTTCAATCTTGGGCTTTGAACAAGACATAAATACCCATTTAGCTTCATATCTTGGGCTTTGAACAAGATACAAATCATCTTTAGCTTCATGTCTTGGGCTTTGAACAAGACACCAAAACATCATTTCCTCCCATAGAATAGGAGGAACTACGATTGCTCTGATTTCCCTGTTTCGTTAAACGGGAATACGTAGGCATAAGATTATGAGATGTTATAGAGCATACAAATCAAAAAATTTAGGTCCAGTACCTTCACATCAATCAAAACTTAGGTCCAGTACCTTACCAAAAACATAAACAAAACTCACTCTCCCTGTCACACTTTCCCAAGAAATTTTCCCAACCCATTAACAGATAAACACTATCAATTACAAAGCGAGACCTAAAAGCTAACATCCTGTGGATAACCACATATAGGATGGGTAATTGATAACTACCCATTGTATAACCTGACCCCGGACCCCCCAATCTCTTTAAAGCTTTTGTTCAGTTAAACATTCGCGTGCAAGGTTAGTTTTAGATACCTTCCCTTTCCCTTCCAGCTTTACGGAATAAATAAGAAATCATAAAGTAGCACCCTTTCTCCACGAGGAGAAAACCCAAACTTCAACGATAAGGTGGTCGCGTCACCAACAAAAATTGCTCACTACTATAAAATGGCGACTCTGCTGGGGAGTCATTGTCTGTTAGGATCATAGGACTAGAGGTCTAGGATGTTAGGACAAATATATATACTGCTTTTCCTAATTGATATTTGTGTTTACTTTTCTGCTAATGGGAATGCGTGTGATGCCGCATCTAGAAAGATTGAGTACACACCTTGTCGTAACCCGAAATTTGACCTCCCTCTTTTGCCTTTTTGCATAAGCATGTGCATTCGCATCGCTAGCATATGCACTCACATTTTGTTTCCTCTTTGATTTTTTTGCAGGAATATTCAGGTTTTCCAAGCCCGATTAATTGCATCCTCACAAGATCATTACATCATCAAAACAAGCTCAAAATAAAGGTTTCCATGTTTATTTATCAAGACAAGAGGTGGAAAATCGAAATCGGGACTTCAACATCATCTTTTTGTAAATTTGTGGAAATTTGGCTGAAGTAACCGGTTAGCACATATGTTGTAACCGGTTACTCAGTGTATTTTTCACCAAAAAACGCAAGTTCTCAAGCAAGTAACCGGTTAGCACATATGCTGTAACCAGTTACTCTGTGCAAAATTTCAGTTCCTGCTGCATTTTTGGGACATCACCTTGCACACTCTTTGGTCATTGATTCTACAATATTCTAGCAACATGTGGAATATTCTAGACTTCTCTAGACATTTCAAAGCTATTTAATTCAATCCAAGTGCATTTACTCTAATGCTTCACGCCAAATTAAGTGCACCATGTTCCTTGTTTTACAAGCATGCCAACCTTTGGATGATGGAGTTCACATTGGGATTATTACCGAGTCGGTTGTAACTAACCGAGTTAACCACCTTGACTCGGTGAGTCAAGCCCAACTAACTCCTAGCCTAGTTCCAAACCCAAAGCTAAGTCGAAAGCTAGATCCAAACCTCTCATAATCCAAACCTAAAGTCTATATAAACTCACCTTCACTCATTTTTCAAGGACCTTCAACCATTTGCACAATTCACTCTTAATTCTCTCACATGCTCTCTGATTTTTTCTGCTACATCTTCATCTTCATCTCAATTCTCTTCCAAAACCTCACCAAAGCTCATTTCTACTTTGAAGGATAATCACTTTTACATCAAAAGTGATTTTTTCTTGAGCTCAACCTTCATCCATCTTACTATTATACTTGTATTTCTGGAGTTATTTCAGCTTGTGGATTAATCTTGAGTATTTTCTGCAATTTTCAACGGTTCGAATACACATTTTGGAGCTTTATCGTATTTTGCTCGATTTCGACACGTTTCATCACCAAATTGAAGATTCCTCTGGTTTTCTTTAATTTTCTGCATCAAGAACACTTTGCAACAATTACCAAGGCACATCTCAGCCTTGTAGGTTGGTGGATCTTGCATTACTTTCTGTTTCGATTGTTTCCGCGCATTTCCGATGTAATTTTCGATCGTTTTCGGTTTAATTTGCCGTGCATTTGCTTGATCTTTGATCTCCATGATTATTATTTATGATTTGTGTTAATTACTCTCATATAGTGTAATTTTCGAGCACAAATTCATGACCTAGCATGTGGTGGTTGGTAAGTGATCGTGTGCTGAAAATCACTTTTGAAAAGTTGTTTTTGATGTTATTTTTGCCACTGTCTCAGTGGTAACCGGTTACAGCATATCTGCTAACCGGTTACTCAGTGCATTTTTCACTAAAAACACATGTTTTCAAGCAAGTAACCGGTTAGCACATATGCTGTAACCGGTTACTCAGTGTAAATTTCACCAGAAACGCAACTTTTTCAAGCAAGTAACCGGTTAGCACATATGCTGTAACCGGTTACCACTGAACAAAATGGCCAATTTTGAGTTTTTTCAGGCTTGTTTGGCATGCTTTCTTCTTCTAACTCTCATGGATTTATATACTTGATTTTTAGGGATGTTTTAAGTATCATTTAACCTCTGTTTGAAGCATGTTCATGAACTTTCGATGCATTTTTTTGATTATTCAATTTGTTCATATTTTTTGGCAACATTTGTTCATGAACATCTTGCATTCCATTTGATCACTAGTTAACATGTTTTGCATTGCATACTAAATGGTAATTGGTATTGTTTTGCATGTTTGTCCCTTGATTTGCATTAAGTTCATTCTTCATGGATGAGCTTAATCTTGCTTAATCAATAATTCACACCTTTTGCTTTAATGATTTTCTATTCTCTTTGGAAAATTGTTAGCATGCCATTTCCCTTTGATTAATTGATCGAAACCATGTTTCAATTGGTTGATCTTCCCCTTCCTTCTCTTTTGGCTTCCTTTAGAGCTTTCTCTCTCGGTCCCCCGCGGAGTTGGAGTTTCCCTCTGTGCCCTGCATCGGAGCACTGTACAATTGAAGTTGTTACGGTGTCCGTTTTTTCACGTGGGAACACTGTACAACTTGGAGCTGTTGTGCCGTCCGGTTCAACTTCTACATTACACCCTGTGTGTTAGAGAAGGGATGAGAAGGGAGAATTCCTACTCTCATTCTGACTACTTCAGGTAGGGGATGAATGACCCTGTGCTTGGCTTAGTCATCTCTATCTCCAGGTGGTAGTGTGCTTTCTTCCCCCAGTCGGGTCGATCTTTGATAACTCCTATCTCTTTCGATCTCTCTTTTGATCAATCACCTTCTTGGTTAAGATCCTTTGTTTCTTGGGTTAGTAAAACTATGTTTCAATACCCTATTCCTGTTCTTGCGGTCAATCATGGTCTTTTGATCCCATTGAAGAGTCTCTTTTCTCTTTTTACGGTTAAACACAGTACTCCTGTTACGAACGAATCCCCTACGGAGTTCGCAACCTTCTTTTGGTTCTTCTCCCTGTGTTGGTTAATCACTATTTGTTAGTTAAAACACCAATGTTTGCACTCCTTCTCAGTTAACCATAGTCCGTCTGCTAACACATTGAGTTTCCATAGGTTAATCACCTTCTCTCGGTTAATCACCCATTTCTTCAGTTAACCACATCTTGTCTGTTAAAATACTGAACCCCTTTTGAGTTAATCACCTCCTCTTGGTTAATCACTCATTCTTCTCGGTTAATCACAGTGTTCTGTTAAGAACCGAATCCCCAAGCGGTTAACGACCTCTTTTGGTTCAATACCCTTCTTCGTTGGTCAAGTGTTGTTTGTTCAGTCAATACCAACATCCCTTTTAGGTTATGACCTTCGATCGGTCCTACACTCGTTCTTTTGGTTAATCACAATTTTCTCTGTTAAAACCAATGCTTCTTTATCCCCACAGAGTTGCAATCCTTGCTTTCCTCGGTAAACCACTGTTTATCAGTTAACATACCGATGTCCCCTCAGAGTCAAACACCTTTCCTTGGTTCAACACTCTCTCTTTTGGTTTATCACGGTCCGTCTGTTGACACCAGCCTCTTTTCCCCACCTGAGTCTTACTCTTTCTCTTCGGTTAACCACTGCCAGTCAGTTAATATACCGAGTTTCCTTTTTCTCTTGGTTTTGACACCATCCTTTTGTTTGTTTCCCAGTAGGGTCGCTTACCCTCTATTCCTAGCAGTTCTTTATTTTTTCTTCCCCAGAGGAGTCCTTACTATTCATTTTGCTCTTACTTTCTTGGTTTCGACACCAATCCTCTTTGTTATCCCCAGCGGAGTTTCTTTCGTTCTTGATTTTGACACCATTCCTTTTCTAGTCTCTTACTGTTTGACTTTTCCCGAGTAGAGTTTTCTTTCACTCTTGCTCTTGGTTTTTGACACCACCTATCTCTTTTTTGTTTTGTTTTCCGTTCGGTTCCCCGAACTACGGAAGCTCTGATTCTGCATTCTTTTGAATGTATGATACGTAGGAACGAGATCGCGATGATCTTGGCGAGCACACTTCCACCCTTCTTCCTTCTTTCCTTCTTCTTTTCCTTTCTGTCCCCTGGTACCATGAACTACGATGCTCTGATTTCCTCATTGCACTATGAGGGTACGTAGGCACGAGGGCCACAATCCTCTGCGAACACTTTCTTTCTTTTCTTTCTTTTTCCCCTTTCTTCTCTCTCTCCTCTTCTTTTACCTAGAAGCCTTTAGATAGATAACCCATCCAAGCCTAGAAGCAAGCGAAATGGTTCCCGTCGGGTACGACGGATGCATAAGGTGCTAATACATTCTTTTCGCATAACCGACCCCCGTTCGTATTTCTCTTCCCCCTTGGGTTTTATCGATATTTTCCCTGTCCTTTGGGACTAAATAAAGTTCGGTGGCGACTCTGTGTTATCTTTGAGTGTGCGATTCACTCAGGTATAAACCAGCCATCTTCAGCTGGCGACTCTGCTGGGGAGTCCTTGCGCTCGCAGGTTGGGGTCTCGCCTAGTTTTGTTTACTTTCTTGGGTGTTTATCTGTTGCACTTTACTTGCTTTATTTTACTTTGCTTTAGCTTTATGTTTATTTACTGCATTTCTTTACTGCTTTGAATATTCATATGCTGCATATTCTGGATATCTACTGTTTTCTGCTATTGCTGGGATGGGTAGATATTACTGGAGAGAAAGGTCCTAACACCGTGCCTAGTATACACATAGGCTAGAACGTGGATAGTCGTGAGGCCTGCGTTTTGCGCGTTGGGTTATCACAAGAGCCATATCCCAGATTGTGATTCGCTTGAGAATACTTCCGTCCTGTGAGAATTCACTATGGTGGGGGATTTTCATTCTGAGTCCTATGGTTTGGGCGACCTTTTTAGGGACCACCTTGTTGTGTCTAGATCACACCTGTGAGGGGGATGGGTTTTTGCAGGAAACCAAGCCACTTCATACCTTTGTTCTCTCACACACACGCTAGATTTCTTCATCGACACATCAGATTATGTTACACCGACACATAATTATACGCAGATATCTGGATTGTTCAGATTTGGTTGTTCAGACAATGTTGGCTTCTTGTTGTTGTGTTGCATATCATTCCATCATGTAAATTAATTTTTGCATGTGCATTTCCAGGTTTTTCGAGGACTTATCTTTTGTTGACATTATCATAGAGATGAGTACTGGTTGTCGTGGCATCTTCAGTTACAAGTTTGTGGAGCCTAAGCTGGGTATTTTGAGAGGTTTGGCATTTTTGTTGGTTGGAGATCACAGAGGGGTTTTCATAGATGCTTATGGTAATCTATTGTCCATCCTCAACACTGAAGTGAACATCACTGCCATTCATTCTCTGGTTCAGTTCTATGATCCGCCATATAGGTGCTTCACATTTCAGGATTATCAGCTAGCACTTACACTCGAGGAGTATGCTTACATTATGGGGGTTGAGATCAAGAAGCAGGTTCCCTATGTTTACACTAGTGGTTGTCCGAAGTTTCCCCTTATTGTTGATGCGCTTTGCATTAGTAAGAAGGATATGGAGGATAATCTCAAGACCAAAGGGAAAGGTATTTGAGGGTTCGCTTCGAAGTTCTTGGTTGACAAGGCCACTTATTTTGCTAAGGATGGACACTAGAAGGCTTTCAACGCCGTTCTTGCTTTACTGATATATGGGATTGTCTTGTTTCCGAACATGGAGGATTTCGTATATCAGGCTGCCATCAGTATCTTCTTGTCCAGGAACCCTGTTTCGACACTTCTTGCTGATACCTATCATTCTATTCATTCCAGGAATGAAAAGAAAAAGGGAACAATTGTCTGTTGTGCTCCTTTGTTATACCGATGGTTCATGTCTCACCTTCCACAGAAAAGTCCCTTTGTTGAGAATAAGGGTAATCTCAAGTGGTCCCAACGAATCATGTCTCTTACTGCTGATGACATTTCTTGGTATTCTCTAGTCTTCAACGACATTCCAATCATTCTTCATTGTGGGAAATTCTCCAATGTGCCTCTCTTGGGTACAAAGGGTGGAATTAACTATAATCCGAGAATGGCCTTCCGACAGTTAGGATACCCTATGGTTGCCAAGCCTAATCCTGAAGTAGTGGAGGAGTTCATCTTTCATGAAGGGGTTGATGACATGGGTTTGCTAAAGAGGTTTAGTGCCGCGTGGTCTCAGATTCACTTTAAAGGAAGAGCCGATTTGGGTAAGAAGAATTGCGTAGCCAAGGAAGCTTACACACTTTGGGTCAAAGAGCGCGTGAAAGAGATCTTGTTGCCATTTTCTCCCGAGCCTTCCATGAATGCCAAGCCTCCTGAACTTGCCATTGTTCCTCTGTCTGAGGTCGATCAACTCAAGCTGATTATTGAGAAGTTGAAGAAGGATAATGCTGATCTTCGTCTCAACCTTGATAGTGTCACTTTCGAGAAGGATGGCTTACAGATTGAGCTCCGCCAAAAAGCGCGAGCGCATGCTCAAAGAGGTGGAGGTTGAACAGAACAAGCGTAGGAAGATGGGTGATGCTTTGAAGAGCACCTACGAGGGACTTGCTTCAAAGAAGAGACAACTCGCCGACGCCCATTATCAAGCCTACAAGGATGAATTGAGCTACAACAAGCAACTTGAAGAGCTTCAAGGGAAGTTATCCGAGTTCAAGACAAAGTGGCAAAGTGAGCAAGACCCTGCTAATCATTTAGCAAAGGAATTTTCTCAATTTCAAACCCAGCTAGACAAAGTCTTCGGTGAGATTCGAAAGCTACAGGACCAGGCACAATAGAGCCAAGAGCAGATTAGTCAGCTCAACATAGAGAGCACTCATTGGGAGCATCAAAGTCGTCATCTGCAGAACCTCCTGGATCAGAAAGAGGACTTTCTTCAAAATATGCTTCAGGGACCTAACCATTCTTTGTTGCGTAACCTCATGAAGGATACGAAGTATTGGAGTGAGAGGCATGGCCGTCTATCCAGATTTGCTGAGCATGCATTGGAGGACCTACCTGGGTTGTTGAGGGATGCATATGCTGGTGCATTCCCACACCAGCTTCCTTGGGCTGTTTTCCATTTCTTGTCTGTTTGCAGGGTGGTATTTGATAGGATCCATACGGATTTGGTTGTAGCCCGAAAGACAGATATTTGACTTGTATTCGACTTGCACTTCTTTCCTTTATTATTGAATGAATGCATGAAGTTGCTTGCCAATTTTATGTGTTTCACCTTTACTTGTATGCTTTATGATTATTGTCAACAAAGATAAGTTTAAGAATTCCTGGAATTTAAAACTTTATTTTTGCATGCATATCATAGATTCATTTGCACACATATACATGTCCCTTCATCCGAAACCGTTGCTCATCCTTGTCCGCCTTCCTTGTAGTAAGATGACGACTCGACATCAGTATTTTACTCGCTCAAACAAATCCAGAATCATGGCTGACTTCGAAGCTGAGAACGCCGCTTATAAGGAAACTCTGGCTCAATTCCAAGGTCGGATGGATCAGTTCCAGATGAACATGGATGTCATTATGGAACTCCTTCGTTCCCAGAGGGACGCCGCTGCTGCTGCAACCACTACTAGTTTAAGTGTTGTCACTCATGTTGTGACTGTTCCTCCTGTTGTTACGGCTACTCCTGATGTTTTTGTTCCTTCTCCTGCTATTGTTGAAGTACCAGTTGAGCCTGTGAATCAGCCTGTTGTTCATCCGACAAATTCTCAATCCGGTTTGAACCAGATGCCCGCTGGTTTTCCTTGGGGCATGCCTCCAAATTACACTCCTCAGATTGCAAATAATGGTAGTGCCTTCATACCATATCAGCCTTTTGTTGCCTCCATGCCTAATGGGAATGCTGCTACATATCCATGGGTCATGCCTACTCTAGTCTCGCCTCCAGTGGTGAATGATGATCCTGAGAATCTTCAGGTTCAAACTCATCAAACTGTCGGATTGGCTGACACTAAAACTCCTGATGAAGAAGAGCATGTGTATAGAGGTCCTCCTATTCATGTTCTGGTTTCATCTCAAGCTGCTCAAACTGCTGTTCAGAATGTTCATCCTGGGATGTTCTATCCTGGGGCATCTTCCTCAGCTGCTGGGATACCTCCTCCGATTTATCCTTTTGGTGTTCCGATGGGTCAAAACGCTGGTCAAATGGTTAATCCAGGTTTGGTGTATTCGTCTCAGTTTGCTACTCCACAAGTGAATGCTCCCGCTGCATCTCAGTTGCCAAATCCTCAGATTCTTGTCAGACCCACTAATCAGAGTAGACCTACTGACTACAAGTTGTTAGAAGATCACATCAGAGCTATTGAAGGGTTTTCTGCTTTTGGCATGGAGGCCAAGGACTTATGTTTGGTTACAAATGTTGTGTTGCCGCAGAAATTCAAGATACCTGAGTTGCCAAAGTATAAAGGTATGAGTTGCCCGCGCAGTCACATCACTATGTACTACAGGAAGATGGCATCCTATATTGATAATGATGAATTGCTTGTTCATTGTTTTCAAGATAGTTTGTCTGGTGCTTCATTAGATTGGTACATGGGCATGGAGCGCAGCAAAATCCGTACTTGGAGGGATTTATCTGAAACATTCGTGAAACATTACAAATACAATCTTGATTTGGCACCAACTAGATTACAGTTGGAGAATCATTCCCAGTGCTCAGCTGAAACATTCAAGCAGTATGCACAAAGATGACGTGAGATGGCATCTCGTATGCGACCTGCTCTCTCGGACAATGAGTTGGTTGACATCTTTATAGGTACATTACAAGGATCCTACTACGAGAAAATGGTGGGTAGTTCTTCATCTAACTTCGCTGATGGTGTAACCATTGGTGAACGGATTGAGAACGGTTTGAAGACTGGAAAGATTCCTGGAGCTGCTTCCTAGCAGCCGGCCACTAGAAAAACTCAGAACAGTCAGTCTAAGAGAAAGAGGGTGAAGCCAACGTTGTGATAGCTCAAGTTTCTCCTCAGTATCAAGCTCCCATGGCTCCTATGCCATACTATCTGTATTCGTACATTACTGCTGCACAATATCAACAACCTCCATATCAGTATCATCCGCAACAACCAGTTCAAAATGCTCAGAACGAGCAATAGAATCAATAGAACAACAAAAATCAGCATAATCAAAACCGTCAGAACAACAACAATCAAGGGAACCGTAAGCGTCCGAATTTTGACAAAATTTTGGTGTCATACACTGAGTTGTTTCCTTACTTGGTTCACCAAAGGGAAATTATTCCCAAACAGATCGCTCCTGCAATTCCTCCATTTGGCCCAAAGCATAATCCAAATGCATCCTGTGCTTATCATGCTGGATACATAGGACATGCAACAGAGGATTGCTTTGTTTTCAAAACCAAGGTTCAGGAACTCATTGATAAGAAGATTCTGACTTTCGCTAAGGAAGGACCAAACATAGAATAATCAGTTGCCAAATCACGGTGGACCTGCAGTTAACATGATCGAGGATAATTCAAGGGCTGAATTAATTATGGATGTTGACGAGGTAAAGACCCCGATGGCTGTGGTTTTCAAGAAGTTGAATGAACATGGGCTGTTGAAAGGATTGCATGGTAAGTGTCAGATTTGTAACGATAATCCCAATCAGTGTCGAAGGCTGAAGGGCTGTGTTCAGATCCTGATGAACCGTGGTGAAGTTTAATTTTCTAGACCTAAACCTGTTGAGGAAGTTGCTGCCATCGAGCCATTCACTATCGTCTATAGGAAGGTTCCTGTGGAATTCCCTAAACAGAAGAAGGTGCAACCCATCATTGTTTATCCGCCAAAGTCGTTTCCGTATCAGAATTCTAAGGAAGTACCTTGGAGATATGGGTCAACCGTGTTTTCTGGAGGTCAAGAGATAAGGTTTGCTGAGTCTGAGATCGTAAATGTTACAGCCGTTGGAGGTATGACTCGTAGTGGACGAGTGTTTACTCCGAAGGTCATTACAAAGCCTGTTCAAGTTCCAACCGTTGTTCCTCCTAAGGAAACACGTGTATTTGCAATCCCTACTGTCATTCAACAAGGGACATCCACTGCCATTCCAGTACCGACTATCCCATTTGAGGATGTTTCAAAGAGCAAAGAGACACTTGATGATCAAGAATTCCTTAAGTTGATCAAGAAAAGTGACTTTAAGATTGTGGATCAGCTAGGACAAATGCCCTCGAGGATCTCAATTATGTCCTTACTCATGAGTTTGCCTACACACCGATCAACTTTGTTGAAAGTCTTGAACAGTGCCCATGTCATGCAAGATATATCCGTCATCGAGTTCGATGATGTAGTGGCCAATATAATAGCAAGTCGGTATTTGGTTTTTAATGAATCAGAATTGCCTCCTGAAGGAAATGCCCACAACAAAGCACTACACATATCTGTAACATGCACAGACATCCTATTATCTCATTTTCTAGTAGATACCGGTTCTTCCCTCAATGTGATGCCTAAAGGCACATTGAGTCAATTACTGGTGGAAGGAAACGAGATGAGACCAAGCGCCTTAGTTGTCAGAGCCTTTGATGGTTCTCGAAGGCAAGTCATTGGAGAAGTGGACTTACCCATCAAAATTGGGCCGCATTTATTTACCATTACCTTCCAAGTGATGGATATCAATCCGGCGTACAGTTGCCTATTGGGTCATCCCTGGATTCACGCCGCAGGGGCAGTTACATCCACTTTGCATCAGAAGTTGAAGTTCATGTTCGAAGATCAGCTTGCAATTGTCTGTGGTGAAGAGGATCTGATTGTGAGTGAGTTATCATATTTTCGATATGTCGAGACCGAGGAAGGCATAGCTAAGGTGCCGTTGCAGTGTCTCGAGTTCAAAGATGTCAGCTCTGCTTTAACTAGTCAAAGAAGATCACCACAATTAACTTTAGCGTCTACCAAGAGTGCTAAAGAGACCATCGAGAGAGGTGCCTTGCCAGACCGGGGGCACGTGATTGATGTGGTTGAAAAGCATAATCGTTTTGGATTGGGTTACCGTCCTGGTCGACAATCTAACTCGCTTGGGTCGAAGTAGTGCAATTTGATCAAGTTCAATAGCGCGGGTTTCCAGCAGGGTGACGTCGTGGCAGCTCTTGATGATGCTAGTCCCAGTAATCAGACTTCAAGCTTTGTACACAAGTGTCCGCCGGGTTTCAAGCTCAACAACTGGACATCTATCGTGATTCCTGTGGTTTTCCCATATAACATGTAATGCATTTTACTTTCTTGTTCCCTCGTCCTCGCCCGAGACGAGTGGATAGCTTGTAAAGGGCCTCACGTTTTTGCAATATTATGTGATCAGTAAATAAAAGTTTTTTGCATTCAAAATCATGCTCTATTTTCTTTCTTTATTTTACTTTTCACAAACAAATGGCAAAAGTTTCTTTTATTTTTAACCTTTCAAAATAGCTCATTCTGAACATATTCATAAACATGCAGAACTAATAAAAGCATTGATAACAACATGGCAAACATCCATTGTAATTCTGGGATTCCAATTAACCAAGCCGAAGAAGAGGGTGAGGAAGATTGTGAATTACCGGCTGAACTAGCAAGGCTCCTTGAGCACGATCATAGAGAGATTCAGCACACAAAGGGCCAGTGGAAATTGTCAATCTTGGTACTGATGAGGTGAGAAGAGAAGTCAAGGTTGGCGCATACCTCACAGAGCATGTACACACCTAATTGGTCAAGTTATTGAAAGAGTATGTTGATATCTCTGCGTGGTCCTATCAAGATATGCCTGGGTTGGATACCAACATCGTTGAGCATCACTTGCCACTCAAGCCCGAATGTCCTCCTGTCAAGCAGAAGCTCAGGAAGAGTAGACCCGACATGGCACTCAAAATCAGAGAAGAGGTAAAGAAATAGTTTGATGCTGGGTTCCTCGCCACTTCCGAATATCCTGAATAGATTGCCAACATTGTCCCAGTTCCCAAGAAGGACGGGAAAGTCAGAATGTGTGTGGATTATTGGAATCTCAACAAGGCAAGCCTGAAGGATGATTTTCCTTTGCCTCATATTTATGTATTCGTAGACAACACAACGCTGTTCTCTGTCTTTTCATTCATGGACGGGTTTTTAGGATATAATCAGATCAAAATGTCCCCAGCTGATATGGAGAAGACTACTTTCATCATGTCGTGGGGTACATATTGTTACAAAGTCATGCCATTCAGTCTAAAGAACGCAGGGGCAACATACCAACGTGCCATGACAACCCTTTTTCACGATATGATCCATAAAGAGATTGAGGTTTACGTGGACGATATGATTGCCAAGTCCAAGACTGAAGAGGATCATTTGGTTCATCTGAAGAAACTGTTTGACAGACTCCAGAAGTTTAGATTGCGATTGAATCCTGCGAAGTGCACCTTCGGAGTTCGATCTGGTAAACTGTTGGGTTTTATTGTTAGTCAGAAAGGCATTGAAGTTGATCCTGATAAGGTTCGGGCAATTCAGAACATGCCGCCTCCCAAAATAGAAAAAGAAGTCTGTGGCTTTCTGGGCAGACTCAATTACATTTCAAGATTCATTTCCCATTTGACGACTACTTGTGAACCAATGTTTAAATTACTAAGAAAAAATCAATCGGTTGAATGGAATAATGATTGTCAAGAAGCATTTGACAAAATAAAATAATACTTGCAAGAACCATCAATCTTAGTACCGCCGGTTCCTGTTAGGCCTTTAATCATGTATCTCACAGTTCTCGATGAATCAATGGGATGTGTATTGGGTCAACATGACGACACTGGCAAAAAAGAACATGCAATATACTAAATTAGCAAGAAGTTCACTGATTGTGAGACCAGATACTCACTCTTGGAGAAAACTTGTTGTGCTCTGGTCTGGGCTGCTCAACGCCTACGACAATACATGATTTGCCATACTACTTTGTTGATATCCAAAATGGATCCGATAAAGTACATATTCGAAAAGCCTGCTGTCTCTAGAAGGATTGCTTGGTGGCAGATGCTGTTAACTGAGTATGATATCCAACATGTTACACAGAAAGCAATAAAAGGGAGCGTCTTGTTTGACTACCTTGCTCATCAACCTGTAGAGGGTTATCAACAAATGAAGTTTGACTTTCCCGATGAGGATGTTCTGTTTATCAGAGATTACGAGACTCCAGACCCTGACATAGGACCCGAACCAGGGGCGCGATGGGCGCTCGTGTTCGATGGTGCCTTCAATTCTAGAGGTCGTGGAATCGGTGCTATCCTCATCTCTCCAACAGGTTTTCAATATTCCCTTCACTGCCAGATTATGCTTTGCATGCACCAACAATATGGCTTAATACGAAGCATGTATATATGGTATTGAAGCGGCTATTGACATAAGAATTAAGATTCTTGAAGTCTATGGAGATTCTGCCTTGGTCATCGGTCAAGTTAGAGGGAATTTTGTGACTCGGGATTCCAAGCTGGTTCCATACCAACAACACATTGCGAAGTTGATTCCTTACTTTGATGAAATATCTTTTCATCATATCCCCAGGGATGAAAATCAACTAGCCGATGTACTTGTCACTCTAGCATCCATGTTCAAGGTCAAGTGGAAGAATGAAGCTCCTCATATCCGCGTTGACCACTTGAACGAACCAGCACACTGTTTAGCAATCGAGGATGTGTCTGATGACAAGCCTTGGTTCTACGACATTAAAAGATATCTGGAAAAACAGGAATATCCCGAGGGTATTACTATCACTGATAAGAAAGCTCTTAGGCGGCTTTGCGCCAAAATCTTCTTAAGTGGTGGTATACTGTACAAGAGGAATTATGATTCCATGTTGCTCAGATGCTTGGATAGACACGAAGCAAACACGATCATAAGGTCCATACATGAGGGCTGCAAGGGTGTACATGCTAAAGGTCCTACTATGGCCAAGAAGATCCTTCGGGCTGGGTATTACTGGACAACAATGGAGGTAGATTTTTACAACTTTGCCAAAAGATGTCACAAGTGCCAAATCTACGGAGACAAGATCCATGTGCCTCCAACTCCATTGAATGTTTTGACTGCACCTTGGCCATTCTCCATGTGGGGTATATATATGATTGGAATGATCGAGCCGAAAGCTTCCAATGGTCATCAATTCATTCTGGTTGCTATCGACTACTTCACCAAGTGGGTTGAAACTGCTTCTTATGCAAATGTTACATGACAAGTGGTTTCCAGATTTATCAAGAAAGAGATAATCTGTCGTTATGGCATTCCTAGCAACATTATCACAGACAATGCAAGCAACCTGAACAACAATATGATGAAGGAGTTATGTCAAGAATTTAAGATCGATCACCACAACTCTTCACCATATCGGCCCAAGATGAATGACGTCGTTGAAGCAGCAAACAAAAACATCAAGAGGATTGTCCAAAAAATGGTCAAAACTTACAAAGATTGGCATGAAATGCTTTCCTTTGCACTGCATAGCTACAGAACTTCAGTCTGCACTTCTACTGGGGCAACTCCGTATTCACTTGTGTATGGTATGGAGGCAGTTCTACCCATTGAAGTCGAAATTCCTTCACTCAGAGTCATCATGGAAGCAGGTCTTGATGAATCTAAATGGATTCAATCCAGATACGACCAGCTGAATCTCATCGAAGAGAAGCGCCTTACAGCCGTTTATCATGGTTAATTGTATCAGAGATGCCTCAAGCGAGCATTTGACAAGAAAGTTCTCCCTTGAACATTCTGTGAAGGCGAACTCGTGCTCAAGAGATATTCGCCTGTTCACTCGGATCACGAGGCAAATGGACTCCTAACTACGAAGAAACCTTTGTTGTCAAGAAGGCCTTCTCAGGCGGAGCCCTAATCCTCACCACCATGGATGGGGAGGAGTTGCCATCGCACGTGAATTCCGATACAGTCAAAAAATATTATGCCTGAAAAAAATGGATAAGAGTCCGCTAGATTGACATCCGCAAGGACAATCTAAGCAAAAATGGACGTCCTGATGGACCAAAAAAAAGAAATGTCCATGCAAAAGTTAGGGACAATGAAAAAAACAATAATAACCCGCTAAGTTGAAAACCCGAAAGGGTGACTTAGGCAAAAATGGGCATCCCGGTGGACGAAAAAAAATGAAAACATGTCCAGGAAAAAAATAGGGATAAAGGCATTGACTGTGAACACTTGAGCCTCTTTTCGTCATAGCTAGACCTTAAACGGTAACAGAGCAGTCAAGTCATCATCAACTAGTGTAAGGCGTTGGAACCTAGACTTACAGTGGATGGTGGCCAATGTAGTAATAAATGGAAAACATGATTTCCCTTTGCCATTTACACTTGTTTTTCAATTTTATTGCAAATTTCCTCATCAAGGATTTTTACATCCTTGTACACATCTTATGTACAAAATTTTACATTCAATAAAATGCATCATTTGTTATCTCAAGTGTTTTTGTTCCAGTATTTTGTTTGCAAAATAAACAATTATTTGTGATAACATAATACATTAAAACGTTGAGAACAATAAAAAGCTAAACCAATCGAGAAAGCATTATGCATTGCATGTATTACTGGTAATTCCTGCAGGATAATCAGTAATATCCATTGATAAGCCTAACGCCCAGTCGGCAATGTGGTGGTTCTTTGAAGAAGTTATTGTTTCCTCAACAGTTCCTCCGCAGAGTCATTAGTTCCCCGACAATCGCCATTATGGTTCTACGGAAAGGTTGATTACTTTCCTTTTCCCCAACAGATCCATAATGTCTCCAGCAAAGTTGTCATGATGCACCCTGAGAAGAGACGGGTTTGTTCTTTTACCCCGCACGAGTCGTGCATCATCTGCATCCATAGCTTTACGATTTGGTTCCCCGTCTTATCCAAGCACAGAAGATCCTCAGAACCCTGTGAATTCCTTACAACAGAGTTAGTGGCAGCATAGAAATCGGAGTTTTCTGATTTCGTTTCCCCAAGCCGACGAAGTCGTGATGAAAACGGTTGGCCCGATCCTCTTATCCCCTGCAATATCGGTGGTGATAGTTCTTCCCCAGCGGAATCTTCACCATTTTTCTTGGGTCTCCCCAGCAAGTGTTATCACTCTTTGGGGGCCTTTCCCCAGCAAGTTTGGTCTTCATTTGTGGGTTCTCTCCCCGACCGAGGATGTTGAGATCATTTTTCTACAATCTCTGCCTGACTCACCGTGCACTACCTTAGCACGCACCTTTGCATTGCATGATATCAAGCATCATGTAGAACGCATACATAGCATGTACATCAAGCATACTCCTTTTCCTTTGGCCTGATTCATCCCTCAGCAGATAGTCAGCCAAACCCTTCTTTTGTCGCCGTCGGCCAAATTCTCGAGCTACTCTTTTATTTAATCCCCTTTTACCTCGAATCATCGAAAAGCTAGCGCAATTCGTACATTCAGGTCCAAGAGGATTAAATAGGGGCAGCTGTCGTAACCCGAAATTTGACCTCCCTCTTTTGCCTTTTTGCATAAGCATGTGCATTCGCATCACTAGCATACACACCCGCATTTTGTTTCCTCTTTGATTTTGTTGCAGGAATATTCAGGTTTTCCAAGCCCGATTAATTGCATCCTCACAAGATCATTGCATCATCAAAACAAGCTCAAAATAAAGGTTTCCATGTTTATTTATCAAGACAAGAGGTGGAAAATCGAAATCGGGACTTCAACATCATCTTTTTGCAAATTTGTGGAAATTTGGCTAAAGTAACCGGTTAGCACATATGCTGTAACCGGTTACTCAGTGTATTTTTCACCAAAAGCGCAAGTTCTCAAGCAAGTAACCGGTTAGCACATATGCTGTAACCGGTTAATCTGTGCAAAATTTCAGTTCCTGCTGCATTTTTTGGGACAGCACCTTGCACACTCTTTGGTCATTGATTCTACAATATTCTAGCAACATGTGGAATATTCTAGACTTCTCTAGACATTTCAAAGCTATTCAATTCAATCCAAGTGCATTTACTCTAATGATTCACGCCAAATTAAGTTCACCATATTCCTTGTTTTACAAGCATGCCAACCTTTGGATGATGAAGTTCACATTGGGATTGTTACCGAGTGGGTTCTAACTAACCATGTTTACCACCTTGACTCGGTGAGTCAAGCCCAACTAACTCCTAGCCCAGTTCCAAACCCAAAGCTAAGTCCAAAGCTAGCTCCAAACCTCTCATACTCCAAACCTAAAGTCTATATAAACTCACCTTCACTCATTTCTCAAGGACCTTCAACCATTTGCATAATTCACTCTCAATTCTCTCACATTCTCTCTGATTTTTTCTGCTACATCTTCATCTTCATCTCAATTCTCTTCAAAAACCTCACCAAAGCTCATTTCTACTTTGAAGGATAATCACTTTTACATCAAAAGTGATTATTTCTTGAGCTCAACCTTCATCCTTCTAGCTATTATACTTGGATTTATGGAGTTATTTCAGCTTGTGGATTAATCTTGAGTATTTTCTGCAATTTTCAACAGTTCGAATTCGCATTTTGGAGCTTTATCGTATTTTGCTCAATTTCGACACGTTTCGTCACCAAATTGAAGATTCCTATGGTTTTCTTTAATTTTCTGCATCAAGAACACTTTGCAACAATTACCAAGGCACATCTCAGCCTTGTAGGTTGGTGGATCTTACTTTACTCTCTGTTTCGATTGTTTCCGCACATTTCCGATGTAATTTTCGATCGTTTTTGGTTTAATTTGCCGTGCATTTGCTTGATCTTTGATCTCCATGATTATTGCTTGTGATTTATGTTAATTGCTCTCATATGGTGTAATTTTCGTGCCCAAATTTATGACCTAGCATATGGTGGTTGGTAAGTGATTGTGTGCTGAAAATTACTTTTGAAAAGCTGTTTTAGTGGTAACCGATTACAGCATATCTGCTAACCGGTTACTCAGTGCATTTTTCACTAAAAACACAGGTTTTCAAGCAAGTAACTAGTTAGCACATATGTTGTAACCGGTTACTCAGCGTAAATTTTTCCAGAAACGCAGCTTTTTCAAGCAAGTAACCGGTTAGCACATATGCTGTAACCGGTTACCGCTGAACAGAATGGTCAATTTTGAGTTTTTTCAAACTTGTTTGGCATGCTTTCTTCTTCTAACTCTCATGGATTGATATACTTGGTTTTTAGGGATGTTTTAAGTATCATTTAACCTCTGTTTGAAGCATGTTCATGAACTTTCAATGCATTTTTTTGATTATTCAATTTGTTCATATTTTTTGGCAACGTTTGTTCATGAACATCTTGCATTCCATTTGATCACTTGTTAACATGTTTTGCATTGCATAATTAATGGTATTTGGTACTGTTTTGCATGTTTGTCCCTTGATTGCATTAAGTTCATTATTCATGGATGAGCTTAATCTTGCTTAATCAATAATTCACACCTCTTGCTTTAATGATTTTCCATTCTCTTTGGAAAATTGTTAGCATGGCATTTCCCTATGATTAATTGATCGAAACTATGTTTCGATTGGTTGATCTTCCCCTTCCTTCTCTTTAGGCTTCCTTTAGAGCTTTCTCTCTTGGTCCCCCGCAGAGTTGGAGTTTTGCTCTACGCCCTGCATCGGAGCACTGTACAATTGAAGCTGTTACGTTGTCCGTTCTTCACGCGGGAGCACTGTACAACTTGGAGCTGTTGTACCGTCTGGTTCAACTTCTGCATTACACCCTGTGTGTTAGAGAAGGGGTGAGAAGGGAGAATTCCTACTCTTATTCTGACTACTTCAGGTAGGGGACGAATGACCCTGTGCTTGGCTTAGTCATCTCTATTTCCAGGCGGTAGTGTGCTTTCTTCCCCCAGTCGGGTCGATCTTTGATCACTCCTATCTCTTTAGATCTCTCTTTTGATCAATCACCTTCTTGGTTAAGATCCTTTGTTTATTGGGTTAGCAAAACTATCTTTGTTTCAATAACCTATTCATGTTCTTGCGGTCAATCATGGTCTTTTGATCCCCTTGAAGAGTCTCTTTTCTCTTTTTTCTGCTAAACACAGTACTCCTGTTACGACCGAATCCCCTGCGGAGTTCGCAACCTTCTTTTGGTTCTTCTCCCTGTGTTGGTTAATCACTGTGTGTCTGTTAAAACACCAATGTTTGCACTCCTTCTCAGTTAACCACAGTTCGTCTGTTAACACACTGAGTTTCCTTGGGTTAATCACATTCTCTCGGTTAATCACCCGTTTCTTCAGTTAACCACATCCTGTCTGTTAAAATACTGAACCCCTTTTGAGTTAATCACCTCCTCTTGGTTAATCACTCATTCTTCTCGGTTAATCACAGTGTTCTGTTAAGAACCGAATCCCCCAGCGGTTAACGACCTCTTTTGGTTCAATACCCTTCTTCGTTAGTCAAGTGATGTTTGTTCAGTCAATACCAACATCCCTTTTGGGTTACGACCTTCGATCGGTCCTACACCCGTTCTTTTGGTTAATCACAAATTTCTCTGTTAAAACCAATGCTTCTCTATCCCCATTGAGTTGCAATCCTTGCTTTCCTCGGTTAACCACTGTTTATCAGTTAACATACCGATGTCCCCTCAGAGTCAAACACCTTCCCTTGGTTCAACACTCTCTCTTTTGGTTTATCACAGTCCGTCTGTTGACACCATCCTCTTTTCCCCACCTGAGTCTTACTCATTCTCTTCGGTTAACCACTGCCAGCCAGTTAATATACCGAGTTTCCTTTTTCTCTTGGTTTTGACACCATCCTTTTGTTTGTTTCCCAGTAGGGTCGCTTACCCTCTATCCCTAGCAATTCTTTATTTCTTCTTCCCCAGAGGAGTTCTTACTATTCATTTTGCTCTTACTTTCGTGGTTTCGACACCAATCCTCTTTGTTATCCCCATCGGAGTTTCTTTCGTTCTTGGTTTTGACACCATTCCTTTTCTAGTCTCTTACTGTTCGGCTTTTCCCCAGTAGAGTTTTCTTTCACTCTTGCTCTTGGTTTTTGACACCACCTATCTCTTTCTTGTTTTGTTTTCCATTCGGTTCCCCGAACTACGAAAGCTCTGATTCTGCATTCTTTTGAATGTATGATACGTAGGCACGAGAGCGCGATGATCTTAGCGAGCACACTTCCACCCTTCCTTCCTTCTTTCCTTCTTATTTTCCTTTCTGTCCCCTGGTTCCATGAACTACGACGCTCTGATTTCCTCATTGCACTATGAGGGTACGTAGGCACGAGGACCCCAATCCTCCGCGAGTACTTTCTTTCTTTTCTTTCTTTTTCCCCTTTCTCCTCTCTCTCCTCTTCTTTTAGCTAGAAGCCTTTAGATAGATAACCCATCCAAGCCTAGAAGCAAGCGAAATGGTTCCCGTCGGGTACGACGAATCCGTAAGGTGCTATTACCTTCCTTTCGCATAACCGACCCCCGTTCACGTTTCTCTTCCCCCTTGGGTTTTATCGATATTTTCCCTGTCCTTTGGGACTAAATAAAGTTTGGTGGCGACTCTGTGTTATCTTTGAGTGTGCGATTCACTCAGGTATAAACCAGCCATCTTCACACCTAAGTTAAGTGATGGCACTAGACGGGTAATCTTACAGGGAGTGACTCCCAAATAAGAGGTCCCGGTCGACCATCGAATCAGTGGAGATACCCTTTGCGGATTCAATGCCTATACGACTTTGGTTGTTGAAAGCAGATTGATCGATTGGGTTATCTGAGAAGCTGAGGATTTTAGTAGACTGAAACCTTGTTACTATTTTGTAGTGCGGAAGCTATCAAAAATAGTTGTCACGCGATACTACTCTCATTTGAGATTACTCTAAGATACTACAGCTCGCTCGGGTGATTCCAGCCTGCTGTTGTTATCCCAAGAGGGGTCAATGATTTTGAGGACAGGTACAAAAAATCACCAGTATAAACCTTTGGGGATGGGTAGAGCCTTGACTTCATGACACCGAACCTTTGACCCCATGTTTTTTCTATGTTTTTGTGTGCTGCATTCATGCATTCATTTCATAAAAAAAACATTAAACAAAGAAAAATTTCTCTTCTAGTCTCTCTTTTTCAAATTAAACTAAGACAATGATTGCAAATGTCAGAGAAAAAGATTGCGTTATGGATTTCGGTAGAAGGAAGACTCACAAGTACACCTTCAAGGTTCCAAAACTAGAGTATTTGAGAGGTTTGGCGAGGATGATCACTAACCCTGATGCTTTTAGAGCCAAGTACGGAGGACTAATGTCTCTTTTAAGGGTCCATGTAATTGAAGGAATACTGGCTACGCTCATTCAGATCTACGATCCGGTCTATCACTGTTTCACATTCCCGAACTATCAACTAGCACCAACGCTGGAGGAGTACTCTCACCTGACTGATTTACATATCACTGATCAAGCTCCCTTTTCTGGACTGGAAGGAATTCAAAAGGATCAAACCATTTCAAGAGCAATCTATTTGGATGAGTCAGAAGTTAGGACTCACATGACCACTAAGGGGGGAATCCAGGGTTTGCCAGCCCAGTTTTTGATAAATAAAGCCTTGTACTTTTCCAGTATAGGGAACGTGGCCGCTTTCGAGAGTATCTTTGTTTTGCTCACCTACGGGTTATTTTTGTTTCCTAACATTGATAACTTCGTAGATATCAATGTCATTAAGATTTTTCTGATTGGAAACCATGTACCGACCTTGCTCGCCGATGCTTATCATTTTGTACATTTAAGGAATTTGTACAGCAGAGGAATGATCACCTGTTGTGTACCCCTGCTGTACCAATGGTCATTTTGGGATCCTAAGAATACTTTATGTTGGTCGTAGAGAATTATGTCTCTTACCAACACTGACATCGACTGGTACAACCAAATCTACGAAGGGATCATAATCATTGACTGTTGTGGAAACTTCCCTAATGTACCCCTCATAGGAACTAAAGAAGGAATCAACTATCATTCAGTTTTAGTTCATCGTCAATTTAGATACCTGATGAGGCATGTCCCACGTAATGCTCATCTGGAAGGTCTTTTCTTCAAGGAAGGAGAAAATGACAAAGCACTAAAGACAGAAATAGTGCATGCCTGGAAACATGTTCACAGGAAAGGAAGAGAGTATCTATGAAAACCAGACTGTGTCTCGGTGGAACCTTATCTCCACTGGGCACAAACTAGAGCTCTCAAACTAAGGATGCCTTACCCTCGTCAAGAAGTTCTTCCATTAAGGGACCATGTCCTTTAATTTATGTCTGATACGGAAAAACTTCAGGTTACTCTCAACAGAGTTCAACAGGAGAGGAAGTCTTGGATGAATAAGTACCGTATTCTCAATGTGGAGTGTAAGAAAATACAGCAACTGTTAAAAGAAAAAGATGCTCTGATTGAGATTTTAGAGCAACACACTGTAGAAAACCAAGATGACCAAAGGAGTTTGCTCGCTCCTTTCACTTGGCAAAGGAATGACAACCCGACAACGACTAAAGAGCCCCGGTCAAAGAAGAGGAAAGTACCAGAACCAGCACCTGAGCCCTCCTCAAAGAGGACTCAGGATCCATTAGCTTAGACATTTCCTTTTACAGCACTATGTAAATTATTGTATTTCTATTTCCGCAATCTTTGAATTCAATAAAACGGGGTTTCCCCACTGTTTGATGTTTGCAATATAATTATCGAAGTTTATTTTGATTAAACAGAAAAAATATATAATATAATCATTGCATATCACTCATCATTCTCAGGTAACGCATTCTTCTTACCTACGAATCTCACATTTGTGTCTCGATTCTAGAGTCAAACTGTCTCATTCGTACAATACTCGGGCCAGTCAACAAAAGAAAATGAATGATCTCGAGGAAGAGAATAGAGAGTTAAGAGAAGAACTCGATGCTCTGAAAGAGGATTTGAGAAAGCTTCACAACGATATGCAAGCTCTGGCAGCAGCCCAGATGCAACAATAAAGGACCATGATCTCAGAGATCACATCTACGCCCATAGTGGAGAAGTATGATCCTAGGTATAACATGCCGAAAGATCGTCCCTGGGGCATGCCTATCAACTTTATCCAGGAAGGATATATTCCGCCGATCTCGGAAGATCCGGAAACTATAGCAGGAACCGTTGGGCCTGAAGGTTACTAACTTCGGGAAAGCGAAGATGCCAGGGGCATGACACTAATTCCTGAAGGTTACAAACTTCGGGGGCGGGAAGTACCAAGAGTAACTACCATAATGACTATACCACAACCCGTGGTACACACTATCCCGGAAGGGCAGATTCCACAAATACCGTCTGGTGAAACGAAAGTATGTTCTACAGAATGAATGGGTTCTAGGAACAGTTCTTGGAAATGCATAAGGAACTACAAGCCATTCACGGTCAGGATCTATTTGGAAAGGACGCCGCAGACCTTTGTTTGGTCCCCAATGTGAAAGTTCCGCACAAATTCAAGGTGCCTGACTTTGAAAAATACAAGGGTAACTCTTGCCCTCAAAGTCATTTGGTGATGTATGCTCGGAGGATGTCAACTCCGACAGAGAACCAATAGCTACTGATCCATTATTTCCAGGATAGTTTAACCGGTGCCGCACTCAAATAGTACATGGGTTTAAACCGCACTAAGATCGTCAATTTCAGAGATCTTGGCGCTGCCTTCGTTCAACAATATAAGTATAACCTGGACATGGCACCAGATAGAGATCAACTCAGAGCCATGTCACAGAAGGATAAGGAAACCTTCAAGGAGTATGCTCAGAGATGGCATAAAATTGCCGCCCAGATTTGTCCACCTCTTGAGGAAAAAGAAATGACAAAGATCTTCCTGAAAACCTTGAGCTCATTTTACTACGACAGAATGGTCGCCAGTGCGGCCAGTGACTTCACTGAGATGGTGGGCATGGGAGTTCGTCTTGAGGAAGCAGTCTGAGAAGGACGTTTAGTAAAAAACACTGGACCATCAAGCAGTACCAAAAGATACGGAATTGCGTTCCCTAAGAAAAAAGAGCAAGATATTGGTAATATCTCTCTCGGAAAGCAAAGGCCACGATACCAACCAGTAGCAGCTGTAACTCCTGCTATCAACCCTGCGCCTGTTCCTACGTATCAACCTTAGGTTTCTCAGAGCCAACCTAATCAACAACAATATCAGCAAAGGACACAACAACCTTTTCAGCAGGCTCGTCCTTAGTACAACAACAATCGTACAACACGACCACCAGGGTTTGACCCTATACCAATGTTGTACGCAGAACTGTTTCCACTACTACTGGTTAAGGGGTATGTCCAAACCAAGTCTTCTCTTACAGTACTGGAAAATCCTCCTTTTTAGTTCAAAGCGGATCAGACTTACCCTTACCATCAAGGAGGTCCAGGGCATAACATAGAAAATTATCTCAGCTTCAAATCTGATGTACAGAAGCTTGTTAGGAGCATGGTCTTATCCTTCAAGGATACAAATCCAAATGTTTAGAGAAGGCTACCGTAAATTTGATAGAGGGGGAGTCTAACCACAACTATCAAATTCATGATGTACTCTTATTGAGGGCCAACCTGGTCAAGATGCATCACAGACAGAGCGGATAAGGGCATGTACCATCTCATAACTATCACCAGTGTGATATCTGCTCTAAAAACAATCAAGGATGTTCTGTGGTGCAATCAGCTCTACGAGAATAGCTAGATCTCGGATGGATCCAAGAGCACCGAATCTGTGAAGTCAACATGACTTGTACGAGTTCCAATGTCATTCAGAACCACAACATTCTGGCAATGAATGTCAACTTGGTGGCAATGCACTCAAGGCAAAGCCAACATCATAATCTGCCACATCACGATTATAATTCTTGTCTGATTTGCTCGGTAAACGATCAGGGATGCTCTTTTGTACAAGAGGCCCTCCAGCGTCAGATGGATCTTGGATGGATTCAGGACTACCGCAATAGAAATCAGTATCAAGTGAATATGATTCAAATCTTTGATATTCGCTTGATGATTGCCAGCTTGGTGGAGATACATGCTAAGCATATCCGGCTCAGTCTTCTGACTTCGCATAATTATCAGAGCTGTACAGTATGCCGTGAGAGCGACCAAGGATGCGCTCTCGTTAAAAGAACTTTGCAACACTTGTTAAACCACTGGTGGCTTCCGATCTATCTAGATGAAGACACACAACAAGTCAGTATGATTAATGGGAACCCTAATAGGCATCAAAGTCGAGATGTTCGATCAATGGAAACAGATCTAGTGAGGTTACACTGCATACAAAGTGGATGTGGCCAGGTGCCACCACATAACTATGAACGCTATAGAGTTTGCTCTGAAGATAATCAAGGATGTTACCTCGTACGGGCAGCCCTTCAGAGTCAGTTGGACCACAAAGAGGTTCGACCGTGTCCAAGTTCTAGGTCGACCAATTCGATGCCAGACTTTTTTGTTGATCAAATCAAGGACGTCCTCGTAATCTCTGATCATAAGAGGACCAAAGATGTTTGTACCATCATCCCTTTAATTGACAAATCAAAAGTTCCCAACCAGGAACTGATTGAGATTACTTACAATGGTCAGAAAGATCAGAAGGCTCCTGTAGTTATCTATCTACCGGGACCGTTACCGTATGAATCAACTAAGGCTAACCCTTACAAATACGGTGCAACAACAATTGAGAATGGAAAGGAAATTCCATTACCCTCCGTCATGAATATTGCAGACATCAGTCGAGTAACACAGAGCGGTCGAATCTTCAACCGAGGAGTTGGAGAACCTACCAGAGAAAAGGAACCTCAAATGGAAATTCTTGATCAACCAATCGGTCCGTCTAGTGATCCCGACCTTTCAAAGAACAGCGATGAGATGTTGATGCTCATCCAGAAGAGCGAATACAACATCGTTGATCAGCTGTTGCAAACTCCTTCAAAAATCTCAGTGCTATCACTTTTACTCAGTTCCGAAGCTCACGGGGAGGCTCTACAGAAAGTCTTAGAGCAAGCCTTTGTGGAACAGGATGTAACAATACGACAGTTCGATAGCATCGTTTCTAACATCACTTCCTGCAACAACTTGGGGTTTAGTGATGAGGAACTACCGGAAGAAGGCAAAAGTCATAACATGGCACTCAATATTACAGTCAACTGCCAGGACGATGCTTTAGCCAGCGTACTGGTAGACACCGGATCAGCTCTAAACGTGATGCCGAAATCTACTTTAATGTGACTATCATTCAAAGGATCTTCGATGAGAGCTATGAGGTCATCATCAAAGCATTTGACGGATCCCGAAAAACAGTTATCGGCGAAGTCGATCTTCCCATAAGTATCGGTCCTCACACTTTCCTAGTCACTTTCCAGGTCATGGACATCCGGGCAGCATATAGCTGTTTGTTAGGAAGACCTTGGATACACAAGCCTGGGGCAGTCACTTCGACGCTTCACCAAAAGCTGAAGTTTGTCAAGAATGACCAACTCGTCACAGTCTGCGGAGAGCAAGCCTTGATCGTGAGTAACTTATCATCGTCCACTTATGTAGCACCAGAGGAGGTTATAGGAACTCAGTTCCAAGCACATTCGGTGAGCAACGACCATCAGTCAGAAAAAGGAACATTGATTTCCTCATACAGAGATGCTCTCGAAGTGATTAAAAGTAACAATACCAAAGGATGGGGACAACTTGTCATTCCTATTGACAATAAGAAAGAGAAGGGTCTTGGTTTTTCTTCAACCTGTACCCAGACTGCTACTAACGATGAGAGTCTTCATCCCATTCAGAACTTCTTCCATAGTGGAGGTTTCCTTCACCCAGTGTCTCAAGAAGTACATACCATCAACGAGGGATATTCCTCCGATACTGATGAAGAGTGGAAGTCCTATCTCAACGAGGATGGTTATATGTCTCAGGAAGAAACGCATACGCCATTTTGCTTTCCCACGCAGAGTCCGAGATATATACCAAGGTCAGATGTCAAGATAATATACGGAGATTGTGATCCGGAAGGATGCCGTGCTCCACCAAACTCATTAGAGGAGGACACTCTGATGAAAGACAACTTTGACCACGACTATTATGGCCCAATGGATGGCCTGCCTATCTGGCAGCCGTACCCAGGAGACTCAGGACAAAAGAGTTAGCCGAACGATGCATATTTTAACGCCCCAAATTTCATAGAATATTTAATTAATTAATTTAAATATTATATTCGTGAATTTCGGTGATTTGTGTGGATGTCAGTGATTTTATGAAGTTTTGGGTTATTTAATTAAATAATAGCATATGTTATGGAATATGATGTATTATTATTTAAATTAAATAATATTAGAGGAATTAAGGGCGAAGTGGACAATTGAGGAGAATTAGTGGGGGTAAGATGGGAAGAGCACATTTAGGGGTATTTTAAGAGAGAATAGTGAAAGGAACTCATTATTCGTATTTTTCTTAAGGAAGAGGAAAAGGTGCTCAGAAGAACAAGTGAGGGGGAGGCTAGGGCATAGAAGATTTCCAGCGAAACATCAAGAGAAAATCAAAAGAATCAAACTCTAAGGTATGGGGAGTATCACCTTGCAATATTTTGATATAACGATTAGGTGTTAGTGGGCAATTGGGGTTTTGAGGGAAAACCTAGGAATTGTAGGTTAGGGATGATGGATTTTGATGATTTGATATGTGATGATTATTGTTGTTGTTGTATATGTGGTAGATATATGTTATAAGGTCATAATCTGTGGTAAATTGATGTTAAAAACCAGTTTAAGGGTAGGAAATCGCAGAGGGATTAGTGCTGTTATCGTAGAGTTTTTCTGCAGAAATCGCAGAGCCCGGTTAGCGCGGTCTAGAGGGCTTAGCGCGGTCTGGGAAAATTTTGCCTCTTCGAGGCAGTGAACAAAGCGCTTAGCGCGGTGGGGCGCGCTTAGCGCGACTTGAAGCTGAAAAACATGATTTTTTATTGACTTAAATTCAGGGAAATTGCTTATTTTATATTACATTGATGCAGTGATGTTGCTGTAAACTGCTGCTATGTGTTGAGGTGTTATATGATGATTATTTATGGATGGAAATGATGTTATTGATGATTATTAGATGTTATGTGTGATGTGGATGATAAAATGACGAGGTGAAGTACCATGAGTATATTGATGATTTTATATGACTATCTTGATGTGTGTATTGATGAATTGACGTGATGTTTGGATGATTATTTGATGAGTATGTGATGATATGGCGTATACGAGGATTGATGAATGATGATGCACATTATGATGTTTAATTAATGATGATTTGTGATGTTGTGTATCATTCATTCATATGCATACTCTGTGACGATGCTTCATTCCCATCGTGCGGATATGAAGTAATTATGACGTGCTCCGGTTCCAATTTTGGAATCGATCCTATTGACGGGGATCTTTGGAGGGTTGATGGCCTAGTGTCCATTATTATGACGATTTGGTACCACATGCATTTTTATGAGGCTGCATTTCATTCTTGGTGGCATGGCATGATTGCATATGAGTGATATTGGTGATGTGGTGTTTTGTGTGATGTTTTGGGTGAGTCGGTGTAGTGTTTTGAGAAAAACAACTGTTGCCTTGTTAATGTCTTTTCTTTATATGATTATATTGAATTGTGATTACTTACCCTGCCTGTTTGAATATTGCCTCCACGTGGCTAACGTGCAGGTGATCAGGTTTAGTCGTGGACGTTTCGAGGACTTGAAGTTTATTTGCTTTGGACGATTTAGAGGGTCTTGTTGTGATAGTGTAACATTGGGTTGGGGTCCTTTGAGTCGAACTATGTTGTTTCTTTATTTTGGTGCTATTTGATGACGTAGTTTTATTTGAATTATTATGACATTTGTTGAAAACCGTTTTAATTGGGAGTTTTGAATTCCGCTGCCATGTGAAGGCTTTTGATTTAATTTTGATGGAAGTCCCTTGGTGTATAGGGAAATTGTGTTATTTTGAGTTTATTGAGAAATGTACACCCTTTGAGGTGATTATTACTCTGATATTTTGTGTATTTCGCCGTGTTTATTCGTGGGGTAGAAAAGGGTGTTACACATATCAGTTGAGCATCATTGAAAAGAATACCTGCGTCCCCACCATGTCATGGGATCAACACTCAGGGAATTCTGAGAATATCCATCACAATGATGAATTTGCAATGCTTGCCGGACTTGACTTCATCAACTACTCTTTTCCTGAGGTCAACGTCATCGAAAGGGATGACTCCTCTAGTTCCAAAGAAGTATGGGACACCTTAGGACAACCAAGCGGGAAATATGACTTCATGGTCAAGTACACCGCTCCTGAGAGCTCTCGTATCAGGCTCGAAGACGTCCAACCAACTGGATGGGGAGATCTGCCCGAGAGTACAAACATGCGTAAAATTTTGCAGAAGAGTTCGTCTACGACAACTCTGCCTGGGAGACAGATTCCAATGATCCTGCTCCACCTGAAATTAACGTTATTCCTGAAGACAAATCAAGAAGGAAGGTACCAGACTTTGTGATTCACAGAGGAGTTCGCCGCCAATGGGTTGCTGTTAATGTTCTGAAAGTCGTTCATAAGTCTAAGTAATTGTCGTCTTTACTTTAACCTTTCGCCCTGCCCAGGTGAAATAGATGTTTTGATAGGGCTCACTTTCTGTAAATATCCCTCTTCACTTTACCCAAAGCGATTGAGTTTTGTTTTATAGGGCGGTAGTTTCAAGAATCGACAAGATCATAAATAAAATAACGTCGTTCTGTAATTTCCGCATTTATTGCTGTTTTCTCTTTTTGCTTTTTCAGAAAATGGTAATCCTAAAAAACAACAAATAATAAAAATAAGCAGTTATTAAAAAATACACTGCACACACTCTTGCATTCTCTCTATCTCTTCTAAAAATAAATCATCACGTCATGCAGATTGCTTGTTTTAAACCACGTTGAAACACGCGATCCAATGCCTTCTCCCAACTTTGAATTCCCGGTATTCGGGGCTGAAGAAGAAGATGACAAAGGAATTCCAGAAGAGATCTCCAGATTACTTAGACAAGAGGAAAGGTCCATTAAAGCTCACAAAGAGCCGTTGGAAACGGTCAACTTGGATTCAGAGGAAGAAATAAAAGAAGTCGAGATTGGGGCACTGCTCAGTCCTATTGTCAAAGAAAGTTTGACAAAGCTTCTCAAAGAGTTTCCCGATGAATTCGCTTAGTCCTATCAGGACATGCCAGGGTTGGATACTAGCATCGTGGAACATCATCTACCGTTAAGGTCAGAATGTCCGCCAGTAAAACAAAGGTTAAGACGGACTCATCCAGACATGGCCATCAAAATCAAAGAGGAAGTACAGAAAAAGATTCATGCGGGTTTCCTCGCCACATCAGAATATCCTCAATGGTTAGCCAACATAGTGACAGTTCCGAAAAAGGACGGAAAAGTCAGAATGTGCGTAGACCACAGGGATCTGAACAAGGCCAATCCAAATGATGACTTTCCCCTACCACACATAGACATGCTGGTAGACAGTACAACAAAGTTCAAAGTCTTCTCCTTCATGGATGGATTCTCGGGCTATAATCAGATCAAAATGGCACCGAAAGACATGGAGAAAACTTCGTTTATCACCCTATGGGGCACTTTTTGTTACAAGGTGTGGCCGTTCGGTTTGAAGAACGTCGGGGCAACCTATCAAAGGGCCATGACTACTCTGTTTCATGACATGATACACAAAGAAATCGAGGAATATGTCGATGATATAATTGCTAAATCTAAGACAGAAGAGGAGCATGTGACCCACCTGTCAAAACTATTCGAGCGATTGAGAAAGTATAAACTCCGCTTGAATCCCAATAAATGCACATTCGGTGTCCGTTCAGGAAAAATTTTAGGGTTCATCATCAGCCAGAGAGGAATTGAGGTTGATCCTGACAAGGTCAAGGCCATTCAAGCAATGCCTTCTCCAAAGACTGAAAAACAAGTCAGAGGATTCCTGGGGCGTTTGAATTACATTTCTAGATTTATATTCCTCATGACCGTGACATGTGCGCCAATTTTCAAATTACTCAAAAAGAATCAGGAATGCGTTTGGATAGAAGACTGTCAAACAGCCTTCGACAGTATCAAGGAATACCTGTTGAACCCACTGATTTTATTACCTCAAGTGGAAGGAAGACCACTGATCATCTACCTAACAGTCTTGGAAGACTCAATGGGTTATGTACTTGGTTAACAAGACGAGACAAAAAGGAAAGAGTTTGCCATCTACTATTTAAGCAAGAAATTCACCGACTGCGAGACTCGGTACACTATGCTTGAGAAAACTTGCTGCGCTCTGGCTTGGGTAGCCAAACGTCTTCGCCAATATATGATTCGTCACACTACTTGGTTAATCTCCGAAATGGATCCGATCAAGTACGTCTTTGAAAAACCTGCTCTCACGGGAGGGATAGCCCGTTGGCAGATGTTGTTATCAGAATACGACATTGAGTACCATGCTCAGAAAACCGTTAAAGGAAGTGTTTTAGCCGATCATTTGGCTCATCAACGGATTGAAGATCAGGAATTAGTCGGGTTTGACTTCCCAGACGAATATGTCATGTACTTGAAAATGAAAGATTGCGATGAACCGCTACCAAGTGAAGGGCCAGAACCAAGTTCCCAACGGGGACTAATCTTTGACGGAGCTGTCAATCATTATAGAAACAGAATTGGGGCAATCATCATAACACCTCAGGGTACCCACATTCCTTTCACTGCCAGACTAACTTTCAAATGTACAAACAACGAGGCCAAATATGAAGCTTGTATCATGGGTCTCGAAGAAGCGATCGACTTAAGGATCAAGAACTTGGATGTATATGGCGACTCAGCCCTGGTTATTAATCAGATCAAAGGAGATTGGAACACATACATGTCAGGATTGATTCCTTACAAAGATTACACGAGAAGGTTGTTACCCTTCTTTAACAGAATCGAGTTTCATCATATCCCTCGTGAAGAGAATCACATGGCTGATGCATTAGCCACTCTCTCTTCCATGATTAGTGTAGGTCAATGGAATGACATACCTAAGATTGACATAATACGCCCTGAAAGGCCCGCTTACATCTTCACATTGAAGCAGTCATAGACGACAAACCTTGGTATCACGATATCAAATGCTTCCTTCAGAAACAGGAGTACCCACCTGGGGCATTAAGAAAAGACAGAAAGACCCTCAAAAGATTGGCAGGCAGCTTCTTCCTGAGCGGTGATACACTCTATAGGAGAAACTTCGACATGGTCTTGCTCCGATGTGTAGACAGACCAGAGGCAGACATACTGATAAAAGAAATTCATGAAGGATCCTTTGGCACTCATGCCAACGGACACACATTGGCGAGAAAAATTCTGAGAGCAGGGTACTATTGGCTGACCATGGAATCTGATTGCTACAAGTACATGAGGAGATGTCACAAGTGTCAGATATATTCAGACAAGATCCATGTACCGCCAACACATCTCAAAGTTCTCTCTTCCCCATGGCCATTTTCTATATGGGGAATCGACATGATTGGCATGATCGAACCTAAGGCTTCGAACGGACATCGGTTCATCCTGGTAGCCATTGACTACTTCACCAAGTGGGTCGAAGCAGCATCATTCGCCAATGTAACCTGACATGTGGTGGTCCGATTTATCAAAAACAATCCCATTTGCCGTTATGGTGTTCCGAGCCAGATCATTACTGATAATGGATCCAACTTGAACAATCAAATGATGAAAGAGTTGTGCGTTGAGTTCAAGATTGAACACCATAACTCATCTCCCTACCGACCTAAGATGAACAGAGAGGTAGAAGCGGCTAACAAGAACATCAAGAAGATTGTTCAGAAGATGGTTGTAACCTACAAAGACTGGCACAAGATGCTACCTTTTGCTCTTCACGGTTATCGTACATCTGTCTGCACTTCGATTGAGGCAACCCCTTTCTCTCTAGTATATGGCATGGAGGCAGTGCTCCCCATAGAAGTAGAGATCCCATCAATCCGGGTATTGATGGAAGCTAAGCTAACAGAGACTGAATGGTGTCAAAGTCGTCACGACGAACTGAATCTGATTGAAGAAAAGCGAATAACAGCTCTATGCCATGGTCAGTTATACCAGTAAAGGATGAAGAAGGCGTTTGACAAAAAGGTAAAACCTTGCGTCTTCAGAAAAGGAGACCTCGTGCTCAAGAAGATACAATCATTTCTCACTGATTCTCGGGGAAAATGGACTCCGAATTATGACGGCCCATATGTGGTCAAGAAAGCTTTCTCAGGCGGCGCCTTGAGACTCGCAGTCATGGATGAAGAAGAATTTGCCTATCCCACGAATGTTGACGTAGTCAAGAAATACTTCACCTAAATAAAAAAATAATAATAAAAAAAATGTCTCGGTGGATTGAAAACCCGAAAGGGCGGTCCAGGCAAAAATTAGAGACATGATCAAAAATCATCCCGGTGGATTGGAACTCTCAAAGTACAATCCAGGAAAAAGTTAGGGATTCATGGCAAGTAACTACGTCTGATCAGTTCAGCTCCTCAGCAGTAATGCCATCCATCCGGGAAAATTCCAGTCAAGGTCATCTTCGACAGAAGCTCAGGATGTCCAGAATTCAAAGTTGGTAGAAGGATAGCGGTCGTTACGTTTCAATGTAGCCCTTTTCCCTTAAATTACCATTTTCTAACTTTGTAAATACTCTATGGAATCACGCGCTTGGCTGATTTCCATCCTATCAATAAAATTTGAGCCTTAGTGCTTTTGTTTGCAATTCTTATTTGTTTTAGCTTTACAGAACGACATTTTAACATGATCAACGATTCTTGAAATAAAACAAAAATGAATTTAATTGTCAAAATTTTTCTGCTTTTAAAATAAAGATGGCAATTTCTTTTGACTGTTGAACATTGAAGGAATATCGACCGCTTCTCCAGAAGCAATTGAGCTTCAAAGTGAAAAATCAAAGTACTCCTTCAAAACCGGTACGCCTGAATGAAGGACTAGCTGTGTCAGAGACCGTGTTTCATCTGACACCCCTGACATAATTGTTATCTCCTAAGCCCGACCAACGGTTGTTCCCCACGAGGACTATCTCTCCTAAGCAAGGCAGAATTGCTATCTTGAACCCGTGATACCTCTTCATCCCCTGCAGTGGCCGAGTATCCAGTCGTGTTCATTTACTAGTCTGTATTCTGTGTCAGTTTTGTCAGCATAAACATACATACATCATGCATTATTGATTTACATTCATATTCATATTGCATCACTATCACTCTAGCCGGTCTTGTTCCCTAGTGATAAATGTCTTCTCAATCGAGTTGTCAGTTCTTTCCTCGTCAGGAATCGATGCGTCTGAACAATCTCTCCTCCGGTTTATTGCTGGGTTGGAGTTAGTCCCTTGACCACTTTGATAACTTGAACCTATGAAAAACAAGAAAACTCTCAACAAATGTCATTCTTCGCCATTGAAGATGATATCTTCACTTTCTCGGATTAAGGAAAATCCCAAGAGAAAGCCTCTTAATCAGAGATTCGGCAATACAGCGGTTCTTCTTCATAAAGTTCGCTGACGAAAAGGTCATCAGAACCTTCCAAATTGGATTACATCACATGGCATTTCCTCCGAGAAGGTCTCGAAGAAAAGTATGATGTAGTATCCCCAAGCAGAAAACAGTCTCTCAAGAGACTCGTTTTCCCAAGTAGAGTCAACAAATGGCGTCTCCGAACAGAGAAGTTTGTGCACTTCTACAGCTCAGACAAATGGGTTCCCCAGGAAGTCTGACCTTTAAACTTTTTCCCATCAAATGGCATCTCTCCAGGAAAATTCGGCGAGAAGTTTGAGGAAAAACCACTACGGATAGCGTCCCTTGTCAAGAAGGTTTATTGACAAAAGAAACTGAGTCCAGTTCCCTAGTAGGAAACCAGGACCGATGGGAAGTTTACATCAGAAAGTGAGACCAGTTCCTTGGTAGGAAACTAGGATCGAGGGGAAGTTTACATCAGAAATTGAGACCAGTTCCTTGGTAGGAAACCAGGATCGAGGGGAAGTTTACATCAGAAACTGACACCAGTTTCTTGGTAGAAAACCAGGATCGAGGGAGACATTTTACCTTTTCTAAGTATTAACACTTAGCAAAAGAAGATGAATGAACATACTACCATTCATAATCACTGTCAAAATTTCGGGTATTCCGAAATTTAATCATCTTGCACCCCGAATGCTCGAATACCTTCGACATTCACACCTTCGGGTCCAAGAAGATTAAATAGGGGCATCTGTCATACCCCAAATTTTTACCACTAAGATTTCCCATCATTGTGTAAATCATCATCACAATATGGATGAACCATCATGCCTCAATCACTCTCCTCGGAGATGTTTGAGCATTCACCACAATCAAGAATTAGGGTTTCAAGCCCTCCCAGAGCTTTAGACAAGGGATCAATCAAGGAATGACATGATCTTCAACTTTTCTAGCCTCTCAAACACCTATAAGGGATCAAGAGGACTCCCACATCAGGAATCAAGCACAAAGTTGCAGCATTCCAGGTGGATCCAGCCTCAAGATCGCTAGTGTCACCAAATTAAGGTTTTGGTCGACTAGGGCCTCCAGATGAAAAATTTCCTCTGGGAATGAGCCAATGCTTCACAATATAACTTAAGATACTCCAAGGGACCTCATAAATCCAATCATCAAGTCAATTTAGCCTCAGGGGATGCATTCACCAAAAATCAGGAATTAGGGTTTCTTGACCTAATTCACCCCTAAGTTGACTTTTGGGACAAAACATGAGCCAAGACCTCAAGACATGATTTGAGGGTCTCTAACACACTACATTGATCCATTTGCAACAATGGATTGATCCAAGCAACTTGATCCACAAGTTTCAATTTCATCTGGACCACAATTAGGGTTCTGAGGAAAAAGTCAACTGTACCTTTGACTTTTAACTCAGGCATGTTCCCAAAGCTTGGGAAATGATTCAATACACCCTATAACACCTATGAAACATATCCATCAAGTTTTATTTAGGTCAAGGACTTGATTTCATAGAGGATCGCACAGTTTGGAATTCATCTGATAAAAAGTCAACTGTGCATAAAAGTCAAAGTTTGACTTTTAGAGATTTTTCATAATTATGGTTCCTTAACCCTAAAATGATGTTAATGTGTGATTGGAATCATCATTCATCAAGAAAAATCAAAGAAAGTGGGATAACTTGTAAAAGGGGTAACCATAAAAACTTAGAATTTTTCTAAGTTATGAAATAAAGTGGCTAGGGTGCCAACTTCCAAGGATCATAACTTGAGATCCAAGCAACCGTTTTGGCTGGTCCAAAGATGGATTTGTATCTCTCATGGCATACTTTAAAAGTGTCAACTACACCTCATTCCAATTCCTCATGGATTTCAAGTTATGGAGTGATCAAAATGGCTGAAAACATGAAATGTCACTTTTTCCAACACTTAGTGAAATTTTCACTAAGTCAGAATCTGTCTTGCCTTTTTTCAAAATGTAGGGGGATTTTTCACTTGGATCCAAAAAGTTTCAAGACAAACTATGATCACACATGTGTTGTGTCACATGAGGGCTTTCCAAAATGTTTAAGAACTACATCAAACTCAACCTGAGCTAGGATTTATGACAGCTGCAACATGCCTTGCTGCAAACTGTCTTGGCAAGGCAGATTTGTGCATAAAGGCACGATTTGCTCAAATTGTGCAATTCGAAGCATGCTTATCCATCTGCACACCTCAAGGGGGAACAACCAAGGGACAAGCACTGATCCATCAGCCTCCCAAGTCCAAGATTCCTAAAGTAGCATGCCAAACCCTAAAAAGCCTAAAAGAGGCCAAGACTCCAATTTTGTTTCCAAGCATTCAATGGATGCACCAAGGTGGCATGAACTGAGCCATTTCCAACTGAATGAGTCAAGGATAATCTCCGAACCAAAGAACCATAGGCTTGTGCTCTAACCTCTAGTCAATGGCTAGAGGAGACTTAAGATTCCAAAGTAATGCAATTGGACAATGAGCTGCTGCAGTTGCCATTCACTATTGCTTGTAAAACAAACTTGTTCTACTATAAATAGAGCTCATTTGTGCTCAGTTTGAGTACACCAAAGCACTACAACACTTGCTTTCCTCAAGATCTCTTTCTCTGGGCAAAAATACGTTCTTTTGCAAGGTAACTCTGAGTTTTTGAGTTAGAGAGCATTTCCATCACAGCTCATGATCCAAACACATCCAATATGTCATATCTAAGCTGTCCAAACTCTCATAAGTGACCTGTAACACCAAAATCACAAAGTCCCCTCTCAAAACCTCAAAATTGGACTTTTTTGCATTTTTCAAGCCATGTCTTGATTCAGTCACTTTCAAAACCAGATAAGACCTCAAACACGCTCCAAACATCATCCTTGAACTATCCCAAATGGTTTGCCACATCTAGAACACCATTTGAGAGAGTTGCCAAATTGGTCACTTTTACCCCTTTTGCCAGAAAGAGCTCAAACTTGTTCCAGAGGATTCCAGTTGATTCCAACCATTCTAAAAGCTTCTAAGGGATCATTTGAGGGTGTCCAAGGCATAAAATTGTTTCTGGAACAAAGCACTTGACAGATTGCCCAAAAAGCTCTTAAAGATGTAAGCATCACAACTTGAACTCTTTGAAATATGCATTGCTTTGAAGTCCACTGGTCATGCACATCTCATACATGTTATATATGTTGTGTTTGAACTAATTTGTCATGTAATTCATGCCTGTAACAAGAGATATCATAGAAAATGCAAATCATGGCCTATTTCAAAACCACTATCGCATTTTTCAATAGGAGCCTCATCTGAAAAAACCACCATCACCATTGGATTCCTTGCAAAATTCTAGGCAGGATAGACCTAAATTTTGTCCCAATCCATGGAGAAATGAGAAAGTTACAAGCTTCACATTTTTGGCCAAAACCTTGCCTTGCCTTGGCCAGGCCAAAGACAAGGCATGCCTCATGTATTCATGGGGGGTTTTGATACACGGATGTATCACCACCCCAGTGGTAGAGGGCACGCGCTGTACCCAAGAGGTTGGGGGTTCGAATCCCCCTCGCCCAAGATCCTCTTTTTTTCATTTTTCCCACTTTTCATTATTTTTTTCATGTTATTTTTTAAATGATTTGGAAAATTAATAACTCTCTCAATTTTAATTATTTTTTATTGGTTCTTTTTGCAAAAAAACACAAAAATGTTGAAATATTTTATTCCACAAAAAAATCAGATTTATATAAATTATTTACTATAGTTGATATTTTTGTAAATAAATTCATTTTTATTGTTTTTAAACATTTTAAAAATGAATATTCTCCTTGAAAAATCAAGACCAAATGAGTTTTAATTCATCTTGTGGTTAAATATCATTTTTCAAACCTTAAACAAAAATCACAAGTTGTTTATTCAAACTTATTTGGTATCTTTATCATTTTAATTAATTTTCTTTGAATAATTACTTTAAAAAATGATGAAATTAGGGTTTTGTTGATTTTCACCCTAGCAAACTTTTTTCAAAACACTTTGGGCCTCTTGAGAGAGTGTAAGACCCAACCCTTTGAAAATACAAAACCATTTGTGCCTCGGTCATCGTATAAGACCCACTGTGTTTTCAAACCTCGGCGCAATCGCCATTTTTCAAACAAATAACTTTGGGCCTCTCCTCGAGCTATAAGTCCCATTCTTTTTCTTAAACAACACTTTGGGCCTCTAATAGAGTGTAAGAACCAACCCCTTTTTTTTAAATAAACATTTTTGGGCCTCACATATTGTATAAGTCCCTCTGTGTATTTCAAAACAACGGCGCGATCGTCTCCTTTTCAAAATCAATCGGGCATCTCCCTGAGTTGTAAGCCCCATCTCCTGTACAAAAATAAACTTCGGGCCTCTAATAAAGTATAAGTCCCGATACGACATTCGAAACAACAGTACAATTACTGTTAAAATTTGGGCCTCTCCTTGAGCTGTAAAGCCCTGTTGGTCACTCTTTTACAAACAAGACTAGATCCCCATAGCATTTCCAGATATAGTCTTCCTTTCTCTTGGGGTTAAACAATATGGAACAAAGAGAAAAGCAGTATTCTCTGTGAACCTTTTCTCAGACTGTCACCCCTAGAAATTGTCAAAGAAATTCTACTCCCCAGAGTTAATCTATTCTCCGTGAATAACATCTCTTGAGTTTCTTCCAAACCCTCAAACTTTCCTGGAATTATCTCTTCTCTGTTAATTGCATTTCTTGAACTTCTCTTGGTTTGGGGACCCACTGGCTTCCTAAAAGCATCCCCGCCTCCTTTTGGGCTTTGTACAAGGACCCTTCGGCTTTTTAGAAGTTCTCATGCCTTCTCTTGGGCTTAATACAAGGACCCTGACGACCTCTTAAAGGTATAAAACAGAACTTAATCATCATTTGCTAGAGCAGTCTTTCCAGTGTCAGACCTCAGGCCACTTTAGGGTTGATTCTCATCCCTTAAGGCCCTTGCCCTCTTTTGGGCATCCTACAAAAGATAAAACTCTTCCGCACCAGTAGACTTGGACAGTCTAATTCCCTTGAGTCTCAAAGACATTCTCAAGTTCCTTACAACTATAGGAAGAAACCCCAGGCACTCTGGATCGAACTCCAGCAGAAACGTAGTCTCTCTCATGAGAGTTCCCCGACCAGGGTCAACACTATCCCAAATCAGAACCTCAAGGTATCTGACACCTCAACTCTTCTGTAATCCTCAGCAAGAGTTGATTTCCCACTTGGACCTGCTTGAGGATCTCGATTATCCCCGGCAAAAGATAGCCTCCTCTTAGGATTTGTATAAGGACCTTTCCTCAGCAGAAATCTAGCCTCCTCTTAGGCTTTGTATAATGATCCTTCCTCAGCGAAGTCAGCCTCCTCTTGGGCTTTGTACAAATGATGCTCCCCAGGGGAGCTAACCTTTCCAGACTCTCTTGTTGAGTCAAGACCCTTTTTGCCTCAATCTCGGGCTTCGTACGAGACAGCAAATCACTCTCTTGTTGAGTATAAAAGAATCTCTTGTTGAGTCAATTAACTTTCAGACTCTCTTGTTGAGTCAATCACCTTTTCAGACCCTCGTGTTGAGTAAACCCTTTTAGCCTCAATCTTGGGCTTTGTACAAGACATAAATTTCCCTCTCTTGAGATGGGGACAGATACCTTCTCCAGTCGAGTCATTTACTCCCAGCCTTCCTTTAGGCTTTGAGGAATAATTTCCCCAAGCAGAGTCAAACTCATTGCAGCCTCAATCTTGGGTTTTGTACAAGACACATAAAAAAAATCCTCACCAGAGTCAGTTGAATTTCCCATTTCAGCCTCAATCTTGGGCTTTGTGTAACACCCCAATTCCCATCGCTTTAAATAAAACATAAATAAATCAGAGTGAATAAAAATTTATTCTTAGACATAAACAAGGATGCCACATTTAAAGAAAGAAAACACAATCCTTGCTCATAAATTTGATACATAACACAAAATGGAATAAACATAAAAGGGGAACTTTTTCCAACAAAAGGAAATTTCAATTATGGAATAAAGCGGAAAGATCCATAACTGACTAGTTTTACAAAATAAGTTATTTTATAACATCAAAATATTCATACAAAGGTAATACAAAATAGATCCAACAAATGTATACATATATAACAAAAGCGTTCCCCGACTTCTGTGTTACGTATCAGAGTAGACAGACCGACAAAAGGATGGAGAACTAATCTTCACAAAAGCCTCCAAGATACTAATCTGCAATTGCCTCATAAAGCAACAAACCACAGCAGAAGGGTGAGAAATAACAACTAAATCAAAATTTCATAATAATATGCAAACACATATAAATTCACATGCATAATTATTCTCACCACAAGCATCACATACTAATACATATAGCATGCCACATATACATAACATATTTCTAATAATCCAACCACATAGCATATATCAATTATACCAACCTAATCACATATTCACACATAAGGCATACCAAAGTTATGACATATGAAAACACACCACCACATCACATATATTCATTTATAGCATATCATAGATAATTAATACAATCATTGTAATGTACAACATCCCCACAAAACATAGCATATGTAGATACATAAAACATATCATCAATAACCAATGCATTTATCACAAATGCATATCAATCATGCACAATACATTTATCACCAATGTATATCAACTCATCAATCCCATTCACAATTTCCCACACATAATCAATCCATTCACAATTTCCCACATATAATCAATCCATTCACAATTTCCCACACATAATTAATCCATTCATGATTTATGCAAATGCACAGAAACCGACACAACGACTCTATGCATGCGATACCATTCCATCCATCACTCTCATCATCATTAATTCACTCAAGAATAATTGGAACCATCTATTGTTACTTAGTGTAACGCCCCGTCGGGCAAACGATGTTCCCAGTCGCTTTAGGTCCTCTTCGTATAAGGCTCACAACGTTTATGGATCGCTTTAGGTCCTCTTTGTATAAGGCTCATGATCGTCTATAACGTCGCTTTAGGTCCTCTTTGTATAAGGCTCATGATCGTCTATAACGTCGCTTTAGGTCCCCTTTGTATAAGGCACACGACCGTTACAGCAAATTCCCTCTGGAATCGTTTCGTCGCTCACACCCCACAAGGGCACACAACATCAGAAGTTGCATATCATGATGCATGGCATACTAATGACTCATGACAATCAAATGTATATACATATATAACCATGTGAACCATCTCAACATCAATAATCATGCATTGGAAATCAATTCAAACAATGTTGTTACTTGCCATAGGCCACCAAATAACACACATTGAATTTCACATAAACAATGCATTTCATCATAATCCACAAACCACAACAATTAGCATTTTAGCATATACACTCATATCAATTCACATCAAAAATTACTCACCATCAACCACAACAACCCTACAATCATACAATGATATTTGCAACACTAGGATTCACGCCACAAAGGCTACCCACATCAACATACATAATACCATACATTTGTATTCAATTCAACAAAGTATTTTGCCATAAGGCCACAAAAATTACAACAACTTATCACATGCTTCAACATCATATAAACCACATAAAAGCACCACGTCATATAACAATAGCACAACACACTGTAAAACACCGACCGCACGCATTTAACGCGATAAAAACCCGACAACCCAACACTTTTACACAACCATGACTTAAATAAATCATCTACTGCCCTCCAAACAATTTTTATTAGAAAGAATATTTCATTAGCTTTCAACGGTACTAAGAACGTCTCGATCCGAGTTACGGGTCAAAAGTTATGAATTTTCAAAGAAAAGAATTTATTGAAAAACTGCCAGATTCGCCTGGCGACTTAGGATTTCGCCTGGCGAATCCCCCTTCGCCAGCACTTCGCCTGGCGAACTAGTGCTAAACTACAATTTTAGGAAAACCCAAGAGTTCCAGTAGCTAACACATTTCTGTCTCCCCGTTTTCGCCTGGCGACTTATGATTTCTCCTAGCTAATCCCTCTTAGCCAGCACTTCGCCTGGTGAACTAGTGGTGAGACCTAATTCGCCTGGCGAATTGCATCAGAACCAGAATTTTTCTGCTGTGGGTTACACGGTTCCAAACCCCAAAATCCAACTTTCTCCAACCAAAACGTTTTCAATCAATCAAAACAAGTATCAACAATGTTCATACATATAATACGATCATACTACGTGATTCATATCGATTTCCAACCGTGAAAACATCAATTCTATCGAAATGATCACAATTCCAATCAAGTGGAAAACATATATTTTTCAACCAAACATTCAAACAAATACATACATATACACATACAAGCAAGATATAATCGAAACTTCTCTCCCTTACCCAATTAATCGCGCTTGAAACGGAGTATTGAAGATTTCCTCCTCTCCTCTTCCTTTCTTTCCTTTCTCTTTCTTTTCTCTTTTTTTCTCTCAAATCTCTATTTATAAAAATATCTAATTTTTCTAAAATATCTAGTCCCTTGACCACTTTGATAACTTGAACCTATGAAAAACAAGAAAACTCTCAACAAATGTCATTCTTCGCCATTGAAGATGATATCTTCGCTTTCTCGGATTAAGGAAAATCCCAAGAGAAAGCCTCTTAATCAGAGATTCGGCAATACAACGGTTCTTCTTCATAAAGTTCGCTGACGAAAAGGTCATCAGAACCTTCCAAATTGGATTACATCACATGGCATTTCCTCCGAGAAGGTCTCGAAGAAAAGTATGATGTAGTATCCCCAAGCAGAAAGCAGTCTCTCAAGAGACTCGTTTTCCCAAGTAGAGTCAACAAATGGCGTCTCCGAACAGAGAAGTTTGTGCACCTCTACAGCTCAGACAAATGGGTTCCCCAGCAAGTCTGACCTTTAAACTTTTTCCCATCAAATGGCATCTCTCCAAGAAAATTCGGCGAGAAGTTTGAGGAAAAACCACTACGGATAGCGTCCCTTGTCAAGAAGGTTTATTGACAAAAGAAACTGAGTCCAGTTCCCTAGTAGGAAACCAGGACCGATGGGAAGTTTACATCAGAAAGTGAGACCAGTTCCTTGGTAGGAAACTAGGATCGAGGGGAAGTTTACATCAGAAATTGAGACCAGTTCCTTGGTAGGAAACCAGGATCGAGGGGAAGTTTACATCAGAAACTGACACCAGTTTCTTGGTAGAAAACCAGGATCGAGGGAGACGTTTTACCTTTTCTAAGTATTAACACTTAGCAAAAGAAGATGAATGAACATACTACCATTCATAATCACTGTCAAAATTTCGGGTATTCCGAAATTTAATCATCTTGCACCCCGAATGCTCGAATACCTTCGACATTCACACCTTCGGGTCCAAGAAGATTAAATAGGGGCATCTGTCATACCCCAAATTTTTACCACTAAGATTTCCCATCATTGTGTAAATCATCATCACAATATGGATGAACCATCATGCCTCAATCACTCTCCTCGGAGATGTTTGAGCATTCACCACAATCAAGAATTAGGGTTTCAAGCCCTCCCAGAGCTTTAGACAAGGGATCAATCAAGGAATGACATGATCTTCAACTTTTCTAGCCTCTCAAACACCTATAAGGGATCAAGAGGACTCCCACATCAGGAATCAAGCACAAAGTTGCAGCATTCCAGGTGGATCCAGCCTCAAGATCGCTAGTGTCACCAAATTAAGGTTTTGGTCGACTAGGGCCTCCAGATGAAAAATTTCCTCTGGGAATGAGCCAATGCTTCACAATATAACTTAAGATACTCCAAGGGACCTCATAAATCCAATCATCAAGTCAATTTAGCCTCAGGGGATGCATTCACCAAAAATCAGGAATTAGGGTTTCTTGACCTAATTCACCCCTAAGTTGACTTTTGGGACAAAACATGAGCCAAGACCTCAAGACATGGTTTGAGGGTCTCTAACACACTACATTGATCCATTTGCAACAATGGATTGATCCAAGCAACTTGATCCACAAGTTTCAATTTCATCTGGACCACAATTAGGGTTCTGAGGAAAAAGTTAACTGTACCTTTGACTTTTGACTCAGACATGTTCCCAAAGCTTGGGAAATGATTCAATACACCCTATAACACCTATGAAACATATCCATCAAGTTTTATTTAGGTCAAGGACTTGATTTCATAGAGGATCGCACAGTTTGGAATTCATCTGATAAAAAGTCAACTGTGCATAAAAGTCAAAGTTTGACTTTTAGAGATTTTTCATAATTATGGTTCCTTAACCCTAAAATGATGTTAATGTGTGATTGGAATCATCATTCATCAAGAAAAATCAAAGAAAGTGGGATAACTTGTAAAAGGGGTAACCATAAAAACTTAGAATTTTTCTAAGTTATGAAATAAAGTGGCTAGGGTGCCAACTTCCAAGGATCATAACTTGAGATCCAAGCAACCGTTTTGGCTGGTCCAAAGATGGATTTGTATCTCTCATGGCATACTTTAAAAGTGTCAACTACACCTCATTCCAATTCCTCATGGATTTCAAGTTATGGAGTGATCAAAATGGCTGAAAACATGAAATGTCACTTTTTCCAACACTTAGTGAAATTTTCACTAAGTCAGAATCTGTCTTGCCTTTTTTCAAAATGTAGGGGGATTTTTCACTTGGATCCAAAAAGTTTCAAGACAAACTATGATCACACATGTGTTGTGTCACATGAGGGCTTTCCAAAATGTTTAAGAACTACATCAAACTCAACCTGAGCTAGGATTTATGACAGCTGCAACATGCCTTGCTGCAAACTGTCTTGGCAAGACAGATTTCTGCATAAAGGCACGATTTGCTCAAATTGTGCAATTCGAAGCATGCTTATCCATCTGCACACCTCAAGGGGGAACAACCAAGGGACAAGCACTGATCCATCAGCCTCCCAAGTCCAAGATTCCTAAAGTAGCATGCCAAACCCTAAAAAGCCTAAAAGAGGCCAAGACTCCAATTTTGTTTCCAAGCATTCAATGGATGCACCAAGGTGGCATGAACTGAGCCATTTCCAACTAAATGAGTCAAGGATAATCTCCGAACCAAAGAACCATAGGCTTGTGCTCTAACCTCTAGTCAATGGCTAGAGGAGACTTAAGATTCCAAAGTAATGCAATTGGACAATGAGCTACTGCAGTTGCCATTCACTATTGCTTGTAAAACAAACTTGTTCTACTATAAATAGAGCTCATTTGTGCTCAGTTTGAGTACACCAAAGCACTACAACACTTGCTTTCCTCAAGATCTCTTTCTCTGGGCAAAAATACGTTCTTTTGCAAGGTAACTCTGAGTTTTTGAGTTAGAGAGCATTTCCATCACAGCTCATGATCCAAACACATCCAACATGTCATATCTAAGCTGTCCAAACTCTCATAAGTGACCTGTAACACCAAAATCACAAAGTCCCCTCTCAAAACCTCAAAATTGGACTTTTTTGCATTTTTCAAGCCATGTCTTGATTCAGTCACTTTCAAAACCAGATAAGACCTCAAACACGCTCCAAACATCATCCTTGAACTATCCCAAATGGTTTGCCACATCTAGAACACCATTTGAGAGAGTTGCCAAATTGGTCACTTTTACCCCTTTTGCCAGAAAGAGCTCAAACTTGTTCAAGAGGATTCCAGTTGATTCCAACCATTCTAAAAGCTTCTAAGGGATCATTTGAGGGTGTCCAAGGCATAAAATTGTTTCTGGAACAAAGCACTTGACAGATTGCCCAAAAAGCTCCTAAAGATGTAAGCATCACAACTTGAACTCTTTGAAATATGCATTGCTTTGAAGTCCACTGGTCATGCACATCTCATACATGTTATATATGTTGTGTTTGAACTAATTTGTCATGTAATTCATGCCTGTAACAAGAAATATCATAGAAAATGCAAATCATGGCCTATTTCAAAACCACTATCGCATTTTTCAATAGGAGCCTCATCTGAAAAAACCACCATCACCATTGGATTCCTTGCAAAATTCTAGGCAGGATAGACCTAAATTTTGTCCCAATCCATGGAGAAATGAGAAAGTTACAAGCTTCACATTTTTGGCCAAAACCTTCCCTTGCCTTGGCCAGGCCAAAGACAAGGCATGCCTCATGTATTCATGGGGGGGTTTTGATACACGGATGTATCACCACCCCAGTGGTAGAGGGCACGCGCTGTACCCAAGAGGTTGGGGGTTCGAATCCCCCTCGCCCCAGATCCTCTTTTTATCATTTTTCCCACTTTTCATTATTTTTTTCATGTTATTTTTTAAATGATTTGGAAAATTAATAACTCTCTCAATTTTAATTATTTTTTATTGGTTCTTTTTGCAAAAAAACACAAAAATGTTGAAATATTTTATTCCACAAAAAAATCAGATTTATATTAATTATTTACTATAGTTGATATTTTTGTAAATAAATTCATTTTTATTGTTTTTAAACATTTTAAAAATGAATATTCTCCTTGAAAAATCAAGACCAAATGAGTTTTAATTCATCTTGTGGTTAAATATCATTTTTCAAACCTTAAACAAAAATCACAAGTTGTTTATTCAAACTTATTTGGTATCTTCATCATTTTAATTAATTTTCTTTGAATAATTACTTTAAAAAATGATGAAATTAGGGTTTTGTTGATTTTCACCCTAGCAAACTTTTTTCAAAACACTTTGGGCCTCTTAAGAGAGTGTAAGACCCAACCCTTTGAAAATACAAAACCATTTGTGCCTCGGTCATCGTATAAGACCCACTGTGTTTTCAAACCTCGGCGCAATCGCCATTTTTCAAACAAATAACTTTGGGCCTCTCCTCGAGCTATAAGTCCCATTCTTTTTCTTAAACAACACTTTGGGCCTCTAATAGAGTGTAAGAACCAACCCCTTTTTTTTAAATAAACATTTTTGGGCCTCACATATTGTATAAGTCCCTCAGTGTATTTCAAAACAACGGCGCGATCGTCTCCTTTTCAAAATCAATCGGGCATCTCCCTGAGTTGTAAGCCCCATCTCCTGTACAAAAATAAACTTCGGGCCTCTAATAAAGTATAAGTCCCAATACGACATTCGAAACAACAGTACAATTACTGTTAAAATTTGGGCCTCTCCTTGAGCTGTAAAGCCCTGTTGGTCACTCTTTTACAAACAAGACTAGATCCCCATAGGATTTCCAGATATAGTCTTCCTTTCTCTTGGGGTTAAACAATATGGAACAAAGAGAAAAGCAGTATTCTCTGTGAACCTTTTCTCAGACTGTCACCCCTAGAAATTGTCAAAGAAATTCTACTCCCCAGAGTTAATCTATTCTTCGTGAATAACATCTCTTGAGTTTCTTCCAAACCCTCAAACTTTCCTGGAATTATCTCTTCTCTGTTAATTGCATTTCTTGAACTTCTCTTGGTTTGGGGACCCACAGGCTTCCTAAAAGCATCCCCGCCTCCTTTTGGGCTTTGTACAAGGACCCTTCGGCTTTTTAGAAGTTCTCATGCCTTCTCTTGGGCTTAATACAAGGACCCTGACGACCTCTTAAAGGTATAAAACAGAACTTAATCATCATTTGCTAGAGCAGTCTTTCCAGTGTCAGACCTCAGGCCACTTTAGGGTTGATTCTCATCCCTTAAGGCCCTTGCCCTCTTTTGGGCATCCTACAAAAGATAAAACTCTTCCGCACCAGTAGACTTGGACAGTCTAATTCCCTTGAGTCTCAAAGACATTCTCAAGTTCCTTACAACTATAGGAAGAAACCCCAGGCACTCTGGATCGAACTCCAGCAGAAACGTAGTCTCTCTCATGAGAGTTCCCCGACCAGGGTCAACACTATCCCAAATCAGAACCTCAAGGTATCTGACACCTCAACTCTTCTGTAATCCTCAGCAAGAGTTGATTTCCCACTTGGACCTGCCTGAGGATCTCGATTATCCCCAGCAAAAGATAGCCTCCTCTTAGGATTTGTATAAGGACCTTTCCTCAGCAGAAATCTAGCCTCCTCTTAGGCTTTGTATAATGATCCTTCCTCAGCGAAGTCAGCCTCCTCTTGGGCTTTGTACAAATGATGCTCCCCAGGGGAGCTAACCTTTCCAGACTCTCTTGTTGAGTCAAGACCCTTTTTTCCTCAATCTCGGGCTTCGTACGAGACAGCAAATCACTCTCTTGTTGAGTATAAAAGAATCTCTTGTTGAGTCAATTAACTTTCAGACTCTCTTGTTGAGTCAATCACCTTTTCAGACCCTCGTGTTGAGTAAACCCTTTTAGCCTCAATCTTGGGCTTTGTACAAGACATAAATTTCCCTCTCTTGAGATGGGGACAGATACCTTCTCCAGTCGAGTCATTTACTCCCAGCCTTCCTTTAGGCTTTGAGGAATAATTTCCCCAAGCAGAGTCAAACTCATTGCAGCCTCAATCTTGGGTTTTGTACAAGACACATAAAAAAAATCCTCACCAGAGTCAGTTGAATTTCCCATTTCAGCCTCAATCTTGGGCTTTGTGTAACACCCCAATTCCCATCGCTTTAAATAAAACATAAATAAATCAGAGTGAATAAAAATTTATTCTTAGACATAAACAAGGATGCCACATTTAAAGAAAGAAAACACAATCCTTGCTCATAAATTTGATACATAACACAAAATGGAATAAACATAAAAGGGGAACTTTTTCCAACAAAAGGAAATTTCAATTATGGAATAAAGCGGAAAGATCCATAACTGACTAGTTTTACAAAATAAGTTATTTTATAACATCAAAATATTCATACAAAGGTAATACAAAATAGATCCAACAAATGTATACATATATAACAAAAGCGTTCCCCGACTTCCGTGTTACGTATCAGAGTAGACAGACCGACAAAAGGATGGAGAACTAATCTTCACAAAAGCCTCCAAGATACTAATCTGCAATTACCTCATAAAGCAACAAACCACAGCAGAAGGGTGAGAAATAACAACTAAATCAAAATTTCATAATAATATGCAAACACATATAAATTCACATGCATAATTATTCTCACCACAAGCATCACATACTAATACATATAGCATGCCACATATACATAACATATTTCTAATAATCCAACCACATAGCATATATCAATTATACCAACCTAATCACATATTCACACATAAGGCATACCAAAGTTATGACATATGAAAACACACCACCACATCACATATATTCATTTATAGCATATCATAGATAATTAATACAATCATTGTAATGTACAACATCCCCACAAAACATAGCATATGTAGATACATAAAACATATCATCAATAACCAATGCATTTATCACAAATGCATATCAATCATGCACAATACATTTATCACCAATGTATATCAACTCATCAATCCCATTCACAATTTCCCACACTTAATCAATCCATTCACAATTTCCCACATATAATCAATCCATTCACAATTTCCCACACATAATTAATCCATTCATGATTTATGCAAATGCACAGAAACCGACACAACGACTCTATGCATGCGATACCATTCCATCCATCACTCTCATCATCATTAATTCACTCAAGAATAATTGGAACCATCTATTGTTACTTAGTGTAACGCCCCGTCGGGCAAACGATGTTCCCAGTCGCTTTAGGTCCTCTTCGTATAAGGCTCACAACGTTTATGGATCGCTTTAGGTCCTCTTTGTATAAGGCTCATGATCGTCTATAACGTCGCTTTAGGTCCTCTTTGTATAAGGCTCATGATCGTCTATAACGTCGCTTTAGGTCCCCTTTGTATAAGGCACACGACCGTTACAGCAAATTCCCTCTGGAATCGTTTCGTCGCTCACACCCCACAAGGGCACACAACATCAGAAGTTGCATATCATGATGCATGGCATACTAATGACTCATGACAATCAAATGTATATACATATATAACCATGTGAACCATCTCAACATCAATAATCATGCATTGGAAATCAATTCAAACAATGTTGTTACTTGCCATAGGCCACCAAATAACACACATTGAATTTCACATAAACAATGCATTTCATCATAATCCACAAACCACAACAATTAGCATTTTAGCATATACACTCATATCAATTCACATCAAAAATTACTCACCATCAACCACAACAACCCTACAATCATACAATGATATTTGCAACACTAGGATTCACGCCACAAAGGCTACCCACATCAACATACATAATACCATACATTTGTATTCAATTCAACAAAGTATTTTGCCATAAGGCCACAAAAATTACAACAACTTATCACATGCTTCAACATCATATAAACCACATAAAAGCACCACGTCATATAACAATAGCACAACACACTGTAAAACACCGACCGCACGCATTTAACGCGATAAAAACCCGACAACCCAACACTTTTACACAACCATGACTTAAATAAATCATCTACTGCCCTCCAAACAATTTTTATTAGAAAGAATATTTCATTAGCTTTCAACGGTACTAAGAACGTCTCGATCCGAGTTACGGGTCAAAAGTTATGAATTTTCAAAGAAAAGAATTTATTGAAAAACTGCCAGATTCGCCTGGCGACTTAGGATTTCGCCTGGCGAATCCCCCTTCGCCAGCACTTCGCCTGGCGAACTAGTGCTAAACTACAATTTTAGGAAAACCCAAGAGTTCCAGTAGCTAACACATTTCTGTCTCCCCGTTTTCGCCTGGCGACTTATGATTTCTCCTAGCTAATCCCTCTTAGCCAGCACTTCGCCTGGTGAACTAGTGGTGAGACCTAATTCGCCTGGCGAATTGCATCAGAACCAGAATTTTTCTGCTGTGGGTTACACGGTTCCAAACCCCAAAATCCAACTTTCTCCAACCAAAACGTTTTCAATCAATCAAAACAAGTATCAACAATGTTCATACATATAATACGATCATACTACGTGATTCATATCGATTTCCAACCGTGAAAACATCAATTCTATCGAAATGATCACAATTCCAATCAAGTGGAAAACATATATTTTTCAACCAAACATTCAAACAAATACATACATATACACATACAAGCAAGATATAATCGAAACTTCTCTCCCTTACCCAATTAATCGCGCTTGAAACGGAGTATTGAAGATTTCCTCCTCTCCTCTTCCTTTCTTTCCTTTCTCTTTCTTTTCTCTTTTTTTCTCTCAAATCTCTATTTATAAAAATATCTAATTTTTCTAAAATATCTAGTCCCTTGACCACTTTGATAACTTGAACCTATGAAAAACAAGAAAACTCTCAACAAATGTCATTCTTCGCCATTGAAGATGATATCTTCGCTTTCTCGGATTAAGGAAAATCCCAAGAGAAAGCCTCTTAATCAGAGATTCGGCAATACAACGGTTCTTCTTCATAAAGTTCGCTGACGAAAAGGTCATCAGAACCTTCCAAATTGGATTACATCACATGGCATTTCCTCCGAGAAGGTCTCGAAGAAAAGTATGATGTAGTATCCCCAAGCAGAAAGCAGTCTCTCAAGAGACTCGTTTTCCCAAGTAGAGTCAACAAATGGCGTCTCCGAACAGAGAAGTTTGTGCACCTCTACAGCTCAGACAAATGGGTTCCCCAGCAAGTCTGACCTTTAAACTTTTTCCCATCAAATGGCATCTCTCCAAGAAAATTCGGCGAGAAGTTTGAGGAAAAACCACTACGGATAGCGTCCCTTGTCAAGAAGGTTTATTGACAAAAGAAACTGAGTCCAGTTCCCTAGTAGGAAACCAGGACCGATGGGAAGTTTACATCAGAAAGTGAGACCAGTTCCTTGGTAGGAAACTAGGATCGAGGGGAAGTTTACATCAGAAATTGAGACCAGTTCCTTGGTAGGAAACCAGGATCGAGGGGAAGTTTACATCAGAAACTGACACCAGTTTCTTGGTAGAAAACCAGGATCGAGGGAGACGTTTTACCTTTTCTAAGTATTAACACTTAGCAAAAGAAGATGAATGAACATACTACCATTCATAATCACTGTCAAAATTTCGGGTATTCCGAAATTTAATCATCTTGCACCCCGAATGCTCGAATACCTTCGACATTCACACCTTCGGGTCCAAGAAGATTAAATAGGGGCATCTGTCATACCCCAAATTTTTACCACTAAGATTTCCCATCATTGTGTAAATCATCATCACAATATGGATGAACCATCATGCCTCAATCACTCTCCTCGGAGATGTTTGAGCATTCACCACAATCAAGAATTAGGGTTTCAAGCCCTCCCAGAGCTTTAGACAAGGGATCAATCAAGGAATGACATGATCTTCAACTTTTCTAGCCTCTCAAACACCTATAAGGGATCAAGAGGACTCCCACATCAGGAATCAAGCACAAAGTTGCAGCATTCCAGGTGGATCCAGCCTCAAGATCGCTAGTGTCACCAAATTAAGGTTTTGGTCGACTAGGGCCTCCAGATGAAAAATTTCCTCTGGGAATGAGCCAATGCTTCACAATATAACTTAAGATACTCCAAGGGACCTCATAAATCCAATCATCAAGTCAATTTAGCCTCAGGGGATGCATTCACCAAAAATCAGGAATTAGGGTTTCTTGACCTAATTCACCCCTAAGTTGACTTTTGGGACAAAACATGAGCCAAGACCTCAAGACATGGTTTGAGGGTCTCTAACACACTACATTGATCCATTTGCAACAATGGATTGATCCAAGCAACTTGATCCACAAGTTTCAATTTCATCTGGACCACAATTAGGGTTCTGAGGAAAAAGTTAACTGTACCTTTGACTTTTGACTCAGACATGTTCCCAAAGCTTGGGAAATGATTCAATACACCCTATAACACCTATGAAACATATCCATCAAGTTTTATTTAGGTCAAGGACTTGATTTCATAGAGGATCGCACAGTTTGGAATTCATCTGATAAAAAGTCAACTGTGCATAAAAGTCAAAGTTTGACTTTTAGAGATTTTTCATAATTATGGTTCCTTAACCCTAAAATGATGTTAATGTGTGATTGGAATCATCATTCATCAAGAAAAATCAAAGAAAGTGGGATAACTTGTAAAAGGGGTAACCATAAAAACTTAGAATTTTTCTAAGTTATGAAATAAAGTGGCTAGGGTGCCAACTTCCAAGGATCATAACTTGAGATCCAAGCAACCGTTTTGGCTGGTCCAAAGATGGATTTGTATCTCTCATGGCATACTTTAAAAGTGTCAACTACACCTCATTCCAATTCCTCATGGATTTCAAGTTATGGAGTGATCAAAATGGCTGAAAACATGAAATGTCACTTTTTCCAACACTTAGTGAAATTTTCACTAAGTCAGAATCTGTCTTGCCTTTTTTCAAAATGTAGGGGGATTTTTCACTTGGATCCAAAAAGTTTCAAGACAAACTATGATCACACATGTGTTGTGTCACATGAGGGCTTTCCAAAATGTTTAAGAACTACATCAAACTCAACCTGAGCTAGGATTTATGACAGCTGCAACATGCCTTGCTGCAAACTGTCTTGGCAAGACAGATTTCTGCATAAAGGCACGATTTGCTCAAATTGTGCAATTCGAAGCATGCTTATCCATCTGCACACCTCAAGGGGGAACAACCAAGGGACAAGCACTGATCCATCAGCCTCCCAAGTCCAAGATTCCTAAAGTAGCATGCCAAACCCTAAAAAACCTAAAAGAGGCCAAGACTCCAATTTTGTTTCCAAGCATTCAATGGATGCACCAAGGTGGCATGAACTGAGCCATTTCCAACTGAATGAGTCAAGGATAATCTCCGAACCAAAGAACCATAGGCTTATGCTCTAACCTCTAGTCAATGGCTAGAGGAGACTTAAGATTCCAAAGTAATGCAATTGGACAATGAGCTGCTGCAGTTGCCATTCACTATTGCTTGTAAAACAAACTTGTTCTACTATAAATAGAGCTCATTTGTGCTCAGTTTGAGTACACCAAAGCACTACAACACTTGCTTTCCTCAAGATCTCTTTCTCTGGGCAAAAATACGTTCTTTTGCAAGGTAACTCTGAGTTTTTGAGTTAGAGAGCATTTCCATCACAGCTCATGATCCAAACACATCCAATATGTCATATCTAAGCTGTCCAAACTCTCATAAGTGACCTGTAACACCAAAATCACAAAGTCCCCTCTCAAAACCTCAAAATTGGACTTTTTTGCATTTTTCAAGCCATGTCTTGATTCAGTCACTTTCAAAAACAGATAAGACCTCAAACACGCTCCAAACATCATCCTTGAACTATCCCAAATGGTTTGCCACATCTAGAACACCATTTGAGAGAGTTGCCAAATTGGTCACTTTTACCCCTTTTGCCAGAAAGAGCTCAAACTTGTTCCAGAGGATTCCAGTTGATTCCAACCATTCTAAAAGCTTCTAAGGGATCATTTGAGGGTGTCCAAGGCATAAAATTGTTTCTGGAACAAAGCACTTGACAGATTGCCCAAAAAGCTCCTAAAGATGTAAGCATCACAACTTGAACTCTTTGAAATATGCATTGCTTTGAAGTCCACTGGTCATGCACATCTCATACATGTTATATATGTTGTGTTTGAACTAATTTGTCATGTAATTCATGCCTGTAACAAGAAATATCATAGAAAATGTAAATCATGGCCTATTTCAAAACCACTATCGCATTTTTCAATAGGAGCCTCATCTGAAAAAACCACCATCACCATTGGATTCCTTGCAAAATTCTAGGCAGGATAGACCTAAATTTTGTCCCAATCCATGGAGAAATGAGAAAGTTACAAGCTTCACATTTTTGGCCAAAACCTTGCCTTGCCTTGGCCAGGCCAAAGACAAGGCATGCCTCATGTATTCATGGGGGGTTTTGATACACGGATGTATCACCACCCCAGTGGTAGAGGGCACGCGCTGTACCCAAGAGGTTGGGGGTTCGAATCCCCCTCGCCCCAGATCCTCTTTTTATCATTTTTCCCACTTTTCATTATTTTTTTCATGTTATTTTTTAAATGATTTGGAAAATTAATAACTCTCTCAATTTTAATTATTTTTTATTGGTTCTTTTTGCAAAAAAACACAAAAATGTTGAAATATTTTATTCCACAAAAAAATCAGATTTATATTAATTATTTACTATAGTTGATATTTTTGTAAATAAATTCATTTTTATTGTTTTTAAACATTTTAAAAATGAATATTCTCCTTGAAAAATCAAGACCAAATGAGTTTTAATTCATCTTGTGGTTAAATATCATTTTTCAAACCTTAAACAAAAATCACAAGTTGTTTATTCAAACTTATTTGGTATCTTCATCATTTTAATTAATTTTCTTTGAATAATTACTTTAAAAAATGATGAAATTAGGGTTTTGTTGATTTTCACCCTAGCAAACTTTTTTCAAAACACTTTGGGCCTCTTAAGAGAGTGTAAGACCCAACCCTTTGAAAATACAAAACCATTTGTGCCTCGGTCATCGTATAAGACCCACTGTGTTTTCAAACCTCGGCGCAATCGCCATTTTTCAAACAAATAACTTTGGGCCTCTCCTCGAGCTATAAGTCCCATTCTTTTTCTTAAACAACACTTTGGGCCTCTAATAGAGTGTAAGAACCAACCCCTTTTTTTTAAATAAACATTTTTGGGCCTCACATATTGTATAAGTCCCTCAGTGTATTTCAAAACAACGGCGCGATCGTCTCCTTTTCAAAATCAATCGGGCATCTCCCTGAGTTGTAAGCCCCATCTCCTGTACAAAAATAAACTTCGGGCCTCTAATAAAGTATAAGTCCCAATACGACATTCGAAACAACAGTACAATTACTGTTAAAATTTGGGCCTCTCCTTGAGCTGTAAAGCCCTGTTGGTCACTCTTTTACAAACAAGACTAGATCCCCATAGGATTTCCAGATATAGTCTTCCTTTCTCTTGGGGTTAAACAATATGGAACAAAGAGAAAAGCAGTATTCTCTGTGAACCTTTTCTCAGACTGTCACCCCTAGAAATTGTCAAAGAAATTCTACTCCCCAGAGTTAATCTATTCTTCGTGAATAACATCTCTTGAGTTTCTTCCAAACCCTCAAACTTTCCTGGAATTATCTCTTCTCTGTTAATTGCATTTCTTGAACTTCTCTTGGTTTGGGGACCCACAGGCTTCCTAAAAGCATCCCCGCCTCCTTTTGGGCTTTGTACAAGGGCCCTTCGGCTTTTTAGAAGTTCTCATGCCTTCTCTTGGGCTTAATACAAGGACCCTGACGACCTCTTAAAGGTATAAAACAGAACTTAATCATCATTTGCTAGAGCAGTCTTTCCAGTGTCAGACCTCAGGCCACTTTAGGGTTGATTCTCATCCCTTAAGGCCCTTGCCCTCTTTTGGGCATCCTACAAAAGATAAAACTCTTCCGCACCAGTAGACTTGGACAGTCTAATTCCCTTGAGTCTCAAAGACATTCTCAAGTTCCTTACAACTATAGGAAGAAACCCCAGGCACTCTGGATCGAACTCCAGCAGAAACGTAGTCTCTCTCATGAGAGTTCCCCGACCAGGGTCAACACTATCCCAAATCAGAACCTCAAGGTATCTGACACCTCAACTCTTCTGTAATCCTCAGCAAGAGTTGATTTCCCACTTGGACCTGCCTGAGGATCTCGATTATCCCCAGCAAAAGATAGCCTCCTCTTAGGATTTGTATAAGGACCTTTCCTCAGCAGAAATCTAGCCTCCTCTTAGGCTTTGTATAATGATCCTTCCTCAGCGAAGTCAGCCTCCTCTTGGGCTTTGTACAAATGATGCTCCCTAGGGGAGCTAACCTTTCCAGACTCTCTTGTTGAGTCAAGACCCTTTTTTCCTCAATCTCGGGCTTCGTACGAGACAGCAAATCACTCTCTTGTTGAGTATAAAAGAATCTCTTGTTGAGTCAATTAACTTTCAGACTCTCTTGTTGAGTCAATCACCTTTTCAGACCCTCGTGTTGAGTAAACCCTTTTAGCCTCAATCTTGGGCTTTGTACAAGACATAAATTTCCCTCTCTTGAGATGGGGACAGATACCTTCTCCAGTCGAGTCATTTACTCCCAGCCTTCCTTTAGGCTTTGAGGAATAATTTCCCCAAGCAGAGTCAAACTCATTGCAGCCTCAATCTTGGGTTTTGTACAAGACACATAAAAAAAATCCTCACCAGAGTCAGTTGAATTTCCCATTTCAGCCTCAATCTTGGGCTTTGTGTAACACCCCAATTCCCATCGCTTTAAATAAAACATAAATAAATCAGAGTGAATAAAAATTTATTCTTAGACATAAACAAGGATGCCACATTTAAAGAAAGAAAACACAATCCTTGCTCATAAATTTGATACATAACACAAAATGGAATAAACATAAAAGGGGAACTTTTTCCAACAAAAGGAAATTTCAATTATGGAATAAAGCGGAAAGATCCATAACTGACTAGTTTTACAAAATAAGTTATTTTATAACATCAAAATATTCATACAAAGGTAATACAAAATAGATCCAACAAATGTATACATATATAACAAAAGCGTTCCCCGACTTCCATGTTACGTATCAGAGTAGACAGACCGACAAAAGGATGGAGAACTAATCTTCACAAAAGCCTCCAAGATACTAATCTGCAATTACCTCATAAAGCAACAAACCACAGCAGAAGGGTGAGAAATAACAACTAAATCAAAATTTCATAATAATATGCAAACACATATAAATTCACATGCATAATTATTCTCACCACAAGCATCACATACTAATACATATAGCATGCCACAGATACATAACATATTTCTAATAATCCAACCACATAGCATATATCAATTATACTAACCTAATCACATATTCACACATAAGGCATACCAAAGTTATGACATATGAAAACACACCACCACATCACATATATTCATTTATAGCATATCATAGATAATTAATACAATCATTGTAATGTACAACATCCCCACAAAACATAGCATATGTAGATACATAAAACATATCATCAATAACCAATGCATTTATCACAAATGCATATCAATCATGCACAATACATTTATCACCAATGTATATCAACTCATCAATCCCATTCACAATTTCCCACACATAATCAATCCATTCACAATTTCCCACACATAATCAATCCATTCACAATTTCCCACACATAATTAATCCATTCATGATTTATGCAAATGCACAGAAACCGACACAACGACTCTATGCATGCGATACCATTCCATCCATCACTCTCATCATCATTAATTCACTCAAGAATAATTGGAACCATCTATTGTTACTTAGTGTAACGCCCCGTCGGGCAAACGATGTTCCCAGTCGCTTTAGGTCCTCTTCGTATAAGGCTCACAACGTTTATGGATCGCTTTAGGTCCTATTTGTATAAGGCTCATGATCGTCTATAACGTCGCTTTAGGTCCTCTTTGTATAAGGCTCATGATCGTCTATAACGTCGCTTTAGGTCCTCTTTGTATAAGGCTCACGACCGTTACAGAAAATTCCCTCTGGAATCGTTTCGTCGCTCACACCCCACAAGGGCACACAACATCAGAAGTTGCATATCATGATGCATGGCATACTAATGACTCATGACAATCAAATGCATATACATATATAACCATGTGAACCATCTCAACATCAATAATCATGCATTGGAAATCAATTCAAACAATGTTGTTACTTGCCATAGGCCACCAAATAACACACATTGAATTTCACATAAACAATGCATTTCATCATAATCCACAAACCACAACAATTAGCATTTTAGCATATACACTCATATCAATTCACATCAAAAATTACTCACCATCAACCACAACAACCCTACAATCATACAATGATATTTGCAACACTAGGATTCACGCCACAAAGGCTACCCACATCAACATACATTAATACCATACATTTGTATTCAATTCAACAAAGTATTTTTCCATAAGGCCACAAAAATTACAACAACTTATCACATGCTTCAACATCATATAAACCACATAAAAGCACCACGTCATATAACAATAGTACAACACACTGTAAAACACCGATCGCACGCATTTAACGCGATAAAAACCCGACAACCCAACACTTTTACACAACCATGACTTAAATAAATCATCTACTGCCCTCCAAACAATTTTTATTAGAAATAATATTTCATTAGCTTTCCAACGGTACTAAGAACGTCTCGATCCGAGTTACGGGTCAAAAGTTATGAATTTTCAAAGAAAAGAATTTATTGAAAAACTGCCAGATTCGCCTGGCGACTTAGGATTTCGCCTGGCGAATCCCCCTTCGCCAGCACTTCGCCTGGCGAACTAGTGCTAAACTACAATTTTAGGAAAACCCAAGAGTTCCAGTAGCTAACACATTTCTGTCTCCCCGTTTTCGCCTGGCGACTTATGATTTCGCCTGGCGAATCCCTCTTCGTCAGCACTTCGCCTGACGAACTAGTGGTGAGACCTAATTCGCCTGGCGAATCGTATCAGAACCAGAATTTTTCTGCTGTGGGTTACACGGTTCCAAACCCCAAAACCCAACTTTCTCCAACCAAAACTTTTTCAATCAATCAAAACAAGTATCAACAATGTTCATACATATAATACGATCATACTATGTGATTCATATCGATTTCCAACCGTGAAAACATCAATTCTATCGAAATGATCACAATTCCAATCAAGTGGAAAACATATATTTTTCCAACAAAACATTCAAACAAATACATACATATACATATACAAGCAAGATATAATCGAAACTTCTCACCCTTACCCGATTAATCGCGCTTGAAACGGAGTATTGAAGATTTCCTCTTCTCCTCTCTTTCTCTTGTCTTACTTTCTTTCCTTTCTCTTTCTTTTCTCTCTTTTTCTCTCAAATCTCTATTTATAAAAATATCTAATTTTTCTAAAATATCTAACCCCTCAAAATGACCATTTTACCCCTCAACTCAAATATCTCGCAAACGCTCTCAAAACGGGATAAAACAGAATAACGATGAAAAATAATATATTGTCAAATAAAATTCAAGGATAAAATAATATAAAAATGAAAATAATTAAATCGACTCGATTAAATAAATCGGACAAAACGGGGCGTTACACTTTGTACAAGACACCTATAAACCTCCCCGACGGAGTCAAAACCCTTTTTTAGCCTCCTCTTAGGCTTTGTATAATGATATCCCGAAAGAGTCAGTCTCTTTTTAGCCTCAATCTTGGGCTTTGTACAAGACAAATAAAACACTCTCTTGTCGAGTCGGTCTTACCCAGCCTCCTCTTAGGCTTTGTATAAAGAAAACCCCTAGTCAAATCAATTAACCATTTAGCATCAACCTTTTACTTTGATCAAGGCACACAAAAATCAACAATCCCTCTTTAGAGATGACAAGTTCTCTCTCAGTCAAACCTTTTAGCTTCAATCTTGGGCTTTGAACAAGACACAAATACCCATTTAGCTTCATATCTTGGGCTTTGAACAAGATACAAATCATCTTTAGCTTCATGTCTTGGGCTTTGAACAAGACACCAAAACATCATTTCCTCCCATAGAATAGGAGGAACTACGATTGCCCTGATTTCCCTGTTTCGTTAAACGGGAATACGTAGGCATAAGATTGCGAGATCTTAGCAAGCATACAAATCAAAAACTTTAGATCCAGTACCTTCACATCAATCAAAACTTAGGTCCAGTACCTTACCAAAAACATAAACAAAACTCACTCTCCCTATCACACTTTCCCAAGAAATTTTCCCAACCCATTAACAGATAAACACTATCAATTACAAAGCGAGACCTAAAAGCTAACATCCTATGGATAACCACATATAGGATGGGTAATTGACAACTACCCATTGTATAACCTGACCCCGGACCCCCCAATCTCTTTAAAGCGTTTGTTCAGATAAACATTCGCGTGCAAGGTTAGTTTTAGATACCTTCCCTTTCCCTTCCAGCTTCACGGGATAAATAAGAAATCAGAAAGTAGCACCCTTTCTCCACGAGGAGAAAACTCAAACTTCAGCGATAAGGTGGTCGCGTCACTGACAAAAATCGCTCGCTACACTTATTGGATGCTTAAGAATCATTGACTGAGTTTGGGAGAATTTATTTTTCTCTGCAGACTGTGATCAAAATTTGTGAAGAAATCTCTGTAAAGACCAAAATCAGAAGAGCTCATATGAAGAATAGACAATGTCTGACATGATGTCAGGACATTGCGTCATACCCCAAATTTTGACCACTAATATTTCCCATCATTGTGAAAATCATCAGCATAATATGGATGTACCTTTGTGCCTCATCAATCTCCTTAAGGGTTGTTGAGCACTCACTGCAATCAGACTTAGGGTTTCAAGCCCTCTCAGAGCTTTTAGGCAAAGGATCAATCAAGAAATGACATGATCCTCAACTTTTCTAAACCTCTCAAACAACCACAACGGATCAAGAGGACTCCCACTTCAGGAATCAAGCACAATGTTGCAGCATTCCAGGTGGATCAAGCCTTAAGATCGCTAGGGTCACCAAATTAGGGTTTTGGTCGACCAAGGCCTCCTGATGGAATTTTTCCTCTGGGCATGAGCCAATGCTTCAAAACACAACCTAAGATGCTCCAAGGGACGTCATGAACCCAATCATCAAGTCAATTTTGCCTCAGGGGATGCATATAATAAAAATCAGGAATTAGGGTTTCTTGACCTAATTCACCCCTAAGTTGACTTTTGGGACAAAACATGAGCCAAGACCTCAAGACATGATTTGAGGGTCCCTAATACACTACATTGGTCCCTTTTCAACAATGGATTGATCCCAGAAGCTTGATTCACATGTTTCAAGTTCATCAGATCCACAGTTAGGGTTTCGCGGAAAAAGTCAACTATGCCTTTGACTTTTGACCAGGACATGCTCCCAAACCTTGGGAAATGATTCAATACACCCTATAACACCTATGAAATCAATCCATCAAGTTTGATTTAGGTCAAGTACTTGATTTCATAGAGGATCACACAGTTTGGAATTCATTTGATAAAAAGTCAACTGTGCCCAAAAGTCAAAGTTTGTCTTTTTGATTTTTTGATCAATTATGGTCCCCTAACCCTAAAATGATGTTAATGTGTGTTTGGAATCATCATTCATCAAGAAAAATCAAGAAAAGTGGGATAACTTGTAAAATGGGTAACCATACAAAACTTAGAAATTTTCTAAGTTATGGAACAAAGTGGCTAGGGTACCAACTTCCAAGGATCATAACTTGAGATCCAAGCAACCATTTGGGCTGATCCAAAGATGGATTTATAGCTCTTATGGCATACTTTAAAAGTGTCAACTACACCTCATTCCAATTCATCATAGATTTTGAGTTATGGTTGGATCAAAATGGCTGAAAACAAGAAATGTCACTTTTTCCAACACTTAGTGAAATTTTCACTAAGTCAGAATCTCTTTCACTTTTTCCAAAATGTAAGGGCATTTTTCACTTGGATCCAAAAAGTGTCAAGACAAACTATGATCACACATATGTTGTTTCATATGAGAGCTTTCCATATTGGCCAAGAACCCCATGAAATTCCATTTGAGCTAAGAGTTACGACAGTGGCAATATTCTTTGCTGCAACTGTCATAACTAGGCAGATTTGTGCATTTTGCACGATTTTGGCAATTTTTACAAATGACAAACAAGTTTATCCATCTGAACACTTCAAGGAGAGACCAAGGAGGGACAAACACTGATCCATAAGCCTCCCAAGTCTTTGGAACTAAAAATAGCATGCCAAACCTAAAAAACCTAAAGAGGGGACAAGACTCCAATTTTGTTTTGGAGCATTCAATGGATGCACCAAGGTGGCATGAACTGAGCCATTTCCAACTGAATGAGTCAAGGATGATCTCTGAACTTGGGAACCAAAGGCATGTGCTCTAACCTCTAGTCAATGGCTAGAGGAGACTTGGATTCCTATTGATCAACATTTGGCAAACCTCTGCACCAGTTGCCATTCACTATTACAGCCAAAACAAACTTGCTCTACTATAAATAGAGCTCATTTTTGCTCAATTTAAGTACACCAAAGCCATCAAACTGATGCTTTCCTCAAAATCTCTTCTTTCACTCCAATATTGCCTTCCAAAGCAAGTCACTATCGGGTTTTGAGTTTGAGAGCCATTCCAACCAAGCCAATCACACACACACCTCATAAACATCATATAGAAGTGATCCTAACACTTAAACCACATCTGGAACACTGATTTCTCAGAATCACCAGCCAATTACTCAAGGTTTTAACCAAGTTGTAGTTGAGATGTCATGAAGTGATCCAGCCATTTCCAATCAAGTCTAGGCATTCAAACACACCCCATATGGTGTAGGGAAGCTGTTCAGATCATCGCAAATCATCTGTAACATCTCCAACTCAAAATCACTTTGCTCTTGCTGTCAAGACCTTCAAGTAGGCCTAAACTTGGTCATCTCTTAATCTATGCATATTTCCTCGCACAATACATTTGCCAAATGTTCATAATCATGCATAAAATGTTTCCCCTCAATTAATTGCTTTGTTTGAATCGTGTATCAAAATTCTCAGCCTTCATGCAAATTTTAGGGTTCTTGAGGTTTTGTCTTGATTTCTTATTCCATGCTTAAAATAAATGAAATTAAAGACCATAGACATGATTGTGAGGTGAAAACGAGTAGATTGATATGTGGATTGTGTGATTTCATCAAGTATTCAATGAGATTGGTGAGAAAATGAAAATATGCAGAAACAGAGGTGTGGCGCGTGTTCTTGGTGTGTTCTTGGCGCCATTTTTTGAATATTTGAATATTTGAATTTTGTGATTTTGTTTAATTGATTCAAAAATTAATTTCTCTCTGAGTTTTAATGATTTTGAGTTGATTCTTTTTTTAATAATTCACAAAAATGTTAAAATATTTTATTTTACTAAAAATTCCCAAAAATATTATTTATTTCATATACTTGTTATTTTTCCAAAGAATTAATCTTTTATTTGTTTTTAACATTTAAAATATTTTTTCCTCTTTGATTTTCCAAATTTAATTGGTTTCCAATCATTTTGTGGATATAAACATGATTTTTCAAACATTAATCCAAGATCACAACTTGTTTTTCACAACATGTTTGATAATTTTGATAATTTTAATTAAATTCTTATTTAATTAAAATAAATTTTGAAATTAATTTAGGGTTTTGATCTTAATCACCCTAAACAAATCATTTTCAAACACTCATGGGCCTCTAATAGAGTGTAAGACCCAATCCTTTTTGAAACCAAAATAATTTGGGCCTCAGATATTGTATAAGACCCACTGCGATTTCAAAAATCTCGGCGCGATCGCCATTTCAAAACGAGAACCATCTGGGCCTACCCTCGTTTTGTAAGTCCCATTTCTTTTCTTTAAATAACTCTTTGGGCCTCTTGAGAGAGTGTAAGTCCCATCCTTTCATAAATGAAAACCATTTTGGGCCTCAGTGTATTGTATAAAAATAAATCTTTGGGCCTCTAATAGAGTATAAGACTCATCCCCTTGTACATAAAAACTTTTTAGACCTCATACATTGTATAAGTCCCTCTGTATAGTTTTCAAAACAACGGTGCGATCATCGTTAAAACTTGGGCCTCACCTTGAGCTGTAAGCCCCGACAATCTTTTCAAAGCACTTTCTCCTTTGATTTTGAATTAAAATATATGTTGTCATCAAAACTTTCTTTAATTTCTTTGTTGAACAACGAACCAAACATCATGGAAGCTCTACAACTGTTAAGTGTTTATCCACTTTCATTTACCGATTTCATATGTATGTAACTGTATTGTGGGGCTGCTTCACTGTAAGTCTTCTTTCACATCCTTTTATATACTTGTCACGTATCCACTGTGTAATACTAGTATAGTTATTTAGAGTTTTCCCCGACAACTACGCCTAGAACTAGGTAAATCCTTGTTGGTCACTCTTAAATACAAACAAAACTACATCCCCATAGGATTTCCAGATACAGTCTTCCCTTCTCTTGGGGTTAAACAATATGGAACAAAGAGAAGGCAGTATTCTCGGTGAACCTTTTCTCAGACTGTCACCCTTAGAAATTGTCAAAGAAACTCTAACTCCCCATAGATGATCTTTTCTCCGTGAATGGCATCTCTTGAGTTTCTTCCAAATTCTCAACTTTTCGGGAATGATCTCTTCTCTGTGAATTGCATTTCTTGAACTTCTCTTGGTTTAGGGACCCACAGGCTTCTTAAAAGCATGCCCACCTCCTCTTGGGCGTTGTACAAGGACCCTTCGGCTTCTTAGAAGTTCTCATGCCTTCTCTTGGGCTTAATACTAGGAATCGACGACCTCTTAAAGGTATAAGACAGAACCTAGTCATCCTTTGCTAGAACAATCTTTCCAGTGTCAAGACTCCGACCATTTTAGGGTTGATACTCATCCATTAATGCCCGTGCCTCATCTTGGGCATTGTACAAAGGATAAAACTCTAGACTCGGACAGTCTAAACCTCTTGAGTCTCAAAGACATTCTCAAGATCCTTTAAAACTGTCGCTCCCGAAAGATTCGCATCCAACGGTACAAACGCGAGAGTGGCGCGGAAAAACAGAGTCGCCAGCAATGTGTATTTATCCCAAGAGAGGGAAAGGAAACACCGCATAAACCTGAAGAGAAGGGAAAGAGCATGGTCTTGCGACCAAGAGAACTGGGTTCGGGAGTCGGTTATGTGAGAGGAAGGTATTAGCACCCTCTCGCGTCCATCGTACCCGATGGGATCCACGCTTGCTTGTCTCGAACAATGGGTGTAGAAAACTGGAGCTCCGCTGCTACTGGAAGGAAAGGAACAGGAAAAGGGAAAAAAAGAAAGGAGAGAGCAAACAAGGAACAAATGTAGGGAAAATAAAAGAAATGCTCGAATGGGCCCTACCGCACTGCCTACGTATCACATCGGGAACATGAGAATTAGAGCGACGTAGTTCCCCTCACTAGGGGTGGATTGTGTTTTTTAGGGAACAGCTTACGTTCTAACTCAGGTGTTGCAGACTCGCTGAATCGAGTGTGTTACCGTCTTGCAAGAGAACGAGTAGGAGCACGTTCGTACGTAGAGAGTGAATGAGATGAGAAAAGAATTCCCGAAGGAAAGACGCTATTGTTTGTTTGAAGTTTTTTTTTTAAACGAGAAGTGTCTTTTACAGTTATTTGTAACTTGCATTGAACCAAAGTCTTAAATACAGGAACGAATACTTCGCGCATCGTCCACAACAGGACGTACACTAAGTATCCTAGAAGAATGAGAGGAAGGCCCTCATTCCCCACTTCCCACATAGAAGGCTCAAGCGCAATACACGTTAACTTTTATTACGTGTTTTCAAGAAGTTTTGAGATGAGAAGAGAGACGACACAAAGGAAACTCTAAAGGGAAACTAAGAGTCCTAATGTTATCATGCATGGATGTCCTATGGTTAGTGAGGCTTAGGAGAAACGACTACCTAAAACTTAATGCTAATCTTACCCCAAACTTAATCAAAAATTAAGTTGGACTAGGTAGCTCTAAAGGGGAAAGAATCCAAGACTTAAACAAGTCTTGAGATCCATGGGAGGAGAAAGAGTGAAAAAGATGAAAAAGAGTAATCATGAATTAATCGAAAATTAATCAAGATAGGCAATTAAAATCATGGTCAACAATTAATCAAAAATAACCAAGTTAGAATTAAAATGCTAATTAAAAAAGAAGATTAAATTCTAAGTAAAAAGTTAATCTAAAAATAAAACTAGTTCTAAAATTAATCCTAAAATTAATTCAAGTTAATTTCTAATCTTAAAGAAAACTAATCTAATTCTAATCTAAAACAAAATTCCATTAAAAAGAAATAACCAAAACCATATTAAAAAATAATTCTAATATAAACCTATTCTAATTATTTAACTAAAAACAGGGGTGTAAATAGTATTCTGGGGGTGTGAACAGTCTTCAGCGTTTGGACTTTAACAATCTGAGGCCCAATGGCTATTTATTCTGCAGGCAGGGGGTGAGAAAAAGTGTTTCTGGGTGGTGAAGAGGAACTTCAAGCGAATGGGCTTAAAGTTAGGCCCAAAGTCTTTGTTATGAGCTGATAGGGGGTGAGAAAGAAAAGTAGCGCAGGGCCATCATACATCAGGCCCAAGGGTTTTCACCAAATATTAGAGGGGTGTGCAGTGGGACTGAGGGTGCGAGGAAATGAAAGGCCATAATACGGGCCTAAACCCGGTCCATAATATGAATCCAATTGGTCTAAAGAAAAAATCTAGAGGATTCAGTAGAAAATAATCCTCATTCTCTTCTCAACACCGTCGGACGGCCTTCTTCCTCTACTTTCACGTCACGCCACCAACCTCTATGCTTCGCTCTCTTCTCCGTCTTCATCGTTCCTCCGTCCTTTCCGCCATAACCCAAATAAACCAAAAACCTCAAAACATCATACTCTCTCGACGTGCCATCTCTCTCATTCGTTCTCTCTCGCTCAGATTCAATCCTTACCCTTCTTCTCCTAAACCGCGCCATGGCCTCACGTTCTTCATCTTCGTTTTGCCTCCAAAACCTTGCTGGAGAGAACAAACACCGCGCCGGAATAAAATGTCGTCGCACTTCAACATTCTACTTCGAAAACCTCTCGGAGCGCATCACAAGAATCACCGTAGCCGCTCCTCGGAACACACGATTCACCATGGAAATCAACCGAATCAAAGATCGCAGACTATCACAAACCAACTAACAAGCGCCAACAATCACGTCGCAAACTAAGATTTGGATCGAGATTAACGTACCTACCGGAGAGAGTCCGGTGCTCCTTCGAATTGATGATGACGAGCAGAAAGAAATTGTCGAGAAATCCGATGATCTTTAGCCTCTTGTTCAGGTATGCGATCTGCTGAATTTCTGGTTCACCTTGCTTCTTCTACTCCATCTTCTTTTTTTTTGTACGAATCCGCTTCTGCTGAATTATTCTTCTACTTTTTCTGCTGCGTTCACATAGCTGTTGTTGATGCTCTGAGTTGAATCATGCTAATTGGTGCTGCACTGTGAATTTGTTGTTGTTCGGACTTGTTTGCAGGTGATTGAATCAGCAAATTCTCAATGCGGTTTTTGCATCCAGATTGGTGGTCAATTGATAATGAAATTATTGTAGATTTGAAGAACTGATGAAGGATTGTTGAAGGTATTTCTTTCTGCAAACTTGCGAGCTGGAGAAATGGAGTGGATTCCTCTCGCAGGTTATGAGTTTGAGGAGAGAGTTGTGAATCGAAGATGAAGGAATTGAAGAAGATGGGAATGGGAGCAGAGAAATGAATCGTGAAATTTCTTTCTGCCGATTATCAGTGCATTCGCTGCTTTTATACAAGAATTATGGAGGGGTAGAATAGGTATCACAATTGAAATTCTGTTAGAAATTCTGTGAAATTCTGCTGTGAATGTTGTGTGATCGTAGTGGAATTGTGATACTCACGCGTTTTGCCTTGGCCACGTGAATTGTTGCGAAGCTTGCGTAATACTTGCTGCTAAATGTAGTAGCCTGCGCTTTGATTTTTTTGCAATTAATATCTCGTGCAGGTCATGTGTGTTGTGGTTTTGTTCTAGTACGGAGAAGTCTTGCGTGAGGTTTGTTGGCAGCTGTTGAAAATTCTCTTTATTTGCTATTTCTTTTCCTCTAATTACAGCAGTTTTACTTTTCATTCGCATGTGGGCCATGGTAACTTTGTTTTTGCTGCTATGTATTTCTTTTCCCTTGTTATGAATTGATAAAGTTCCTACCATGTGTCTCCAAGAAGCTTGTCCCCACAACATACATGCCCTGCCAACGTCACAAATCTCAACTCTTATTTCAAGAACTTGGCAATTGATTGAAAATTGGATATGGTTAATGACGTGAAAATGGGGAATGAGTTTAGAAAAAATATGTTAGCATGGTATAATGGATATTATATGGACAAATGGGTTTATGTGGAGATAGAATTGAAATTGGTTGGAAAAAATGGACAAAAACAATGAATTTGACTTGAATAAAATGGATATGGACTTAATTGGTGAATTTTAGTTAGAAATGAATTATGGAAAAAAGAAGAAATAGATAAATGGTTAATGAAAATTGAAATGAATAGAAATGGTTTATAAAAGGAATGGATTTTTTAGAATTGGATTTGAAATGGGTTATTGGTGGGTAATAAGAATGGAAATGGATATGGATAAAAAGATAAGTGGATAAATAAAAATGGATTAATTGAGAATACGGATGATGGTTTAGAAAAATGAAGATGGTCAAAAGAAAAGGATAGGTGGATTAAAAATAACTAGTTGGATATGGATTATGGATAGAAAATGGCTAACCAAATGAATTCAAACCAATCACCAACTTTCCACAAGCCTCTGACAAAATGGTCACAGCTACCACTGAACAATCTGGCCACTCACATGATCCACTGAAGAATCTCAACTGATAAACAATCCACAAGCTCAACTTTGAACAAGAACTCTAATTCTCTTTGAGACGTACACCCTGATTCACACAAATGAAATCCTGGCCCGATGCTTTTGATGCCTCCTCTGAATAAGAAAACCTCTGCACCTCTGAATACCAATAACAAGAAAACCCCTCGATCCCATGTCTTAGGAACCCAATGCAAATGATATGAATATGAATATGAATATGACCTACTGAATGCAAAAAGCGTAAAGCATAGACCAATTTATTGAGAAAACAAAGAAGGTAAATTTTGAGGTATTACAGCTGCCCCTATTCAATCAACTGTGAATCTGAATGGATGAAAGCAAAGACTATCAGGAATTCAAGATATATAGGGATTGAATACAGAAATAACCGAGAAAATTTGCACTGTGTAGACAAAGAAAAAAGTTGTAAACGAAGCAATGGTAAGGAAGAAAAGTTGTGAGAGAGAAATTGGAACCATTGGACCCCATAGGAAACCTGTCTGGAACTGGTGAACTACCTGTCGGGAACGGTCAATGTGCCTGTCGGGAACGGTCAATGTGCCTGTCGGGAACGGTCAATGTGCCTATCGGGAACGGTCAATGTTCCTGTCGGGAACGGTCAATGTGCCTGTCGGGAACGGTCAATGTGCCTGTCGGGAACGGTCAATGTGCCTGTCGGGAACGGTCAATGTGCCTGTCGGGAACGGTCAATGTGCCTGTCGGGAACGGTCAAAGGAATCCTATCGGGAATGGTTCCTGTTTGCCTGTTGGGAACGGTTGCAGTTTATAACCAAAGTTTACCTATCAGGAATGGGTAACAGGACCTCTCGGGAACTGGTATGGTTAAAACTCAAAGGTGCCGGTCGGGAACGGCTAAAGGAATCCTATCAGGAATGGTTCCGGTTTGCCGGCTAAAGGAATCCTATCGGGAATGGTTCCGGTTTGCCTGTCGGGAACGGCTAAAGGAGTCCTATCGGGAATGGTTCCGGTTTTCCTGTCGGGAATGGCTAAAGGAATCCTATCGCGAATGGTTGCAAGAAACCTGTAAGCTGAGAGATATGACTCTGTGGGGAGAAAGATGATGAAACCCTTGTACTGCTTTGAAATGTCTGTTAGGGAATGAACTAGGCATTCTTTCTGGCTTTGTCAATAACATAAGGAGCAAAGTTTTGGGCTCTCGCACGAGTTATCAAAACTGGCCTATGCTTCACATGCATATGTTTGAATTTTTCCATGGCATAATGCTCCATCTCAATGGAAATGCTACGCGTTTCGAGGATGCTATGCACACTATATGCAAAATGCAAAGAGGTCCTCAGCGAAATAAATGCTGAGGAAAGGAAGGCAACTCCGCTGGGGATTAATGAGCTTACAACAAACTCTGCTGGGGAGATGTCCCTTGAGAGGATTTTACAGAAGACCACGCCTCTTCAAACTCTACTGGGGAACTAAGCTTACAACAAACTCTGTTGGGGAGAATCATTTCAAAGTGTCTCATGCCAGGGAATGTTTCTTAAGAGAATTTTACAGAAGATCCGACATCTTCCAACTCTTAAACTAATACCGAGCCTTGAGCTAGGATGCAGTAGTTGGGAGGCCACTCTGTTGGGGATAAATGAGCTAGAATACTCCCTGCCGGGGAATTTCATGATGTTCCATACTTGAGATGGTCAACCACTTGATTTTGCCCCAAGATACCAGTCTGATCTGAGGAAAACTTCCCAAAAGGATTTTACAGAAGATTCGACATCTCCAAACTCCTGGACACTCACTGAGTCTTGAACATTAACTATAAGGCGTGTGAAGCAACTCTACTGGGGAGGTACCAATGAAGATTGGACTTTGAATTACCTGAGATGACTAGATCTGACTGTTAAGGAAGAGAACACTCTGACTCCTCATCGTTTTCTTGACGATATTCTATCGTCTTACCTTACTGAGAGTAAGGATTCCATCCGTCCTGCTAGAGATAAGAAACCTTCATAAAAGCCTTTTTCAAACATAGGACAATTCTCTGCTTGAGGAAGAATAACAATTTCCACACCCTGCTGGAAAAATATACCCTCGGGCTCTTTGCTGGAGGGAAAAGACTCCAAAAGTCCCACACTGGGAACAAATCAGTGCTGCAAGTTTCTGCATATTGATTGTCAAGAGCGAAACACAGTTCCTTTAACTCTCCACCTTGCCCCAGACCATAGGGTCTGCTTGAAGCAATAATCTTAAGAGGATTTTATAGAAAACCCGACATTCAACAATGCCCCAGGGTCTTTAAACTCTTAGAGATGTATCCAGTCTGGACATAACTGTCCCATACCTCATGATTCGTGAAACAAACCACCTCGAGAGGGTTCGTAATGACCTGAAATGTTCTGCCACAGTATTCTGAACCTTGCGGAGGTGCTATTGATTGACTGTGTTCTGAAGGGAAAAACTTCTCGCGCCCTTGAAGTGACCTGCCCCAATACAAGCCTTGCAGTACATCTGTCTCTGACCGACTAGTCTTCGAGAGATTTACCAAATCTCGACTTGATTGCCCCAGTTTACACGCTTGTGGAGAAATTTATCGGATCTCGACATAATTGCCCCAGTTCGAAGAAATTTTCTCAACATGAATGCCCCATGGTTGATTGTACTCTGAAAAGACCTTCTCAACTTGAATGCCCCAGCTTGGCTATATTTTGAAGAGATTTCCCGGTGTGATTGTCCCAAATTAGTTACATCTCAACACAAATGGCTGGGAACGCCTTTTTCCCACATAATCTTTCAACAACACGTCCTCTGGAATCTCAGGCACCTCAACTTGGCCAGTTTAAGCTTCTCGACTGATGTTCATCGTGTAAGCTTCTTTGATGTCAAACACATGCAAGCAGAAAATGTTTATTATGAGAATGACAAATCTAATGCAACACTCATGTTATCCTTGAAGTCCTTATTGAACATATGTCGCACAACCGAGTTACGACACTTATTTTTGAAAGGAAAGCAATACGCACATTCAACACCAACAAAAATCTTATTAGCACAACTCATGGGAGTCAGGAACGCTGTCTCGTTGAAGTACGCCTTCAGACTAAACCCTGTTTCAATTAGGATTTTTAAGGGTTGTAACGTGGCCTGGTTCACGGTTTTGAGAAAAAAGGATTTATGGCTCAAAGTTTATTGGTACCCACCCACTATTCATGATATTCTCCAGTTCTATGTTCAGCTAATTTGACACAAGCGCTCGTCTCTCAAAAGGTTTCCCGATTTCTAGGGAATCCATGCAACTGGTGATTCAACACCTGACGAGGTTTTGGACTAACAGACACCGCTTTTGTCTTTTGTGTCTATAGTCACACGACTTTGTTCTTATCGAGGATTTTCTTTGTAATCCTTTTGGCTTTTCTCTTTCTCATTCTTTTGCTTTTTGTTCCCTAATTTTTGCCTGGACTGACTCTTTTGAGTTTTCAATTTTGAAGTCCAGCGGGATGCCTTAACTTTTGCCTAAGTCACTTGCTTCCAAGCTTTTCGACTTAGCAGGCTTTTTCTTTTTTCTCTTTTTTTTTTATTTATTTCTTTTTTTTTTTTTTTTGAACAAGTCGTGTGACACCGTTTTGCCTGACTTGTTTGAAAGGGATGTGACTGCCTCACTCTTCAGTTGGTGATGGATAACCATAGATTTGATCCTCGAATTGAACGCTCGGTCAAATTAATTGACACCTACCCTGCCCCTGGGTTAAAATTAAGAGTTTTTTGTTTTAAGAAAGAACTCCTACTACTAGGCTCAAAGGGGTTGACAAAGGTCTATCTCCTTATCTCTCCAGTGTTTGTGAATTGGAAACAATGCCTGTACATCCTTAACAGGATTTTATCCAAAAGCGTACCATTAGAAACCTGCGTTCTTATTTCGTCATCCTCCCTCAAGAGTTCTAGACAAGAAAGGTTGGTATTGCAGTGCGTATAAACATTTAAAATGAGTGAACACGAATGGAACTCTTCAAGAAAACATACTTATTGCATTATGATTGTCATTCAGAAACAAACGAGTTCTTACATGCAAGCAATGTTTAAACAAACAAAGGAAAACTACATATGAAAATGCAATAAAGGAAGCTGATGATTGCCATTGTTGAGGAGACTTGGCTCCGTCAGGACTTATTGCTTCTGATGACGCTCTTGCAATCTGGTGCTTACTCTGACAAAGAAGCTTCAATCCCAAGGGGTACCATCCAGCTTGATGACCTTTGAATCGATCAAGTCTTGCACCTTGTGCTAGAACGCATTACAATTATCAATTGTGTGCCCAAACGTTCCCGAATGGAACTCACAGCTAGTGTTCATGTCAAAGTCCTGAGGGATAGGGTACGGAACTGGCGCGACATTCCTCAGCTGGATCAGAGAGTTCTTGAGCAGACGAGCAAACAACTGACTATAAGGGATAGGAATAGTATCAAATATCCTCTTGGGCCTTCTCGGTCTGAGTTGCTTCTGCTGCTGATGCTGATTTGGGCGTCCAACCTACCCCTGTTTTTTCTTTTCCACACTGGACCCAAACAAGGGTTGCTGACGTAGGACTTTTGAAGCACCAGGTTGTGGAAGAGATACATGGCGTAAGGTGGATCCTCTGGAAAAGGAAAGAGTCCCCGATTCTTTTGCCACAGTGGGAGTAACATCACTTTGTTTACCAGTGCTAACTGACGTAAACTTGATTGCCCCTGCATCAATGATCTCTTGGACTTTATGCTTGAACCTGGTACAATTCTCAACATGGTGACCAGGTGCCCCAGAGTGGAACTCACATCTGACATTTGCATTAGGTCCCAAAGGAATCTTTGTTAAAAGGGGTCCCCCACTAACAAGTTCAACTAGTTTGAGCTCAAGCAGATAAGAAAGCAACTGCGCATACGCATTGGAATATGATCAAACTTCCTCTTAGGCCTCTCTGGCTTAGGATCCTCTTGGAGAGCAGGAAGTGATTGCCGAGGAGAAATCTCTGAAACTTCATTTGGTGGAGGGGATTCACGAGGCAATCTGTGATCTAGAGCAAACCACACAAAGATGGGAGGAGTAAGAGCTTCTGTAGCAGAAAGCACATGATTGTTTTCCATTCTTATCACCGTATTCAAAATTTCCATGACCAAGCCCATCTGAGTTTTCATCTGGTTGACCTCTTCCTTCAGCACTTTCTGGTCTTGAAACAAAGCTTGCATCTTCCCCATAAACTGCCCCATCTGAATCTTCATTTTGGTCATTTCTGCACGGAGTTGTTCCATGGCTATCCTCTGATTATCACAGGCTGAGTAGTGGTGGCAGGTCAAGCTGGCTGTCCTGAAGATCGTACCAAGTCAGAATAAGAAATCCGCTCCGGAACACCTGTTATGCGTATGAGTATGAGAATGCAATGCAAAATGCCGTGTTCGAATATTTCCAAGGAATCATTATGTTTTAATTCAAATTTGTTTTACAAACCAAAAGAAATGGATGGAAATGCTCAACAGCAAGTCTCAAAGTTAATGTCCCTTGGAAGTATAAGAACATGTATGCGAAGATGATGATGCATATGCAACAGACATGGGATCAAGGTGCCACAATGCTCAATACTGCTGTGCTACTGAATGGATAAGTTCACAGGTCTGCTTTGAAGAGAATACCAGAATACCAAAATATTCGAATAACCAGAATACCAGAATAACCAGCATATCGGCATAATCAGAATACCAGAATTCCAGGGTGCCAGAATAATCAGAATACCGGAATACCAGAATATTGGCATAATCAGAATACCAGAAGGCCAGAATATCGGCATAATCAGAGCACTGACCTAATCAGAATACCAGGATGGTCAGAATAATCATGATGCCATAATACCAGGCTAATAAGCCCACACTGATAGGAAAACCAGAATACCGGGTAGGATGAAAGTCAAGGTTACTTGCAAACCTGTAAACAACCCGCCCCTCTCACATGTGGGTGCTAGGATCCTCAGTATCCCAGGCTCTCAGGTCGAGAAATGATGATACGTTCGCCATTTCTGGTTTGGCATCACCATCAATCGAGGAGGCCTCAACTGATTCTCCAAAACGACAGATCCTTAGCTTCAGAGGTTTGAGAAGCAATAGCACATTCAGCCCAAAGGATATAATGCTACCGCCAATCAAAGAGGTCGTCCGCTGATTCACCTCAAAAGGAAAACCTATAGCAAGTTCCCAGCATTGGGTCCTCGGATCGAGAATGTGCAATGGGTTTGCCACAGAACGTGGTCTGTCACTGTCACATCCCAGGAGGAGTGCCGTTACTGAGTCCTCGGCAATGGTCATCAGAGTCGACAATTCCTCAAGAGACTAACTACTGGCCTGTATCAACATACAGTAGTAGAAAGCTCCTTATAGAACCTCGTCTGATTGTGGGGATCGTGATCACCCGCACGTGGCCAACACCACGGGAGCGTCACGCCTGCCCACGCTAAAACCTAGGTGTATGCTCGAGCCTGGGTAGTGGGCTCATCTCTCAGAACATCCCAACCCGCCAAACAGAAAACCAGCCAGCACAGCATAGTAATATCCAGTATGACAGTAATAAAATGCAATGTAATGCAATAAAAACTGTAAATACCGTAAAATAAATAAAACAGCAAATACAGTAATATAAAACAAAGCACCACAAAACACCCAATGAAAAGAAACAGACAAGCGCTAGGATTGACTCGCTAAAGGGGATGGACCAGCAAGAGGTCAACCTATCCCCAGCAGAGTCGCCAGCTGTCGCTCCCGGAAGATTCGCATCCAATGGTACAAACTAGAGAGTGACGTGGAAAAACAGAGTCACCAACAATGTGTATTTATCCCAAGAGAGGGAAAGGAAACACTGCATAAACCTGAAGAGAAGGGAAAGAGCATGGTCATACGACCAAGAGAACTGGGTTCGGGAGTCGGTTACGCGAGAGGAAGGTATTAGCACCCTCTCGCGTCCATCATACCCGATGGGATCCACGCTTGCTTGTCTCGAACAAAGAGTGTAGAAAACTGGAGCTCCGCTGCTACTGGAAGGAAAGGATCAGGAAAAGGGAAAAAAGAAAGGAGAGAGCAAACAAGGAACAAATGTAGGGAAAATAAAAGAAGTGCTCGAATGGGCCCTACCCCACTGCCTACGTATCTCATCGGGAACATGAGAATCAGAGCGGCGTAGTTCCCCTCAGGTGTTGCAGACTCGCTGAATCGAGTGCGTTACCGCCTTGCAAGAGAACGAGTAGGAGCGCGTTCGTACGTAGAGAGTGAATGAGATGAGAAAAGAATTCCCGAAGGAAAGACTTTATTATTTGTTTGAACTTTTTTTTTTAAACAAGAAGTTTCTTTTACAGTTATTTGTAACTTACATTGAACCAATGTCTTAAATACAGGAACGAATACTTCGCGCATCGTCCCCAACAGGACGTACACTAAGTATCCTAGAAGAATGAGAGGAAGCCCCTCATTCCCCACTTCCCACATAGAAGGCTCAAGCGCAATACACGTTAAATTTTATTACGTGTTTTCAAGAAGTTTTGAGATGAGAAGAGAGACGACACAAAGGAAACTCTAAAGGGAAACTAAGAGTCCTAATGTTATCATGCATGGATGTCCTATGGTTAGTGAGGCTTAGGAGAGACGACTACCTAAAACTTAATGCTAATCCTACCCCAAACTTAATAAAAAATTAAGTTGGACTAGGTAGCTCTAAAGGGGAAAGAATCCAAGACTTAAACAAGTCTTGAGATCCATGGGAGGAGAAAGAGTGAAAAAGATGAAAAAGAGTAATCACGAATTAATCGGAACTTAATCAAGATAGGCAATTAAAATCATGGTCAACAATTAATCAAAAATAACCAAGTTAGAATTAAAATGCTAATTAAAAAAGAAGATTAAATTCTAAGTAAAAAGTTAATCTAAAAATAAAACTAGTTCTAAAATTAATCCTAAAATTAATTCAAGTTAATTTCTAATCTTAAAGAAAACTAATCTAATTCTAATCTAAAACAAAATTCCATTAAAAAGAAATAACCAAAACCATATTAAAAAATAATTCTAATATAAACCTATTCTAATTATTTAAATAAAAACAGGGGTGTAAATAGTATTCTGGGGGTGTGAACAGTCTTTAGCGTTTGGACTTTAACAATCTGAGGCCCATTGGCTATTTATTCTGCAGGAAGGGGGTGAGAAAAAGTGTTTCTGGGTGGTGAAGAGGAACTTCAGGTGAATGGGCTTAAAGCTAGGCCCAAAGTCTTTGTTATGAGCTGAAAGGGGGTGAGAAAGAAAAGTAGCGCAGAGCCATCATACATCAGGCCCAAGGGTTTTCACCAAATATTAGAGGGGTGTGCAGTGGGACTGAGGGTTCGTGGAAATGAAAGGCCATAATACGGGCCTAAACCCAGTCCACAATATGAATCCAATTGGTCTAAAGAAAAAACCTAAAGGATTCAGTAGAAAACAATCCTCATTCTCTTCTCAACACCGTCGGACGACCTTCTTCCTCTCCTTTCCGCCATAACCCAAATAAACCAAAAACCTCAAAACATCATACTCTCTCACCGGGCCATCTCTGTCATTCATTCTCTCTCGCTCAGATTCAATCCTTACCCTTCTTCTCCTAAACCGCGCCATGACCTCACGTTCTTCATCTTCGTTTTGCCTCAAAAACCTCGCCGGAGAGAACAAACACCGCGCCAGAATAAAATGCCATCGCACTTCAACATTATACTTCAAAAACCTCTCGGAGCGCATCACGAGAATCACCGTAGCCGCTCCTCGGAACACACGATTCACCATGGAAATCAACCGGATCAAAGATCGCAGACTATCACAAACCAACTAACAAGCGCCAACAATCACGTCGTAAACTGAGATTTGGATCGAGATTAACGTACCTACCGGAGAGAGTCCGGTGCTCCTTCGAATTGATGACGACAAGCAGAAAGAAATTGTCGAGAAATCTGATGATCTTTAGCCTCTTGTTCAGGTATGCGATCTGCTGAATTTTTGGTTCACCTTGCTTCTTCTACTCCATATTCTTCTTTTTTGTACGAATCCACTTCTGCTGAATTATTCTTCTACTTTTTTTGCTGCGTTCACATAACTGTTGTTGATGCTCTGAGTTGAATCATGCTAATTGGTGCTGCACTGTGAATTTGTTGTTGTTCGGACTTGTTTGCAGGTGATTGAATCAGCAGATTCTCAATGCGGTTTTTGCATCTAGATTGTTGGTCAATTGATAATGAATTTATTATAGATTTGACGAACTGATGAAGGATTGTTGAAGGTATTTCTTTCTGCAAACTTGCGAGCTGGAGATATGGAGTGGATTCCTCTCGCAGGTTATGAGTTTGAGGAGAGAGTTGTGAATCGAAGATGAAGGAATTGAAGAAGATGGGAATGGGACCAGAGAAATGAATCGTGAAATTTCTTTCTGCCGCTGATCAGTGAATTCGCTGCTTTTATACGGGAATTATGGAGGGGCAGAATAGGTATCACAATTGAAATTCTGTTAGAAATTATGTGAAATTCTACTGTGAATGTTGGGTGATCGTAGTGGAATTGTGATACTCACGCGTTTTGCCTTGGCCACGTGAATTGTTGGGAAGCTTGCGTAATACTTGTTGCTGAATGTAGTAGCCTGCGCTTTGATTTTTTTGCAATTAATATCTCGTGCAGGTTGTAACGCCCCAGTTTTTGTTAGAATTATTTAATAGAGTATATTTAATTGGTTTTGGTTTTATATTATTTTATTATTGACTTTTATTTGACAAAATGTTATTTTTCATCGTTATTATGTTTTATCGCATTTTGAGAGCGTTTGCGAGATATTTGAGTGTAGGGGTATTTTGGTCATTTGGGTAGATATTTTGTTTAAATAGAAAAGTTGAGAGAAAAAGAGAGAAAAGAAAAGAAAACAGAAAAATAGAAAGAGAAGAGAAGAGAAAAGAGAAGGAAAGAAGGGAGAAGAGGAAAAGAGAGGAAAGTCGAGAAAACTCCGTCTAAAGCGCGAATAATCGGGTAAGGGTGAGAAGTTTCAATTATATCTCGCTTGTGTATGTATATGTGTATGTTTTGTGTGAATATTTTGGTTGGTTTTTATATGTTTCCGTTTATGCCGTATCGGACGAAATCGATAGAAACCGATGTTTCTACGGTCGGAAAGTCGTATAAATACATGTGTTGGTTGGTTATATGTTTGTGAGCTGCTGTTTGAAGTTTCACGAAGTTTGGTTATGTTTCGGTTAGTTTTCGGTATGTTTCCGTTGTTGTTTCCGTTTAGGTCGAATTATAGGAAATTGATAGAAAACGATGTTTTCACGGTTAGAATTCGAAATAAATTACGTAGTTGTATCGAGGAAGGTTAGGTCGTCGTATATCGTGCTTTTTATTCGATTTGGCGAGGTTTGAAAATTCTGGTTTTTGAACGGTTGAAATTTAATCGAAAAATCGAACGTCGTAGAAATTTCGTTTAAGTGTTCTAAATTGTTCTTATGTATTTGGTGTTTATGAGTATATGTTTGTTTCGGTGAAAATGTTCGATTTAGTCGAGTTTTTGGGTGTTTCGGGAAAAGGACAGCATAGTTGTAATTTGAAAAATCTGGTTTTTTTGTGAAAAACAGGGTTAGGGATCGATACCTAATCCCAGGGATCGATCCCTACTGTGAAAATTGGGAAAAATGGGATTTTACTACAGCAGGGATCGATACATGCGAGTTAGGGATCGATGCCTACTGTGCTGAAACAGAAAATCTGGTTTTTCGGGGAAACTTCGGAAATTCATATCTTTTGATCCGTAACTCGGATTGGGACGTTCTTTATACCGTTGGAAAGCTAATGAAAAGCTCTTTCTATTAAAAATGGTTTGGAGGGTAAAAGATGATTTAATTAATTCGTGTTTTTGGAAAAATAGTCGAGTTGTCGGGTTTTCATCGCGTTAAATGCGCACGGTTGAGGTTTTACCGTGTGTTGTGCTTTTGTTATGTAACGTGGAGCTTTTATGTGGTTTATATGATGTGAATATACATGATGGATGTGTATGACTTGTGTGATGATTCTTTGATGATAATTGGTTGTTGTGGAATACTTTGTTGATGGTTTGTGGCCGTTGGGCATTGTTATATATCACTTTGGTTGTGATTGATATGCATGATTATTATATATGCATGAACATTTATTTAGCATGAGTCGTGCATGTGTCAAGCATAATACCATGCGCTCTTGCTATTGGGATTCTATATGAATCCGTTGTACGTTCGTGTGCCTTACACACTATGGGACGATAGCGACGTTACAACTGATCGTGTGCTTGATGATAAGTGGAAGCGATCGGATTGTGTGCCTGATCCATATAGGTGGAAGCAATCCATAACGTCGTGTGCTTATTTATAAGAGGAAGCGACGGGGAACATCGTAGGCCCGACGGGGAGTTACTCTATGTAACGAGCGATGATTCCAAGAGTTCCTGGGGGACTAATGTATCACCAATTGAGTCGGTACCGCATTTGCATCTATATAGAGTCGTTGGTCGATCTCTATGGTATGCATTGATCATCTTTTGTATATTTGCATTGATGAATGAATATGGAAAAGTATGCTTTGTGGAAGTATGGAATTAATGGAATATGCATGATTATATGCTTGGTTTCGTATAGATATATACATTGTGATGTATATGAGTGAGTTGTGATGAATGGTGGTGTGAATTGTGAAGGGATGTGTTATGTGTGGAAAATCATGATTCGATTTATTATGTGTGATATATTATGTATTGGTGTCATGCTATATGTGTTAGTATGTGATGTATGCGGTGAGAAATATTACATATGTGAATTATCTGTGTTGTGGCATATTATTATGCAAACTTGTTATAGTTGTTATTTCTCACCCTTCTGCTGGAATATGCTTTTTATGGCATAGTGCAGATTGTCAGCTTTAGAGGCTTGGAGGCTTTTGTGGAGATTAGTCCTCCGTTCCGTTGTCGTTCGTGGTGTCTGCTCTGATACGTAGCACGGGAGTCGGGGAACGTTTTGTTATATGTATATAATTGTTGAATATATTTTGTATTTATATTTTGATGTTCTAAAACCATTTATTTGTAAAACAAGTCAGTTATGGATCTTTCCGCTTTATTCCATAATTGACCATCCTTTTGTAAGGAAAAGTTTCTCTTTGTGTTATGTATCAAAAATGTTGAGCAGGGATTGTATTTTATTTCTTTAAATGTGGCATCCCTGTTTCTGTCGGAAAAATAAAATTTTAGTTACTCTGATATTTATTATGTGTTATTTATTTTGCGATGGGAATTGGGGTGTTACATTAGTGGTATCAGAGCAGGTCGGTCCGTCCGGCCAAGTTGTTGAGTTAGTTGGTGTGACAGTTGAATACTGTCGTTGTTGTTTGTCCCTTAGTACGTGATAGGTGTGCGGAACACTGTCAGTGCTTTCTGGTTTTCTAATCCTTTGTCTTCAGGTGTGAGATTGAGATAAGTGGGGGAGAAGCTGGTACTTCTCCATGTTGTTTCAGGTGTGGAGCGTTGGCTCAGTGTACCGTTGGTTGCAAGATTGTAAGTGCTCTTTGGACAGTGTGGTTCCCGGTTCCGGAGGGAATGCGGAGGTAAGGTTTATGCCTTAGGTAGTTTTGTGCACAAGATGCAAGAAATACTATTATAGTTTGGTAAAGACGGTTTATGCCACATCATGATTGTCGGCTGTCTATTGACAAATTGAGGAACTGATCACCCTTAATCTCTTGTTGATAGCAGACGGAGATTGTGTTGGATGGAATAGACGTGTCTTTCCGGCTTTGATATTGTGTGAAATGAGTGTTTGGAATTTAAGGAAACGATTACAGATTGTTTTGATGAGTCGATGAAGGTGTTAATATCAGAAGATGCAATGGATTAGAGGTTTTGGTATGTTGGTTCAGTATGAAGTTTTGAGAGTGAATGATTGGGCATCGTTAATGGTGGTTCTCAGAGAGAAAAGTGTGAACTCAAATTGTACGAAGGTAAGGATTTGAGGTTTGGATCTGCTAAGTAAGCAGGAGAACTTTTAGGAAGTGAAACTAAGATGTTGTTATGTTCGTGATGATAGTTTTCTAGAAATTGGCAAGAAGGACACAGTGATGAGCTACCGGTTGTGCGTGATTTTCAGATGTATTCCCGGATGGAATATTGGATGTTAGCATTAGAGGTACCCGAACTGATAGAGTAGTTGGAAGATTTACTGGAAAGGAGAATTGTGAGGCCAAGTGTGTCGTCTTGGAGAGCTTCAGTGTTGTTAGTAACAAAAAGGAAGGATGATTGACCAAAATAACAAGCATGATGTGAATAATGGTATTGAGACTATGGAAAGCCAAACTTAGAGTTCCGAAGAGGTTTGGAGTTTTTGGAATTTTAGAGCATTAATGGAAATTTTGAGAAAACCTTAAGTGTGGATGTACTATTTGAGAGTTCTTTTGGATTGGTTGTTGCTACATGTTGGGATTTATGGAATTTGGACGGTTAAGAGAAGAAATTGTGTATGGATTACTGACAGTTGAATAAGGTAATGGTGGAGAATAAGTGTCCACTTTCAGGAATAGATGACTGTAATGGTTTGGCTGAGTTTGAGTGAACTTGCGATTGTTTGGAATGTTTGATAAGAGTGGTGAATTGTGCGAGTTAAGACTTTGATCGATTTGATGTGACTGGTTATGTTGTTATCATCGGAATAGACTGGTAATTACTCGGTTAAGCTTGTGTGTGAGTAGCCAGTTGCCTAGTGCAAGGTTTTGCAAAAGCTTTAAGAATTTATATCTTTTGGAATTTGGTTGGACATTACGAAGTACGGTGATGTTATTTGGTGTTAGTAAGGAATCTGTAATGTTTGTGGAGTAAAGGAATCGTATCTTCCCTATTTAATTGGATAAGTTGTAGTGGTTTTAATTGAGGATATTCGAATCTGTTATAAACTCGGAAGAAGAACAGGTAGAGTGTTTGAGATTTGAATCACAAGTGTTGGAAAGAGACGAAGTTTTATGCTAAGTTATTCAAGTGAGAATTTGGGTTGGAAAAAGGTTAGTCTTCTTGGATATGTTATTTCAGGTAATGGTATTGTTATGGATCCATCGGAAGTGGATCTGGTTTTGCAATGAGAGGTTCCGAAGTTGGTTAAGGAGATTAGAAACTTTTGGGTTCAGTTAGTTGTTATTGCAGGCTATGGGAGACTTTGCTAAGTTCGTACTTCTGTTATTTCAGTTGGCTTGCAAAGAATGAGTCATTTGTTTTGGATGTTCGTTGTGAGTAAGTTTTGGGTGAGCCGAAGTAGAATTTGTCTACGGCTGCAGTTTTGAGTCTGCGTGATCCGGTTCAACCGTTTGTGAGATGTCTTTGATGAGTTAGTCAGTGTGTTAATGCAAGGGAGTAAAGTCGTGGCTTATGCTTTACGACAATTGAGGATTCATAAAAGGATCTATACTATTCTGGATTTGGGATTAGTCGCGGTTGTATTGTGTTGGAAAATTTGGAGGTATTATTTTTATGGTTCTCGGCTCGAAGTGTTTGGTAATCGCAAGAGTTTAGAGTACTTGGTTGGTTTGAAGGAATAGAGTATGAGACAATGAGGATGGTTGGAATTTTGATGAGTTATGACTTTAGTTGGAATTATCCTGTTGGTAAAGGTAAGGTCTTGCTTGGAAAGTTAAGTCGAAAGTTTCAGGGTATGTCTGTTTTGATGGTCAGAGAATTAGAATAATTGGAGCAGTTCCGAGACTGGTGTCTGGTGTGTGAGATAACACAGTAGAGTGTGAAGTTGGATATATTAAAAGTGAACAATGATTTTGGTGAATTGAGAAAGAGTTAGACCTTGGACGTGAAATTGGTAGTTTTGATGGTTGCGAGTAATCAGAGTGCGCAGCAGATGCGTGGTGTTGCACAATTTGTATTTGCGTGTGTGTGACTGGTAAGAGTTCATAGGTTGAACATTGGGAACATGTAGGAATGGTGAGACTATTGGACGTTTCAGAATTGAAGTGTTAGGTGAAAGGTTTAAATGTTATCCATGGGCTACTATGTAGATGGATGTTTCGGTTATATGTTCGATTGGTGAATCGTAGCATTGTGGTAGCATGGGTGTGTGACAAGGATGTTGGTATTCTGGTTTTGTTGATGTTGTTGAGATCTTGCTGTGTCGTGGAACTTTATGTTCTTGTTTGTGTTGTTGCCTCGTTTCCATTGTGTTGGTTCGAGTTCGTGTAGCTAATTCCTGTGTGGGGGATTAGGGGAGTGTTACCTACGGTGATGGTAACGATCTTGTTGCGTTTCGGTTCTATAGTGAACCTGTGTGTTGGTATCGTGGTTTTCCTTGAGTTGTGAGTTGGTCGTCAAGTGCATTGTATGGGCTTTGCATCTTGTAGTTGTTGTCGTATCGTGTTGTTGTAGTTGCGGTTAGCAAGGTGTTTATCTGTTGTGTTATTCGTGGTGTGCCTTTTGTTGGCATGTTGGTTTGTTCGGCGGATGCGAGAGTCGTGTCCGGAGTTGTTCGTCTCGGTTAGATTTTCGAGGACGAAAATGTCTAAGTGGGGGAGAGTTGTAACGCCCCAGTTTTTGTTAGAATTATTTAATAGAGTATATTTAATTGGTTTTGGTTTTATATTATTTTATTATTGACTTTTATTTGACAAAATGTTATTTTTCATCGTTATTATGTTTTATCGCATTTTGAGAGCGTTTGCGAGATATTTGAGTGTAGGGGTATTTTGGTCATTTGGGTAGATATTTTGTTTAAATAGAAAAGTTGAGAGAAAAAGAGAGAAAAGAAAAGAAAACAGAAAAATAGAAAGAGAAGAGAAGAGAAAAGAGAAGGAAAGAAGGGAGAAGAGGAAAAGAGAGGAAAGTCGAGAAAACTCCGTCTAAAGCGCGAATAATCGGGTAAGGGTGAGAAGTTTCAATTATATCTCGCTTGTGTATGTATATGTGTATGTTTTGTGTGAATATTTTGGTTGGTTTTTATATGTTTCCGTTTATGCCGTATCGGACGAAATCGATAGAAACCGATGTTTCTACGGTCGGAAAGTCGTATAAATACATGTGTTGGTTGGTTATATGTTTGTGAGCTGCTGTTTGAAGTTTCACGAAGTTTGGTTATGTTTCGGTTAGTTTTCGGTATGTTTCCGTTGTTGTTTCCGTTTAGGTCGAATTATAGGAAATTGATAGAAAACGATGTTTTCACGGTTAGAATTCGAAATAAATTACGTAGTTGTATCGAGGAAGGTTAGGTCGTCGTATATCGTGCTTTTTATTCGATTTGGCGAGGTTTGAAAATTCTGGTTTTTGAACGGTTGAAATTTAATCGAAAAATCGAACGTCGTAGAAATTTCGTTTAAGTGTTCTAAATTGTTCTTATGTATTTGGTGTTTATGAGTATATGTTTGTTTCGGTGAAAATGTTCGATTTAGTCGAGTTTTTGGGTGTTTCGGGAAAAGGACAGCATAGTTGTAATTTGAAAAATCTGGTTTTTTTGTGAAAAACAGGGTTAGGGATCGATACCTAATCCCAGGGATCGATCCCTACTGTGAAAATTGGGAAAAATGGGATTTTACTACAGCAGGGATCGATACATGCGAGTTAGGGATCGATGCCTACTGTGCTGAAACAGAAAATCTGGTTTTTCGGGGAAACTTCGGAAATTCATATCTTTTGATCCGTAACTCGGATTGGGACGTTCTTTATACCGTTGGAAAGCTAATGAAAAGCTCTTTCTATTAAAAATGGTTTGGAGGGTAAAAGATGATTTAATTAATTCGTGTTTTTGGAAAAATAGTCGAGTTGTCGGGTTTTCATCGCGTTAAATGCGCACGGTTGAGGTTTTACCGTGTGTTGTGCTTTTGTTATGTAACGTGGAGCTTTTATGTGGTTTATATGATGTGAATATACATGATGGATGTGTATGACTTGTGTGATGATTCTTTGATGATAATTGGTTGTTGTGGAATACTTTGTTGATGGTTTGTGGCCGTTGGGCATTGTTATATATCACTTTGGTTGTGATTGATATGCATGATTATTATATATGCATGAACATTTATTTAGCATGAGTCGTGCATGTGTCAAGCATAATACCATGCGCTCTTGCTATTGGGATTCTATATGAATCCGTTGTACGTTCGTGTGCCTTACACACTATGGGACGATAGCGACGTTACAACTGATCGTGTGCTTGATGATAAGTGGAAGCGATCGGATTGTGTGCCTGATCCATATAGGTGGAAGCAATCCATAACGTCGTGTGCTTATTTATAAGAGGAAGCGACGGGGAACATCGTAGGCCCGACGGGGAGTTACTCTATGTAACGAGCGATGATTCCAAGAGTTCCTGGGGGACTAATGTATCACCAATTGAGTCGGTACCGCATTTGCATCTATATAGAGTCGTTGGTCGATCTCTATGGTATGCATTGATCATCTTTTGTATATTTGCATTGATGAATGAATATGGAAAAGTATGCTTTGTGGAAGTATGGAATTAATGGAATATGCATGATTATATGCTTGGTTTCGTATAGATATATACATTGTGATGTATATGAGTGAGTTGTGATGAATGGTGGTGTGAATTGTGAAGGGATGTGTTATGTGTGGAAAATCATGATTCGATTTATTATGTGTGATATATTATGTATTGGTGTCATGCTATATGTGTTAGTATGTGATGTATGCGGTGAGAAATATTACATATGTGAATTATCTGTGTTGTGGCATATTATTATGCAAACTTGTTATAGTTGTTATTTCTCACCCTTCTGCTGGAATATGCTTTTTATGGCATAGTGCAGATTGTCAGCTTTAGAGGCTTGGAGGCTTTTGTGGAGATTAGTCCTCCGTTCCGTTGTCGTTCGTGGTGTCTGCTCTGATACGTAGCACGGGAGTCGGGGAACGTTTTGTTATATGTATATAATTGTTGAATATATTTTGTATTTATATTTTGATGTTCTAAAACCATTTATTTGTAAAACAAGTCAGTTATGGATCTTTCCGCTTTATTCCATAATTGACCATCCTTTTGTAAGGAAAAGTTTCTCTTTGTGTTATGTATCAAAAATGTTGAGCAGGGATTGTATTTTATTTCTTTAAATGTGGCATCCCTGTTTCTGTCGGAAAAATAAAATTTTAGTTACTCTGATATTTATTATGTGTTATTTATTTTGCGATGGGAATTGGGGTGTTACATTAGTGGTATCAGAGCAGGTCGGTCCGTCCGGCCAAGTTGTTGAGTTAGTTGGTGTGACAGTTGAATACTGTCGTTGTTGTTTGTCCCTTAGTACGTGATAGGTGTGCGGAACACTGTCAGTGCTTTCTGGTTTTCTAATCCTTTGTCTTCAGGTGTGAGATTGAGATAAGTGGGGGAGAAGCTGGTACTTCTCCATGTTGTTTCAGGTGTGGAGCGTTGGCTCAGTGTACCGTTGGTTGCAAGATTGTAAGTGCTCTTTGGACAGTGTGGTTCCCGGTTCCGGAGGGAATGCGGAGGTAAGGTTTATGCCTTAGGTAGTTTTGTGCACAAGATGCAAGAAATACTATTATAGTTTGGTAAAGACGGTTTATGCCACATCATGATTGTCGGCTGTCTATTGACAAATTGAGGAACTGATCACCCTTAATCTCTTGTTGATAGCAGACGGAGATTGTGTTGGATGGAATAGACGTGTCTTTCCGGCTTTGATATTGTGTGAAATGAGTGTTTGGAATTTAAGGAAATGATTACAGATTGTTTTGATGAGTCGATGAAGGTGTTAATATCAGAAGATGCAATGGATTAGAGGTTTTGGTATGTTGGTTCAGTATGAAGTTTTGAGAGTGAATGATTGGGCATCGTTAATGGTGGTTCTCAGAGAGAAAAGTGTGAACTCAAATTGTACGAAGGTAAGGATTTGAGGTTTGGATCTGCTAAGTAAGCAGGAGAACTTTTAGGAAGTGAAACTAAGATGTTGTTATGTTCGTGATGATAGTTTTCTAGAAATTGGCAAGAAGGACACAGTGATGAGCTACCGGTTGTGCGTGATTTTCAGATGTATTCCCGGATGGAATATTGGATGTTAGCATTAGAGGTACCCGAACTGATAGAGTAGTTGGAAGATTTACTGGAAAGGAGAATTGTGAGGCCAAGTGTGTCGTCTTGGAGAGCTTCAGTGTTGTTAGTAACAAAAAGGAAGGATGATTGACCAAAATAACAAGCATGATGTGAATAATGGTATTGAGACTATGGAAAGCCAAACTTAGAGTTCCGAAGAGGTTTGGAGTTTTTGGAATTTTAGAGCATTAATGGAAATTTTGAGAAAACCTTAAGTGTGGATGTACTATTTGAGAGTTCTTTTGGATTGGTTGTTGCTACATGTTGGGATTTATGGAATTTGGACGGTTAAGAGAAGAAATTGTGTATGGATTACTGACAGTTGAATAAGGTAATGGTGGAGAATAAGTGTCCACTTTCAGGAATAGATGACTGTAATGGTTTGGCTGAGTTTGAGTGAACTTGCGATTGTTTGGAATGTTTGATAAGAGTGGTGAATTGTGCGAGTTAAGACTTTGATCGATTTGATGTGACTGGTTATGTTGTTATCATCGGAATAGACTGGTAATTACTCGGTTAAGCTTGTGTGTGAGTAGCCAGTTGCCTAGTGCAAGGTTTTGCAAAAGCTTTAAGAATTTATATCTTTTGGAATTTGGTTGGACATTACGAAGTACGGTGATGTTATTTGGTGTTAGTAAGGAATCTGTAATGTTTGTGGAGTAAAGGAATCGTATCTTCCCTATTTAATTGGATAAGTTGTAGTGGTTTTAATTGAGGATATTCGAATCTGTTATAAACTCGGAAGAAGAACAGGTAGAGTGTTTGAGATTTGAATCACAAGTGTTGGAAAGAGACGAAGTTTTATGCTAAGTTATTCAAGTGAGAATTTGGGTTGGAAAAAGGTTAGTCTTCTTGGATATGTTATTTCAGGTAATGGTATTGTTATGGATCCATCGGAAGTGGATCTGGTTTTGCAATGAGAGGTTCCGAAGTTGGTTAAGGAGATTAGAAACTTTTGGGTTCAGTTAGTTGTTATTGCAGGCTATGGGAGACTTTGCTAAGTTCGTACTTCTGTTATTTCAGTTGGCTTGCAAAGAATGAGTCATTTGTTTTGGATGTTCGTTGTGAGTAAGTTTTGGGTGAGCCGAAGTAGAATTTGTCTACGGCTGCAGTTTTGAGTCTGCGTGATCCGGTTCAACCGTTTGTGAGATGTCTTTGATGAGTTAGTCAGTGTGTTAATGCAAGGGAGTAAAGTCGTGGCTTATGCTTTACGACAATTGAGGATTCATAAAAGGATCTATACTATTCTGGATTTGGGATTAGTCGCGGTTGTATTGTGTTGGAAAATTTGGAGGTATTATTTTTATGGTTCTCGGCTCGAAGTGTTTGGTAATCACAAGAGTTTAGAGTACTTGGTTGGTTTGAAGGAATAGAGTATGAGACAATGAGGATGGTTGGAATTTTGATGAGTTATGACTTTAGTTGGAATTATCCTGTTGGTAAAGGTAAGGTCTTGCTTGGAAAGTTAAGTCGAAAGTTTCAGGGTATGTCTGTTTTGATGGTCAGAGAATTAGAATAATTGGAGCAGTTCCGAGACTGGTGTCTGGTGTGTGAGATAACACAGTAGAGTGTGAAGTTGGATATATTAAAAGTGAACAATGATTTTGGTGAATTGAGAAAGAGTTAGACCTTGGACGTGAAATTGGTAGTTTTGATGGTTGCGAGTAATCAGAGTGCGCAGCAGATGCGTGGTGTTGCACAATTTGTATTTGCGTGTGTGTGACTGGTAAGAGTTCATAGGTTGAACATTGGGAACATGTAGGAATGGTGAGACTATTGGACGTTTCAGAATTGAAGTGTTAGGTGAAAGGTTTAAATGTTATCCATGGGCTACTATGTAGATGGATGTTTCGGTTATATGTTCGATTGGTGAATCGTAGCATTGTGGTAGCATGGGTGTGTGACAAGGATGTTGGTATTCTGGTTTTGTTGATGTTGTTGAGATCTTGCTGTGTCGTGGAACTTTATGTTCTTGTTTGTGTTGTTGCCTCGTTTCCATTGTGTTGGTTCGAGTTCGTGTAGCTAATTCCTGTGTGGGGGATTAGGGGAGTGTTACCTACGGTGATGGTAACGATCTTGTTGCGTTTCGGTTCTATAGTGAACCTGTGTGTTGGTATCGTGGTTTTCCTTGAGTTGTGAGTTGGTCGTCAAGTGCATTGTATGGGCTTTGCATCTTGTAGTTGTTGTCGTATCGTGTTGTTGTAGTTGCGGTTAGCAAGGTGTTTATCTGTTGTGTTATTCGTGGTGTGCCTTTTGTTGGCATGTTGGTTTGTTCGGCGGATGCGAGAGTCGTGTCCGGAGTTGTTCGTCTCGGTTAGATTTTCGAGGACGAAAATGTCTAAGTGGGGGAGAGTTGTAACGCCCCAGTTTTTGTTAGAATTATTTAATAGAGTATATTTAATTGGTTTTGGTTTTATATTATTTTATTATTGACTTTTATTTGACAAAATGTTATTTTTCATCGTTATTATGTTTTATCGCATTTTGAGAGCGTTTGCGAGATATTTGAGTGTAGGGGTATTTTGGTCATTTGGGTAGATATTTTGTTTAAATAGAAAAGTTGAGAGAAAAAGAGAGAAAAGAAAAGAAAACAGAAAAATAGAAAGAGAAGAGAAGAGAAAAGAGAAGGAAAGAAGGGAGAAGAGGAAAAGAGAGGAAAGTCGAGAAAACTCCGTCTAAAGCGCGAATAATCGGGTAAGGGTGAGAAGTTTCAATTATATCTCGCTTGTGTATGTATATGTGTATGTTTTGTGTGAATATTTTGGTTGGTTTTTATATGTTTCCGTTTATGCCGTATCGGACGAAATCGATAGAAACCGATGTTTCTACGGTCGGAAAGTCGTATAAATACATGTGTTGGTTGGTTATATGTTTGTGAGCTGCTGTTTGAAGTTTCACGAAGTTTGGTTATGTTTCGGTTAGTTTTCGGTATGTTTCCGTTGTTGTTTCCGTTTAGGTCGAATTATAGGAAATTGATAGAAAACGATGTTTTCACGGTTAGAATTCGAAATAAATTACGTAGTTGTATCGAGGAAGGTTAGGTCGTCGTATATCGTGCTTTTTATTCGATTTGGCGAGGTTTGAAAATTCTGGTTTTTGAACGGTTGAAATTTAATCGAAAAATCGAACGTCGTAGAAATTTCGTTTAAGTGTTCTAAATTGTTCTTATGTATTTGGTGTTTATGAGTATATGTTTGTTTCGGTGAAAATGTTCGATTTAGTCGAGTTTTTGGGTGTTTCGGGAAAAGGACAGCATAGTTGTAATTTGAAAAATCTGGTTTTTTTGTGAAAAACAGGGTTAGGGATCGATACCTAATCCCAGGGATCGATCCCTACTGTGAAAATTGGGAAAAATGGGATTTTACTACAGCAGGGATCGATACATGCGAGTTAGGGATCGATGCCTACTGTGCTGAAACAGAAAATCTGGTTTTTCGGGGAAACTTCGGAAATTCATATCTTTTGATCCGTAACTCGGATTGGGACGTTCTTTATACCGTTGGAAAGCTAATGAAAAGCTCTTTCTATTAAAAATGGTTTGGAGGGTAAAAGATGATTTAATTAATTCGTGTTTTTGGAAAAATAGTCGAGTTGTCGGGTTTTCATCGCGTTAAATGCGCACGGTTGAGGTTTTACCGTGTGTTGTGCTTTTGTTATATAACGTGGAGCTTTTATGTGGTTTATATGATGTGAATATACATGATGGATGTGTATGACTTGTGTGATGATTCTTTGATGATAATTGGTTGTTGTGGAATACTTTGTTGATGGTTTGTGGCCGTTGGGCATTGTTATATATCACTTTGGTTGTGATTGATATGCATGATTATTATATATGCATGAACATTTATTTAGCATGAGTCGTGCATGTGTCAAGCATAATACCATGCGCTCTTGCTATTGGGATTCTATATGAATCCGTTGTACGTTCGTGTGCCTTACACACTATGGGACGATAGCGACGATACAACTGATCGTGTGCTTGATGATAAGTGGAAGCGATCGGATTGTGTGCCTGATCCATATAGGTGGAAGCAATCCATAACGTCGTGTGCTTATTTATAAGAGGAAGCGACGGGGAACATCGTAGGCCCGACGGGGAGTTACTCTATGTAACGAGCGATGATTCCAAGAGTTCCTGGGGGACTAATGTATCACCAATTGAGTCGGTACCGCATTTGCATCTATATAGAGTCGTTGGTCGATCTCTATGGTATGCATTGATCATCTTTTGTATATTTGCATTGATGAATGAATATGGAAAAGTATGCTTTGTGGAAGTATGGAATTAATGGAATATGCATGATTATATGCTTGGTTTCGTATAGATATATACATTGTGATGTATATGAGTGAGTTGTGATGAATGGTGGTGTGAATTGTGAAGGGATGTGTTATGTGTGGAAAATCATGATTCGATTTATTATGTGTGATATATTATGTATTGGTGTCATGCTATATGTGTTAGTATGTGATGTATGCGGTGAGAAATATTACATATGTGAATTATCTGTGTTGTGGCATATTATTATGCAAACTTGTTATAGTTGTTATTTCTCACCCTTCTGCTGGAATATGCTTTTTATGGCATAGTGCAGATTGTCAGCTTTAGAGGCTTGGAGGCTTTTGTGGAGATTAGTCCTCCGTTCCGTTGTCGTTCGTGGTGTCTGCTCTGATACGTAGCACGGGAGTCGGGGAACGTTTTGTTATATGTATATAATTGTTGAATATATTTTGTATTTATATTTTGATGTTCTAAAACCATTTATTTGTAAAACAAGTCAGTTATGGATCTTTCCGCTTTATTCCATAATTGACCATCCTTTTGTAAGGAAAAGTTTCTCTTTATGTTATGTATCAAAAATGTTGAGCAGGGATTGTATTTTATTTCTTTAAATGTGGCATCCCTGTTTCTGTCGGAAAAATAAAATTTTAGTTACTCTGATATTTATTATGTGTTATTTATTTTGCGATGGGAATTGGGGTGTTACACAGGTCATGTGTGTTGTGGTTTTGTTCTAGTACGGAGAAGTCTTGCGTGAGGCTTGTTGGTAGCTGTTGAAAATTCTCTTTATTTGCTATTTCTTTTCCTCAAATTACAGCAGTTTTACTTTTCATTCGCATGTGGGCCATGGTAACTTTGTTTTTGCTGCTATGTATTTCTTTTCCCTTGTTATGAATTGATAAAGTTCCTACCATGTGTCTCCAAGAAGCTTGTCCCCACAACATACATGCCCTGCCAACGTCACAAATCTCAACTCTTATTTCAAGAACTTGGCAATTGATTGAAAATTGGATATGGTTAATGACGTGAAAATGGGGAATGAGTTTAGAAAAAATATGTTAGCATGGTATAATGGATATTATATGGACAAATGGGTTTATGTGGAGATAGAATTGAAATTGGTTGGAAAAATGGACAAAAACAATGAATTTGACTTAAATAAAATGGATATGGACTTAATTGGTGAATTTTAGTTAGAAATGAATTATGGAAAATAGAAGATAATAGATAAATGGTTAATGAAAATTGAAATGAATAGAAATAGTTTATAAAAGGAATGGATTTTTTAGAATTGGATTTGAAATGGGTTATTAGTGATTAATAAGAATGGAAATGGATATGGATAAAAAGATAAGTGGATAAATGAAAAATTGATTAATTGAAAATACGGATGATGGTTTAGAAAAATGACGATGGTCAAAAGAAAAGGATAGGTGGATTAAAAATAACTAGTTGGATATGGATTATGGATAGAAAATGGCTAACCAAATGAATTCAAACCAATCACCAACTTTCCACAAGCCTCTGACAAAATGGTCACAGCTACCACTGAACAATCTGGCCACTCACATGATCCACTGAAGAATCTCAACTGATAAACAATCCACAAGCTCAACTTTGAACAAGAACTCTAATTCTCTTTGAGACGTACACCCTGATTCACACAAATGAAATCCTGGCCCGATGCTTTTGATGCCTCCTCTGAATAAGAAAACCTCTGCACCTCTGAATACCAATAACAAGAAAACCCCTCGATCCCATGTCTTAGGAACCCAATGCAAATGATATGAATATGAATATGAATATGACCTACTGAATGCAAAAAGAGTAAAGCATAGACTAATTTATTAAGAAAACAAAGAAGGTAAATTTTGAGGTATTACAAAAACATAGGAAGAAACACCGATCACTCTGGATCAATCTCCAGCAGAAACCCGGTCTCTCTCATGAGAGTTCCCCATACTTGGACCCGCTTCAGGATCTCAATAATCCCCAGCAGTAAGCCAGCCTCCTCTTGGGCTTTGTACAAATGATTCTCCCTAGCGGAGCCAATCTTTTCAGACTCTCTTGTTGAGTCAAACACCTTTAGCCCCCGTCTTGGGCTTTGTACAAGACATACAAAAACACTCTCTTGTTAAGTATAAAAGACTCTCTTGTTGAGTCAATCTCCTTTTAGCCTCAATCTCGGGCTTCGTACGAGATAGAAAAACACTCCCTTGTTGAGTATAAAAGACTCTCTTATTGAGTCAATCCCTTTTAGCCTCCGTCTTGGGCTTTGTACAAGACGTATAAAAACACTCTCTTGTTGAGTATAAAAGACTTTCTTGTTGAGTCAAAGCCTTTTTAGCCTCCGTCTTGGGCTTTGTACAAGACATATAAAAACACTCTCTTGTTGAGTATAGAAGACTCTCTTGTTGAGTCAATCTCCTTTTAGCCTCAATCTCAGGCCTCGTACGAGATAGCAAATCACTATCTTGTTGAGTATAAAAGACTCTCTTGTTGAGTCAATCAATCTTTAGACTCTCTTGTTGAGTTAATCACCTGCTCAAGACTCTCTTGTTGATTCAACCTTTTTAGCCTCTGTCTTGGGCTTTATACAGGACAGATAAAAGTACTCTCTTGTTGAGTCAAACTTTTTCAGCCTCCATCTTGGGCTTTATACAAGATACATTCTCCTCAACGAAGTTAAAATCCCATTTAGCCTCAATCTTGGGCCTTGTACAAGACAAAAAGAACATTTTCCCTGGAAAAGTCAAACTTATAGCCTCCTCTTAGGCTTTGAATAAAAAAAACCCCGGTTGAGTCAATCAACCTTTTAGCATCAAATTTGTGCCTTGCTCACATCACACAAACATCAACAATTCCTCTTTAGAGATGATAAGTTCTCTCTCAGTCAAACCTTTTAGCTTCACATCTTGGGCTTTAAACAAGATACAAATCACCTTTAGCTTCATGTCTTGGGATTTGAACAAGACACCAAAACAACCTCTTTCCTCCCATAGAATAGGAGGAACTACGATCGCTCTGATTTCCCTGTTTCGTTAAACGGGAATACGTAGGCATAAGATTGTAAAATCTTAGCGAGCATACTAATCAAAAAACCCAAAATCCAGTACCTTCACACATCAATCAAAAAGCATCAGACCTAACACCTTACCAAAAGCCTCTTATACAGTCATGACATTGTGTTCTTAAACAAAATAACCTAAAGACAGACCCCCCTTTTTGATAGTATCTATAAACCTACAGTTTTGACTGTTTAATCTCAGTATGCAAGCAGGGTTAATTGGAGACATCTATTTCCCTTCCTTAATCAGCTTCATAGGATAAAAAATGAATCGAAATGTAGTACCAAAGCGATAGTGATTCGAAACCACAAAAACCGCGCTACAGAAAAATGGCGACCACAGTGTGAGGCATTCTTTCTAGCCTCTTTTAGGGTGAAAGGTTTAAATTCACCAAGTGTCACAGAAATGGCGACTCTGCTGGGGAGTCATTGTCTGTATAGGTTCATAGGACTAGAGGTCTAGGATGTTAGGACAAATATATATACTGCTTTTCCTAATTGATATCTGTTTACTTTTCTGCTAATGGGAATGCGTGTGATGCCGCATTTGGAAAGATTGAGTATACACCTAAGATAGGGGATGGCATTATACGGGTAATCTTACGGGGAGTGAATCCCAGATAAGAGGTCCTCGTCGACCATCAAATTAGTGGAGATGCCCTTTGCGGATTCAATGCTTATACGACTTTGGTTGTTGAAAGTAGATTGTTCCATTGGGTTATCTGAGAAGCTGAGGATTTTAGTAGACTGAAACCATTTTGTAGTGCGGAAGCTATCAAAAATAGTTGTCACACGATACTACCCTCATTTAAGACTATGCTAAGATACTACAGCTTGCTGGCGATCCGCTTGCTATGGTTATCCCAAGAGGGGTTAGTGATTTTGAGGACAGGTACAAAAAATCACCAGTATAAACCTTTGGGGATGGGTAGAGCCTTGACTTCATGAAACCGACCCTTTGACCCCATGTTTTTTCTATGTTTTTGTGTGCTGCATTCATACATTCATTTAAAAACCATTTAAAAAAAATCTTCTCTTCTAGTCTCTCTTTTTCAAATTAAACTAAGACAATGATTGCAAATGTCAGATAAAGAGATTGCGCTAATGAATTTTGGTAGAAGGAAGACTCACAAGTACACCTTCAAGGTTCCAAAACTAGAGGATTTAAGAGGTCTGGCGAGGATGATAACCAACCCTGAGGCTTTCAGAGCCAAGTATGGAGGACTGTTGTCTATGTTAAGGGTCCATGTAATTGAAGGAATCCTGTCCACGCTAATCCAGTTCTACGATCCGGTCTATCATTGTTTCACATTCCCGAATTATCAACTAACACCAACACTGGAGGAGTACTCTCACCTTATTGATTTACATATTACTGATCAAGCTCCCTTTTTCTGGACTGGAAGAAATTCCAAAGGATCAAACCATTGCAAGTGTAATCTATTTGGACGAGTCAGAAGTCAGGACTCACATGACCACTAAGGGTGGAATCCAGGGTTTTCCAGCCCAGTTCTTAATCAAGAAAGCTCTGTACTTTGCTAGTATAGGGAACGTGGTTGCTTTCGAAAGCATCTCTGTTTTGCTTACCTACGGGTTATTTTTGTTTCCCTACATCGATAACTTTGTTGATATCAATGCCATTAAGATTTTTCTAATTGGAAACCCTGTACCGACCTTGCTTGCAGATGCTTATCATTCAGTACACTTAAGGAATTTGTATAGTGGAGGAATGATCACATGTTGCATACCCCTGCTGTACAAATGGTTCATTTCCCACTTGCCCAAGTCTGCTGCATTTTGGGATCCTAAGAATACTTTACGTTGGTCGCAGAGAATCGTGTCTCTTACTAACTCTGACATCGATTGGTACAATCGAATCTATGATGGGATCAGGATCATTGACCGTTGTGGAAATTTCCCAAATGTACCCCTCATAGGAACAAAAGGAGGAATCAATTATCATCCAGTTTTGGTTCGTCGTCAATTTGGATTCCCGATGAGGCATGTCCCGTGTAATGCTCATCTAGAAGGTCTTTTCTTCAAGGAAGGAGAAAATGATAGGGCACTAAAGACAGAAATAGTGCATGCCTAGAAACACGTTCATAGGGAAGGAAGAGAGTCTCTAGGAAAGCCGGACTGTGTCTTGGTGGAACCTTATCTCTACTGGGTACAAACTAGAGCTCTCAAGTTGAGGATGCCTTACCCTCGTCAAGAAGTTCTTCCGTTAAGGGACCCTGTCCTTTATTTTATGTCTGATACGGAAAAACTTCAGGTTACTCTCAACAAAGTTCTACAGGAAAAGAGGTCTTGGAAGAACAAGTACCGTATTCTCAATGTGGAGCATAAGAAAATACAGCAACTGTTAAAAGAAAAAGACACTCTGATTGAGATTTTAGGGCAACATGCTGTAGAAAATCAGGATGACCAAAGGAATTTGCTCACTCATTTTACGTGGAAAAGGAATGACAACCCGACAACGGCCCAAAAGCCCCAGTCAAAGAAAAGGAAAGTACCAGAACCAGCACCTAGCTCCCCTCAGAGAGGACTCGGGACCCATAAGTTTAGATTTCCTTTTGCAGCACTATGTAAATTACTGTATTTCCATTCCGAAATCTTTGAATTCAATAAAACGGGGTCTTCCCCGCTGTTTGATATTTACAATCCAATTGTCGAAGTTTACTTTGAATAAATAAGAAAATATATATAATTAATATAATCATTGCATATCATTCATCATTCACATGTAACGCATTCTTATTACCTAGGAATCTCACGTTTGCGTCTCGATTCTAGAGTCAAATTGTCTCATTCGTACAATACTCGGGCCAATCGACAGAAAAAGATGGATGATCTCGAGGAAGAGAACAGAGAGTTGTGGGAAGAGATCGACACTCTGAAAGAGGATCTGAGAAAGCTTCATAACGACATGCAAGCTCTAGCAGAAGCTCAGATGCAATAACAAAGGACTGTGATCTCAGTGATCACATCAATGCCCATAGTGGAGAAGTATGATCTTAGGTATAAAATGCCGAAAGATCATCCTTGGGGCATGCCACTCAACTATATCCTGAAAGGATATATTCTGCCAATCACGGAGGATCCGGGAACTGCATCAGGAGCCGCTGGGCCTGAAGGTTACAAACTTCGGGAAAGCGAAGATGCCCGGGGCACGACAGCAACTCGTGAAGGTTACAAACTTTGGCAGAGGGAAGGACCTAAAGTCACTGCCATGATGACTATACCACCACCCATGGTACACACTGTTCCGAAAGGACAGATTCCACAGATACCTTCTGGTGGAAGCGAAAGTATGGATAACAAAATGAATGAGTTCTAGGAACAATTCCTGGAGATGCAGAAAGAACTGTAAGCCCTCCGTGGTCAGGATCTATTTGGAAAAGACGCTGCAGACCTTTGTTTGGTCCCCAATGTAAAGGTTCCGCACAAATTCAAGGTGCCCGAATTTGAAAAGTACAAGGGTAACTCTTGCCCTCAAAGTCACTTGGTGATGTACGCTCGACGATTGTCAACTCAGACAAAGAACCAGGAGCTACTGATTCACTATTTTCTAGATAGTTTAACCGGTGTCGCGCTCAAATGGTACATGGGTTTAAACCACACTAAGATCGGCACTTTCTGAGATCTTGGCGCTGCCTTCGTTCAAAAATACAAGTATAACCTGGACATGGCACCGGACAGAGATCAACTCAGATCGATGTCACAAAAGGACAGGGAAACCTTTAAGGAATATGCTCAGAGATGGCGTGAAATTGCCGCTCAGATTTGTTCACCTCTTGAGGAAAAATAGATGAAAAAGATCTTCTTGGAAACCTTAAGCTCATTTTACTACGATCGAATGGTTGCCAGTGCGCCCAGTGACTTCACCGAGATGGTGGGCATGGGAGTTCGTCTTGAGGAAGCAGTCTGAGAGGGACGGTTAGTTAAAGACGTTGGATCATCAAGTAGTACAAAATGATAGGTAGTGCTCTCCCTAAGAACAAAGAGCAAGATATTGGCAATATCTCTCTCGGAAAGCAAAGGAGAATGTACCAACCAGTAGCAGCTGTAACTCCTGCTATCAACCCTGCGCCTGTTCCTACGTATCAACCTCAGGTTGCTCAAAGCCAACCTAATCAACAGCAATTTTAGCAAAGGACACAATAGCCCCTTCAGCAGGCTCATCCCCCATATAACAACAACCGTACAACTCGACCTCCAGGGTTTGATCCTATACCAATGTTGTATGCATAACTGTTTCCACTCTTACTGGTCAAGGGGCATGTCCAAACCAGGTCTCCTCTTACAGTACCTGAGAATCCGCCTTTTTGGTTCAAAGCGGATCAGACTTACCCTTATCATCAAGGAGGACAAGGGAATAGCATATAAAACTGTCTTAGTTTCAAATCCGATGTGCAAAAGCTTGTTAGGAGCGGGGTCTTATCTTTCAAAGATACGAATTCGAATGTTCTCACCAACCCGTTGCCTCAACACGAGAAAGCTGTGGTAAATTTGATAGAAGGAGAGTCTAACAACAGCTATCAAATTCATGAGGTACTCTTATTGAGGGCCAACTTGGCCAAGATGCATTGTAGACAGAATGGATACGGCCATGTGCCACCTCATAATTATCACCAGTGTGATATCTGCTCTAAAAACAATCAAGGATGTTCTGTGGTGCAATCAGCTCTACAGGAACAATTGGATCTCAGATGGATCCAAGAGCACCGTGTTCACGGGGTCAACATGATTTATGCAAATTCCAACATCATTCAGAACCACGACATTCGTGTAATGAATGTCAACTTGGTGGAAATGCACTCAAGGCAAATCCAGTATCATAATTTGCCGCGACACGACTATAATTCCTATATGATTTGCTCGGTAAACAAATAGCGATGCTCTTTCAAGATGGCCTTGCAGCGTCAGATGGATCTTGGATGGATTCAGGATTACCCCGATAGAAATCAGTATCAAGTGAATATGATTCAAATCTTTGATATTCGCTTGATGAATACCAGCTTGGTGGAGTTACATGCTACACAAGTCCATCTCTGTTTCTTGACTTCACATAATTATCAGAATTGTAAAGTGTGTCGTGAGAGTAACCAAGGGTGCGCTCTCGTTCAAAGAACTTTGCAACACTTGTTAAACCACTGGTGGCTTTCGATCTATATGGATGAAGACACGCAACAAATCAGTGTGACAAACGGGAACCCTACTAGGCCTCAAAGTCAGGATGTCCGGTCTATGGAAATAGACCTAGTAAGGTTACACTGCATTCAAAGCGGACGTGGCTAAGTGCCACCACAGAACTACGAACGCTATAGAGTCTGCTCGGAAAATAATCAAGGATGTTACCTCGTGTGAGAAGCCCTTCAACGTCAGCTGGCTCCCAAAGAGATTCGACCGTGTCCAAGTTCTGGATCAATCAGTTGGATGCCAGACTATTTCGCTGATTAGATTAAGGATTTTGTCGTGATCTCTGATCACGGAAGGACCAAAGATGTTTGTACCATCATCCCTCTACTTGACGAATCGAAGGTTCTTAACTAGGAATTGGTTGAAGTTACTTACGACAGTCAGAGAAATCAGAAGGCCCATGTAGTTATCTATCTACCGGGACCGCTACCGTATGAATCAGCTAAGGCGATCCCTTACAAATACGGTGCAATAATAATTGAGAATGGAAATGAAATTCCATTACCCTCCGTCGTGAATATTGCAGACATCAGTTGAGTAACATGGAGCGGTCGAATCTTCAACTGAGGGGTTGGAGAACCCATCAAAGAAAAGGAACCTCAAACTAAAGTTCCCGATCCACCAGTCGGTCAATCCAGTGATCCCGACCTTTGAAAGAATGATGATGAGATGCTGAAGGTCATCCAAAGGAGTGAATACAACATTGTTGATCAACTGTTACAAACTCCTTCGAAGATCTCTGTGTTATCACTTTTACTCAGTTCCGAAGCCCACAGAGAGGCTCTACAGAAAGTCTTAGAGCAGGCCTTTGTGGAACAGGATGTGTCGATAAGGCAATTCGACAGTATCGTCTCTAACATCACCTCCTGCAACAACTTGGGGTTTAGCGATGAGGAATTGACGGAAGAGGGCCCAAGTCACAACATGGCGCTCAATATCACAGTTAACTGCCAGGACGATGCTTTAGCCAGCATACTGGTAGACATTGGATCGACTCTCAATGTTATGCCGAAGTCCACTCTAATGCAACTATTATTTAAAGGATCTCCGATGAGAGGCAGTGAGGTCGTCGTCAAAGCATTTGACAGATCCCAAAAAATAGTTATCGGCGAAGTCGACCTTCCCATAACTATCGGTCCTCACACTTTCCTAGTCACTTTCCAGGTCATGGACATTCGAGCAACATACAACTATTTGTTGGGAAGACCTTCGATACACCAGGCTGGGGCAGTCACTTCGACACTTCACCAGAAGCTGAAGTTCGTCAAGAATGACCAACTCATCACGGTCTGTGGATAACAAGCCTTGATCGTGAGTAACCTTTCATTGTCCACTTGTGTAGAACCCAAGGAGGTTGTGGGAACCCAGTTCCAAGCGCTTTCGGTGAGCAATGAGAATCAATCATAAAAAGAACATTGGTTTCCTCGTACAAAGATGATCTCAAAGTAATGGGGACAACTTGTCATTCCTACTGATAACAAGACAAAGAAAGGTCTTGGCTTTTCCTCGACCTGTACCCAAACTACTAAAGATGAAAGTTTTCATCCCATTTAGAATTTCTTCCACAGTGGAGGTTTCCTTCACCCAGTGTCTCAAGAAGTACATACCATCAACGAGGGAGATTCCTCCGACACAAATGAGGAATAGAAGTCCTATCTTAACAAGGACGGTTATATGTCTTAGAAAGAGGTGCCTACGCCATTTTGCTATCCCGCACAAAGTACGAGATTTATAGCAAGGTCAGATGTCGAAATGATATACGGAGATTGTGATCCGGAAGGATGTCGTGCTCCACCAAATTCATTATAGGAGGACACTTCGATGAAATACAACTTTGACCACGAGTATTATGGCCCAATGGATGGCCTGCCTATGTGGCAGCCGTACCCAGGAGACTCGGGGCAAGAGAATCAGCCCAACGATGCTTATCAGCTCAGCATCTTCGAAAAGAATACCTGTGTCCCCACGGAATCATGGGATCCACACTCAGGGCATTCAAAAAATATCCAACACGACGATGAATTTGCAAAGTTTGCAGGACTAGAATTCATTAACTATGCTTTTCCCGAGGTCAACGTCATCGAAAGGGATGACTCCTTCGGTTCCAAAGAGGTGTGGGACACCTTATGACAACCGAGTGGCAAATACGACTTCATGGTCAAATACAACGCTCCTGAAAGCTCTCGTATCAGGCTCGAAGACATCCAGCCAACTGGATGGGGAGATCTACCTGATAGCACAAATACTATGCAAAATACAACCGAGGAATCCTCCTACGACAACTTTGCCTGGGAGACAGATTCCAATGATCCTGCTCCACCAGAAATCAGCGTTATTTCTGAAGACAAATCAAGAATGATGGTACCAGACTTTGTGATTCACCGAGGAATTCGCCGCCAATGGGTTGCGGTCGATGTTCCGAAGATCGTTCATAAGTCCAAGTAATGGCCATCTTTGTTTTAACCTTTCACTCTGCCCAGGTGAAACAGATGTTTTGATAGGGCTCACTTTCTGTAAATGTCCCTCTTCGCTTAACCCAAAGCGAAAGAGTTTTGTTTTATAGGGCTGTAGTTTCAAGAATCGACAAGTTCATAAATAAATAAACGTCGTTCTGTAAGTTCCATATTTATTGTTGTTTTCTCTTTTCGCTTTTTCAGAAAATGGTAATCCTAGAAAACAACAAATAATAAAAACGAGCAGTTTTCGGAAAAACACTGCACACACTTTTACATTCCCTCTATCTCTTCTCAAAACAATCATCACGTCATGCATATTGCTTGTTTTAAACCCCATTGAAACATACGATCCAATGCCTTCTCCCAACTTTGAATTCCTGATATTTGAGGCCGAAGAAGAAGATGATGACGAAATTCCAGAGGAGATCTCCCGATTACTCAAACAAGAGGAAAGGTACATTAAACCTAACAAAGAGCCGTCGAAAACAATCAACTTGGGTTCAGAGGAAGAGAGAAAAGAGGTTAAGATTGGGGCACTGCTCAGTTTAACTGTCAAAGAAAGTTTGACAAAGCTTCTCAAAGAGTTTCCCGATGTATTCGCTTGGTCTTATCAGGACATACCAGGGATGGATACCAGCATCGTGGAACATCATCTACCGTTAAGATCAGAATGTCTGCCACTAAAACAAAGGTTGAGACGGACTCACCCAGACATGGCCATCAAAATCAAAGACGAAGTACAGAAACAGATTGACGCGAGTTTCCTCGCCACATCAGAATATCTTCAATGGTTAGCCAACATAGTACTAGTTCCAAAAAAGGAAGGAAAGGTCAGAATATGTGTGGATTACAGAGATCTAAACAAGGCTAGTCCAAAGGATGACTTTCCCTTACCACACATAGACATGCTGGTAGACAGTACAACAAAGTTCAAAGTTTTCTCCTTCATGGATGGATTCTCGGGCTATAATAAGATAAAAATAGCGCCGGAAGATATGGAGAAAACTTCCTTCATCACCCCATGGGGTAATTTTTGTTACAAGGAAATGCCATTAGGGTTGAAGAACGCCGGGGCAACCTATCAAAGGGCCATGACTACTCCGTTTCATGACATGATACACAAAGAAATCGAGGTATATGTCGATGATATAATTGCCAAATCTAGAACAGAGGAGGAGCATGTGACCCACCTGTCAAAGCTATTCGAGCGGTTAAGAAAGTATAAACTCCGCTTAAATCCCAATAAGTGCACATTCGGTGTCCGTTCAGGGAAACTCTTAGGGTTCGTCGTCAGCCAAAAAGGAATTGAGGTTGATCTTGACAAGGTCAAGGCCATTCAAGAAATGCCTTCTCCAAGGACTGAAAAACAAGTTAGAGGATTCTTGGGACGTTTGAACTACATTTCCATATTTATATTCCTCATGACCGCGACGTGTGCACCAATCTTTAAATTACTCAAAAAGAATCAGGACTGCATTTGGACAGAAGATTGCCAAATCGCCTTCGATAGTATCAAGGAATACCTGTTGAATCCACCAATTTTATCACCTCCAATGGAAGGAAGACCACTGATCATTTATTTAACAGTCTTGGAAGACTCCATGGTTGTGTACTTGGCCAACAAGACGAAACCAAAAGAAAAGAGTCTACCATCTACTATTTGAGCAAGAAATTCACCGACTGCGAGACTCGGGACACGATGCTTGAGAAAACTTGTTGTGCTCTGGATTGGGAAGCCAAATGTCTTCGCCAGTACATGATTCGCCACACTACTTGGTTATTCTCTGAAATGGATCCAATCAAGTATGTCTTTGAAAAACCTGCTCTCACAAGAAGGATTGCCCGTTGGCAGATGTTGTTATCAGAATACGACATCGTGTACCATGCTTAGAAATCCATCAAGGGAAGTATTTTAGCCGATCATTTAGCTCATCAACCGATTAACGATCAGGAATCAGTCGGATTTGACTTCCCAGGTGAAGATGTCATGTATTTGAAAATGAAAGATTGCGATGAACCACTACCCAGTGAAGGGCCAGAACCAGGTTCCCAATGGGGACTAATCTTTGACGGAGCTGTCAATCATTATAGAAACGAAATTGGAGCAATCATTATAACACCTCAAGGTACCCACATTCCTTTCACCGCCCGACTGACATTCAAGTGCACAAACAATGAGGGCGAATACGAAGCTTGTATCATGGGTCTCGAAGAAGCGATCGACTTGAGAATTAAGAACTTGGATGTATATGGCAATTCAGCCCTGGTTATCAATCAGATTAAAGGAGATTGGAACACATACCAATCAGGATTGATTCATTACAAAGACTATGCGAGAAGGTTGTTGCCCTTCTTCAACAGAATTGAGTTTCATCATATCCCTCGTGAAGAGAATCACATGGCCGATGCATTAGCCACTCTCTCTTCCATGATTAGTGTAGGTCAATGGAATGATGTACCTAAGGTTGACGTAATGCGCCTAAAGAGGCCCGCTTACATCTTCGTGATTGAAGCAGTCATAGACGAAAAACCTTGGTATCATGATATCAAATGCTTCCTTCAGAAACAGGAGTACCCACCTGGGGCATCCAAAAAGGATAGAATGACCCTCAGAAGGTTGGCTGACAGCTTCTTCCTGAGCAGTGATACACTCTATAAGATAAACTTCGACATGGTCTTGCTCCGATGTGTAGACAGACCAGAAGGAAACATGCTGGTAAAAGAAATTCATGAAGGATCCTTTGGCACTCATGCCAATAGACACACAATGGCGAGAAAAATTCTAAGAGCAGGGTACTATTGGTTGACAATGGAATCCGATTGTTACAAGTACATGAGAAGGTGTCACAAGTGTCAGATATACTCAGAAAAAATCCATGTATCGCCAACGCATATCAAAGTTCTTTCTTCCCCGTGGCCTTTTTCCATATGGGGAATCGACATGATTGGCATGATTGAACCCAAGGCTTCAAACAGACATCGGTTCATTCTAGTGGCCATTGACTACTTCACCAAGTGGGTCGAAGCAGCGTCATACACCAATGTAACACGACAAGTGGTGGTCCGATTTATCAGAAACAATATCATTTACCGTTATGGTGTTCCGAGCCAGATCATTACCGATAATGGATCTAACTTGAACAACAAGATGATGAAAGAGTTGTGTGCTGAGTTTAAGATTGAACACCATAACTCATCTCCCTACCGACCCAAGATGAACGGGACAGTAGAAGCGGCTAACAAGAACATCAAGAAGATCGTTCAAAAGATGGTTCTAACCTATAAATACTGGCACGAGATGCTACCCTTTGCTCTTCATGGTTATCGCACATCTGTCTGTACTTCAATAGGGGTAACCCCTTTCTCTCTAGTATATGGCATGGAAGCAGTGCTCCCCATAGAGGTAGAGATCCCATCAATCCAGGTATTAATGGAAGCTAAGCTAACAGAGGCTGGATGGTGTCAAAGTCGACACGATGAGCTGAATCTGATCGAAGAGAAGCGAATAACAACTATGTGCCACGGTCAGTTGTATCAACAAAGAATGAAGAAGGCATTTGACAAAAAGGTCTGACCTCGCGTCTTCAGGAAAGGAGACCTTATGCTCAAAAAGATCCAATCATTTCTCACAGACTACTGGGGAAAATGGACCTCGAATTATGACGGCCCATATGTGGTCAAGAAAGCTTTCTCAGGCGGTGCCTTGAGACTCGTAACTATGGATGGAGAGGAATTTGCCTACCCCACAAATGTTGACGTAGTCAAGAAATACTTTGCCTAAATAAAAAAAAAGAGTCTCGGTGGATTGAAAACCCGAAAGGGCGGTCCAGGCAAGAATTAGAGACATGATCAACAATCATCCCAGTGGATTGGAAATCTTAGAGTACAATCTAGGCAAAAATTAGGGATAATGGCAAGTAACTATTTTCCACAAAGGGGCAAGTCCCTCAGCAGCAGTTACACCATCAGCCAGAAAAACTCCAGTCAAGGTCATTTTCGACCGAAGCTCAGGATGTCTATAATTCAAAGTTGGTAGGAGGATAGCGGTCGTTATGTTTCAATGTAGCCCTTTTCCTTAAATTACCATTTTCTAAACTTTGTACATACCCTATGGAATCACGCGCTTGGCTGATTTCCATCCTATTAATAAAATTTGTGCCCTAGTGCTTTTGTTTACAATTCTTATTTGTTTTAGCTTTACATAACGACATTTTAACATGATTAACGATTCTTGAAATAAAACAAAAATGAATTTACTTGTTAAAATTTTTCTGTTTTTCAAAATAAGGATGGCAATTTCTTTTGACTGTTGAACATCGAAAGAACATCGATCGCTACTCCAGAAGTAATCGAGCTTCAAAGTGCAGAATCCAATTACTCCTTCTAAACCAGTGCACCTGAATGAAGGATCAACTGTGTCAGAGACCGTGTTTCCTCTGACACCCCCGAAAGAGTTCTTATCTCCTAAGCCTGACCAACGATGTTCCCAACGGGGACAATCTCTCCTAAGCAAGGCAGAATTGCTATTTTGAATCCAGTGGTACCTCTTTGTCCCTCGCAGTGGTCGAGTATCCAGTCATGTTCATTCGTTAGTCTGTATGTCGTGTCAGTTTTGTCAGCATATACATACATACATCATGCATTATTGATTTACATTCACATTCATGTTGCATCACTATCACTCTGGTCAGTCTTATCCCCAAGTGATAAAAGTCCTCTCAGTCGCGTTGTCAGTTCTCCCCTTGTCAAGAAACGTCGCGTCTGAACAACCTCTCTGCCAGTTCATTTCTGAATTGAAGGTGGTTCTTTGACCACTTTGATAACTTGAACCTCTGAAAAGCCAGAGAGCTTTCAACAAACGTCACTCTTCACCATTGAAGATGATATTTTTGATTTCCCGGATTGAGGAAGATCCCCAAAGAAAGCCTCTTAATCAGAGACTCGGCAGTACAACAGTTTTTCTCCAAAAAATTCGCTAACGAAAAGGTCATCGGCACCTCAAAATTGGATCACATCATATGGCATTTATCCGAGAAGATCCCGAGAGAAGTATGATGTAATACCCCTAAGCGAAAGCAGTTTCTCAAGAGACTCGTTTTCCCCCACTAGAGTCAATGAAGGGCATCTCCAACAGAAAAGTTTGTACACCTCTACAGCTCAGACGAATGGGTTTCCCCAGCAAGTCTGACATCAAAAGTTTTTCCATCAAATGGCATCTCCCCGGGAAAATTCGACGAGAAGTTTGAGGAAAGCCGCTACGAACAGCGTCCCTTGCCAAGAAATTTTATTGACAAAAGAAACTGAGACCAGTTCCTTGGTAGGAAACCAGGATCGAGGGGAAGTTTATTTCAGCAACTAAGACCAGTTCCTTGGCAGGAAACCAGGATCGAGGGGAAGTTCATTTCAGAAACTAAGACCAGTTCCTTGGTAGGAAACCAAGATCGAGGGGAAGTTCATTTCAGAAACTAAGACCAGTTCCTTGGTAGGAAACCAGGATCGAGGGGAAGTTCGTTTCAGAAACTAAGACTAGTTCCTTGGTAGAAAACCAGAAGATTAAATAGGGCATCTGTCATACCCCAAATTTTGACCACTAAGATTTCCCATCATTGTGCAAATCATCAGCACAATATGGATGTACCTTTGTGCCTCATCAATCTCCTCAAGGGTTGTTGAGCACTGACTGCAATCAGACTTAGGGTTTCAAGACCTCTCAGAGCTTTTAGGCAAAGGATCAATCAAGAAATGACATGATCCTGTAACACCTCAAAATTTTCCCTCATGTTTCCAACTTTAACTGGCTTATGTTGCATTGCATTTTTGCATAATCATCATTGCATACCATTGGCCTTAACATGGGATCAGGGTATCTAAGTCAAATCCAAGGAGCCTTGAGCCTCAAGAGATCTTAACTGAGGCCATCACATCATCATATGATCAAGCTTGACAAGATATTTCAAGTGAATCACCCTCTCCTAACCAGTGCAAAATTAGGGTTTTGGGTTTCTTGAGTATGACACCCCAATAGGCAAGATCTTTGAGCTTTTATCATCTCCAAATGGCACATTTCATCCTTGTTTGAGAGGATACACATCATGCTCAGAGGAATTTGGATTTGGAGGATGTGCTGATTTCTTCTAGACTGAGGGCACCAAAACTAGGGTTCGCCATAAAATCAGTTTATTTCTGATTTTTTGGGTAAGGCTTGATTTCATGGTATTCCTCATGTCCTCAAGTGTCTAAGATTGGAGAATGGTCCATCAATTTGGTTTGGAAGGGTTTTAATTGATCAATTGACTAAAAATCAGGAGAATTGGGGAAAAGTCAACTGTGCAGAGGAGTTAACTCTTGACTTTTTGAGGTCAAAATATTGTTCCTCATGTCAATTATGATCATTGGTGAAGATTTGATCAAGAAATATCAAGGGATTCATCAAAAATCAAGAAAGATTCAAAGTTGCCAAATTTAGAAACTCAGGGTTTCCATTTATGGCAAGTTTTGTCAAGCTGAGGGGTCACCTTTGAGGCATTCTTTTTCCATGTTCCAAGCTTCAAACTCAAAGGTTATGGAGGCCTATTAAAAGTTCACATTCTAAGCTTCAAAACCATACCAAGATCATGCTCATTGGATCAAAATTGAGAGAGATATGATCAATTAAAGTTTAGGAAAATCAAGGCAAAATGGCTAGTCATGACCAGTCAACACGCAGTCATTTTCACAAACACCTTGTGTGCATGTTGTGTCCAAGTTCATAGCCAAATTTCTCCAAGATAGAGGCTTCAATTGGAAAAATGTCCAACATGGAAATTGTTCATCTCCATCTCTTCTTCAAAATTGTTGTTGGAAGTTTTTTCATCTGATCAACACATGGGGAGATATGGTAGCTCAAAAAGGAGACCTCTAACTGATTTATTCCCATGCACATGGCCAGGCACGAGTAGGGCAAGATACATGTATAACTCAGTTGCAACCAAGCATGCTCATCATCATTTTTAGGTACTTTAGAGGTGTTATTTCCATTTATTTTGAACATCAATTTTGTTCTTCTCCACTCCCTCTTTCCAAATAACCAAAAACCTTGTGTTTTCATCCCATAATCATGAAGATTTATTTCTCCCAAGCTCACCTCATGCCATCTGTTTTCGTTTGTACCAAGTATCAAAACCAAGACAAAGCTTTGTTTTTCTTGTACATCATGTGCATGCTTCACATCTCATGTCATCAAGCCTTGCCATTTTAAGCTAAACACACTTCTTACAACCACACATGCTCATGCACACTTTTGCCATATATGATCAAACAAAGAGAGAGAAGGAAACTTGTTGAATAAGTTGTGTGCTGCTATGCTTCATCATCACCTTTCATTTTCAAAATCCCACCATAAGGTTACATGCTACCTCCATACACGAGCTCACCATTCCACTCACTCTCATTTCAATCCATCTGAACTCACTCACCTTCTAATTTCATAAACCATTGTTCTAACTATTAACCAAGGCGGTTAACAGTTAACCAAAGATATATAAACAAATCCTAACAGAATTGGTAACGGACTTGGATCATTCTTCACTTGGCTCAAACTTTTCACTCTCTCTCTCTCTCAAAACTCTTTCTCGTAGCTTCATTCTTCTATCTCTCTGCAAGAATCAAGTTTTCTTCATCTTCATCTTGGATCCTTCATTCATGGAGTAAGGAAAGAAACAAGTTGCTAGATCAAGTTTTATTCATCTTCATCAACTATTTTTTTTCGAGCAATTTAAAGTTCCTCTTGCCTTTATTTGGCCACGAACTACTCCAAGGATCAAGTGTATTATATCTAGCTTTCTTACAATAGAAGATTCAGCAGGTTCAGGTTCAATTTCTCAAACTTTTCTCATGCAATTTTAAGTTGTTTTAAGCCTGTTTTGGTGGTTTTGGAGCTTAGTAGAAGCTTTTGTGGATCTGGCTAGTTGATAGGCTCTGTAGGAGCATAGATTTAAAAATTAGGGCAGAATGTAGACCTTCGTTTCTCTCTGTGTGTGGACTGTCTGAGATTTCTAAGCCTAGAATCATGATCTACGTGGTGAGAGGTTTATTTTGATATAAGATTTGCACATTTCTGGAATGTTTGGAGACTGCACACGACGGAGGCTCGCCGGAGAAGACGACCGGAGTCTTCTCCGGCCACCTGAATCTTCAACCTCCCCTAAAACCTAGCCACTTCTCAGTTTAAAACACAATCGTTGATTGATTTATGATCCAACGCACCAGATCCTGCCAGCGAATTAATGAGCACGCTCCCTCTCACATGCCTTTTTTTTCTGACTTTGTGTTGACTATTTGATCATGTGTGTGCGTGCCATTTGGTCTTAACATGTGCTTGCATTATGAATCATTGGATGTGCATATTTTCCTGATCATCACGTTTGACTGGATCCAATGGCTATTGATTAGTCAATTTGTTTACTGAAGTCCATGGTATAACCCTCAAATTTCACGCGCCTTGGGCTGAGTTTTCTCTTGCTATCCACACCCCTCTCCTTTGAGCCCAATGTGCATTTCAACTTGGTTTTTGCTTGCGCTGTACTCCCCTTGACCATTTCTTTGTTTTTTTTAATTTTCTTTTCACATGTTTTCTTTTTTATTTTTAAAATTACTTAGAAACATGATAAAATTCCTAAAAAATTCATGGAACTCTCTAATGCATTTAAATAATTGTTGCATATTTTTATTCCTGATTTTGATATGTTTTAATGTTTTTTCCATAATTTCCTTTTATATTCTTTTTGTATGATCCTATGTTCATATGCATGCATTGTTTTGGATTTATTTGACATAGTTCCAAAGTGAATTTGCTTCTGAGACTTGACAAACACTTGTATGATATGTTGATACACTTCATTAATTTTTTGTGGTTTTTTAAAGTCATTTTTGAATGGTGTTTGAACCCTATCTTAGTGCACTATTGTTGTGTGGTTTGAATGAACTTGTGGAGTGCATTTGAACATGTTTCTTAGTGATTTTTGTGCCATAATTTTGGGAAATGATTACATACTATTTGAACTTAATTTAACTTGCATATGGTATTTTTATCATTCACCTAACTTGGTTTTTTGAATTGTTTGAGTGCATCTACATATGTATGTTGTTATAGGATCATGTGCTAGAGCTTTGATATACTTTGTGTACAATCCTATTTGGTACTTGTTGAGACCTTTTGACATATGATTGTGTGAACATTATAGGTCATTCAAATCACATTATAGGTCATTCACATCACATTATAGGTCATTTTTTGTTCATCGTTACATGACTTGTGAGCATTAGTTTGAACTTACATTGTGATACAAGTTTGTGCATCTTTGCTTACCCATCTTTGATAACTTGTTTGCATCAACACTTGCATGATCTTAAACCATTACTCAAACATGATTCACTTCTGTTTGCAATCATCCTCAACCATATTCCATGACCTATAATTGCACATCACATGTCTCTTAAGTTCATAAATCTTTGCATGCTTGTTGAAATTGTTTGAACCTAGTTTGCTTCTAATCTTCTTTGTGCTTCAACATGGTACTTGTGTGAACTTTGTGCATATATTCTTGACTTCCAAATATCATTTCAAAAGTTATATGCTTCTGACTTGCATTCATTTGCATGATTTTTCATCTTTCATCTTTATCTTTGACTTGCATTACAAGTATGCATCATTGTTGAACTTCAATTGTGTTTGTTCACTCCTTCTTGCTTCATTTCTTTAAATGCTTTCATCCATGACTTGTATGTTCATTCAATGATATTCATATGCATTAATAAATGTCATTCATTTCTAACTTTGATGTGTACATGTGCATTTATACATGTTTACCTTTCATAAGCATTCATTGTTCATAAGTGATGCACAACTTGCATTTGCATGATTGTTTGGTGCATAGTTTGCTTTTGTTTGATTTCATATGGCATGTTTACATTAGTATGATCCCTTAACATGTAAATACTAACTTTGAATGTCCCTTATCCATTAGGACCCTTCCCTTTTGGTTTGCACTTTACTTTCTTCTTAATTTGTCTTCTTAAAGCAAATAGTTTTGTTTGGTTTAGTTTCTTGTACTAGTTTTCATTATTTGTGATGATTATGTACTAACATTTTTGTGTAGGGGCAGAGGTAAGACATTTGAGTATGTGGATGTTAATCCATACTCATTTCTTCTTTCATCTCTTATCTCTTTCACTTCTCTTTCTCTCTTGTGAATAGCAAGATATACTGCTTTGTGTAGAACTTTTTCACATCCCTTTGGGGATCCTAGCTCATCCTTAATCTTTGATTAAGGTGAGGTAGGATAAGCATTAGGTAGTGCTATCCCTCTTTTCTCTTTAGACTTAGGTTCTTAAACCTTGACCTTAGGGCCACTTTTGCATGATAACATTAGGAACAATTAGTTTCCCTTTAGTGTTTTCTTTTCAACTTGAGTCTCTCTTCTCATCTCATAACCACTTCTAAAACACTTAATAAGGTTAACGTGTATTGCGCATGAGCCTTGTACTTGGGGAATGGAGAATGGGGGGCTTCCTTCCACTTTCCTAGTGTGTTTAGCGTGCGTCCTGTCTTGGGTCGATGTGCGATGCATTCGATCCTATGTCGTAGACTTGGGTGCAATGCAAGTTATGAATTAACTTCAATCCACTTCTTGTCTAAAAAACACAAAACAAATCCAAACCTTTTTCATCCTTCAGGATCACTAAGCTTCAAACATCATTTTCAGAAAAGAGCACGTTACTTCCGTCTTGTCGCAAACAGGCATCGACCCTAACTACCGGGCGCGAATTTAATATCGCTTATAAAAAACACCCAGACCTCGTTAGGTCAAACTACGACTGCTCTGACGTCCTCCTTCTGGTTAGATTGAGGTTTATGCAGTGTTTCCTTTCCCTCTCTTGGGATAAATACACATTGCTGGCGACTTTGTTTCTGCGCCACTTTCGTGTTTGTACCTGGATGAAAATCCCAGGAGCGACAGCTGGCGACTCTGCTGGGGACTGGTTGACCTCTTGCTGGTCCATCCTCTTTGTGAGTCAATCCTAGCGCTTGTTTGTTTCTTTTCATTGGGTGTTTAATGTGGTGCTTTATTTTGCTGTATATTACCGTTTTACTGTTTTACTGCATTATTGCTTTACTATATTTACCGCATTTATTACATTGCATTTCATTATTATACTGGATTGTGCTGTGCTGTACTGGTTTTCTGTTTGGCAGGTTGGGATGTTCTGAGAGATAAGCCCACTACCCAGGCTTGAGCATACACATAGGTATTAGCGTGGGCAGGCATGTCGCTCCCGTGGTGTTTGGTCACGTGTGGGTGTTCACGAGACCTACAGCCAGACAAGGTTCTATCCGGAGCTATCTGCTACTGTATGTTTGATACAGGCCAGTAGATATTATCTGGATGAATTGTCGACTCTAGTGACCATTCCCGATGACTCAGTAACGGCACTCCTCCCGAGTTGTGATAATGGCAAACCAGAAATGGTAAACCCATTACGCATTCTCGATCTGAGGAACCAATGTTGGGAACTTGCTATAGGATATCCTTTTTGAAAGCGAATCAGTGGAGGCACTCCTCGATTGGCAATAATACTGTACCCCGAGGGATGAATGTACTATTGGTTCTCGACCTCAGTGCCAGAAGCTGAGGATCTTTCGTTTTCTAGTACCCACACGTGAGAAGGGCTGGTTATTTACAGGTTTGCAGGTAACCTTGACTTTCAGCATACCCGGTACTTTGGAGATCTTATCAGTATGGTTTATCTGTGTGGTTACTCTGTTGTTCTGGAATTCTGGGGAATTTGGGCCTTGGAATTATTTAGTCATTTCAGTCCAGTACAAACACGTGGCACCTTGATCCCATGCTTTGCATTGCATCATCCTTTTTTCTAACATTCATATTTTTCATTTCCAGGTAGTATCTGATATTTTGATTCCAATCAACGGGCAGTTATAGGGTGGACACTAAAAGGAGTAAGAAGAATATCATTGTGTACAAGTTCCCGAAGCTCATACTTGGTCAGATTTGTAGCTTACAAGAGATGGCCGGTCCGGACTTGTTAGGAATGTTCAAACAGAATTATGGGTGGATCATATCTTGTGTTCGTATCCTCAGCGAGTATGAATATAATGGCTTGCACACCTTGATGTAGTTCTATGATCCTTACCTGAGGTGCTTTGTATTGACAGATTATATATTGGTTCCCACTCTGGAAGAGTATTCTAATATCCTGGGAATTTCCATTAAAGGAGGTGCTCATTTCTGTGGTTCCAAGGCAGATCTTGATTTCCAAGCTGTGGCTGGTGCTCTTTATTTGAGCAAGTCAACTTTAGAAGCTGATATTTCTAGTAAGGGAAAGGTTTGTGGCTATCACTTGACATACCTGGTAAACAAGGCTCAAGAAGCGGCTAAGGAGAAGAAGTGGACTGTTTTCAATGTAGTGTTGGCTCTTTGTATATATGGTATTGTCTTGTTCCCAAGTGAACTTGATTTTGTTGATACGAATGCTATCAGGATATTTATAACTCAAAATCCAGTGCCGACTTTGTTAGGAGATCTTCATTATGCCTTATACAACAGGAATGAGAAGAGACGAGGTGGGACAGTTCATTGTTGTGCACCTCTTTTCTATAAGTGGTTTACCAATTGTCTACCTCAGTCAGGGGCTTTCAGGGATACTAAGAATTCTTTAAAATGGAGTCAATGTCTGATGGGCCTAGATGCTAAGGATATTGTTTGGGTGGATCATGGATTGCTGGGTAAAGACATTTTGCACAGCTGTGGTGAATACCCTAACGTACCATTGATAGGGAGAAAAGGAGGTATTAATTATAATCCTTCTTTGGCTATCCGGCATTTTGGATATGCCCTGAAAGATCCACCAGCTGAAAAGGAGGTGGAAGAGTCTTTGTATTTTCACATGGCTGAAGGTGGGTTAGATATAGCGCAGAAAGCTTCCGAAGCATGGATCAGTAGGCAGAAGAGAGGAAAAGCTGTTTGGGGTTTGCCTAACAATCAAACTTTCCCTCCATATGAATGCTGGATAAAGAAGAGGGTCGAAAAGTACTACTTACCTTTTGATTGGGCGCCTCCCTTATATCCCATAGTGATAGAAGAGAAAATCACCGTACCAATTGAAGAATTCGATAAGCAGCGAAAATTGGTGCATGATTTGAGGGTGGAAAATACTGGTATGAGTAGTCAACTGCAGGGTGCTTTACATGATAATTTGGAGTTGAAATGGAAGGTCCAAGACTTGACAGAGCGCCTGGAAAAAAGGGAGAAAGATCTTGATGACAGAGCTCAACATTGTAGAAAAATCAGTATGGCTGCTGAATCTTCTGCCAAAGCCTGTAGGAAAAACAAAAAGCTCTTGACCGAGACTGAGGCCAAGCTGGCCATGTATCAGGAAATGTGGGAAGAGCTCAAGATTGAGAATGGGGAGTTGAAAGAAGAACTTCAAAGGATGAAGGCAGATAAAAAGCACTTCTCTGGTAAGTGGAAAGAAGCTCAGAAGGAAATTGAAGAGCTCAAGTTACAAGCCGAAGTCAAGAAGTCAAGGCGCGAAGGCAGCGATGTTGAAGAACAGATTGCTAGGCTAAATCAAGATATTGAAAAGAGAAACAGACGTATCAAGGGGCCAATAGAGCGACCTACACATCCGGACACTATGGATCTTCTGGAAGAAGTTGAAACCAGTTTGTTTGGAATTAATTTGTAGTGATCTTGTCGCTATATTTTTTTGGGATTACCATCAGGATTGTTGATGGAATCACCTTTGATTGTATCAGACCTGTCTATATGGATTCTTATGACATGATATAAAATGCTTGGTTTAATCATATATATCAACATCTCTCAGTTTTTGAAAGGATGTGTTTCTTTTGTGTTGATTCTACGGTATTTCTGGGTTCGGATTTATTTTCCGATATTGTGTCCAATCCTTTGCCTGGTTTCTAAGACTGGAATCAAAGCAGATACGCCCTGGGGATGTTTAAATATGATGTTTGCATTTGCATTTGCATAACCATAATCATTTTGCATTTTTGCATAGCAGGTTTATCTCTGGGTTTCTTACCGTGTTCTTCCATAGGCAGGATTGCTGATCAGCAGGTTCATCGGTATTCTACCAGATCCAATCAAAAGAGAGCTATGGAACAGATGCAGGCTGAAATGGCTGCCATGCAGGCTCGCATTGCCCAATTTATGGAACTGATACAAGGAGTTGCACAGGGGCAGGAACAACTCAGAACCCTTGTTCAACCCCTGGTGGCAAGAGTAGATGAGGATGGTGTACTACATGGTGGTCTCCAGAACACTGTTATTCCTCTGGGCGGAGGTGTTAATGGAAATGGTATTCCTACTGGTCCTCCGGGCGGAGGTGTTTTCATTCCTTCTGTTGTGATCCCTCCGGGCGGAGGAGAAAATGTGGTGATTCCTTCTGTGGTTGGAGGAGGAAACAATGTCCATGTAGTTCATGGGCACCACTTTGATGACCAGCAGGAGGACATATTTTCTGTACATGGCAGGGAGGGTGTTCCCCCGATTGTTGATGATCAGAGGATCAGGTTAATTGAGGAATAGCTGAAAGAGGTCGTAAATCAGAACTCTGTGGGTATGGATTTGGATGATCTTGGGCTGGTCCCCGGTGTCGTAATTCCACGCAAGTTTCAGGTTTCCACCTTTGAGAAATACAATGGTACCACTTGCCGAAAGACTCATGTCCGGGCATACGCAAGGAAAATGGCTGCATACTCTAAGGACGAGAAATTACTGATGCATTTCTTCCAAGATAGCCTATTTGGGGCATCGCTGGAATGGTATATGCAATTGGAGAGATGTAATGTCCGCTATTGGAGAGAACTGGTAGAGGCTTTTGTCAAGCATTATCAGTATAATACTGATATGGCTCCCAATAGGACTCAGCTACAGAGTATGTCTCAGAAGGACAGTGAAAGCTTCATGGAATACACCCAGAGGTGGCGTGAACTGGCATCAAGGGTACATCCTCCTATGTTGGAGAAGGAGATGTTGAATATGTCCATGGCTACTTTGCCTGGTCATTATTATGAGAAGCTGCTACCTTGCATGTCAGGAAAGTTTGATGATCTGATCTTGGCTGGGGAAATGTTGGAAAGTGGAATTAAAACTGGAAAGGTGTCGGGAAATGATGGGTCTTCTTCTAGTGGAGGGAAGAAACCGTATGTGAATTACAAGAAAAAAGAGGAAGCGAATTCTGTTTCATCACATTGCGGTAAGGGAAAGCAGCATCAGAACTATAATCAGCAGGTGGCCTCAGTAACTATCCATGCAACACTTCCACCTCAAGCAGCACCTCAGTATCAAAGAAGGCCTAAGCAGAATAGACACTTTGATACTCCCCCGTTGCCTTATTCTCGGTTGTTTCAACATTTGATGCAATTGCAGTTAATTCAAAAGAGGACTCTAGCTCCTATTGTTGGTGATCCACCTCCGGGTTACAATCCCAATGCCCACTGTGAATTTCATTCTGGGGCACCGGGACACCACATTGAGGACTGCAAAGCTTTTAGGCATAAAGTCCAAGATTTGGTGGATTCGAAGGCCATCAAATTTTCCAACGACGGGCCAAATGTCATCCAAAACCTGATGCCGAACCATGGTGGGCCGAGGGTTAATGCTGTTATAGAAGATGGTGAATCTTTCAATTTGGTTCTAGACGTGAAGGAACTGAGGACTCTTTTGTTGGTAGTGAAAGAGAGACTACTGAAGGGTGGAGTATTCGCAGGTTGTGATAAAAGCTGTCTAGAGTGTTTGCTGTAAGTAAATGGTTGTGATCTGTTGAAATACGGAATTCAAAAGCTAATTGATACGGAATTCAAATGCGATTAGAAGAAGGAAGTTCTTGGCCAAAAGAATGATATTTCCACTATTACTATCCCTTTTAAGATGGTAACCTTTTCAGTGCCGGTGAAACCAGCGTCAGTCATTATCACCACTCCTGGGACCGTTCCGTATGAGAGCACAAAAGCTATCCCCTGGAATTACGGTGCTGAAGTGTTTGTTAACGGGAAGAAGCAAGAGTTGATGGGAACGTCAGTGATGAACTCCGATCCTGAGAATAATGAGGAAGCAGGAGCCATTACCCAGAGTGGTCAAGTCTTTATCCCATCTGATGATCAGGCTGGTGGTTCTAGACCAGACAAAGGGAAATAGGTTATGGATAATTCTGTGCAGACGCCGGTAATGAATGATTCCGCAGCAAAGTCGGGTGACAACTCGTTCTCAGAAAATGTAGAAGAGTTTATGAGGCTGATTCGGAAGAGTGACTACAAAATTGTTGACCAGTTGCACCAAACACCGTCTAAGATATCCATTTTGTCTCTGTTATTGTGTTCGGGGGTGCATCGGAACACGCTGTTGAAGGTATTGAATGCTGCGTATGTACCCCAGGAGATCTCCGTTAATCAGCTTGAGGGGGTGGTGGCCCATGTTAATGCAGGAAATGGCTTGGGGTTTACTGATTTTGATTTGACGCCGGCTGGGAGAAATCATAATAATGCTTTGCACATTTTAGTTGAGTGCCGAGGATCGTTAATGTCACATGTGCTGGTCGACACGGGGTCATATTTGAATGTTTTACCGAAAAAAGCACTGATGAAGTTGGACACTCGTGGGTTAATCTGCACACCAAGTGATTTGGTGGTGCGTGCTTTCGACGGTTCCAAGAGATCTGTCTTCGGGGAAATTATGCTGCCAATTAAGGTTGGTCCAGAGGTTTTTGATGCTACCTTCTACATCATGGACATTCAGCCTGCTTATAGTTGTTTATTGGGTCGTCCATGTATTCATGGACCTGGGGTTGTTACATCAACCCTGCATCAGAAACTGAAATACATGGTAAAAGACCATGTGGTGATGATTTGCAGAGAAGAAGATATCATGATTAGTCATGTATCTACTTTCAAGTATGTGGAGGTAGATGGCGAAATACATGAGACTTTATGTCAGGGTTTCGAAGCAGTGAAAATCACTGGGGAATCTCCCAAGAAAGCCAGCCAATCTGAAGTGGTGCAGCAGCCTGTAGTGGTATATCAGCCAGAGGTCTCCATGTCTTCCTTCAAAGATGCACGGGCCGTAGTTGAAGCCGGCAGTTCACCGAGATAGGGTCAAGTTATTGAGGTCCAGAATAAACAGAATACTTATGGGCTGGGATATAAGCCACCCATGCGTCTTGAGGATCCTCCCAAATTTTATGGTCCCGTTCGTTTTACCAATGCTGGTATGTTCTTTGACAGAGTCAATGCTATTGATGAAGAAGGGGATATCGATTGCGATATGGATAATTGGATCCGCCCCTGCACTCTAGGTCAAAGTCTTTGCAACTGGTCATCAGATAAAGCCATTCAAGTGACCGGCCCAGTGTAATTGCCTTTGTTTTTCTGTTATGACATTCCTACGCTCTGCCCAAGGCGTAGTGATTCTTGTTTGTAGGGCTTGAATATTTTGTGTGTTTTCTTTATCATTAATAAAGGACATTTTTCACATTCAAATATTATTGATCCCTGTTTTTCTGTTTTTGTTTTTTGCATTAACTCACATCAAAATGGCAATGTGTTTTTGTTTGTTGTATACATAATAAACATGAATCATCAATCATGCAGGTTTCCTTGTTCAGATACCACCAATCATGATTCAGCTATGTCTCAGTATGATTTCGACAATCCCATTTATCAGGCTGATGAAGATTGTGACTTACCCGAGGAATTGGCTAGACTGTTGAAACAGGAGGAAAAGGTCATTCTCCCTCATCAGGAGGAATTGGAGATTGTTAACTTAGGGACCGAGGACGCAAAGAAAGAAATAAAGATTGGGGCTGCTTTGGAAGACAGTGTAAAAAGAAGATTGATTGAAATGCTTTGAAAGTATGTTGATATCTTCGCCTGGTCTTACCAAGACATGCCTGGGCTTGACACTGAAATTGTGGTACACCGGCTGCCGTTCAAAGAGGGATATACTCCGGTAAAACAGAAGCTGAGATGGACGAAACCGGAAATGTCTGTCAAGATTAAAGAAGAGGTTCAGAAACAGATAGATGCTGGATTTCAGGCTGTGAAAATTATCCTCCGTGGGTTGCTAACATTGTGCCTGTACCTAAGAAGGACGGAAAGGTCAGGATGTGTGTTGACTACAGAGATCTGAATAGAGCAAGCCTGAAAGATGATTTCCTGCTTCCTCACATTGACGTGTTAGTGGACAGCACTGCTTAATACTCTGTATTTTCCTTCATGGATGGCTTCTCTAGGTATAATCAAATCAAAATGGCCCCAAAGGACATGGAGAAGACGACGTTCATAACACCGTGGGGAACATTCTGTTACAAGGTAATGCCCTTTGGATTGAAAAATGTTGGGGCAACCTATCAGCGGGCTATGGCGACTCTCTTTCATGATATGATTCACAAAGAGATCGAGGTCTATGTTGATGACATGATTGTGAAGTCGCAAACTGAGGAAGAGCATCTGGTGAATCTTCAGAAGCTGTTTGAAAGGTTGATAAAGTTTAGACTGAGGTTGAATCCGAACAAGTGCACCTTCGGGGTGAGATATGGGAAGTTGCTTCGGTTTATTGTCAGTGAAAAAGGTATTGAGGTTGATCCTGCTAAAGTAAAAGCCATACAAGAAATGCCTGAGCCGTGAACAGAAAAAGAGGTTTGTGGTTTCCTAGGGAGGTTGAACTACATTGCTAGATTCATCTCTCATCTTACGGCCACGTGTGAACCAATTTTAAAATTGCTAAGAAAAGATCAAGTGGTCAGGTGGAATGAAAATTATCAAAAGGCGTTTGAAAAAATAAAAGAATATTTGCAGGAACCTCCGGTCCTTTTGCCGCCAGTACCAGGAAGGCCATTGATTATGTATCTTACGGTTCTTGAGAACTCAATGGGGTGTGTGCTCGGTCAACACGACGAGTCAGGTAGAAAAGAACATGCCATCTACTACCTGAGTAAAAAGTTCACTGATTGTGAGTCAAGGTACTCAATGCTAGAAAAAAAATGTTGTGCACTCGCTTGGGCCGCTAAGCATTTGAGGCAGTATATGTTAAACCACACAACCCTCTTGATTTTGAAGATGGATCCGATCAAGTATGTGTTTGAAAAGCAGGCGCTTTCTGGAAGAATAGCCCGGTGGCAGATGGTTTTGACAGAATACGATATTCAATATGTTTCCCAAAAGGCCATTAAGGGAAGTGTTTTGTCAGAATATCTTACTGAACAACCAATTGAAGATTATCAACCAATGAAGTTTGAATTTCCTGATGAACATATCATGTTTCTGAAGATGAAAGACTGTGAAGAGCCTTTGCATGATGAGGGACCTGAAATTGGATCCCAATGGAAGCTAGTCTTTGATGGGGCTGTCAACTCATATGGTAACGGAATCGGGGCAATCATTACGACTCCACAGGGTTCTCATATACCCTTCACTACCCTATTAGCATTCATATGCACCAACAATGAGGCGGAGTATGAAGCATGCATTATGGGGTTAGAAGAAGCAATTGATTTGAGAATCAAGAACCTCGATGTTTATGGCGATTCCGCGTTGGTGGTTAATCAGATTACAGGTGAATCGGAAACTCGTCAAGCGAATTTGGTGCCTTATAACAACTATGCCAGAAGGTTGTTACCTTTCTTTGACAGAGTCGATTTCCATCACATACCCTAGTTGGAGAATCATATGGCAGATGCGTTGGCAACGTTGGCTTCAATGTATCAGGTGAATCATTGGAGTGAAACTCCCTCAATCAGAATCATGCGTCTGGATAGACCAGCTTTTGTGTTTGCGGTGGAAGGTGTATCAGATGGCAAACCTTGGTATCATGATATTAAGGCTTTTCTGAAGAGTCAAGAGTATCCCGAGGGTGCATCTGCCAAAAATAAGAAGACTCTGAGGAGGTTGGCAGGAAACTTCTTTTTGAACAAAGACGATGTGCTATACAAGAGGAACTTTGACATGGTCTTGCTACGTTGTGTTGATGAACACGAGGCAAGCCTGTTAATGGAAGAAGTTCATGAGGGATCCTTCGGTACCCATGCCAATGGGCATGCTATGGCTAGAAAGCTGTTGAGAGCGGGGTATTACTGGATGACTATGGAGTCCGACTGTTTTAAATACGCCCAGAAATGTCATAAATGCAAGATTTATGCCGATAAGGTGCACGTACCACCTACTTCTCTGAACGTGTTGTCATCACCTTGGCCCTTTTCCATGTGGGGTATTGATATGATCGGAGAGATTGAGCCGACTGCTTCCAATGGGCATCGTTTTATTTTGGTTGCCATCGATTACTTCACGAAGTGGGTGGAAGCAGCCTCGTATGCCAACGTCACCAGACAAGTGGTAGCTCGGTTTATTAAGAAGGACATCATCTGCCGGTATGGAGTCCCGGAGAGAATCATTACTGATAATGGTTTAAATTTGAATAACAAGATGATGAAGGAGCTATGTCAGAGCTTTAAGATTGAACATCACAATTCTTCTCCCTATCATCCGAAGATGAATGGGCCTGTTGAAGCGATGAATAAGAATATAAAGAAGATTGTGCAAAAAATGGTGGTGACGTATAAAGACTAGCATGAGATGTTGCCTTATACTTTACACGGTTATCGTACTTCAGTGCGCACATCAACTGGGGCATCTCCTTTCTCATTGGTATATGGCATGGAAGCAGTGCTACCAGTAGAGGTTGAGATTCCTTATTTGAGAATTCTGGCAGATGTGAAGTTGGATGAAGCTGAATGGGTGTGTTCCAGGTTGAATCAGCTGAACCTTATTAAGGAAAAGAGATTGGCAGCCATTGCACATGGTCGGTTGTATCAGAGCAGGATGAAGAAAGCCTTTGATCAGAAAGTACGTCCTCGGTGTTTTCAGGCTGGTGAATTGGTTTTGAAAAGGATCCTTCCTCCTCAAACAGATCACAGGGGAAAATGGACCCCAAACTATGAAGGGCCATAAGTAGTTAGACAGGTTTTCTCTGGTGGAGCCTTATTACTCTCAACTATGGATGGCGAAGATTTTACGTCCCCTGTGAATGCAGATGTAGTCAAAAAATACTTTGCATAAAAGAGACCCGCTGGACATAAAAAGAAAATCCAGGCAAAAAAGGGCATCCCAGGGAACCATAAAAATAATACGTTCGGGCAAAAATTAGGGATAAAAAGAAAAGAAAAGAATAACCCCGCGAAGTTGAAAACCTGAAAAGGCAACTTTGGCAAAAATGGGTATCCCGGTGGATTGAAAACCTGTAGAGGGCGATCCAGGCAAAAGTTAGGGATTTGAAAGCAAGAGGCTACGATCTGCAATCGATCTGTGAACACTTTTGATACTTGGAAATTTCGAAGGAAAGGAATCGGTCCAGTCAGTCTCTTCGAAGGTCAAAGCATATGCGGATAAACGAGCCATACTGGGTCATAGCTGAATTGAATCATGGTGGATATCTGTTCCCCACATTGCCGACATGTGTATTTGCTTTTACTCTTTTCGTGCAATTACCTCTTTTCAGGAATTGCCTCCGAGTGTAAATGCCTATTTACAGGCCAATTCATTCAATAAAATTTTCATTTTTATTCAAAGAGCTTTCCATTTGTGTTTTTACGTTTAACTGTTTTGTTTGTGAAAACGTCTGATATTTTTGATAAACATTGCATGCAAAAATGTTAAGCTTTGCGAAGCATATCGAAAAACAGTGGAAATTGCTCATACAACAGTCATTAGGATGGTAATCTAGATAGCCATTTTGCATATACTGTTGGTTTTGTTTGCAGAGTAGCAGGATTTTTCCCCAGTAGAGCTATTCTCCTCAGCATTGAAATTTTATCCTCCTCAGAAGGTTGTTGCTCTCCCCAGCCAGAGTACAGAGGATTAGTTCCCCATCTAGAGTTGTGATTGTTTACTCTCTTAGCAAGCAGCCAGAAGTTGATACTTCTGCATCCCCAGCAAGAGACTGGTGGAATACTTTCTTTGGACAAAGAGGTTATTTTCCCCACAGAGCCTTGTAATACCCCAAATTTTGACCACTAAAGTTTCCCATCATTTTGCAAATCATCACCACAATATGGATGTACCTTTATGCTTCATCAGTCTCCCCAAAGATGGGTGAGCATCCACTACAATCAAAATTAGGGTTTCAAGCCCTCTCTAAGCTTTAGACAAAGGCTCAATCAAGGAATGACTTGATTTTCAACTTGTCTAATCTCTCAAACATCCTCAAAGGATCAAAAGGACTCCTACTTCAAGGATTAAGCACAAAGCTGCTCCCTTCTAGGTGGATCAAGTCTCTAGATCGACAGTGTCACCAAATTAGGGTTTTGATCACCCAGGGCCTCCATATGAAACATTTCATCTGGGCACAAGCCATTGATCCAAAACATAACCTAATATACTTCATGGAACCTCATGAACCCATGCATCAAGTCAATTTTGCCTCAAGGGGATGCATACATCAAAAATCAGGAATTAGGGTTTCTTGACCTAATTCACCCCTAAGTTGACTTTTGGGACAAACCATGAGCCAAGACCTCAAGAGAGGATTTGAGGGTCTCTAATATACCATATTGATCCATTTGGATCAATGGATTGATCCAAGAAGCTTGAGCAACAAGTCTCAATTCCATCTGCACCACAATTAGGGTTTTAAGGGAAAAGTCAACTGCAACTTTGACTTTTGACCAGGACATACTCCCAAACCCTAATACATGATTGAATATACCCTATGACACCCATGGAACATGTCCATCAAGTTTGATTTAGGTCAAGGACATGATTTCCTGAAGAATTGCACAGTTTGGAATTCATCTGATAAAAAGTCAACTGTGCACAAAAGTCAACTTTGACTTTTTGAGATTTTTCACCAAAATGGATTTTTACCCCTAAAATGATGTTAATGTATGATTTGAATCATCATTCATCAAGAAAAATCAAGAAAAGTGAGATAACTTGTAAAAGGGGTAACCATAAAAACTTAGAAATTTTTCTAAGTTAAAAATAAAGTGGCAAGGGTACCAACTTTGGAGGACCATAACTCCTAAACCACAAGGCCATTTTTTCTCATCCAAAGATGGATTTGTAGCCCTCATTATCACCTACAAAAATTTCAACTACAAGTCATTCCAATTCATTAAGGATTTTGAGTTATGGAGTGATCAAAGTGGCTGAAAAGTGAAAAAGTCACTTTTTCCAACACTTAGTGAAATTTTCACTAAGTCAGATTTTGCCTCACTTTTTGCCAAATGTAGGGGGATTTTTCACTTGGAATCAAAAGAGATCAAAACCAAACTTGTTCAAACAGTTGTTGTATCATGTAAGAGCTTTCCAAAATGGCCAAGAACATTGCCAAATTCAACTTACACCATGAGATATGACATTGGCAAGTTACCTTGCTGAAATCTGTCAAGGCAAGGCAGAATTTGCAACTTTGGTCGATTTGCCAAAATTAGCCAAATTCAATTGCTCCTATCCACTTGGACACCTCAGAGGATTGAATCTAAAGGGGACAATCACTGAGCCAAGCCTCCAAAGTCCATGGAACAAGAAATAACATGTTGAACCTAGAATGGCCAAAATAGGGACAAGACTTCAAATTTGGATTGGAGCATTCAATGGAACCATCAAGGTGGCATGGACTGACCCATTCTCATCTAAAATCAGTCAAGACTTATCCAAGACCAAGGGGACCATAGCTCTGTGCCCTAACCTCTAGTCAATGGTTAGAGGAGACTTGCATTTCCATTGGCCAACATTGAGGAAACACCTGCTGTAGTTGCCATTCACTGTGGATCCCAAAACAAACTTGCTCTACTATAAATAGAGCTTAATTGTGGTCAGTTTGAGTACACCAAAGCCATCAAGCAGATGCTTTCCTCAAAATCTCTTCGTTCACTCCAATTTTGCCTTCTAAGGCAAGTCACTATCGGGTTTTGAGTTTGAGAGCAATTCCAATCAAACCAATCACTCACACACCTCACATACATCACATATGAGCTGATCAAACACTTAGATTACTTCTGAAACACCAATTTCACAAAATCACCAGCTGGTTGCTCAAGGTTTTAACCAAAGTGCAGCTGAGGTACCACAAAATGATCCAGCCAATTTCAATCAAGTCCAACCATCCAAACACAATCCATAGGGTGTAGGGAAGCTGTTCAGATCATCACAACTCATCTGTAACACCTCCAGATCAAAAATCACTTTGAACTTGCTGTCACGACCTAAAGGTAAGCCTAAACTTGGGCATCTCTCATTCTATGCATATTTCCTCGCACAATAATTTGGCCATATGTTCATAATCATGCATGGAATGTTTTCCCTCAATTAATTGCATTGTTTGAATCGTGTATCAAAAATCCTAGCCTTCATGCAGAAATTAGGGTTCTTGAGGTCTCTTCATGATTTCTTGTTGTATGTTTAATTTAAATGAAATTAATGGACATAGACATGATCGTGAGGTTGAGACGAGCATAATGATATGTGGATTGCATGTTATAATCAAGTATTCAGGGAGATTGGATAGAAAATGCAAATCAGCCAAACCCAGAACACGCGTGTGTTCTTCAGCTGTTCTTGGCGCCTTTTTTGAATTTTCAAATATTTGAATTTTGTGATTTTTCTTTAATTGATTCAAAAATTAATTTCTCTCTGAGTTTTAATGATTTTGAGTTGATTCTTTTTTTAATAATTCACAAAAATGTTAAAATATTTTATTTTCCCAAAAAATCCCAAAAATACTATTTATTTCATATAATTGATATTTTTGCAAAGAATTAATATTTTAATTGTTTTTGACATTTTAAATATTTTTTCCACATTGATTTTGCAACTTTTAATGCTTTCTAATTATTTTGTAGGTCAATACTTACTTTTTGAAGCATTAATCCAAGATCACAATTTGTTTTCCATGTGTTAAACAATTTTTGATCATCTTAATTGAATTTTTATTCAATTAAATACATTTTGAAAACAAATTAGGGTTTTGGATTAATTCAACCCTCATAAATCATTTTCAAAAACATTTTGGGCCTCTTGAGAGAGTGTAAGACCCATCCCCCCTTGTACAAAAACTTTTTGGGCATCACTCATTGTATAAGTCCCTCTGTACAAGTAAACGGCGCGATCGTCGCCCGTTTAAAAATAAAGAATCATCTGGGCCTCTCCTTGAGCTATAAGACCCATTCAAAACACTTTGGGCCTCTATTAGAGTGTAAGACCCAATCCCCCTTTTAACTAAACATCTTGGGCCTCACTTATTGTATAAGTCCCTCTGCGTTAAAAGAAAACCTCGGCGCGATCGCCATTTTTAAACGAAAAATCATTTGGGCCTACCCTCGTGTTATAAGCCCCACTCTTTTTTCTCTAAACTTTTTGGGCCTCTTGAGAGAGTGTAAGACCCATCCCTTTGTACAGAAAACCATTTTTGGGCCACAGTCGCTTGTATAAGTTCCGCTGTACGAATTCAAACAGTGCGCTCACTGATAAAACCCTGGGCCTCTCCTTGAGCTGTAAGCCCCAAATCTTTCTTTTTCAAAGCACTTTCTCCTTTGATTTTGAATATACTATTTTTTTCAATCTTTCTTTGTTGAACAACTAACCAAACAGCATGGAAGCACTACAACCGAGTAAGTGTTTACCCGCTTTCATTTACCGCTTTCATATATATATATATATAACTGTATTGTGGGGCTGTTTCACTGTAAGTCTCCTTTCATAAACTCATATACATATAACTGTATTGTGGGGCTGCTCACTGTAAGTCTCCTTTCATAAACTCATATCTATTGTGTAATAATAGTATAGATATTTCGAGTTTCCCCGGCAACTACGTCTAGCACTAGGTAAAGCCGTTTCGTTTATTCGTAGAAATAGACGACTAGATCCCCAATAGGAGCACCAGATACAGTCTTCTCTTCGGCTGTACTCCTTAGGAATCGTCAAGAAGCTCTACTCCCCAAGATGAATGTATTCTCTGTGAATGGCATCTTTGAGTTTCTTCCAAATTCTCGAACTTTCCTGACTTGATCTATTACTTGTGGATAGCTTGCCTTAAATGTCTTGGGGTTTGGGTACCCACTACGGTCATAATCTTGGACCTTAACTAAGGAACCCTCTTTAAAAGCTAAAAGTCGCTGGATAGTAAACCTCGCACGTTTACCAGTGGTTTTTATCTTCAAAAGAGTTATCTCTCCTAATGGAAAGGAGATGATAGACCCACGGGCTTCTTAAAAGCATCGGCCTCCTCTTGGGCATTGTTCAAGGACCCACAGGCTTCCTAAAAGCAACCCCGCCTCCTCTTAGGCTTCGTACAAGGACCCTACGGCTTCTTAGAAGTATTCACAGCCTCCTCTTAGGCTTCATATAATGATCTCTTCCTCCGGGAATGATAGCCTCCTCTTGGGCTTCGTACAAGGACCCGTCGGCTTCTTAAAAGTTTCCAGCCTCCTCTTGGGCTTCGTACAAATTATCCCGACGACCTCCTAGAAGTATAGGAACAGAACTTAGTCATCCTCATAGAACAGTCCTTTCAAAGAGTCTACTACTGTTTCTCAAAACATAGTACAAAAGAAAAAACTCTAGACTTGGACAGTCTAATCTTCCTTGAGTCTCAAAGACATTCTCAAGTGACCCCTTCGTTAAATAGGAAGGAAACCCGCAGACTCGGACAGTCTCAATACCCTTCGGATTTCCAGTTTCCTCAAAGAAAAGGAAACAACCCCGATCCTCAGATCTAACCCATGAGTACAGGGATGCTCATATAAGAACTGATTTTCTCTTTTAAAATCAGTATATTGGACCTGTCACTTAACTGAAACAGTTACCCTAGCCTCCTCTTGGGCTTTGTACAATGATTCTCCCCAGCGGAGTCAAACAACGTTTTAGCCTCTCTCTCGGGCTTCGTACGAGACACATAAAGACTCCCTCGTTGAGTCAAACAAACAATAGCCTCCATATCGGGCTTCGTACGAGACACAAAGACTCCATCATCGGGTCAAAATCTTTTAGCCTCTCTCTCGGGCTTTGTACGGGACACAAAATAGCCTCCTCTTAGGCTTTGTATAATGATTTTCCTAGCGGAAATTAGCCTCCTCTTAGGCTTTGTATAAGAAAACCACTGGTTGAACCAATCAACCTTTTAGCATCAAAACTGTGCCTCGTTCACAGTATACAAACATCAACAACTCCTTCCCTTTCATCTAATCGCTGTAAGCGGCAAGCCTCTGGATTATTTACATCCATGCCACTGTCCTTCTTTTAGCATGAGGAATTCCTAAGGAAAGATGGCGTTGCTCTATACTGAGTTAAAGTCTTCTTCTTCAGGTTAAAACCCTTTCTTCAGAAATTATGGCATTGCTCGGATCCGCGTATCCCAGTTAAAGTAATTCTCCTTCTCCCCTCTTTAGAGATGACAAATCCTATCTAAGGTAGAGGTCCTTTAGCTTCACGACTTGGGCTTTGAACAAGACACAAATGGACTTTTCAGCTTCACATCTTGGGCTTTGAACAAGATATAAATCACCTTCAGCTTCACATCTTGGGCTTTGAACAAGATACAAACCACCTTTTGCTTCACGTCTTGGGCTTTGAACAAGACACCAAAAATACCCATTTCCTCCCATAGAATAGGAGGAACTACGAACGCTCTGATTTCCCTGTTTCGGTAAACGGGAATACGTAGGCATAAGATCGAAAGAAAAGATCTTAGCGAGCACAATCAACAAAAAACCAAATTCCCATATCTCCATCAATCAAAAGCAGTAATTCAAAAACATCAGTCCTAACATCCTAATCCTTGTTCCTCGCCAGAAACCTTCTGCCCAGGTAAAAAGAAAGAAAACAGTATTGGCGAAAATACAAATAACCAGTACAAAGGCCCCCCACATTGATAGCATTTGTAACCTAACAGACCGCTGTTTAAACTCAGTATGCAAAGCAGGGTTAATTGGAGACATCTATTTCCCTTCCTTATTCAGCTCACAATAGGTTAAAAAATGAATCGACCTGTAGTTCAAGCTCAAACCACAGAGAGCGACCAACGCTTAAGAACCGCGTCCAAAATCGCTCGCTACAGAAAAAATGGCGCCCACCGTGGGGCTATTTCTTTCTTTCTTTCTGTTTTCCTTGTGTAGAAACTACAGAGTGGTAACTCAGCCGGGGAGCCATTTCTGTCAGGAACTTAGGATTCTTAGCTTTATAAGTCTAGGATGATTAGGACAAATGTATATACTATTTTTCCTAATTGCTATACGTGTTTATTTTTCTGCTAATGGGAATGCGGGTGATGCCGTATGTGGAAAGATTGAGTATACACTTAAGATAAGTGATGGCGACGGGGTCGACCATCAACCTCAGTGGAGGTTGACCAACGCAACCCATTCACTCTTCTAGCCAATGGGCCGGTTGTTAAGTCTGAGAAGCTGAGGAGCCAAACCCTTTCGTAGTGCAGAAACTATCAGAAATAGTTATTACGCGATACTACCCTCATTTGAGGCTGGTGATCTATTCTCGGTGAATGGCACTTACTCTAAGATTGCTCTACAACTCGCTGGCGATCCGCTTGTTGTTTTGCTTTCCTGGGAGGAGCTGATGATAATGAGTACAGGTACAAAAATCACCCTAGTATAAACCTTTGGGGATGGGTAGAGCCTTGACTTCATGACAACGACCCTCTAACCCCATGTTTTTTCTATGTTTTTGTGTGCTGCATTCATGCATTCATTTAATAAAACATTAAAACATTCAAAAAACTTCTCTTCTAGTCTCTCTGTTTTTCAAATTAAGCTAAGACTGTGATTGCAAATATCAGAGAAAAAGATTGCATTAATGGATTTCGGTAGAAGGAGAACTCACCAGTATACCTTCAAGGTTCCAAAGCTAGAGGATTTGAGAAAGTTAGCGAGGATGATCGTTAACCCAGAGGCTTTCAGAGCCAAGCACGGTGGTTTGCTACCACTGTTAAGAGTCCATGTGATTAAGGGGATCATGGACGCGCTCATTCAATTTTACGATCCGGTTTATCACTGTTTCACATTCCCGGATTACCAGCTTGCACCAACGCTGGAAGAGTATTCTCATCTGATCGATCTACACATTACTGATCGAGCTCCATTTTCTGGACTGGAAGAAATTCCAAAGAATCAGACTATTGCAATAGCAATTCATTTGGACGAGTCTGAGGTCAGGACTAACATGACCACTAAGGGTGGCATCCAAGGTTTGCCAGCCCAGTTCTTGACAAAGAAAGCTCTGTACTTCGCTAGTATAGGGAACGAGACTGCTTTTGAAAGCATCTTTGTCTTACTCACCTACGGGTTATTTTTGTTTCCCAACATCAATAACTTCGTCGATATCAACGCTATTAAGGTTTTTCTCATTGGAAACCCTGTGCCGACTTTGCTTGCAGATGCGTATCATTCTGTACACTTGGGGAATTTGTACAGCGGAGGGGAGATCACATGTTGTGTACCTCTGCTTTATAAATGGTTTATCTCTCACTTGCCCAAGTCTGCTGCTTTTTGGGATTGCAAGAGTGTCTTACGTTGGTCGCAGAAGATCATGTCTCTCACCAACTCTGATATAGATTGGTGTAATAGGATTTATGAGGGAATCAGAATCATTGACTGTTGTGGAAACTTCCACAATGTACCCCTCATAGGAACTAAGGGAGGAATCAACTACCATCCGGTATTGGTTCTTCGTCAATTTGGATACCCGATGAGACACATCCCACTGGGTGTTCATCTGGAAGGTCTTTTCTTCAAGGAAGGAGAAAACGACATAGCACTAAAGACGGAAATAGTGCACACTTGGAAGCATGTTCATAAGAAAGGACGGGAGTCTCTAGGAAAACCAGACTGTGTCTCGGAGGAGCCTTATCTCCATTGGGTACAAACTAGAGCTCTCAAGCTAAAGATGCCTTATCCTCGTTACGGAATTCTTCCGCCGAGGGAATCTGTCATGTACTTCATGACGGAAACTGAAAAGCTTCAGGTTACTCTCAACAAAGTTCAACGGGAGAGAAGGCCTTGGAAGAACAAGTATCGCACCCTCGACGTAGAGTGCATCAAAATACAGCAATTACTGAAAGAGAAGGACGCTCTGATTGAAATTTTGGAGCAACATGCTGTAGAGAATCAAGACGACCAAAGGAATTTGCTCACTCCTTCCACCTGGAAAAGGAATGACAACCCGACAATGGCCCAAGAGCCCCGGTCAAAGAAAAGGAAGATACCAGAATCAGGACCCGGTTTCTCCTCAGAGAGGACTCGGGACCCATTAGCTTAGGTTTCTGTTTCTTCACTTTGTAATCTACTGTATTTCCATTTCTGTAATCCTTTGGAATTCAATAAAAAGGGGTTTCCCCAGTGTTTGATATTTGCAATCTAATTGTCGAAGTTTATTTTGATTAAACCAAAAAAATAATTAATATAATCATTGCATTTTATCATTCTCACATCGCGTATTCTTCTTCCCTACGAATCTCACATTTGTGTCTAGATTCTAGAGTCAAACTGTCTCATTCGTATAATACTCAGGCCAATCGTCAGAAAAAGATGGATGATTTTGAGGAAGAGAACAGAGAGTTGAGAGAAGAGCTCGACGCTCTGAGAGAGGATATGAGAAAGCTTCGTAACGACATGCAAGCCATGGCAGAAGCTCAGCTACAAAGAACTGCGATCTCAGAGATCACCTCAATGCCCATAGTGGAGAAGTATGATCCTAGGTATCAGATACCGAAAGATCGTCCTTGGGGCATGCCTGTTAACTATATCCCGGAAGGATATGTTCCGCCGATCACTGAAGATCAGGGAATCTCAACAGAAGCCACTGGGCCTGAAGGTTACAAACTTCGGGAAAGCGAAGATGCCAGGGGCATACTCAAGACTCCTGAAGGTTACAAACTTCGGGAGGCGCCAAGACTTACTGCCGTAGTCACGGTACCACCCCCTGTGGTGCACACTGTCCCGGAAGGACAGATTCCACAGACACCTTCTGGTAAGAAGGAAACTATGTTTGACCGAATGGATGAATTCTAGGAACAGTTCTTGGAAATGCAGAAGGAGCAGCAAGCCATTCGCGGTCAGGATCTATTTGGAAAGGACGCCGCAGACCTCTGCTTGGTCCCAAATGTGAAAGTCCCGCACAAGTTCCAAGTGCCCGACTTTGAAAAATACAAGGGTAACTCTTGCCCTCAGAGCCATCTGGTGATGTACACTCGGCGGATGTCAGCTCAGACGGAAAATCAGGACCTGCTGATTCACTACTTCCAGGATAGTTTAACCGGTGCCGCATTAAAATGGTACATGAGTTTAAACCGTGCTACGATTAGCACATTCAGAGATCTTGGTACTGCCTTCGTCCAACAATACAAGTACAATTTGGACATGGCACCCGACAGAGATCAACTCAGATCAATGTCACAAAAGGACAAGGAAACTTTTAAGGAGTATGCTCAAAGGTGGCGTGAAATTGCCGCTCAAATTTGTCCACCTCTTGAGGAAAAAGAGATGACAAAGATCTTCTTAAAGACCTTAAGCTTGTTTTACTATGACCGAATGGTCACCAGTGCGCCCAGTGATTTCACCGAGATGGTCGGCATGGGCGTACGTCTTGAGGAAGCCGTCCGAGAAGGACGTTTGGTAAAAGACACTGGATCGACGAGCGGTACTAAAAAATATGGTAGTGCTCTCCCTAAGAAAAAAGAGCAAGATATTGGGAATATCTCTCTCGGAAAGCATAGGCGACGTTATCAGCCAGTAGCAGCTGTAACTCCTGCTATCAGCCCTGTGCCTATTCCTACGTATCAACCTCAGGTTGCGCAGAGCCAACCTGATCAGCAAAGGACACAACAGCCTCTTCAGCAGGCTCGTCCTCCATACAACAACAACCATACAACACGACCATCAGGGTTTGATCCTATACCCATGTTGTACGCATAATTGTTTCCGTTACTGCTGGCTAAGGGGCACATTCAGACTAAGTCTCCTCTTACAGTTCCGAAAAATCCGCCTTTTTGGTTTAAAGCGGATTAAACATGCCCTTATCATCAAGGAGGTTCAGGGCATAACATAGAGATTTGCCTCAATTTCAAATCCGACGTGCAAAAGCTTGTTAGGAGCGGGCTCTTATCTTTCAAAGATACGAATCCTAATGTTCTTACGAACCCGCTGCCTCAACATGAGAAAACTGCAGTCAATCTGATTGAGAAAGAGACTAACAATGTCTATCAAATTCACGATGTACTCTTATTGGGGACCAATCTGGTCAAGATGCATTGTAGACAGAGTGGATATAGCCATGAACCACCTCATAATTATCACCAGTGTAATATCTGCTCTAAAGACAACCAGGGATGTTCTGTAGTGCAAGCAGCTCTGCAGGAACAGATGGATCTCGGATGGATCCAAGAGCACCGAGTTCGTGGAGTTAACATGGTTTACACGAATTCCAACGTCATTCAAAACCACGACATCCGTACGATGAATGTCAACTTGGTGGCGATGCCCTCAAGGCAAAGCCAGTATCATAATCTGCCGCGACACGATTACAGTTCCTGTCTGACTTGCTCGGTAAACAAACAAGGATGCTCTTTCATACAAGAGGCCCTCCAGCGTCAGATGGATCTTGGATGGATCCAAGACTACCATGATAGGAACCCCTATCAAATCAATATGGTTCAGATCTTCGATATTCGCATGATGAATACCAACCTGGTAGAGTTACATGCTGAGCAGGTCCGACTTGGATTCTTAATATCACATGACTATCAAAGCTGTAAAGCGGGTTGCGAAAATGATCAGGGTTGTACCCTTGTCCAGGAGGCACTTCAGCACTTGTTAAATCATTGGTGGATGCCAATCTACATGGACGAAGATACTCAGGAAATTAGTATCAGTAACAGGAATCCTACTCGTCGTCAAAGTCAGGATGTCCGATCAGTGGAAGGTAACCTAGTGAGGTTACATTGTATTCAAAGTGGGCGTGGCCAGGTGCCACTACACAATTATGACAGTTTTAGCGTCTGTTCGGAAAGTAACCAAGGGTGTTACCTTGTGAAAGCAGCTCTTCAGGGTCAGGGCGATCATGGAGAAATTCGTCCATATCCAGGTTTAGGACCCATCATTTGGTCGCCGAACTACCTTGCCGAGCAAGTTGAGGATGTTGTCACGATCTCTGGTCATCACCATTCCAGGGATGTTTTTGCCATCATCCCTCTACTTGACGAATCTAGAGTTCCCAACCAGGAATGGATCAAGGTTACTTATGATGGTCAGAAAATTTAGAGGTTCCCATAGTCATCTATCTACCGGGGGCCACTACCGTATGAATCAGCTAAGGCAAACCCTTACAAATACGGTGCAACAATAGTCGAGAATGGAAAGGAAATTCCATTACCCTCCGTCGTGAATATTGCAGACGTCAGTCGTGTAACACGGAGCGGTTGAATCTTCAACCGAGGGGTTGGAGAATCCAACAAAGAAAAGGAACTTCAGGAAGAAATTCCTGATCCACCAGTCGATCAATCTAGTAATCCCGACTTTTCAAAAGACAAAGATGAGATGCTAAAGCTCATCCAAAGGAGTGAATACAACATTGTTGATCAACTGTTACAGACTCCTTCAAAGATCTTGGTATTATCACTGTTACTCAGTTCAGAAGCGCATAGGGAGGCTTTACAGAAAGTCTTGGAGCAAGCCTTCGTGGAACAAGATGTAACGATCAGACAGTTCGATAGTATTGTCTCTAACATCACTTCCTGCAACAATTTGGGATTTAGTGATGACGAGTTACCCGAAGAGGGTCGCCGTCATAACATGGCGCTCAACATTACAGTTAACTGCCAGGATGATGCTTTAGCCAACGTACTGGTAGACACAGGGTCAGCCCTGAATGTTATGCCGAAGTCCACTTTGACGCAATTATCATTCAAAGGCCCTCCGATGAGAGTCAGCGAGGTCGTCGTTAAAGCATTCGACGGATCCAGAAAAACAATTATCGGCGAAGTTGATCTTCCCATAACTATTGGTCCTCACACTTTCCAAGTCACTTTCCAGGTCATGGATATCCGGGCAACGTACAGTTGTTTATTAGGAAGACCTTGGATACATCAGGCTGGAGCGGTCACTTCAACCCTCCACCAAAAGCTAAAGTTCATCAAGAACGATCAACTTGTCACGGTTTGTGGGGAATAAGCCTTGCTTGTAAGCAACTTATCATCATCTGCTTGTGTAGAACCTGAAGAGGTTATTGGAACTCAGTTCCAAGCACTGTCGGTGAGCAAAGACAATCAGTTCAAAGGAGGAACCTTGATTTCCTCATACAACGATGCTATCAAAGCGGTCGAGAGTACCGATACGACAGGATGGGGACGGCTTGTCATTCCTATTGACAATAAAACAAACAAGGGTCTTGGTTTTTCTGCGACCTGTACCCAGACAGCTGCCAAAGATGAAAGTCTTCATCCCCTTCAAAACTTCTTCCACAGTGGAGGTTTTCTTCACCCAGTGTCTCAGACAGTTCATGCTATCAATGAGGAAGATCCCTCTGACACAGATGAAGAATGGAAGTCCTACCTTAACAAGGACGGCTATATGTCTCAGGAAGAGGTGCCTATGCCTTTTTGCTTTCCTACAGAAAGTCCGAGATTTATACCACGGTCAGATGTCGAAATGATATATGGAGATTGTGATCCGGAAGGATGCCGTGCTCCGCCAAATTCATTAGAGGACGACACTCTGATGAAAGACAACTTTGACCACGATTACTATGGCCCGATGGATGGCCTGCCAATGTGGCGGCCTTACCCAGGAGACTTGGGGCAAGAAAGTCAGCCGAACAATGAAACTCAGCTGAGCGTCATTGAACAGAATACCTGTATCCCCACCATGTCATGGGATCAACACTCAGGTTATTCAGAAACTACTCAACATGAAGATGAATTCGCAACGTTTGTATGACTAGAATTCATCAACTATGCTTTTCCCAAGGTCAACGTCATCGAGAGGGATGATTCCTCCAGTTCCACAGAAGTGTGGGACACCCTAGGACAACCAAGTGGAAATACGACTTTATGGTCAAGTACACTGCTCCCGAAAGCTCTCGTATCAGGTTCGAAGACATCCAGCCAACTGGATGGGGAGATACAGCTGAGAGCACCAATGCTATGCAAAATGCAACAGAGGAATCCTCCTACGACAATTCCGCCTGGGAAACAGATTCCAATGATCCTACTCCACCAGAAATCAGCGTTATTTCTGAAGACAAATCAAGGAAGGTGCCAGACTTTGTGATTCACCGAGGAGTTCGCCGCCAATGGGTTGCTGTCGATGTTCTGAAGGTCGTTCGCCAGTCAAAGTAATTGTCATCTTTAAGCCTTTCACCCTGCCCAGGTGAAACGGATGTTTCGATAGGGCTCGCTTTCTGTAAATTTCCCTCTTCGCTTGGCCCAAAGCGAGTGAGTTTTGTTTTATAGGGCTGTAGTTTCAAGAACCGACTTGTGCATTAATAAAATAACGTCGTTCTGTAATTTCTGCATTATTGCTATTTTCTCTTTTTGCTTTTTCTCAGAAAATGGTAATCCTAAAAAACATTCAATAATAAAAACAAGCAGTAAAATCAAAACACTGCACACACTTACATTTTCTCTATCTCTTCTAAACACGAATCATCACGTCATGCAGATTGCTTGTTTTAAACCCAGTTGAAACATACGATCCGATGCCTTCTCCTAACTTTGAATTCTCGGTATTCGAGGCTAAAGAAGAAGTTGACAATGAAATTCCAGATGAGATCTCCCGATTACTCAGACAAGAGGAAAGGTCCATTGAACCTCACAAAGAGCCGTTGGAAACGGTAAACTTGGGTTCAGAGCAAGAGAGAAAAGAAATCAGGATTGGGGCACTGCTCAGTCCAACTACCAGAGAGGGTTTGATAAAGCTTCTCAAAGAATTCCTCGATGTATTCGCTTGGTCTTATCAGGATATCCCAGGGTTGGATACCAACATCGTGGAACATCACTTACCGTTGAGATCAGAATGTCTGCTAGTAAAGCAAAGGTTGAGACGGACTCACCCGGACATGGCCATCAAAATCAAGGAGGAGGTACAGAAACAGATCGACGCGGGTTTCCTCGCTACATCTGAATATCCTCAATGGTTAGCCAACATCGTACCCATTCCCAAAAAGGACGGAAAGGTCAGAATGTGTGTCGATTACAGAGATCTGAACAAGGCAAGTCCAAAGGACGACTTTCCTTTACCACACATTGACAGGCTGGTAGACAGCACAGCAAAGTTCAAAGTTTTCTCCTTCATGGATGGATTCTCGGGCTATAACTAGATCAAAATGGCGCCGAAAGACATGGAGAAAACTTCGTTCATTACCCCATGTGGCACCTTTTGTTACACGGTAATGCCATTCGGTTTGAAGAATGCCGGGGCAACCTATCAAAGGGCCATGACTACTCTGTTTCATGACATGATACACAAAGAAATCGAGGTATATGTCGATGATTTGATTGCAAAATCAAGAACAGAGGATGAGCACGTTGAACATCTGTCAAAATTGTTCGAACGTCTAAGAAAGTTCAAGCTCCGCTTGAATCCCAACAAGTGCACCTTCGGTGTCCGTTCGGGGAAATTACTAGGGTTCATCGTCAGCCAGAAAGGAATTGAAGTTGATCCTGACAAGGTCAAGGCCATTCAAGAAATGCCTTCTCCAAAAACTGAAAAAACAAGTCAGAGGATTCCTGGGACGTTTGAACTACATTTCCAAATTCATATTCCTTATGACCACCACGTGTGCGCCGATTTTCAAATTACTCAAAAAGAACTAGGATTGCGTTTGGTCAGAAGATTGCCAAACCGCCTTCGACAGTATCAAGGAATATCTGTTGAATCCTCCAATTCTATCACCTCCAGTGGAAGGAAGACCACTGATTATTTACCTCACAGTCCTAGAGGAATCAATGGGATGTGTACTTGGCCAACAAGACGAAACTAAAAGGAAAGAGTCTGCCATCTACTATCTAAGCAAGAAATTCACCGACTGCGAGACTCGGTACACAATGCTTGAGAAAACTTTTGTGCTTTGGCTTGGGCATCCAAACGTCTTCGCCAGTACATGATTCGTCATACTACTTGGTTGGTCTCCGAAATGGATCCAATCAAGTACGTTTTCGAAAAACCTTCTCTCACGGGAAGGATTACCCGTTGGCAGATGTTACTATCAGAATATGACATAGAGTACCACGCTCAGAAAGCCGTTAAAGGAAGTATTTTAGCCGATCATTTGGCTCATCAACCGATTGACAATCAAGAATCAATCGGGTTTGACTTCCCAGACGAAGATGTCATGAATCTAAAAATGAAAGATTTCGATGAACCGTTACCCGGTGAAGGGCCAGAACCAGGTTCCCAATGGGGACTTGTCTTTGACGGAGCAGTCAATCATTATGGAAACGGAATTGGGGCAATCATTGTTACCCCTCAGGGTACCCACATTCCTTTCACCGCTCGACTTACGTTCAAATGTACAAACAACGAGGCCGAATACGAAGCTTGTATTATGGGTCTCGAAGAAGCGATTGATTTAAGGATAAAAAACTTGGACGTATATGGCGACTTAGCCCTGGTTATCAATCAGATAAAAGGAGATTGGAACACATACCAATCAAGATTGATTCCTTACAAAGACTATGCAAGAAGGTTGTTTCCCTTCTTTAACAGAGTCGACTTTCATCACATCCCTCGTGATGAGAATCACATGGCTGATGCATTAGCCACTCTCTCATCCATGATTAGTGTAGGTCGATGGAATGACATACCTAAGATCGACATCATGCGCCTTGAACGACCCGCTTACATCTTCACGATTGAAGCAGTCATAGACGACAGACCTTGGTATCACGATATCAAATGCTTCCTTCAGAAACAAGAGTACCCATCTGGGGCACTCAGAAAAGACAGGAAAACCCTCAGAAGATTGGCTGGAAACTTCTTCCAGAGCGGTGACACTTTCTATAAGAGAAATTTTGACATGGTCTTGCTCCGATGCGTCGACAGACCAGGATCAGACATGCTTATGAAAGAAATTCATGAAGGGTCCTTTGGCACTCATGCCAATGGGCACACAATGGCGAGAAAAATTCTCAGGGCCGGGTACTATTGGTTGACAATGGAATCCGACTGCTACAAGTACATGAGGAGGTGTCACAAGTGTCAGATATACTCCGACAAAATTCATGTACCGCCATCACATCTCAAAGTTCTTTCTTCCCCATGGCCTTTTTCCATATGGGGAATCGACATGATTGGCATGATTGAGCCCAAGGCTTCAAACGGACATCGGTTCATCCTGGTAGCCATTGACTATTTCACCAAGTGGGTCGAAGCAGCGTCATTCGCCAATGTAACCCGACAAGTAGTGGTCCGATTTATCAAAAACAATATCATCTGCCGTTATGGTGTTCCAAGCGAGATCATTACTGATAATGGATCTAACTTGAATAATAAGATGATGAAAGAGTTGTGCACAGAGTTCAAGATCGAACACCATAACTCATCTCCCTACCGACCCAAGATGAACGGAGCGGTAGAAGCGGCTAACAAGAACATCAAGAAGATCGTTCAAAAGATGGTTGTAACCTATAAAGATTGGCACGAAATGCTACCCTTTGCTCTTCACGGTTATCGAACATCTATCCGCACTTCAACAGGGGCAACCCCTTTCTCTCTAGTATATGGCATGGAGGCAGTTCTCCCCATAGAAGTAGAGATCCCATCAATCCGGGTATTGATGGAAGCTAAGCTCACCGAAGCCGAATGGTGTCAAAGTCGACACGACGAACTGAACCTGATCGAGGAAAAACGAATCACGGCACTATGCCACGGTCAGTTGTATCAGCAAAGAAAAGAGGGCGTTTGACAAAAAGGTCCGACCTCGTGTCTTCAGGAAAGGAGACCTTGTGCTCAAGAAGATACAATCATTTCTCACTGATTCTCGGGGCAAATGTACCCCAAATTATGATGGCCCCTATGTGGTCACGAAAGCTTTCTCAGGCGGCGCCTTGAGACTTGCAACCATGGACGGAGAGGAATTTTCCTACCCCACGAATGTTGATGTAGTCAAGAAATACTTCGCCTGAAAAAAAAAAACGTCTCGGTGGATTGAAAACCCGAAAGGGCGGTCCAGGCAAAAGTTAGAGACATGGAAAAAAATCATCCCGATGGATTGGAAATCTCATAGTACAATCCAGGCAAAAGTTAGGGATAATGGCAAGTAACTATGTTCAACAGAGGCAAGTTGTAACACCCCAATTCCCATCACGAATAAATAACACATAATAAAAATCAGAGTAACTAAAAATTTATTTTTTCCGACAGAAACAGGGATGCCACATTTAAAGAAATAAAATACAATCCCTGCTCAACATTTTTGATACATAACACAAAGAGAAACTTTTCCTCACAAAAGGATGGTCAATTATGGAATAAAGCGGAAAGATCCATAACCGACTTGTTTTACAAATAAATGGTTTTAGAACATCAAAATATAAATACAAAATAATATTTAATATATTCAACAAAAATATACATATAATAAACGTTCCCCGACTCCCGTGCTACGTATCAGAGCAGACACCAAGACCGACAACGGAACGGAGGACTAATCTTCACAAAATCCTCCACGCCTCTAAAGCTGACAATCTGCACTATGCCATAAAAAGCATATTCCAGCAGAAGGGTGAGAAATAACAACTATAACAAGATTGCATAATAATATGCCACAACACAGATAATTCACATATGTAATATTTCTCACCGCATACATCACATACTAACACATATAGCATGGCACCAATACATAATATATCACACATAATAAATCGAATCATGATTTTCCACACATAACACATCCCTTCACAATTCACACCACAATTCATCCCAACTCACTCATATACATCACAATGTATATATCTATACGAAACCAAGCATATAATCATGCATATTCCATTAATTCCATACTTCCATAAACCATACTTTTCCATAATCATTCATCAATGCAAATATACAAAAGATGATCAATGCATACCATAGAGATCGACCAACGACTCTATATAGATGCAAATGCGGTACCGACTCAATTGGTGATACATTAGTCCCCCAGGAACTCTTGGAATCATCGCTCGTTACATAGAGTAACTCCCCGTCGGGCCTACGATGTTCCCCGTCGCTATAAACCACTATTTCAGGGCGAACGACGTTTATGGATTGCTTTCTACCACTATTTCAGGGCGCACAATCCGATTGCTTTCTACCAGTATTTCATGGCGCACAATCGTCTATAACCAACTTCGGAGCCTCTCATGAAGAACTACATCTACTTCCGATGGATCCGTAAAAATACCATCACCAGAAATAACATATCCAAGAAAACTAACCTTTTCAACCAAAATTCTCACTTGAATAACTTAGCATAAAACTTCGTCTCTTTCCAACACTTGTGATTCAAATCTCAAACACTCTACCGGTTCTTCTTCTGAGTTTATAACAGATTCGAATATCCTCAATCAAAACCAATACGAACTTATCCAAATAAATATGAAAGATACGATTCCTCTACTCCACAAACATTACAGACGCATTACTATCACCGAACAACATCACCGTACTTCGTAATGTCCAACCAAATTCCAAAAGATATAAATTCTTAAAGCTTTTGCAAAACCTTGCACTGGGTAACTGGCTCCTCACACACAAGCTTAACCGAGTAATTAACAGCCTATTCCGATGATAACAACATAACCAGTCACATCAAATCGATCAAAGTCTTAACTCACACAATTCACCACTCTTATCAAACATTCCAAACAATTGCAAGTTCACTCAAACTCAGTCAAACCATTCCAATTATCTATTCCCGAAAGTGAACACTTATTCTCAATCGTCACCTTATCCGCTGTTAGTAATCCATACACAATTTCTCCTCTTAACAATCCAAACTCTATAAATCCCAACATGTAGCAACAATCAACCAAAAAGAACTCTTAAATAATACATCCACACTTAAGGTTTTCTCAAAATTTCCATTAATGCTCTAAAATTCCAAAAACTCCAAACCTCTTCGGAACTCTAAGTTTGGCTTTCCATAGTCTCAATACCATTATACACATCATGCTTGTTATTTCGGTCAATCATCCTTCCTTTTTGTTGCTAACAACACTGAAGCTCTCCAAGACGACACACTTGGCCTCACAATTCTCCTTTCCAGTAAATCTTCCAACTGCTCTATCAGTCCGGGTACCTCTAACGCTAACATCCAATATTCCATCTGGGAATACGTCTTAAAATCACGCACAACCGGTAGCTCATCACTGTGTCCTCCCTGCCAATTTCTAGAAAACTATCATCACAAACATAACAACATCTTAGTTTCACTTCCTAAAAGTTCTCCTGCTTACTTAGCAGATCCAAACCTGAAATCCTTACCTTTGTCCAATTTGAGTTCACACTTTTCTCTCTGAGAACAACCATTAACGATGCCCAATCATTCTCTCTCAAAACTTCCCAACTGGACCAACATACCAAAACCTCTAATCCATTTCATCTTCCGATATTAGCATCTTCATCGACTCATCAAAACAATCTGTAATCGTTTCCTTAAATTCCAAACACTCATTTCACACGCTATCAAAGCCGGAAAGACACGTCTATTCCATCCAACATAATTTCCGTCTGCTATCAACAAGAGATTAAGGGTGATCAGTTCCTCAATTTGTCAATAGAAGCCGACAATCATGATGTGGCATAAACCGTCTTTACCAAACTATAATAGCATTTCTTGCATCCTGTGCACAAAACTACCTAAAGCACAAATCCTTAGTTGACATAAACCTTACCACCGCATCCCTTCTAGAACCGGGAACCACACTATCCAAACAACACTTACAATCTTGCAATTCACAATACACTGAGCCAACGCTCCACACCTGAAGCAACATGGAGAAGTACCAACTTCTCCCCCACTTATCTCAAACTCAATCCTGAAAACAAAGGATTAGAAAACCCAGAAAGTACTGACAGTGTTCCACACACCTATCACGTACTAAGAGATAAACAACAACGACAGTATTCAACTGTCACACCAACTGACTCAATAGCTTGGCCGGACGGACCGACCTGCTCTGATACCACTTATGTAACACCCCAATTCCCATCACGAATAAATAACACATAATAAAAATCAGAGTAACTAAAAATTTATTTTTTCCGACAGAAACAGGGATGCCACATTTAAAGAAATAAAATACAATCCCTGCTCAACATTTTTGATACATAACACAAAGAGAAACTTTTCCTCACAAAAGGATGGTCAATTATGGAATAAAGCGGAAAGATCCATAACCGACTTGTTTTACAAATAAATGGTTTTAGAACATCAAAATATAAATACAAAATAATATTTAATATATTCAACAAAAATATACATATAATAAACGTTCCCCGACTCCCGTGCTACGTATCAGAGCAGACACCAAGACCGACAACGGAACGGAGGACTAATCTTCACAAAATCCTCCACGCCTCTAAAGCTGACAATCTGCACTATGCCATAAAAAGCATATTCCAGCAGAAGGGTGAGAAATAACAACTATAACAAGATTGCATAATAATATGCCACAACACAGATAATTCACATATGTAATATTTCTCACCGCATACATCACATACTAACACATATAGCATGGCACCAATACATAATATATCACACATAATAAATCGAATCATGATTTTCCACACATAACACATCCCTTCACAATTCACACCACAATTCATCCCAACTCACTCATATACATCACAATGTATATATCTATACGAAACCAAGCATATAATCATGCATATTCCATTAATTCCATACTTCCATAAACCATACTTTTCCATAATCATTCATCAATGCAAATATACAAAAGATGATCAATGCATACCATAGAGATCGACCAACGACTCTATATAGATGCAAATGCGGTACCGACTCAATTGGTGATACATTAGTCCCCCAGGAACTCTTGGAATCATCGCTCGTTACATAGAGTAACTCCCCGTCGGGCCTACGATGTTCCCCGTCGCTATAAACCACTATTTCAGGGCGAACGACGTTTATGGATTGCTTTCTACCACTATTTCAGGGCGCACAATCCGATTGCTTTCTACCAGTATTTCATGGCGCACAATCGTCTATAACCACCGCTTTCAGTCCTCAGGCAACGCCTCTTATCTTCGAGGCACACGGTGTTATAGAAAATTCCCTCTGGAATCATTCCGTCACTCAGGACGTCACAACAATGCATATCATGATGCTTGGCATACAAATTACTCATGACATTCACATTGCACCCACATACACATCCATAATCATGCATAAATCAACAATTACCACGTATCGCATTTTCTTGCCATAAGGCCACAAATCATCATCACAACAATATCACGTGCATATTCATTTCACAACATGTCACCACATGCATTTTCATTACAAACCACAAACCACAACAATTATGCAATCACAATCACTTCCACAAGGAATTCACATATCAAATGCTACTCACAACACATCATTATCGCACATTGAAATCAAAACCCAAAACACACATTTATTCCTCCATAACACCACAAACCATCATCACCAATACTTATCATATATATTCACATCAACACAATTATTGTCATAAAGCCACAAACCATCAACAAAGTATTCCACAACAACCAATTATCATCAAAGAATCATCACACAAGTCATACAATCACTTACCAAAGCATAACCCACAATATTGAAAAATAACACCAAAGTCCATAATTCGTTTTCTCGGAAAAGTCGGCCAAAAATAATATTTTTCATCATCACTAAAAAGTACTCCTAAAGACCTTCGATTCGATATAAAGAACTCTTAAATCCGATAAACGACGAATATTTCCAAATAACGCAAAACATAAACCGGACGCCCGACACTACGAAACGGTTCGTAAAAACTGTACCGATTGGGAAGGATTCAGACCTCAAAACTATTTTTCCTAGAAAAAACATCTCGTTAGCTTCCCAACGCTTCGAACGGGGGTTAAAACCGACTTACGGTTCAAGAGATATGAATTTCCGAAGTTTTTCCAAAACAGAATTTTTCACCTACAGCACGCGTCCGTACGACTGCGCACAAAACCAGAAATTCTGCTACATTCTGGTACAGCCGCGTAATCGCCCGAAACCCGACCGATTCAATTACTTTCTTCCGAATAAATACATGGTAATATCACATAAATACACACCAACATATTAGGATCAAGAAAAACCCGATTCCACGACTTTTATTTTTCACCAAAATCTCAAAATCTCAAAACTCAAAAATGTCAAAACTCACAATATCAACCGATTTCAACCAAACGAGTTTCTATAATCTCGTCCTAACCTCATACGACTAATCTACGCAATTTATTTCGAAATTCATCCGTGAAAACATCGATTTCTATCGATTTGATCCCAATTTATCAAAAGAGAAAACATTGTAAAACAACCAAAACATTCACAACAAACAACACATATACATACACAAACAAGATATAATTGAAACTTCTCACCCTTACCCGATTATTCGCGCTTGAAACGGAGATTTCCTCGATTTTCCTCTTTTTCCTCTTCTCTCTTTTTCCTTCTCTTCTCTTTCTCTTCTTCCCACTTTCTTTCTTTTCTTTTCCTTTCTCTCTCTTTTCTCTCTATTTCTCTTTTTATATAAAATATCTAACTTTTCTAAAATATCTAACCTCTCAAAATGACCATTTTACCCCTCAGCTCAAATATCTCCCAAACGCTCTCAAAATGCGATAAAACTTAAACAGCGATAAAATATATTTCGGGAAATAAAAGTTGAAAAGAAATTATAATTTATTGCAAATATTTTACCTATCAGAGAAATTAACTAATTAACTCAATTAGCAGGTAAAATACAATAAATTCACACATATCACAAAATTCACATAACTGAAATAAATAAATACAATTAAACAAATCAGGGCGTTACAACTCTCCCCCACTTAGACATTTTCGTCCTCGAAAATATACTGAGACGAACAACTCCGGACACGACTCTCGCATCCGACTAACAAACTAACAGGCCAACCAAAGGCACACCACGAATAACACCACAGACAAACACCTTGCTAACCACAAATACAATAACGACACAACAACGACAAGATGCAAAGCCCATACAATGCACTTGACGACCAACTCACAACCCAAAGAATACACAAAACACAACTCACAGGTTCACTCTTGAACCCAAAACACAACAGGATCGTTACCCGCACCTTAGGTAACACTCCCCCAATTCCCAATCATAGGAATTAGCTACACACACTCGAACCATCACCATGGAAACGAGGCAACAACACAAACAAGAACATAAAATTCCACGACACCACAAGGTCTCAACAACATCAACAAAACCAGAACACCAACATCCTTGTCACACAACCATACTACAACAATGCTACGATTCACCAATCGAACATATAACCAAAACACCCAACTACATATTCGTACCTGATTAATATTGAAACCTTCCACTTATCACTTCTATTATAGAACATCCCATGGTCTCATCATTCCTACCGTTTCCCACTGTTCAACCTTTGAACTCTATCAAGTCACACACGCATAAACGAAATGTGCCACATCAGGCTTCCGATGCGCACTCTGATTACTCGTAACCATCAAAACTATCAATTTCACGTCCAAAGTCTAGCTCTTTTTCATATTCACCAAAAATCATTGTTCGCCTTTAATATACCCAACCTCACACTTGACTATGTTTTCTCACACACCAGACACAAGTCTCTGATTTGCTCAAATAATTCTCATCCATCCGAACAGACATGCATAACAACTTTCGACTTAACTCATCCGGCACAACCTCGGCTTTTCCCAAAGAATAATCCAAGCCAAATTCATAACTCATCACAAATTCTAGCCATCCTCATTGTCTCATACTCTATTCCTTCAAACCAACCAAGTACTCTAAACTCTTGTGGTTACCAAACACTTCGAGTCAAGAACCATAAAAATAATACCTCCAAATTTTCCAACACAATACAACCGCAACCAATTCCAAATCCTGAATAGTATAGATCCTTCTATGAATCCTCAAAGGTCGTAAAGTATAAGCCACAAATTTACTTTCTTGCACTAACACACTGCCTAAACTTATCAAAACACATCCTCATACCTCACAAACGGTTGAACAGGATCACACAGACTCAAAACTGCAGCCGTAGACAAATTCTACTTCAGCTTTCTGAAACTTTCCTCACAATGAACATCCAAAACAAACGACTCATCCTTTGCAAGCCAACTGAAATAACAGAAGTACAAACTTAGTAAAGTCTTCCATACCCTACCGTAACAACCAACTGAGCCCAAAAGTTTCTACTCTCCTTAACCAACTTCGGAGCCTCTCATGAAGAACTACATCTACTTCCGATGGATCCGTAAAAATACCATCACCAGAAATAACATATCCAAGAAAACTAACCTTTTCAACCAAAATTCTCACTTGAATAACTTAGCATAAAACTTCGTCTCTTTCCAACACTTGTGATTCAAATCTCAAACACTCTACCGGTTCTTCTTCTGAGTTTATAACAGATTCGAATATCCTCAATCAAAACCAATACGAACTTATCCAAATAAATATGAAAGATACGATTCCTCTACTCCACAAACATTACAGACGCATTACTATCACCGAACAACATCACCGTACTTCGTAATGTCCAACCAAATTCCAAAAGATATAAATTCTTAAAGCTTTTGCAAAACCTTGCACTGGGTAACTGGCTCCTCACACACAAGCTTAACCGAGTAATTAACAGCCTATTCCGATGATAACAACATAACCAGTCACATCAAATCGATCAAAGTCTTAACTCACACAATTCACCACTCTTATCAAACATTCCAAACAATTGCAAGTTCACTCAAACTCAGTCAAACCATTCCAATTATCTATTCCCGAAAGTGAACACTTATTCTCAATCGTCACCTTATCCGCTGTTAGTAATCCATACACAATTTCTCCTCTTAACAATCCAAACTCTATAAATCCCAACATGTAGCAACAATCAACCAAAAAGAACTCTTAAATAATACATCCACACTTAAGGTTTTCTCAAAATTTCCATTAATGCTCTAAAATTCCAAAAACTCCAAACCTCTTCGGAACTCTAAGTTTGGCTTTCCATAGTCTCAATACCATTATACACATCATGCTTGTTATTTCGGTCAATCATCCTTCCTTTTTGTTGCTAACAACACTGAAGCTCTCCAAGACGACACACTTGGCCTCACAATTCTCCTTTCCAGTAAATCTTCCAACTGCTCTATCAGTCCGGGTACCTCTAACGCTAACATCCAATATTCCATCTGGGAATACGTCTTAAAATCACGCACAACCGGTAGCTCATCACTGTGTCCTCCCTGCCAATTTCTAGAAAACTATCATCACAAACATAACAACATCTTAGTTTCACTTCCTAAAAGTTCTCCTGCTTACTTAGCAGATCCAAACCTGAAATCCTTACCTTTGTCCAATTTGAGTTCACACTTTTCTCTCTGAGAACAACCATTAACGATGCCCAATCATTCTCTCTCAAAACTTCCCAACTGGACCAACATACCAAAACCTCTAATCCATTTCATCTTCCGATATTAGCATCTTCATCGACTCATCAAAACAATCTGTAATCGTTTCCTTAAATTCCAAACACTCATTTCACACGCTATCAAAGCCGGAAAGACACGTCTATTCCATCCAACATAATTTCCGTCTGCTATCAACAAGAGATTAAGGGTGATCAGTTCCTCAATTTGTCAATAGAAGCCGACAATCATGATGTGGCATAAACCGTCTTTACCAAACTATAATAGCATTTCTTGCATCCTGTGCACAAAACTACCTAAAGCACAAATCCTTAGTTGACATAAACCTTACCACCGCATCCCTTCTAGAACCGGGAACCACACTATCCAAACAACACTTACAATCTTGCAATTCACAATACACTGAGCCAACGCTCCACACCTGAAGCAACATGGAGAAGTACCAACTTCTCCCCCACTTATCTCAAACTCAATCCTGAAAACAAAGGATTAGAAAACCCAGAAAGTACTGACAGTGTTCCACACACCTATCACGTACTAAGAGATAAACAACAACGACAGTATTCAACTGTCACACCAACTGACTCAATAGCTTGGCCGGACGGACCGACCTGCTCTGATACCACTTATGTAACACCCCAATTCCCATCACGAATAAATAACACATAATAAAAATCAGAGTAACTAAAAATTTATTTTTTCCGACAGAAACAGGGATGCCACATTTAAAGAAATAAAATACAATCCCTGCTCAACATTTTTGATACATAACACAAAGAGAAACTTTTCCTCACAAAAGGATGGTCAATTATGGAATAAAGCGGAAAGATCCATAACCGACTTGTTTTACAAATAAATGGTTTTAGAACATCAAAATATAAATACAAAATAATATTTAATATATTCAACAAAAATATACATATAATAAACGTTCCCCGACTCCCGTGCTACGTATCAGAGCAGACACCAAGACCGACAACGGAACGGAGGACTAATCTTCACAAAATCCTCCACGCCTCTAAAGCTGACAATCTGCACTATGCCATAAAAAGCATATTCCAGCAGAAGGGTGAGAAATAACAACTATAACAAGATTGCATAATAATATGCCACAACACAGATAATTCACATATGTAATATTTCTCACCGCATACATCACATACTAACACATATAGCATGGCACCAATACATAATATATCACACATAATAAATCGAATCATGATTTTCCACACATAACACATCCCTTCACAATTCACACCACAATTCATCCCAACTCACTCATATACATCACAATGTATATATCTATACGAAACCAAGCATATAATCATGCATATTCCATTAATTCCATACTTCCATAAACCATACTTTTCCATAATCATTCATCAATGCAAATATACAAAAGATGATCAATGCATACCATAGAGATCGACCAACGACTCTATATAGATGCAAATGCGGTACCGACTCAATTGGTGATACATTAGTCCCCCAGGAACTCTTGGAATCATCGCTCGTTACATAGAGTAACTCCCCGTCGGGCCTACGATGTTCCCCGTCGCTATAAACCACTATTTCAGGGCGAACGACGTTTATGGATTGCTTTCTACCACTATTTCAGGGCGCACAATCCGATTGCTTTCTACCAGTATTTCATGGCGCACAATCGTCTATAACCACCGCTTTCAGTCCTCAGGCAACGCCTCTTATCTTCGAGGCACACGGTGTTATAGAAAATTCCCTCTGGAATCATTCCGTCACTCAGGACGTCACAACAATGCATATCATGATGCTTGGCATACAAATTACTCATGACATTCACATTGCACCCACATACACATCCATAATCATGCATAAATCAACAATTACCACGTATCGCATTTTCTTGCCATAAGGCCACAAATCATCATCACAACAATATCACGTGCATATTCATTTCACAACATGTCACCACATGCATTTTCATTACAAACCACAAACCACAACAATTATGCAATCACAATCACTTCCACAAGGAATTCACATATCAAATGCTACTCACAACACATCATTATCGCACATTGAAATCAAAACCCAAAACACACATTTATTCCTCCATAACACCACAAACCATCATCACCAATACTTATCATATATATTCACATCAACACAATTATTGTCATAAAGCCACAAACCATCAACAAAGTATTCCACAACAACCAATTATCATCAAAGAATCATCACACAAGTCATACAATCACTTACCAAAGCATAACCCACAATATTGAAAAATAACACCAAAGTCCATAATTCGTTTTCTCGGAAAAGTCGGCCAAAAATAATATTTTTCATCATCACTAAAAAGTACTCCTAAAGACCTTCGATTCGATATAAAGAACTCTTAAATCCGATAAACGACGAATATTTCCAAATAACGCAAAACATAAACCGGACGCCCGACACTACGAAACGGTTCGTAAAAACTGTACCGATTGGGAAGGATTCAGACCTCAAAACTATTTTTCCTAGAAAAAACATCTCGTTAGCTTCCCAACGCTTCGAACGGGGGTTAAAACCGACTTACGGTTCAAGAGATATGAATTTCCGAAGTTTTTCCAAAACAGAATTTTTCACCTACAGCACGCGTCCGTACGACTGCGCACAAAACCAGAAATTCTGCTACATTCTGGTACAGCCGCGTAATCGCCCGAAACCCGACCGATTCAATTACTTTCTTCCGAATAAATACATGGTAATATCACATAAATACACACCAACATATTAGGATCAAGAAAAACCCGATTCCACGACTTTTATTTTTCACCAAAATCTCAAAATCTCAAAACTCAAAAATGTCAAAACTCACAATATCAACCGATTTCAACCAAACGAGTTTCTATAATCTCGTCCTAACCTCATACGACTAATCTACGCAATTTATTTCGAAATTCATCCGTGAAAACATCGATTTCTATCGATTTGATCCCAATTTATCAAAAGAGAAAACATTGTAAAACAACCAAAACATTCACAACAAACAACACATATACATACACAAACAAGATATAATTGAAACTTCTCACCCTTACCCGATTATTCGCGCTTGAAACGGAGATTTCCTCGATTTTCCTCTTTTTCCTCTTCTCTCTTTTTCCTTCTCTTCTCTTTCTCTTCTTCCCACTTTCTTTCTTTTCTTTTCCTTTCTCTCTCTTTTCTCTCTATTTCTCTTTTTATATAAAATATCTAACTTTTCTAAAATATCTAACCTCTCAAAATGACCATTTTACCCCTCAGCTCAAATATCTCCCAAACGCTCTCAAAATGCGATAAAACTTAAACAGCGATAAAATATATTTCGGGAAATAAAAGTTGAAAAGAAATTATAATTTATTGCAAATATTTTACCTATCAGAGAAATTAACTAATTAACTCAATTAGCAGGTAAAATACAATAAATTCACACATATCACAAAATTCACATAACTGAAATAAATAAATACAATTAAACAAATCAGGGCGTTACACAAGTCCCTCAGCAGCAGTTGCATCATCTATCGGAGGAAATCTCCAGTCAAAGCTCATCTTCAACAGGAAGCTCAGGATGTCCCGAATTCAAAGTTGGTAGAAGGATAGTGGTCGTTATGTTTCAACGTAGCCCTTTTCCCTATAAATTACCATTTTCTAACTTTGTATATACTCTTTGGAATCACGCGTTTGGCTGATCTCCATCTTATCAATAAAATTTGAGCCCTTGTGCTTTTGTTTGTAATTCTTTATTTGTTTTACCTTTACAGAACGACGTTGTTTAAACTTAATCACCGATTCTTGAAATAAAACAAAAATAAATTTACTTGTTAAACTTTTTCTGCTTTTAAATTAAAGATGGCATTTTTTTTTACTGTTGAACATCAGAAGAACATCGATCGCTTCTCCCGAAGTAAGCGAACTTCAAAGTGCAGAATCAAAGTACTCCTTCTAAGCCAGTATGCCTGAATGAAGGGATCAACTGTGCCAGAGACCTTGTTTCGTCTGACACACCTCGGCCGAGTTCTCATCTCCTAAGCCCGATCAACATAGCTCCCAACGGGACTATCTCTCCTAAGCAAGGTGGAATTGCTATCTTGAACCAGCGATATTTCTACACGCCCCGCGATGGCCGAGTATCCAATTGTGTTCATCCATTAGTCTGTATGTCGTGTCTGTTTTGTCAGCATATACATACGTACTTCATGCATTTTATTTGCGTTCGCATTTCGTATTGCATCACTATCACTTGAGTCGGTCTTGTCCCCTGGTGATAAACAATTTTCTCAATCGAGTTTGTCATTTCTTTCCTCGTCAGGAAGTGTTGCGTCTGCACAAATCTCGCCACCAGTGTATCTTTAGATCAGAGTCGGCACTTGGCCACTTTGATAATTTGAACCTCTGAAAGATCAGAGAACCTTCAACAGATGTCGCTCTTCGCCATCAAAGATGATATCCTTGCTTTCCCGGATTAAGGAAAATCCCGAGAAAAAGCCTCGTAATCAGAAATTCGGCAGCACGCTAGTTTCGCTCCGAAAAGATCGCTGATGAAAAGGTCATCGGCACCTCAAAATTGGATCCCATCATATGGCATTTCTCCGGGAAGATCCCGAGAAAAGTATGATGTAACCCCAAATGAAAACAGTCTCTCAAGAGACTCGCTTTCCCCAGTAGAAACAAATGGTGTCTCCAACAGAGAAGTTTGTACAACTCTATAACTCAGACGACTGGGTTCCCCAGCAAGTCTGACATCAAAACTTTTTCCACTCAAATGGCATCTCCCCAGGAAAATTCGGCGAGAAGTTTGAGGGAAAACCGCTACACATAGCGTCCCTTGTCAATAAAGTTTATTGACAAAAGAAACTAAGATCAGTTCCTTGGTAGGAAACCAAGATCGAGGGGAAGTTTATTTCTGAAACTTAGACCAGTTCCTTGGTAGAAAACCAGGATCGAGGGGAAGTTTTTCCAAAACTTAGACCAGTTCCTTGGTAGGAAACCAGGATCGAGGGGAAGTTTATATCAGAAACCAAGACCAGTTCCTTGGTAGGAAACCAGGAACGAGGGGAAGTTTAAATCAGAAACTAAGACCAGATCCTTGGTAGGAAACCGGGATCGAGGGGAGGTTTATTTCAAAAGAAACTGAGACCAGTTCCTTGGTAGGAAACCAAGAACGAGGGGAAGTTTATTTCAGAAACTGAGACCAGTTCCTTGGCTAGAAACCAGGATCGAGGGGAAGTTTAAATCAGAAACTAAGACCAGTTCCTTGGTAGGAAACCAAGAACGAGGGGAAGTTGACAAAAGAAAACTGAGACCAGTTCCTTGACTGAAGACCAGGATCGAGGGGAAATTTACCTTTTCTAAGCATCATTGCTTAGCTAAAGAAGATGAATGCGTAAGCTGCCATTCATAACCACCATCAAAATTTCGGGTATTCCGATATTTAATCCTCTTGCACCCCGAATGCCCGAATCCCTTCGTCATTCACACCTTCGGGTCCAAGAAGATTAAATAGGGGCATCTGTAATACCCCAAATTTTGACCACTAAAGTTTCCCATCATTGTGCAAATCATCACCACAATATGGATGTACCTTTATGCTTCATCAGTCTCCCCAAAGATGGGTGAGCATCCACTATAATCAAAGTTAGGGTTTCAAGCCCTCTCTGAGCTTTAGACAAAGGCTCAATCAAGGAATGACTTGATTTTCAACTTGTCTAATCTCTCAAACATCCTCAAAGGATCAAAAGGACTCCTACTTCAAGGATTAAGCACAAAGTTGCTCCCTTCTAGGTGGATCAAGTCTCCAGATCGATAGTGTCACCAAATTAGGGTTTTGATCACCCAGGACCTCCATATGAAAAATTTCATCTGGGCACAAGCCATTGATCCAAAACATAACCTAATATACTTCATGGAACCTCATGAACCCATGCATCAAGTCAATTTTGCCTCAAGGGGATGCATACATCAAAAATCAGGAATTAGGGTTTCTTGACCTAATTCACCCCTAAGTTGACTTTTGGGACAAACCATGAGCCAAGACCTCAAGAGAGGATTTGAGGGTCTCTAATATACCATATTGATCCATTTGGAACAATGGATTGATCCAAGAAGCTTGAGCAACAAGTCTCAATTCCATCTGCACCACAATTAGGGTTTTAAGGGAAAAGTCAACTGCAACTTTGACGTTTGACCAGGACATACTCCCAAACCCTAATACATGATTGAATATACCCTATGACACCCATGGAACATGTCCATCAAGTTTGATTTAGGTCAAGGACATGATTTCCTGAAGAATTGCACAGTTTGGAATTTATCTGATAAAAAGTCAACTGTGCACAAAAGTCAACTTTGACTTTTTGAGATTTTTCACCAAAATGGATTTTTAACCCTAAAATGATGTTAATGTATGATTTGAATCATCATTCATCAAGAAAAATCAAGAAAAGTGAGATAACTTGTAAAAGGGGTAACCATAAAAACTTAGAAATTTTTCTAAGTTAAAAATAAAGTGGCAAGGGTACCAACTTTGGAGGACAATAACTCCTAAACCACAAGGCCATTTTTTCTCATCCAAAGATGGATTTGTAGCCCTCATTATCACCTACAAAAACTTCAACTACAAGTCATTCCAATTCATTAAGGATTTTGAGTTATGGAGTGATCAAAGTGGCTGAAAAGTGAAAAAGTCACTTTTTCCAACACTTAGTGAAATTTTCACTAAGTCAGATTTTGCCTCACTTTTTGCCAAATGTAGGGGAATTTTTCACTTGAAATCAAAAGAGATCAAAACCAAACTTGTTCAAACAGTTGTTGTATCATGTAAGAGCTTTCCAAAATGGCCAAGAACATTGCCAAATTCAACTTACACCATGAGATATGACATTGGCAAGTTACCTTGCTGAAATCTGTCAAGGCAAGGCAGAATTTGCAACTTTGGTCGATTTGCCAAAATTAGCCAAATTCAATTGCTCCTATCCACTTTGACACCACAGAGGATTGAATCTAAAGGGGACAATCACTGAGCCAAGCCTCCAAAGTCCATGGAACAAGAAATAGCATGTTGAACCTAGAATGGCCAAAATAGGGACAAGACTTTAAATTTGGATTGGAGCATTCAATGGAACCATCAAGGTGGCATGGACTGAGCCATTCTCATCTGAAATCAGTCAAGACTTATCCAAGACCAAGGGGACCATAGCTCTGTGCCCTAACCTCTAGTCAATGGCTAGAGGAGACTTGCATTTCCATTGGCCAACATTGAGGAAACACCTGCTGCAGTTGCCATTCACTGTGGATCCCAAAACAAACTTGCTCTACTATAAATAGAGCTCAATTGTGGTCAGTTTGAGTACACCAAAGCCATCAAACAGATGCTTTCCTCAAAATCTCTTCTTTCACTCCAATTTTGCCTTCTAAGGCAAGTCACTATCGGGTTTTGAGTTTGAGAGCAATTCCAATCAAACCAATCACTCACACACCTCACATACATCACATATGAGTTGATCAAACACTTAGATTACTTCTGAAACACCAATTTCACAAAATCACCAGCTGATTGCTCAAGGTTTTAACCAAAGTGCAGCTGAGGTACCACAAAATGATCCAGCCAATTTCAATCAAGTCCAACCATCCAAACACAATCCATAGGGTGTAGGGAAGCTGTTCAGATCATCACAACTCATCTGTAACACCGCCAGATCAAAAATCACTTTGAACTTGCTGTCACAACCTAAAGGTAAGCCTAAACTTGGGCATCTCTCAATCTATGCATATTTCCTCGCACAATAATTTGGCCATATGTTCATTATCATGCATGGAATGTTTTCCCTCAATTAATTGCATTGTTTGAATCGTGTATCAAAAATCCTAGCCTTCATGCAGAAATTAGGGTTCTTGAGGTCTCTTCATGATTTCTTGTTGTATGTTTAATTTAAATGAAATTAATGGACATAGACATGATCGTGAAGTTGAGACGAGCATAATGATATGTGGATTGCATGTTATAATCAAGTATTCAGGGAGATTGGATAGAAAATGCAAATCAGCCAAACCCAGAACACGCGCGTGTTCTTCAGCTGTTCTTGGCGCCTTTTTTGAATTTTCAAATATTTGAATTTTGTGATTTTTCTTTAATTGATTCAAAAATTAATTTCTCTCTGAGTTTTAATGATTTTGAGTTGATTCTTTTTTTAATAATTCACAAAAATGTTAAAATATTTTATTTTCCCAAAAAATCCCAAAAATATTATTTATTTCATATAATTGATATTTTTGCAAAGAATTAATATTTTAATTATTTTTGACATTTTAAATATTTTTTCCACATTGATTTTGCAACTTTTAATGCTTTCTAATTATTTTGTAGGTCAATACTTAATTTTTGAAGCATTAATCCAAGATCACAATTTGTTTTCCATGTGTTAAACAATTTTTGATCATTTTAATTGAATTTTTATTCAATTAAATACATTTTGAAAACAAATTAGGGTTTTGGATTAATTCAACCCTCATAAATCATTTTCAAAAACATTTTGGGCCTCTTGAGAGAGTCTAAGACTCATCCCCCCTTGTACAAAAACTTTTTGGGCCTCACTCATTGTATAAGTTCCTCTGTACAAGTAAACGGCGCGATCGTCGCCCGTTTAAAAATAAAGAATCATCTGGGCCTCTCCTTGAGCTATAAGACCCATTCAAAACACTTTGGGCCTCTATTAGAGTGTAAGACCCAATCCCCCTTTTAACCAAACATCTTGGGCCTCACTTATTGTATAAGTCCCTCTGCGTTAAAAGAAAACCTCGGCGCGATCGCCATTTTTAAACGAAAAATCATTTGGGTCTACCCTCGTGTTATAAGCCCCACTCTTTTTTCTCTAAACGTTTTGGGCCTCTTGAGAGAGTGTAAGACCCATCCCTTTGTACAGAAAACCATTTTTGGGCCCCAGTCACTTGTATAAGTCCCGCTGTACGAATTCAAAACAGTGCGCTCACTGATAAAACCCTGGGCCTCTCCTTGAGCTGTAAGCCCCAAATCTTTCTTTTTCAAAGCACTTTCTCCTTTGATTTTGAATATACTGTTGTTTTCAATCTTTCTTTGTTGAACAACTAACCAAACAGCTGGAAGCACTACAACCGAGTAAGTGTTTACCCGCTTTCATTTACCGCTTTCATATATATATAACTGTATTGTGGGGCTGTTTCACTGTAAGTCTCCTTTCATAAACTCATATACATATAACTGTATTGTGGGGCTGCTCACTGTAAGTCTCCTTTCATAAACTCATATCTACTGTGTAATAATAGTATAGATATTTCGAGTTTCCCCGGCAACTACGTCTAGCACTAGGTAAAGCCGTTTCGTTTATTCGTAGAAATAGACGACTAGATCCCCAATAGGAGCACCAGATACAGTCTTCTCTTCGGCTGTACTCCTTAGGAATCGTCAAGAAGCTCTACTCCCCAAGATGAATGTATTCTCTGTGAATGGCATCTTTGAGTTTCTTCCAAATTCTCAAACTTTCCTGACTTGATCTATTACTTGTGGATAGCTTGCCTTAAATGTCTTGGGGTTTGGGTACCCACTACGGTCATAATCTTGGACCTTAACTAAGGAACCCTCTTTAAAAGCTAAAAGTCGCTGGATAGTAAACCTCGCACGTTTACCAGTGGTTTTTATCTTCAAAAGAGTTATCTCTCCTAATGGAAAGGAGATGATAGACCCACGGGCTTCTTAAAAGCATCGGCCTCCTCTTGGGCATTGTTCAAGGACCCACAGGCTTCCTAAAAGCAACCCCGCCTCCTCTTGGGCTTCGTACAAGGACCCTACGACTTCTTAGAAGTATTCACAGCCTCCTCTTAGGCTTCGTATAATGATCTCTTCCTCCGGGAATGATAGCCTCCTCTTGGGCTTCGTACAAGGACCCGTCAGCTTCTTAAAAGTTTCCAGCCTCCTCTTGGGCTTCGTACAAATTGTCCCGACGACCTCCTAGAGGTATAGGAACAGAACTTAGTCATCCTCATAGAACAGTCCTTTCAAAGAGTCTACTACTGTTTCTCAAAACATAGTACAAAAGAAAAAACTCTAGACTTGGATAGTCTAATCTTCCTTGAGTCTCAAAGACATTCTCAAGTGACCCCTTCGTTAAATTGGAAGGAAACCCGCAGACTCGGACAGTCTCAATACCCTTCGGATTTCCAGTTTCCTCAAAGAAAAGGAAACAACCCTGATCCTTAGATCTAACCCATGAGTACAGGGATGCTCATATAAGAACTGATTTTCTCTTTTAAAATCAGTATATTGGACCTGTCACTTAACTGAAACAGTTACCCTAGCCTCCTCTTGGGCTTTGTACAATGATTCTCCCCATCGGAGTCAAACAACGTTTTAGCCTCTCTCTCGGGCTTCGTACGAGACACATAAAGACTCCCTCGTTGAGTCAAACAAACAATAGCCTCTATCTCGGGCTTCGTACAAGACACAAAGACTCCATCGTCGGGTCAAAATCTTTTAGCCTCTCTTTCGGGCTTTGTACGGGACACAAAATAGCCTCCTCTTAAGCTTTGTATAATGATTTTCCTAGCGGAAATTAGCCTCCTCTTAGGCTTTGTATAAGAAAACCACTGGTTGATCCAATCAACCTTTTAGCATCAAAGTTGTGCCTCGTTCACAGTATACAAACATCAACAACTCCTTCCCTTTCATCTAATCACTGTAAGCGGCAAGCCTCTGGATTATTTACATCCATGCTACTGTCCTTCTTTTAGCATGAGGAATTCCTAAGGAAAGATGGCGTTGCTCTATACTGAGTTAAAGTCTTCTCCTTCAGGTTAAAACCCTTTCTTCGGAAATTATGGCATTGCTCGGATCCGCGTATCCCAGTTAAAGTAATTCTCCTTCTCCCCTCTTTAGAGATGACAAATCCTCTCTAAGGTCGAGGTCCTTTAGCTTCACGTCTTGGGCATTGAACAAGACACAAATGGACTTTTCAGCTTCACATCTTGGGCTTTGAACAAGATATAAATCACCTTCAGCTTCACATCTTGGGCTTTGAACAAGATACAAACCACCTTTCGCTTCACGTCTTGGGCTTTGAACAAGACACCAAAAACACCCATTTCCTCCCATAGAATAGGAGGAACTACGAACGCTCTGATTTCCCTGTTTCGGTAAACGGGAATACGTAGGAATAAGATCGAAAGAAAAGATCTTAGCGAGCACAATCAACAAAAAACCAAAATCCCATATCTCCATCAATCAAAAGCAGTAATTCAAAAACATCAGTCCTAACATCCTAATCCTTGTTCCCCACCAGAAACCTTCTGCCCAGGTAAAAAGAAAGAAAACAGTATTGGCGAAAATACAAATAACCAGTACAAAGGCCCCCCACATTGATAGCATTCGTAACCTAACAGACCGCTGTTTAAACTCAGTATGCAAAGCAGGGTTAATTGGAGACATCTATTTCCCTTCCTTATTCAGCTCACAGTAGGATAAAAAATGAATCGACCTGTAGTTCATGCTCAAACCGCAGAGAGCGACCAACGCTTAAGAACCGCGTCCAAAATCGCTCGCTACAAGCCCGAACACCCACTTTCCTCAGCTAGTCAGGAAGTGTTTTTCTCATCAGCAACGGTATGATCTAATCCCCAACAGAGGAGTAAGCTTGATGGTATCCCCTAGTAGAGTTGATGTCGTCAATCACCATTCCCTAAGCAGGTTTGCTAATAGTGGCTGATATTCCCCAACAGGGTAAAGGTACAAATGTCTCCCAGCAACAAGTTAAGTTCAGTAATATCCCCAAGAAGGGTCAGTATTATTGACTTGTCTCCCCAAGCAGAGTTTAGTGGTGATCTTCACAGTGGTTTGTTCAAAAGCGGTTGACATCCCCAGCAGGTCTTAAGTCCAATTGTTATTGGCATCCTTCAGATCCAAGTTTTAGGTTCTGTCTTCGGTTAGGTAATCTCCAGCGGAGAGAAGTTTCTTGGGTTCCATCTTCAACATTCATCTTTATCCATCTCCAACAGAGTGGAATTTCTCTCGGAGTTTTCATCTCCAGCAGAGTTTGGGATCAAGAAGTCATTCAATGAAATCTTCTTCAGCAGGGTCTTACAATACAAAAGCTAATTTAGTTTGTCATCCCTGGTGGAGCTGTCTTTGTCTTTAGCATTTATTTTGCTGAGACACTCCTTTTGCATTGCATAAGCATTTTTGAATGGCATCCTCTCAAACGCGTAGCATTTCCATTTCGTATGGAGCATTACGCCATAGAAAAATTCAAACATATGCATTCAAAGCATAGGCCAGGTTTGATATCTGCTACCAGTTTCTTTCCCTAGCAGAAAGTGATAAACTCGGGAATTATTGTTTGGCATTACACCACAACCAGTGGATTCGTCCTTCTTACTCCTTCTTATACTCCCCTACAGAGTTATCTGTTTAGATTTCTCTTTTTCCCAGTGAAGTCATCTTTGTAGATCTGTTGATTCTACTACCCTTTACAAGTTCCCCTTCGACCGTTCTCGTATTCTTCTGTTGGTTAGACCCCCTTCTACCGGTCCTACCTTTTTGAGTTCCCCTTCGTCCGTTCTCGATGTTCTTTTGTTGGAGTCCCCCTTCGGCTGGTCTCCCTTTACGAGTTTCCCTTTGGACGTTCTCGTATCTTTGTTGGTTAGACCCCCTTTGGCCGGTCTTTCCTTTCCGAGCTCCCCTTCGGCCGTTCTTGATGTTCTTTTGTCGGAGTCCCCCTTCGGCTGGTCTCCCTTTACGAGTTCCCCTTCGGCCGTTCTCGTATTCTTTTCTTGGTTAGACCCCCTTCGGCCGATCCTTCCTTTTCGAGTTCCCCTTCGGCCGTTCTCGATGTTCTTTTGTTGGAGTCCCCCTTCGGCTGGTCTCCCTTTACGAGTTCCCCTTCGGCCGTTCTCGTATCTTTGTTGGTTAGACCCCCTTCGGCCGGTCCTTCCTTTTCGAGCTCCCCTTTGGCCGTTCTCGATGTTCTTTTGTCGGAGTCCCCCTTCGGCCGGTCTCCCTTTACAAGTTCCCCTTCAGCCGTTCTCGTATTCTTTCGTTGGTTAGACCCCCTTTGGCCCGTCCTTCCTTTTCGAGTTCCCCTTCGGCCGTTCTCGATGTATCTCTTTGGAGCCCCCCTTTGGCCAGTCTCCCTTTACGAGTTCCCCTTCGGCCGTTCTCGTATTCTTTTTTTGGTTAGACCCCCTTCGGTCGGTCCTTCCTTTTTCGAGTTCCCCTTCGGCCATTCTCGATGATTTATTTTGTTAGAATCCCCCTTCCGACGGTCTCCCTTTTCGAGTTCGCCTTCGGCCGTCTTCGTATTTTTGTTTGAAAGTCCATCTTCGGACAGTATTTCATTTTTGTGTTCCCCTTCGGCCATTCTCGTATCCTTTTGTTGATTAGCTCGCCTTTGGCCGATCTTGTCTTCGTCCCCAGCATAGCTTGCCATCGGCCAATATACCGTTGTTGGAAATTCCTCTTTTGGCTGGTATTTCTTTTTGAGTTCGCCTTCGGCCGTCCTCGTATTGTTCTATTTGTTAGTCCACCTTCGGCTGGTCTAGCCCCCCCCTCCCCCCCGCAGAGTCCGTCTTCGGCTGGTACTTCTTTTTGAGTTCGCCTTCGGCCGCCCTTGTAATCGCCTTATTTCATTACCCCCACAGGTTGCAAATTTGTAGGTTATTTTGGTATCCAAACTCCGTGTATCCTGATTGTCTGAAAGCCGTTGCTATCATACCCTCAGATTCAAGAAGTTTGAATAGGGGCAGCTGTAACACCTCAAAATTTGCCCTCATGTTTCCAACTTTAACTAGCTTATGTTGCATTGCATTTTTGCATAATCATCATTGCATACCATTGGCCTTAGCATGGGATCAAGGTATCTAAGTCAAATCCAAGGAGCCTTGAGCCTCAAGAGATCTTAACTGAGGCCATCACATCATCATATGATCAAGCTTGACAAGAGATTTCAAGTGAATCACCCTCTCCTAACCAGTGCAAAATTAGGGTTTTGGGTTTCTTGAGTATAACACGTCAATAGGCAAGATCTTTGAGCTTTTATCATCTCCAAATGGCACATTTCATCCTTGTTTGAGAGGATACACATCATGCTCAGAGGAATTTAGATTTGGAGGATGTGCTGATTTCTTCTAGACTGAGGGACCCAAAATTAGGGTTTGCCATAAAATCAGTTTATTTCTTATTTTTTGGGCAAGGCTTGATTTCATGGTATTCCTCATGTCCTCAAGTGTCTAAGATTGGAGAATGGTCCATCAATTTGGTTTGGAAGGGTTTCAATTGATCAATTGACTAAAAATTAGGAGAATTGGGGAAAAGTCAACTATGTAGAGGAAAAAGTCAACTCTTGACTTTTTGAGGTCAAAATATTGTTCGTCATGTCAATTATGATCATTGGTGAAGATTTGATCAAGAAATATCAAGGGATTCATCAAAAATCAAGAAAGATTCAAAGTTGCCAAATTTAGAAACTCAGGGTTTCCATTTATGGCAAGTTTTGTCAAGCTGAGGGATCACCTTTGAGGCATTTTTTTTCCATATTCCAAGCTTCAAACTCAAAGGTTATGGAGGCCTATCAAAAGTTCACATTCCAAGCTTCAAAACCATACTAAGAACATGCTCATTGGATCAAAATTGAGAGAGATATGATTAATTAAAGTTGAGGCAAATCAAGGCAAAATGGTCAGTCATGACCAGTCAACACGCAGTCATTTTCACAAACACCTTGTGTGCATGTTGTGTCCAAGTTCATAGCCAAATTTCTCCAAGATAGAGGCTTCAATTGGAAAAATGTCCAACATGGAAATTGTTCCTCTCCATCTCCTCTTCAAAATTGCTGTTGGAAGTTTTTTCATCTGATCAACAGATGGGGAGATATGGTAGCTCAAAAAGGAGACCTCCAACTGATTCATTCCCATGCACATGGCCAGGCACGAGTAGGGCAAGATACATGTATAACTCAGTTGCAACCAAGCATGTTCATCATCATTTTTAGGTACTTTAGAGGTGTTATTTCCATTTACTTTGAACATCAATTTTGTTCTTCTCCACTCCCTTTTTCCAAATAACCAAAAACCTTGTGTTTTCATCCCATAATCATGAAGATTCATTGCTCCCAAGCTCAACTCATGCCATCTGTTTTCGTTTGTGCCAAGTAACAAAACTAAGACAAAGCTTTGTTTTTCTTGTACATCATGCGCATGCTTCACATCTCATGTTATAAAACCTTACCATTTTAAGCTAAACACACTTCTTACAACCATACATGCTCATGCACACTTTTGCCATATATGATCAAACAAAGAGAGAGAAGGAAACTTGTTGAATAAGTTGTGTGCTGCTATGCTTCATCATCACCTTTCATTTTCAAAATCCCATCATAAGGTTACATACTACCTCCATACACGAGCTCACCATTCCACTCACTCTCATTTCAATCCATCTTAACTCACTCACCTTCTAATTTCATAAACCCTTGTTCTAACTGTTAACCAAGGTGGTTAATAGTAAACCAAAGATATATAAACAAATCCTAACAGAATTGGTAACGGACTTGGATCATTCTTAACTTGGCTCAAATTTTTCACTCTCTCTCTCTCTCTCAAAGCTCTTTCTCGTAGCTTCATTCTTCTCTCTCTCTGCAAGAATCAAGTTTTCTTTATCTTCATCTTGGATCCTTCATTCATGGAGTAAGGAAAGAAACAAGTTGCTACATCAAGTTTTATTCATCTTCATCAACTATTTTTTTCTGAGCAATTTGAAGTTCCTCTTGCCTTTATTTGGCCACGAACTACTCCAAGGATCAAGTGTATTATATCTAGCTTTCTTGCAATAGAAGATTCAGCAAGTTCAGGTTCCATTTCTCAAACTTTTCTCATGCAATTTTAAGTTGTTTTAAGCCTGTTTTGGTGGTTTTGGAGCTAAGTAGAAGCTTTTGTGGATCTGGCTAGTTGATAGGCTCTGTAGGAGCATAGATCTAAAAATTAGGGCAAAATGTAGACCATCGTTTCTCTCTGTGTGTGGACTGTCTGAGATTTCTTAGCCTAGAATCATGATCTACGTGGTGAGAGGTTTATTTTGATATAAGATTTGCACATTTCTGGAATGTTTGGAGACTGCACACGACGGAGGCTCGCCGGAGAAGACGACCAGAGTCTTCTCCGGCCACCTGAATATTCAACCTCCCCTAAACCCTAGCCACTTCTCAGTTTAAAACACAACCGTTGATTGATTTATGACCCAACACACCAGATCCTGCCAGCGAATTAATGAGCATGCTCCCTCTCACGTGCCTTTTTTTTCTGACTTTGTGTTGACTATCTGATCATGTGTGTACGTGCCATTTGGTCTTAACATGTGCTTGCATTATGAATCATTGGATGTGCATATTTTCCTGATCATCACGTTTGACTGGATCCAATGGCTATTGATGAGTCAATTTGTTGACTGAAGTCCATTGTATAACCCTCAGATTACACGCGCCTTGGGCTGGGTTTTTTCTTGCTATCCACACCCCTCTCCTTTAAGCCCAATGTGCATTTCAACTTGGTTTTTGCTTGCGTTGTACCCCCCTTGACCATTTCTTTATTTTTTTTTTATTTTCTTTTCACATGTTTGTTTTTTGATTTTTAAAATTACTTAGAAACATGATAAAATTCCTAAAAAATTCATGGAACTCTCTAATGCATTTAAATAATTATTTCATATTTTTATTCCTGATTTTGATATGTTTTAATGTTTTTTCCATAATTTCCTTTTATTTTCTTTTTGTATGATCCTATGTTCATACGCATGTATTGTTTTGGATTTATTTGACATAGTTCCAAAGTGAATTTGCTTCTGAGACTTGACACACACTTGTATGATATGTTGATACACTTCATTAATTTTTTGTGGTTTTTTAAAGTCATTTTTGAATGGTGTTTGAACCCTATCTTGGTGCACTATTGTTGTACGGTTTGAATGAACCTGTGGAGTGCATTTGAACATGTTTCTTAGTGATTTTTGTGCCATACTTTTGGGAAATGATTACATACTGTTTGAACTTAATTTTACTTGCATATGGTATTTTTCTCATTCACCTAAATTGTTTTTGTGAATTGTTTGAGTGCATCTACATATGTATGTTGTTATAGGATCATGTGCTAGAGCTTTGATATACTTTGTGTGCAATCCTATTTGGTACTTGTTGAGACCTTTTGACATATGATTGTGTGAACATTATAGGTCATTCAAATCACATTATAGGTCATTCACATCACATTATAGGTCATTTTTTGTTCATCTTTACATGACTTGTGAGCATTAGTTTGAACTTACATTGTGATACAAGTTTGTGCATCTTTGCTTGCCCGTCTTTGATAACTTGTTTGCATCAACATTTGCATGATCTTAAACCATTACTCAAACATGATTCACTTCTGTTTGTAATCATCCACAACCATATTCCATGACCTATAATTGCACATCACATGTCTCTTAAGTTCATAAATCTTTGCATGCTTGTTGAAATTGTTTGAACCTAGTTTGCTTCTAATATTCTTTGTGCTTCAACATGGTACTTGTGTGAACTTTGTGAATATATTCTTGACTTCCAAATATCATTTCAAATTTCATATGCTTCTGACTTGTATTCATTTGCATGATTGTTCATCTTTCATCTTTATCTTTGACTTGCATTACAAGTATGCATCATTGTTGAGCTTCAATTGTGTTTGTTCACTCCTTCTTGCTTCATTTCTTTAAATGCTTGCATCCATGACTTGTATGTTCATTAAATGATATTCATATGCATTAATAAATGTCATTCAGTTCTGACTTTGATGTTTACATGTGCATTTATACATGTTTACCTTTCATAAGCATTCATTGTTCATCAGTGATGCACAACTTGCATTTGCATGATTGTTTGGTGCATAGTTTGCTTTTGTTTGATTTCATATGGCATGTTAACATTAGTATGATCCCTTAACATGTACATACCAACTTTGAATGTCCCTTAGCCATTAGGACCCTTCCCTTTTGGTTTGCACTTTACTTTCTTCTTAATTTGTCTTCTTAAAGCAAATAGTTTTGTTTGGTTTAGTTTCTTGTACTAGTTTTCATTATTTGTGATGATTATGTACTAACCTTTTATGTAGGGGCAGAGGTATGACATTTGATCATGTGGATGTTAATCCATACTCATTTCTTCTTTCATCTCTTATGTCTTTCACTTCTCTTTCTCTCTTGTGAATAGCATGATATAATGCTTTGTGTAGAACTTTTTCACATCCCTTTGGGGGTCCTAGCTCATCCTTAATATTTGATTAAGGTGAGGTAGGATAAGCATTTGGTAGTACTATCCCTCTTTTTGTCTTTAGAATTAGGTTCTTAAACCTTGACCTTAGGGCCACTTTTGCATGATAACATTAGGAACAATTAGTTTCCCTTTAGTGTTTTCTTTTCAACTTGAGTATCTCTTCTCATCTCATAACCACTTCTAAAACACTTAATAAGGTTAACGTGTATTACGAATGAGCCTTGTACATGGGGAATGGAGAATGGGGGGCTTCCTTCCACTTTCCTAGAGAGTTTAGCGCGCGTCCTGTCTTGGATTGATGTGCGACGCATTCGATCCTATGTCGTAGACTTGGGTGCAATGCAAGTTATGAAATAACTTCAATCCACTTCTTGTCTAAAAAACACAAAACAAATTCAAACCTTTTTCATCCTTCGGGATCGCTAAGCTTCAAACATCATTTTCAGAAAAGGGCACGTTACTTCCGTCTCGTCGCAAACAGGCATCGACCCTAACTGACGGGCACGAATTTAACATCGCTCATAAAAAACACCCAGACCTTGTTAGGTCGAACTACGACTGTTCAGACTTCCTCCTTCTGGTTAGATTGAGGATACGTAGGCACAAGACGGCGATGTCTTGGTGAGCAACCTTCCCCGTTAGTTCATGTCCGAACTACGTTGACTCTGACTTTCCCATTGCACGAGGGAATACGTAGGCATAGGACGAGTGTTGTCCTATCGAGCCACTTTTTTTTCTTTTCTCCCTCGTTTCTTCGTTCTCCTCCATTCCCGTTTCTTCTCGTTTCCAGTAGCAGTGGAGCTCCAGACGATGACACCCTTTGACCGAGACAACAAGCGTGGATCCCATCGGGTACGATGGACGCGTGGGGGTGCTCATACCTTCCCTTCGTGTAACCGACTCCCTTACCCATTTCTCTTGGTCAAGAGACCATGCTTTTCCTTTCCCTCAGGTTTACGCAGTGTTTCCTTTCCCTCTCTTGGGATAAATACACATTACTGGAGACTTTGTTTTTGTCCCACTTTCGCGTTTGTACCTGGATGAAAATCCTGGAAGCGACAGATCCTCAACTTGTCTAAACCTCTCAAACATCAACAAAGGATCAAGAGGACTCCCACTTCAGGAATCAAGCACAATGTTGCAGCATTCCAGGTGGATCAATCCTTAAGATCGCCAGGGTCACCAAATTAGGGTTTTGGTCGACCAAGGCCTCCAGATGGAATTTTTCCTCTGGGCATGAGCCAATGCTTCAAAGCACAACCTTATATTCTCCAAGGGACATCATGATCCCAATCATCAAGTCAATTTTTCCTCAGGGGATGCATATAATAAAAATCAAGAACTAGGGTTTCTTGACCTAATTCACCCCTAAGTTGACTTTTGGGACAAAACATGAGCCAAGACCTCAAGACATGATTTGAGGGTCTCTAATAAACCACATTGATCCATTTTCAACAATGGATTGATCCTAGAAGCTTGATTCATAAGTTTCAAGTTCATCAGAACCACAGTTAGGGTTTCGCGGAAAAAGTCAACTGTTCCTTTGACTTTTGACCAGGACATGCTCCCAAACCTTGGGACATGATTCAATACACCCTATAACACCTATGAAATCAATCCATCAAGTTTTATTTAGGTCAAGGACTTGATTTCATAGAGGATCGCACAGTTTGGAATTCATCTGATAAAAAGTCAACTATGCCCAAAAGTCAAAGTTTAACTTTTTGATTTTTTGATCAATTATGGTTCCCTAACCCTAAAGTGATGTTAATGTGTGATTGGAATCATCATTCATCAAGAAAAATCAAGAAAAGTGGGATAACTTGTAAAAGGGGTAACCATAAAAAACTTAAAAATTTTCTAAGTTATGGAACAAAGTGGCTAGGGTACCAACAAATCTATAAAGAATTGGAGTTGGAGGTAGTTGAAGCTTTTGTAGAGTGTAGCAATACCAACAAATCCAGCTTTGGATCACCCAAAATGGTTGCTTGGATCTCAAGTTATAGTCCTTGGAAGTTGGTACCAAAACCCCTTTTATTCCATAACTTAGAAAAATTTTGGTTTCTCAAGGTTGCCCCTTTTGCAAGAAACCTCACTTTTCTTGATTTTTCTTGATGGATGATTATCAATATCATACATTAACATTATTTTTTACTTAGGGGAACCATATTTGTGAAAAATTCCAAAAAGTCAAACTTGATTTTGTGCACAGTTGACTTTTTGTCAGATGAAATCCAAACGGTGCGATCCTTTGTGAAATCAAGTCCTTGACCTAAATCAAACCTAATGGATGGATTCCATAGGAGTTATAGGGTGTATTGAATCATGTCCTAAGGTTTGGGAGCATGTCTTGGTCAAAAGTCAAAGATACAATTGACTTTTCCCTCGAAACCCTAATTATGGTCCAGATGAAATTGAAACTTGTGAACCAAGCTTCTTGGGTCTATCCATTGTTGAAAATGGATCAATGTGGTGTATTAGAGGCCCTCAAAGCATGTCTTGAGGTCTTGGCTCAGGTTTTGTCCCAAAAGTCAACTTAGGGTGAATTAGGTCAAGAAACCATAATTCCTGATTTTTGGTAAATGCATCCCCTGAGGTTAAATTGACTTGATGATTAGGTCCATAAGGTCCCTTGGAGTATCTTGGGTTATGCTTTGAAGCATTGGCTCATGCCCAGATGAAAATTCCATCTGGAGGCCTTGGTCGACCAAAACCCAAATTTGGTGACACTGGCGATCTTGAGGCTTGATCCACTTGGAATGTTGCAACTTTATGCTTGATTCTTGATGTGGGAGTCCTCTTGATCTCTTATGGGTGTTTTAGAGGTTAGACAAGTTAAAGATCATGTCATTTCTTGATTGATCCTTTGTCTAAGTGCTCTGAGAGGGCTCAAAACCCTTATTCTTGATTATGGTGAATGCTCACCCGTCTTTTAGGAGATTGATGAGGCATGATGGTACATCCATATTATGGTAATGATCTTCAAAATGATTGGAAATCTTGTTGGTCAAAATTTGGGGTATGACACTTTCCTCCCATAGAATAGGAGGAACTACAATTGCTCTGATTTCCCGAGTCTCTTTACGGGAATATGTAGGCATAAAATTGCGAAATCTTAGCGAGCACACAAATAAAAAACTTTAGGTCAAGTACCTTCTCAAAAACAACAAAAAACCCAAAAACAACAAAAACACTCTCTCAGCACTCCCAAAGGAGAGACTTTCCCAATACACGACAGACAAACACAAGAAAGCACTTAAATTAACAAAGAAACATGCAATAAAAAGTCTATATATAACTATATATACACTGGGTAATTAACAACTTCCCTTTGTATAACCTGACCCCGACCCCCCAATCTCTTAGCATTTGTTAAAAAAGACATTTGCGTGCAAGGTTAGTTTTAGATATCTTCCTTTTCCTTTCCAGCTTCATAGGATAAATAAGAAATCAGAAAGTAGCACCCAATTCCAACCGTTGCGGTAAGATGGTCGCGTCACCGACAAAACTCGCACGCTACAACGGGTATTTAAATATCTATTTATCCATGACAAATTTTATTCGCAGATACCCGCGAGTACGGTTTTTTTGCCATCCCTAAATCCCCTAACGTTTGAGCGCCAGAGATAGACTGACTTTCACAATTATCTATATCCATTAGAACTATCCAAAGATACATAACTTGCCATGTGTTTTCTCTTTCATTTTTTTTCTTCCAAAAAGGCATTAGAAATGCAAAAAGAAGAGCTGGGTGGGTCACTTTATGCCGCCAGCATGATGTTGCATCGTCTACCGTCTCGCTTCCGATGCCTCCCTGTCATTGGTAGCCTCCACTACAAGATGTCGCCTCTCACCAACATCATCGTCTTCAACTTTAAAAAATTGAGCATTTCAACCATTATGCATTCACTCAGAACGTGGTTGACAGAGAAGGGAGTGACGGTAGTAAGTACTCAGTTTTGTAAATAAAAAAATTAATTTAACACCTAATTTAATTTCACGAACGAACCAGCATTATACGTCTAGTTTAATTTAACACCTGGTTTTACTTAACACATGTTTAATTCTCACGAAGATTGATACTTGTTTGGTTAAAATAATTGTTCCTTCACCTTACCATACTTTCAGATCTGAAGATCATAATCACTCTGGAAAATGAAAATAGGTGGCTGCCTTTGCCTTGACTACAGGTGTTGCTATGCAGCTGAGGTACGTTGTCATCATGTGGCTGGATTGGAAGACATATTGGATGGGATCCAACATTAGACATTAAATATTTGGATTTCTAAGAGTGTTTTCAGAGGCAGAGACAAAATCTGTAAGTTTTTTATCTCTCTAGTTGATTTAGGACTTTTTTTAAATGTCTCTTATTAAAGTCGATATCTAATTGGTCTGGTGGTTTGTAATTGACCTCAGTTGAGCAGTTTATATATAACGTCAAATAAATGCACTTAACTGATTTAGTCAAACTAAAACATGTATTATAACACTGTAAAAATCATTTTCGATTAAAAATTTACGTTTTATTTAACTGGATAGTTGCTCATGCAAGTGCTTAGGACACTTTCTGCGTTACTAAAAAATTTGTTGAATCAAAATATGGATGGTTCTACTATGGTTGTACCAAATGCTCCTTGAAGGCTCCTAATCCTACAAAGTCTTATAAATGTGGGTGTGGAGAAAATGTTGAGTGCCTTATACCCAGGTCTATAAATTTAGTTAAGTTTGTTGAGTCTATGCAAATTTTTAAGACTTGTATTAAATGTACACTCTATTTCCTCAGGTACAAGATTGAGATTTGGTGCAGCCATGGAGACATAAAATATCGTCGTGTTTTGGGATGCTGATTGTGCTAATATTATTCGCAAAACAGATGTTTCTCTGCATACGGAAATAATTAATCTAACAATCTCCCACTTTGATGACAATAATTAATTATTTATTTAATTAAATATGGATTGACAGTCTTATTCTATTATACTGATATATATATATATATATATATATATATATATATATATATATATTTCTCATAATCTCAGGAAACATCATAATTTGATGTTTTGATCGATATTGAAAAGACACAATAATTCTTTAGCATGCAATAATATTGTGTTATTCTATCTTCAATAGTCCACATTTGTCAGGTCATAATATGAAAGTACAAGTAAATATCAATACTCCTATCGAGTATGAGTTTGTGTTATGAAGGTACTTATGAATAAATATAATTACTCTCGTAATAGGGTATCCCTATATGTAATTATTATTCTTAGACCTATGTGGATATTCTATGTCCTATAATTTAAAATTCATTTGTATAATAACTAACCATAGACTTATACACATGAGTAATTCTTATGATACTTTGGGTTAGTGAGAGTTTATCAATAGCATTTTCATATGCTTGGGTCATTCTTTATAACATATTACTCTGAAGTTAAATATGTTACTCTAAAGTCATCGTTCTTTATATAAAGTTGTGAGTTTTAACATGTAAATTTGTCTTCTCTATCGGATACAATTTCTGCTGCGTTGAAATTTACTTCGTTTGGATTGATTAGTGTTTTGACCATTATTGATATTATAATATTAAAATCAATATTTTTTAATAATTAATTATTATCATCCAAGTGGGAGATTGTTAGATTAATTATTTAATTAATTATATATGGATTGACATAATTAATTATTAATTAATTATATTATGGCATATTGTTATTAAACACTAAATAGATGAATTGTTTGATTGGTTTTTGTGCCTGAATGGGCCGTGATGGGTTGGACCATTCAGTTAAGCCCAATGAGAGGTCTCTGCCCTCAGCCGTTTAGCTATTTAAGTGTCTTCCCATTAGACAATTAACATACTCTGAAAATCCTAAACTGCAATAAGGGTAGTAATCCTCTCATACTCATTCTTCTAATGGTCGTCTCTCAAATCCTACAAGGTACACTGTTCCTATAATATTCGATTATTCTTTGATATAATAATATGCTATAATTTGTGTCTATTCGATTACGTTAAATCCTTCAGATATTTGTTTTACTAATCAAATTTTGGTTTGTTCATTGCATATATTTTGGTTAGAGATATTAGGATGATATTTTTTCTACTAATCAATTAAAATATGTTCCAACAACCTTAGTTATTCAATTTCCCAAAGCATGGTTAATGAATCCCCAAGCGAAATCAGCTCATAAATGGTGTCATCATATGGCCATTAATATAGAATAATGTTTCCAATGCATATGAATGACTTTTTGCCTGCCATGCCACATTTATAAAATTAAATACCTAGAACGCCACACCCTAAAATAAAATGCCCACAATGCCACGTTTTTTTTGTCTTTTAGTGGAGTTTTTATTAATTTTTCTGCCCACGCCATCCAAGATGGCGGACGTGGAAGACACTTAGAAGGGGTCTGCCATATTGGATGTTGCCCCCCCCCCCCCCCCCCCCCCCTTTTTTTATGTTTTGATTTTCTAAAATTAGAAAAATAAGTTTAATGTTTTTCTTTAATTATTTTATTATTTAATAATATTATATTTAATAAAAAAAATTTTTTTTTCAATTTTTATAAATATTTAAACAAGTATTTAATTTTAGGCATTTAATTAATTTTTAATAAATAAAATTGAATACTAAATATTTTTAAATGACGAATTAGAAAAAAAAACAATCTCATATATAAAATTATAAATTACAATAGGATTATTCTATAAAAAAAACTAATTTTCCTTTTCATCCAGATCTTCTTCGAGGAAATGATTGTTAGTTCCACATCTTGTAGGAACACGAATTCGGTGACCACAACCTCAATTTTCTGTTGGATTAGGTGGAAGAGCGGTAGAAGTTGTGGGCAGATATGTAGAGGTTGGGAAAACAGGTGTTTGGTTAGGGTAAATTTCAAATGGCTCAAAATTCTCAAAAAAGTCATTTGGAGGAAATTCGTTAAATGTTTGTGTGAATTGGGTGGGGGTTGGGGTTGTAGGTTCAATGGTTGTGATGTAATAGCCGGACACATCGAGGGATATGAAGGTTTGTTTATATTAGAGAAATCAAAGTTTGGATGTGGGATTGGTGTGTGGTGTCATGGTGGGCGGTGGAGTTTTTGTTGGGTTTGATAGGTGTAGTTTGGTTGTTGTTGCGGAGTTTGGTAGGTGTAATGGGTTGGGGTATGTTGAGTTTGTGTTGGGTAGTTTTGTGGTTGGTATGATGTGTGTTGGATTTAGGATTGTGTTTGCGGGTATTGGAAATTTGGTCGTGGTTGGTTCGGCACCTGCAGTGTGGGATCGCGTTGATGGGGGTCAATTATAAATTGTTCAATTAATGCGTATTGAAATGGGAGGTTATGAAACCAATTCAAATATTCTTAAGTTGGCTACATTTCTCCCTAAAACGGTACCCCAGTCAAGCATAATCGGTGTCTGTTTGCCCAAAGGTTTGGTTCAGCTCTATTTAAAACTGAAAGCTCTGCTGATTTGAGCAAATTTTTTGAAAAAACAAAATCTCAAAAGAGATGTTTAAACATGAAGAAGTTTGATGAAAGAAGACTGGCCATAGAAGATGTCCTAACAGATGTCTCGACATCTGTATCTAATATGACAGGATGTTTCTAAATCTATAGCAAGATTTACGGAAACAATCAGCACATGGATCAAGGACTGAAGACTAAAGCCTAAGGAAGCAGAAGCCTATAAATAGACGACTTAGACCTAGGTTTTGATATGTCTTAGTACGCCTGTTGTAACCTTGTTTTCTTGCGTAAGAAACAAGGGTTTAGGGTTTTGAGAGTCGTTGGCTCTCTAGGTTGTAAGTCTCCCTTTGTATCAGTTGATACACTGTGGTAGATATAGATGTCACACAGATCTATAAGCCTTGAGGTATTGGATTGTGTATTGTTCTTGGATGAAGCTTTTAAGAAAATCCGAGTTAGCTTATTTGTGAAGTATGCTTGACAGATTTCTGTATTGATAGGGATGATGAAGAAATCACAGTTGGTGGTTAAGGGAAGTTAGTGGGGTATCTCGTATCAGGGTTCTAAACGTTTGAGTTTAACCTTGGTAAAGATGTTCATGGGGTAGATGTTAGGGATAAAGTTGTAAACGTGGGAGTTTAACTTTATAACAGTCTACACGATAATGAAGTCTTCTTCCTGGATTGGTATCCCCCTGATGTAGGTGAGTTGCACCGAACTGGGTTAACAATTATTGTGTTCTTTATCATTCTACAGAGTTACGTTTTCTATTAGGGTTTATGATAAATATGTTGGATCAGATGTCGTGACATCTGTGATGGTGCAGTTCTGATATTCAAGGTATCAGTCTGTTGTTGCACCTCCTAGTTTAAATGATTATGCAGCACATTGTCTTGACATGTGCTAGGACATCTGCTGTCTGCATAGGCCATAATTTCAATTGGTATCAGAGCAGGTATCCTGTCTGGTTCTAGATGAGATATTTCGGAGATACTTTCTGGCGTTTTAAACAAGGAGGAGTTTAAAGATCAGATCAATCAACTCATACATACTCAAGGGTATTAATGGATGAGATGGATGTTCTGGATCGAAGGGAGCAACCCAGAGGTTGTTCATGTTGCTGAGGAGGTTCTACAACAACTACAGGAGAAGTGGCTAGTTCTCTTGTTGGTGTGTCTTATAAGATGTTCTGACATCTGATTAGGGCAAGCATTATCTATTCCTTGGTGGTTCCGCTGCATGAGTTTCTGATGGAAGAGATCTAGAATTATGGGATTCTGGAGTTGTTACCGAAGACAGTTGGTGGAAGGTCTTAATCATCGGCCTCTTTATTTGAAGATATCTGCATTCTTTTATTCCAAAGTCGGGATCGATGGAGTGAAGGAAGTTGTGATCAGAAATCTGGTATGATGACTTGGTACTTGGAAGCTTGGTTTCCTGGTGCAGTTTGGAGTTAGTTGAAGAGGAGAGGACTTGAGTTAAAGTTTATCAGGTTCTTGCTCTAGGAGTTTGATAAATGATTGGTCGGCTAGGTTGTCATAGATACTTGAGAATTCTCTCAAGTCCACTCATAAAGACATCTATGTCATGTATCTGGAGTCTTCTAGTTACTCTTCTGACTAGAAGGTGTTTCTTTGATACACGATCTGAAGAAAGTGGAGGTGATTTATTTTCACCATCCAAAAACAACAAGGAAGGATTCATCTCTTTTGACCCTAAGAGTGGATCCAATCTGATTGAAGAGTTGTTGAGGTAAGTAAGATTTGTTCAGAGAAAGTGTTATTTACTTGAGTCAAGGGTGGCAGCCTTGGTATCTCAACATTGTCCTTGAAGTAGATACTTGTAAAAAGGATTGAATACTTTATAAGTGTTCATGACATGATCTGGTGGAGCTCAGCTGCAGCAGTGAAGAAGGGTTATTAGACAAGGATTTAAGATCAATTGCTATTTGTGGAATCCACAAGTATTTAATTGATTATCCTTGAGATTCAAGATTATTGATGCTCAACAAGATGTTGGAATATCTCATCAATAAATTTTATGCAGAATCATGGGAGGGGTACTGCATACGCTTTAGCATCTGTTTTTATCTTGGGTGTTGACCTAAGAAGTGGCTTCAGACGGGTGTGACAGAAGAATGTGTTATCTGGAGAGTTTCCTGGCAAGAAACTAGTCTGGACTTTGATGCTATTGAAGATGAAGATGAAGACATCATAATCTTGATGATTACAGCTTGGATAAGTTTATTTCTGATCTAGGTGTTTTTGGAGCATGGTCTGCTCTGGTTGTGAAGGTCGATGGCTCTACTAAGGGAAGTGGCATTCTTTGGTATGGCTATGGGGGTAGTCTTGGACTACTTATTTTTTGAAGATTCAGATGTGGCAGGTTTGAAGTCTTAGGAGTCTCAATGCAGGATGGAGGTTATCTACTCAAACTTGGTTGTTGAATCAAGTCTATGAGAGCATGGAACTCTTGTTCTGCAAAGGGAGAAGGTTCTTCTAAGTGGTAGAAGGAGGAGCTGAATTCAATAGTTGGATGTCATATCAAAATGTTCTGACATCTAGCTTAACATCCGAAGTGTCAGCTAGTGTTGTGGCACATCAGCTTAAGATAAAGGGATCTACAGGAGAATGGGAGTGATGGATTCTTTAAAAAGGTCTATCTCATGCAGTTTGCAGGAGCTGTGGATGGGAAGATGTTACATGACTAAGAGGCTTGGTGGATCCAAGATGTCTTGCTATAGGGCAAGTAGTTCATGTAACTTGAAGATCTGATTTCTTTAGTAGATCAGGGTATCTTGTGTGAGTTCTGAAGATGAGTGAGCTCAATCAAAAGGTGGCATTTGATTAGTTTCACAATGTGCATTCAAGCAGGATGCTTGAAAGTGATTGCTCTTTTGTAGAAGAGTAGTTAGTTGAAATTGTTGAAGGTTCTGGTTCTCTGGAAGCTTGTGGCAGAAGTTATGGGTTGAGGATGGAAGCATACCTTCTTTGGTGGATGAGAGTTTATTTCTCTCTGGGTTTCTGAAGTTTTCTTTGTTCAAGCTGGTGGCGTAGTGTTGTTTGAAGATCTTCAGTGTGGATTACTATGATGATAGTAAGTCCAGTGGTAGAGAATATCAAGAACCATGGTGTGTGGTGTCTGTGATGTGTGGAAGATGTCCTAACTGATGTTTGAACATCTTTGGGTTGGATATCCTTGGTGAAGGATTTCAGGTTCTGTGAGGAACTGGTTATTTGCATCGTGTCCAAGAAGTATCTACATGATCATCCGGGAGAATGATGGAGTAGAAGGGTTCCTTGGAAGGAGGATGTAAGTGTTTTGTGAAGACTGAAGTGGATCACGTGTTGATTGCATGGAAGTCTGTTTCCTGAATGCGTTTAGAGGTGGAGATTCACCATAAATCAGAAGTATTCCAGGTTATCATACGGGAGAATGATAAGGAATTATGAGGGCTAAGGTCTTTCATCTATTTCGTTTTAATGATGTCAACATATATGCTGAGTATTAGATTGTAATTTGAGCGGTATCACTTCACTTGTCGGGCAAATTGCGTCTAATCATTGTTGTTCATGTGTCTAGATGTATAGGACTTTGTCTTTCCCATAAATAAATGTTCATTATCATTTTACTGGTGTCTAGTATGTTTGTCTGGACTTTGGTCAGTTGAAAATGTGCAAAAATTGCATTTCCTGTAATAAAACACAGTTCATGCGCTAACCTTCCCAGTACATGAGTCGACGAATAAATAATGGTACAAAACTAGTGAAATATGCGGGTAAGTGCATGATTCTAGGAAGGCACAAAAGCCAACTTTGCGTCGACACATGGTGTTTGTGGGTCGACGCATAAAGACCAAACTTGCATAGCATTTTCCACGGGTCAGCGCATGCTGAACCTCTTTAAGTCATGTGTCAACCCAAACACTCCTGAGCTGCATTTTCACCTAAATTTTTTTTCTGTTATTTCTGTTATAACTTTTAGTGGGTCAATTAATTCTCTATAAATAGTTTTGGTCATATCATTATATACTAACAAGAAACATGAAAATATATGCCATTTCTCTCTTCATCTTCATCTTCTTCATTGAGTAAACAAACAATCACACATAATCATCTTTGTTTGTGTCGCCCATTGTTCGAAGTGATAACGTTTAGAATTTAGGAAGTGTGATCTTCATTTTCTGGGTTGAGAGCTTGGTAGGTGTTTCTTGAATAAAACCAGTTGGTTTTGTCCTCCAAGAATCGAGTAGATTTTGGGGGGTTTTACACAAACCGTTTCTTTCTACAGGGACTCAGCCGGGCGAAGGTAACCGAAGATTGTAGCAATTGTTCGGTTTAGTAGCTGTAATCGGAGGATCGTAGAAGAGAGGTTTGGGTTCTAATTTTTGGTAGATCGCAATTGATCGAGTGAAGGTAACCGAAGAACGGTGGGTTCTTTCGGTTTAGTAGCGTGGGATAGTAATTGGATCAACCATATTCGAAGGACTTGATTCATCTTGAATCAAGGGGAGAGAAGACTCTGCATCAACGGTCGAAGACGTCCGAGGGTTTGGATGTTCGTTGTTCTTCTCTTGTAATAAACAATTTGCAATAGCTACATATATATATATATATATCAATTCCAATTGTGGAGTTAGGGGTAGACGTACCCAAAGCGAGGACGATTGGGGAACTGCCTAATCAATTCTCGTTTGTTCTCTGTTTCCTTAACTCTTTTACATTTCAGTTTGTTCAAATTTGTGAAGTTGCAAGTTATTGAAATTTATGTCGTAGTGTAATCGTAAGCTGATAAACTGTTTTGTTAAATTGCTATAATTCCTCGAATTGTATCTTGGAGCAGCTTTACATTACCTTCCATAGAAATTCTGCACTTAGTATGTTTACGCACACCAGGTGTTTGATAATTTGTCTCAAAGCAAAAATTGAACGCATTTCTGTTAATTGTTTATCGTTTTACCTCATTGTTTTGGATTAAACATCAAGCAAGTGATATTTTGTTGATTGAGTTATAAGTGTGGTAATTGAACTGAATTTTTCCTCTTCCGTACTCATTCTCAATATATTCGTGCATATCCGATCCTTTTAGTATAAGGTTCGTGGTAGACGTACAATCCAGTGGTTTGCTTCCGTTAATTTTTTTAAAACAACTTTTTAGTAACCATTTGCGTGTAAAACTCTAGGGATCTATTCAACCCCCCTTCTAGATCCATAGCCATCGTCTAACAAGTGGTATCACGAGCTCCGGTTAATTCTGGTGCTTCGGTAAAACTTCTTGGATCATGGCGAATGAACCTAAAGGGGATTATAATAGAGCTCCAGTTTTTACAGGCCAAAATTACAACTACTGGAAGGATTGTATGCGCGTTCATATAAATTCCATAGATCGGAAGGTTTGGAACGTTATTTTAAACGGTCCCTTGGAAATTACTATGACAAATGCCGAAGGTGTTGTCGTTCCTAAACCCGAAGCTCAATGGACTGAGGAGGACGAGAAAAAGTACAGCTATGATTGGAAGGCTCGTAATATGATCATCTCCTCCTTGGGAGTTGATGAGTATTATCGAGTCTCCCATTGTGAAATGGCCAAAGCCATGTGGGATGCTTTACAAGTAGCCCACGAAGGCACTAATGATGTTAAGATGGCTCGTATTAATACACTAACGCAAGAGTTTGATTTGTTTTACATGAAGCAAGGGGAAACCATTGCGGATATGCAAAAATGATTTACTCACATTATCAATAAATTGCATGTTCTTGGTAAACCAATTCCAAATGAGGTTGCTACTAATAAGATTTTGAGGTGTTTAAACAGGGAATGGCAATCGAAGGTCACCACTATCAAGGAGGCCAACGATCTTGCTACACTTGACCTCACAACACTTTTTGGTAAACTCGTTGAGCATGAGCAGGTGCTTATTGGATTGGAAAAACATGAAAAGAGCATAAAGAAAGAGAAGGCAAAAGATACGGAGAAGAAGTCGATTGCTCTTAAGACTTCTTGTTCTAAGTCCATACACCAAGAGCATAATGATAGTGAAACCAACAACGACGAAGATGATGAATCCGGTGAAGACATGGGCCTATTTGTGAAGAGATATAATAGGTATATTAGGAAAAATGAGATCCAACACTCGGATAAAAATCTAGTCAAGTATAGGAAGCAATCTAGTAACGAAGGAAACAAGGGTAGCAAAGCCAAAGGATCTTGTTTCAATTGTGGGAAATCCGGGCACTACAAGCCGGATTGACCATTGTTTAAGAAGGACAAAGACAAGGACAAGGGTCGTCAAAATAAGAAGTCAAATAAGTCAAGACGAGCTTACATCGCTTGGGAAAGCGATAGTGAGTCCGAAAAAAAGGACAGCTCAAGTGACGAAAGCGAGTTCGTAAATCTATGTCTTATGGCTCAACGAAGCAAGAAAAAGGAGGTAAAGCACTCTAAATATGAAAATTCTCATAATATGTCTCATGCTGAATTAATAAGAGTTTTTGATACATTGCACCATGAGGCTAAGGAAGCTTTTCAACGCTTTGCCTCAAACAAAAAGATTTTTAAATACTTGGAGAAAAAGGTTGCCGATTCCGAAAGGAAATTGGAAGATCTTAAAAACTCCATGGTGGATGTATCAAAAACTAAGATGGATGAGAATAAGTCTCCATGGTTCAAGTTTTGGGGCTGTGATACTTGTCGTATTTGGCAAGAAGAGGTGAGAACCCTCAAAGCCAAGTTAGGCAAGGCTCTTAAGCCTAAAATTACATTTGCTATTGATCGATCACATTATCGAGAAAGTATGAATAATCCGTATCAAAAGTATACGTATGTGATCCGAGACAGTGATAGCAAAGGTAAGTTCCAAATGAACTGTGATTTCTTATATTGTTGCAAGCCTGGTCATACTATTGCTAAATGTTGTTTTAGAAGATTTCTTGTTCCAAAAGGCATTTATCAATGGTTACCCAAGTGCGGTCTTGGTTTCACTCACCTTAAAGGACCCAATGAGAATTGGGTACCTACTCTTCCTTGATTGTTTTTGTAGGTACAAAGTCTTGAGACCACCAAAAGAAAATGGGTTCTGGATAGTGGCTGCCCAAGACATATGACCGGCGACATATCTCTTTTCATCGACTTTGTGGCGAAGAAAAATGGGTTTGTCACCTATCGAGATAACAACAAGGGACAAATTCTCAGCAAAGGTAGTGTAGGTAACCCCTCATCTACTACTATCTCTGATGTGCTGCTTGTGGAAGGCCTTAGACATAACCATTTAAAAATTAGTCAACTATGTGACAAGAATTATAAAGTATCTTTTTCAAAGGATTGTTACATAGTTAAGGATAGTGACAAAAAGAATGTGTTTAAGGGCTTGAGGGTGAACAACGTCTATATGCTAGACTTAAATTAGGTATCATTGAATAGAGACAAGTGTCTAGTTGCTATGAATGAAGATTCATGGTTGTGGCATAGATGGTTGGCTCACATCAACTTTTATTTGCTTAACAAAATAGTCTCTAAAGACCTAGTCATCGGTTTTCCCAAAATTAAATTCACAAAGGATCACCTTTGTAATGCGTGTCAAATGGGGAAGCAAACAAGGATCTCATTCAAATCTAAAAATATCGTTTCAACTATGAAACCCCTTGAGCTCCTCCATATGGACCTCTTTGGACCATCTAGGGTTAAAAGCCTAGGTGGTAACTATTATGGGTTTGTAATAGTCGATGATTTCTCTAGGTTTTGCTGGACCATTTTCTTAGCAAATAAGAGTGATACCTTTTCGGCCTTTGAACGATTTGCTAAGTTATCTCAGAAATAGTTAAATACAAACATTGGGTCAATTAGAAGTGACCATGGGGGTGAGTTTGAAAATCATTTGTTTGAAGCATTTTGTGATTCCAACGGAATTGATCATAATTTTTCCGCACCACGTACCCCTTAACAAAATGGGGTAGTGGAACGTAAAAATAGAGTTTTGGAGGAACTTGGAAGGACTATGATCAATGATAGTGGATTACCAAAATACTTTTGGGCCGACGCCATAAGTACGGCTTGTTATGTTTTGAATAGGGTGCTCATCCGGCCTATTCTAAATAAGACACCGTATGAGCTTTTAAAAGGGCGTAAGCCAAATATCTCTCACCTTCATGTATTTGGTTGCAAATGCTTTGTGTTAAACAATGGGAAAGAGACTCTTGGTAAGTTTGATGCCAAGGCTGACGAGGGTATTTTTCTTGGATACTCTCAGTCAAGTAAAGCATATAGAATTTATAATAAGAGGTTACGTGTAGTTGAAGAGTTAGTTCATGTTACCTTTGATGAGTCTTATCCGAGAAATATCGGAGAAGGTAGTTCTTTTCATGGTGCAGGTGTACCTACTGAAGACATACTCAAGGACACTGATAAGGGAACTGATCAGCCTGAAGCAGTGCGTATTAAGGAGGAAAAGGATCTCCAACCAGTGAAAAGTTAGGATGATCATCATGCTGATAAAGATGAACTTCCTCCAGCTTGGAAGTCTTCAAAAGACCATCCAATTGACAACATTCTCGGTGATATGTCTAAGGGAGTAACCACTCCCTCTAAACTTAGTAATTTTTGCTATTACTCTACTTTTGTCTCCCAAGTTGAACCTAAAAACGCAAAGGAGGCGTTACTCGATGAGCATTGGTTTTTGTCAATGCAAGATGAACTAAACTAATTCAGGAGAAATGAGGTTTGGGACATTGTCCCCCCTCCGCGAGATCATCGAGTAATCGGCACCCGATGGGTGTTTAGGAATAAACTTGATGAAAATGGAGTAATAACACGTAACAAATCGCGGCTTGTAGCGCAAGGCTATAACCAAGAGGAAGGAATTGACTATGAGGAAACTTATGCGCCGGTTTCCTGACTCGAGGCTATACGCCTTTTGCTTGCTTATGCTTGCACTAAGAACTTCAAATTATTCCAAATGGACGTTAAAAGTGCCTTGCTTAATGGTTATATAAATGAAGAGGTTTACGTTGCCCAACCTCCAGGATTTGAATCTCATGAATATCCTGATCATGTCTACAAACTTAAACGTGCTTTGTACGGACTTAAACAAGCCCCTAGGGCTTGATATGAACGTCTAAGCAAATTTTTACTTGTTCAAGGGTATTCAAGAGGGAAGGTTGACACAACTCTCTTCATTAAACGTCAAGGAAAACATTTAATTTTGGTACAAATTTATGTTGACGATATTATTTTTGGGTCTACTAACATGACCTTGGTCAAGGAGTTTTCTAGTTTGATGCAGGGGGAGTTTGAAATGAGCATGATAGGGGCTGAGTTTAAGTTTTCTATGAATAATGCTCTTCATGATGTAAACAATGATTTATGGGCTACTTTGTTTAGTTTGGACACAAATGAAAATCTACCCAGAGTAACTGATAAAACATTTGTTCAAAATTTTGAGTTCAACACTGCTCTAAACTCTATGCTACGGGAACCATATCCTGACAATGTTGTGGCAAGTGATGTCTTTCCGAAAAATGTCACTACCGGTCATTTGAAATTTGAAGACCGCATTTTGAAATGGATTGTTGCTCGTATCTTGAGACCTAAGAAAGGTGGATACTCACGGGTTGAGAAGGCTGAAGTTCATCTCATTCATATTCTGAAAAATTGGATCAAAATCAACTGGCCATACTATTTCGCATATCGGATGTTCGTCACCCGCAGCTCCCACAAATATCAGGCTCTAGGTTATGTATTCTGTATTCAGAACATCTTGAACAAGGCTGGGATTTCAGTTCTAAATATTCCTTACATTGAGATTTCTTCTGAACAACAATTTCATCCAAAAACCCTCACCATGATGGGCTATCATTGGGATAAGGTTAATAAGAGATTCAATTACCGACACAGATCGACTCATCCTTTTCAACCTGAACCTGAAGAACCTGTTCATTATGAAGGAAATGCTGATGAGGACGTACATGATGGTGATCATCAAGATGTTAATGATGTTGATATGGTTATGCAAGAGGAACACAATGACGCATGGATAGGTGATCAACATGAGGATAATTTTGAAAATCAGGGCTGGGGAGATTGGAAAAACAACTGCTGGACTACTCTTGGTAACGCCTATGTTCCTCCCACCTATGGCGAGGAGTATGGTTGGCAGCAACCTGATTACTCGGCACCCCCAACTCCACAGCCTCAGTACGATTACCAAGCATCTGAAGAGGTTCTGGAAAGGTTAAATGAGATTAATCTTCAACAACAAGAATTCCAAGTATTGCAAAAGAGTCGCTACAATGCTTAGGAAGAACGGCTCACAAACTTATCCGATCAAGTCTCAGCTCACATCACTAACTTCAACAGGTTTGCTGACGCGTCTATGACTCGCTTCAACCAAATGGACGAGAACTTGACTCAACAGAATCTGAATCTTGCCAACGGTCTTGGTACTCTAAATCGCACTCTGATCGAACTCCAGGCCAGTATTATGGAGGAAGAGGTCATCCATATATGGGGAGGAGGCCATAAAGATTAGGGCATCACATCATTTGTGTTTTGCATTTATGTTTTGTTATTTTGTTTGCACGTTTTGTCCTGCTGTTTACCTTTGACAATTTGTATCAGTTTGTTTTGAATGTTTTCACTATGGAATTAATTGTCTTTGCATTTGAGGTTCCGTATTTATCTGTTTCCAATTTTACATTAACTGTATCATATGTGGATGCATGTTAATGTTGTTGTGCTGCAAATAAATGGATGCATCTTTACTTGTTGTAGAGTTAATCTTTTGACCACCTCTTCTCTTCTTTTTGATGTTGACAAAGGGGGAGAAGGATAGCAGAAAATTAGCAGGAAATTAACCAAGTGTTAAAGACAGGGGGAGCTTGTTCGTTCTCAAATTAAAAATCATGTGAAAGCTAAAACAGTGTTGCCATCATCAAAAAGGCGGAGTATGTGAGGGCTAAGGTCTTTCATCTATTTCGTTTTAATGATGTCAACATATATGCTGAGTATTAGATTGTAATTTGTCTTTCCCATAAATAAATGTTCATTATCATTTTACGGGTGTCTAGTATGCTTGTCTAGACTTTGGTCAGTTGAAAATGTGTAAAAATTGCATTTCCTGTAAAAAAATACATTTCATGCGCTAACCTTCCCAGTACATGAGTCGACGCATAAATAATGGTACAAAACTAGTGAAATATGCGGGTAAGCGCATGATTCTTTGTGTTGACGCATGGTGCTTGTGGGTCGACGCATAAAGACCAAACTTGCATAGAATTTTCCACGGGTCAGCGCATGCTGAACCTCTTTAAGTCATGTGTCGACCCAAACACTCCTGAGCTGCATTTTTCACCTAAATTTTTTTTCTGTTATTTCTGTTATAACTTTTAGTGGGTCAATTAATTCTCTATAAATAGTTTTGGTCATCTCATTATATACTAACAAGAAACGTGAAAATATATGCCATTTTCTCTCTTCATCTTCATCTTCTTCATTGAGTAAACTAACAATCACACATAATCATCTTTGTTTGTGTCGCCCATTGTTCGAAGTGATAACGTTCAGAATTTAGGAAGTGTGATCTTCATTTTCTGGGTTGAGAGCTTGGTAGGTGTTCTTGAATAAAACCAGTTGGTTTTGTCCCCCAAGAATCGAGTAGATTTTGGGGGTTTTTTCACAAACCGTTTTGTTCTACAGGGATTCAGCCAGACGAAGGTAACCGAAGATTGGAGCAATTGTTCGGTTTAGTAGCTGTAATCGGAGGATCGTAGAAGAGAGGTTTGGGTTCGGATTTTTGGTAGATCGCAATTGATCGAGTGAAGGTAACCGAAGAACGGTGGGTTCTTTTGGTTTAGTAGCGTGGGACGGTAATTGGATAAACCATATTCGAAGGACTTGATTCATCTTGAATCAAGGGGAGAGAAGACTCTGCATCAACGATCGAGGGTTTGGATGTTCATTGTTCTTCTCTTGTAATAAACAATTTGCAACAGCTATATATATATATATATATATATATATATATATATATATATATATATATATATATCAATTCCAATTGTGGAGTTGGGGGCAGACGTACCCAAAGTGAGGACGATTGGGGAACTGCCTAATCAAATCTCGTTTATTCTCTATTTCCTTAACTCTTTTACATTTCATTGTGAAGTCGCAAGTTATTGAAATTTCTGTCGTAGTGTAATCGTAAGCTGATAAACAGTTTTGTTAAATTGATACAATTCCTTGATTTGTATCTTAGAGCAGCTTTACATTACCTTCCATAGAAATTCTGCACTTAGTGTGTTTACGCACACCAGGTGTTTGATAATTTGTCTCAAAGCAGAAATCGAACGCATTGCTTTTAATTGTTTATCGTTTTAGCTTGTTGGTTTGGATTAAACATCAAGCAAGCGATATTTTGTTGATTACGTTGTAAGTGTAGTAATTGAACTGAATTTTTCCTCTTCCGTACTCATTCTCAATATATTCGTGCTTATCAGATCCTTTTAGTAGAAGGTTTGTGGTAGACGTACAATCCAGTGGTTTGCTTCCGTTAATTTTTTTTAAACAACTTTTTAGTAACCATTTGCGTGTAAAACTCTAGGGATCTATTCAACCCCCCCTTCTAGATCCATAGCCATCGTCTAACAGGAATGACTGTCCTGGATTGCAGGGTGTCTATCTCTATTGCTGGCTGGGTGAGGTCAGTGGAAAATCTTGCATAAGAGGATGGTGCCTTTGGGAGCAAGTCATGCTAGTAGGGGATCAGTTTAGCAGCTGTGAAGTTCTGGAGCATGCATACAATAGCTGACATCATTATAACAAACTAAGGGGCCCTGTGCGTCTCTTTGAGGAATGTGAAGCATTCTTATTCAATTGGTTTGTGCCTCAAGCAGCTGGAGGTCTATACATGAGAATTCAAGAGGAGTTCGTGTTGTGTGTAGATGGTTGCAGGATGAGGGGGATCAATGGGACTTTGATCTCAAGCCAAAAGTTTGTTATGGTTGGTATACACTTCCTCACGGGTAGCATGATGGTGATCATGTGTGAGTGATTATTGTTTCTTGTCAGAGGGAACAATAAGAGAGTTGATGATTGCGTTCAGCAGGTGTGTTGAACAGAGGGTGCGCTCTTGAAGACATGAAAATGCGTCTTATATTTTCCAGTCATTAGCTTGGGTGTTCTGTGGAGGAGCACCAGTTACCTTATTCAGGGGGAGAGGACTCTTGATCTGAGATGAATTTCCAGTTTTCATTTGTGCGTCAAGCAAACTGAGATGCCAAGGAGGATGGCTTGACATTATTGTTGAAGATCCAGTTTGCATTTGTGCTTCAAGCAAACTGAGATGTTAAGGAGGATAACTTGACATTATTGTTGAAGATCCAGTTTGTATTTGTGCGTCAAGCAAACTGAGATGTCAAGGAGGATGTCTTGACATTTTGTATTATTACAAGTTGTGGGAAACTTGGCAGTGCATGCTGAATGGATCTTATTAGATGCTTAAGAATCATTGATGAGTCTGAGAGAATTAATTTTTCTCTGCAGATTGTAGTCACGAAAACTGTGAAGAGTTTATTCAATACAGAAATCTCCGGATGCTAATTGGGATATGCTTGAAGAAATGTCTTAACAGCTTAGCCAGCTCTACTTGTCTTCAAGTTTAAAGAATTCTACTTGGGGCTTATCAAAAGGATGGAAACTGTGATTCAGACGGACTAAACAAGACTGACAGAATGTCAGGATATTATTTATAACCTGAATATTGGACGGTTGGGAGTGCTTTCTGATAGATGGCATGAGTAACATGTGTTTTGTTATAAGTGATTTTTTTTAGACGGTTACTCTTAAAAGTTTGAACTGTCTTATCCTAGTTGGGTGGTGCAAAGTTATTAATGTTGAATTCACCTACCTAAATTTATTTCTCTTTGAATTGTTCAGTGGTCACTTCTCTGGACCATGATTATCATGAGAAAAGTGTTTAGGTATTTAAAGAGTGCATCTATTTGAGGTAGTCCAGAGTGTGGGTTGTTTCATCGTGACGTTCATTCGTGTTTGGATAAGTAACATATGGATATGGAACTGCATTGGACTCTTTTGTCAATTTTTGGCTAAAAAGGGGGAAATAGGTTGTGTGGGTGAAGCCTTCAACATACATCTCTGGTGGTTGAATTGCAAGGATCCTGGAGAGGATGGTCTAACATTCTATCAGAATCTTTCCCTTTGTGCCTTGTGACCTGAGTTGCGAAACAGGTTGTGTCTTGTGATCTGAGTTGCATTCCTGAAGAACTCTGTGTTACAAATGATACAACTGGATCTTCTTGTGAGTTCTCTTATACCTCTCAAGAGGAAGATTCATTCTATCGTGAAGAGTCTCAGATGGGTTCCAATCATCTTTTTTATACCTAAGAAGTTTTAACCAAAAATTTGTCAAAAGGGGGAGATTGAAAGCTCTGCTGATTTGAGCAAATTTTTGGGAAAAACAGAATGTCAAAAGAGATGTTTAAACATGAAGAAGTTTGATGAAAGAAGACTGGCCAGAGAAGATGTCCTAACAGATGTCTCGACATCTGTATCTGATATGACAGGATGTTTCTAAATCTGTAGCAAGATTTACGGAAACAATCAGCGCATGGATCAAGGACTAAAGACTGAAGCCCAAGGAACCAGAAGCCTATAAATAGACGACTTAGACCTAGGTTTTGATATGCCTTAGTACGCCTATTGTAACCTTGTTTTCTTGCGTAAGAAATAAGGGTTTAGGATTTTGAGAGTCGTTGGCTCTCTAGGTTGTAAGTCTCCCTTTGTATCAGTTGATACATTGTGGTAGATATAGGTGTCACACATATCCATAAGCCTTGAGGTATTGAATTATGTATTGTTATTGGATGAAGCTTTTAAGCAAATCCGAGTTAGCTTGTTTGTGAAGTATGCTTGACAGATTTCTGTATTGATAGGGATGATGAAGAAATCAAAGTTGGTGGTTAAGGGAAGTGAGTGGGGTATCTTGTATCAGGGTTCTAAACGTTTGAGTTTAACCTTGGTAAAGATGTTCATGGGGTAGATGTTAGGGATAAAGTTGTAAACGTGGGAGTTTAACTTTGTAACAGTCTACACGATAGTGAAGTCTTCTTCCTAGATTGGTATCCCTCAGATGTAGGTGAGTTGCACCGAACTGGGTTAACAATTACTGTGTTCTTTATCATTCTGCAGATTTACATTTTCTGTTAGGGTTTATGATAAACATGTTGGATCAGATGTCGTGACATCTGTGATGGTGCAGTTCTGATATTCAAAGTATCAGTCTGCTGTTGCACCTCCTAGTTTAAATGATTATGCAGCACAATGTCTTGACATGTGCTAGGACATCAGCTGTCTGTATAAGCCAGAATTTCAAAAATCGTGTGGGCGTACTTCCATGACTCTTGCATGGTCATGTTATTTTGCACTTGGAGGCATTTAGGAGGGTTGGGTATTTCATGATGATACTCAAACAACAATTTAACCCTATCAGACTGATGCATCTCAACAATCCATAAACATGAGATAGGGGTAGAAGCATTCCAAATCAGGTGATCGTCATTTTGTAATTATGGTAATCCAAGATATGACCTCCATATGAACTGTAAATGTATGAATAATCAGTATGAGTTAATGCAAAATATTTATTGGAATATATAAAAAGAAATAATGGTGATAATATTACGTTGTCTGGTGACATGCGATCTATGATGAAACGGTAACCGGTGAGGTAATGGCGAGGGTTGTGAGAGCAATTTTTCTTCTTCTTGCTGTATATAACCCATCTAATAAATAAAAGATAAAAAGAAAATTAGAATATTTAAAAATTGTAAATAATAAAGATAGAAGAATAAGTAGAAACTTACAATGATGCATATGGGTATCTTGGTGTGTTAGAACTAATTGGTACTAAAAATGGCATCCTTGTAAATCCCCAAGCTTGTAGCAGAATAACACAACCCCCTTTCCATCAACATTAACATCAGATGCTTTGCACATTTCTCTATATAGAAATGCCAACATAGCTGATCCCCAACTATAACTACCATATTTTTCCAAGTCATTAATAAACGGTATCCACACAGGATGAACATGTTTGGCTCCTTTGTCAGGGAACAACATGAGCGTAATGCATAATGTTATATAATTCCTTACATAGAAAGTAAGTTATTCGTGTGTTGAATTTTCAAAAATAGAATTTTTTTTAAAGAATGTCTTTTAACCATGTTAAACTTACACATCTACCTTCAACTACATTATTAGGTGGTTATTGACCTAAAAACTCAGTCCATGCTGATAGTGGAATCTCAGAAGGCCCCACAACTGCTCTACCATTCAGGAGACCCAGTAGCATACTAACATCTTCCAATGTTATTGTACATTCACCTGTCGGAAAGTGAAAAGTATGGGTTTTGGGTCTCCATCGTTCAAGTAAATCATATATAAAACTCGAATCGATGGTGATGTCTTGCAATTTGTAGATATTTGCAAAGTCGGCGGTTTCCAATAATGGTAATATTACATGCGGGGCATCAAGTAGCTTTTAGTTTCTCGGTCGAAATTTTCTTTCGGGATCCACCTAATACAACTATACAAAACAATAAATAAAAATTCCATCGTAAAAATGATATTTGTGTAACATAAATAGAATAAATATATAGAGTAAAAAATGAATAAATGTAGAAGTAACATAAATGATATTTGTGTAACATAAATATAATAAATAAATAGAAGAAACCGATTTAAAAACTGTACATGATTGTAAATGGAAAAAGAAAGTAATGAATAATAAAAATTTAGCGAATACTTACTAAACCATTAATGTTATGAGAAGTTCCCCTAAGTTATTCACCCATCCAAAAAAAGGAGGTTGAGCCATTGTTGTAAAGAACTAGAAAAATTTAAGAGATGATGATTTGCAATGAAGATATGAAAAAGAGAATGAAGTTTGGAATGAGAAATGAATTGCTCCTACATTGCTATTTATAGAGGAAATGAATTGAACGTAGTTGGGAGAATTAATTGTGAGAATAAATTTTATGGTTGAATGTAGTTGGGAGAATTAGTTGTGAGAATAAATTTTATGGTTAATTGTAGTTGGGAGAATTAGTTGTGGACTTAATAATTAAGAACATTTAAGAAAATTTATGAACATTTAAATTAAGAACATTTAAGAAAATTTAAGAACATTTAAATTAAGAACATTTAAGAAAAAGGCTACACAATTTCTTACAATAAGGCATGGATTTCTAAGAACAAGGTTATTGCTTATATTTATGGCAACTGGGAGACTTCATACAACAACCTCCCACAATGGTTGTTGGCCATGAAAACATTTCTACCCGGTATTGTAATAGAATAAGAAACCCTTCCTATGTGGTCGAATGAGGGGACACAGATTGGTGGTGCTAGGATTCTTCACCGTATTTTTGGGGCTTTCCAACCGTGCATCAAGGGTTTAGCATTCTGTAAACCAGTAGTTCAAGTAGATGGCACATGGTTACATGAAAAGTACGGGGAACTTTACTAACGGATGTTGCTCAAGACGGTAATAGGAATATATTTCCAATTGCTTTTGCATTGGTAGAGGGTGAAACAGGTGATGCTTGGAGTTTTTTTTTGAGAAATCTTAGAAGGCACGTTACACTGCAACCCAACCTGTGTTTGATCTTAGATCGACACGAGTCGATAAAGAGCACCTATAATAACCCGGATAACGGTTGGCAGTACCCTCCCTTCTCACACGTCTTTCGCATCAGGCACATAGCACAAAACTTTATGAGGGAAATCATGAATAAGGAACTTCGCAAAAAAGTTATTAACATGGGTATCTTCCTGAACTTATCTTTGTATATACATCTAGCCATAACTTCAATACACTAATCTATTTTTCTTTTTCATGCTCAGGATATGCATTAAATGAGTCTACATACGAATACTACAGATGAGAGATACATAAAGCTAACATACATGCATTAAATTAGCTGGACAATATTCCTAGAGATAAATGGACCAGAGTGTTTGATGGAGGGAAATGATGGGGCCATATGACCACCAACCTCGCTAAATCAATGAACTCAGTTCTGAAGGCCACACGTAACCTTCCGATTACATCTCTAGTAAAATCAACATACTACAGATTGGGCACACTTTTTTGAAAAAGAGGACATGAATGCACTAAAACGTTGGGTTCTGGACAAGTGTATACTGATAACTGCATGAAGGGTATTGAGGAAGAAGTTCTCAAATCAAATAGCCACAATGTTATGCAATTTGATCGTCAGAGGTTTTGCTTTCTTGTCCAAGAAACAATGACTTATAATGATGGTAGACCGACTACCCATTTCAACGCCGACCTTAGGAACCAGAAGTGTGAGTATGGAAGATTTAAAACTTTCCATGTCCCTTGCTCACATCTAATTGCTGCGTGTTCCAGAATTAGACAGGACTATACTATGCATATAGCAAATGTGTTCAAAGTTGTTAACGTCTTTAAGGCCTATGAGGAGAGCTTTCTCGGGGTCCCTACTGACACAACTTGGCTCCAATATGAAGGTGACACTCTATGCCACAATGACAACATGCGGAGGAAAAAGAAAGGTCATCCAAACAGTAGCCGGATGAGAACTAAAATGGACAACATTGAAAAAGAAATAAGGAGGTGCGACATTTGTCACGAAATCGTACATATACGCAAAAAATGTCCAAACAGGACTATGTTGGAGTAAGCCCTAATAGCCAATCAATATTGGCTTAATATGCTTTTGTATCATGATATATATTGTTTGTTAATATATATATATATATATATATATATATATATATATATATATATATATATATATATATATATATATATATATACATACTTACTAGGCATTGTAGTTATTGTTTTATTTGTATATGACATAACAAAGTCCTTAGAATAATTAGTCTATTAATGACCTGTTAAGTGTGACTTAATTATGAGACCTCATTAAACATAAAGACGTTATCCTTAAAGTATCTGTAGTCAAGCTTTACTGTCAAATAGGACAACAATAATGTATAGAGTCTATTATGTGAGTAGACTGATGACTGAATCTCACAAGTCATGGATATGAGATATCAAGTCTTCACGTAGGTATAAATATTATGAGTAATATTTATATTGGATTGACCCACCATGAGAATTGATAGAATTAGAGTTTGACATAACGCATCCCTACAAAACCGGTTGGTAAGGTGAGGGGTGCCACTCTATATAAACCCTTTATGAGTCCTATCTTTAGCCAATGTGGGACTTGGGTTTTTCCAAATACACCCCCTCACGCCCAGCACTATTGGGCTTGGTGTGTGGATATAAATGGTGGGTGGCCCGAATTATCAATGTCTGGGACTTGGTTTTTCCAATACACGCCCTTGCGCCCATCACTTTTTTTTGGCTTGGTGCGCATATATAAACGGTGGGTGGCCCAAATCGTTAAGCTCGTGATACCATGATAGAGTTAGAGTTTGGTCTAACTCATCCCTATAAAACCGGTTGGTAAGGTGAGGGGAGCCACTCTATATAAACCCTTTATGACTCCTATCTTTAGCCAATGTGGGACTTGGATTTTTCCCAATAAGAATACTACATAGTTTGTTATGTAAGTGTCATAAGTTATTCTCATAGTAATAGTGATGTATTCCACCCTTCGACCTAAAACCACTATGGACCCTAAATGTGGAGTCGAGTACTTTATTGCCAATCAAACATTGTCCGTAACAGGATGACCATAAAGATGGTTTATGGGTGCTTTACAAATAATGCTAAGGGACATGAGTGACCTAGATGGAATTTGTCCCTCCTACATATACGGGAGCAATATTTGTGGTCCCCTTGATAGAGTATGACTATAAAATGCATGGCCCTGCTTAAATGAGCCGATATGAGATATTGGGCTTATTTGTTGTTATCAAGTATGCTCAGGGATCAAGGAATAAAATATTGGACTATACAAGGGTGACACATTCTATGTCTTGTGTTCAATATATATATAAGGGAAAAAGGGTAATTATACATATGATCATTATCACATAAAGGTTATGTCAGATCACACGATATTCTCGTGACTTGGGTAGCAGTGATGTGTTGCTAGATACCGTTCACTGTTTATAATATTAAATAGGTAATTTAATATTATTGCCAATGTTACGAGAACCTATAGGGTCACACGCAAAGAGTACTAATAATGGAATTGACCATTAAATTAAATAAGATTTAATTTAATTATGTGTTAATAGTATTTAAATTGTTTAGTACATTAACACATATATAATTTATTTGATTTAAATAAATAAATGAGAATTGACAGTTGGTTAAATTAAATATGATTTAATTTAATTATTATTTTATTTTATTTTATTAAAAGAGTTTAATTAAATATAAATAATATCTATTTAATTAAAATAGTTTTAATTAAATAAGATTGGGCTTATTTTGGAAAAGCCCAAAATAAGAGCATTAGGGTTTTAGAAGCTCTCTATAAATAGAGGAGCTCTTTCCCCTACAAATTCTAATTGTCAATTTTCTCAAAACTAGAGACGGCTAACACCGCGTTCCACTTTGTACTCACGTAGACTTCATAGAGACGATGATATTTTCCACGTTCGTGATCAAAGTTAAAGCACGCTTCAAGAGGTAATTCAGAATCCTTATTTTGTGTTTGATTTGTGATTGATGGTTTAATAAATATCCGTTCTTCGGGATTATTCCGTTAAGAGGATAAAATTTTGAAAAACCCCTCCTAAATCCCAACAGTGGTATTAGAGCTTAGGTTCTGATAAATCATTAAATTCAAATATGATTTATGTATAGTGATTATATATATATATATATATATATATATATATATATATATATATATATATATATATATATATAGTGATTATATGCATGTGGTTATTATTTTGTGCAAAATTCATGGTTTTATCAATTGCGATAATGGTTACCGTATGGTATATATATTGCTTGGTAATGGTTGCCGTACAATATATTGTTGTAACAATCCAATTTATAATTTCATTACATATGCCGAATGGGTTTGGCGGAACCGTTACCTAATAGCTAAGAACATTAGCTATTTCAATTAACTGGATGTTACTTACTAACCAAATTTCTATTTGATTGCAAGAATGATGTTATGCCTTTTGCACTATTCGATTGGTACTTTGTAATTGCAAGATTGTTTAATATTAATAATAATAATAATAATAATAATTATAATAGTAAAAGAGTTTATTATTATAATTAATTAAGAATAAGATAGTTTATTATTATTAATAATAAAGTGTTCATTATTTAATATTAAATATTGACATCAATTTTTGTATAATTTGGATGTTCGTTGTTGACTATTCTTCGGAATCCGACATTAGTATGGTGAAGCAGCGATACTTCGATCATCCAGAAGTGATACAAATATAATTGATAAATTTATATACGATATAAATATTTCTAATGCGAAGTTAGTGTATTTGATACACTATTTTGTTTCGTTCATTAATAAGTGTAATAATTGTTATACATTTGAAAGATCAATGTGCATTCTACTTCGGAATCCGACACTTATATGGTGAAGCAATTCAATTTTGATAAATTATATTGAATAGTCAATCATTACGTTTTGATGGTATGAACGCTTATGCATTAGGGTTTGTGACGGTGCAAGAGTTGTGCTTTTAGGGTTCGCAAAAGCGTCAAGTGTTGATGCATCAATATTTGTTATTTGATAATCTATTATTATTTATTATTTAATTATATAATCATTAAATAAATTGGTATACGGTTATGACCTTAGATTTTGGCATTTGTTTATTTTAAATACGACCTGTGTGTCATGATTTATTTTATTTAAATACGGCCTGCGTGTCGTGGTTTATTGTAATTAAATATGACTTGCGTGTTGGGCCATTTATTTATTATTTTATTCATTTAAATATTATAAATTGTTCGAGTTCAAGAGTTGAAGAGAAGACAACGCCAAACGTTGACGTCGGTGGAGAGGCTTGAGAAGCTTGCTTGTGGGTCAAAGAATTGTAATAAATTAGTTTATTTAATTCTTGCATTTTAGGTGGTCATAATCGTATTACCAAGTTTTATTTTATGTATGTGATGCGTGAAATATATGTTTATATGCGTGTGCATAAGATACACAATTATGTGAGTGTATGAGATACACAAACCAGTAAGATCAAATTTAATTAAAATCCCTTCAATTAAATATTAAGTTAATTGCTTTCAAAAAATTTAGCACTCATCAAGACTAGTATCGAATAATGTAGGTTTCGCCTAACGTGAGGTGCATGTTTTATATTAGTAAGGTGCGATGGGATAAATGTAATATCCAACAGCTAAATTTTTGGGTTTGACTTAACTAAACTAGTTATAATAGGATTATATATGTTTAGAAGCAAAAGTTGAGAACAATCCATAAGATGGATTAGAATAAAGAGTTATTCATTCAACTGATAAAATTTGAGAGTTTATTAGATACATTTGGAAAGAGTTCCTACCTAAATAACAGAGTTTTGTGTAATCCGCCTACGCGGACTTAAAACAAAGTGAAATATGGATCTCGACCCTCTAGAAAATCTTCCAACGGGATTTTCCGAATCAAATGTTGAGGGTCATTTGGTTTGAGTAAAAATAGTGGGAGCATTTTAATAAAAGTCCTTATTAAAATGATTTTGATACAATTTTTTTTACATGTTTTGTATTTAGAATTACTTTTGCATTTTATTTTTAATTTACTGTGAAATGTCCTTATGAAGGATGTAAGGATCAGAAAGGAGTTTCTGAATTGGTACATAAATTGAGAACTATTCTCAAGCACGATAAAAATTGTATGTTCTCAAACAACCAATTTCTAACAACCAAATATATCTAGATTTTAAGAACGATACTAATGAGAAAGATCAATTCGAATGTCTAGATATAACATATCTCATAGTTGCAGTCGTCACGGAGAATGATATGATCATTAACCTCAAACCTTTACTTTTAAATAAGAAATACGAGAAATGTAAAAACTTTCCAATGTATTTTCTATACAAGTTAAGAAACCAAATGGATCTAAAATAGTTTTGAGATTTAAAATATGGATTTCCTTATAGACCAAATAGTTGGTCACAAGTGTTATTTGAGATTGTCTCGAATAGGTGTATTAGATTCATTATGAATGAATTTTAAATATATCCACCACATCTTATTGAAAAGAAAAGAAAGTAGTTTGTGATGCTAAATAGATGAATTATAAAAGGAATGAGATTCATTTTTATATTCCTTTGAATTTTGGCAGAAAAACACGGTTCTAAAGGAAGATAGTGATTTTATGTGTTGAAAGAAGAAAACTGTTAATGGTTATAAAAAGAGTCAAAGTAGAAGAAAGAAGTAAG